>OX387241.1:251901274-253151274 GCA_947561735.1 Cenchrus americanus
CACTATCTCCTACTTGGAACTCTTCTAGCTCACAACCCCACCGTTATCTGTAAATACGTATCTTGATTGTGACTTTGAATCGTCTTGGTCAGTTTGGGAACTAGCATCGGTGTAACCCGTTACAACGAGCTCCTCCTCACCACCATAGACTAGGAACATGCCTTTACTCCTTCTTAAGTACTTAAAAACATTTTTAACCGCTGTCCAGTGACCCTCACCTGGATCAGATTGGTATCTGCTTGTAACACTGTGTGCATACGAAATATCTAGACGTGTACATATCATTGCATACATAATAGATCCGATGGCCGAAGCATACGGTATTCTACTCATGCGTTCCCGCTCATCAGTTGTCGAAGGACACTGAGTCTTGCTAAGATGTATGCCATGTGACATAGGCAAGAACCCTTTCTTCGCCCCTTCCATGTTGAACCTTTTCAACACTTTATCAATGTAAGTGTCTTGGCGTAATCCTATAAGCCTTTTTGATCTATCTCTATAGATTTTGATGCCAAAATGTATGCCGCCTCACCTAAGTCCTTCATCGAAAAACTATTTTTCAATGAGGTCTTAGCAGCCTCAAGCATAGGAATGTCATTTCCAATCAGCAATATGTCATCCACATACAAGATTAGAAATACTACAAAGCTCCCACTTGCCTTCTTGTAAACACAAGGCTCTTCTTCACTTTGAATGAAGCCAAACCCTTTGACCACTTCATCAAAGCGAAGGTTCCAACTCCGAGATGCCTACTTCAATCCATAAATGGAATTTTGAAGTTTGCACACCTTTCCAGCATTGGTTGGATCAAAAAATCCCTCGGGTTGTGTCGTATACACATCCTCAGTCAGATTTCCATTTAGGAAAGTTGTTTTGACATCCATCCGCCATATCTCATAGTCGAAATATGCAACCATAGCTAGAATGATCCGAATAGATTTAAGCATCACTACGGGTGAGAATGTCTCGTCGTAGTCAACTCCTTGAACTTGTCGAAAACCTTTTGCAACAAGTCGAGCCTTATGCATGTGAACATTTCCATCCATGTCTCTCTTCTTCTTATAGATTCATTTGCACTCTATGGGTTTAACACCATCTGGAGGGTCAACCAAGTTCCAAACTTGATTGTCATCCATGGAATCTATTTCAGATATCATGGCACTTTGCCATTTCTCAGAATCTGGGTCCATCATTGCTTCCACATATATCATAGGTTCATCATTGTCTAACAACAATATGTCGTGCTCTCCCGTGATCATGAGATTGAGCTTATCAGTTGCGCGATGTGCCCTTTCAAACCTTCGTGGTTGTGGTGGTGCTTCTCTTGCCACAGGCATCTCAACTCATTCAGCTACATTAGCATCACTTGTGAAATCTTGCCCAAGCAGTTAATCTTGAACTCATTCAAGATACACCTTCTCTCTACATTTTTCTCTTTTAAGAAACTCTTTATCTAAGAAAACACTGTTTCGGTCGACAAACACTTTGCCTTCTGACCGGTTGTAGAAATAATATCCCAAGGTTTCCTTTGGATATCCCATGAATATGCACTTGTACAATTTAGGTGTTAATTTATCTGATTGAAGTTTCTTCACATAAACCTCACAACCCCAAATTTTCAGAAAAGACAAACTGGGAGTCTTACCAGTCCACATCTCATATGGTGTCTTAACTACAGACTTAGAAGGTACCCTATTTAAAGTGAAAGTTGCAGTTTCTAGAGCATAACCCAAAAATGATAATGGTAGGTCCGACTGGCTCATCATTGATCAGACCATGTCTAACAAGGTTCAATTACATCGCTCAGATACACTGTTTCTCTGAGGTGTTCTAGGTGGCGTAAGTTGTGGAATAATTTTGCAACTCTTTAGATGACTGCTAAATTCGTGGCTCAAATACTCACCTCCACGATCAGATCGCAAGGTCTTGATTTTCTTGCCACATTGATTTTCTACTTCACTCTAAAATTCTTTGAACTTTTCAAAAGTTTCAGACTTGTGCTTCATTAAATAGACATAACCATATCTACTTAAATCATCAGTGAACGTTATGAAGTATTTATATCCACCTCTAGTTGTCGTACACATTGGTCCGCACACATCCGTATGCATGAGTTCTAGTAAGTCTGAGGCTCTCTCAGGAAAACCTGAGAAAGGAATCTTGGTCATCTTGCCTATCAAACAAGCTTCACATGTCTCGTAGGATTCAGAATCAAACGAAGTTAGAAGTCCATCGTTATGGAGCTTCTTCATGCGCTTTTCACTGATGTGACCCAAACGACAATGCCATATGTAGGTAGGACTCAAATCATTAGGTCGAGACCTTTTAGCACTTATGTTATAGATAGGTGAATCATCAAGATTTAAAACATATAAGCCATTCACAATGGATGCACAAGCCACAAGCATATTATTCTTGGAGATCACATAACCATTGTTTTCACTCGCAAATGAATAACCATCCTTCATCAAACATGAAGGTGGTAAAATGTTTCGACTCAAACTAGGAACAAAATAACAATTATTCAACTCCATAATAAATGCTGACGTGAGGTGGAGTTGCATCGTCCCGACGGTCAACGCAGCAACTCTTGCATTATTGCCCACACAGAAATCAACTTCTCCTCTTTCCACGCTTCTACTTCTTATCATTCCCTATATCAAATTGCAAATGTGAGCAACCAATCTGGTATCAAATACCCAAGAATTAATAATAGTATCAGCTAGGAAAATATGATCTGTAACGTAAACATGAAGTGTACCTGAAGTGGAAGTACCCTTACTTCCCTTGTTCTTCAAAGAAGCTAGGTACAACTTGTAGTTTCTTTTCCAATGACCAATTTCCTTACAATGAAATCATTCAGCATTGGCGGCACTAGCTTTGGGCGCCTAGTTTGGCATGGGGATCTTATCCTTGGCCTTGCATTTCTTCTTCCAAGAATTGCCCTTCCTTTTAAAGGTCGGCTTGTTTTGGATCGCCATCACATGACTGCTGCCAGCGCCTTTCTTGATGTCACTCTCTGTTGTCTTTAACATACCACACAGTTCATTCAAGCCTTCTCCGCCCCATGCATATGGTAGTTCGAGATGAAGTTCCCATTGCTAGGCGGAAGAGACGTGAGAATGAAGTCAGTGGACAACTCCTTGCCCAGTGGGAAGCCTAGCTTCTCCAACCTCTGAACGTAACCAATCATTTTGATTACATGTGGTCCTACTGGTGCGCCTTCTGCCAACTTGCACTCCACAAAGGCTTTAGAGATATTGAACCTTTCAGTCCTAGCCTGTGTGGCGAACATATCTTTGAGTGCCACGACCATATCGTGCACATGGACTGACTCAAACTGCATTTGCAAGTCAGGTTCCATACACGCAAGCATAAGGCAACCCACTTCAAGATCGACATCCCATGCCTTCTTGTAAGCGTTCCTTTCAGCGAGTGTTGCATTTTCATCAGGCTCCTCGGGTAAAGGGGTGTCTAGAACCTCTTCCTTTTCCCCAGCCTTGAGAATAATTCTAAGGTTATGGATCCAATCTGTATGGTTCGTTCCATTCAACTTGTCCTTCTCAAGGATCTTACGCAAAGAAAATTCCTTACTAGGTGCCATCTACACAAAATAATAAATGCAAAATACTAAGACAAAATATCCATGACTGAGTAAAATAAAAGAATTTACTCCCACTAAAATCAATATCCCCACATTGATACTTAGTGATTCAGAATCCACAACTAACAAGTCTACTAGTGAGCTTTTGCGTCACGCTAGTAAACAAGTTAGATCGGTAAGCAACTCTTTGCTAATCATATCACATATGACTCCTATTGTTGGGTGACATCTCTATGTCTAGGCTCCCAACCTTTATGTCTCAAAGTCCTTAACCGTTAAGATGACTTTGATAAGCAAATCAACACTTATGCGTGTAAGTATCCGATACAAACCCATCTAGTCAAGGAAAACTAGTGGCACCCTAATTTCATAGACCCACCACTAATTGTATGAGACGTGGGATGCTGGCAAGTGTTGGGAGGGCATGTTAACTTAAAATTCTAAAGGGAACGTTCTACTCGTAACATCACACGCAAGAAAAATAACATTGTCGCATGTAAAAGTAGAACAATAAGAACGACATTCACACAGTTGTAACACGGTATGGCCTATTGTCACATGGTGATCTCCATCTCCATTGACATGTACATCATGTTGATCTCCATCTCCATGATTTGTGTGTGCCATCCTCCATGTGATGAGTTCTCCAAGAACTATCTAACGCGTGCTAGTAATGAAAGTTACACAATCGCACATTAGATCATTACAAATTGGTATGTAGACCATTACATTAATTTTGACAATACATGTGGCTCCAGCCGTATTGTCGTACGCGTGACACGCAGGTCACGAAAAATTACACACATGCATCACATACACATATAGGTCATACCGATCACAAAACCTGCAAAACAGATTACCGCAATTCTGACGTCCAAACTTAAAACGCCCAAAACTCCATCATGCAAGCCGAATTTGGCAAATCTAATTTCGTCGAGACCAACATAGCTGGTTTATCACATGTGTAAAATTTTTTGTAGATCAATTTTCGTATAGAAAATGTCTTCATCCGAGTTAACCACGAAAAGTTATGGTTGTTTTACCGAATAACATGTTTTCTGGTTTTCCCGGGCCGGTAGCAGATCCAATCTGCCGCCGCCACACATCCCATGCACCTAGCACTTGACCTAGCTTTGATTGGCCAATCCAATTGATATCCTTCCCGTTGTGACTGGATTTACGTGTATCACTTAACTCCGATGGCGGGATTACGACCGGTAGAAGTAATTCGTTATACGACCATCACAACAGGAACACGAAGCTGATCAAAACTTTGATCTACAGCTGCATATCTCCATATGCACACATCCCGAATCTAAAACTTAGCAGCTATGGCGCTGGTCACTGAAGGGATCCGGGGTGGCTACGATAGCGCAAAATAAATCCCCCCCTTGACAGAACCGCCCACAATAATTCCGTATTATCGCCTAAGCCGGTCCACATGGCCATTAAGCAATAATAAAGAATTATTAAGTCGCTTCCGCCAGGTAAAGCCCGGTAAATCACATACAACAGGATCGCTGATATGCGCTAAGCCCACACGAAGGCGGGACCAGAGTACAACATCACATTACATAAAAGGTTCACAAGTTCGACATTATTACAAACCAGGTTTTTCATACATAAAAGTAAACATGATCAGAGTTTCAACAGCGGAAATAAAACTAGCGCATGATACACACGGGAGGCCATCCATGCATATCACTCCTCATCATCGTTCTCCCATTCAAGTTCCCAACCATCTGGGATAGAACCAGGCCAGATGGGATTACCTGAAAACCACAAATTAAGCAAGGCTGAGTACTAATACTCAGCAAGACTTACCCGACAAAAATAAAGTACAGCTAGACATGCAAAGCTTTTTGGCTGCTGGGTTTGTTTTGCCAAAAGCGGCTAAGAGTGGATCCTTATTTTAAAGTTTTAGCTCATATTCTAGTACCTTAATTAGTCTAGGTGAGCACATGTACTAAACAAGCATGTTGTGCAAACAATATTAACAGGTAACAATATTAATCCAAATGTTCCATAAATAAACATGGGGTAGCTAGTGGTCAAGCCGACTTAGATAACGGCGAGTGACCGACGATCGATCGATTTATATCCTTGCAAGGTAAACCCAATATACACGGAAGAAGTAGACCCCAAGAATTCAAATAAAAGCAAATGCAGGGTCTACCCCGACCAGGCGGTTCCCAACATCCCACAGTTTGGGATCAGATGCTACAAACTCTGGTACACGGTTATCCGGAGGGTCTAACCCGACCAGTCCGGACTCACACACTATACCACGGGTAGCTAGCCCGGAGACACATCCCAAGCGGGTAGCTAGAAAGATCCCGCCCCGGTTCAGAAGGTACTAGGCTTACCGGTCCCATTCCCGACAAGCACTTGGTATGTTCAATAGCTTAGGACCAGCACCATGCTACTCGGTCGAGACCGAACCCATTGCTCTTACCACATGAGCGAGTCAATTTAACCAACTTATGATTCCAACATAAGCATCCTATATCTCGCGAGCAATGAGTCATTACTCGACTTCTACCGTGACCTTAGAGCATGGCACTAGCGTTCCTAACATACTAGTAAAAGAGCATAGGAGTCCTAAGGATCATGCAACTAGGTTTCAAAACAACTCCTAAAACTTAAATACACAAAGAAAAGCATAAAGTGTTGAAAAGTAAAGGACATGATTTTCATTTATAAAATGAGTTAGATGAAACCGGTGCTTGCCTTCCTCAGACTCAGTACCAAAACAAGCCTTGGGCTCTTCTAGACTTTGGTCCAGGTCTTGCTGCACACTAACTTGATTCAACTCTCCGCTGGCTGCTCCCTCCTCCTCCTCCTGGGTGAGCATGTATGTCCCGTCGGGAAGATCTACACGGTTACATGCACATGCATTAGATTATGGTGAAGGTGGGAGAATTACCACAAAACCAACTCTTGTTGGACACATTCATCCAAACAACATTATTTTCTCACAGAAACTATTAGTGTGTGTGATGATAAACAAAACATTACTTTGATGGTGATTGTGTGCACATCTAAGCAAATTAAGTTACTTAACTTCACCAAACAGCAAGGGGGTGTGTCTAAATTAGTAAAAACAGAGATAAACACGATTTCACAATTTAGCACTTTTAAAAATCCATTTCTTTCTTTAATTCTTCAAAACAAGCCTTTCTACCATGAATCCAAATTAAATCAAAAACACTTCAAAAGAGCCTAATCTTTTGCACACAGCAACATATGCTTAATTTAAGCTCTCACACCAAAATTTGGCTTAAGATCATTTATACATTAATTTATACGAAAAAGACAAATTTCAGCCTAGTAAATCAACATTAATTCATATAAACAGATTTAATAAACTTTTTGATCTCAACTTTCTCCTACAGGTCATGTATGCCAAAAATGAGTTTCTGACCAAAGCATGGTTGCAGATTCAAATTATTTTTCAGATTTTGAATTTAAGCTCCTACACAAGATTAAATCCAAAACATCTATTAAACAAATCCCTAAAATCAAATCCACTCTACCAGAGGTACTACTCATCAAGGAAAAGCCCTAGTGTGCACTTGTGGTTGCAGAAAAGTTCATTAAAGGGGCTATAAAAAGCATCAAACTTATTCTAGCATAAAGTTTAAATAAATCATAACTGAAAATATATACATCAAATTCATGCAAACTTTTGCCACAGATCTAGACATGTTATAAAGAGAAACATATCCAAAATTTGTATATTTTAAATCATACTAAAAACACTCCAAACTGAGTTTGAATTTTTAATTCAAAAACTGTACAGAAAAACCCTATACATGTTTTCTAGAAAAGATATATTTCTTCACCACGAAACCAACAAAATCGGTTTTGCATTTTTCTGATTTTTCTACGATTTTTAATGATTTTCCGAAGTTGCTGTTGTAACCCTAGAACTACCTTTACAGCCGGGTCCCTGGAATTTTACATAAATCACCCTGGAAAGATTGCAATCACTGCAATGTAGTCCTTCACCGGCAGGGAGGGCTCGCCGGCGGCAAAACCGGCCGGCCTTGGTGGGGAAACGGCCTAGGGGGCCTAAGGAGGTTACCTGCGACCGATTATGAGGGTCCGACGGACTGATGGCGACGCCGGCAAGCGTTGGCCGCGGGGAGAGGGCCGGCTGCCCGCTGTGGCTCGTTGCCCCGCGCTAGGCTCGGGTCAGGCCGGCAACGGGCGCCCTTGAGAGCTTCGGCGTGCTGCAGGGAAGAGGTCGAGGGGATCGGGTCGCTGCGGAAGAGGGCGCGGAGGCTTGCACAACGGTGGCAGCGGTAATGGCGCCGGCGGTGCTCTGCTGTGGGGGCGGCTAGAGCACGGCGACGAGTGGGAGACCGAACAGACGGCGAGCGTGGCGAAGCGAACGAGGCAAGGATGCCTTAAGGCACACCCCAGCCCGCTGGACCGGCCGCGAGCGCACGAGGCACGGCGCGCGCGCATCGCACGGCGCGTGGCGCCATGCGGGGCGGTCGATGCCCGGGGCGCGGCGTACGGCGGGCGGATGGGGCGGAGGGCCCACGACCGGTCCGTGGTTTACCACGAAGCCGTCGAGGCTGTCCGTACGCCGAGCAATGCGCGGACGCCACGTGGCCGGTGCGGTCCAGACACGCGCGCGACGCGCTGGGCGCAGCGACGACGTCGCCCGGCTCAAATCTCATTCCGTTTAGGCTTTTTCGAAATTGCAAAACTCCAAAAATCGTCAACTAAGTTGAAAATCTCCAAAAAGCAAAGTTGTAGAGGAGCTATAGACCTACAACTTTCCCAAACGGCGACATATGTTTTGATCGACGGTTTGTCCGGGAACGTCGGCCAAAGTTGCAGTTTTTCCACGGCTCGAATTACTGTTCACAGCACAGTCAAACCTATTTTTGGCCAATTTGCACTCAAAATTGGAATGTCTACCAATTACGAAAAATGTGTTCCCGGAAATAACGAACAACTTTCGTATTGGCCGATTTTGAACTTCTATAGTGAAATTTGGAGAACGCGCAAGAAAATCGTTTCAGCCTTAAAGGAGATCTAGGGTTTGACCGGGATTTGGGATTTTGACCAAGGTCTTTTGTGCAAAAGTGTGCCCAATCACGTCAAACATGCTTAGAAGGTAATTAACCTTGATTAATTCATGTAATTAATGTCATTAGCGCAATCAAACATCGGGGATGTTACAGCCTACCCCTCTTAAAAGAAATCTCGTCCCGAGATTTAGGATTTAAAAGATGGAAGTAGGGGGAAAGAACTTACTTTGCCCTGATTCAAGAAAACCCGGATAATTCTCATTGAGATAATGTTCAGTTTCCCATGTAGCTTCTTCTACGGTATGATGACTCCATTGGATTTTATACATCTTTACAGATTGCCTTCAAGTTTTTCTTAAGAATTCTCAAAGGATGTTCCACAACAGAGAGATCCGGTTCAATACAAGCATTAGCTTCTTCAATCACTTCTCTAGACGGTTCATGTGCACATTTCCTCAATTGTGATACATGAAACACATTGTGCACGGCAGAGAATCGTTCGGGCAGCTGAATACGGTATGCCACTGGCCCACAGACTTGAATGATTTCATAAGGGCCAATGTAGCGAGGAGCTAACTTCCCTTTCACACTGAATCTTTGGACACCCCTGGTTGGCGAAACTTTTAAGTACACAAAGTCACCAACTTTGTATTCTCTAGGTGCCTTTCCCTTGTCATAATGACTCTTTTGTCTTTCTTGAGCAATTCTCAAATTTTCCTTGATCACTCTTACTTTTTCTTCGGCATCCTCAACTAAGGCTGGACCAAAGAATTTCCTCTCCCCGGTCCGTGACCAGTTCAAGGGAGTACGACATCTCCGTCCATAAAGAGCCTCAAAAGGTGCCATTTTCAAGCTGGCTTGATAACTGTTATTGTAAGAAAATTCAGCCAGGGTGAGACACTTGTCCCAACTCTTATCAAAATGAATCACGCATGCTCGCAACATGTCCTCTAGAATCTGGTTTACTCTTTCAGTTTGACCATCACTCTGAGGACGATAAGCTGAACTGCGTATGATTTTTGTGCCAAGTGACTTATGTAATTGTTCCCAAAAACGTGCCACAAAGAGAGATCCCCTATCAGAAATGATGGTTTTAGGAACACCATGCAAGCGAACAATGTGCTCAATATAAAGACTTGCATAATCTTTGGCATCATATGTAGTGTGGACTAGAATAAAGTGAGCTGTTTTTGTCAATCTGTCAACGATAACCCAGATGGAATCATGTTTCCTAGATGTGAGTGGCAATCCGGACACAAAGTCCATACTTATGTCATCCCACTTCCATGAAGGTATGGGTAGGGGTTGAAGAGTACCGGAAGGTTTCAAATGACTTGCTTTAATTCTTTGACAAGTATCGCATTCCGACACATATTTGGCAATGTCCACCTTCATATTGGACCACCAAAAATTCTCCTTTAAATCTTGATACATTTTACTACTCCCCGGATGGATAGAGAATTTAGAGAGATGTCCTTCATCAAAGATTTCCTTTTTCAATTCTCAATTATCTGGAACAACAAGGCGTTGCCCAAACCAGATTATATCTTTCTCATCCTTCCGGAAGCAATCATGCTTAGGATCCTTTTCTAGCAATTTTTGTTTAATTAAAAGAATACCCTCATCTTGAAGTTGAGCCTTAACAATTCTATCAAATAGGTTAGACTCTGCAGAAAGAGCATTTAGGCTTCCTTGTTCAACAATTTCCAAGTTTAGCCTTCTCAAATCCTCACATAGAGTGTCACTGTAAGGTTCCATTGATAGGCAATTGCAGTGAGCCTTGCGGCTTAGAGCATCTGCAACTACATTCGCCTTTCCAGGATGGTAATGAACCTCAAGATCGTAATCTTTGATTAGTTCTAACCATCTTATTTGCCTCATATTTAAATCAGATTGAGTGAAAATATATTTGAGGCTTTTGTGGTCAGTAAATATATTGCTGCGGGTTCCCATAAGGTAGTGCCTCCACATTTTCAATGCATGAACAACCGCTGCTAGCTCTAAGTCATGTGTGGGATAATTCTTTTCATGAGGGCGAAGCACTCGTGAGGCATAGGCAATAACCCAATTTTCTTGCATAAGAACACAGCCAAGACCCGTGCCTGAAGCATCACAATAAACTTCATATGGCTTTGAATTGTCCGGCTGCGCTAGCACTGGGGCTGAACTTAAATGTTCTCTTAATTTTCGGAATGCTTTATCACAAGCCTCACTCCACACAAATTTCACGCCTTTCTTTAGCAACTCGGTCATAGGCTTAGCAATCCTAGAAAAATCCAGAATAAAACGGCGATAATAACCAGCCAAGCCTAGAAAGCTGCAGATTTGATGAGCTGATTTAGGAGGTTGCCAATCCATAACCTCTTGCACTTTGCTTGGATCGACAGATATGCCTTCGTTGGAAATAGTGTGCCCCAGAAACTTAACCCTCTCCAGCCAAAACTCACACTTGGAGAATTTAGCATAGAGTTTATGTTCTCGCAAGCATTGTAGGACAATGCGAAGATGTTCCCCATGTTCTTCCTCATTCTTGGAATAAATAAGGATGTCGTCAATGAAAACCACGACGAATTTATCCAACTCCGTCATAAACACGGAATTCATAAGGTACATGAAGTAGGCTGGTGCATTTGTGAGACCAAAAGACATAACCAAGAATTCATATAGGCCATAGCGAGTAGAGAAAGTTGTCTTAGGAATATCACTAGGCCGGATTTTAATTTGATGATATCCAGACCGAAGATCGATCTTTGAGAAGACCTTAGCTCCGACCAAGCGGTCAAATAGCACGTCAATGCGGGGCAACGGATATTTGTTTTTGATAGTCACTGCATTGAGAGGTCGGTAGTCCAGACACAACCTCAGACTACCATCTTTCTTTTTCACAAAGAGGGCAGGACAACCCCAAGGAGAAGAGCTTGGGCGGATGTAGCCCTTATCAAGCAACTCTTGAAGTTGTTTCTTTAATTCAGCAAGTTCCTTGGGTGGCATTCTATAAGATCGCTTAGAAATAGGAGCAGTGTCGGCCGTAGCTCAATGACAAACTCAACATCTCCGTCCGGTGGCAAGCCGGGCAATTCATCGGAAAGACATCCATGTACTCACATACTACTGGAATGTCCTCAAGTTGAGTAGTTATGGCTGCATACACACATGAGCCTTTATGGCCTGTTGGGGGAAGGTAAAGAATTGAATTTCCGACCAAAGGTGAGTTGATTTCTAACATTCTTTCAGAAATATCCAGGACGACTTTGTGCTGAGTCATCCAATTCATGCCTAGGATAACATCTACCCCTTCTAGGTACATAGTGACCAAATTAGTTGAAAAAGTTTTGCTACCTATCTCAAGTGGTACGCTTAAGGCTACTTGATTTGAAGCAACCTTTCCACCCGGTGTGGCAATCATATAGGCCTGCTTAGTATGACACCACTTCAAGTCCAAATTTCTCACTGTTTTCACATTAATAAAGCTATGAGTAGCACCAGAATCGAATAATATAATAATAGGACCACCACGGATAGAAAATGTACCCGTCAATACTGGTGCTCCCTCTGGCAGATCAACCACTGTGGTGAAGTTTAAACGGCCTTGCTTCACTTCAACAGTTTGTTTCTTTCCCTGATTTCCAGCCTTAGAGCCTTGCCCCTGACTTTGCTGATGTTGCTGTCGAGGGCGTGTGCACTTGTTAGCATAATGCCCCAGCTGTCCGCAGTTATAGCAACGGCGATCATCATTGTCGCGGGCAGGTGGGGATGCACTAGGCCTAGGAGCGGTCTGCTGAGTGTTGCGATAGCCAAAGCTGCCAGACGGCTTAGATTGAGATTGCCTCATCACCCAGCGTCCAGTGAAGATGGGCGGGTGGCACCACCGCACATTCTTCTTCACAAACTTAAATTTCTTGCCTTGGCCACTGCCTGAAGCTTGATTGAACTTCCTCTTTCTATCCTGTTGAGCCCTCTTCATGGCGTCCTCCTGAGAGATGGCCAAATTCACTAGCTCAGGATAGCTATCAATTTTGATTAAGTTCAACCTCTCATAGAGCTCTCCATCAAGCCCTTCCTGGAATCGCTCCATATTTTTCTTATCAGTATCAACATGATAGTCCCCATACTGACAGAGACTATTAAACTTCTGAGCATACTGATAGACTGAGTCAGAGCCTTTCTTGAGATTCATTAGCTCTCTCATCTTCCTATCAACAAGACCCTTAGGAATATAGTGCTCTTTAAAGGCTTTCTTGAATTCTGCCCAAGTAATCTGGTGACCTTGTGGCTGCATGGATTTGAAATGCTCCCACCAGATTAATGCTTCACCCCTCAGTTGCTGAGCAGCGAAGCCTGCCTTATGTTCTTCTAAGCAAGGCAGTGCGAAGATGGAAAACATGGCCTCTAGGGCCCTGATGAAAGCATCAGCCTCTAGGGGCTCCTCTGCCTTGGTGAAGAGGGGTGGCCTCATTGCCTTGAATTTTTCATAGGACATGACTGCATTAGGCCCCTCCTGAACATGGCCTTGATTGTGCACAGGCTGCTGCAATCTTTGTGCAATTTGTTGCTGAGTCTGCAGAATTTGGCGCAACACTTCGGTCTGCGCAGCGATGAAAGCTTCTGCGGGTGTCATGGGTGGAGGTGGAGGAAGAGGAGCATCCTCACTGCCTCCCGCACCTCGAGAGTCATTCTGTGTGTTATCAAACATCGGAAAATTTGAACTTTCATTAGATACATATTCAAAGCTTGCTTAAAAGAATACAAGAAGAATATGCATACGAAAATTCAGACTTACTGAAATTTCAGAATTCAGACAGCATCACAGTTCTGGGTAAATAAATCATAACTCTCTGTACAGAAGTCCAAAATTCATAAAATTTGGTCAGCATGTGTAGAATTTTATAAGCTTCAACTTTGGTATTCAACTCCATATCAGATTCATCCTTTACAGGGGTTGAAAAATTCAGTTTTCAAGGTTCTGTCTAGCAGTTTGGACAGCAGCCAGTAGCTTACTAAAAATTCGATATTTCTTAAACTACATATGCAAAAATGCTGAATTTTGGTGAGCATGACCATTATAAAATTTCAAACAACTTTGGTAGTCATTGCAAAATCCAGAAATGACCATAACTTTCTTTATTTCATTTCTTAGGCAGCTTGCTGCCGGAAAGGTGTTTTTCCACCATAATTACAGATTACAAAATTTGGTGGATCACCATTACATAGGGGGGGTCACTATGTAGCTTCTAGCTACACAAAAGAATACTCTAAGTCAACCTAGCACCAAAATCCAACCAAAAGGGCTAACAAAGAGTACATGTCAAGTTTTCTACTACAACATCTTGGATCTAGGTCCTATGTACAAACTATGGAGAGTTCCCCGTGACATGTAAGAATAGAGCACCAAGCTCCTCTAATCGAGTCTGGGAACGTCCTGAACCTCCTCTGGGTCCAGCTGGATCTCCATCTGCTCATCATCAACAATAGCCGGTGGATGGTGCACTTGCTGGAGCATAACCACAACACCCTCCAAGGCCTGTATATCGAGCTCGAGGTCCCCAACCTGCTCCTGCAAATCCTAGATGTGCTCAAGGTGCACAAGCCTCTCAGCATCCCTATCAACCGGTGAGCCTGCGACCCCGCCGCCCGGCCGTAAGTCCAGAATCTGCTGCAAGTGGTCACCTCGCTCAAACAGAAATTGGTGTGCCTGCTCCTGGAGCTGCTGTATCTGATCTTGAAGGTCAGCAATAATCTGCACAACCTGAGTGTACTTAACATACTGCTCGGTGAAGAGGCCGACAACCCAGTAGATGTACCAAGTAGCTCCAGAGAGATGACCAGCCAAGTCATCTGCGATAACTCGACGAAGGTCCTGTAGAGCGTACAAGGCCCTCAAGCACGTGAACAAAGTCTGTACTGTGTCGTAGGGTGGCACAGTCTCGAGAAGTGTGGCTATATTGGCCATCCTGCCTAGCCATAAAGGATCGTTGGGGTCCAAAGCTAGAACCAACCCCAACGGTGTCTGAAGCATCTCCTGCGGTCTGTGGGTGGAGAGAGCGTGAAGTACCATCAAGGCTGCCGACTCCACCGCCTCGACAGCACGGAAGCAGAGGAGCTCCATGCTCAAGTCTGCCCACTCGGGGTGGCCCGGGTGGGGGAGCACAGTCACTCGAACTCTGCAGCTCGGTACGCCCAACTCCTCGTACTCCACCCCCTCGTAGAAGGGAGGGGTGGTGTAGCCGACAGCACACAAGGCTCTCCACGCAATGCGTGTGAAGCCCTCCCACTACAAGCCAGTGGTGGCAAACATGCCATCAGCGCCCACCGCAACAAACCCAGGGGCAGCCATCTGTAAAATAATTACAAACACACGTTAGAACCCAAAAATATGAGTTTAACATGCAATATGGCAAAACTGGCAGTTCTGAACAAAAATTCGTAACTTTAAAATCAGTACCCAAAAATTCCAATTTTTTGTGAGCAACTTTACAATGTTATAACTCACATTTTTGGTATTCAAAGGTCGAACCAAATCAGACTGGAAAAGGGTGAAAAAGGTCCATTTTCAGAGTGTTGTTGCCCAGAAATTCAGCAGGGCATAGCTTCACTAAAAAGACCATAACTCAATACATGAGTACCCAATTACCATGAAATTTTTACAGCACGATCTATGCTAGATAATGAACATTTTTTCTGTAGATTCTCAGGTCAAATTCTGTTTGGAACTATAGGTAAAGATTCGAGTTTTCTGCCTAACGCAGAATTTTGACAACAATTCAGCAAGACGTAGGCTAGCCATTTTGATCCTAACTTCAGTTTTAAACCTCCTAAAATCATGAGAAATTCAGGGAGCAAACTTAACTAGGTGATGAACAATTTCCCTAAAGAGCACCTAGCCAGAAATTTTCTAGATAAACCTTAGGAAGATTTGGACAGCAACTCGTTAAATTTTTGCTTAATCACACATCAAAGCATCAAACTAGCATGATTGATCCTTAAGAAACACAATTTAACTAAAGACCAAAGGACACATGGTTTAAGTTCATTTTTGATTCAATAGCATTTACATGATGCAAAAAGCGTCCTAAACTTCCTCACAAAGCTTTTAAGCTTAAAAACGAAGTTAGTGCCGGTGGCAGGGCATATATAAACGTCTCTCCCTATAATAACTAGTCGGAAGCTATTCGTTTCTTAATTACCGTACCTAACAACTGTGGTTAGTGTACCTGCAGAAAATCACAGATATTCTTAGACCTTTTGTGCCAGCACTCACAAAAGCGTCCACATTCATTACCGTTCACTATAGAAACGGTATC
This sequence comes from Cenchrus americanus, assembly GCA_947561735.1. Taxonomy (NCBI): domain Eukaryota; kingdom Viridiplantae; phylum Streptophyta; class Magnoliopsida; order Poales; family Poaceae; genus Cenchrus; species Cenchrus americanus. The sequence continues at coordinate 251,917,228 of OX387241.1, forward strand.
CATGCATCAAACCGCTGCATGGACAGCGTCCAACCTCGGACACCCTCCGTTTGAATGGAGTGTACCCTTGCCTCGCATGAGTGACATGCGGAATGCACATGTATGAAACACGTGGTGACACACAACTCATAAACAGACGCGAAGATGGGATCTGTGGAATGGATCACTCCATCAACCCTCGCAATTCCCGTGACGCGGAACAGCACACGTATAAAACTCTAGTTTGGTTGTGCAAGAAAGTAAGTTTTGACATAAATAAATGTGCTGGAAGTCAGACTAAATACACCATAGAATACTAGCCACCTGAAAGAACCCAAAATTCCCTCTAGGGCCTCTCGGACTAGATTAGACCTTAACGTCCTACTCTTTTAGCAAGATTATTAATCTTGGCAAATTTTATTCCAAAAACAAATTTGTTAAGGTATTTTAATTACTCTGGTGCATATCATCGCTCTGATACCAGTTGTGACAGAACCGCCCAAAATAATTCCGTATTATCGCCTAAGCCGGTCCACATGGCCATTAAGCAATAATAAAGAATTATTAAGTCGCTTCCACCGGGTAAAGCCCGGTAAATCACATACAACAGGATCGCTGATATGCGCTAAGCCCACACGAAGGCGGGACCAGAGTACAACATTACATTACATAAAAGGTTCAATAGTTTGACATTATTACAAACCAGGTTTTTCATACATAAAAGTAAACATGATCAGAGTTTAAACAGCGTAAATAAAACTAGCGCATGATACACACGGGAGGCCATCCATGCATATCACTCCTCATCATCGTTCTCCCATTCAAGCTCCCAACCCTCCTCCTCCTGGGTGAGCGTGTATGTCCCGTCGGGAAGATCTACACGGTTACATGCACATGCATTAGATTATGGTGAAGGTGGGAGAATTACCACAAAACCAACTCTTGTTGGACACATTCATCCAAACAACATTATTTTCTCACAGAAACTATTAGTGTGTGTGATGATAAACAAAACATTACTTTGATGGTGATTGTGTGCACATCTAAGCAAATTAAGTTACTTAACTTCACCAAACAGCAAGGGGGTGTGTCTAAATTAGTAAAAACAGAGATAAACACGATTTCACAATTTAGCACTTTTAAAAATCCATTTCTTTCTTTAATTCTTCAAAACAAGCCTTTCTACCATGAATCCAAATTAAATCAAAAACACTTAAAAAGAGCCTAATCTTTTGCACACAACAACATATGCTTAATTTAAGCTCTCACACCAAAATTTGGCTTAAGATCATTTATACATTAATTTATACGAAAAAGACAAATTTCAGCCTAAATCAACATTAATTCATATGAAAAGATTTAATAAACTTTTTGATCTCAACTTTCTCCTACAGGTCATGTATGCCAAAAATGAGTTTCTGACCAAAGCATGGTTGTAGATTCAAATTATTTTTCAGATTTTGAATTTAAGCTCCTACACAAGATTAAATCCAAAACATCTATTAAACAAATCCACTCTACCAGAGGTATTACTCATCAAGTCAAAGCCCTAGGGTGCACTTGTGGTTGCAGAAAAGTTCATTAAAGGGGCTATAAAAAGCATCAAACTTATTCTAGCATATAGCTTAAATAAATCATAACTGAAAATATATACATCAAATTCATGCAAACTTTTGCCACAGATCTAGACATGTTATAAAGAGCAACATATCCAAAATTCAAGTCCATAGCATGTGTATATTTTAAATCATACTAAAAACACTCCAAACTGAGTTTGAATTTTTAATTCAAAAACTGTACAGAAAAACCCTATATATGTTTTCTAGAAAAGATGTATTTCTTCACCACGAAACCAACAAAATTGGTTTTGCATTTTTCTGATTTTTCTACGATTTTTAATGATTTTCCGAAGTTGCTGTTGTAACCCTAGAACTACCTTTACAGCCGGGTCCCTGGAATTTTACATAAATCACCCTGGAAAGATTGCAATCACTGCAATGTAGTCCTTCGCCGGCAGGGAGGGCTCACCGGCGGCAAAAACCGGCCGGCCTTGGTGGGGAAACGGCATAGGGGGCCTAAGGAGGTTACCTGCGACCGATTATGAGGGTCCGACGGACTGATGGCAGCGCCGGCGAGCGTTGGCCGCGGGGAGAGGGCCGGGCCCGCCCGCTGCGGCTCATTGCCCCGCGCTAGGCTCGGGTCAGGCCGGCAACGGGCGCCCTTGAGAGCTTCGGCGTGCCGCAGGGAAGAGATCGAGGGGATCGGTTCGCTGCGGAAGAGGGCGCGGAGGCTTGCACGACGGTGGCAGCGGTAATGGCGCAGGCGGTGCTCTGCTGTGGGGGCGGCTAGAGCACGGCGACGAGTGGGAGACCGAACAGACGGCGAGCGTGGCGAAGCGAACGAGGCAAGGACGCCTTAAGGCACACCCCAGCCCGGCGGGACCGGCCGCGCGGCGCACGAGGCACGGCGCGCGCGCATCGCACGGCGCGTGGCGCCATGCGGGGCGGTCGATGCCCGGGCGCGGCATACGGCGGGCGGATGGGGCGGAGGGCCCACGACCGGTCCGTGGTTTACCGCGAAGCCGTCGAGGTTGTCCGTACGCCGAGCAATGCGCGGACGCCACGTGGCCGGTGCGGTCCAGACGCGCGCGCGACGCGCTGGGCGCAGCGACGACGTCGCCCGGCTCAAATCTCATTCCGTTTAGGCTTTTTCGAAATTGCAAAACTCCAAAAATCGTCAACTAAGTTGAAAATCTCCAAAAAGCAAAGTTGTAGAGGAGCTATAGACCTACAACTTTCCCAAAGGGCGACATATGTTTTAATCAACGGTTTGTCCGGGAACGTCGGCCAAAGTTGCAGTTTTTCCACGGCTCGAATTACTGTTCACAGCACAGTCAAACCTATTTTTGGCCAATTTGCACTCAAAATTGGAATGTCTGCCAATTACGAAAAATGTGTTCCCGGAAATAACGAACAACTTTCGTATTGGCCAATTTTGAACTTCTATAGTGAAATTTGGAGAACGTGCAAGAAAATCGTTTCAGCCTTAAAGGAGATCTAGGGTTTGACCGGGATTTGGGATTTTGACCAAGGTCTTTTGTGCAAAAGTGTGCCAATCACGTCAAACATGCTTAGAAGGTAATTAACCTTGATTAATTCATGTAATTAATGTCATTAGCGCAATCAAACATCGGGGATGTTACACCCCCCCCGCAAAACAGGAACCACTGCTGTCAGAGATCACGGGGTTACCACTAGACGCGTAGATGCAGCGAAACCGTCTCGATGTAGACGAACGTGTCGAGGGTAGCAAGCAGTGCAGTTTTTCACGTCCTTCTTGACCTGCACGTGTGCCTCATCCAATCCAAGTGCTCGAGATGCAGCACCTCCAAGGTATCCACACGTACAGAGAAGGAAGCGACGCACGCCAGACTGCTAGGTCTGCGAGTGTGACGAGGAGAGAGCGTTGGCGGCGCGGCTGCTACTTGAAAAAGTCGTGCCTTTTCAGGAAGGGTGTGATCCATATTTATTGGGAGGAAAACCCCCCACACCATCGTCCATTAGCAATACGGGACTAATAGATGGTGTACCATCCATCTGAGCCCACTAGTAGATCAAATCCAGTTGGCTCTACGGCATGTTTCCAACCAGGAGTAGCCTTTGCGACTTTCTTTCCAAGAAGCCACTTTTTTTAGACGCGAAAAGGCTAATGATTCATCCATGATCTGCCTACGTACGTCAGCGTACCTCGAGCGCTGACGCACTCATGACGTTAAGTTTTTTTCAAACAGATGACGCCAGCATTGCCATTGTGCACGCTAGCTATTGGGCTTTCAGTTCTCTGATCTCTCCATCCTACGGCACCAGGTGGACTTCGCGATCCCAGTTTGGCACATGCCGTAGTAGCCCTAGCGCCAAATCACATGTGGTGAGTGGTGTGGTGACCATGCATGCTTCACCAAGACGCAAGTGATTGGGAACTTAACAAAAAATTTAAATTTGGAACTAAATTAAACAAGCAATTGAGAAAATCGAGATGCATGTGCCACAATGAAGTTAAGACTGAACAGCTTTTGGCCCCAAAGTAGTGAAAATCAATCCAGGCCTCAAAATGACAAATTGATTTAACTCCCTCCATTTGCTTACAAAAAGGACCACAGTCAGGCAAAACAGTTATTTTTTGTCTCATCTAAACTAATTCTACATGATGGGGCAACTGCTTGGCTCCTCGCAGACGACCATCGGCGGCGGCGGGTGGTGGTGGTGGTGGTAGTACCCGCCGGCGCAGGGGTAGCTCTGCGGCGGCGGGGGCACCACCACGGGCAGCTGCGGCGGCTTGGGTTCCTCCGGCTTCTTCTTCTCCTCCGGCTTCTTGTCCTTCACTTCCTCCACCTCCAGGATCTCGGCTTGGCCGACCTTCCTGCGCAGGCAGCTGACGAGGCGGACCGGGTCGACGCCGTCGCCGATAATCTCCAGCCTGTCCCTGGAGTCGCCGGTGATCGCCATCGAGATGACCCCTGCGCATACGTAGAAAAGAGCACTGTCAGCACCGACCACCTCTGTATACTGGCTGTAGATAACTGACGAAACGTCGCTGTCGAGATGCGTACCGTCTGCCCTTGCGGCCAGCGCCATGGCTCTGGACCGGCTCCTCTCGCACGGCATGCTCACCTTGATCACCATCTTTTGCTGCACGCGGCAATGGCGAAACAAGATTCAGTTTCAGAGCTCTGAAAAATGAAGCTGAACAGTGGTCTGAAATTTCAGGGAGCAGCTAGAGAGAACTGTCAGTCCCCTGCTTACCTTCATTGCCTGCCGCGGCGATGCACTATCTGCCACTGAAGAGAAATTTACTAGCTAAACTGTCGCGATCGGTGGCTCACTGATATCGAGCGTTTGCTGACAAGAGCTTTGCTCCAGCCGCCGCACTGTTATATAGCGTCGAGCCGCGTGGTACTAGTAGATTAACACGGGATCATCAACTAACTAAGGCCTCATTCGTTTCCACGGGATCGATTCCGATCGGAATGGATAAATATAACAAGAAAATCATGATAGTTACTATAAGAGATCCGGATTTATTCAGGGTCGGAAATTAATTTGCTCATGATAGGTACACCAAAAGGCTCGGAATCAATCCACTAGTCATTTGGAAGGTTGCAATTTCTTAACCGCGGCGGTTTCCACTCCTGCCAATAGTTTAGCACACTCTTTGTTGCTACTATGGGGCCCGGAAGCAAGAGGTGTGGAACCAATCCGGCTCTACGGTCTCTTGTTTCTACCTATCATGATTGGTAAATTAATTTTTGATCCGGAATAAATCCGGATCCATATGATAATTTTCTTCATACATTTATTATTTCGGCCGGATTGAATCCTACGGAAGCGATCAAGCCCTAAACGCGTTCCGAGCGACGGGCAATGGCTTGCCTTGACGCCGAGATCTGAGGCGAGCGAATTCTCTATTGTCCACTGGCCACGCGCTGTGCGCTTCTTGGAAGGCTCCGTCAGTTAAATCGCAGTCGCAGCAGCAAGTTGTACAAAACCAGCAGAGTAGAAACACGGTGTCTCTGAACTTAAAATAGTTACTTGCACACTCCTGTCAGTATCCCTTTTAGTTGGCGAAGTAAAACTTTTGGTCCCATTTCAAGATCTATTAGGAGTATTATTTAGGAGTATTAAACGTAGATTTTTTAAAAAAATAATTACATGAATGGATTGGAAATTGCGAGACGAAATTATTAAGTATAATTAATCCGTCATTAGAGATTGTTTATTGTAGCATGACATTATCTAATCATGATATAATTAGACTCGTTAGATTCGTCTCGAAAATTAAGGTAGGGGTCGTGGAATGGATTTTTATCATTAATCTACATTTAATACTCCAAATTAGTGGAAAGAAGATTGATGTGACGGGTTGTTGTTGAAACTTGTGGGAACTAAACTTCTTTACTGGTGCATTCTCCAAAGATAAAAACATTGCGATCAACGGGTACTCATCTACGATGGATCCGACGTCTCAGCAGATCAGCAGAGCCCTTGGCAGTGGCTTCCAGACAGAGTAGAGTAGGGTTCAAATTAGGGTAAAAAAATTTCTCCTATTTCCTGTGTGTTGCTTGTAAACAGAAAAGATATCACAGCCTGTTCGTTTGGCCAGGGCTGATGGCTGATGCTCATTTGTTCTGAGAGAAAAATACTGCTGACTAGTTGCTGGTGGCTGTTCTGAGAAAAAAGTATCAGCCAAACAAACAGGGTGATAACATCAAAAAAAAAAGATTCTGTAAATTTCAGTTTTACCACCGTTAATATAAGCTTCAGTCTTCACAAGTTCGACTGAGCAATTAGCAAGAGGAAGCCTACCAGAGTTTTCAGGAATCAGGACCTGGATAACGCCTGTGGCAAGTTTAGGCGATGGTTTTATTTAGAATTTTCTTTTTGCTGATACAAGCAGGCAAAATGTGCAATATGCATGCCACACCCACACCGTTCAACTCACCTTGGAATCATCAATCATGGCAATCATGCTTCTTTCAGTTGCTTTTGTCCACATAACTCGTTTCCGGGGGTACTTTCTCCTGGCAGTTGGATCATGATGAAGTGCCTCCTTTTGTCGGTACGGGCCGATTTCCAGCAGAGCTGATAACGCCGATACGTACTTAAAAAAACGAAACAATTTGGATCGATGTCGATGTGAACGCACGAGTCAACGATCGGTCTCGCGCTCTGAAAAATGTTCGTTTACAAGTAATCCATTCTGATTGCGTTGTTGTCACCTGATGCGTATAAAAACGATGGTGATCCGTTGCTTTCAATGGTTACGTCTCCCTAATTTTGTACACTTGCGAAGCACTGCATTCTTTTGCGACAACGACATATGCCACTACGACGAGCGTGGACTTCTTTCTGACTCTTGTTGCTGTCACCTACGCTCACCTAAACACACCTTCAGCGAAACTCGATAGGTGACGGTCTGCTAATACTGACTTGTCTGAAGACCAATACTGACCCGGGGAAAATTAGGTAATTTCTGTTTGCGAAGACTGGCAGGAGACTGGAAAATAGATTGTCGGATTTGGTTCTTTCTTTAGCATTTCAACGCTGAAAAACGAACTGTTGCTGTTCAAATTCTTAGGCCTGAAGCCGGGGTTGGAAAGCGAAAAAACTTTCATTTTACTGAACAAATTGAACTTGTTTGATGCAAAAAAAAACTAGGTGTCAGTATGTCACTAACACTAATTGAGATGAGATATCGACAAGATTTTTTTGTGTGAAAACCGATATTAATGAAAACGAGATGTTGATGAGAAATTTAAATGGTGGATGCATTATGTAGGGTTTATGGATTTTTTTTCCATTAGCCAAATTTCACTTTTTCTGCTTTTGATAGGGAATTTTGAAAGAAAAAATCCCCAAATTTTACTTCGCTAGTTTTTCATAAGGAGTTCTGAAAAAATCCCAAATTTCACTTTGTCGGTTTTTGATAGTGAACATTGGAAATTTTGCTAAACCACTCGTCAGGATCTACAAACCTATATGGGTCTGATTCAGAATCAATTCCGTGAGCCTTTTGGGAAATGTATCGAAAAGGGCGACCCGGCACCAAACATGAACATAGATGGAAACTGAAAACAGATAATCTGGGTAACAGTTTCTTTTTTTTTTTTGCCATTTTTTTTTTGTTTCACTCAAATACAAAACAGCCCGAACACAAATACATAGAGCGAGTGTGAGCTGAATCCCAATCCCCAACTACAAATCCATCAAAAAACGCCGGCCGCCTCCATGAACGTCCGGTCACCAGCACGGCGGCGGCTGCGGGTGGTAGTGGTAGTAGTTGTGGTACCACCAGTACGGCAGCGGCTCCGGCTTCTTCTCGTCGGGCTTCTTCTCCTCCGGCTTCTTCTCGGCCGGCTTGACCTCCTCCACCTTGACGATCTCGGCGTGGCCGACCTTCCTGCGCAGGCACTGGACGAGGCAGACGGTGTCGACGCCGTCGCCGACCACCTCCAGCTGGTCCTTGCCGTCTCCGACCACCCCCATCGAGCTCACCCCGTCAGCTCTGGCCACGAGCGCCATGGCCTTGGACCGGGTCTTCTCGCTCCCCGCCAGCTGGCTCACCCTGATCACGATCTTTTGCTGCGACAGAGAGATCAATTCAGTATGGGGTTCATCCTCAATTCCCGGAACAGAGCTTTGGACGACACGAGCTGAAGATTGGCATGGTTTCTCGCTTGCTTACCTTCATTGCTTTCGACGACGACTGGTTCGCGTGCCGCCTGAGGAGGAAGGATCTGCGTTCTGCGACGGGCGCAGGACGATTAGAGGCTGATCAGCTGATGGTCTGGAGCTTTCGGATGGCTACGCTCTAGCCTCTGGTGACTGCTCGAGATCGACTGCAATGGTTGGCAGATGCTGGGCGCGCGTTATGGTATTTATAGGCGGCGACTGGGATACAGGCCCTGGCACGGGAAGATCGAGGGGGGAGCAAGTAGGGATAGCCAGTGTGATCGAGGACCAAGGGGGACGGAGGCGAGCCTTCGTGAGAAGATTCAGCAGCGGCTGAGCTTCCAGTTCCTAAGTGAGCGAGAGGGACTGACGGACGGGACCCCACGCGTTCGTTTTCGTCAGAGCCGAGTCCGTTTTCGACACTCCTTACCTTTATACCGAAAAAAGTATACAATGACCTAACTACTGTACTGTACTTGCCGAGTCAGTTCGGTCGTCCACTGGTCAGCCAGATCGATCCGGGGGCGTGGTAGACCGGGTCGACACTCGACAGTGCCGTTGTTTCCGAGGAAACCGGAATCGATTTTTTTTTTGGGTAGAATTGACAGGATGAGATCGTAGTGGGTGCAAATTGGTTATAATGTGATGCATTTCAGTACATCTTTAGTTTAATTATTTGTGCTACTTTTCAAAATTAAATTAAAGAGGTACAAATAATTGAACCAAAGAGCACCTAACGGTCGGTGCTTTCCACTCTTATGAGATTGTTTACTAGGCTATATTCTCTTAGTCAAATTTCACTTCAATCCACTGTTTACCTTATCACATCATCACTATTTCTTCCAAATTAAATCTTTTTAATCTAAATATCCACTGTTCACCATACTTTCACCCATCACATCCTCTCTGACATCACGCAACCGAATGCATTATTCTACCATCACATCTCCACCACTTTTTCCAAACTAAACACTATTATATCCATATTTTCACTATCATCCCACTCAATTCTCCAAACCAAACACACATGTAATGTATATAAAGCCCTCGTTAGAATTGAATTCCATTCTAGTACTAATTATAAATGTAACAAATTATTAAGTTAATATAGTTATATATGAAATATATTTATATATTATTATTTTTAATCACATTGTACAGACATTAACGTTCATATACACGTACACACACTTTGACCTTACGAACACACGCACGCAACCTTACCCTATGACCGCATCCGAAAGACTGAGTCGACAAATTCTCGAAATTAATTAACATAGCCACCATCACTCACCACTATCGTCTGTCATCTCGTTGCGACTGTCATGTTGTCTATCACTATGAGAATAGCGCGTGGGTTAATTTTAAAATAAGAGATTTGTTACCGTGCTTTTTGGTACCTTTAAATTTCTCCGCGCACGGAATCGTCCTCTCGGCCGTGCCACGCCGATCAGACGGGCTACATTGTGGGACAATTTTTTAATTTTAACCTTTTTTTAATTTATTTTTAAAAATAACCTCTGGTCAACTTTATTTGCACCCGGTGACCTATTTGGCCGCGCCTGGCGTCGTGGCGCGGCGGCCGGCCGCCGCCGCGCCACATGCGGCGGCGCGCGCCGCCCCGCCACGGCCCCGGCGGCCGCGCGCGCGCGCGCCGGGCGTGGGCCGGCCTGCGCCGCGCCACATGCACCGGCGCGGCGGGGGCCGCCGCGCCATCCCGCCTGGCGTGGCAGTGCCGGGTCTAGAGGGCCCGCACGGCCTCCTTTCTTCTTCCTCCTCCCTCTCTTCTCTCCCAGCCCGACCTCGCTCCTGTGCGCAGCGCCGCCGCCGGCCGCCACCCCCTGTATCCGGCGATTTGTGGCGGGGATAGTGTGGGAAATCGATCCTTGTATCCTTGGAAGGTATTGCCCTTATTTAATCTCAGTTTTAGCACTTAATTTTGCCGTATTTTGCATGTATAGGTGAGCTAGGGTTTGACAATAATTTGAAATTGTGATGTGTTAGATGTTGGATGTGTTGAAAGTTATGCTTTGGGAAGTTTCATTAGACAATGTGCCATCTATTGATATGTTGAAAATACGTTGCTTTACTACATGCTTTAGTGTAGGTTTGCTTTACTACATGCTTAATACAATGTTGCAAATATGTTGAAAGTGATTGTTCATTTTGATATCATTGGTTGCAGGATTAGTAGACATGAGACACCAAAACCCACGTTACTGTGCCATTGTTAGGGGTAAAGGAAGTTATCCTGAAGAGTGGGATGAAAACGGTCCTTTGCCTCGAGCTCTCCCTGTACCCAATTGTTTATGTGGTGTGCCGGCTTATGTGAAACAGTCTAGGTGTGCCGGAGCTGCGGGTAGAGCATTCTCTTGTTGTTGGATTAGGGAAGCACCACCCCCGTGACTCCTTGTTATTTTTTGCAGTGGATAGACGGGCCCGACAAGTTTGATCCTAGGATACGTCTCTTCCCGTATGCGAGTCATGTCTTGAAGCCATATCATGAGTTTCAAAGATGGGTTCCTCCTCCACCGAATCCTCCGCCGATGACTTATGAGGAGAAGCAGTTGGCCGCCATTGAGCGAGTTAACAACCCTCCAGTGTGTGATTGTGGAGTGTGTGCGTATCTTCAACGACCAAACATTGAGGCCCCAAATAAGTTTACACCATTCTTTTGTTGCTCCCTAAAGAATGTTGTAAGTAAAAAGCATATCCTTGTTATCATTTAAGTTTTATAAATGTGCATGACTCATTGCTATTAATGGTTGTTCTGCATTTCAGAGTGGGTGGCCTAGGTGTGACTTCAATGAATACATACATGGACCAAGATCGGAGTGGACAACTGAATCTGAAGTGAAAGAGTTCGAGTCCGGGACGAAGGCTTGGCCTTGCCTTAGCTATCCACCTTCACGGTGCAAGTGTGGCATAGTAGCCACGGAAGGTGTTGTGCCATATGAGCTCGGTTTTGGAATGTTTTGTGGCAATGCATATGGAGACTTTTGGGTGAGCATGATGTGAACTTTGATTTAGGTAGCACTACCGCCGTGGTTGTCTTCATTTTGATTTAACTTTGTATGATACGGTCTTATATTTTGCAGGAGGGGCGGACTTGTGATTGGGAGCAATTTCTTGGTCGTCGTGAGTTAATGTTAGAGTTGGAATGAACTTCTGAACCTGGGAGGAGGTTTAAAACTGAATCTATTAAAAACAAGATAAGAGCAAAATATGGTGTGCCCTTACCAGAAGAGGAGGATCTAAGTGGTCTAATTTGTGATGAGATGGTTCGTGAACCGGAGTGGAGCTAGAATTTGTAGTTGGTTACGCCAACTACGAGAAAGTTGTGGCATATTGGCGTTGTAACGGGGAGAAGTTCTTAGAACGGGGGATACGTCCGTTGACTCGAGAGGAGAAGAGTGAGAAGAAGAGGAAAAAGGAAGAGGAGTGGAAGGCATTGATGGAGAGGTCCGGGGATAGGTCGAGGGATGAAGCGGCTAGAAAGGCAGAGGCCGACAGAAAAGGTAAGAGGATTGTGGGAGGATGATGAATGGTGCTCAAGTGTCAGTTGCATGTGTTGCAGTGTAATATTTTTTCAATGAACAAGTGTGTTTGGTAGTTTTGTATTAAGTGAACACTTTGTTATGTGATGTAGTTGATGATGAATGGTCCTTAAGAATCAGTTGTATGTGTTGTAGTGAACTATTTTTTCAATGAAAAAATGTGTTTGGTTGTGTTGCATGCATATTTATTAATGGAGCAGGAGATTAGAAAAATAACAAATTTAGGAATAATAGTTCCATTATTACAACACATTCAGGATCTAGTTTTCTTAGAACAATATTACACTAGCATGATGTAAACGAAATAGTAGCTCAAATATTACAACACCGCATGGTCAAAGACAACGACCTCATACAAAGTTCCAATATTTAGCCATCCTTGTGATGTGATGACGAAGGTTTATCCTTCTTGGTACCTTTTTTAGTTGGTGGATTAGGAACGGACGGGTTTCTTTGCGGGACCGTAAAGACCACCCGGAGCATAAAGACCATTCCAAGGGGGGTCTTCTCCTCTTGCAATGGCATCTGTAGTTTTTCCTTGCAGATAACGAAGCATGCCTCTTTTAAAAGTGGTCATTTTCTTTGGATCAGGTGTTGTATTTGTGTTTTTGCCCTTCGGATCACCACCACCATTACCATCCTCACCCCCTCCGGCAGCAGCCGTAGACATCTCTAGTTATTGTTAAAAAATGAACATTATTTCGAAGTAGTTAAACTGATTACATTAAATTAACAAAGAGAGGAAATGTACCTAAGATAGAAGATGAGCCCGTGAGGAGAGGGAGGAGCCTGCAAGGTGTGGCAGTACTGCGGTCGCCGTTGGTCTTTATATAGCCGTGGCAGGGTGTAGGGTGTGTTTTCTTGTACTCACATCACATGTAGTAGGGTAGGGGGTAGGGTGTGTTTTCTCCCACGGATTGAATGGCCCACCACTTCTTCTCTTTCCCCATATATGTCACCCTTCAGTTAACCATTGTTGTTCACAATAACCAGCAATGGATGACTTGTCAGGTGAGGATAATTTTCTCGGTCCCGACTTGTGGATAGAACATGATCCCGAATGTAAGGAGTACTTCCCACCAAGAGAGAGGAGTTATTTCCGATCTTTGCGGGATGTTAGACCGTACGATTCGAAGAAACCAGTAAAGTGGCCAAGATGCATCCACAATGAGCTGTGTGTAATGCAAGTTTATGAGGGAGTTGGACTTTACTACTCCGGTCATCGCTTAAACATGACTTTTCAGATGTGCAAATATGTTGCTCTGTGCGAAGAAGTTGGTTTGAGTCCTGAATCACAGCCTGCTGTTAGAAGCCATCCTAAACAAAGCAATCCTTATGTGTTCAACAATCCAAGAAATTATGTGCCTGAACCTAGAACACCAGTCTGAAAAAGCCTTTGCAGTCAAGAAACAGTAGCCTACTTGGATTCCCTAGCCTTTTCAGTGAGCCATGTTGTCCTAGCCATGTTGTCCTGTACAACATTTAATTTGTCAACACCCTGAAAAAATCTATGCACTCCTGAAACCCTAGGGTCCTTGGAATATCTATCCTTTTCAATGAGCCATGTTGTCCTGTACAACATTTGATTTGACAACACCCTGAAAAAATCTATGCACTCCTAAAACCCTAGGGTCCTTGGAATCTCTAGCCTTTTCAGTGAGGCATCATTTCAACTGCAAAAACTGAAAAGTCTAAAGAACTACAAATTGTTTTGTCAACACTATGGCCATTGCTATTTCATTAGACATTTCTTTTACATAACAAGTTTGCAGTGGCATGCATGGCACATGTGCCACAACTAATCCTACCATGCCTTAGGGAATTTAAGTCACACAAGTTTGCAGTGGCATGCATGGCACATGTGCCAATACTAATCCTAGCACGCCTTAGGTAATTTAAATCACACGAGTTTGCAATGACATGCATGGCACATGTGCCAATACTAATCCTAGCACGCCTTAGGTAATTTAAATCACACGAGTTTGCAATGACATGCATGTACATGTGCCAATACTAATCCTAGCACGCCTTAGGAAATTTAAATCACACAAGCAATGGCACGTGTTACACATAACAACAATCATGCACCACTGATGAAGTCATCGCTCCACTTCTTGAAGTCCTCAAGTTCCTTCTTCACAAGAGCTTCAGTGCTGGGGTCTCCATCGATTTTCTTCCCCCTCGCCAGAAACGCGACATCTGGACCACTAATGAAGTCGTCGATCCACTGCTTGAAGTGGCACGCCCTCGTCACCTTTGCAGCAACAGATCTACTACTTCCCTTCAATATATGCCACGTAGATACAAAGTCAGAAATGAACACCACGAAGTAGGTACAATACTACTTAACAGTATCACTTACTACCAATGCCGCAAGCTCCTTTTTAGCTTGATCGATGTTTTGACAACACCAAAACCGCCTGCCAAACGTTTCATCTTCACGTGAGACCTTGCATCCCGCATTCATGCCACAATGGCACTGCGGGGGATCTCGCCTTTCGGCCTCTTGTTCAAACTGAGTATGGATCTATTGGGATCATTTGGGTATGCCCCCTCCATGGCTTCCATGGCCCTCCTCACATCCATAAACCCAAACCCTCTTGCCATCTCGGACAACCAACACTCTCAAATGACTGGATGAATGGAGGTGAGGTACGAGTGGAGGTTGCCTGTGAGGATTGGAGGTGAGTGATGAGTGGAGGCTACCCCCTTTATATAGAGAGGTGGGTGTGGTGGACCCCATTGCTCCAAATCGGTGTGGGAGTGGATTCTCGGACCCCGACATTCGATTAGGCAACTAGGACGGAAGAGACGGGCATTTGCAGTTGCAAGAAAGTCATGGAATCGTATTAACAAAATCCTTAATATCCCTTAGGTGCAAGGACATGGATTAAATCTGTCGCGCCACAGGGCTGGGCGCGGCAGCTCAACATTGCCGCGCCATGGGGCCTGGCGCGGCAAGACTGCCTTGCCGCGCTTAAGTTTTACAAAAACCAGTATGGCTGGGTGGTCCCCGAGGCAAAAATCGAGCGGCGCGGCTGCTTCGTATTTCCGCGCCGTCGTGCATGGCGCGGCAGAGCTCCTCTGGTGACGTCACCTGAGGAGCTACGCGTGACCTCCTCTGCCGCGCCACACCGCACGGCGCGGCGGGGCAACGTTGCCACGCCGTAGCCCATGGCGCGGCAGGTTCGTGTTGCCGCGCCACCGGTTCAACTAGAATCTTGGCCGAGGGAGCGTACTGGTTTCTGTAAAACTTAAGCGCGGCAGGGCAGTCTTGCCGCGCCAGGCCGCATGGCGCGGCAATGTTGAGCTGCCGCGCCAAGCCTTGTGGCGCGGCAGTCCTGGGTAAAGGTCGCCATCCTTCGCACCCATGTTGCCAGGACTGCCGCACCGTAGGGGGTGGCGCGGCAGGCACACGTTGCCGCGCCAACGCGCATGGCGCGGCAAACCTGATGGCGGCCGAAAACGAAGCTTCTTCTGGTTTCTGCTGCCCTCTCAACTTGACGCACCTGCAGGAAATCCACAGAACTCATCCACTCATCCAGAAGCCAATATGGGGACACTTCCCATGCAGCAAACATAATTTCATACAAAGTGCGTACATTCAAACATAGTCCGACACACAAACATCACACAAAGTCCTTAAGTTCAACATCCTAAGGCCAACACATGCTCCGACAAAGTCCGGCACACACAGTTCAACATCCTAAGGCGTAGACATGCCTCCGACATAGTCCGGCACACACAAACATCACATATGGTCCATAGGATCAACGACGGCGGTGGATTTGGTCCTCGGGGCTGAAAATTTGTTTAGCTCGGCGTTCCCTCCCCGGTTCTGTGACCAAGACGTTGGCACTCCCAACTTCACCGGGCCCACATGGACGACGGCCGCGGGCTTTCTTCGCAGGAGGTGGGCGAGGCTGCAAACATTGGACACAACACTATAGAAGAGCAAGGTATTATCAAATGCCGACTTCGAAGGAAATTTTTAGATTCATTACCTGACTCGTCGACTCTCCTTGTGTTTAAGTAGCGGGTGGGGCATCAAACAGTACGTCCATCGGAATCTCTAAGACATACGTGGGGTCTCCACGCTCACTAGCAGCTGCCGGTGAGGAGGAGGAGGAGTCTCCATCGTCCTCATCACTGGGCTCAGGGGTGGCGATTTCCTTACCACGACCACGGCTGCCACTAGCAACAACACGACCTGCTGATGCCGACGCGGTGCGAGCGGTGCTTCGAGATGGGGTCCTTGTCGAGCTTCTAGCCCCGTGGTGAGCGGAGTACGGCGGGATCTGAAGAAGTGGCCCGAACATTGCCGCCGTGGACAACATCTGGAGCCGCTATGCAGTTCAACTTCATTGCCATACGCCTGCAGCTCCTCCGGACCCTCTGCAACATGCAATTGGTACAAATTGAAGACATATTCAAAATATGGATAAACTTAAGCATTCAATTTTTGAAAACTAATACTACCTCTGCAAAGTTGCGTAGGGCTCCACCTTCGGAAGCACTTGCATGTTCCATGGCCACTCCTGCCTCATTTGCAAGCCTTGCAAGTTGTTGTCCCTACAAAAAATCTTATTATAGATACAAATTATTAGAAACCGGAGTGATCAAACAACATTGGCTTGAGATAAATTTACCAGGTAATCGTGCAAAGGTGCTCGCTCTGGCTGTGTGCCCACACGTGTCAGGGTGTCGTACTCATCCGCTATGTCATCATCGGAGTCTGAGGGGTCATCTTCAATGTGCTCATCCGTCAAAGCTGGCTTGATCTTGGTTCTTGTAGAGGTATGGTACCACCTCATGTACTCTCTATGTGGTCCAGGACGCCAACCAGGACCATCTTCGTGATCCATCCTCTGGCGATTGTTCCAAAGGTCCAAGTACCTAGCATGCTTCACCGTCCAATCATTCTCCTTGTATCTTTTTTGCCTGTTCACCCTGAAATACCAAAATTGCTTGTCACATTATTTACAAAGAAACTTATGCCATATGAGAATAATGGAAAATGTATCGAGTTGGTTTATTACTTGTGCAAGGCTGGAACGGTGGACACACGCTCTGGAGGCGAAGGCTGAAGCCTCCCAAACTGGCGTAGCACCCTGTTTGGAAAATGCCACTCGACAACATAGTAGATGATGAGTGGCACTGTCGACCTCCACAGAAGCCTGTCTCTGTAACACATGGGTGAGAACTAGACGTGTTGAGGAAAGTCGCGGGCGTACGGTAGCCACTCGACCTACAAACATACAACATGTTTAGAGAAAATGTAATGAACCAAAATTTACAAATTGAACACGAACTTGTGGACATGGGTTTGTACCTGCGCCTGAGTAAGACAGTCCAACTCGTTTGTGTAGAACTTGTACCTCCTTCCCGGAGGACCACGTACGCTTGTCCGTTTGTCTTCCACACAAACCCAAAAGTGGGTCGAGAATCCCGCCGATTCCAAGCCCGCAAAATATAACCAAAATTTGAAAGATTAATAATTCATGAATATAAGTACGCATGAATAAAGAACAAAAGATTTGTATGTACCTCAACGGCCGCGGTGTGGTCGGCCCTCTTGGAAGACGCTCCCAAATCCAAATGCGGGAGGTAAGCGCATCCACCAAGGTTCGCGTCCCGTCCACTCCGCCTACGAGGCATCACATAGCTGCCTATACGGCCATGCCAAAACCGCCGAACCCCAACCCGCAGCCACGGATATTGTCCCAATCCTGACCCAAAAGTGGCAGAACCATCCAAGAAACGGTGTTACCCGCAGCATCTGGTAGCAGGAATGTGGCAACAAAGTGCCAAAGCCATACACGTGCGTGCCTCTCTACAACAGCCTGAGGAGCTCCCTGGGGGCATACGGTGAAGTGCTACCTCAACCGAACTGTGTTCACTCCGGAGGTCTTCTTCGACGCACCCCCCTCATCAGCATCTGGTGGTCTCACCCCAATGTGCAACTCAACCATGTCTCGCCAACCAGCACTCTGAATGATCCCACTCACTGGCAGCCCCTCAAGTGGAAGACCAAGGATCATGGCGGTATCCTGCAAGCTGACTGTCATCTCTCTGCACGGTAGGTGGAAAGAGTGGGTCTCCGGACGCCATCGATCCACCAAGGCCGACAACAACGGCCCGTCAATCACAGGCAACCCACAAACCACGACCAAAGCAATGTCCAAGCACCTCGCTCTAGCCAAGTACGGGGTGTATCTCTCGTCCCAAGGAAGTGGAAAGTGCTCTCGCACCCTCAACGGGTTCAAGTCTTGAAAAACAATAAAATTCAATAATTACAACATTAGCAATGTGTAGTCCTCAAAATGCAAGAAATATGCTTAGCTCACATATTAACACTATTACATATTAAACACAACTAGGAGGTACAATAACTAATAAATTTGGATCTTAAGTTCAGGCTTTTGTAAATACCTCGTGAAGGTCGGCCAGAAGGTGTGCACGATGGCTGCCATCATATGCAGCCTCAAGGAGCGGGTACACTGGGTGCGCCATCCTGAAAAAATTTACTTGTAGTTAGTAACAACAATTAAAAATTGAAGGTAACTATATAGAAATATAAAATTATTTAACTTGCATACAAAATTTCATAATTTTTCACCTACTAACATACTACCATGACACCTACCCTCGAGTTGGAACCACCCATCCTTCTATTTGTCCCCGTTGCTTTTTTCTTGCCCTTCGATTTTCTTTTCCGACACTTGTAGTTTTTAATTTCTTTGTGACATTTTGAGCAAAGGTACGTCATCTTGTCTGCATTAGCTTCAAAATCACCCATATCATAATCAGTGGAAAACCTTCCTTGACACGCGTCCATGTCCCCTTTCAAACGCTTCTTTTGCCTCCTACCCTTTTTCAATTTCTTCAAAGACGGCAGTGGCACGTACTCTGGGCCATCATATTCAGGCCATTGTGACGGATCAAGGTACGGCTCAAAGCTGGATTCCCAAATCTTAATGGTGTGTTCTCTAAAGAACAAAGGAGACATGTACATGGCATTTTCATAGTCTAGACCTCTAGCATTGCAAGCTGTCATCAAGTGAGAACAAGGAAGATGCAATAATTGAGGACCGTTACAGGTGCAAGTACCGGCCCGGAGGTCCACCCTATAGTGTCGACCGCCATGACTCTCCCCTCCAACGTTAGTAGTAGAGGAACCTCGAATAGAATAAATCATTTTGTTTGGACCGTATGCTTCTGCATGTTGGTTCACAGATCTTAAAGCAGCATCATACATTATCTCATCTGCAAATGATCCAATTCTACCCCCATTATCCAACAAATCACGTGCATTCCGCCATCTTTTCACAAAGTATTCATTGCATTTTTCAAATGAGTATTCAATGATCCCCGCGACGGGTCTACTTCTTATTCCTTTAAATATGTTGTTGACACTTTCAGAATAGTTTGTTGTCAAGATACCCCAATGCATACCCCCGGCATCATATGCTTGAGCCCATTTATCCTTATCCTCCATTTCATAGTCCAACCAATCTTTAGCTTCCTCATTCAAGTTCTTAACTAAGTCTTTGTGCACTTCCTTAAATTTGTCCTCTGTATGTACTGATGCCAGCAACTTCAACTGTCCTATTACCTCCTTGTTCTTTTGACGACGCCACAAATTGGCGGCAAAGTGCCTAATGCACCACCGATGAACAAGTGGTTGATACCCATCCAGGTGGTCGCTCGCACATTTGATGAGACCATGGTGCCGATTCGAGATCATACATACCTGTCGCGTTGGACCAAGTATGTTAATGCGAAGGAGCCTCATGAACCATGACCAACTGTCGTCATTCTCACTCTCCGCCAAGGCAAAACCTAAAGGCACAAGTTGTTGTTCAGGATCTACAACAACTGCTATCATGAGTGTACCTCTGTACTTGCCGGTCAAGAAGGTTCTGTCTACAAGTATCACCGGACGACAGTGTTGGAAAGCCACTTTACATTGTGGAAAGCACCAAAAAACACGTAGAAGGACGGGCTTGAAAACACAACCGTCGAGAACACGAGAACCGGTCATGTAAGGGAACCATTTAACCCCAGGATTGAAGTGGCTCATGGCTCTCAAGACCCTTGGAATTTTTGCATATGACTCTTTCCAATCGCCCCATAGCAAGGCAATTGCATGTTGTTTAGCCCACCATGCCTTAGAATACTTCACACGATATCCAGCAAACATCAATATCTGCTCTATCAAATTGCTGGCCGTCACCTCACTATTCTCACGAACAATGCCTAAGATACACCTTCCAATGTAACTTGCAGTCAATTGTGCGTGAACTCCCTTCACCTGACTCGACCGACATGTGTGAGGTCCCACAACCTTTGTAATCTTCCATTTCCATGTCCCTCTCTGCAGCCGTGCCCATACACGCCACATGCACCCTTGTTTGCACATTACTTCATACCTAAGATTCCTGTCCGAATGGACCACAGTGAAAGGCCTATAATGCTTCACTGCATAGTCAGCCAAGAAAAACTTAAGTTCATCCAAGGAGTCAAACATCATTTTCTCATGTATCTCGGGCTCACTTTGGTAAAAATTATTCCTTCGTGAACAACCTAGTAGAATCACAAATGGCTCTATCGATCCTACTCAAGTCTCTGTCATTGCGAACAGAAGGGATTCCAAATTGGTACTGAGCTTGGGTGTTGTGTTCAACACTCTCACCAATTCTAGTGTTGTCCGGGAACCTAGGTACGTGTTCTTCACTTTCACCATTTCTAGTGTTCACTGGCGGCCTACTTATGTGCACTTCCCTTTCAAAGGTTCTATGGTTCACCGAGGGTCCTGCAACATAATCATGTTGAACACCATCCAAGTTAACCTCACTTAAACCAAGGAGTGCTTCAGCCGCATGTGCATTGGCATCATTTTGCTCTTCCGCATGCTCCTCATCAGACTCATCTTCAGAATCACCTCCTTCAGAGCTGTCAGATATATCATCATCGTCCATGGTTTCTTCCTCCCGCTCAAAACAATCATTGGGAAAATCATCATTCACCATCCCAACATCCCGACTAGGTTCCCTACAACCAAAGTCCTCCTCCAAAATTGTAGACTCTTGTGTACCTTTTAGAACCTCAAACGACACTTCCTCATTCATGTAAACATTACACTAGGCCCACGAGTAATATCTACCACAACCTCCAGACATGACACATTAGCTTGACCAACTACCTTCTTATACCGATTCCAATTTTTTTCACTTGACAAGCTCATCAACACATAATGAGCTCTAGCCTTCCCACAATCAAAACGACCTCTAAATGACAACTCATGCATTCCAACTCCATAGTTGACCATTGCATAATCAACTACATCCTTAAAGCTTGGCGGGCCATCAAATGTTTCTACTAACTCTGTCATATTCTCAAACTTTCCATTTTCTTTAACTACGCCCCCATGAAACATGCGAACTAAACAGCCCATCTACAAAATTTAAAGAACTTCATGAACTAACTTGTTTCATAACTATATAGTACTAGAATAGATGATTTATTATAAATATACATGCAAAATTAGAATTGTGTTCAACAAAAATTATATCCATCTCGATTAGTTATATATATAAATGCATGTACACATTATGCATATTCTGTTATTCAACAAAATTGTTAGGTATTCCCCCTAATAAACGTGCATCCATATAATAGCTACACCAATTATCAACTACCCTAAACATTTGACATCAATAATATCATTAAATCGATTCATGCAACATGTTCTACACGTCAATAACACGGGCAGAGACACTACTGCGTATGAACTAATCATCATTTACATTAAAACTAATTGCATTTCGTCTAAATTTCAAATTTCTATACCTAACCCTAGGTCACAAACATCTACTCCGATCTACACAATGTAACAGTAACAGAGGGAGAGAAGTAGGTCAATGCCTTCACAAGGACGCGGGGAACAAATTTCCCCACTTTTCCCACCCCAAATCCACCGATTTGGGGCCGGATTGGGGGGGGGGGGGGGGGCGGCACTGGTGGGCGGCGCGGCTCGGGCTGGGAGAAGAAAGGGGAGAGGAGGAGGAAGAAGGGGGCCGCACGGGCCCTCATGTCTTCAAGCTGCCGCGCCATGCGGGGGTGGCGCGGCGGCGGCCGCGCGCCGACGCATGTGGCGCGGCGGGGGCGGGCCCACGCACGGCGCGCGCGCGCGGCCGGCCGGCGTGGCGGGGGCTGCCGCGCCACGCGCGCGGCGCGCGGCCAAAAGGGTCACCGGGTGCGAATAAAGTTCGCCAGGGGTTATTTTTAAAAATAATTAAAAAAAAGGTTAAAATTAAAAAATTGTCCTATATTGTGCAGCAGTGCAGCTTGACAGCCGTATGCCGAGGCTCATCTCTGCGCCCTGATGATCACAATCTGTTTCTGACAAGAACCAAAAAAAAATCGAGCCTGTGTTTTCCGTTGGAGATAGGGACAGGGCCGGGATTTTTCACTTTTCAGCGATCTTTTCACGTAGTAAACACTTCCTGGCAGAAGAATTACAGATTCCAATTTCCAAACGCGTTGGAACATTTACCTGCGGTGCAACATATGTCGTCGTGGAATTTTAGGGGATATGGCGGGTGCAATCGTCACATCTCCTTTTTTGCTCGTTGCCTCTCTTCAAATTCAAACGTTTGTTGCCGTCTTCCGCAAGTTTTGACGCCTGACTGCTAGTTTGACGGTTTTACTCCCTTTGCTGACAAATAATTATAGGTGGGAAAATAACAGCATAAAAAGGGAACCATCAGGCAAGACTATATGCTAACACTGTAAATTCTTGACGGTTGATTTTTCAGAACGACAGAACGTGATTGCAATAGTATGCTCTGGCCAAGATATAGCTGGAGCAACTAAAGTAACAGTGATCGTTTACGTGTGAGATTATTTTCAAAAGAAAATTTATGTTTGGGGTCGTTTCAGAGAATCAGTCATGAGAATTTGTTCCTTGTTACAACAAGTTCTATTTCTCAGATAGAAAGTTGGCAGCAGGGAACTTGGGGGGAAAGGAAGAGCCTAGCGCAAGGTAAAAGAATGGCTACCTTTTCATACGTTCTGATTGTGTAGCTAGACGCGCCTAGCCTTTTTGCTCAACGAACTAATATAAAGTTGCAGCACCAAGATCTTCCATAATGCGCTAGCTAAGCGCTTTCCTTGCCGCGGTGTAAACCCGTTCTCTTTCCAAAGAGATTTCTACGTTGAATTCCACTTGCAATAGTCAAATTAATTGACTAGAGAGAGTAGAGACGAGTCTTGATTGGTCTACTCTATATATCGAAGAAATATGATCCATCTTCACTTTATGTTACATCTCATGGAAATTCTAGATTTATTCTTTTAAAAGTACTCATAGTAGTCACATCAATACAACAAACTTTTTGCTCAAAACATTGAGAGATGTTATACGAAAATCATTTTTAATAACTGCATACGGAGTATATCGTAACTCGTAAGAGATACCCTGAAAATCTATATATCCTTCTTATTAAGAACTGCAACGGAGAATCTCGTAAGAGAGATCCTGAAAATCTATACGCGCAAGAGATATCCTGAAAAAAAGAGAGATAAATCAGGTGTCCTGTATGAATTGGATTGCGATGGCTCGTTTGGTCTTGCTGTAGACTTCACCAACTTGCAACTCATTAGGGTCAAGAAACATTAGCCAACTTAGAGCACCTCCAAGAGCCTCTCTAAAAATCACTAGCTAAGATCCAGATTTGACTAGTATGTAAAATGAAATAGCTAGTAAAAAGTTAATGAAATCCAACAGATTAGCTAAAATCAAATCGCTATATGCTGACGCGTGGGACTCACCCATCATCTCTACCACTCCACCTTATCTTCTCCACTCTGTCTCCCCTAATCCCACCAGGCCACCATCGACATCCTCCACACCTGCTCCGGCCTGCCGGCCGGCCCGCGCCCGACCGCCCCGCCTCCTCCGCCCGGCCGCCCCGCCTCCTCCGGCCCGGCCGCCACGCCTCCTCCGCCCGACGCGCCCCGCCTCCACCGGCCCAGCTCTGCAGCGTGCTAGTCTGGAGCTCCCGCGCTTAATTTTGTCTGATGATGAATTGGTGTTTCGTTGGTTTTGCAGGGGAGGAGGAGTGGGGGAAGGGATGACCTCAACCTCGCTCGCGGCGGCACGGCTCGCGGCAGAGCTCTGCTCGTCCAACCTGCAGCGCGCCCCCGCGGAGGATGGTGCCTCCTCTGCAACATCCCCGTGCAGGTGGTGGCACGTCCTCCATGAGTTGGCGACAGCCCGACGCGGCTCGGAGTCTTCCTCCTCCACCTACTCGTGCGCGTGCGGCCGACGCATCCTCTCCGGTGGCCTGACGACGTCCTCCTCCGAACCTCCACATCTAGCTCCCGTTGCGCCGCCTCCACCTCCCTGCGAGCGACCGCAAGCGAGAGGAATCCCGCTTTGGGAGGGTGGGACCACATGCTGCGAGGGGGATAGCTACCTGTTGGTGCTCGTCAAAATTGGCTAGCGGGGTGGACCGGATTGCTAGCGAGATGATGAAGAGGCGAGCATGATAGCTGGGCTGTTGGCTTGGTGTTTTTGTGGATTTTTCCATTTTTTAATAGTCCAACCAATTTTGCCTGTCCGTTGGAGTTGCTTAACAGTGAAGAATTTCATCAGCCATGTGTGTGGAAACACTGCATTAATGAGCGTTTAATTTGATCTCCAACGTGGCTCTCCAATTAATCACTATCACATCAAATGCTTTTTACAAGGTAGCTAGAGTATTATATCTCAGACGGAGAAATAATTATAGTGCAACCACTAATAAGATCCATCTCGATCAGGCTACGACGAGTCGACGACAATAATGCTGGCGTGACGTTAATTCGTTCTTGTCAGATGACGTTCGTAGTTCCTCTTTTGCACGTTGATCATTTAATTTGAGAACCCGTTCTTGATGCTAGCTAGATACCGAGTACCTGCTGATTGCGACTACGGAGTACGTACTTACCTTTTCGTCACGGACTGTGGCACATCCAACCCCCCACCACAAATCACATGCAAAGCTTACATAGTAGTTATGAAGAAGCAAGCACTCGAGAAGAATTTAATTACATGCTGCTTGGGTGACTTGATCGGTTGATCCATCGGAGCCGCAAAGGCAACTTGCTAATGGCGGACATGGATTCTGAAGTTACACTAGCTGCTAAGTAGTCTACTACACATGGATGCTCCGTCGACAGAGGGAGCATTGTAAGATCGCTTCTGTATAATTTAGCAAGCAGGACGCGCTTAGACGCGGTGGACAATGCCTTGATTCGACGTACGGAATCCGTCATTCCGAAAGAAAATTGCATGCCCGGTTGGCCAGTTGCCTGCTGGCAACGCTGCCTGTCTATTCTATGGTTCATGTCAGAAAGATCCATAGATTATAGTCTATATTGATCTCAGATCCACTTCAGTCGTAGCAGTTAACAGGGTTGAGGTCCATTTCGACTACATCAGCAGCAGCTAAACGCCGCAATGGAACAGGAAGTGGGTTCAGATATAGTAATACCACGAGTGGTGTTTGACTCGTGATCCAGCAGGGAAACCTGCCCAAAAATTCAGCAAGCGTCATCTCTTTGTCAGTAGTCCTTCTCTAGATGGTTAGATCATGCATTCTCTGATTTTCATGAGTAGTTGGCTCATGTATCTCCCTCGTTTATTAGTTATACACTAGTCTATCAACATGTTCTCTCGCATAGTGTTGGTATTAAAGCAAATAATTTTAAGCATGCTCTCTCTGAATTGTTAAATACTCTAACACAACACCAACACTCATTTGGGCACATATTGTTTTTTTTTCTGATTGTGATAGAATTTTGTTAGCAATTACTTACTTTATATATTTTCTTGATTCATTCATATCCATAGTTTACGTCCACCATGTGCTTAATTGAACTCTTAATTTGAGCTACGCACCTAAAATTGAAATTGTTTTTCTCATTGATTCTTCGGTACACATGTGCATGGTGTATATTAATATATACCTTTAAGTTAGCATTTTCTATATTAATTAATTATATAAATAAATAGTTTAAAATCACATATTAGTGTGGTTTGGGATTTCTTTTACAATGACACATGTAGGTAATGTGTATTCAAATTTCATAAATATTTTAGGTGATTTTAAGTAATGATATATGTTAATAATTTAGATGAAAAATATAGAGGTTATTTAAGTTATTTATTATAACTATATTGGTGGGTAATTTAGAATGAAAAATAGGGGTTCTATTTGTTAAAGAGTAAAAGGAATGGAATGTAATGGAATGAAAGCAAATGAATTGATTGAGTGATGAGGGGGTGGACCCCTGAATATATACACAGGGAAAGGGTGTGTAGGCACCCCTTCGGGAGTGTCGCACCCCTTCGGGATGACCCTTCGACAAGGTGATTGTAACTTCCTAATTACATCACTAATGATTCCCCTAATTACATAGTTATGCTAATTGATCACTAATCAATATTTCATAACACTCCCCCTTGATCAATTGCTTCTTGGGATCTTGATGCAATTCTTCTTCAATCATTTGTAGATATTTTCTTGTAAAACTCCTCCAAAAACCCTATGGGAAAAATCTTGAGGAGAAACCAATCTGTGTGTATATGCCATTAAAACTCCTTTAAAACCCAGTGGGAAAATATAAGGAGAAAATGATATGGCATTATAGAATATTGTCTCATTGATGACTTATATGAGAAACCTTGAAAAGGAAAAACTCATAAATAAGTTTAGAGATTAATAATGTTATGATCTGAGGATCATGTTTGAATAACCTTCTATAAAACCCAATGGGAAAAATATGAGAAGGGATTCTATATCTTCTCAAAAACTCATGTAGAGAAAACGGAAGATATGACATTGAATATGTCTTGAATACCACCCTTAAAACCTTTGTGTGGAAAAATTAGGTGATATGTGATATGTTCTTGTATTGATATTGCCTCATTAAAACCTTTTATGAGAAACCTTGTAGGGAAAACTCATATAGGAAAAAGAGTACAATATTCATAATCAGATGATTATGTGTGGGTTATATCAAAAGAATGTCTCCCCTTGATTCTTGCAAATTTTTGAGTTGTCTCATACCTTTCTTTGTAATTGACGAGTATATCTCCTCTTGAAACCTTGCAAAATTTAAGTTGTCACTCACCACTTACCATGAATACCATTCTACGATGTAGTGGTGGATAAGCATCAGTGAGTGCCTTTTGCAATATTTATTCTCTCATTTTGTAAAAATGAGGATAAACATTTTTATCAATACAAGATGCATTATCATTTATGGATAATGCTAGTGATTACATTTTTATCATCCATTAAAGTCAAGCATATGAATATGATGCTTCAGAATGATATGTAAAAGTTTATGTTGTGGTGTCCATTATGATGACTACCATGAAACTTTATTATTTGTATCGATCTATTATACGGCAATATACAAGGGGATCAGTTAGCCAGCATCTTGATATCCTATTGGTCAAGTCTTGAAATATTAATCAAGACTTTTAGTACCATTTGATATCTATGTATATCATTTTTCACTCCCACCAGCATGGTGTTGTTGGAGTTGAATTATAGCAAGGTATCTACAACTGCAATATTAAGCATGTTGTCATTTGCATGATACACAAGAACTTTCTTGGTACTAACATTTATCATCCCAAGGTCTAAATGGATATTGATCCATCTTTAGGGATTGAATGACCATGAGTTTTTATGGATATGTTTATCCAATATTAAATTTTTGAATATT
The DNA here is from genome assembly GCA_947561735.1 of Cenchrus americanus. Lineage (NCBI taxonomy): Eukaryota > Viridiplantae > Streptophyta > Magnoliopsida > Poales > Poaceae > Cenchrus > Cenchrus americanus. The sequence continues at coordinate 251,944,778 of OX387241.1, forward strand.
GGTACATGCTATCAATTGAATATTGATAAACTGATATATATTTGCACAAGTTGTAAACTTGATCATAGTTTGGTTTACCAAAATTTCCATATCAAATTCCGTCGTAAAACGGTTGCTTTTTTTTAATGTGTTTTAAAGATGATGATGGAAAATCCAAGTTGGATTTGTTTATTAACACACATTCAACCATAGTGATTGGAGTAATCCTTCTATGGAAGATACTCGCTTAGTCAGTTGTACCACAATCAACTTGACTATTTCAAGTTATGGAGTGACTTGAATGATACACAATTTATGTTGCGATTTATATTTAGATGTAGAATATGGAATAAGTCGAAGACTTGTATATCCAAATCTATGAAAGTCATTTGATACGCCAATAAAGTATAGGAACATAATTTTCACATATACCACAAGGGTATGCTGCTCGGTCTCTGCGTGAAACCATTGCTACAATATCTCATTATATCACCACCTATCTTTCATAAAGAATGCATTTGTGAGAAGATGGCATTACTGTGGTAAATACCTCTCACTAATGAATGAGATAAATTCTCCATAATTGCCACCTTTTTATTAGACCCAATTTTGAGTGTTGATACACTCTGCCTAGGACTTTTGGTCTGGATCCGGTTTAAGGTGTATAGAAATTTTCAAGAGTATATGTTGACATTTATATAGTCTTTGTATTATTGATTCGATAGAACCAATATAGCATGTGAAATATTAATACTTTAGAACTCTTATCTCATTTCCCAAGACAATAGAGTTAGGATGTTCCAATGATGCCTCAGTGCCTAGACTTATGTGCACATGTACTGGGCTTTAGAATGTTAAACATTCATAGGCTTTGAATTTTCAATAATCCATAAAGTGTCTAACAACATGTATGATGTTGATTTGCATTTACTATACTGGAGGATGTCTCCCCTTGTTTCCGCGGATGCTTATTAACAAGTTATGTCCCTAGTGACCATACTTCTCCCCCTCTTATTTTAATTTGGGAGTTGAGTGATCTTGTTAGATTTCCACTCTTTTCTGGCACATTGATTTGTAGGGATTGAATAAGATGACACTTTTGATAAGTAAATGCATTTGGCAGAATATTTGTAATATGCTACAAATATATAAGATGTTTTGAACTGATAATTCAAATGTTCTTTTGTATGTACGTGAATGTGAGGATTGAATGTGATTGGTAACATTCATTTTGTATTCCTGGCATTCTATATGTGGTATTAATCTCCCCCTAATGCTTGGAATTATCCTCAAGGTGTGATCAACATACGGGCTTTTTGTGTAAATCCCCATAGAGACCTAAGGTATTATATGAATGACGGATAATACCTTTTATGTTGGTTCCTAATGCCCATGATGTATGTTGTGAGGTGGTGATATCGGTATGTGCAAAACATAACCAGCACGCAGATGGGAAATATTTGGTTGTAGCCAAGCTTTCACGTACTAACTGCAACGGAGGGAGCCATATGATTGCAGCTTGATGAATGTCAAATATGTGGTGTGTAAATCCACATATTACCAACTTGATGTTGATAGGTTGAATTCTATTGTGATGGTCATGCAAATGAGTTATCTCGATAAGAGATTTAGTTAAGCCATAATTGGTATGGACATATGGTACTTAGTGATATAGTTCCCAAAACCAAATAATTCCATATGAATAGATGTAATCCGGCGTCCAGGAAAGTTTTGCTCAAAGTTTAAAACTAGAGCAATGAATTTGGTAATTTGCTATGCCTTATGATTAGTAAGGGACACAAATGGAACTATTCATAATTGACTCTATGAGCACTTGATAGTGTTTAAATAATCCATAAATGGTTGAATATGCCAACTTATCTTGAATGCATTCAAGGATTTGTGTGGCTTATTGTTTAGAATTTTAAGGTAAGAGGGCCTTAAAATTAATTCTCAAGTGACACATGCGGTGCACAAAATCTGAGGTTTTTGAGAATGCATGATATGACCAATAGAATTGATAATAATTTTTCTTATCATCCATGAGTTAGGATGACCAAAGCTATAATGCCAATTCTTGATATAACCAAGACTGAAAAATTATTTGATACGCAACATGTCATACGGGATTTATGTATGTGAATATAACATGTCCCATATGATATGAAAGGAACAATGTGGATATTGAATTTTCTTATCCGTTTGACCAAGTTGAGTGCTGATTTTTCATCATTATCCTTGGTAATGGGTTTCGGTATGAAACCATATACAAATGGATGCCACGAAATTGGGGGTATTTGTAGAATACATGAATGCATCTACAATAAATAATTGAATACCCGTGAGGAGAGTATTTCTTTCACAATTGTGATAGTGGTGATCCATTTTATGAAATTCCTTTTCTTTCTAGGTGTATCCCAAATAAATACCATGTCTGAAGTACAAGATGTTAATGATGGACAATATACTACATATGTAGTATAGTATTGAACTAATGATAATTCCATGAATTTATATGGAAACATGTGGAGATCTGATTTATTAATTTATTGAAGTGTGGTTCAAATTGATCTCCTTGAATTCACTTTCCTCCACTGGGGTGGAGATTTCACTTTCCTCCACTGGGGTGGAGATTTTATTTGTACCAAATATTTTATTTGAAAATCATGTGTACATGGATGTACAACCACATTATAGACAAACTTGAAGTTAGTCATTATGGTTACTTGATTTGACACTAGTAGAAATGCTATCATCTATGACCATTACCTAGTGACGATTTCCTATTTGGTCATATAAGTTCTCTTTGCAGTGACGAAAAAAATATTTGGTCATAGAAGATTGTTCTTTCTATGACGATATACAAATTTGGTCATAGTAGTTAATTCAACAGTGACGAATTGTTGAATTTGGTCACAGTTGACGAGTGAGGGGTGAGACGAATCTGCTGCATGCGGTCGGGCCCCGATGGGTTTGGCGGGCGGGCCGAGCGGGCCGGAGCAGGTCGGGCCTTCGGGCTCGGCCCGTTCCGATAGGATAGGTTTTTTTTTCGAATTTATTTTTCAATGCGAAAACAATTCCGATAAACACCGAAAAATATTTTTAGACCACGAAAAATACTCGAAAAATCACAAAAATTCCAGAAAAAATCCTAGAGATAGATTAAGACATGAACAATCCAAATAAAACATTTGGAGCTCATGAAAAAGATTTTAGAGCCTTCTAATAAATAGAAATAGCTCAAGGAAAATGAGAATAAGTTCCAGAAAAATCCGGAAAATTCTCGGGAAAATTAGGACAACTCCTAAACGCATTTTTTAAACCTTTTGCACTCAAGAACCACTAGATGCATCGGCATGAATGCAACACATATAACTTTTATTCAATTTAGAAAATCAAACAATGGATTTTTCCTATACTATATTCCCTGTAAAGAAAAATAAATGTTGGAAAATTTTTTAAAATTATGAGAAAATCATTATTTAATTATTCTTTCTATTCACATCCTGAAATTGGAAATTTAAGGGTGTGACAATAGCTCAAGAGCATTTTTACAGTTAAAAACTCTATTGAAAACGCCTACATATAGTGAGGACAAAATGTTACTCTTAGCAATCACATCAAATTGTTTTTCCTTCTTAGTACCATTTCTCATGCCCTTGTGTCCTAGGAAACAAATACATGTGGAGGTCGCTGCATAATTATAGAGTTTGAATGTATAATTCACCATATTTTGTCTCACACAACACGAAAAAATTATAAAAATTAAAATAATTGTCCAAAAAATGTAAGTTCTTGTGAGGGACCGTATTTTTTCTACAAATGACTACCAAAAAAATCTCAAGTCATTTCAAAAAAGTTGAATGTTACGTAGTCCAAATATAACAAGTCACTCACATAGTTCCTTAAACTATGTGAGTGGCTTGTTATATTTGAACTACATAATATCACCACTTCCTCAAATGGAAATTTGACCTACACAAAGTTTGTTAGTCTCGACAAGTTATGAAACTTTTGTGTTCAAAAGATTTTTATCCGAGTTCATTTCGTGTTTCGTTAGGCGAGTTTTGGCCGAGTCAAACTTGGATTTTAAAATTTGAATTGCTCATGTTTTGTTGCATAAAGAAATGATTGAATCCAACACCATAACTTGATAAATCATGATTTTAAAAATTTTTGGGAAGAAGAATCACCTCATTTCGAGTTCATATGAGGAAGAACGACTTGTTACAAGTTTTAATCCGAGGAAAAAAAGAAAAATCGATCAATTCATTCCGGTTCGTCACATGTTCACAAAGAAGAACCGATTTCTCTTTTTTCCTTGGATTAAAACTTGTAAATTGTTTTCTTTCTCATACGAACTCCAAATCGGTTGATTCTTTTTCCTAATTTTTTCTAAAATCGAGATGTTTTACTCGGTGCCATTTGTTTGTATCTTAATTACAATTTCTTGATTTCTTTTCATACAACATATCTTTTCCAACTAAAAAGAGAATATAAAAAACATGTTTTTTCATAATAATTGCTAATATAACTTAATATTCTCTAACGTTATGGTCAACGAAGGTTGCATCCAAATTTGAGGTGCCCATGAGTAAGAAAATATTTGAGTGTGTACAAACTTTGAAGTTTAAGTTGAGTTGTATGAAACAATGTGATGATCTAACTAGTTTATGAACAATGTATAATCCAATTTTCACAAAATCTTATGAAACTTTTTTTTGTCAAGCTTGTACATTGATAAAATGATCCTATGCCAATTTACATAATTTTTTGATAAGTTTTATTTATTATTATAACTATTTTATAACAAGGTGACTAGTAGAAGGTTGAAATTTCCTAAAAGCCAATTGAATTTTTCGTCAATCTCCTAGATGTGGCCTAAAATGGACCATAGGCGCCTAAATATAATTTTTTTGAATTTTTTAAACTTTTTAGATGCACGGATGGGTCAATTTTGAATTAATTTCGGTAAACACGTAGAAAATAGTAAATTATAGAAAATAGTAAATCCACTCGAAAAATCTTGAAAATCCTGGATGAAAACTTGTATCCATACTGTTATATATAAAAAATATATTTGTACATATAACATAATTATTTTTTAGTATTACTTCACAATGGTGCAATACAAAGGAAAATAGAAAAAGAAAAACAATAAACAGAGAAGCCCATGTCGGCCCAAATAGCCCAACGATTTGCAGCCATCGATCGTCGATCCAACGGTTCTCATCGTGTTTCGTTGATATATAAGCTGCATCCAACCCTAACCCTAACCCTAACCGCGTCCCCCTCCTCCCGCGGTCTCTCCCCCCTGTCGCCCCTCTCTCTCTGAGCTCCCCGCGCCTCCTCCTCCTCACTCCGAATCCAGCACTATACGAAACAAACTGTGCTAGGCTTTAGTCACCGCTCCCCATCTCCGGCCCCTCGTCTCGACGCATCCACGGTTCCGGCTAGTGGCGCCTTTCTTTCGACGCGCAGTCGCCTTTGGTAGATCTCGTCGACTCCAAATTTCTGCTCACCCACCAGAATACGGAGCGGAGCGCCTCGCCGGCGGCTACAGCCACCCGACGTCCGGCATCGCCGGGGTCGTGCCCTCGTCGCTCGGCAACAACGTGCACATCGAGGAGGTGCTCCGCGCCGCCGACGAGATCCAGGATGAGGATCCCACCGTCGCCAGGATTCGTAAGTAGTTTCTGTGCCATTTCAGTCCCGACGGGAACAACACCTAGTCGCGTCCGTAGTTAGCGGTGGCTGCACCACTTTATTATTACTCCTGCTCTCAAGATTTTTGGCATAATTCAGTACTACAGGGTTTGAGGGGCACAACACGCAGGTGCCTCCGTATTTAGCTACTACTTTATCACGCTCGTGCTCTAGGTTTCACCGTGATTCTGTACAATTTTGATGCCATTCTGATTTACTTTTGCTCTGAGTTTAACTCTGAATTGTGTTGCTAGGCTTGCGTAGATCTGTTTTTGTGCTTGTAGTTGCCATTGCGTTGGATTGTTAACTGTGGTGTGTGTTACTGCTGCTAGGTGCTATTATTTATGTTTTGTGCTGTCCTGAATTTATGGATTCGTTTGGCCAGAATTCTAGATTTTTGTGTTCACTCAAAATCATCTATGTTCTACGAGGATGCCACAAACTCCTATATGTGCTGAGTTTACCTTTTTGTTCCGCTGCCTGCCTGCAGTTCACTGCGGACTGGGAGGCTGCGCGCGTGGACAAGGAGCAGGGGAGCGTCCTCACGCTGCCAGTGCTCAGGTCGAACAGCGGCGGGCTCATCCTCAAGTACAACTCCCTCCAGGGGTTCGTGCCCAACCCTCTCCTCAGCCCCACGCACTTCCCGCGACCCGCGCCACTTCGTTTGCTGAACTTGCAGTATGAGGTAGTGCTTGATCCTAGTTCAACTTGCAGACCCCAAAAGGCCCATCCAAGATGTTACCAAGGACCTAGTAGGGACGTCCATTTCTGTCAAGGTGATTAAGTTTTCTTTGATTGTTCCATTGCACTATCTATTTGAAGTTGTATCCTGCTTTTTTTAACCTAACTGGGATGCAAATGAAGAGTTTGAGCCCAAAAGTCGTATGTATTATGTACGGTGTCCTGGCTACTGGCTCATTTCAAAGCATATTATGTACAGTGTATCACAAGCAAACATGGTTTCTGCCTAATAAGTTATACTGTGGTGCAAGTGCAAGTTGGATGAACTGAACTGAACACTTGAGCGTTTTGTGGATCCAATTTTACTGACAACCTGAACGTGTTATCAGGATGCATGAGCGTTTTGGTCCATATACCTGTGTTTTTTTATCTTGTCTGTTTAACTTGTTGCCAGTCCCTGCGCTTTCTTAGTTAACAAACCTGACGACAAGTTGGTCTTCCTATTGAAGTAGCTTTCAGTAGCACGACCAAACAATTTCTTCATCAATCTTCATTTCAACAGGCTTTTTGGACGAACTGTAGCAGCTTCTTAAGGGAGTGGCTATGATGAAAGAGCTGACTCCTAGGACGAGATTACCATGTTTCCTTTGGTGAATGCATGTCCACGAGAATATTTGCTGTATATTTAAATAAGCTTGGGAAAAAGGCACGCCAGGTATGTCAAATATTTGAGTATGTTCTTCTGTATACACCTTCTAATTTATTGTTTATTATTGTTATTGGTTTTGAACTGAAAGTTTAGATTCTAGTCAAACTATCAATTCGAATCTGGTTGGAAGAATTTGTTAATGCAACTAGTCAACAGTTTGGATGGTCCGCCAAGTCCTGGATAGTACCGGAACACATTGTTTGCCCACTGACCACTTTGTCTAACCTAACTCAGGAAAGAGTAGCCCTTTTAAAACCAAACTTTCCTGGACAATAAAGGGTAGTCAGCTTTTGATTCTAAACAGGGGCACAATTGAGAGTAAAGCTGTCCCTCAGATACAATACCATGTTTGAATCTGTACTGGCACATTGCTGCATGTGGATGCCTACAAATGTTGAGTAATATTTCTTTTGACCGCTACATAGAACTAATTAAGCTCATAACCATATCCATGGCACTAATATCAGGTGGATTTCCCTCCACCCTTGTAGATTTAGTCCACAACTGAAATCAGCATTTTCAGCCAACAATGTCGTAAACTAACTGTTGACCTTTTTGGGCAGTACGATGCATTTGAGATTGGCTTTATAACCACTAATGATTTCACAAATGCGGATAAGCATGTAGTTATGCTTGCTGGTGTCTGTACTTGATAACGCTTTTACTGTTCCAGGACTAGCATGATTATTTGAACCCAAGTGAAGTGTATAGGAGATCCAGATAGTTATTTAGGGCTGTGTAAGGGTGCCAGTTTACATACTTTTGCACATGCCATTAACTTGTTATCACTGTCTTTTTGTGCAATGATCCAAGTTCAGGTACTGCATCCATTAGCCTCTTTTTGTGATGTTGTATCGCTCCTTGAACATTGTATACTACCATCTGAATACAAATGAGGCACATTTAGTACTGCTGTTGTATTGCTCCTTGAACATTGTATGCTACTATCTGAATACAAATGAGGCACAATGAGTAATTTTTTGGTGTTGTTTTTTAAATATGGAGTGGTCAAAGTAAAAATTTTCATGCATAGTTGATGTTACTATAATCTGTTAGCAGCTGAGTATTATATTTTGACTGCTGGTTATTGACGAAGAGGTCTAGTGGATGCAAGATGAAAGCATAATGTAATCAACTATATGGTGATGTGATTCTAAATGTAACATGAGATGTAGAATCTCTATTTTTTAGATTTATCAGATATTATATTGTACTGTTGTGAGCATGTATGTGATCTGGGCTATGTAATTTGTTGAAATAAGTGGGTTTAAATTTGGCGATTTTGAATTTTTATTATTTCTGGATGAGCTCGAATAAAAAAGTGAATCAGTGAAATAATTGGCCATTTAGGCTCATCTATGAATTGTGTATGTGGTGGTGACGTCATCATTGCCACATCAACTGCCATGTCATCGTCTATGTAGGCAGCCACGTCATTGTACACGTAGGCAGCCACGTCATCGTCCATGTAGATAGCCAGCGTGGCATCGAGCCATGTCAAAACGTGGACAAACCGCAGCGCGACACGTGGACCATTCAGAGCTAGACACGTGGACAAACCGCAGCGCGACACGTGCCACGTCATCATATCCAAATCAGCACGCGCCTTGCCACGCCGGCGGCCGGCATGGGCCGTGCCACGTGGCATCCCCTTCCGTGACCAATTTCGTGACCATTTGGCTTGGTCATAGAAGAAATACACTTCTATGACAAAAAACGTGTTGGTCATGGAAAAGTTCCACTTCTATGACCAAATTGACCAATTGGTCATGGTAGACCAAATGTGACGGAGCTTCGTGACCAATTCAATTTGGTCATAAGTTGGTCATAAAAAAATGTTCCGTGACCAAATTTCCATGTACCGTGACCAAACCGTTTGGTCATTGATGTTGAGTCTTGTACTAGTGTTGAACAAGAGTGACATTTTATAGATGAGATCCATTGTGTTGTAAATACCATGAACGAAAAGTTCTCTTTATTGGTAATTCTTCTCAAGAGTTTAAAGAATAAATGAATCTTCCTCATTTTGTTATTCTGATTTGTAAAATCGGAATTGAGGAAATGTAGTAACACACAAAGGTGCATGTGTGGTAATGATAATAATTGATTGGGTACTTGTATGTGGGTACAATGATGGTGGCTTGGATGCCATGAATATTGCAATGATATCGTTGATATCATGTACCCATATTGGATAGTAAATTCAATCCAATGCAAATTCAAAAATTTCCATTTTGGAAACATTAGTCTTGTCCTACATGAGTTAATCATGTATTTAAATGAATTTACTCGATGAGTAAATTTTACAGCATGAAATATATTGTAGTGCAAAATTATTAAAATCAAGTTGATACTTGATTCTAAGTGGACTATTCTATAATTTGCTAGCAACACAAGTTTTGTTGCATATGCTTTTGGACTCTATTCTTGTGAGCATAAATGATCCGATGATCATTGCCAAAACATACTTTCTTTATGATAGAATATAATCACCATAATATTTTGCACATTTTCTGCTATTTATTTAAGCCAAAATTGATGCTTAAAATTATGTATTCAAGATGGATCTTGGATTATTTTATGTATAATCTTGTAGTTTCAAATTGCGATTTGAATTACAAGTAGATGAACCTTATATTTGATAGGCGATGATTTCGCTTTTTTTATCGAGTGTGACTCGATCATCACGTACTAGTGATGAATTAACACATCAAATGGTAATCACCAGAATGGTGTAAACTTGAAATGGTGGACGAGGAACTCGTTGCTATAGGTATAATTTGCATGAGTGCAATACCTTAGACTCCACTAATATGTGTTACACTAGTAATATTAGGTCATTTTTAGGAAATAATCACCATGTTGGTGATATAATTATGCAACGATTAGTGAAGGCAAGATGATTCTTGCAACAAAATTTACTTTACTGATGTAAAATTCTGTTGTAGAATAAGCAAAATAATGAATGTAAGATGGTTCTTACAAAATTAAGGTATAAGATTTTTTTAATTCCTGTAGAAATAAATTTGACTTGATAGTCATTTATATGAAATTTTGGATATACACTTTGAAGGTAATCATAAAGATGTAGACCTCACAATGATGAGCAAAAGCTGCCTGAAGCGCGGATCTCAGGGCAAATAAGCTCTTAGGAAGAACTTATCGCAGCCAGCGCTTAGGTCACATCACCTTGTGTTATTCCAAATTATATTTATAGACCTTAATTTTAATTTTGCTTGATGTTCTACTTGATGTAGAAAATTTTGATTAATTTAGACCATGCAAATAAAATAAATTGCATATGTAAGAATTGTTCTAACCCCTATAAATGACCTGCGGATCATAAACATGAATAATTACTGCGGTAATTATAACATTTAAATTATATAGGTGCATATACGGATGGTACAAAATAATATTGTTCATCACAACATAAAATTACGAACAATTCGAGGTCTAAATCATAAATATACATCACTAATAAGTACGAATATGTAAATAGATAAAAGCACGAGGGCCAATTTAAAGTTCGGGGGGTTTCGAACTTTTCGAAAGTTGAGGGTGGTCCGAAGGACTATTGAGCATGGAGAAGCCATACGGCCGGCTATGGCTGCGGGGGCTTGTCTGGCTCCGTGGGCGGCGCGGCTGCGGACGGCCCGCGACGGAGACACAGGCGCGGCCCGGTTTAGCCCACCACGGGCGGCCGCGTATAAAGGAGGGAGGGGGCGGTGAACCCTAATCTCATTCCCCAGAACCGCTTGCCGCCGCGCGGGCGAGAGGCGCGGCGCCGCCGCCGCCGGTGCGCCACCGGCGATGGCCGGTCGGCCGGAGGGCCGTAGATGCAGATCCGCTTGCCTCTCGTGCTTGCCCACTTCTCCTCCTTCCTTGCTTTGCCCGCCGCCCCCATGACGCCAGCTTGCGCCGGCCGCCGGCCGTTGGTCGGCCTTCAGTGGTCGGAGGAGGGGAGCCCCAACGAGACTCGGCTTGACTCGATGTCCCACGGCGGATGCCGGGACACAAGTCGTCAGCCACAACGTGGCCGACTGGCCGTAGAGGCAGGGTGCTGTGAGCGCCGCCGCCGTAGCCATGGTTCTGCTATCGACGACGCGGTCTTGGAGGAGCTTTCAGTGTTCATACACGACGACAGTGAAGGGGATGATTGCATGGAGGTTTGACCGCAGGGCCTAAACTAGTGCTCGGTGTCATGGGCACCGCTTGGTCCACTGCCGTTGTCACTACTGCAGATGTAGTTGTCTGATGGCTGCTTGTGCTATTGCTTTTTGGCCACCGTGACGTGGTGCCAGCAACAGCAAGGTAATGCATCTCAATTAAAGAAAGTTCTTCGATGCTTATGTCTGATATACTCCATTGATACATATGCTTGCAAGAGAATGTGTACGTTGACACTAAGTTTCACATCTTCTATATTGCATAACGCCGGCATCGATTTTAAGTTGCGGGAATGCCGGCGGTGAAGAAAAATTTCATGGATTGTCCGAGCCGCCGGCACGGTTACGTGTCCGGAGTATGGCGGGGGTGCCGCCGGTACGGAGTTTGACGGTGAGTCATCTAGCGATGCCATGCAGGAAAATTTCTACATCCATGGCCACCACATAAGCGGTGATCCCGTCGACTATGACATCCTGCAGGACGGCAGCCTCGTCGTGCAAGATGTGATGTCGTTTGGTTCAGAAGCAAACTGTGGGTTGTCTTTCAGGGAGGAAACGTGGGCCTCCATGGAGAGGAACGAGAAGAAAACAATCTTGCAAAGGGATGAAAATATAGGAGGGAGTCCATGGCGTACCCTATGCCGGTGGTGAGGCCGCTGTCCGTGCCTTGCACGCTCCCAGGAAGAGCAAGTGTGTGCGTGGGTAGAGACAGTGCTGATAACGTGTTAAAGAGTAAAAGGAATGGAATGTAATGGAATGAAAGCAAATGAATTGATTGAGTGATGAGGGGGTGGACCCCTGAATATATACACAGGGAAAGGGTGTGTAGGCACCCCTTCGGGAGTGTCGCACCCCTTCGGGATGACCCTTCGACAAGGTGATTGTAACTTCCTAATTACATCACTAATGATTCCCCTAATTACATAGTTATGCTAATTGATCACTAATCAATATTTCATAACACTATTTAGGTTATTTTTCATAATGGCACATGTGAATAATTTAATTTAGATATAAATTCAGTGGGTCACTTTAGACTGTTTTCATTTTTTTAGGGCTTAGACTATTTTCATATTGACAAGTGTGCATAATTTTATAAAAATATAATAAATCTAATGGTTAAGATAATTAAAAGTATCACATCGATGGTCCTGATTTTAATGGGAATTTCAAGGACCTATATTTTTTCCAACATGGAGGGCTCTAGAAGGAGTCGACAATAATTAGTAGTGAGAAAAAGTTTTAAAAATTCATAAAAACAATTTTCCCGTACTTAAAAATAAAAACTCTTAGCCTGCTCCCTCTCAATTGTCTAATACAACACTCATATATGCGAGTAACTATATTATTTTACAAAATGTTCCATTCATTTGTTTACATGCATGAGCGAACTTCCGCGTGTGCACGCTACCTCACCAGCACGGCGGCGGCTGCGGGTGGTAGTGGTAGTAGCTGTGGTACCACCAGTACGGCAGCGGCTCCGGCTTCTTCTCGTCGGGCTTCTTCTCCTCCGGCTTCTTCTCGGCCGGCTTGACCTCCTCCACCTTGACGATCTCGGCGTGGCCGACCTTCCTGCGCAGGCACTGGACGAGGCAGACGGTGTCGACGCCGTCGCCGACCACCTCCAGCTGGTCCTTGCCGTCTCCGACCACCCCCATCGAGCTCACCCCGTCAGCTCTGGCCACGAGCGCCATGGCCTTGGACCGGGTCTTCTCGCTCCCCGCCAGCTGGCTCACCCTGATCACGATCTTTTGCTGCATGCGACAACATCACACCAAATATCAATTCAGTACTGGCCGCTTAATTATCTTCGCAGAACAGAGGCAGAGAGCAAAGGTGCGTGAACTTTGACGAGCTGGAGTTGTTGAGTTGATGATGAATTTACCTTCGCCATCGCGTGCCGCCGCCGAGGAGAGACGGGATCGGAGAGAGGATCGCCGGACGCGGGACGCCGGTGGACGCGGCGGCGGCGGCGGCGGCTAATGGTTACGTTGCCGGATGGCTAGACACTCTGCTGGTGACCAAACCAACACTAACAGCAGCGGCTGCCTTTGTCTTGTGTGGCCTGTGAAGGGACTGGAGGGAGCCCGGCGCTGGGCGCACTGGATAAATAGGCGGCGCCAGCGCCAGGACTGTGCCCGACGCGGGAGACGAGCCTTCGCGAGAAGGTTCAGCGCGGCCGATCGAGGCATCGAGCTTCCAAGTGAGCGAGAAGGACTGACGGACCCCACGCGGTTCCTCGATCGTCACCGGAGCCAGATCCCCGTATTCGACTCCTTAACAATGACTTGACTCTGCCGAGCCATCATCAGTTCGGTCGCGCACTGGCCAGATCGATCACCGGACTGACTCGGCCAAGTTGACTCCACCGGGCAAGCCGGCGGCGATCGCCGGACGGAACCGTTGCTTCCGAAGAGACGTGATTTGGTACTGCAGGATCGAGAACGTTTTTTTTTACTGAAATTCCTGAACTCTCGCGATAGGTTTCACTGTAAAATTTCCATTTCGAATGAGAGCTCAGCGTTCAGTTAAGTTCTTGCTTGTCCGTTCATCGATGCATGTGGTATTGTGGCCACGGCCGTGCCGTGTTCGCAGGGCCCGGTACAAACTGAACGCACCAACAGAATCGTAGCCTGGACTTTTCGCAGGTGGTGTGTAAACACGCGTGGCGTGGTTCAACGAGCGGTACCATTCCTGAATCGTCACCGCGCAAAAATGATCAAAAGCTACCAGTAGGCTAGGGGCCACTTTTTGGTAGGTGCACTGAATCGTCGTCAGCCCATGAGATACGCCAATCAGACTTGCACCTTGACAGTTAAGCCCGGCTAAACCCTGAACACTTACTGTCAGAATTAACGGCCACACCGATTAACTGCCTACCAGTTAATTACCAAAGTTGGTGTGCTGTGGAATTTGAGAAATTGAGAGAGAGAGAGTATATATGGCGGGTATCAACTTCTGACTTGTTTAGCTCCTTTGGTGTCACATCTCGCTCCTTGCTTGTGGCCTTTTTGTTCGGAGGTTGTTCCAGTCTTATTTACCCCAAGATTGATGTGTGACTACTATTTTCGACGGTTTGGGTCGTCTGCTGAAAACTCATGTTAGGTGGGAAAACAACATACATAACCAAAACGAAAGAATCATGCTGGAATAAGTTTCTGGCTACAACTTTTTTTGACACTTGATTCGACAGAACGTGATTGTAATTATGCTACTATTATAGCTGGAACTAGTAAAAGTATACATTGATTGTGTATGACATTATTTTCCCAAGGAAATTTGTATCTGGGATATGTATAAACAAGCACTTGTTCAACGCAGGTTCCATTTTGTCGGATAGAAAGGTGATAACACTCAACAGGGGGGATGGAGAAAAGAGTCAGAGGCAAAGTGAGGAATGATTACCTTTTCGTACTTCCTTATTGTGCGCCTAGCCTTTTGCTCATAGACTAATCAACTAAATTTGCATCAACTAAGCGCTTTTCCTTTGCATGATTGATCTTTTTCCAACTTTGCCGTGGTATTCCGGTTACTGTTTGAGTTTTATAGCCTTTTCTATTTGCAAAACATAGTACAGAACGAATACTCATGCACACTTGCTACTTTTCAAGATAAATATATATGCTATTCTTATGTTTCCAAACTAAAAATTTGAAAACTATTTATGGTCAAAATTTAAACATTTTGGTCAAGTTTAGTCAAAGCATATCAAGTATTTCTGAATGAAGATAGTATATCAGCGTATCAGTAAATGGTAGGTCAGCATTTTCTTTTGTAGAATACTTTTATCCACCAACATGATTTAATTTATAGAATTCAAAAATCGGAAACATATTCTTTTTTCTATCTGAAATTTCTGAAACATACACTGAGGATGCACCGAAATTAAAATCTATCGGTGCATCATTTTTTAGATAAACAAGATGTTTCCAACCTCTGCAGCCACACATAGCCAAGTTTTTACAATGTTCTCAGCGCAAAAGTTGATGAAAAAAATGGAAAAGGGAATTAATCAAAAGCAAAAAACAATTATTAATTACTTCTCCATCCATTTCTAGAAAAAAGTACCCAAAGCGACAATATCTAACGTTTTGCTTGAACAAATAGTTTTCTTTGATTCCTCCAACAGTCTGTATGATGTAAGAGGTAAACCATTTTTTTCACAAAACCAACATATATATTACAGCATGTTGTCAAAAAAAAACATATATATTACAGCTGCAACCCCACGAGCCACGAGTAACCTTTATTTGTTTCCTATACTTATATATGCATCGATAGGGGGGAAACCAAATTACTCTTATGCATATATGCATGACCAAGTCCCATCTTACTAGCTTCACATGATGTGGCAAGCGCCCGCCGGCGGGTCCTCGCAGAGAACCATCGGCAGCGGCGGCGGGTAGCAATAACCGCCGGTGCACCCGCACGGCCCCGGGCACGCGCAGGGCTTGGGCTCCTCCTTCTTCTCCTCGGGTTTCTTCTTCTCCTCGGGCTTCACTTCCTCCACCTGCAGGATCTCAGCGTGGCAGAGCTTCTTGCGCAAGCACATGACCAGGCAGATGACGTCGATGCCTTCTCCGACCACCTCCAGCCGGTCCTTGAGGTCGCCGGTGATTCCTATCGTGCTCACCCCTGCATAGAGACTCGATCATCACACATATACTAGCTAGGTTGCTGTTGGAGTTATAGTCATCATGCATGAATGAATCTATACATATACGTCTACTTTCGAAGTGGGTGATCGATGGGTGTGAGGGTGTCCAAGAGTATACTATACCGTTTAGTTTGGCGGCCACCTCCATGGCCCGGGAGCGGCTCCTGGCGTCCGGCATGGTCGCCTGGATCACAATCTTTACCTGCAGCAACAACAATCATCCAACGAGAACTCGATCAGCCAAGTCCATCCATCATGATCAGTTCGCGAAGGACGATGCTCAAGCATCGCCGGACAAATAAACCAACGTGCGTGATGAGAGTACAGAAACGAAACAGATCGATCTCGCTTTCACTACCTTCATCGTTGATCTACGAAGTACGAACAGCACCGAGATGAGCCTGTCAGGCTTATAATTCTGACTGCAGCAGCAGCTAGCAGCCCACTGCCCATCACACAAGCTTCGTGTAGTTTGTAAAGGAGCTAGCAGACGCGCTCGTGGCTGGTGTATAAATACCCGCGCGAGCCGGGGCAGAGGGTCTTATCTCGTAGGATGGCAGCAGGCAGCCCGCAGCCCGCAGCCGCCAACCAGTGTCCAATGAAATGGGAGACGGCAAGTTCGCAACGCAAACACTGAATTCCACTATGCCTTACCGAAAAGGAATTCCAAAATATCCACTTGCAATATTAATCAAAATATTTGCTTGATGTTGGGGAATTCAGGAAAACCCGTCACCCTCGAAACGTCGAGTTTAACAGAATTCTCAAAGCATGTTTTTCAGGAGCAGGGAATTCGCGATTCTCGGAAGTCTGGGACCTGCGGAGTCTCGAATTCGCGAATGTGCAGAGTTCGGGAATCTTGATTCGGTGAAGAGGCGGAGTCATGAACATGCGGAAGCCCGGAATCTCAACTGTTGATGGTCCGAACTTCGGAGATTTGCCGATTCGGGAATCTGATGAAGACTCTGTTCGGGACTCAGGCGCAAGGACACGCACGAACCTGCTGGGAAGCAAGAGCCACTTCGGGAATCTGTAGAAGACCTAGTTCAGGAATTTCGGGCGAAGACATTCACGAATCACGGGAGAAGCAAAGTCAAAGTTGTAGTCCCAAAAAGTCCGGGTTTAGAGTGTGAACTAATGGCAGACTTGTAAATGTGAAAGGGGGAAAGACATTCTTATGTGTGTTCACATTAGGAATATTCTCCGAGCCTGAGGGTGTTATCGGAATGTAAAAGTCCCTTCGTCTCCCTATAAAAGGGGGCGCGAGGGCACGTGTAAACGGATTCAGACTTTTTTGGGACTTGTGCTATTTGCAGGAGGGGTTTCAGTCTCTTTGCGCCCTAACTGTGCAATTGAACGTGTTAAGAACTTTCACTTGTGTTAGGGAAGTATCCCGAACTTTTCGGGTACCCCCAACATTGGCGCCCACCGTGTTCCAGCCGAAAAGAAACTCACGATGCCACCTCAGAAGAAGTCAAAGAAGACTGCTCCAGTGCAGGCCAACCAGGAAGATCGCCATCTCACCCAGGGGAACGAAAATTCGTTTGTTCCTGAATCCTCGAACGTAACAGACCAGCAGCGAAGAGAGAAGCTCGAAGCCCTCATGAAGGCAAGAGCAGAAAAAACAGCTCACATCCAAGAACAACCTGCTGAACAGCAAGAGCACGAGAATGTTGATGCTGATGATGATTCCATAGACAGAGAGCTAGCCATGGTCCACCAAAAGATACAACAGCTGCAGAAAGACAAAGAAAAGTTCGCGGCTCAGTTGCAGGCGAAGAGGAAAATCTCGAAAAGCTAGAGCGATCGAACAAAGCAAAAGAACAAATACAAGCAATTCGAGAGAGAAATTGACGAAATGAAAGAGCAAGAGAACGACTCCCTGTGGCAAGAAACACCGCGACGAGAACCCCGCGCACGCAAGAGAATCCCCCGAAAGAAAACTTCTTTGCGGGAAACGGAGTCTCACACTTCGTGGATTACGAATCACCACTGTCAATAGGGCCGCAAACAGCACCTTGGCCGCCGAAGTTCAAGCCGATCTCTCTTCCCAAGTACAACGGTTTCGGAAACTCCGGGCAATTTCTCATGAGATACGAGTCGGTGTGAATTCGGCGGGGAGGAGATGATGTTGCACTCGCCAAATCCTTCATCATAGCTTGCGAAGGACCCGATCTTGAATTGGTACTCATTGCTTGCCTCCACACTCGATCTACGGTGGGTAGATCTCAAAACAAAGTTCATGCAAGCGTTTCGGATGTTCCATGACACAACGGCCGAAGCCTCGGATTTGTATAACGCAAGCGAAGGACGGGGAACCCCTGCGAAATTTCGTGAGAAGGTTCATGCAACGAGAGGTCTCGGATCCCCGACGGCGATGACAAGACAACGATCAAGGCACCGATCAAGGGTCTCACCCCGGGGCCAACGGCTTCCCACCTCACAAGAAAGAAGCTCGAGACGAACGTTGAAGAATTATTTCGGGAATTGGAGGATTACATCTGTCCGATGATGACCACCGCAAGAGAGTAGCCGAACGAAACGAGGCAAGACGGGCGGCGAGAGATATGACCCGGCGGGCACCACTCCGGCATCCACGAAATGTAAACGGTGTTGGAAATCCTCGGCAACAACAAGAAAGCGAGGCCAAGTGTCGGGGGGAGGATTCAGTCATAGAGGAAGGGGGAGAGGAAGAGGAACCCCAAGCCTCCCGAACCACAACCCAAGAGATCCCCACTTCTACTGCCAGTATCATGGAAGAGGCCACAGCACCGAAGGGTGCCCTGAGACAAAGAAAAACATGGCACGAATCCAACAAGAGAAGACGCGATGAGCATTGCATCCTCGATGCCAACCCGATTTCGGCCGAACTTCGGCCGCCGCGGTTCGCGAGTTCGCGATCCAAGCTCGTACCGGTTCGACGAATTTCCACAATCGCAATCGGCATGGCGACCTTCACGGCAATTCTTCCCTCGGTCGCAAGCGATACGGTCGATCCGGCGGCCACAACCCATTCGGGAAATCTTGCCACCGCCTCCGGAAAGTTCATCAAGGCCTCGGTCAAGTTCGGGACCTCGAACTCCAAAGCATTGCCATCGTTCGGGACTATCATGCCAATCACGGGTGGATCTGCTATGGAATTTGAAACAAAGAAGCGGCGAAACAACTACTTCGGATCCGTAAATACCATCATCAATGATGGCCCGGTACCCGCCGGAGTGGGCGAAGGTGCCAATCACCTTTACGAGAAGAAGATTTCGGGCTGAAATCCGCGATCCACAATGATGCCATGGTGATTGAAGTCAACATTCTTTGGATGGGTCATAGGAAAAATCTTGGTGGACAACGGGAGTTCGGCGGACATCCTATTCACGAAAACATTCGAGAAAATGAATGCGAGTCGGCACATGTTGGACCCACCGAGTACCCATTGCGGGGGTTCGGAGGGAAGCCCATCAAGCCGGTTGGAAAAATATCACTCCCAGTTTCTTTCGGGGATCTTGAGAATGCCAGAACTGAGAACCTCACCTTTGATGTGGTTGACATATATCACCCGTATCTTGCGATCTTCGGCGGGGGTTTCATGAACAAGTTCGATCTTGTCATAAGGCAACGGTTCCTATGCATGAAGATGCCTGCGCCCAAAGGGGTTATCACAGTATTCGGCAATCAACAAGAGGCCGGGGAACATAGAAAAGGGCCACACGCCTGGTCAAACGAATGTGTATCGGTGAAAGCAGGTGAAGAGAGGAAGGAAACCTATGAAGAGCCGAAGCGGGACAAAGAGAAAAATAACATAGCCGCGAGAAGATGAAACAAAGAGAGTGTATCCGGACGACATGCCCGACGGAAGCGGTCATAATAGGGGCGAACCTCGGCGCCGAAGAGGATGATGAACTCATACGCTTCCCGAACGAGAAACAAGGATGTTTTCGCATGGTCAGCCAAAGATTTGCAAGGCGTTGACAGAGAAATAATCGAACATGTCCTCGAAACAGATGACAAGATACCGCCCAAGAAGCAAAAACTGCGGAAAATGTCTGACGAAAAGGTCAAGGCAGTGGAGGCAGAAGTTTAGAGGTTACAGGATGCCCAAGTGATCAGAGAGGTCAAGTACCCAGTCTGGTTAGCCAACACCGTGCCAGTCAAGAAGAAAAATGGCAAATGGAGAATGTGTATCGACTTCACCGATTTGAACAAGGCGTGCAAGAAGGACGATTTTCCCTTGGAAAGGGTAGACAAAATCGTGGATGATGCGACCAACGGTGAGATGCTTTCGCTCCTGGACATGTTCTCTCGGGTATCATCAAATCGAGTTCGCAAAGAGGACGAAGAGAAGACAAGTTTCATCACTCCTTTCGGAACATTTTGTTTCGTAAGAATGCCGAGGGGCATTTGAAGAATGCGGGGTGCACGTTTTCAAGGATGATAGCAATAGTCTTTTGCACCGACGATTCGGAGAAATATCTTGGCATACGTGGATGACATAGTTGTCAAAAGTATTCAGAGAAAAGACCATATCAGTGATTTGGCAGAAACATTCGCGAACTTGAGGACAGCAAACTTGAAGCTAAACCCAGAAAAATGTGTGTTCGGAATTCACAAGGGAAAAGTTCTTGGATGCCTAGTTTCAACGAAAGGCATTGAAGCAAACACGACAAGATAAAGGCTCGATGGAAATGCAAGAGCCGGCCCTCGGTGAAAGATGTTCGAAAGTTGACGGGGAGAGTGGTGCCCTCAACGGATTCATCCCCGGAGAGGCAGCGAGAAGAAGTTTGCCATTCTTCCAAGTTCTCAGAAGTGCCAAGAAATTCCAGTGGTCCGAACCTCAGAAGCAGGCCTTTCACGAACTAAAGAACTACTTGTCCAACATGACCAAGCTCTGTCCTCCCGAACCAAAATCGCCGCTTCTGCTGTATGTGTCTGCATCAAATTCGGCAGTAAGCGCGATCTTCGGTACGGAAAAGGAAGAAGAAGGAAAACTCAGGCAAATTCCCGTATACTTCGCCTCGAAGCATTGTACGGTTCCAAGGTTTTTTATTCCGAACTGGAGAAGATCGCGTATGCGGTCATCATGGCGACAAGAAAGCTAAGACACTACTTCGAGGGCCACGAGAATAAGAGTTATCACCAACCAACCGTTAAGTGACTTTGTTCACAAACGGGGAGGCATCCACCCGAATTATCAAGTGGGGTCTTTGAACTCTCCGAGTATGTGGTGGATTTCGAAAGAAGAAGTGCAATAAAATCGCAAGTCCTGTGCATTTCGTCGTGGACTGGACCTCACCTACTCAGAATCTGGAGGAAAATATGCCCGAACCTTGGGTAGTGCAGTGTGATGGAGCATGGTGTTACAAGGGGGTTGGAATTTCGGCTGTTGTAACATCACCGACGGGCGTGGTCATAAGATAAGCAGCGCGGCTTGTATTCGCGAACAATGGATACTCCACGAACAATACAACGGAGTACGAAGCTCTACTGCTGGCTTTGAGAAAAATGAAAGCCTTGGGGCAGCAGACCTTCATAATCAGAACGGATTCGAAAGTAATCCAGGAACACATCGAGAAGGAAAGCGAGGCCGGGAATCCGATTCTCATGAAATATCTTGAAAAAGTCGAGAAATGGAAAGACACTTCGAGGATATTCGATCCGGCCACATCCCAAGGGATGATAACAATGAGGCGGATAAGGCGAAGGCGACGGCCCAGAAATCAAGAGCTACCACCGGATGTGTTCTTTGAAATCATCGAGAACCTTCCATCAAAGATTCAAGAACTCAAATCGTGAATATGGTGGAAATTCCGGACCGGAGAGCGAGAAATAATGGCCTACCTAAGGGGACATTACGAACCACAAGATGAATCGGAAGAGAAAAGGTTGAGGCAAAGGGCTCGGGGCTATACGGTGGTAAATGGAGAATTGTACAAATCGGGAGTCACCGAGCCTTGGCTACGCCTGCATCACCTCCGAAAAGGTCGTGAACTCCCGAAAGAAATTCACGAGTGGATTTTGTGGGGCACACATAGGCACCGGGGCTTTGGGCCGGCAAGGCGATAAAACAAGGATTCTATTGGCCCACCATAAACATCGACGCCAAGATGTTGGTTCGGCAATGTGAAGCATGCCAGAAGACGGGAAATCAGCAGAATTTGCCTTCAATGCCAGTTCATTTAATTCCTCCAACCTGGCCTCTGCAAAGATGGGGCATGGACCTAGTAGGCCCGTTGCCAACAGCTCAGGGTAATTGCCGATTCGCGGCTGTAGCGGTCGACTATTTCACGAAGTGGGTAGAAGCAAAACCACTCGCGAACATCACAGCAGCAACAGTTCAGAAATTCTTTTGGCAGAACATAGTCTGCAGGTTCGGAGTTCCTAGAGAACTGACGGTTGATAATGGCAAACAGTTTGACTGCTACACCTTCAAAGAGTATTGCAGAACCCTGGGCACACAAGCGAAATTTTCGTCAGTATATCATCCACAGTCCAATGGAGCAGTTGAAAGAGCCAATGGCCTGATTTTTTCGGGAATCAAGAAATGCTTATTTGATCAAAAAAAGGGAAAGTGGGTGGATGAACTTCCAAAGGTGATCTGGTCTCACAACACCACAGTTTCAAGGGCAACAGGTTTCACACCTTTTCGCCTACTCTTCGGGACTGAGGCTATGACACCAGAGGAGATCAAGAATGAAAGCATGAGAGTCTTGAAAGGAAAAGAGATAGAGGAAATTGACAAGAAGGTGGAGAAAGACATGATAGAGCCGACAATCCTTGAAGCGACGAGAAAACATTGAGAAATACCGAGAGAGAGACAAGGGCATGGAGAGACAAAAAGGTGGTCCGGAAGGACATCAAAGCCGGTGATCTTGTCTTGAAAAGAAAGAAAAATTGGGAGAACCCGGGAAAGCTTCATGAGTCATGGGAAGGGCCTTACATAGCTAAGGAAACAAATATGCCAGGGGCTTTTCGCCTGATGGAGCAGACTGGCAAAGAGTTGCCGTATTCGTGGAATGCCGATAGCTTAAAGAGGTATTATCCATGAAGATCCTAGTTGTACATAAGTGTAGTAGATAGCAGTTTTTCAATTTTCGTAAGTTTACACTGTAGGAAAACAAAAGCCCAAATCACGTGTCTATAAGTGACTTCGGGAAAAAACTAGTTTTATGTCTTAATCGTAGTTCTAGAATAAAAAGGACCGTACTCTTTTCCTTGCAAAGGGGGCTCTAAATCAAGAGGCAAGGTTTTTAACGAGGCGGATCCTATGTAAATACTCTTTCTGATATATATATATAAAGAGTCTTCCCCCAAATTGCGCGTTTCGTATTTTGTGTCCCGAAATTCCATTGTGAAAAAAGAAAAAAAGTTCGTGAGAAAGGGCTTCCTGATAGCCGAAATTCCATCGTGAAAAAAGAAAGAATTCGTGAGAAAGGCTCCGTGATAGCCGAAATTCCATTGTGAAAAAAGAAAAAAAGTTCGTGAGAAAGGGCTTCCTGATAGCCGAAATTCCATCGTGAAAAAAGAAAGAATTCGTGAGAAAGGCTCCGTGATAGCCGAAATTCCATTGTGAAAAAAGAAAAAAAGTACGTGAGAAAGGGCTTCCTGATAGCCGAAATTCCATCGTGAAAAAAGAAAGAATTCGTGAGAAAGGCTCCGTGATAGCCGAAGTTCCATTGTGAAAAAAGAAAGAATTCGTGAGAAAGGCTCCGTGACAGCCGAAGTTCCATCGTGAAAAAAGAAAAAGTTCATGACAAAGGGCTTCCTGATAGCCGAAATCCCATCGCTAAAAAAGAGAAAGTTTATGAGAAAGGCTATGTGAGAAAGGCCTGAGACAACAACAAGTTGTGGCCTAGAAAAATCCCATCCATTGAGGGATTCCCACCGAAAAGGCCTGAGACAACAACAAGTTGTGGCCTAGAAAAATCCCATCCATCGAGGGATTCCCACCGAAAAGGCCCGAGACAACAACAAGTTGTGGCCTAGATAAATCCCATCCACGAAGGGATTCCCACCAGAAAGTTCGCATGATAATTTCGAGAAAACGAATGTCTAAGGGTTTGCCTATGTATTCTCACTCAGTTCAAATTGTTGAAAATTCTTTCAGGAATCACCATTATAAGAAAAGGGCAAGGGGCTTCATCAGACGTTCGCAGAAAAATCTTGGTTGAAGCAACTGAAGGTTGCAATTTCAACCGAGGCAAGCCTGCCAAGTGGGGCAAGTCCACAAAATTCGAAAAACAAATTTTGTCGACTTGCGTGACGATGGTAGAAATTTTCAAAAATTAACGAAGATTCCTCCTAAAAACGCGCTAAAGAAGTTCGTGAATAGTAAGATTCGTGAACCTGCAATACACTTTTTATGCGAAACGGCAAGGTGGGGGAGGGTGACGTTTTTTCAAAGAAAAAACATTTTCATTGCCTTATTCGCATAAAAACCTACGAACAGTTCTTCAATAATTACAACACTTGGCACAAAATTCAAAATGAAAGTTCAACAACATGTCCCGGTTTACAAGCACTGTCTTCAGCCACATCGCAAGCGTAGGCGAAATCAGATGCATCGGCTAAGGGGCTAAGGGGCTCCGTCTTAGGAACCCTCACGGTCGGAGGAGTAGATGGCGCGGGACGAACCTTCTTACGAAATAAGAAAAACGAGGAGAGATCAAAACAACCTATAGAAAACTTAAGCGAGGCCTCAAGCCAAAAATCGGAAAAGTCTTGTTCAGGATGCGCTCGCTTGAATAGGCGCCACGCTTCACCACTAACAAACATATTATCTCGACGAATCCGGAGTGGTAGCATGTGACACCCTAAAATTCCATCACTGAAATCACTTAGCAACTTAAAATGTCTTAAGGATTTAAGGAGATTAAAATGCTAAATAAAATTTAGCTCTAAAAATATTAAAGATAATATAATAAAGTTAGAAACAACAAGTGTATGTGCATCATCATTTGGCTTGCATGATTTTGGTTGCTTGAGTAGTCTCTAAAAAGTCTATAAAATATTTGAGAAAAGTTTGTAAAAATTTGATTTGAATTTGAATTGAAATTGGATTTGAAAATGAGGTTTGAAAAAGAAAAGAAAAAAAAAACAAAACCCCGCACCCTTACCCTTTCGGCCCAGCCGGCCCAACCCACCATTCCCTGCCGGCCCACCGTTTCCCTTCCCTTTTCCTTTTTCTTTTCGGGCGGCGCGCCGACGGGGGGTCCCACCGCCCCCCTCCGTTTTCTTCTTCCTTTCTTCTTCTCCCCCCTTCCTTTCTCTGCACGGCGGCGCCGCCGCGGATTCAGTGCGCCCGCCCGCCTTCCCCTTCCTCTCTCTGTCCATCAAGGCATTCAATCAAGCGCCCGTAGCACCAGGGATTAATCCCTCCCTTAATTTTCTGTCAGTTTCCTTTATTTTCGCCCAATTTACTTGGAAACCGGCCGCCGGCGCGCCCAAGGCCGAAGGCTCAGCCGCCGCTTCCCCTCCTCTCCCTTCCCGTCCTCTGGACTTATTTAAGCTCGCGCACACGCTCCCGCCCTTCCCTTTTCGCAACCCCAGCTCGCCAGTACACATGCCCGAGCCTAACTCCACAGCGCCGTCGCCTCTGTTTCCGCCGCCGCCGGAGCAATCGCCGACGGTGAAGTGCCCCGTCTCCCCGCCCTTCTTCTCCCGTGCACGCGTGGCTTATCTCTCTCCCTCTCTCTTTGCTCCGGGGGGCACCTCGTCGCCTCGGGGCCAAGGTGCGCCGTGACGCCGTCCGCCGGACCGCCGCCTGAGCTCGCCGTCGACGTCGAACTCCCCCTTCAGCGCCTCCCCGTCAACTTTGTGCTCGCTCCCGTTGCCTCTGCGTGGTGAGCAAAACTGCCCCCGCCTTTTCCCTTTTCTCTTGAGCACAGCACCAACCGCGCGGGCTCGCCGGAGTAGCGGCTCCGCCCCCTTCCGGCGCCGGCCACCGTGATAGCTCGAGCCCCTCCCCTGAACCCCTAGATGCGTGCGCCATCCCCTCAGCAACGTGTAGCACCCGCTCGTGCACGAAAAGGCGGCCGGGAGCTCACCCCAGAGCTTGCGCCGGTGAAGCGCCGCCGCGCGCCGCCCGCGCCGCCCCCCCTTCCCGGCGACATCGCCGCCGCCCGCCGCATGCTTTCGTCCGGCGCCGCGTTGGATCGCGAGTGGACGATGGGGATCGCGTACCCCTTCGGTTAAGTGGCGGGTCCACGGTGAACCCATGGACCGCGCCCACGGCGGGTCCACGGTGCACCCATGCGCCATCCGCCGTTGGATCTGAGATCCACGGTGCGGAGTGGCAGATTTGATTAAGAGCCCCTGGGATTTCAAATATTCGCAAGCCGGTCCTTCCACCTTTGAAAATAATTACAGTTAGGTCCTGATTCTTGCAAACTAACCCCTATCTACCCTGTTTAATTCTGTTTTAAGCCCTTTTCACTTCTTTTTGCACATAAACCCTCTGATTTAATTTATAAAAATGTTTTAGCCCCTGAATTTATTCATAAACAACCCTGTAAACATAGTTTTCTTGCAAATAGGCCCCCGAAAACTTGTTTTAACCATATCTTTCTCATTTTAACTCCGTTTTTAGCGTTCTATATATCGAAATGATCGTCTCGACGAGTAGAATCTTTTAAACAGTAAATTTACCAGTTTTATTACTGTTTGGTGTACTGTTTTGTTTATTGATTGTTATCCATGTTTGACTCGTAGATATCGTGCCTGTTTCGTCTGAGCTCCCTGTCGGAAGTGATCCGGAAGAACCTGTCTTTGAAGAGGAATTCACCCAGCTTGTAGAGGAAGGCAAGTGGATTTCCCCCTCTGCATAGTCTTTTTGAACCTATGACACTGCATGCTAAACAATGTTTAC
Organism: Cenchrus americanus; assembly: GCA_947561735.1. Lineage (NCBI taxonomy): Eukaryota > Viridiplantae > Streptophyta > Magnoliopsida > Poales > Poaceae > Cenchrus > Cenchrus americanus. The sequence goes on from OX387241.1 coordinate 251,971,537, forward strand.
CATTCCGGTTGTTATGCATAAATCTGATGGGCAAACACCTAGCTAAGGACTTGACTAGATGCTTTATCACTTTACCTTGATCAACCCTGTTTAAACAAATGTTTGGGGTAGATAAATGCTTAGCTTGCTCAACATAAGTTTGGTTATGCTTGTTTATGTTATACATCTCAGTTTGTTTATGTATATGCTTGTGCTTTAAACAAGATAACTTGATATAATCGGAACATGGAGAACCACCCAAGATAACAGTACAACCACAGTCCACATGGCTCTGGCTTAGCCAATTAATTAGGAGAGTGGGGTAGCTGATAGCTCTTTTCCGAGAGGGGCACGGGGGCCGGAGTTGAAGGGGTATAGCCGGTCCTTTTGGGGTAGCGACCTTGGCTAAGGTGTTGACCACTAGGGAGGGTTATGGCCGCTCCGTCGTCGTAATGCTTGTTGCGGGCTGTTGGTTTCTCTTCTTTCCTTTGTAAAGGCTTTGTAGTGGACCCCTAGCCACTCACCTTGGAAGTGTTTAAGGGTCTAGCTAACCCGGGCAAGATGGGGAACACGAACGTGGGTAAAGTGTACAACCTCCGCAGTGTAAACGATCGATCGGCGTGCTCACGGTCACGAGCGGCTTGGACCCTCACATGAGTAATAAACTTGAAGATTAATGTAAATCGTGGGTTGGAGGTTTGGTTTGAGGTTTCTTTTAAAGGTTAAGTGGGTTGGTATACACTTACATCTAGTAACTAGGTGCTTGCTAATAAAACTTGACCAACTTATAAAATGCTTACCGCTGTGAACCATAGCCTATCCTTGACAAGCCTTGCATTTTCCCCCACTTGCTGAGCTCCAACCATAAGTGTGCTCACCCTTGCTTACCGCCGTTCGAGAGGAGAACGTCGGAGGCGAGGACGAGTCTTTGGAGTGACTTCGAGGAGTTCTAGGCATGCGGATCCCCCAGTCATCATGCCTGTGGATGTCAGCGATGGAGTTGCTCGTCGTCGTTTAGTTATCGTTTTGTTCGGACCTTCGAGTCCACCCTTATGGATGTAATAAAGGATGTCATACTTGGTTTAAACTCTTGTACGTTTTGTTACAGCAATGGTATTACTCTCGTTTTGTCTAATCATGTGTGTGTAAATGATCCTGGCGCACATATGAGATGCATTCGGTTTTCCTTGTAAAATCGGGTGTGACAAAGTGGTACCGGAGCCGTGATGACCGTAGGACGCGCCTTAGTTAGAAATGGACGAAATTAAGGATTCATGTTCTAGAAAGCCACATCATGCTTCAAATCATCTTATTTACGCACTAAAAATCTAATTTAATTTGGTTTATCATTTTAAACTATCATTTTGATTTATTCCGCACTGCGAGATCGTTTTGCTTTGACGGATGGCCGGGACTTACATGACCCCTCGCAAGAGCACGGTGGGCGTTTCCCTCCTGGACGGTGGCTCCTCGCCATCGCCTTGAAGATGTTGAGGAGGAACGGGGAGGAGTTCCGGCGGGGAGGTTGAGGTTGAGGAAGACCCGCGAGGAGGTCCGACCGAAGAAGAAGAAGAGGATCCCGAAGAAGTTGAGATGGAGGAGGAGGAGCCGGAAGAGCCATTGGAACGGCCACGGCATGTACGATGGCACGGTGCTTGAGGCGAGACGCGGACGGTGACATTGTGATTCCACCGGCGCTGCAATCAATGAGGAAGCACCCCCCGCACCTGCTGATCCCGTGCCGAAGGTGATCCGGAAGACTCCGGTGATGACGGTGTGGGTGAGGATGATGGTAATCATCTTTCCGGCAACCCGGAGGAAGATGAAGATCCCCGCTACCATGGAGCGAATACCATAAGCACTCTATCGAGCCGAGAATGGGCGGTTACGCATTCTCTTGTGGGATGTTCCGAGGTATCCGGGGTATACCATAAGGCCTCTCTATGTGACCAAGCATTTCGGTGAGCCCGGAATGAGGGATTACTACACTTGCAAAGTTTACATCAGGAAGCCTCTGAATGATACTGAAGGATGGAGGTATCACTCATCCCACCATAGCACGGCTCGGTTCTCTACGGATGACGCCGCGGTGAATGATGCGGCAAGGAGGGCGCTGCGGTCGGTTTGTAATGCTAATCGAGTGCGGTTGTTCCAGTCGGAGTACCGTCATGTGCCTCGACGTGCAAGTGGCACGGAAGTGACGTGGTGCCGGCGGGAGGCGATGACCGCATCGATGTCTTGGCAAGGGTGACTTGCTGCTGCGAATGCTGATCCGGAGGGAGCAACTTTGGAGATAAACAAGTATCATGAAGAGCTGCGGTCGCTCGAGGCAAAGATAGCACGACTGGAAGCACAACTTGCAGGACAGCGACTGCCTCAGGAAGTCATGCCATACCAGACTACAGCTTCCCCTCCGCGCAAGAGGCTTCGTTACAACACTGATGAAGCTACTACTCGTCTTGGCTAGGATCCTAGGATGCTCGCCCTTATCATTTACCTTTTCGATAGACCGTTCTCGCGTGAACGTATTTGCTTGTAATAATGAATGCTGTTTGCAAACATGCTTGAGTTGGATCTTTGCTTGATTGTAAATTGTATGGTGGAGTGATGGCCACTATGCAATCTGAAATTTTAAGTTAATTAAAGTTTGGTTTGGGTTTTATCGGTTGTCATTGCTTAATCTCTTATGCAAATGTGATTGGATCAAATCTGTTTTCGCAGTCATATGACATGTCAGTAATGTTTTGCTTATAACTCAAGCTACAGAATTCCAAATGACATGAAACCAGTTGGGTTAGTTCACAAATTTAGAGGATGAATTTATGTCAAAAATTCAATGGTATACAATACATATTCTTGGAATTATGCACGAAGTAATGAACAAGTCAGAATCTGTAAATTTCTGCTGACATAGCTGTACTGTTTGAATTATATCTCGAGTTATACATATCCAAATGAGGTGATTCCAGTTGGGTTGGTTCCATAATTTTATACACTATAATCTGGTAAAAATTCGTGGTCATTGGATATTTACACAGAAAGTTATGCATAATTCTTTGAGGTCAACAGAATCTGTCTTAACTGAAGTACATGCTGTCATTTTACTTTGAGTTATTCTCTTATGCAATGATTCAAGTACAATTATCCGAGATATGATTTTTCTAACGGTCAGATGGTAAACACCAGGTCCGGAGGAGGTCAAGACGTGCCACCCGTGATCCGGGCACATATTGCAAATCAGCAAAACCCAGCACCACCTCCACCGATCAACCAAGCAATGGACCCGAACATGCAGCAATTCTGGCAGCGCGAGATGCAGGCAACCGATTCAAAACCTTACCAATACTGTGCAGCAGATGCAAGCTCAACAGAATCAGCCACCACCACCGATGCCACCACCACCCCGCCACCAAGGGACAGGCACAAGGAGTTCATGAGTCACCACCCCCCTACATTTTCTCACTCAGCTGATCCACTAGATGCTGATGACTGGCTGAAAACCATCACTAAGAAGCTGGAAATCGTGCAGTGCGCGACAGGGAGATGGTTCCGTATGCTGCCTGGAAGACTTGTGGGGGCGGGCCGCGGATTGGTGGGATGCGTACTCTCAAGCTCATCCCAACGGGCGAACATCACTTGGCGGGAATTCCGTGACAACTTCCGCACTTATCACATTCTTTCGGGGGTTCTCAAGCTTAAGCAGAGGGAGTTCTTGTCGCTGAGGCAAGGCAATATGTCAGTGACTGAGTATCTGGACAAGTTCACTCACTTGTCACGTTATGCACCTGATGAAGTCAACACTGATCCAAAGAGGCAAGAAAGGTTCCTGGATGGCTTGATCGGTCCTCCGAACTATCTCTTTACCGCAGTCACATCTTCCCGGACTTTCAGACGCTGGTAAACAAAGCTATTGGGCTGGAAAGCAAGAGAAAGGAGATGGGTGAACATAAACGCAAGTTTCAGTCTCAGGGGCAGTCTAGCAGTAACACCCGTCCCCGTTACAGTTCTCAGCAGAGCCTGACTCCATATCGTCCTGGTGGACAAGCTGGGAGGTACCCACAGAACATGCAGCTCCAGCGCTCGTTTCAGCCACAGCGCTTCAATCCTCAGACACCCAGAGCTCCTACCCCTCGGGCGAGCCGTCCTAGCAACAACTGCGGGGCACCCGTCGGGGAACACCAACCCCGTTCGACCCGGGTGGATGCTTCAAGTGTGGAGAGCCGGGGCATTATGCTAACAAGCTTGTCCTAAGAAGGTGATGCGGACTCCACGGAGGGACATTGGGAACAGGATCGGGCAGCCATCTTCTCGGGCTCGTACTCCACGGACACCCGGCAAGAGAGGCCGGCGAGTCATGTGCATGGCCGAGTCAATCATGTATCGGTGGAGCAAGCTCGGAATGATGCCGGCGTGGTATTGGGTACGTTTTTCGTCAACTCTGTACACGCTACCGTATTATTTGATTCGGGAGCATCACATTCATTCATAACTGATCAATTTGTGGCAAAATATAACTTACCTATGAGTACAATGAAGAACCCACCGATAGTTAGCACTCCCGGGGGAGAAATGAAAACGGTCACATATGCCCACAAGTAAAGATTAATATCATGGGGGTAGACTTTCTTGCTAATGCGGTAGTTCTAAAATCATGGGGAATAGATGTCATTCTTGGTATGGATTGGTTAAGGAGTTGTGATGGAGTTATTCAGTGTCGGAAGAGGTCAGTACTGTTAACCGGTCCTCAAGGGGAAAGAGTAGAGTATGTGAGTGCACCCTCGTCTGTCAAAGGAGTTATGAACTCTGTTGAAGGCAAGGCTTTGGAGGATATAAGGGTAGTGAATGAATTCCCTGATGTGTTTCCAGAGGATTTACCAGGTATGCCACCTGATCGTGACATTGAATTTAGTATTGAACTTATACACAGTGTACTTGCTCCCATATCTAAAAGACCATATAGAATGGATGTTAAAGATCTAGCTGAATTAAAGAAACAAATTGAAGAATTACTTAGTAAAGGGTTTATCCGTCCTAGTTCATCACCATGGGGAGCCCCCACACTCTTCGTTGATAAGAAGGATGGATCTAGAAGGTTGTGTATAGACTATCGACCACTTAACGAAGTTACTATCAAGAATAAATACCCTTTACCTCGGATTGAGGATTTGTTTGATCGGATGAGAGGAGATAAGGCTTTCTCTAAGATAGATCTTAGATCGGGTTATCATCGGTTGAAAATCCGTGTGGAGGATATACCAAAGACGACATTCACTTCCGCATATGGGTTATATGAGTTCACCGTGATGTCCTTTGGCTCGACCAATGCACCAAAGATACTTTATGTATTTGATGAACAAGGTATTCATGGAGTATCCGGATAAGTTTGTTGTGGTATTCATTGATGATATATTGGTATTCTCTCGGAGTGAAGAAGAACATGAAGAACATTTGAGGCTTGTGTTACGAAGTTACGGGAACATCACTTTGTATGCCAAGTTCGGCAAGTGTGCTTTACGGTTGAAGGAGGTATCTTTTCTCGGACATATCATCACGGATGGAGGCATAGCGATCGATCCAAGCAAGGTTCGGGATGTATTGAACTGGAGTCCGCCTAAGAATGTGCGGAGATCGAAGTTTCCTTGGTCTTGCGGGATACTACCGGAGGTTCATTGAAGGGTTTTCTAAGATAGTGAAGCCACTTACCACTCTGCTCGAGAAAGGAAGAGAATTCAAATGGGATGAGAAGTGTCGGGCTAGTTTTGAGGAGTTGAAGAAGAGGCCGACCACGGCTCTGTGTTGATCATGCCGGACATACACAAAGGGTTCGATGTGTCTTGTGATGCCTCTCGGCAAGGTTTGGGATGTGTGTTAATGCAAGAAGGAAAGGTAGTAGCTTATGCTTCAAGACAAGTTGAGGAAACATGAGCGAACTATCCTACTCATGATCTTGAGTTAGCTGCGGTTGTTCACGCATTGAAGATCTGGAGACATTATATGATTGGGAACAAGTGTAAGATCTTTATTGACCATAAGAGTCTGAAATATATCTTTACTCAGAAGGATCTGAATTTGAGGCAAAGAAGATGGTTAGAGTTGATCAAAGATTATGATTTGGATATCCAGTATCATCCAGGGAAAGCGAATGTTGTGGCAGATGCTTTGAGTCGAAAGGGACAGACTAATATGCTATTGGGACACCTGTTACCTCAAGAACTATGTTGGGAGATGGCACAACTTAACTTGGGAATGGTTGTTTCGAGTGAAACTTTGACACTAGAGATTGAATCGACACTTGAGCAGGATATCAGGAAGGGACAGTTGACTGATGCCAAGATTGCAGAATACAGGAAGTTGATTAAATTGGGCAAAGTTCCGGAATTCAGAGAAGATGAGCAAGGAACAGTGTGGTTTAAGAACAGAATCTGTGTACCTGAGATCAAGGAATTGAGAGAAGTTATCTTGAAGGAAGCACATGATTCGGCTTACTCTATACACCCCGGTAGTACCAAGATGTATCGGGACTTGAAGCGAGAGATGCCGGTGGTATGGGATGAAGAAAGACGTGGCGGCTCATGTAGCTTTGTGTGATGTGTGCCAAAGAGTGAAGGCTGAGTATCAAAGACCAGCAGGATTGCTACAACCTCTGAAGGTACCTGAGTGGAAATGGGAGGAAATCGGTATGGATTTCATAGTGGGATTACCTCGTACTCGTGACGGGTATGATTCTATTTGGGTTATTGTGGATAGACTAACCAAGGTAGCGCACTTCATTCCAGTGAAGACGACCTATACAGGAGTGAAGCTAGGCGAGTTGTATAATTCAAGGATAGTGTGTTTGCACGGGGTACCGAAGAAGATAGTGTCAGATCGAGGCACACAGTTCACCTCACGGTTTTGGCGAAGTTGCATGAATCAATGGATACAAAGTTAAACTTCAGCTCGAAGATACCATCCTCGGACGGATGGACGGACGGAGAGAACAAATCAAATACTCGAGGATATGTTGAGAGCTTGTGCATTGAAGAACGGTGGCGGTTGGGATAAGAGTTTGCCTTATGCGAGTTTGCTTACAACAACGGCTATCGATCCGGCATCAAGATGGCACCTTTTGAAGCTACGTATGGAAGGAAGTGTAGAACACCGTTGTTTTGGAATCAGACTGGTGAAAGGCAGTTCTTTGGGCCAGACAGCATACGAGAAGCAGAAAAACAAGTTGAAATCATAAGGGAGAATCTTAAGGCAGCACAGTCTAGACAGAAGAGTTATGCTGATCCTCGGCGAAGAGAGGTGATCTTGGAAGTCGGTGATTATGCATACCTCAGAGTGTCACCGATTCGGGGTTTACGGAGGTTTAATGTCAGAGGAAAGTTATCACCTCGATTTATCGGACCTTTCAAGATCTTGGAACGGAAAGGAGAAGTAGCATACCAGTTAGAGTTGCCAGCACAGTTGTCAGGAGTTCATGACGTGTTTCATGTATCTCAGCTAAAGAAATGCACAAGTGAGGTTAGAATAGAACCGGTACAGTTAGAGGATATTCAAATGGAGAATGACCTGACATACAAGGAATACCCTGTTAAGATCTTGGATGTGTCAGAAAGAGTTACCAGGAGTAAGATCATCAGAATGTGCAAAGTGCAGTGGAGTCATCACACCGAGGAAGAGGCAACTTCGGAAAGAGAGGATGAACTCAAGGAAGACTTCCCTCAGCTGTTCTCTAAGTCTTCTGAATCTCGGGACGAGATTCTCTTTAAGGGGGTAGGATTTGTGACACCCTAAAATTCCATCACTGAAATCACTTAGCAACTTAAAATGTCTTAAGGATTTAAGGAGATTAAAATGCTAAATAAAATTTAGCTCTAAAAATATTAAAGATAATATAATAAAGTTAGAAACAACAAGTGTATGTGCATCATCATTTGGCTTGCATGATTTTGGTTGCTTGAGTAGTCTCTAAAAAGTCTATAAAATATTTGAGAAAAGTTTGTAAAAATTTGATTTGAATTTGAATTGAAATTGGATTTGAAAATGAGGTTTGAAAAAGAAAAGAAAAAAAAACAAAACCCCGCACCCTTACCCTTTCGGCCCAGCCGGCCCAACCCACCATTCCCTGCCGGCCCACCGTTTCCCTTCCCTTTTCCTTTTTCTTTTCAGCGGCGCCGACAGGTGGGTCCCACCTGTCAGCCTCCGTTTTCTTCTTCCTTTCTTCTTCTCCCCCCTTCCTTTCTCTGCACGGCGGCGCCGCCGCGGATTCAGTGCGCCCGCCCGCCTTCCCCTTCCTCTCTCTGTCCATCAAGGCATTCAATCAAGCGCCCGTAGCACCAGGGATTAATCCCTCCCTTAATTTTCTCGTCGGTTTCCTTTATTTTCGCCCAATTTACTTGGAAACCGGCCGCCGCGCGCCCATGGCCGAAGGCTCGGCCGCCGCTTCCCCTCCTCTCCCTTCCCCGGTCCTGCGGACTTATTTAAGCTCGCGCACACGCTCCCGCCCTTCCCTTTTCGCAACCCCGGCTCGCCGGCACACGTGCCCGAGCCCAACTCCCACGCGCGCCGTCGCCTCTCGTTTCCGCCGCCGCCGGAGCAATCGCCGACGGTGAAGTGCCCCGTCTCCCCGCCCTTCTTCTCCCCGTGCACGCGTGGCTTATCTCTCTCCCTCTCTCTTTGCTCCGGGGGCACCTCGTCGCCTCGGGGCCAAGCCGCGCCGTGACGCCGTCCGCCGGACCGCCGCCCGAGCTCGCCGTCGACGTCGAACTCCCCCTTCGAGCGCCTCCCCCGTCAACTTTGTGCTCGCTCCCGTTGCCTCCGCGTGGTGAGCAAAACGCCCCCCACCTTTTCCCTTTTCTCTTGAGCACGGCACCAACCGCGCGGGCTCGCGGGAGTAGCGGCTCCGCCCCCTTCCGGCGCCGGCCACCGTGATAGCTCGAGCCCCTCCCCCGAACCCCTAGATGCGTGCGCCATCCCCTCGACGACGTGTAGCACCCGCTCGTGCACGAAAAGGCGGCCGGGAGCTCACCCCGCAGCTTGCGCCGGCGAAGCGCCGCCGCGCGCCGCCGCGCCGCCCCCTGTTCCCGGCGACATCGCCGCCGCCCGCCGCATGCTTTCGTCCAGCGCCGTTGGATCGCGAGTGGACGATGGGGATCGCGTACCCCTTCAGTTAAGTGGCCGGGTCCACGGTGAACCCATGGACCGCGCCCACGGCCGGGTCCACGGTGCACCCATGCGCCATCCGCCGTTGGATCTGAGATCCACGGTGCGGAGTGGCAGATTTGATTAAGAGCCCCTGGGATTTCAAATATTCGCAAGCCGGTCCTTCCACCTTTGAAAATAATTACAGTTAGGTCCTGATTCTTGCAAACTAACCCCTATCTACCCTGTTTAATTCTGTTTTAAGCCCTTTTCACTTCTTTTTGCACATAAACCCTCTGATTTAATTTATAAAAATGTTTTAGCCCCTGAATTTATTCATAAACAACCCCGTAAAACATAGTTTTCTTGCAAATAGGCCCCCGAAAACTTGTTTTAACCATATCTTTCTCATTTTAACTCCGTTTTTAGCGTTCTATATATCGAAATGATCGTCTCGACGAGTAGAATCTTTTAAACAGTAAATTTACCAGTTTTATTACTGTTTGGTGTACTGTTTTGTTTATTGATTGTTATCCATGTTTGACTCGTAGATATCGTGCTCGTTTCGTCCGAGCTCCCCGTCGGAAGTGATCGGAAGAACCTGTCTTTGAAGAGGAATTCACCCGAGCTTGTAGAGGAAGGCAAGTGGATTTCCCCCTCTCGCATAGTCTTTTTGAACCTATGACACCGCATGCTAAACAATGTTTACTATTCCCGTTGTTATGCATAAATCCGATGGGCAAACACCTAGCTAAGGACTTGACTAGATGCTTTATCACTTTACCTTGATCAACCCCGTTTAAACAAATGTTTGGGGTAGATAAATGCTTAGCTTGCTCAACATAAGTTTGGTTATGCTTGTTTATGTTATACATCTCGGTTGTTTATGTATATGCTTGTGCTTTAAACAAGATAACTTGATATAATCGGAACATGGAGAACCACCCAAGATAACGGTACAACCACAGTCCACATGGCTCGGCTTAGCCAATTAATTAGGAGAGTGGGGTAGCCGATAGCTCTTTTCCGAGAGGGGCACGGGGGCCGGAGTTGAAGGGGTATAGCCCCGGTCCTTTTGGGGTAGCGACCTTGGCTAAGGTGTTGACCACTAGGGAGGGTTATGGCCGCTCCGCCGCCGTAATCGTTGCGGGGGCGTTGGTTTCTCTTCTTTCCTTTGTAAAGGCTTCGTAGTGGACCCCTAGCCACTCACCTTGGAAGTGTTTAAGGGTCTAGCTAACCCGGCAAGATGGGGAACACGAACGTGGGTAAAGTGTACAACCTCTCGCAGTGTAAACGATCGATCGCCGTGCTCACGGTCACGAGCGGCTTGGACCCTCACATGAGTAATAAACTTGAAGATTAATGTAAATCGTGGGTTGGAGGTTTGGTTTGAGGTTTCTTTTAAAGGTTAAGTGGGTTGGTATACACTTACATCTAGTAACTAGGTGCTTGCTAATAAAACTTGACCAACTTATAAAATGCTTACCGCTGTGAACCATAGCCTATCCTTGACAAGCCTTGCATTTTCCCCCACTTGCTGAGCTCCAACCATAAGTGTGCTCACCCTTGCTTACCGCTGTTCAGAGGAGAACGTCGGAGGCGAGGACGAGTACCGGAGTGACTTCGAGGAGTTCTAGGCATGCGGATCCCCCGGTCATCATGCCTCGTGGATGTCGGCGATGGAGTTGCTCGTCGTCGTTTAGTTATCGTTTTGTTCGGACCTTCGAGTCCACCCTTATGGATGTAATAAAGGATGTCATACTGGTTTAAACTCTTGTACGTTTTGTTACAGCAATGGTATTACTCTCGTTTTGTCTAATCATGTGTGTGTAAATGATCCTGGCGCACATATGAGATGCATTCGGTTTTCCTTGTAAAATCGGGTGTGACATAGCACGTCCTGCGCAGGCCCAGCTTGCAGGACCTGCGCAGGTTAAAATTTACAAAACATTTGTTCAGAAAAGTTTGATAAATCTACACAAGTGTACAGCCAGTCTCGAATTCACCCAAAAAAGTCTAGACATGACGCTCAGTTCGTGATATCCACCTTCGGCGAATCCTCTTCGCGTTCGGGGATTTGTTCTCCATCGTCGCCACCATCGCTGCTGCTGCTGCTACTGCTGCTGCCGCCTGAGCCATCTTCGCCGGACCCACTCGAACTCGCGCCGGAAGTTGATCCTTCGGGAGACACAGCGGCACCTTCTTGGTCCTCCTTTTCCCTCAGCTGCGAAGGGAAGAAAAGAGTGAGAAAGGCTTAAGAAACCGGAACGCCCGCGACGAACACAAGTCACGAAATCGAGCAAAAAGAAATTACCTCGTCAAGCTTTGCCCGCGCAATAGTCTTAACAATATCCGCCCCGCCAACCAGCCAGAATTCCTTCGCGAATTTCAACTTTATAGGATCAATGTCAGAGTTTGCTTGAAGTATCGTATCGCTGGTAACGCTTGGGAACTGAGAAAGGTTCGCGCGAAACTTCGCCAAGTCCACACAGTCATAATCGTGAAGAACCTTCAGAATACTCTCCACAGAAAAAGCTACGGCGAAGTTGCTGGCACCAGAGATCACTTCGGGAAGAGCCTTGAATTCATCCTCTAGCCAATCCATGAAATCGGGGATATCAATGTCATCTGGGAGAGGGGCTGGACGAACGCCGAACTCATTCAGGGACTTCTGGTACTCAGCATAAAGCAATTTCAGCCTTCCTAGAATTTCCGAAGTGTGTTTCTTTGAAGCCTCACTTTGTTCCGTCAGCGCCTTCTCAAGATCCACGATCTTCCGATCCTTCGTGCTCAGTGACTTGGCAAGGCTGGCGTTATTGATGCGAAGATCCTCGGCAATCTTTGCAGCCCGCTCTTGTTGTTGCCGAAGTTTTTCGATCACACTCAGGTCATCTTCGTGAGATTTCCGAACTTTCTCCAGTTCTTTCTTGGACTCCTCGAGCGCGGCTTCGGCGACTTTTTTCTCGTCGTGACTCTTTTTCAAAGCCTCAGCCAGCTCAGCTACCTTCTTCTCGAGCTCCAGGTTCGTGGATTGTGCGAGGCCAAAGTTACGCTCTAGTTCCTTGGACTTCAGAGAAAGTTCTTCATTAATCTTCTCTGCCGCTTAGAAAGCCGCTCTATGGCAACCTTCCCAAGCATAGAGTACTTGAGAGTATAGTCTTCGTGGAAGCGTGCAAGTTTCGAAGGAGAGTAGGAATGCAACAGATTCTTGAATTCTGAAAAATTCAGGAATAAATCTCAGGTGAAGATTCAACAATCGCGAATAACACAAAGAGGCAGTGAGAATCAACAAACCTTGCTTGCTAAAATGCCGCATGGTGACTCGTTTAGTCGAGCCCGAAGAGGCCTTCCCCTGAGATGAAGGAGTAGTTTCGGAGATAGAAAGAGGCCTTTTTTTCGGAGCCTTGAGCGGCTTCTTCAGGTCGTTCCGACGCATCTTCTCCTGTTTCATCAATAATTGTGGACGATTTCCATAGAGTTAAAAACTTGGACGTCTTCCCCCCGACGCCAATTGTCTCGAAACCAACACGCAACAGTTTGCCGCGATGAGACGTACCAAAGCTTTTGTTAAAGGCAGCCAAGGAAGGAGAAGGCGCTTGGTCTTCGGGGACCACCTCCCGAACTTCGACCAAAGGAATATTTTCGGCAGAATGGCCCTCCCTTTGAATGGTGCGCTCAAGGTCCCGGGCGAATTCGGAGGAAACTTGATCAGCAGCAGCGACCTCAGCAACAGGGGTCTTGGCAGCAGCAGGGGATTCAGTGCGAACAATAACTTCGGCAGCAATAGTGGGCTTCTCAGCAGCAGCAGGAGACGGCTCCCTTCGGACTTCAGGAGCAACATCTGAAAAGGAGTCAATGTCCACGAATTCATTTTCGGAACCAGCAGGACAACTGTCTCGAAAGTTAAATAATGGCCAGAGGAAAACACCTTTAAGGCTATCTGTCTTCGTGAGAGTGTCGTCGTCAAAGGCGGATGGGACTCGACGAACTCCGATGGAGGAAACTTTCTTCACAGCTTTCTTCAATTTTTTGCGGCTCATCTGGGCAAGCCCCGAAGCAGCTTGGAGTTCAGCTTCCGAGGATCGAGGTTCGGAGGTCTTTCGCTTTCGCTTCGACGACTCAAGAGATCTGGTCCTTGAAGGCTTCACTCCCGAAGAGGTTCCCTCGGTGGCAGGCGACGAGCTGCGCTTCAACGATCTGATTCGGGGAGCGTTGATGGGGGCGGCTGAGCAGCTGGCCACAGCAACGGCGGGAATTTTCAGTTTGGGGCCAGGACCTCGAGAGTCAAAAAATTTGTCACCGCTGATCTCTGAAAAGACGCGATTAATCTTCTTCTTGTGTTTCACCAGAGCCTTGTACGCCTTGTACTCGTTCATGGTATATTCGCCTACCATGACGGTAACCCTCTTCTCCACTTCGTCCATGAAGTCCTTGGCGCTCTGGCCCTCGTGAAGTTTGACCCCGAACTTCGGGAAAGGCACATTCTGATCTGCCCAGTTGACGTTGTAGTACACGAGTTCGGAAGGGGACCAGCCGTTCGAGATAGGCCAGATTCGCGCGGCGACAAATTCTTCAATAATGTCGCGGCCGCCAAGTATCGTGCTGGCCAGATGAAATGCACTTTCGCAACTTCTGATTCCCAAGGCCCGCTGGTTGTATCTCCCGACATTCACTGCAGCAAGGGGTGTGATCGGGCTCGACATCTTCGGCTCATCAACCTTCAAGTAAAACCAATAAGACCTCCAATCGTCTGTGAGGTTCGACTTGCAGCAAGGAGCAATTTGGATTCGAGTGATCCCCTGTCGGGTGTTCTGGCGTTGTGTGTTGAAGGTGCAGCACGCGTGCTGACTATGGTAGAACTGCCCGTCGTCGCCCTTGATAACTTCGGGGGTGATCACCAGCTCAAAAAACCGAGTGAAACCGTCGACGATAGGATTGCAGCCGAAGGTTTTCAAGATCCAAATATACTTCGACACTTCAAGGAAGGATGTCGGGGTGAGCTGGTGGATCTTTACCGAAAAAGCGTCAAGAATCGCCGGCAGGACGGAATCACAAGGAAACCTTAGCCCACAAACGAAGAAGTCCCGAAACACTACAATTTCTCCCTCTTTGGGAGTGGGAATCAGCTCATCGAGAGGGGCGCGCCCAGCGCCAGGGGAGAAGAACCCGACCCTCTCGTATTCGCGAATCATGTTGCTTGTGACCTTAGATTCCCCGAATGCGAGCGAAGGCGGCAATGGGCCGGAAGTCCTCAGCATGACAAGATCGTCAACATCAGCGTCTACTTCCCCAACTTCTTCGCCACCATCAGACCCAACTTCCCCATCTTCGCGACTTCGGGAGCCGGCCGGGCGAACCGGGATCCTCGGCCGGTGTAGCGATTTCGGCGGGGCCGGGTTGAGTGGGAGACCGGCGAAAGAATGAGCTCTTCGGTAGTCATGGGCCTAGCTGTGCTTTTAATGCGAGCCACCTAACCAAAAATTACAAACATTCAAGCAGGTGAGAATAATGTTCGGAAATAAAATTCGCGAGGTCGCAATGTCACTACACCTAAGTTTAACAAACTAACAAATCAACGAAGCATAGATAAATGAATACCTTAGAGGAACACAAACAAGGCCGGGCAGAAAACCAGAATCAACGAAGAGAGAGAGATGCGCGGATCGTGAAAAGCTCCAGAGCGGTAAAAAATTTTTTTACAGCAACAACCCGCTATTTATAGGGCTGGGGAGGGGTAGTTTCGCGAAGTGCGTCTCGATTTAACCGCCTTTGGCTCCCCGGGTGACGCGTGTCCCCTCCGACGTTCCGAGGGTGACATTTTTTACTAAATTTCCGAAAGGTTCGTGGAATCGGATCGTCGGAGTCAACCCGCTTCCCCGAGGGGCTAGTGTTGGGGAATTCAGGAAAACCCGTCACTCTCGAAACGTCGAGTTTAACAGAATTCTCAAAGCATGTTTTTCAGGAGCAGGGAATTCGCGATTCTCGGAAGTCTGGGACCTGCGGAGTCTCGAATTTGCGAATGTGCAGAGTTCGGGAATCTTGATTCGGTGAAGAGGCGGAGTCATGAACATGCGGAAGCCCGGAATCTCAACTGTTGATGGTCCGAACTTCGGAGATTTGCCGATTCGGGAATCTGATGAAGACTCTGTTCGGGACTCAGGCGCAAGGACACGCACGAACCTGCTGGGAAGCAAGAGCCACTTCGGGAATCTGTGGAAGACCTAGTTCAGGAATATCGGGCGAAGACATTCACGAATCACGGGAGAAGCAAAGTCAAAGTTGTAGTCCCAAAAAGTCCGGGTTTAGAGTGTGAACTAATGGCAGACTTGTAAATATGAAAGGGGGGAAAAGAAATTCTTATGTGTGTTCACATTAGGAATATTCTCCGAGCCTGAGGGTGTTATCGGAATGTAAAAGTCCCTTCGTCTCCCTATAAAAGGGGGCGCGAGGGCACGTGTAAACGGATTCAGACTTTTTTGGGACTTGTGCTATTTGCAGGAGGGGTTTCAGTCTCTTTGCGCCCTAACTGTGCAATTGAACGTGTTAAGAACTTTCACTTGTGTTAGGGAAGTATCCCGAACTTTTCGGGTACCCCCAACACTTGACTATAGGGATTTGTCTTGATTGGTTTACTCTCGATATCTCTCCATCGAAGCAGATTACCATGGCGATTCGAGGGTCGTACAGGTTCAGAATTTAAATGACCGGCCGGCCGTGTGTTAGTGGTAATCGTCGACATTTCTAAGAAGCTTCCATCACTCTTTGTCCTATATCTACCGCCCTGCCCACCTTCACTTTATGTACATCTCACGCTGTCACGCATACTATAGGTTTCAGTGAATTGCTAGGAACCAACCAATTTGACACAACAAATTGCTCAAAACAATTAAAGATGTTTTTTCTTCAATCACTCTAATCCTTTTAAGAATATCAAAAGTGAAATTTAAAAATGCCCTGAAGAATATTACCTTGTATTAACAATTAATCCCCTCCAAAAAAGATAGTTCGTTTTGGTTTTGTCCCAAGTCAAACTAATCTATCTTTTAATAAAAATTATACAAATAAGCATAATATATACCGAATAATATGATATCAAGACATGTAAATTTTGTATAAATCTGATTAAGTTAGAGAAGTTCGTTCAATTTAGGTGAAACTAAAATGAGGCGGTGGTTGTAAAATACAAGATCAATCCTGTAACAATTCTCTAATTATTGTTTAGAGATTCTCTAAGGGGATGAAGTATAGTTAGGCTAGTCTCATGGGGGATTTTATGAACATTAAATCATATGACACATAATTAGTTTTGCTGACTAGTAGCCTAATTATATGTGGAGAGAGAGAGAGAGAGAGAGAGAGAGAGAGAGAGAGAGGTTTTATGCTCATGAAACTTACCTGGCACAATTATCAAGTCCCATGAAACCCAATGAATTCTAATTTCACCATACATATGACACATATGATCATTAATTTTCAGGAAAAAATAAATGTTGCAGCCTATCTATATATATGAAAATGTGCAATCAAACAATATATGCACAAGATGACATGGCAGCATTGATAATCGTGGGATCACTAACGGAAACAGAGCCCTCGCCGAGAGTAAAAATCTTTGGCAAGAGCCTCCCCTGGGCTCTCGGCGAAGAGCTCTTCGCCGAGAGTCAAAAAAAAAATATTCTCGGCGAAGAACAAAACTCTCGGCGAAGACAAAAAAACTCTCGGTGAAGAATTCTTCAGCGAGAGCATTTCCTCGACTCTCGACGAAGATTTTTTTTTTAAAAAAATCACTTTTTCACCTTCAAACTTTTTTACCAACAACATGCACTTATACAAAGGATATTTAAAATTTTTATTTCATTCTAGGTAATTTTTTCGAAGACGTCCGATATGAACTGCAAGTGCATGAAATCATAGAGTAAAATTGTTAGAAAAATGAGATTCATGTTCATTAGACATCTCTAAGACCATGTACACGAAATGAAACTAAATTTCAAATATTTTGTTCTCTGATCATGATGAAGATCGTGTCGTAGAAAGGTTTTAAAATTGTATAAAATTTAAATGAAGTTTGAAAATCACGAATTTTGTCGAGCTCTCATTATATCATATGTCGAGGTTGTGGTAAAAAGTTGAGAACGTTTTGAGCACTTTGACACGTACGCTGTTTAGAAACCGGAACATCTCACGAGAAGTTTCAGAGAAATTGAACTAATGTCACTAGGTTTGGTACATTAGAGAAATTTAAATTTGAGTTTGAACACAAAAACTTTTTTTAAGCAATACACAACATATCTAGTGTCATGTTAAGTGTTGAAAAAATTTCAGATCTATTTGATATTTCTATTAATTTTTTTGATGAAAACTGGCTTCGTCGAGAGCAAGACTCTCAGAAAGGAGGTCTCTTCACCGAGAGCAAGGCTCTCAGCAAAGAGGTCTCTTCGCCGAGAGCCGGTTGGTGGGCTCTCGACAAAGCCTCCCATTCACACTCCACCACCGGCCCATCCAGCCCACTCCCGCCGACTCACCCCCACCCCCACCCGAACCCTAGTGTAACACCCTAAATTCCACTGTTTGATTTCAATTAAAACTTGCTTAGCAACATTGCCATCTCGTTCTAAGGAATATAAGGATGTTGTGCTCTTATAGGCATTTAATCATTTTTCTTAATTAATTAATGAAATATAGGAGTTTACCGTTGCATTCATGCCGGTGCATTGTTTTTGAGTGTTTGGATTCAAATCTTGGTTTGAATTCAAATTTGTTTGCTTGTTTTAGGAAGGGGATAGAAATAAAAAAAAGAAAGCCAACCTCCCGCCCAACACAGCCTCGCTCGCGCGCGCAGCGGCCCAGCAAGATCTCCCGGCCCAGCGCAGCCCATTCGCCGCCGTCCCCGCGCGCGCGCCTCCGATCGGCCGACGGGTGGGGGCCACCCGTCATCCGTTTCCTCGCGCCCCTGCCGCGCCTTGCGACCGAGCCGGGGTCGAGCTCGGGTTGGACCCCGACTCGGTGTCCGTGCCGTGTCCCCGCGCGGGCCCGCATGCCAAGGCGACCCCCCTCGCCCTATTTAAGGCGCCGTCGGCCCCCGCGTCGCCCCTATCCCGTGCACCAAGCCGCCGCCACCTAACCCTAGCCGGCCGCCGTCAAGAGCCCGCCGCGCCGCCGCTCGTCCGTTGCCCGTCCGCCGTTGGGGAGCCTGCCAACCTAATCGCGTGAAGGTGAGGAGCACGCTGGTGGTTTTAGCGCGTGATTCCTAGCGTCCCAGCGCTCCCTCGTCATCGCAGGAGCTCCGCCGCCGCGGTTGCTCGCCGCGCGCCGTCACCCCTCGCCGTCGCCGCCCGGGAAGGTCACCGAGAGTTCGCCGGGCGCTCGCCGTCATCCCGGTGTTTTTTCCGCGCCGTTTGGGGCTTCCTAGCCCCTAGACCGCGCGCGCCGCCGCTTGCCGCGCGTGCCACCGCTCGCCGCCGGCCGGCCGCCGCCGCTCGCGCTCGCGTTGCACCTGCGCCGCTGGATCGTCGTCGGACGGTCCCGATCGCGCCACGCCCTGGTCAAGATCAATCCTTACCGGTCAACCGTGGCCCCCCAGCCGCATTAAACCGTGGCTGCTGGATCTTGATCCAATGGATCAGATCCGCCCCTTCAGTTTCCCCCACGCATTTTGCTTAAGAAACCCCGAGCTCCTTAGAATTTACAACCCGGTCCTCCCACCTTAAGGAAACCCTTACATATAGGTCCTGTTTTCTTCAGTTTAGCCCGAAAACTTAAGTTTTATTTACAGAATAGTCCTAAAATTTGTTTTAGCCATAACTTAGCCGTTTTAGCTCCGTTTTTAGCGTTCTTTATGTCCACGCGATTGTCTCGACGAGTAGAATAGCTTTTTGTTGTCTTTACTTCTGTTTGAGATGATTGGTGTACTGTTT
This sequence comes from Cenchrus americanus, assembly GCA_947561735.1. Lineage (NCBI taxonomy): Eukaryota > Viridiplantae > Streptophyta > Magnoliopsida > Poales > Poaceae > Cenchrus > Cenchrus americanus. The sequence continues at coordinate 251,990,559 of OX387241.1, forward strand.
CTTATTTGTTTCCATTGTATGCTTGTATGTGATGTGTGGAGCGTAGCGTACGAGCAGTTCGGGGACTTCGCCGTCGTTGAAGATTACCAAGACCCCGAGCGCTTTTCGGTGCTGGTAGAAGGCAAGTCCTTGCTGCATTCCCGTTAAATTCCTATTACAACATGCATTTTAATTACACTGTTGTTTATTATTGCTATGCATTAAATTGATGGGTCCTATTGCTAAGGTTCGACTAGCTTTGTTATCCTATTCCTTGATCAACCTGGGTTTTCTTTATGTTGGGTAGCACGTGCTAGCGCTTTACGTGGTTTTGGAGGGTTTAACGAACACTTGTTAATATGGATTTATTTCTGCTATCATTCATGTAATGCAAGAACACTTTATGCTTGTTAATCGGAACATGGAGAACCACCCAGGAAAACAGTACTACCACAAGACATATGGCTCTGTCTTGGCTTATTAATTAGTGAACTAGGTGTTAGGTATGCTTTACCTGATAAGGGTTGGGGGCTAGCGGGTAGTGGCGTATGGACCTGCTCGGGCGTAGGTGTGGGCTTAGCTAAGACACGGTACTCGTCCGGGAGCTTTATACGTTGCACTGACCAGGTAACCTAGTGGGCAGCCTTTATCTGGGGATCTTTGTAATGGCCTCGTAGCGTCCCTATGCAATCACACCTCGGTAGTGTGGTATGGTGCCTTGCAAACAACGCATGGTTGGGTCCAAAACTCTTCGGAGTTCTTACGCGACTTGTGGGTAAAGATGTACAACCTCTGCAGAGTGTAAAACTAACTAGTTAGCCGTGCCCACGGTCAAGGGCGGCCTGGACCCTCACATGATTAATTCTATGGAAGATGGAACTTTTAAACTGTGCATTACATTCTATGGATCTGTTGCATTTTATTATCTGGGTTTGGTATATACTTACACTTGCTAGTAACACTTGCTTAATAAAACTTGACCAACTAAAATGCTGACTTACTTATGAACCATCGGCTTCCACCATAAAGCCTTGCATGTTGTTATAGAACTTTTCCCTTGTTGAGTACGACATGTGCTCATGCTTGTTGTTCCTTTATTGCATCTACACTACCCGGCTGCTGCTCAGATGGACGTTTTGAGGACTACAATGAAGAATTCAATGGGTTCTAGGCGTTCGTTCTCCAGTCAGCTGCCTGTGGAGGACTTCTGCGTGTGTTTCTTTTTCGCTGTTAGCCACTCGAACGATTGCTTAGTTGAGACATTCGGTCATGTAATAACTGTTTAATACTCTCTTTACGCTTTACACTGTGTTTTGGTATTCACTGCGTCGATGCATGTGTGTAACTTGATCCTGGCGCACATGTATTCTTGCATTCGGATTTGCCCTTAAATCCGGGTGTGACAAAGTGGTACCAGAGCCGTGTTGACTGTAGGACGTTAGCCTAGATAGAACTGGTCGAAAACTAAGGATTTTATAATAATAGAAGCCACACATAGCTTAGTTTGCTTTATTCTGTTTATTATATCTAATCTTGGTTTAATCTTATCCTTGGTTTGCTTTTGTTATCTAATCTTGATCTTGTCTCATTTAGTAATATGCACTTGTCTCATCTATTTTAGATGGTTCGTTGACTGAAGACCACTCGTTCAGGTGCTTACCGCTTTCTAAGGTACCTGGAGGACCAGGACTTCTACTGCTACTCCACGGACAGTGATGAGCACCAGGAAGCTTCTGAAGAGGGAGGTGAAGCGAACTCTGCTTCAGGGCAAGCTTCACCACCTACAGTCATTGAGCTGTCAGATGATGAGCCAGAAGAGGAGCCACCTGAAGAGCAAGAACAAGAAGAGGAGCCAGCTGAAGAGCAAGAACAAGGAGGTGATCCAGATGACCACCCAGACCCTGAGGACTCTGACCCGGAGGATGAAGATGCTGATGATCAACCAGCGCCAGAGAAGTGGGATGTGGTCATCTGTCACCATGATGGAGGGCATGCACGCTTTCCGTCCAAGTTGAGGAGGCTCTTCCAGCGTCTTCAGCTGCATGTGACGATTGACTACGTTGGGCTAAGGAGGACTCACCCTCGCTATCCAACGCAGTGGGATGTGTCCGTGTGCATCTTGGAGGATAACCCATAGGATGGTGGACCGTATGAGGTCGTTGTCCACCAGGCTCTAGCCACCAGAGCTACCTTCGCCGCAGGGAGAGATGATGCTGCTATAAGTGCTCTTTCCGCGTGGTGTTATGAGGAGGCTCACCACCTCACTAACTCCGTGTGGGGTGACTTTCCCCGTCGTCGTTCTGGAGCTGTGGGCAGCGAGATTCCACTGGCTAATGAAACCTTGGGAGCACGCTATGCATCTCAAGTGGGACTCGTAGCGGCTCTCAACACCAACCTGGATGACACCATCATGGAGCTTCAAGACCTCCGCGACCAGCAAGATGAAGACCGGAGGGAGATCAAGAGGCTCAAGGCAGTGATCGCGGGACAAGATGAGGAAGAAGTGTGGGAAGATGGAGAAAACTGGCTTGCAATGTCACCAAGACCCGTGAGGACAAGCTATGGGTCGCTTGGATCCCGCACTAGGATCATTTTGCCATAGGTGTTAGGTGTCTTTATCTTTCAGTTATCGAGTCTTTAAGTGTTAGAACGACACGTTGGATCGATGTGTTAGATAGTGGTGTGTTTGAATGCTTGGTTTGTGAACATCTATGAGTTGGATTTTTGTTTGATTGCAGTGTGTTGTGGATTAATGCCACAATGACATTGGTTTAGTAATAGAGTTTGATTAGTGGGTTTAAGTTCTGTTCCATCCATCTTTTATCTTGCAAATTCGTAATTCTTTATCTATCATATTTTATCTATCATAAGGAGTATCGTAGTGCAGAATCTGTTTACATCACTTCCTGACACAGCAGTAGTGTTTTATTTTTATCTCGAGTTACAGAACTCCGAATTAAGTAAAACCAGTGGGGTTAGTTCACAAATTTCATACATGATTTTCTGTCAAAAATTCAGCACTATCCAATGTATATTCTGGGAGTTATGGATGAAACACTAAGCCACCAGAAATCTGTCAAATCCTGCTGACAGAGCTGACTTCATTATTTTATATCTCGAGTTGTAGAACTCCGATTGAGGCAAAACCAGTTGGGTTAGTTCAGTAATTTCATACACCATATCTCCAGAAAAATTCGTGGTTTTTGGTTACTAGTACAGAGAGATATCTTTGTTTCTTTACAGCTATCAGAATCTGTCATAATCTGGAATTCTGCATTGTTTATCATTTCGGCTTTTCTATCGCTGTCATAATCTAAATCAGTGTTTCTAACGCTCAGATGGTAAACACCAGGTCCGGATCAGGGGTTGATCAGCCTCCAGTGGCACGTCAAGGTCGAGGCAACAGTTCAGGCAGTGCACCGCCACCACCACCGCCACCAATGGATCCCATGCAGCAGTTCTTCCAGAACCAGATGCAGCTACTGGAGAATCTGACCAACACGGTGGCCAACATGCAGGCCCAAGCCAACAACCCACCTCAGCCACCGCCACAACAGCCAGCGCCCATGAACAAGCACAGGGAGTTCATGAGCCACCATCCGCCGCTTTCAACCATGCCGCCGATTCACTTTATGGCGATGATTGGGCTGAAGACTGTGGGCAAGATGCTCACCACTGCTCAGTGTGACAACAGGGAGAAGGTCCTGTTTGCTGCAGGCCGACTACAGGGATCTGCAGGAGCATGGTGGGATGCTTACACTACCGCCCATGCTGCACCTGACACCATCACCTGGCAGGAGTTCACAGAGCTTCAGGAACCACCACATTCCTGCTGGGGTGATGAGGCTGAAGAAGGAGTTCCTCTCTCTCAAGCAGGGGGGATGTCAGTGGCAGAGTACCGAGACAGGTTCATCGAGCTGTCTCGCTATGCACCAGAGGAGGTAGCTGATGATCCTAAGAAGCAGGAGCGCTTCTTGGAGGGTTTGGCTGGACCGCTTCGTTACCAGCTGACGTCTCACACCTTTCCGACCTTCCAGCAGCTGTTAGACAAAGCTATTGTCTTGGAGTCCATGCGCAGAGAGCTGGGAGAACTGAAGAGGAAGGCCGCTACTCCAGGACCGTCCGGGAGCCACACTCGTCCCCGCTTTACCTCACCGCCGGGAGCCCCGTTCCGTCCAGGAGGTCCGACAGGAGGCTATGGTCAGCAGCCGTATCAGTACCAGCCACAGCAGTATCAGCAGTTCCAGCGCACTCCTCAACAGTTTCCATGCCCAGGGCCGCAGACTCCACGCCCTGCATACCCGCAGCACCGTCCGATGGCTCCCCTTGGTACGCCCGTGAGGCCGGGTGCACCTCACACCCCCACGGGCAACACTTGCTTCAAGTGTGGAGAGGTTGGGAATTATGCTAATGCCTGTCCTAAGAGGCACCCCCAGGCACCCCCGTGCAGAACCAGCATATGCAGCAGATGAGGAACGGGAACCAGACCCCGCAGAGCAACAAGGGGCAGCAGAGTCAGGGCCGTGGCAGGGTGAACCACGTGAGTACTGAGACCGCTCAGGAGAACCCGCAAGTGGTGCTTGGTATGTTCTTTGTCAACTCTATCCCCGCATCCGTATTATTTGATTCTGGAGCTTCTCATTCGTTTATATCTGCTCAATTTGTGGCCAAGCATAGCATACCCATATGTCCCATGAAACAAACCATGATAGTTAAATCACCAGGGGGGATATGAAATCTTTATATATGTGTCCTAATGTTAGTCTAAAGATCATGGGAGCAGACTTCTGGGCAAACTTGATAGTGCTGGAATCAAAGGATCTTGATGTTATTCTGGGTATGGATTGGTTGGGCATACATGATGCGACGATACAGTATGCTAAGAGGACAGTTCTTCTCACTGGTCCCAGCGGGGTAAAGATTGAGCTTGTGGCTGATCCACTTGCAGGTTCAGGAGGTTCCGTGCAGCAGTTGGATGGCAAAGCTTTGGAGGAGATCAGGGTGGTCAATGAGTACCCAGACGTGTTTCCAGAGGAATTACCAGGTATGCCACCTGACCGAGATGTTGAGTTTGTTATTGATCTATTATCTGGTACTGCTCCTATTTCTAAACGTCCATATAGAATGTCTAGTACACAATTGATAGAACTTAAGAAACAGATTATAGAATTATTGGAAAAGGGGTTTATCCGTCCTAGTTCATCACCTTGGGGGGCACCAGTTATCTTTGTTGAGAAGAAGGATGGTACTCAGAGGATGTGTGTGGATTATCGATTGCTTAATGAGGTTACTATCAAGAATAAGTATCTATTGCCTCGCATTGAAGACTTGTTTGATCAGATGAGAGGTGCTAAGGTGTTCTCCAAGATTGTTTTGCGTTCTGGTTATCATCAGATGAAGATCAGATGGTCGAATATTCCTAAAATTGCATTCACCACCAGGTATGGGCTGTATGAGTATACTGTTATGTCCTTTGGGTTGACAAATGCACCCGCCTACTTTATGTATCTGATGAACAAGGTGTTTATGGAGTACTTGGATAAGGTCGTGGTGGTGTTTATTGATGATATTCTGGTTTACTCTAAGACTGAGGAGGATCATGAGGAGCATTTGAGGCTTGTTTTGCAGAAGTTGAGAGAGCAGCAGTTGTATGCCAAGTTCAGCAAGTGTGATTTCTGGCTGAAGGAAGTCTCTTTTCTGGGGCATATTATCACAGATGGAGGTATCTCAGTCGATCCAGCTAAGGTAGAAGATGTGTTGAAGTGGGAACCGCCGAGGACAGTTAAGGAGATCAGGAGTTTCCTTGGACTTGCAGGGTACTATCAACGGTTCATCGAGGGGTTCTCTAAGATTGTGAAGCCTCTCACCACCTTACTAAGGATAGAGAGTTCAAGTGGACTGATGCTTGTCAGCAGAGTTTTGAGGAGTTGAAGCAGAGGTTGACAACCGCTCCAGTGCTTGTGATGCTAGACTTGCAGAAAGGCTTTGATATCTACTGTGATGCATCTAGACAAGGTTTGGGTTGTGTTCTTATGCAGGAGGGACACGTCATAGCTTATGCATCGAGGCAGTTGAGGAAGCATGAGCAGAACTATCCTACACATGATCTGGAACTGGCAGCTGTGGTTCATGCTTTAAAGATCTGGAGGCATTACATCATGGGAACCAAGTGCCAGATTTACACAGACCACAAGAGCTTAAAGTACATCTTCACTCAGAAGGATCTTAATCTGAGACAACGCCGATGGTTGGAGCTGATCAAGGATTATGATCTAGACATACAGTATCATCCTGGGAAGGCTAATCTGGTTACAGATGCTTTGAGTCGGAAGGGACAGGCCAATACAGCTTTGGCGTTCCAGCTGCCTGACGAGCTGATGAAGGAGTTCGAGGGACTCAATCTGGGGATGGCTGCTCACACTGAGGGAGTCACTTTGGAGGTAGAGTCTACTCTGGAGCGGCAGATTCGTGAAGGGCAGTTGGAGGATGAGGAGATCAAGGAGATTAGGGACACCATGGAGAGGGGCAAGGCCCCGGATTCACTGAGGATGATCAGGGTACGATATGGTTCAAGAATCGGATCTGTGTGCCTGATGTGGGAGATCTCCGGAAGACGATCTTGAGAGAGGCCCATGATTCAGCTTATTCTATCCACCCTGGCAGTACAAAGATGTATCAAGATCTTAAGCAGAGGTATTGGTGGTATGGGATGAAGAGGGATGTGGCCGCTCATGTTGCGTTGTGTGACACATGCCACAAGGTCAAGGCTGGACATCAGAGACCAGCCGGATTGCTTCAGCCGTTAAAGGTGCCAGAGTGGAAGTGGGAAGAGATTGGCATGGATTTCATAGTTGGATTGCCCCGTACTCGTGATGGATATGATTCGATATGGGTTATAGTGGATCGCTTGACAAAGGTCGCTCACTTCATACCAGTGCGTACCACTTATACGGGGGCAAAGCTAGCTGAGTTGTACATGACCAGGATTGTATGCTTGCATGGTGTTCCCAAGAAGATAGTGTCTGACAGAGGTACCCAGTTCACATCCTGTTTCTGGGAGAAACTGCATGAGTCTATGGATACGAAGTTGAACTTCAGCTCAGCTTATCATTCGCAGACAGATGGACGGACTGAGAGGACAAATTAGATTCTGGAGGATATGTTAAGAGCTTGTGCTCTTAAGCATGGTGAGAGCTGGGACAAGAGTTTGCCATATGCTGAATTCTCCTACAACAACAGCTATCAGGCCAGTCTGAAGATGGCACCCTTTGAGGCACTGTATGGAAGAAAGTGCAGAACACCGTTGTACTGGAGTCAGACAGGTGAGAGTCAGTTGTTTGGGACAGACATCATCAAAGAGGCAGAGAGGCAGGTTCAGATCATAAGAGAGAACTTGAGGGTTGCTCAATCCAGACAGAAAAGTTATGCAGACGGGAAGAGAAGAGATGTATCTTTCCAGGAAGGTGACTATGTGTACCTGAAGGTGTCACCTATCAGAGGTTTACGCAGGTTTAAGGTGAAGGGAAAGTTGTCCCCTCGCTCCATTGGACCTTTTCAGATCTTACAACGAGTGGGAGAGGTAGCATATAGACTTGATTTGCCAGCGCAGCTTTCAGATGTGCATGATGTGTTCCATATCTCTCAGTTGAAAAGGGGTCTTAAGCCTCACGATAAGGAGCCATTGCCTATGGATGGGTTGGAAGTTAAGGAAGATCTCACCATTACTGAACGGCCTATCAAGATTCTGGACAGATTGACACGGGTTACAAGAAACCGAACTTTCACCATGTGCAAGGTGCAGTGGAGTAATCATGCAGAGGATGAGGCAACTTGGGAGAGGGAAGAGGAGTTGAAAGCAGAATATCCACATCTCTTTGATCCATCCGAATCTCGAGGACGAGATTCATCTTAAGGGGGGTAGGATTTGTAACACCCTAAATTCCACTGTTTGATTTCAATTAAAACTTGCTTAGCAACATTGCGATCTCGTCTAAGGAATATAAGGATGTTGTGCTCTTGTAGGCATTTAATCATTTTTCTTAATTAATTAATGAAATATAGGAGTTTACTGTTGCATTCATGCCGGTGCATTGTTTTTGAGTGTTTGGATTCAAATCCTGGTTTGAATTCAAATTTGTTTGCTTGTTTTAGGAAGGGGATAGAAATAGAAAAAAAGAAAGCCAACCTCCCGCCCAGCCCAGCCTCGCTCGCGCGCGCAACGGCCCAGCCAAGATCTCCCGCCCCTGCGCGGCCCGCTCGCGCGCCGTCCCCGTGCGCGCCGCCTTCGCTCGGCCCGATGGGTGGGGGCCACCCGTCATCCGTTTCCTCGCGCCCCTCGCCGCACCTTGCGACCGAGCCGGGGTCGAGCTCGGGTTGGACCCCGACTCGGCGTCCGTGCTTTGTGTCCCCGTGCGGGCCCGCATGCCAGGGCGACCCCCCTCGCCCTATTTAAGGCGCCGTCGGCCCCCGCGTCGCCCTATCCCGTGCACCAAGCCGCCGCCACCTAACCCTAGCCGGCCACCATCAAGAGCCCACCGCGCCGCCGCTCGTCCGTTGCCCGTCCGCCGTTGGGGAGCCTGCCAACCTAACCGCGTGAAGGTGAGCAGCACGCTGGTGGTTTTAGCGCGCGATTCCTAGCATCCCAGCGCTCCCTCGTCATCGCCAGAGCTCCGCCGCCGCGGTTGCTCGCCGTGCGCCGTCACCCCTCGCCGTCGCCGCCGGGAAGGTCACCGGAGAGTTCGCCGGGCGCTCGCCGTCATCCCGGTGTTTTTCCACGCCGTTTGGGGCTTCCTAGCCCCTAGACCGCGCCGCGCGCGCCGCTTGCTGCAGCGTGCCACCGCTCGCCGCCGGCCGGCCGCCGCCCGCGCTCGCGTTGCACCTGCGCCGCTGGATCGTCGTCAGACGGTCCTGATCGCGCCACGCCCTGGTCAAGATCAATCCTTACCGGTCAACCGTGCCCCCCAGCCGCATTAAACCGTGGCCGCTAGATCTTGATCCAATGGATCAGATCCGCCCCTCTAGTTTCCTCTGCGCGTTTTGCTTAAGAAACCCCGAGCTCCTTAGAATTTACAACCCGGTCCTCCCACCTTAAGGAAACCCTTACGTATAGGTCCTGTTTTCTTCAGTTTAGCCCGAAAACTTAAGTTTGATTTACAGAATAGTCCTAAAATTTGTTTTAGCCATAACTTAGCCGTTTTAGCTCCGTTTTTAGCGTTCTTTATGTCCACGCGATTGTCTCGACGAGTAGAATAGCTTTCTGTTGTCTTTACTTCTGTTTGAGATGATTGGTGTACTGTTTCCTATTTGTTTCCATTGTATGCTTGTATGTGATGTGTGGAGCGTAGCGTACGAGCAGTTCAGGGACTTCGCTGCTATTGAAGATTACCAAGACCCTGAGCAGTTTCCGGTGCTGGTAGAAGGCAAGTCCTTGCTGCATTCCCGTTAAATTCCTATTACAACATGCATTTTAATTACACTGTTGTTTATTATTGCTATGCATTAAATTGATGGGTCCTATTGCTAAGGTTCGACTAGCTTTGTTATCCTATTCCTTGATCAACCTGGGTTTTCTTTATGTTGGGTAGCACGTGCTAGCACTTTACGTGGTTTTGGAGGGTTTAACGAACACTTGGTAATATGGATTTATTTCTGCTATCATTCATGTAATGCAAGAACACTTTATGCTTGCTAATCGGAACATGGAGAACCACCCAGGAAAACAGTACTTCCACAAGACATATGGCTCTGTCTTGGCTTATTAATTAGTGAACTAGGTGTTAGGTATGCTTTACCTGATAAGGGTTGGGGGCTAGCGGGTAGTGGCGTATGGACCTACTCGGGCGTAGGTGTGGGCTTAGCTAAGACACGTACTCGTCCGGGAGCTTTATACGTTGCACTAGCCAGGTAACCTAGCGGGCAGCCTTCATCTGGGGATCTTTGTAACGGCCTCGTAGCTTCCCTATGCAATCACACCTCGGTAGTGTGGTATGGTGCCTTGCAAACACCGCATGGTTGGGTCCAAAACTCTTCGGAGTTCTTACGCGACTTGTGGGTAAAGATGTACAACCTCTGTAGAGTGTAAAACTAACTAGTTAGCCGTGCCCACGGTCAAGGGCGGCCTGGACCCTCACATGATTAATTCTATGGAAGATGGAACTTTTAAACTGTGCATTACATTCTATGGATCTGTTGCATTTTATTATCTGGGTTTGGTATATACTTACACTTGCTAGTAATAGTTGCTTAATAAAACTTGACCAACTAAAATGCTGACTTGCTTATGAACCATCAGCTTCCACCATAAAGCCTTGCATGTTGTTATAGAACTTTTCCCTTGTTGAGTACGACATGTGCTCATGCTTGTTGTTCCTTTATTGCATCTACACTACCCGCCGTCGCTCAAATGGACGTTTTGAGGACTACAATGAAGAATTCAATGGGTTCTAGGCGTTCGTTCTCCCGCCACCGCCCTCGTGGAGGACTTCGCGTGTGTTTCTTTTCCGCCGTTAGCCTATCGAACGATTGTTTAGTTGAGACATTCGGTCATGTAATAACTTGTTTAATACTCTCTTTACGCTTTACACCGTGTTTTGGTATTCACCGCGTCGATGCATGTGTGTAACTTGATCTCGGCGCACATGTATTCTTGCATTCGGATTTGCCCTTAAATCCGGGTGTGACAAAGTGGTACCAGAGCCGTGTTGACTGTAGGACGTTAGCCTAGATAGAACTGGTCGAAAACTAAGGATTTTATAATAATAGAAGTCACACATAGCTTAGTTTGCTTTATTCTGTTTATTATATCTAATCTTGGTTTAATCTTATCCTTGGTTTGCTTTTGTTATCTAATCTTGATCTTGTCTCATTTAGTAATCTGCACTTGTCTCATCTATCTTAGATGGTTCGTTGACTGAAGACCACTCATTCAGGTGCTTACCGCTTTCCAAGGTACCTGGAGGACCAGGACTTCTACTGCTTCTCCACGGACAGTGATGAGCACCAGGAAGCTTCTGAAGAGGGAGGTGAAGCGAACTCTACTTCAGGGCAAGCTTCACCACCTACAGTCATTGAGCTGTCAGATGATGAGCCAGAAGAGGAGCCAGCTGAAGAGCAAGAACAAGAAGAGGAGCCAGCTGAAGAGCAAGAACAAGGAGGTGATCCAGATGACCACCCAGACCCTGAGGACTCTGACCCGGAGGATGGAGATGCTGATGATCAACCAGCGCCAGAGAAGTGGGATGTGGTCATCTGTCACCATGATGGAGGGCATGCACGCTTTCCGTCCAAGTTGAGGAGGCTCTTCCAGCGTCTTCAGCTGCATGTGACGATTGACTGGGCGAGGAGCGGCGGATGGGCGAGGTGTGGAGGCAGCCCAAGCGGAGGGCGCGGCGTCCCCTCCCTCCGGCGATCAGATCCTTTGGGAGCGGCCTCCTCTCCCTCCGGCGGGCGCGACTTCTCCTCCCTCCGGCGAGCGTGGCCTCTGCGGCAGATCCGGTGGGCGTGGTCTCGGCGGAGGATCCGGTGGGCGCGGCCTCAGCAGAGATCCGGGTTCTTCCCCTTCCCCTTCCCTCTATCCCTCTCTCTCGTATCCCTCCTCTCTCTGTTTCTTCCACAGGTGGCGGCGGCGGCCGGGTAGTGGTGGACGGTGGAGCGGTGGCAGGCGGCTCTGGTGGTGGTGGTGTGGTGGAGGCGGTGGTTGTTGTGGTGGTGGTCCTGGTGGCAGCGGCGGGCGGTGCGGCGGCGGTGGTGGTGAGTGGTGGCGGGCGTGGTGGCGGCGGCAGTGGGGGCCAGGACGGTGGCGGTGGGGGTCGGCTGGTGGATTTTTTTGTTTTATGATTGGTCACTTGATTCACAAAATTCAGTCATTTGCAGAACCAAGCCACCACTGCATTATTAAGCCTATTTTTTTCCAGCGTGGCTTTCGGACCCCTATCAGTTCAAATGCTTTTTTGCCAGGCATTATATTATATAGACGACAAAAGTGCAAAGCATTCATCCATCATATTCATATATGATGCATCCATCTCGATCGGGGTATGATGTCGGAGTGACGTTGATTTGTTCATTGGCACGTGACGACATTTGCAGTTCAATGTGCATGTTGTTAGAGCAACTCCAGCAGCCCCCTACTTGAGCCCCTACTCAAAAAGTAGGGGCCGAGAGAAAAAAACGCACTCCAGCAAAGTCCCAACTCCACCCCTAACACCGTCCACACCCCCCTACTTCCCCCTCCCGGCCCCTTCTCCTACGGGTGTGTAGAGAGGCCCCTAGTACTGTTCATCCGGTGATTGGCCGTTTGCCCCCCGTGTGCGCCTGGTCGTAGCTTGCCCGCTGCGCCCGGCCGGAGCTCGCTTGTGCCGCGCCCGGAGAGAGTTCGTTCGTGCCGCACCCGGTCGGAGCTCGGCGATTGCGCCGGCCGGAGCTCGCCCGTGCCGCGCCCGGACGGAGCTCGCCCACGCTGCGGCCGGTCGAATCTTGCACGCCGACCCTTGAGCAGGGGAGGCGCAAGATCCGTCGCTGCCTCCACGGGCTCCAGCCCCCCACAAAGAAGCCTCCCGGAGCTCCCACCGCTGGTCCCGCCCGCCGCGATGAGGCCTTGGACCCGCAGCTCGACCTCCATGGCCAGGCCGACCTGCTAGCCGTCATCCGTGCGGCGTGCCGTTGCGAGATCCAAACACGCAGGCCAGCTGCACTCGTCTTCCCCGCGCCCGGCCAGATCTCGATCCGCTGGCCCTCAAGCTCGAGCTCCGAATCGTTGTCGACGACCGCTTGGACTCCACCCCAAGCGCCGTCCGCCATCTGCCAACCGGGGCCAACGCGTTTGGTGCGGGAGAGACAAAGAGATGGAGACTGAGATTGAGATTTTGGTGGGAAGGGGGAGAAGAGACCGACGAGTAGGTCCCACATGTCATATCAACAGTAGGGGGTGTGGAATAGGGGCTATTGCTAGAGTTGAGGTCAAAAAACACAGCCCAGAAAGTAGAGGGAGCTCCTATTCAAAGAAGTAGGGGCTTGATTTAGGGGCTATTGCTAGAGATGCTCTTACCCCGGAACCGGATCCTCTAGCATTGTTGATTTTATGTATGAGGGATGTTCTCAGTGATGGGGGGATGTTGATCAACCATCCAACGGTCATCACCCGCGTCTGTAGAAAATGAGCATGGGCCAGCATCCAGCCCATCCAGCAGTGCAGACGCCACCGAGGGAGAGACCGTCGCGCCGATGCGCCATCAAGGTCGAAGGAGCCAGCGGCCCGGCGCCTCGTCGATGCTGCGGGAGCCGCTGTCGTGCTAGCGCGTGCTCGTCGTCGTCGACTGCATCCATGGGTTCTGTTCCTTTCTCACCACCGTCGGGCGCTACCGACCACCATGCCGCCAGGTGTCGTGGGCCCATGGATGGCTTGCCGTCGTGGTCTGGGCACCTGTAGAGCAGGTCACCGCCGTGTAGAGGAGCCCGTACACGACTTGCAACTTGCTTTACATCATTACATGTTATCCTATGAGCAGAATAGCAGATTGGAAGCTATGACTGAATGTTTTCATTTTTGTAAAGATGTTGTGACTGAATGTTAGTTGAGATTGAAGTGAGATTGTGATTAAAAATTGAATGTGATGAATTGATGATCGATTGTTTTTGTAACACTGATTTTTATTAGAAAGCAAAGCATCCGGGAGCATGGAGAAGAGTCTGAACATTCACAAACATTCAGTTAAACTCATTCACTCACAACCACGTTCAGTTTCAGCTTTGCCAATCTCAGCGCGCCGCCCACCATCAATTGCATCACCATGGCGGGCTCGTGGCTTACAAGCTACGATTATCATCGACGGTGATGTTTAATTTGTTTCTGTGCGTGCGTCCGCTGCCAGATTCAGTCATAACCTTCAATTTGCCATTCTGCTCCTTGGATAACCTGTAAAGGTAAAGCAGCAGGTTGCAGGTCACACATGGGCTCCTCGATCCATGGAGGCGACCCCACTCTACATGTGCGTGGACAATGACAGTGAGGCAGTCATGGGTCCACGACACCTGGCGGCATGGTGGTCGTCAGTGCCCAAACGACGACGGCGAGCCAGCGAGGGAGGCACAGCACCCCCATCGACGCAGTGGACGACGACGAGCAAGCGCTAGCGCGACGACGACTCTTGCAACATCGACGAGGTGCCGGGCCAGTGGCTCGATGGCTCCTTCGATCTTGACGGCGCGACGGTCACTATACCCCAAGCGGCGTCAGCGCTGCGGGATGGGCTGGATGCTGGCCCATGCTCGGTTTGTATTAACGGGCGCTATGGCTGTTGGATGGCTGATCACCGTCCCACCACTGAGAACGTCCCTCTTACATAAAATCAACAATGTCAGAGGATCCGGTTCCTGTTACCCCAGTCGTGCTTGATATTAATTTATATGCCGACTGATTGTGACGCTAATTACACTATCATCACTAATTGCCTCACTGGCATATGCATGCGGCACTCACATGTGTGCAGTGACAAATGACGGCGTACGTCAGCGGTGACTTTGCTCGACGGGGTCTGATCAGGCCGAGAGCAGATTGTAACTGCCATAGTGCCATGCATAGCCGGCGCGCTCCGTCTGACGGCAAATGTACTCTAACTGAACGGGTCCGCCAACTGGACGGAGCACATGGTGCATGCATGTGCATGTTCAAATCAGGGTTAACCGAACCGGCCGGAACCAGCCCGGAAACCGCGGGAACCGGTGGAACCGCACCGGCCCGATACCGGTTCCGGCCGGTTTCAAACGGCTAGAATTCAAAATGTAGAATTTGAATTAAAAAATAAAAAATCTCCAAAAATTCCTAAAAACACTTCTACTTGCGACAGATGTAAAGGTGTGAAATTTTTTCAAATATTCATCCGTTTATTATATTTTGCGTAAATTGGAAGTTAAATAAAAAAAGAATATGAAAAAATGACGGTCCAATACAGGCCCGCTTCGGTTCGGCCCAATGCGGGGGGGGGGGGGGGGGGGGGCAAAATATCCACCCCAGCTGCCGTGACCCTCCTCCTCCACTCATTCCCGTGCCCCCTCCCCCCGCATTCCTCCGCTCGACGTCCGCCCCGCACCGCCGCCGAGCCGGTCCCCGCCGCCGTGTAAGCCGCACGGCCCCCTCGGTAACCACCCGGGCTATGGATCAGTTCACCGCTCGGTCGGCTCGGTATACCGCTCGGGCGCGGCGGGAAGCCGGTCGGTTCGGGCGGGTGGCCGGAGGAAGCAAGCAGAGGCACATGTTAGCTCCTAAAATTTCTTGATTTAGGTACCAGTTCATGTTGTTGTGAATGATTTCAGTTAGGATTTAGGTAACTATTATTTGTATGTATATATGGTTTAGGTACATTTGGTTTAGGTCAATATATCATTTAGGAAAAATATTATTTAGATGTCTAAATGTTTTTAGGTATGTTTGATTTAGATGTACATATTGTTTAGGTAGATTGCATATGTATAGCTATATATATGAGTATATGACTTATGTAGGATTGTAGGTTTGATTTAGGTGTATTGTGCTCCTTTAGGGAGGTTTGATTTACATGAATTTTATTTATTTAGTTGATTTTTGGTCGTTGTCTATGTATGTAGGTAGACAATGTCGGGCAGAGATAAAGATGTTGTATGGGAACATGGTGAAAAACTATCTGGGATGGAGATGCAAGTATTGTAATACGCAGAAAGGAGGGGGTGGTGCAACTAGATTGAAACAACATTTGGCTAACTGCAGGGTGGAGGTGGTCCATTGCAGGCATGTACCACCAAATGTTGGGGACTACTTTCAGCGTGACCTGGACCGGGCTAAGAAGGCAACTACTGCCCGGGCTTGAGAGAAGTTGTTACGGGAGGAAGCTGCAAGTCGGGGAAACTATGGCGGTGAAGAAGATGAGGAGGAGGCTTAGGTGCAGCGTGCCATGGAACTGTCAAGAACGGAACAAGAGTACCGAGGGTGGAACAGAGAGGAGGTGCTTACGAGTGTGGAGGGGGTAGTGGTTCGGCGAGGGGGAATCCTATGCAGAGGATGTTTAGAAGAGCCACTTCGCAGAGAGAGAATCTTGCGGTGGTGGAATATAAGTTGGTAGTTGGTGGGAGTAGAGGAATGATGCAGCCAAGGATTGATACAGGTTCCTGGACGCATAAGGGGAAGAATGCAAAAGGAAGCTCTTGGCAAAGCATGGTCAAAGTTTTTCCATATTGCTGGAGTATCTGGAAGACAGGCTGGCAATCCATACTTTGTCAGCGCGGTCAGGGAGACACAGAAGTGGGGTAAGTTTTGTTTCATTGCAATGATACATATGAGCTTACATGCCTGTTTCTCATGAATTTCATATGGTTGCAGGTGAAGGTATCGCATCACCCATTGATCGGGATATTGATGGGAAGTACCTTGATCAAAATGAAAAAGACTTGAAGGATCGGTATGTAAAGTTCTAGGTGAACTGGCCCATATTTGGTGTGACATTGATGTGTGATTCCTAGACTGGACCGACCATGATGAGTGTGACCAAGTTTTTGGTCTATTGCAATGGGATCACATGGTTCCATAAGTCTGTGGATGCTGAAGGTAGCCCCGTAACATGTGCAACTGCAAGTCGTGTATTTTTTGTAAAAGTAACTAAAGATTGTGTCTATTTTCCAGGAGATTTAAAAGGTGGTGGTGGAGATTGGTCCGGAACATATCGTGCATATAGTCACGGACAATGGCTCTAACTACAAGAAAGCATGCCATTGACTTGGAGAGTTGTATGAGCACATCACTTGGACATCTTGTCTAGCGCACACTGTGAATTTGATGTTGAAGGATATCGTGAAAGGTATGATCATTCTGGCACAATCAAGCAATGCAAGTGAATTTCATCTTGGTTACACAATCATGGCCAGTTGAATGCAATGATGAGGAATGCAATCAGTGGTGAGTTGGTGAAGTGGAATGCCACTCGTTTTGGGACCAACTACATGTTCCTAGATAGCATATATCGGAACATGACTAGTTCCTGTAACGAACATGGCCTCATATGACATTAGTTCGAGTTTGATTTTGGTGATTCATGACAACATGATCATTGGGACTAACCATATTGTTTTAGCATGTCTTTGCAGACACCTCTAGGTCCCAAGGATGCAAGAAAACCACATGCCAAAATGCCAAAACAAAGGGTCAAAACCGAGCAAGAAAAGGAAAATAAAAGACACCGTCGGATGAACCGACGGTATCAATTTAACAAGTGTCTGTGCAATCGTCGAATGAGTTGGTGCACAGGGTGAAACCCTAGGTACCGTCGGATGAACCGACAGTCCATTATTTAGTAGCGTTGGACAAGTTGCAAAGGAAGAGTAGCGAAGAAAGTAGCACCGGATGATCCGACGGTCTGAGTGGGGACACCGTTGGTCTATCCGACGCTCAGTTTGAATTCATACAGAGACGCGCCAAGACGAAGCCTTCATCACTGGATGATCCGACGCCTTGGTCAAGGTGAAGCGTCGGTCTATCCGACGGTCGCGTGAAAGCTAACAGAGGCGACTTGGACGCAGGGTCTTCAGCACCGGATGATCCGACGCACCGTCGGTGCATAGCGTCAGAGCAGTTGTGTCAGAGAATCTCAACAGCTATGTGACGTGGGAGGGGCACTAGATGAACCAACGCCCTGGAAAAGCATAGCAACGGTTCATCTGACGCTACCTTTTTCAGCAGCTTTTAGCCAACTGCTAGTTTGATGCTTGGGCTATTTATACCCCCTCCACTCACCCATTTGAGGTTGCTGGATTGTGTGGAAGTGCAGAGGAGTTCAAAACACATTGAAGATCATATCCAATCCATTCAAGTGCTTAATTGCTCATCCTTAGACTTGCATATGCTTTGTGTATGTGCTTAGTGCTAGGCTTAGCTTAGAGCTGAGTGAGTGCAAGGTTGTGCCAACCTTGTGAGGTGATTCTTGAGTGAATCTATTTGTACAAGGTTCGCCGGAAGCCTTGGGGCCTAAGTGGCTCACCAGCAATCGTCATCGACCCTCCGGCTTGGTTTGGAGTGGCAAGGACACTTTGTGCGGGGGACGTGGAGACCCCTTCCTTGGTGGAGAAGCTCCTTAGTGGAGGCGGCATCAAGGTGACCAAGGGAGCTTGGCAAGTGCCTAAGTGGCTAGCCTTTGTGGCAAGTCAAGTGGTGCTCTTGGGAGAGACTTAGTGACCGGGAAACAATACTCTTGTGTGAGTGCTTCAACGTGGACTAGGAGTGGCTTAGTGCTTACCGATACCACAGGATAAATCACATGTCAAGAGTTTGCTTCCTCTCACCCCTTTACGTTTCCGCATTTACTCTATTGCAATCTTTGCTTGCCTTTACTTTCCTAGAGTAGTATCATGCTAGGATTGGCTATAGGTTGCAAACCTTGTTTTGGGATGGGAGTTTCACAATAGAACAACTCTAGTTGCACATCTAGATAGTATGTTCTAGTTTATCTTTGTGTAAAAATAGTGAAGCCATAGGTTAAGGTTTTTAGTAGCCTAATTCACCCCCTCCCCCTCTTAGGTTAACGAGCATCCGATTCCTTTCAAGTGGTATCAGAGCCGGGACTCACTTCCTTCACAAGGATACGCCAATTCGATTGGTAAATTGTGAAAACCAGTTCAATTGGAACGGTTAGGCTTCACCGCCTAGTGAGTTGCTCTATAGAGGAATGAAAGGGGTGGATACCTTAGGTTTGGCTCCACATTTCGATGGCACGGGCTACCCTTAGTGGAAGGTTCTCATGGAGGCCTATCTCCAAGCAAAGGACCATGATGTTTGGAGAGTCACCGATGAGGGCCTGAAAAATGGTACTAAGAAGGAAAAGCAATTTGATGTGATTGCTAAAAGTATCATTTTGTCCTCATTAGATGTAGGCGTTTTCAATAGAGTTTTTACTTGTGAAAATGCTCATGAGCTATGGAAAACCATCAAGGAGCAAAATGAGGGTTCAAAAGAAGTTGCTAATGAACGCTATGGTTGTCTCCTTGAGGAATTCAATAGCTTTAAGCAACTTGCAAATGAAAATGCCGAATCTATGTACTCATGCCTAAATGTGCTTGCCAATGAGATCAATGCTTTAGGTGTGAAGGACATCACGGACTTGAACATCAACCGCAAGATCCTTCAAAGTCTCTAGAAGCCCAATTATGACTTGGTGAAGGCAATCATCTATGAGAAGAAGCTTGAAGATTTGAAGCCATCTCATATCTTGAGCAAGATCATGGCACATGAGCTTCAACTCATGCCCAAGTCAAAGAAGGCGCCCCCAAGAACCATCCTCTCCAACTACAAGCCATGCTCTCTCAAGCCAACAAGAGAAGATGTTGAGTAGGATGGCTACTCATGGAAGCTCAAGCGAGGATGATGGTGACGATGGAGATTCCTCAAGTGATAAAGAGGTTGAATCCATGGTGGCCGAGTACGTGAAGAAGATCTTCAAATATGTGAAGAAAGTCAACATGTACGGCTACAACGTCCACTTGAGAGAAGGGCGTCATCATCAACACATCAAGTTCACCAAGATCGAGCACAAGCCTAAGAAGAAGGTGGTCAAGGAGAGAAGACCAAGGCAAAAAGCAACTATCGTCGTCCGTGAGTGGATAAGTGGTGGAGAATCAAGTTCTTCTAGCTCAAGTGATGAATCAAGAAAGAACTTCACCACCCGCTTCATGCAAGGTCCTTCATCATCGCTACACATGTGCCTTATGGCCCAAGGTATGGATAGCAATGTAAGTGATGATGAATCCGACACCACCTCTATCAATGATCTTGTTGAGCTAGTCCATGAGCAAAAAGCAATGCTTGAGAAACAAGCTAATGAAATTAAAGAACTTAATGCTCTCAATGATCTTAGTGCAACCCTTGCTACAAATTATGAAAATTTGTTATGCAAATTCAAATTGCTTAGCAAGGAGTGTGATGAGCTAAAATCTAAGCTTGAGAGCAATGAGATTAAAACAAGTAATTCCTTTGAGCTTGATGAATCATCTATCCCTTGTGCAATTCCTATCTCCAAGGTAGATGCTTCAACTTCTTGCATTGATTTAATTGATGAATCTTTCTCACCATCTTGCATTGAGAATGTTGTTGTAGAAAAATGTGATTGTCTCATAGGCAAGAAGAAAGATGAGCTTAAGCAAGAAGTGAAATGGCTCCGAGAGAGGTTGGCAAGCTTGATGGGCAAGGGCAAGAACAATGAACAACAAGTGGACATCTCTCAAGACAAGAAGAGCAAAGTCCAACCTTCTCAAGATAACCGTGATCCCATGGTGAAGAAGCTTGATAAGGGTGCAACCATGACTTGCTACAAGTGTCATGGAGAAGGGCACAAGTTCTACAAATGCCCTCAATTTGTCAAGAAGATGGACAAGGGCGCAAAGAAGAAGTTGAACCCCACCATCAAGAGCTCCCTCATCTACACCAAGCCCAACCGCAAGAGCAAGACCAAGAGCAACACCTACGTCATCAAGAAGAAGGCTAATGGCAAGGTGGTTGCCCACAAGGTTGGGAAGATGAAGGAGGAGCGGGGTTGGAACCAACCCATTTGGGCGCTCAAGGAAGTCATCACCAACATGAAGGGGCCCCAAATGGTTCGGGTTCCAAAGGCCACTTGAAGGCCTTGAGAGCGGGGACTTGGGAGGCTTGGCACAATGAAGTTGTGAAGATTCAAGCTTAGAAGCCAAGCTTGCAAGTTGGACATGTGTTGCCCAAGTTCCCCGGTTGAGGTAATGGAAACTAGTACCTATCTCTTATATCATTGTAGCTCCATTGCCTTGTTTAGGTTGCATTTGTTGCAATGTTTACATATGGTAGGTTGCTTGTGCCATGTACTAACCCATGAGCAACCTACATGGTTTGATTAGTGTGTAGGAAAGTTACACTTGTTCTTTCATGGTGCATGTTTTCATATATATTTCTTTGCATCATGAGCAAGCTATAGGGTTAGCTTTCCTCTTGTTGTCACAAACAATGTGCATACACTTGGTTGGTGATTCAAGCACTAAATGCACACATTTAGGGGGAGCTCATCCTATGGTTTGTTTATGGGACTAACATTGTTTCAAGTTTATCTTATGTAGTCCCTTGGTGACGCGTTCCGGTGCGGTACTTCATTCTAAGAAAATGCTATTTCACTCTCAATGTGATCTAACATCTCTAAAAGAGTGAATATAGCAATATGAGCTTCATGCTATTGAGTCATGTCCTTGCGAGCTTATGTCTCTATATAAGTTCAAAGGCAATGTACTCATACATTCCTAATCCTTGTGGTACCCAAAGTGTCTTCTATGCAAGCTTCTTTCAAGTGTTGTCACCTAGTGATATCATTTCCAAGTGGCTCATCTCAATGTGGTGCCAACAAGGTAGAGAGGATCATCCCCCGGAGGTATGCAATGATCAAAAGACTACAAGTGATATCTACAAGTGGTAATGTAACAAGAACCCATTTGTCTTATCTCTTCTCCTTTAAGCTACCTCCTTGCATGATATGCTCTAAGCTTTCTTGTCTTACAAGTTTGTAGTTGTGCACTTGCTTCTCACACCATCTTTTTGTGCACACACTTAGGGGGAGCTTAGGTTGTGTCATGCTAGTCTTATGAGCTTGTGATCCACCATAGTTATTCTCACATGTGGTATCTTCATTGATATCATACATTTGGATCATGGTTCATGCGGCTTTCTCCCTTGTATTTGACATTTCTCCTCGAGCTATGTTTGCTAGGACTTGCTAGTCTCCTTGGAGCCCTTTTGTTTTGGACTTCTTGGAGATTTTATTCCAAAGGGGGAGAATGTGAGACCAAAACAAGCTAGTGGTTTAAGCTTACAAGTGGTTTCAAGGATATGAGACCAAAGGGGGAGAATGTGAAAATAAGATCAAAAAGGGGGATGTTTGATCTAGGGGGAGTTTGGAGTTTGATCTAGGGGGAGTTTGGATGATGGTAAGCATCCAAGCAAGCGTAAGTGGTTCTAATTCTGTCAATTTTTGCAAAATTATGCTTGCTTTGGTTGTGTTGTCATAAATCACCAAAAGGGGGAGATTGTAGCGAACATGGCCTCATATGCTATTAGTTCGAGTTTGATTTTGGTGATTCATGACAACATAATCATTGGGACTAACCATATTGTTTTAGCATGTCTTTGCAGACACCTCTAGGTCCTAAGGATGCAAGAAAACCACATGCCAAAATGCCAAAACAAAGGGTCAAAACCGAGCAAGAAAAGGAAAAGAAAAGACACCGTCGGATGAACCGACGGTATCAATTTAACAAGCGTCGGTGCAATCGTTGGACGAGTTGGTACACCGGGTGAAACCCTAGGTACCGTCGGATGAACCGACGGTCCATTATTTAGTAGCGTCGGACGAGTTGCAAAGGAAGAGCAGCGAAGACAGTAGCACCGGATGATCCGACGGTCTGAGTGGGGACACCGTCGGTCTATCTGACACTCCGTTTGAATTCATACAGAGACGTGCCAAGACGAAGCCTTTAGCACCGGATGATCCGACGCCTTGGTCAAGCTGAAGCATCGGTCTATCCGACGGTCGCGTGAAAGCTAACAGAGGCGACTTGGACGCAGGGTCTTCAGCACCGGATGATCCGATGCACCGTCGGTGCATAGCGTCGGAGCAGTTGTGTCAGAGAATCTCAACGGCTATGTGACGTGGGAGGGGCACCGGATGAACCGACGCCCTGGAAAAGCATAGCATCGGTTCATCCGACGCTACCTTTTTCAGCAGCTTTTAGCCAACGGCTAGTTTGATGCCTTGGGCTATTTATACCCCCTCCACTCACCCATTTGAGGTTGCTGGATTGTGTGGAAGTGCAAGGAGTTCAAAACACATTGAAGATCATATCCAATCAATCCAAGTGCTTAATTGCTCATCCTTAGACTTGCATATGCTTTGTGTATGTGCTTAGTGCTAGGCTTAGCTTAGAGCTGAGTGAGTGCAAGGTTGTGCCAACCTTGTGAGGTGATTCTTGAGTGAATCTATTTGTACAAGGTTCGCCGGAAGCCTTGGGGCCTAAGTGGCTCACCGGCAATCATCATCGACCCTCCAGCTTGGTGTGGAGCGGCGAGGACACTTTGTGCGGGGCACGTGGAGACCCCCTTCCTTGGTGGAGAAGCTTCTTAGTGGAGGCGGCATCAAGGTGACCAAGGGAGCTTGGCAAGTGCCTAAGTGGCTAGCCTTTGTGGCGAGTCAAGTGGTGCTCTTGGGAGAGACTTAGTGACCAGGAAGCAATACTCTTGTGTGAGTGCTTCAACGTGGACTAGGGGTGGCTTAGTGCCTACCAATACCACAGGATAAATCGTGTGTCAAGAGTTTGCTTCCTCTCACCCCCTTTACGTTTCTGCATTTACTCTATTGCAATCTTTGCTTGCCTTTACTTTCCTAGAGTAGTATCATGCTAGGATTGGCTATAGGTTGCAAACCTTATTTTGGGATGGAAGTTTCACACTAGAACAACTCTAGTTGCACATCTAGATAGTATGTTCTAGTTTATCTTTGTGTAAAAATAGTGAAGCCATATGTTAAGGTTTTTAGTAGCCTAATTCACCCCTCCCCCTCTTAGGCTAACGAGCATCCGATTCCTTCCAGTTTCTACAGTGGGTGCCATCTCCTGATTTCTTAAACAGCAAATGGGTGGATACCGAAGATGGCAGATTTATGCAAGTCAGGTTTTCCTGTATCGAGTGGTGGGATGGATTGAAATATATCATTGACGCAGTTCAACCAGTATACAAGTTCCTTCATTTCACTGATCAGGACAAGCGGCCCAACCTCTGTGACGTGGTGATGGAATACCAAAATATGAGAGCAGAGATGGAGTCTTTCTTCGGTTTAATATTTCCACTTGGAATGAGTATAATAAGATTCTAAAAGACAAGATTCGTGACGTGTACATAGGCACGTATGTTGGTGCAGGTAAGAATGCAATGATTCTATCGACTTTATGCTTTCCTTTTCAAAACAAGTGACTTTATGCTTAACTAACTCAATTTAAACTTTGCAGCTACTGTCCTAAATCCTAAGCATGCATATATCGTGGTACCAACTCAAGATATGTTTCGTGGACTCAAGGATACATTTGGGTGCATGACCGATGTCCAGACCGCTGTGCAAGCATTGCAGAAGGCTGAGTTATTTCGCCAGAAGGTTGGAGAGTTTGGCAGCGATATGGGAATGCAAATGGCGTTGGACCCAAAGACAATGCCATGTAAGAATTATTCACCCCGACATCTCCTTAGTTCTTTATTGGAATATTTTGCTTACATACTCGATTTCCACGCGCAGCGGCCTGGTGGATGTTGTTTGGATCAAGCACTCCGAACCTTATGAAGCTTGTTTTGCGGCTTGTTTCACAATGTTGTTTGTCCAGTGGATGCGAGTGCAACTGGAGTACTTTTGCCTTGTTGCATACAAAGGTTCAGAATCACTTGTCGCACAAGAAACTAAACAAGCTTGTCTATGTTAACTACAACCTTCATTTGCAACTTGCGGAAGTTGCTGGCCCTTCAGTGCATGATGAAGGTGATTTCATTAGCTGATTTGTGCATCTTTCATTCTATGAGCATAATAATCCGCTACGGGAATGGATGGAATATGGTAGGTCTAACTAAGGTCCAGTTCTGGATGAGGATGATGATGACGGAGACGTCCCTATCCCGTCCCATATTGTCACAGATCAAATAAAAGACACAAATCTATGTGATGCTACCGGGGATGAGTACAACAACAATTAGGCACGTCGACATGTGGGTAACACTCACCTAGGGTAGAGGATGTTGCATAAGGGGCCTACTCAGAGTGGCCCAAAGCGTTAACGACAACCAATACAAACAAGAGGAAAAAGGCAAAGCAGCAGGAAAACCAGTGACCAGCGACACCTCCACTGATGACGGGGATGGTCAGCGTAGTCCACCATATCATGAATCTGCAGATAGCAGTTCAGCTGATGGTGGTGATGACGATGACGGTGACGGTGATGGTGACGGTGGTGCTGGTGGTGGTGTTCGTTTCACAGGTATACATTGCACCTGCATACACACACATGTTTCTGACTTTGAGTACTAATTATGATATGTGGTTGAATGCAGGGGAGATTGAGTTCACACATGCTACTCAATGGTGCAGTGGCGCAGTGCGTGGAGTCGTGGCGGCCCCAACAGTGCACGCGCGAGGGTGAGCAGAAGCAACACCGATGGCTTATGCAAGCCTGCACTGGGAATACTCCCCCCTTGCATTTCTGCTTATGCAGGACAGAGGGCACTTTTTGCACAGCCCAAGCCTGCATAAAGCCCTATGCAGGCTGCCAAAACAGCATTAGGCTGCATTCCATAAGTCTAGATAGGCCTTATGCAGACTCCCAATCACACCCATAGTGCAGAGCCACACACACATGTCGACTGACGAGTGTGCTCAACCTGAACACGATCTGGCTAGATCATGCATGTGTCTCTCTTTGTGAGTAATGCCTCTCCAAGTATGTATTCTCCAGTTTAGCATCATCCCACTTTTATGTGTGTGCTGACACCCAAAATTGGCAAGACTAGGTAGGCCGGTTTAACCGGTGGGCCCACCCGGTCAGGCCTCCCTAATCAAAGTCCTCGAAAGGCAAGTTAGACTTCACCATTGGATAGGTCTCATCGAGTACATCAAGATCCATATATAGAACATCCAATTCGGAGTCCAGATGAAGGAGATATGGCTTCTGGAAGATCTGCATGTCACAGAGGCGGTTAGACCGCGTCCCATAGGCGGTTAGACCGCCTCGTCCTGCCAAAACCGGTTAGGAGTTGTATTTCGACACGATTTTGTAAGGGTTTCGACTCCTAATGGGGCAAGACCTCCCCTCCCTACAAATATAAAGGGTCACGACCGATTGAGTTTCATCCAATCGATCAAATACATCTACTCTTTATCGTTTTGTCTTTACTTTCATCCCTTTGCCTTAGCTTTTCCAATCTATAACTTATTTTTCTTCCTTCGTCTCCACAACGTTCGAAGGCGTTCTAGGTGGCCTGCCAACCCTAGAGCAACCCTATGTGCATCAGCTCTGATGGGGTCCCTCCCGAGCCGACGTTCGTAGGTCTACCGCCGGTTCATCTCGGCACCCCGGTCTATCCGCCCTGCATATGCGGTCTGACCGCCCTGTGCAGAGAAGCTGCAACGAGCTTTCCCTGCGTGCTTGTTGATCCTAGAAAAGGTGTCAATAAATTGGCGACTCCGCTGGGGAAGAGGATCTGGCTATCTTAACCGATCTATCAAACTCCAACGACATGTCTCAGTGTGATCTAGACAACGGCAATATCATTGACTTCACGGATGAAGAGCTCTCACCAGAAGATCGTCATGCTATGGAGGACTTCATGAAGCAGAGGACCGAACGAGATCGCCAAGAAGTAGAAAAGCTCATGAACGAGAAGGCTGAGAACGATTGACTTCACTACTTGTCGTACTTCAAGAAGACTCGCGAAGGCAAGATGAAGAAGATCAAGGAAGTCACCTTCGGCACTCCACCACCTGAGGTACCACCCAATGTGAGCACATCATCAACTCAATCCTCTTTTGTTACCGTTAATGATCTTACTGCCCTGATGGATAGTTTTCTCTTATCAATGATTGAGAATATGCAAAAACATGGTAGGTAAGAGTCTTGGTAAATGATTAGAGGAGGGTAGTAATGTTGCATCTGGTTCTAAAACTGTGGCACCTCAGACCCCATCTATTAATGCATCGGCTACACGCACGGTTAATCCTCAGTTTGGTATGCCATTGAATTATTACACGGGACAAACACCATCGCCGTCGTCTGGTTTAGAACAGGTCGGTCAGACCACTTGGTCCGACCGGTCAGACCGTCCCTGGTGTTATGGTGCCTTATCCCTCATCTCTGGAACCTATAGTTACTATTCCTCCCGTTCAGGCTGCTTCTGGCCGATCTGGTGGGAATACTCTAGTAGCTCAAGGTATTCCAATTATGGTTCCGTTTGAAATAGGCACTACTTACGGTTATGTACCTAATGCCCAATTTAATAGTCATTTGCAACATAACGCTTCTGGCTTATACACACCGCCGAATGTGTTGCAATTGAATGCTTCTACCAAGCCAATGCCAACCACCATCCAAGAAGTCATCGATAGGTTTAATGCTAATCTTTCTAAACAAATGAGGGATGACTATGGGATAGAAGTAAAAAATAAAAATCTTTCTTATCGAAAGCCGTATCCTTCTAGTTTTGATTCGGTTTCCTATCTTGTTGGTTGGTGTTATCCTGAATTTGTGAAGTTTAACCCGGATGATAGCAAAACTACTTGGGAGCATGTTAGTCAATATCTTGCTCAATTAGGAGAAGCTAGTGCCATAGAAGAAATAAAAGTGCGATTATTTTCTTTATCTTTAACTGGCAATGCTTTTTCATGGTTTGCTTCATTACCTGTTAACTCTATCCGTACTTGGGAACAAGTAGAGCAGAAATTTCATGATCACTTTTATAGTGGAGATAATGAGTCAAGATTGAGTCATTTAACATCGGTTAAGCAAAAGCATGATGAACATGTTACTAGTTACATTAGGAGGTTTAGAGAAACCAAAAATTGTTGTTATAATCTTGTTATCTCTGAAAGGGATCTTGCTTATTAGCTTTTAATGGTTTGTGATCCCATTTTAAAGAAAAATTAGAAGGTCATGAATTTATTGATGTTGCCCAAGTCTTGACAGGAGCTTTAGCTCATGAAAGCCGAAGAAAAGACACTCGGCTCAAATCTGATCGTCCTAATATGCATATGCTAGAATATGAATCTTCGGACGATGAGAGTAAAGAAGTAAATGCTGCTGAATTTACATGGTCATCTGATGATAAAGAAAATACTTGTGCTTCTCTCAAGCCAGCCCATAAGAGTCGGCAAGAGGAACTAAAATTTACTTTTGATGTGGCTAAGTGTGATAGGATCTTTGTTGTTAAAACTAGGTAAGATTAAAATATCTCACACTTTGCCACCACCTGATGAAATAAAGAAGTGTGCATATTGTAAATTTCATCATTCTTATTCCCATGCTACTAATGATTGTAATAATTTTCGTCGGCAAATACACTCGGCCATTAATGAAGGCCATTTAGTACTTCATAAGATGCAAGTCGACCAAACCTTTCCCTGTTAATGCTTTTATGAATACTCTTGAGTTGTTAAATCCCAAGGTACTCATTCGGCCGGATCAAGCCGATAAAGCTAAGGGGAAGAACATAATCATTGGAGAGCAAAGACATGGCGAGAAGCTATCACTGGAGGAGACCCCCAAGTTTGCAGCGAAGGCTTCAACGCTCGGGGGGCAAGGCACTGCAGAAAAAGCCGACGGTGCATCGACCGGTATGTCTACTGCTCAGGGCGGTCTAACCGGGTCCAGGGGCGGTCTAACCGCGTCTTAGGACGTTCTGACCGCTATTTCCAGAAAAAATGGAGATGCTTCCAAGAGAAAGGTAAGGACGAGTTTTGAAGAACTCCAGACCAAATATAAGAGAAAGGGAGCTACAAGGAAGCGAAGAAATCAACCAATAGGTGCTAAGAGCGAAAAAGCACCACCAAGACATGAGAAACGAGAAAGTACGCATCACCAACAAGGTAATTTTTTTATCCTTTTGTTGGATCAGTTACACCATGTTCTTGGTATTATTCTTATTATTACTCACCTGCTGATTATAGTAGTATGTACATGAACTCGTATATGATTCAATATCCTATTGCATACTCAAGTTGTGGTGCATTGCAAAGTCCGATCGTTTTCAACAACAATCTGGTCAAAAATATTGTATGTGCTACTATCAAGCAAGGTGAGGATAGCAACGAGCAAAACTCTAAGGGTATGCAGCCGAGGTGGTGCCCCTCAGGCTTATCCCACACTCAAAAAAGGAAATTACAGTGGATGCGAAAGCAAAGATCAATGGAGCAACCTACAGTGGTCACACCGATGAGGTCAACAACTACTAAGCAGGTATGGAGACCAAAACAAGTTGTTCCATGAGTTCATAGCAAATTCATGGCCAATAAAGCAATTATCACCCTTAGGAGCAAAAATATGGATGATGTATTGTTAATCATCATTTTTTTGCCAATTTTAATCATTATATATGTTTTTTTGGCACGCAAGCTTTGCCATAAAACAGGGGGGCATGTGTTGACACCCAAAATTGGCAAGACTAGGTAGGCCGGTTTAACCGGTAGGCCCACCCAGTTAGACCGCCCTAATAAAAGTCCTCAAAAGGCAATTTGCACTTCACCATTGGATATGTCTCATCGAGTATACCAAGATCCATATATAGAACGTCCAATTCGGAGTCCGGATGGAGATATGGCTTCTGGAAGATATGCATGTCACAGAGGCGGTTAGAACGCGTCCCATAGGTGGTTAGACCGCCCCGTCCTGCCAAAATTGGTTAGGAGTTGTATTTCGACACGATTTTTAAGGGTTTCTACTCCTAATGGGGCAAGACCTCCCCTCCCTATAAATATAAAGGGCCACGACCGATTGAGTATCATCCAATTGATCAAATACATCTACTCTTTATTGTTTTGTCTTTACTTTCATCCCATTGCCTTAGCTTTTCCAATCTATAACTTATTGTTCTTCCTTCATCTCCGCGATGTCCGAAGGTGTTCTAGGTGGCCTGCCAACCCTAGAGCAACCTTATGTGCATCAGCTCTGACGGGGTCCCTCCCGAGCCGACGTTCGTTGGTCTATCACCAGTTCATCCCGGCACCCCGGTCTAAGCGCCCTGCATAGGCGGCCTGACCGCCCTACGCAGAGAAGCTGCAACGAGCTTTCTCCGCGTGCTTGTTGATCCCGGAAAAGGTGTCAACAATGTGTTATATATATGCTCCATTTTCTACCATGTATATGCTTTTCATTCCAAGACCCTCGCAAAAAAACTTCATTTCAAGACATTGTATTAGATTGATGATGTAAGAGCGTCTCCACCAGTTTGACAAACTAACTTATCATCCATCTAAGTTTGGCAAAACAAGAAAAATTGGCCTCCAACAGTTTGGCAAACCAACTTGGTAAAAACATAAACTTGGCAAAACTCACATCCCACGCGGGCGGAAATATACGCGTGCATCGCGGTTGACATCGGCGTGTCCAAGACAGGCGGGAGGGTGAAAAAAGAAATAAAGCAATGAGAAAGGTTCATTATACAAGTATTTAATAGGTGGAAGGGCATAAACATAATTTTGTTTCTCTCTTAGCGTTCTTAATGTAAGTTAGATCTGATTTTGGCAAGTGAGTTATGTCAAACTGTCGGAGATGAGCTCATTTTTTACTTCGCATATCTTTTTAGAAGTTGGCAAAAATTTGGCAAACTCTTGAAGATGGCCTTTGAAATTTAATAAGACTTGGTCCTTTTATGGGAAGAAATGCTTCATTTTCTACTAAATTAACGTATTTGTATGCAGATAAAAAAAAGTACTGATATCCTGGTGCATGGAGATGAACCAAAAACCAAGAGTAAGACAACTAAATTGTTTTCAGCATAGTTTTTTTTTCTTGTGAATAAACTTCAGCATAGTTTCTTCAGTGTTCCTTGCTGTTCCCGTTGTTGCTCTCTGTCCACCGAGCTCATAGTCATAGGGAAAACATTTCCTGGTGTACTTGCTTCTGCAGGTAAACGTACTGGTAGTTTTGTTGTAAAAAAACCGTACTGCTAGTTTGCTCATGATCGATATGCCTCCCTTTGTCAGTACCAACAGTTTTCTGGAAAATATATATGATAGTAGTACGGTAGCTCTCTACATATAAGCTGAGTTATTTTTTTTAAAATAAGGGCAGGAGCACTGCCATGTCATATAAGGAGAAGAAGCAGTTTTACATCACAAACCTAAGCTAACACCACCACACACAACAACGCACACGAACAACGCACACGACAAGACGCCACAGCACCACCACCTGGGAGAAGAACCAAAGGAGCCTTCGCAACCCGCGCCGTCGACACCAACGATGTGCCACGACCAAAGCCGCAACCCGCTGCAGGTCGAAACAAGCCACCAGAGCTCCTCCACCATGGGCTATCACCGACAGGCTGGACACACACGGTCGCTGATCACTCAACTCCGACACCGCTTCGGCAGAAAACTCTCGTCGCAGCGCCAATGCAAACCATTGACCCTGGCCACTCTGCATGGGGGCCTCGCCGCATCCACCGCCTCACTCCTCTGCCACGGGCTCGTATACCTGAGACTGCTATGAAAGCACCACCACCGCCCAGTAGACGTTGAGATCACCACCGCACCGAGCGCCCCAACCCGAGGCTAAACCTCCATGGGGCCCTCTGCACCTCCCTGTCAGCGCGGATCAAGCGCACCACCGCAGCTGCAACGCACAAAGCAACACCTCCTGCCGACCGCCACCACTGCCAGAAGCCGAAATGGGTCTCCAGATGCGGTGCCTCCAAGAAGGTCACGACGCCGATGGCTCCATCGCCGCACGTCCGTAGAGGATAGGGTTTTCACCCTGGAAGCCCGTGCTATAGGGACGTGGTACTCCTCAATGGTGCCCTCAACAGGGAGAGTGACGTAAAGGGCGCCGCCACCATTGCCACCGATGGTGGAGGCTTATGCCCGGAAAAACCACTCCTTTTGCACACCTCCAAAGACAGAGGCACACAACCCCTTCATCCACGGCACCACCACCGAGAGAAGTCCGACACATCCTGATGCAACACCACGGTGCCGCCAGCAAGAGCCCGACGAACCCCAACGGATCTAGCAGGACCAGGGGTCCCGGCCGCCGCTGCAGGTGCCATGGCACTGGCCAGGACCGCCGGCAGACACAACCCAGCGCCCCCAAGATGACCACCGCCGCTGTCGGAAGCTGGACGCCGCCGCCACCGGGGTCCCGCACCAACCACGACCGCCGCTCGCACCGAGATCGCCGTCCACCGCCCCCGCCACCCACCGGCGTGCGCCCCTGCCGCGCAACCTCCGGATCCGGTCGGGACGGCGCCGGATCCGGAGGCACACCCCTCCGTCGCCGTCGAGAACGCCAGTGAGAAGGGCTGACTGCGGCAGCCACGAGTTCCGCATCGGAGCCGGCAGAGGCCTCAAGTGAAGCCGCCGGCCACCACCGCCGCCTTGCCCGGGGCCGACACCGCTGCGCAGACATCGGGTCTCTCCACCCGCGTGAAACCAGCAAGCTGCCAGGGGTGGAAAGCCTCGCCGCCGCTGTCCCTGGGGTCCGCGCGTGTCACACCCGATTTCCGAAGGGAAACCAGATGCATCTCATATGTGTGCCAGGATCTAGTTCCACGCATATGATAGACGAAATGAGTGTAATATCATAGACAGTAAAACGTAACAAGGGGTTTAACAACTTACTACACTCATTCGGAAGACACGAAGGTCTTTAACATCGGAAAACGATAACTACACGACGAGTCTTCGTCTTCCGCTTCCACGGGCACTTGGTCGGGGGAGACGCAAGCCTCAGAACTCCTCAAAGTCGTTGTAGAACTCTTCACCATTGTTCTCTTACGAACGGTAAGCAAGGCTGAGTACACTTATGGTTGGTACTCAACAAGTGGGGGAATATGCAAGGCTATCAAGGATAGGCTATGGTTTTGCAGTGGTTAGCATTTTAATGTTGGTCAAACTTTTAATTAGAGAACGCCTAGTTACTAGATGTAAGTATATAACAACCCACTTAAGAAACTTTTAAACAAAACAACCCAAAGCTCATCAAGCTTCACCAAACCACGATTTATTCTCATCTTCAAGTTTATTAATCATGTGAGGGTCCAAGCCGCTCATGACCGTGAGCACGGCTGATCGATCAGTTTTACACTCTGCAGAGGTTTGCACACTTTACCCACAGTTCGCGTAAAAGTTCCGAAGAACTTTGAACCCAACCATGCGATGCTAATCAGGCATCATACCACACTTCCGAGGTGTGATTGCATAGGGACGCTACGAAGCCTTTACAAAGGTATACAAGAGACTAACGACCCGCATAGTTACAGATCAGGGCGGACCATAACCCTCCCTAGTGGTCAGCACCTTATCAAAGGCTGCTACCCCAAAAGGACCGGGCTATACCCCTGCAACCCGGATCCCCCTCTGCTCCTTTCGGAAAAGGGCCATCAGATCAATCGCACACCTAATTAATTGGCTAAGGTCAGAGCCATGTAACACTGTGGTTGCGCATGTTTTCTTGGGTGGTTCTCCATGTTCCGATTAAGTCATATGATCTTGTATTACCAAAAGCATCATCGACATAAAACATAAAAGCATTTATCTTCGAAAACCGTTTTTATCCAACCCAAGTTGAGCAACTATCATATTCTACCCAAAAACATTTGTTAAACCGGGTTGATCCAAGGACCGTGGATAGAAGTCTAGGTAAGTCCTTAAAAAGGGTGTTCCCATCAATTTGATGCAATATCATAATAAATATAAACTTAGTTGTCATGCAATTACATACGATAAAATAGAATCATGCAGGGGGAGAAGACCACTTGCCTTCCTTGCTTAATCACTAAGGTTCTTCATCTTCAAACACTT
Organism: Cenchrus americanus; assembly: GCA_947561735.1. NCBI lineage: Eukaryota > Viridiplantae > Streptophyta > Magnoliopsida > Poales > Poaceae > Cenchrus > Cenchrus americanus. The sequence continues at coordinate 252,024,101 of OX387241.1, forward strand.
GCTCTTGATCTACTTCAACTGGTTGCTCGCTTGAAACTGGCACGATGTCTACGAGCACACAAGAATACATACAATAAACAAAACAATACACCAAGCATGAAAAGCTTAAAGGGAAAATAGGGTTTGGGTTTAGGAAAGCGAACACAAGGAACACTCGGAACTATCGGGAGATTTGGATGATCACAAACAAGAGCTAGCTACGTGTTTGATATCTTTTAATTAAGTAAAATCATATGTATAGGTTATTTCAGAGAAATACCCTATTTATAATTAAGCATGTTATATTTGTATTTAAAATACGATGTAGGCCTAGTCTAATTTTACTTATAAATATTCAGGTATGATTTATGCAAATTAAACATTTAATTTTAAAAGAAACATGTAAAAGCATCTAGGCGTTTGTCTTTATATTTCGAGTTATTCTAATCAAATTATAATTTAAAAACACATTTATATTCACTTTAATCAAATTAACATTTATTAAGAAAACTCGGGATATAGCTTATGTTACATTTTAGTAGAAAGCAAATTGCATAATCATTAATCAAATTAAGTTTGATTATAAAAACCGAGGTATACATCTAATTAATTTTTAATTAAAAGAAATGTTCATTTAATATTAATCATATTAACTTTCTTATGAAAACACGTGTTAAACTTCTAATTAGATTTTAATTAGAAAAGCATGTGTAATAGGATTTAATCATATTTAATATTTAAATAAAATATAAAACATAGAACTTGTACAACATTGCTCCTAGCGCGTACCTTGAGTTTATATGAGCCTAACGCAACAAGAACGAGGTTAAACGGAGCTAAAACGCTAGATCTATAGACTAGACAAGGTTGCAAGGGTCAAAACACTATTAACTATAGACCGCAGGGGCTAGCAGAGGAAATTCCCGAGACACAAAGAATAGTGCTTGCAAAAAAGATCTAAAATCAGGGTTAGATATGCAAACTGTCTTGGGTGGGATTTATATGTGGAAGTGGAATCTTTCTAGGGGGTTTCCTGGAAAAGATGCAAGGCACAAGATAAAAGACAAATATTACATGTTTCTGCAGGGTCCTAAAAGTAAAATGGCCTTTCTTCTTCTACCTTCGGTTCGAGACGGACAGGGATGTGCAGGAGGTCCTGGCCGTTCCGGTCGCCGGCGGTGGGGGCGGCCTAGGGCTCGGCTGAGGTGCGAAACAGAGAGAGGAGAGTGAGGGGATCACAGGGACATGCTCACCAATAGGGGAGACGGTCGGAGATGGCCGGATTTTGAAGAGGGGCGGCTGGCGGTGGAGCTCGGGTCGGCCAAATCACCGGCGACCTGGGCATCGAGGAGCTCGAGTAAATAGGGGGAAACGAAGAGGAGATGATGAGGAACACTTGGAGGTCTTCACCTTGGACGGAGGCGGACGGGAAGATGGCCGGTGGTGGAGGGTTGTGGCAGCCTGCGGTGGTCCGCGATGGTGGAGACGCGTGAGGGGGCGAGGAGGAGGGTGTGGTGCGCGGGCGAGTGAAGGGGCGGCCGCAAGGGCTATGGGGTCGGTTTTATAGTGCGAAGAAGGCGAGAGGGGGCGACGGCCGGAGTAATGGCCATCAATGGCCATGGGGGGGGGTGGCCCTTGATTGCATTAAGGGGAGCGTTTAATTGGAGAGGAAACGGTAGGGGGTTAAGGGAGGAGGCGGTGGCCGGTGCTTTTGATGCTCTTGATGGCAGCTTGAAGGGGGAAGAAGGCGCAGAAAGGCGGGGAGAACGGCCAGCGGCGCGCCATTGACTCGACAAGGGAGGTGCTGGAGGTAGGGGGCAGAGCTGACGTGTGGGGCCCGACTGTCAGCCAGCGAAAAAAAGGGAGAGGAGGTTGCTGGGCTCGCGAGCTGCTGCGGTGGGCCGCGCGGGCTCTGGTGGGCCGCAAGTGCGCAGGAGAAATGCGGCCTGCCCAGCTGCGAGCTGAGGAGGGAGATGGGCCGCGTGGGCTGGAAAGAAAGGGAGGGAGAGAGAGAGAGGGGGTTTGGAGAGTTTTTTTTCCATTCTTCAACTTTTCAAACTTTAAACTCCTTCAAAACTTTTCAAGATTCAAACTATTTTCCAAAACTTTCAAATCAATTCAAAAACTTTTAAAGCTTCACACCAACAAACAAAAACCTCATGCATTCAAATCATGATGCAGAAGCACTTATTGCTTCTAAATTATTAAAATGATATTTAAATATTTTAAAGGCCAAATTTATTTGATAATTTAATTAATCCTTAGAAAATTAAAATCTAAACACCATGTTGCTTATATTAATTTAGTGATGGAATTTTAGGGTGTTACAGCGCGGAGTCCCGACGGCCACTGTTGGTGTTTTAGACCAGCAAATCTACCAAGGGGGTACCCGAGGTAGTAGATTGTGCGGTGGGGATTGTGATCGGGAGACCGAGAACTTGAAGGTATGCACAAGGACACGGGACACAAGATTTATATAGGTTCGGGTTGCCCAGGTGGCGAACCCTACGTCCTATTTGGGGGATCAAGTATGGCGCCCTGCGCTTGGTGTTGGTTGAGATCAGGTGCCCGGCTAGGTACCCGGTCCTCCTTTATATAGTCCAAGGGGTGGGTTCCTAGTCGCTTACAAGGCAGGAGTCCTAGTAGGATTACACGAAATGAGTCCTAGTAGGATTACAGGGGAATTCTAGTAGGAGTCGTCTTCATCCTTCCTCGTATGGGTACCCGGGGAGTATGCCCGACAAGCCCCCGAGCACATTGTAGGAGTCTGTCTTGAAGTCGAGATTATATGGAAGTGCGGTTGCAAAATCGCACTCCATATGGAGTAGCCCTCGAGCCTTAGTTTGAGTCACAGACTCTAGCTGAGGGTCAGTCTTGATTCTGAATCTTCCATCTTGAAAAAATTGAATGATGAGTGTAGCATAGCAGCCCCCAAGCCTTGAAATGATTAGTTAATCAATCAAGGGTCTTCAGTGTTCGTGAAAGCCATCATCCGAATACTCTTGCAGCATGTAGCCCTCGAGATAAGAGAGCCATATGAGCCACGTCGAGTAGTTGTTGGTGCGGAGCCCCCTAGCTTGAGAGCTAGCGAAGTCTGCTGGAGTTATCCTCGAGTAGTAATTTGAGTGCAGCCCCTGAGTTGGAGAGATTCCAAGTAGTAATTTAGCATCGAGTAGTGTAGCTTGAAAAGTAGTCGTGCCATCATAGCGGACTTTTGATGCGACCTAAGTTGACTTTAGATGCTGACAGTGCGGACTTTAGAATGCGACTTAAAAACCGAAGTTGACTTTGTGCCGCACGGAGAAGACTTTGAGACGCAACTTGAAAACCGAAGTCGACTTTAGTTGCCGCGTAGAGCGGACTTTGAGATGCGACTTGAAAACCGAAGTCGACTTTAGTTGTCGCGCGAAGCGGACTTTGATATGCGACTTTGGAAGTAAACTTTAGATTGCCATGTCGTATGGACCTCCCTGGGTCCACTACCTCGGTGGGTACTAGGACCGACTACTCGGTGGGCCCCTGGGACTACTCGACTTGGGCCACAAGGCACCTGATGGCGTAGGGCGCAAGGACTACGGTGGAGGAGTAATCGGATAGGAAGCTATGCATGTTCTATATCATCTAGAGAACTCCTAGACGTACACGACTAGTACTCTCTCCTCAAACCGACTTGTAACCCTGCCTCCCAGACTATATAAGGTGAGGCAGGGACCCCTACTCTCTCATACGCATCATCTTGTAAACACACCCAATCAATCCAGAGCTACGCAACATACAAGACGTAGGGTATTACGCACCTCGCGGCCCAACCTGTCTAAATTGTGTGCCACGTGTCTCTTCCTTCGAGTTACCGATCTCGGCGAGGCCACATTCATCTACCTCGGGCACTCCCCTTAGTAGGTTGCCGGTCTAAAACACCGACACCGGCGCGCCAGGTAGGGGATCTCGCCGAAGATCTCATGGCGAACTCGACGGCTTCAATCTGCATCAAGCAAACCGTCACCTTCAACTGCGGCAACACCTTCGTCTTCGGGTCTTGGGTCTGCACCGCTTACGGCGCCGGAGCTTTCCAACGCCACCTCACTATGGCACCCAACCCGAGCATTGGGCTCGTGACGCTTCCCGAAGTGATCACGGGCGACCTCACCGGAAAATTCAGCGAAATTTCACTCTACAACCAACACGCTGACTTCGAGTCCGGATCCGCCTCCAACTCGAACTCGACGTTCCCATGGCCATCGCATGCGAGCCGGCTACGGAGCCATCGTGTGCTGACATCCCACTCCATGAGAACTTCCCATAGGGCCTCTGCAACGCTAGTAGGGCCCATGCGGAGGCTCTCGCTGCACGCCGGGCCGGCAAGGAGGTCGCCTCCGACTACACTTCAGACTCCAACCCTGCCTCCGGCTACTACTCGGACTCCTCCTACGAGTTCAACTTCGGATCAGACCTGGACGAGCCCGAGTCCAAGGACTCCATGACTGAGCAACCACTGTCAGGACCAGCTACCGGCCTGGTTATAACATCTACACCCGCCAGGAGATTCGTCTACTGGCCAGACCGCAAGCCTGCAGACCTGACAGGTGGGAACTCACGCTATGTCGCCTACATCGACTCACTTCCCTTCCAAGAGGGAACATCCCAAGCTCCAACAGAGGAGCACACCCCAACAGAGGTGGCGACTACTGACTTCGGTCTCGGCACCCCTGATCGCCAAGTCTTCATGGCTTCCGGTGAGATGCCAGGACCTTCAGGGACCCGCCCCGACCGGTACTTTGAATATATCTCAGCAGACGAGTTGTCTGCCAATGCACCCGCGGATGAAACCAACAACGACAAGAACGCCTGACGTGAGCGCAACAGGAAGCGGAACGAACGGCGTAGACGTCTCCGTGAAACCCTCCCCATACGGAATCTCATAGAGGCCCTTGATCAAGTCGAAAACCGGGTGCACATGACCCCCGAACAATGCCTCATGCCTATCACCACGATAGCACGTCAAGCTCAGGGGATGCGCGCGGGTGAAGTCATCGCCAAGCTCACGGAGGACACCTACTTCATGAGAGTCGAAAACAGAGTCACTCAAGTACCTCCCTCAGAACTCATGAACCCGACAACCATGATGCCACAAGTCGCAGTCCAGCAAGCAATGGACGCAACCGTACTCGAGAAGAACTGCCTCAACCCCAACCGTACTAGAGCATCGGCTGGTGGACCTTCTTAGGGTGGTAACAGTGTCGGCGGCGCCGGTGGTACCCGCAGTGCTGCTGATCATGGTGAAGCTGGTGGCGGAGGCAGCAGTGGCGGGAGCTCCTCACACGGGCCTGGCAGGAGAGCCGGTGGCGGAGGCGATCGCGGAGGTCGAGGCCACGCAGATACCCACGTCACCGGTGTCGCACGCGGCGGCTACGATGCCCGCCGCAGAATTGAAGAAATATGACACAAGAAGTCCTCCACGGCAAGTGACAATGACGACTTCCCCGCCTTCTCTGCTCAACTTCGCAATCTTCTTCTCCCAGAGAAATTCAAGCCTCGGGGAATCACTAAGTACGACGCAAAGCAAGACCCAGTCCAATGGCTCAGATGCGACGCCCTCTCCATCGAAAATGCTGGTGGCAACAATGATACAAAGTGCCTCTACTTTCCCTTCTGTCTGGACCAAGCTCGACTTACATGGCTCGAGTCGCTCGAGAAGTACTCAATCGACAAGTGGGACCAGCTCAAGGATCAGTTCACCAGCAACTTCGCGGGCGCTATGGGACGCTCGGGTACTCGCATGGACCTGGCAATGGTGAAGCAGGAACAGGGCGAGACCCTACGCAAGTACATGCGACGCTTCTTCGACAAGCGTGCCACCGTAGTCGATGTTACCGACAAAGAGGTCATCGACCTTTTCCAAGACGGTCTCTATCATCGTCGCACCTTCGAAGACTTCGGTCGCCACCGCCCGAGCTCAAGGACATGATCACTTCATGGGCCGACGAAGAAGACAAGGCGAACGCCAAGTACGACGCCATTCGCGGCAAGAGCAAGCAAAACCCGGGCGGCAGCAACAACAACAATAGGGATCAAGGGGGTTGCAACAACAACTATTCGGGTCCCAACTGCAAGCGCAAGCCAGACAATACAGTCGTGACTATCCAGCGCCCTGCGAAAGACAACTCGAAGAAGACCTCCGGTGGCTTCAAAGAATTGCTAAAAGAGAAGTGCCCATGGCACCTGGAGGGCAACCCCACCACCGAACAGTGCTACCAACTCCGGCGAGCACTCAAGGACTCTCCAGACCCACGGCCTCCTCACGACAAGAAAAACGCCGACGAGGGCAACAACGACTTCCAAGAACCCAACAAGATGGTGAATGTCCTCTTCGGCGGACTACCCACCAGACGGTCTCAGGAGGCCACTAGACGGGAAGTCTTGAACATTGAACCAGCGGTCTCGACCCCTCTCAGGTTGTTAGAGGTACCCATCACCTTCTCCCGCGCGGATCAATGGACAAGCTTCTCCGAGCCAGGGTGGTTTCCACTCGTTGACGTTGAAGAAGATGAAGCTCGACATTACCCACATGCTCACCAAGAGCACATCGCCTTTCTACGGCATCGTCCCCGGGAACGCGGCTATTCCACTAGGCTCAGTGGTCCTGCCAGTTACCTTCGGGGAAACCAGGGAGAACTACCGCACCGAGTACATCAAGTTCGAAGTCGCGGACTTCGAGACTACCTACCATGCCATCCTAGGCAAACCAGCTATCGCCAAGTTCATGGCGGTACCCCACTACACGTACTTGGTACTCAAAATGCCAAGTCCCGCCGGTGTACTCTCTCTACAAGGGGACTTGAAGATATCCTTCGACTGCGACACAGAAGCCGTGGAACTTGCAGAGACCAATCAAGTACCCAATGCAATGATGGAAATGTATGTTGCATCCAAGAAGCTTGCCCCAACCGAACTCGACATCCCAGAGAAATCGGACACAACCAACAAGCCTCAGCCATCTAAGGAAGTGCAAGTCAAGGCAATTGACCTTGGGACAGGCGACAACAGCAAGACTACCATGATTGGGGCAGGCCTTGACCTGAAATAGGAAGACGCGCTCGTCAGCTTCCTCCGGGCTAACCGAGACATGTTCGCTTGGAAGCCAGCGGACATGCCAGGGGTGCCCGGGAGGCTGATCGAGCACTCACTCAACACTGACCCTAAAGCTACCCCAAAACGACAACACCTCCGCTGTCATCGACTCCACGACGGGCTGTGACCTGCTCTGCTTCGTTGACTGCTACTCCGGGTACCACCAGATCGCTATCAAGGAAGAAGACTAGGAGAAGACCGCATTCATCACCCCGTTCGGCACCTACTGCTACACGACAATGTCGTTCCGGTTGAAGAACGCTGGCGCCACCTACCAACGAGCTATCCAGAAATGTTTCAAGGAACAACTCAACAAGAACGTCGAGGCTTATGTGGATGACGTGGTCGTCAAGACTTGAAACTCCGGCACGCTCATCGCCGATCTTGAAGAGACTTTTGCATCTCTGCGGGAGTACCAGTGGAAGCTCAACCCGAACAAGTGCGTCTTCGGCGTACCTTCGGGGAAACTACTCGGCTTCATCATCAGCCATCGTGGCATCGAAGCCAACCCCGAGAATATCTCCGCCATCACCAAGATGAAAGCTCCCACCTGCATCAAAGACGTGCAGAAGCTTACCGGGTGTATGGCGGCCCTGAACAGATTCATCTCAAAGCTCGGAGAATGGAGGCTACCCTTCTTCAAACTATACAAGCATCAAGAGAAGTTCATGTGGACCCCAGAGGCGGACCAAGCTCTGGCTCATCTCAAAAATTTCCTATCCAAGCCACCAGTCCTCACGGCTCCTCGCAAAAAGGAGCAGCTACTGCTCTACCTCGCTGCGACTACTCACGTGGTCAGTACTGCCATCGTTGTTGAGTGGCAGGAAGACGGCCACGCCTACCCAGTCCAGCGACCAGTCTACTTCGTCAGCGAGGTCCTGTCGGAATCTAAGGCATGCTACCAACCAGTACAGAAGCTACTGTATGCAGTGCTCATCACTTCGCGGAAGCTACAACACTACTTCCAGGAGTACTCGATCTCCGTCGTCACCGACTACCCGCTCGGCGACATCCTGCGGAACCAAGACACTCCTGGAAGAATCTCAAAATGGGCAGTCAAACTCGGTGCCCTCAACATCGACTTCAAGCCACGAACAGCCATCAAGTCGCAGGCACTAGTTGACTTCATGGCGGAGTGGCGGGAAAATCAGCTACCAACTCCAACCGAGCAACTGGAGCATTGGGTGATGTACTTCAACGGCTCACTCAAGCTCGAGGGCGCTGGTGCAGGGGTACTCTTAATTTCTCCAAAGGGCGAACAACTCAAGTACGTCCTGCAGATCTTCTGGAAGGTCTCAAACAACGAAGCTGAGTACAAAGCCCCGCTACATGGGCTCCGCCTCGCAATATCTCTGGGCATCAAGCGACTACTAGTCTACGGCGACTCCGCAGTGGTCATCAACCAAGTTAACAAGTCTTGGGATCGCAACAAGGAGAACATGGATGCCTACTGCCTGGAAGTCCGCAAGCTTGAGAACAAATTCTACGGTCTCGAGTTCCACCATGTCGTCCGCGACAACAATGTTGCAGTGGACGTCTTGTCGAAGCTCGGTTCTACTCGCGCACAAGTACCAGCAGGTGTCTTCGTCCACGAACTTCACGCGCCATCCATCCCGGAGCCGGCGCCCACGACCACTGACCCAGCGCCTCCTCAAGCTGGCTAGGAGGTCATGATGATAAACATGGACTGGCGACAACCCTTCATCGACTACATCCACGAGCAGAAGGTTCCCACTGACAAGAACTTGGCTGAGCAAATCATCCGCCGAGCCAAGTCCTACGTACTAGTCGGGGACAAGCTCTACAGGCGGGGCGCCACCTCTGGGGCACTCATGAAGTGCGTTCCCCGAGAAGAAGGCAAGGACATCTTGGAGGAGATCCACAAAGGCGTCTGCGGCAACCACGCGTCTTCTCGCACACTGGTCAACAAGGCCTTCCGACGAGCTTTCTGCTGGCCCACAGTCTTGGGCGATGCTGAGGAACTCGTCAAAAGGTGCCAAGGGTGCCAGTACTTCGCCAAGCAACAACACGTTCCGGCCTACAAGCTAGTCACTATACCACCAACTTGGCCTTTCGCCTGTTGGGGGCTCAACATGATTGGGCCTCTTCCGACTGCGCCAGGAGGATTCAACAGAGTTCTGGTGGCCATTGACAAGTTCACCAAGTGAATCGAAGTTAAGCCGGTCACCTGACCAAAGGCCGACAGGGTACTCGACTTCTTGGATGAACTCGTGCACCGCTACGGACTTCCCCACCGCATCATCACATACCTGGGTTCCAACTTCAATAACCACCAGTTCTGGGAGTACAGCGAGAACAGCGGGATCGACGTTCGGTATGTCTCAGTTGCCCATCCACGGGCCAACGGACAAGTCGAGCGCGCCAATGGGATGGTACTCGACGCCCTCAAGAAGCGACTACACGACGCTGCTAACACAAAAGGAGGCAAGTGGATTAAGGAACTACCCAATGCACTCTTGGGGCTTCATACACAACCCACCAAACCAACGGGACAGTCACCCTATTTCTTGGTCTACAGCTTCGAAGCTATCCTGCCTGCCGGCGTCATGTGGGATTCGCCGACAGTAGAGCAATACGACGAAGGCATCTCCGAAGACAGCAGACGAGTTGATATCGATGGACTCGAAGAAGCTCATTGTGCCGCCCTCGTCCAGTCAGCACGGTACCTTGAAGGTATCCGACGATATCACGATCGCAACGTCAAGGAACGCTCCTTCAACGTTGGTGACCTAGTCCTCCGTCGCATCCAGAACATGGAAGGACTACACAAGCTCAGCTCACCATGGGAAGGTCCCTTCTCAATCGCAAAGATGACCGGACTAGGCTCGTACTGCCTCCAGACACTTGAAGGCGACAACGTCAGCAACTCGTGGAACATCGACCAGCTCTGTCGATTCTACGCGTAGTCCCTCGACTACTTTGGGAGTTCAAGTCTACACGACTACTCTCGGGCCCTTCGCCGTAAGCGGCCTCCGGGTCCAAGCACTAGTCTCCGGACTACTCTACTCCAAGATCCAGTGTTAATGGCTACTAACGAATCTCGGGCTGCTCAGAGCGTCAAGGACTCTAGCGGTGGTCTATCAAGAGACCATGTACTCTTAGATCCAGCCTATACGGCTACTAACGGATCTACAGCTGTAAGCGACCATGGGTCCTAGCATTACCTCAGCCGTAGGCGGCCTCCGGGTCCTGGTGACTACAATTGTGAACGGCCCTGGCCATCCAGGTGTATTTTTCAGTAATAAAGTTTGATTCTCAGTCAACTCATTTACTGTGTTTCCCTCAAACGGGCCTACTGCTGAGTACTACTACTCGCAACATCTCCATGGATGGGCACTCCGCACATACACACCGTGACAACGAGTACTCACTTCACACATGGAAGATTTTTCATTCAAATTTAAAACAAGTTATTTACAACTTTATTTATATTAAAATGCTGCCAAAAGCTAACCCTACAGGACAACTACTGGAGGTTCAGCTTCTCCGCGACTTGTTCTGTGATGGGCGCCATCTGCTCCAACAACTCTTTGTACTGGTCGTCTGTGCAATTGGCGGCTAGTCCTCCCGCGACTACATCCACTGGAGCCTTGGGGAAGTACGACTTCATACATGCCAAGACCTCGTTGGGGATGGATTTCGCCAGATGCTTCACATAAGTGGCTAGACACCCGGGGGCTTCCTTCAGCCGATCAACCAACGGAGTTATCTTTGGCCCACCCGGGTGAGGTACCAGTAGTCTTACAATGGGAAGCGCGGCTTCTTCAAGCTCCTTGAGTTGGCCCCGCAGCTTCTCACAATCTTCGTTGAGCTTCTGCAGAGATTTATAGCAGTTCACAAGGTCACGGTCCGAGGCTTCTCGTAGCTCCATGTGCTTGACACACTCATAAGACAACTGCTTATATTCATATTCAAGTACCTCTCAGGCATCCTTCTCTCGGTAGACGTTGTTCTTCAGATCGGTCTCCGATGCCTTCAGCTGGTCTACCCGGGCCTCAAGATCTGCAAAAGTCTAAAAACATATATCAGGCTACTGCAAGGTACTCTCAATAAGTACTCAACAAGCTAGCGGCGGCATACCTTTGTTCTTCTGGCGCAGCGACTTGTACCTCGTTATGGTACTGGGCGAAGGCTCCATTCAGCTTGGATTGCAATTTTCGGCGGAGTGCTTCCTGGCCTTATTGAGTTCCTTCTCTAGCGCTTCCGCCCGGAGCACTATGTCGCCATACCCCTGGAGCATATCAGATTTCTGTCGGGATCTCTCCACGACATCCTACACAAGGCAACAATCATTATTTGAGTACTCAGTTCTCGCGGAACTCGACTACTCAAGGGTACTGTCATGTACCTTCATCCACTGCTCCGCCCGGCGCATCGGCTCCAAGTTGCGGGCCACCATCGCCGGGTCAACGAGATCATCTGCTAGAAGCTCGAGCCCGCCACGACTAGTCGCCGCAGCCTCCGACATCGGCGCCGAACGTATTGGCTCCGCGTCTTGGATCTCTGGCGTCCGAACGACAACGTCCATGCTCGACTCCGGGAGCGCGTCGTCACGCACCTCTTCCGTGGCCTCGGGGGCTATCGTCACCCCCGGTCCGGAACATGCTCTCTCCAGCACCTCGGCTTCAGGCACGACGCCTTCTACTGGCACGACTTCGGGGATCGTGGTCCCCACGACTTGTGTTTCTGTCATCACAAAGCGTACGATGTCAGTACCCGGGGGCTACGACTACTATAAGCGGTGGACGACATCGTCATAGTCTACGTACCTTCCATTATGGTGGCCTCCGATGGCATAGCTTCTGCAGCTGGCGCATCGGTCTCCGCCTGAGGGAGGGGAGTGGACTCCTCAACAGCTGGCGATGGGTTCTCCTCAGCAGCTGCCGTACTGAGTTCTTCCCCCTCCCAGGACAGATCGGTGGATCTCCTGCACAGTGCTAATTTGGTGGTCAGCCAAGCAAGACTACCAAACTACATGTACTACTCGGGGATGGATTTCACTTACAAGCTGGACTGGACAACAGTCACGATCGGAGCGCCAAGTATACTGGTGATATCAACGAGCTCGACTTCCGCGGGCACCTCTTCTTCAGCTCGGCTGCTACTGGTCCTCCGGCTCTAGTAGTCGCGGAGAGTTCTGGCCTGCTTTCTTCTGCCGACGCTTGCGGCTCGGCAGTACCAGCCGTCTGCTGTGCCATCTGTGGCACGGTCTCTTCTATGGTGGGGGCTGGACTGAGGCTCCCCTCAGTCGGTCCGCCCACCGTGTCCCAGTCGTCTTCTTCCCCCTGATCCGCGGGGTCGGACGATGGAATCTCTTGCAATTCGACTGTCAGCATGCAATGCTTCAAGACAAGTACTCGACTACTCTACTCGAGGAACTTACCTCCTGGGAAGTGGTCTCTGCCACCTTCAGCTTCTTGGAGACACATTTTCGTGCCACATTGCGCGGCCTTCTCGGGGCGCAGGAGACTAGCCTCCAAGCTAGTCGGCAGATGATCAATGAGGGGGATATGGGGTAGTCCAGGTCGGCTGAACCTAGACAGTAGCTGAAATCGCTCCTGGAGCGTGTTGACGTAAAATCAGCACCTCACGCCAAGCACACAGCAAGCTGGATTAGCTGGCTTCACACACGTGGCCCGAGCGTTGAAATCCGGAAGCGTGCCAATCAATTTTCCTTGAAACAGACGAAGGATGAAAACAATTAGATAAAACCTGGAACTTGCCGAGTGGTACCAGACAGTTCCGTATTTACGGCTATAAAGCCAGTTAAAACGACATATAGCTACAAACAAGCTATCTATCAGCAAGTTAAACATCATTCGGGAATTGATAAAGCGTGTAAACAGAGCACTACCGAATGTATGACATAAGCATGATGAAAAATCGGTCTTTATTTAAACAACATTACAGCACGTAACCATAACCGATTATCAAGGATAAAACATGATAAATTAAATAAAAGCGAAGCATGATCACGAATTTACAGTAAACAAGCATGCATAGGCCAAAAGCACTAGTCTGCCGCGTGTCTAGGTACTTTCAAACCCGTCAAGCATGACATCAAACAAGTTAATCCACCGCATGATACAACTTGTTTGAAATCACACCACCAACCAAGAATGGATCAATCCACCACATGATACAATCTAAACATGGAAGGCTAAAAGCATACATTATTTAAAGCAAACTCATGAACATGTTTCACTCGTGAGGGGACTACCGAATACGGCTGTACAGCCTAATCGGGTTCCGTGGAGAAGGAACAAACATTGCCAAGGATGACAAATGTATCAGATTGAATCGAATTCTAGTCCACCGGATGACTAGTTCTAAGACAATCCAAAAACCTGCATCTACCGCATAATACCCGGTTCTATCAAGATCTATGCAAGATCAACAAGCTTGAACCCGCAACACGTGACAATCTAGATTGATCCGAATTCGGCTATAGAGAACGCATGACCCGCTTGCCATGTCAAGCCAAAGACTTGAGCGTGCAGCACGTGGATCACAAACAAGATTGAGCCGAATCTAATCAATCTAAATTGGGCAATAAGAGTGTTACATGAATTAAACACAAAAAGTAAAATTCAAAGCAACACATGGTAACTTAATGAATCTATTAGATCTTGCCAAATCTAATAGAGTCGATAACTAGCTCCAAGCTAGATCTTAGCCTACCGCCTGACTCATGATCCAACAAGGAAGCCTTCTTGAACCAAGCTTAAATCCACCGCATGATACAAAGCATGATAACAAGACTACTTGCATCATGATCTAAATCCACCGCATGATACTAGACATGATACAAGGTTGCCGGTACTTACGGAGGTCGACGGATCGATGGCTCCTCTCGAAGAACTCGACGACACGACTAGAAGGACTCGAAAGTTGGCACGGGGCTGGTTTGTTGTGAAATTGTTCGATCCCTATTACAAACTCTAAGGGTGTATATTTATACCCTGGTTCTAACATGACTCCTAATCGACCACGATTACAATATTTATTACCTAAAACCAACATCATGGCGTCACGTCTGTCTCGTATCCATCATCAACTCATCTCCTTTTTTGCATCCAATCCACGTCATCACACACTCCCGAATGATTTCGCTTTCATCCGTGGAACAATTCTTCTGCCGAATGACGATGTACTCCCGACTGCAGACGCCTCTACCGAATGCTTTGAGGAAAACCTCCTGCCAAATGGTGTTCTTCTGCCAAATTCGGCTCACATGTCAGTCTCTTCCTTGTACCAATTTTTGGTGTTAACATATGCCCCTTAAATTACGGGATAAAAGGTGATTTTATTCCGGAATTAACCATAAATACACAACGTCCCTAGGCCAAATCTGTTCAACACCCGTTCTTTCCTCCTTTAAACCGTTGCAGCCTTCGTCTAGATCCAAACCCTAGCTCATCAATTTTTAAAGCTTCAATCTTCAAATGGCGAACCAAGACCAAGCTCTCCAGGTAAATCTTATTCTCTTCAAGCACATTCGGTATTACCTCTCCCGAATCCCATCTCAAATTTTCCTTTTCGCCCTCTTTTGGTCTTGATAGGCTCTAGCCGTCGAAATCTTGATTCTCGTCGAGGAACAAGCAGCATCTTATTTCCTCAGGCCCGTAGGAGTTTCTGATCCCTCTTAGTTTGTTGCAGCCGAATCCCAGAGGAGAAACCCAGAGCACCAAAGGCTGCCAAACCTATGGAGAAGCTGCTTCCACTGTGTCTATCAACAAAGACATTGGCCAACTATTTGAGCTCTTCTTCAGAGGTTTTGTCAATCCTCTTTGGTTCCCATATCTAGACAATGACAACCTGACTCTTCCTTGTGAATTTAGTTTTGAAATTGGATGTAATGATATACATTCCATAGCAATCTTCAATGCTTTCATCCATCCTTGTATTCTGCTAGCAGAATTCTGTGGAGGAAGGCTAGTTCAGAGTACCTTTGAGTACTACCAGCCAAACATGATGGCCAGGCAATTAGGATGTGGCCAAGTTCCCCCAAGGTTATTTCTCCATGAATTTCTCAAGCCCAGAGAGGATATCAAGGAATCCATAGAAGCAAGAAGGATTTTTGAGTATAATTGCAGCACGACTATTTATACACCCAAGCCCTTTGTGCCAATAACATTTGCTCATCCTTCTTTCATTCTTTGGTGGCAAGAACTTCATGATCACATTTTTAACATGCCAGTACACCCTCTCTGTCTTGAATTAATGCCTGACTTCCAACCAACTTCAGAGGTAATATGTTCATCTCCCTTTCTTACATCTGTTTTTAATCATACTCCTCCTCACTGATCATGATTCTGTCATTTTGCAGGATACAGTACCTGCCCCACTTGCCAGGACAATCCTTTATGAGATTGAAGGCCCAATCTCTGCTTTGGGATGTCGATCCCCTACTCTAGCTCAACTGATGTCTAGCCATGTCGTGCTAGATCCAACTCTTATCAGGCCAGTTTCTGACAAAAGGAAAGCCCCAACTCTGATTGCTTCTTCAACTGTCAAGAAGAAAACAACAAGCAAAAGGCTAGCTATTCAGGTCAGAACACCTTCCCCTCCTGAATATAATGCCATTCTTCATTCTGATCATCTTTATCTTTGCATGATTTTAGACCAAAACACAGCAACCAGTGGTTATTACAGATTCTGCCAACGCTTCATCAACTGGTAAAATTTTCACCATCTTATTCCTTAATCATTTTTTCTTCATTGGCACTCACCCCCTACTTGTTAGTAGCAGAGGAAACTTTGTCGGATCAAACTGTGGGGAGTTCTTCTCCTCATCATGATTCAGTCCCAGTCTCACCAAGGATCCAACCAGCTTCTCCTCAACCAGAAATCTCAGCTTCACCAAGAAATCATCCAGTTTCTCCTCAGCCAGATGTACAAGAGCCTTCCATTGAGCCTGAGAAGCCTCTTTCTCCCACTCGGGAACCAGGAATGATGTAAGCATGAGCATCCATCTTTTCTATTTTCACCTAATAGATCATCATTAATTCGGCAAGAATTTCTTTTCAGGAGAAAACTGTGTCATCAGCCGGTTATTCCTTTGTTGTGGATGACTTGGTTGTCGAAAAAGGAGATGAAGCATCTTCTAGTCAAGCTTTATCAGAGGAAAATCAAGCAAAGCTGAAGGAAATCCTCTCCTTGCTGCAAAGGGACGTCCAAGACCAAGTTAGGGATGCTGATCTTCTAACATAAGCGCTTGAATTTATCGATCAAGATCTCCCTGCTGATATCAAGGCTTCTTTAGAACCTGTTTCCCAATTGGATAATCACTTTGCCGCAGTGAAACAGGCTTTGAAGAACCAATCCTCCCAACCAGCTCTGGAACAACGGAGAGTTACGGCCAAGCAATCTGTGAAAGATTTGCATGCTCGGATTCAGAACAATAAGGAATTGCTAGCCAAATTGCAGCTTGCACTCGAGCTGAAGAAAACCAGAAAAGTTGCATTAGAGGCTGAGCTAAGAAATTTGACAGCTGAGATTGAAGCTGACGAGAAGAAGATGGCTGAACTCCCCGAATCAACGGAGAAAATGCGAAAGGATGCCTCAGCAGCCCTAAATGTAGAAAGGAAGCTCAAGACAAAGCTCTCTGCTCTGTCTAAAACCCAAGAGGCTGATCAGAAATTGTTGGAGAATATCAACAAGATCATATATATCAGATGCCACCAATGTAATTTCAAAATACTTGGGTGTGTAATTGTAACATACAATTTGTAGCTGAATGTTTTATCAACTCCGTAGTTTTGTTTTCTGTTAATCTTTGTTTTGCCTTATCTTGACGAGTAGCCTCTGGATGATTCATTCGGCAATTCTTACCACAACAGTGTTAGACCCGAAAAACGACCCAACTGCAACACAACTGAATCTTAACCAGTCAAACCGAATATGACTCATCATGAATCCCAAATGACTCGGCGACCGTTCGGTCGAAGGAGTCTCTCCACTTTCCAAATTTCTTGGGATATGCGCCACGATCTTCGGCCACGACCTCTTCGTCAATTCCATAAATAAGGACCTCGGGTGCCCCTAACCTTTCACCAAATCCTCTGCCTTCCAAGCCTCTGCTAGCTCGAACTCTTTCTCTTCAAGCACTAGTACTCCCAAGAACTTCATGGCCAACAGTGGCAACAGGCACCCGGCCGGCGACGAGGCTGAAGGGAGCCGCGTCGGCGCTCGTCGGAGGTGGTGATCATCTGCTTCTACACAACCTTCTTTTAGATATTGCCTCATCCCTGACGATTTTCTTTGCGCTTTCAGGCTCATCCGATGGAACCCCGCTCCTGTTCCAGCTGCAGCTCCGGTCGCGGCGGGTGACTCCTCGGGGTCATTCAGCCGATCCTACTCCTCCAGGTCTTCCAGCTGGGACTCGCGCTATACTGACCGCGACGCCCGCAGGTTCCTAGAGGAACGCGATGCAACCCGGCACGAACTGGAGATTATCTCCAAACAGGTCGGGATCACTGACCTCGAGTGGCAGCATCAGCGCAAGCAGCTGCTCTAGGCCATCGATGGTGAGTCCTGCAACTTGCTCAATTTCAATTCAATCTTGAACAACACTAACTGCCGTTGCTCTGTGACCCCCGCAGATCGTGATGCCGAGCTCAATCGGCTAAAGGCGCTGGCCGAGAAGCTGGCGAACAAGGTGAACGCTCCCGGAGACACGCCGGAAGTTCGCCTTGGCGCGGTGGCAGGCCGCGTCAACGAGGTAGCCCTGCATGGCGTCCGTCTGGGCACCGCCTTGGGCCTGGCCGCCATGTCGACACGCACCGGCGTCGACTACTCCACGCAGCCACGCGGCTTCGACGGTGGCACGCCGGAGGACCTTGACGACATCGAGGCCACTGTGGAGCGCCTCGATGGCCATGGCGCCGCCATTGCCGACTCCATCCATCCCCAGTCTGTTCTGAACAGGCTGTTTGATTAGTTTGTACTAGGGGTCATGGAATTTCGGCAATGAAATGAGAATTTATCTTTTGCAGTTGTCTTGTGATAACTTTCCTAATTTGTGCATACGAATCTTCATTGTTTTGAACGCATTCGAGAACTTTTCCTCTAGCGGAATACGGACAAACTTTTGCCCCTTGGCGCAGAATCCGCAGAGAATCCTCATTCGGGAATCATGAACACTATTTTTTTGAAAAAAACCCTTCGCATCCAAGGAAAAACGCTCGTCGTTTGGTATTCCCATCAATGCGCGCCGGCCAGTCATCACTCCCAATGCATTTCCACTGCTAATAAAACAACTCTCCGGTGCTCTGCAAATCCACTCGTACACACTTTCATCATTTCACTCCCTCTCGTCTTCCTCCTCCAGAAAAAACCCCCAAAGCCATGGCGGACAAAGGGAAAACACCATGCGAGGAGAACAGCCTCCAACCAAAGAAGCGAACCATCCGAGAGTAATCTTCTCTTCCCATTCCTTTCTCTTGATCTTGATTGCAATCTCGTGATTCATCTTTCTTTGATTTCAGCTTCAACCTACTGCCGGAGGACATTTTCGGCACTGAATAAATTCCTGAGCACATCCGCTCCGACTCCTCAGCTAAAGAAGAAGACGCTACGCATGAGCAAAGGGCCAACCATCAACTGCGCCGTCGCATTCGTCACTTAGAACATGATATGCGGGACATCACCGCCCGTTGCTGTGCCGAACGCGAACGCCGCATGAGCTTGGAGGTAGTGATAGGCGGTGAGATCTTTATCCCCCATTGAATCTCATGTTCAAGTTCAGACCCGTGTTTGATGACAATCTGCTCTTCTTCTTCAGATATGTCCGACAGGTACAACAACCTGAAGGCCGCCTGGGACAATTTGATGGAAGCTGCAGAACACGCCATCCCCCAAGGTTTCCGCGTCGCCGTCACGGTGGTCTTGGAGCAGCTGAAGAGGGACGAGCTCAAGAGGAAAAGCGCTGAGCCAAAGAAATGAAGATACTTTCGCTTCTTCCCCCGTGCCTTCTGCTTCCTGCAAGCCTTCTTTTGTAATCTTAAGTAGTTGTATTGTTAATAGAAGAACCTGCAAGAACGTTTGTGATGCAAAAATATATTTTTGTGCTAAGGGCAATACATTTTAGTATTGACCATTTTCCCTTTGTCAGAATTTTTTGTTCTAAAGGCGGCTTCCTCCCGAATGCCAGCTATTTCCGTTTCTCTGACGCTTGGAACAGCAATCAACAATCAACTTCAATACTAGGATAATATTTCTTCAAGTATCTCCCGTTTATAGCAGCACTGAACTCTTCTCCTAGCAAAGTTTTCAAGATGTATGCATTTCCAGGTGTGCACCTAACCACCCGAAAGGGACCTCCCAATTTGGAGACCACTTACCGAATGCACTGTACTTAGTCCCAATCGGCAATAATGCTTTCCAAACCAAATCTCCTTCCGCAAATTGCTTGACCTTTACCTTCTTGTTATAGTACTTAGCAACTCACATTTTGTTTTTCTCAATATTTTCCAAGGCCCTAAGACGAATCATATGCAAATCTTCTAATTCGTCCATCATTAAGTCATTGTAATCCTTGGAACTTAAATCCTTTTGCAATATTATTCTCCTTGAGTCTGACTGCATCTCCCATGGCAAGATAGCATGATGTCCATAAACCAACTCATAAGGAGATGTCTGTGAAGCTCCATGAGGAGCCATTCGGTAAGCCCACAAGGCTTCATTGAGTACCGAATGCCACCTTTTTGGCTTCTGATCAATCTTCTTTTGTATAATCTTGATCATGATCTTGCTAGAAGCTTCTGCCTGACCATTAGCTTGGGCATAATAAGGAGAAGAATTTAATAATTTGATCCCCCATACTTTCAGCAAAATTTCTGAACTCTGAAGATGTAAACTGAGTTCCTTGATCTGTTGTAATTGTCTGAGGAATTCCAAATCTGTAAATAATACGCTCTTTGACAAACTCAATCATATTTTCTGATGTCACCTTCTTCAATGAAATTTCCTCAACCCACTTAGTGAAATAATCTTTTGCTAAAAGCACAAACTTATGCCCCTTGCTAGATGGAGGATTTATTTGGCCAATCAAATCTATTCCCCATCCTCTGAATGGCCATAGCTTGATAATAGGATTTAGAGTTGATGCTGGAACTCTCTGAATATTTCCAAACTTTTGACAATCTTGACATCCTTTGTAATATTCAAAGCAATCTTCTATCATTGTCGGCCAATAATATCCAGTTTTCCTAATGACCCACTTCATTCGGTAAGCCGACTGATGTGCTCCACACAGCCCATCATGCACTTCACTCATCATCCTCTTCGCTTCTTCTTGACCCAGGCATTGTAGCAACACCCCGTCCATGGATTTGTAATACAAACGTTCATCAAGAAGAACAAACTTTATGGCTTTGTACCTGAGCTTCCTAGAGATCTTTCGGGATGGATTCTCCAAATAATCAACAATTTCTTTTCTCCAATCATCTTCTGCTAGACCACTCCCAAAAGCATATACATTGATGGCAAACACTTCTTGATTCTCTCTATAACCCGAAGCACTTTGAGCTAGCCTGTTTGCCTCTCCATTGTTTTCTCTAGGAATATGTTGCAGAATTACTAACTGAAAGATTTTCAGGATTTCTTTGCACTCCTCGTAGTAATTCCTTACGATATCATCTCTGCATTCATATTGGCCATTCAATTGTTTTATAACTAGCTCTGAATATCCAAAAATCTCAACTACAATGGCCTTTGCCTCTCTCAAGTATTGAAGCCCTCTGAGCAATGCTTCATACTCAGCTTGGTTATTTGTGACAGTAGGTTAAATAGAAATAGCAAATTCAAACACTTCTCCCTTGGGTGAAATTAATAAAATACCTAGTCCACCACCTTTGCCACATGAAGATCCATCAAAAAATAAAGCCCAAGGAGTAATCTCAAGCAAATTAATTGATGAACCATGATGTTCGGTAATGAAGTCAGCAATAATCTGTCCTTTAACAGCTTTTGCCGACTCAAACCTTAATTCAAACTCAGACAAGGCTAAAATCCATTTGCCAATCCTTCCATTCAAAATTGGCATAGACAACATGTGTTTAATTACATCAAATTTTGAATATACAATGCATTCGGCATTCAACAAATAGTGCCGAAACTTTGTACATGAGTAATAAACACACAAGCAAAGCTTTTCCGCAGCCGAATATCTTGTTTCGGGATCAAGCAATTTTCGGCTAAGGTATGCAACTACTCTTTCTTTTCCCTCAAATTCTTGTATGAGGGCCGATTCAATGGTTTGGGTATCAGCCGCCATGTACAACTTAAAAGGTTGTTCAATTGTGGAGGTACCAATACTGGTGGTTCCTTCATGTATTCCTTGATTTCATTGAAAGCCTTCTATTGTTCGTTCCCCCATACAAACTTCTGATCCTTTTTGACTCTTAACAGTGGAGAAAAAGGCAACACCTTTTGTGGCAAATTTGATATGAATCTTCTCACAAAATTGATCTTGCCAAGCAGTGACTGCAATTCCTTAAGATTGGTCGGAGGAACAACTTCATCAATAGCTTTCATGCTTTTCTTGCCAACTTCTATTCCTCCCTCATGCACCAGAAATCCCAGGAACTCTCCGACTGAAACTCCAAAAGCACATTTGTTCAGGTTCATCTTAAGCCCATGTTTCCTAGTGCATTCTAGAGTTTTCCTCACATCAGCCAAATGTGATTCATGATCCAATGACTTGATCACGACATCATCAATATATATCTCCACAATTTTGCTGATCAACTCGTGAAAAATATAATTCATGGCTCTTTGATAAGTTGCCCCAGCATTCTTCAACCCAAATGTCATGACAATCCACTCAAATAACCCAATATGTCCAGGACATCTGAAGGCTGTCTTTGTTACATCCTCCACTGCCATAAAAATCTGATTGTACCCTGCATTGCCATCCATGAAGCTAATAACTTTATGCCCAGCAGCAGCATCAACCAACAAGTCAGCAACAGACATTGGATATCCATCCATGGGTGTAGCCCTGTTTAGATCTCTAAAGTCTATGCAAACTCTCATCTTTCCGTTTTTCTTGTAAGCAGGAACAATATTAGAGATCCACTCTGCATATCTGCATGGCCGAATGAAATTTTCTTCTATTAATCTCTCGTCCTCTTTTTTCACGTCGGCTAATACTTCATCCTTGTAAATTTTTTGGGGAGGTTGCTTGTAAGGTCTATAACCAGGCTTGATTGGCAACCGATGCTCAACAATGGAACAATCCAAACTAGGCATCTCCGAATAATCCCAAGCGAAGCAATCTTTATATTCTTTTAATAGCTTAATCAACTCTTCTGTGAAACCTGAATCCAAGTTAGTACTGATGAATGTCGGCCTTGGCTTGTCACCATCTCCAATGTCTATTTCTTCTAATTTATCGGCCGACATAAATCCACGTCCTAACTTCCCATCAGTTCCATCAATTGGATTCTCCATTAAAAATTACTGTAAGATCCGACTGCTTGAATCGGCTGTTGATCAATGCTAACTGGTTCAACAGGACCTTCACCCCAGTCCTTGCCTGAGAAGCAATCTATGCCTTGATACTCCCAGAAGGCTGGTTCCACATTAGCCACGCTTACCGAATCATCTGCTTGGACAACTTCCATGTCGTCATCTACCCACTGAACAAGCTGTTGATGCATAGTAGATGGAATGCAGCAGTTCGCATGGATCCAATCCCTTCCAAGCAGCAAGCTATATGCCCCTTTGCCTTCAATGACAAAGAAGGTTGTAAGCAGAGTTTTAGATCCGATCATGAAATCTACATGTACACAACCTTTGGTGTCTAAAGGGTTTCCAGCAAAATCATTCAGAACTATGCTTGTTGGCGTCAAATCTCCAAGGCCCATGCCAAGCTTTCTGAATGTAGTATATGGCATCACATTGACAGCAGCTCCACCATCAACAAACATCTTAGTCAATGGCTTCCCGTTGACATACCCTCTTAAGTACAGTGGTCTCATGTGTCGATTCTTGGCTGGCTTATCAAAAGTAGCTTGCTCGGCCAACAATAACTGTGCCATCAGTTCAAATTGCTCGGCCTCATCCATATCTGACAATATTTCCTCCTGCACAATTTGATTGGCTGGAGCCATGAATTCATTAGGCAAGAAATATACCATGCATGTATGAGCTGAACGACCAGATTCATCAGGTTTGTCTTTTGGACGCCACACTTGTTTCTTCTTAATTCCTGCCTGCTTCAGTTTCTGATTCCTCAAGCGTTGTACCCTTCTCTTCTGGCTTCTTCTTAAACCAGGTGGGCACCACTGTCCCTTTTGCCAGACATACCCACGATCTTCTTCATCTTCATGATCAACCCACCTGTGATCAGCATACCTTTTCCTCGGTTGATCATCAATCTTACTTATTTTTAGGCTCCGACCATCACTAGGATGCACCCTTCCAATTCTTTCATGGATGGATCGGCGATTGGCAGTGTCTTGCCTGTATTCGGTATACCTGTCGCTGCATTCGGGACAGTTATTCCGTGTAGGAAGCTTTAAACCCTCGTTCCAACAGTGTCTGAAGAAGGCACATCCCCAATGTGCACGCTCTTGTTCTCGCATTTATTCCTCTTGTTCCTTCCTATACATCTCTTCTTCATATCTCCGCTTCTCCTCTTCGTACTTGTGCCTCTGGTAGCGCTCCTTCTCTTGCGGACGCTGCCATTTATTGAGGAGAATACGCAAAGTCACTCTAGGTTTAGAGGATTCACCCACTTCAATTTGACTATTCGGGAAGCGAGGCTCTTTCTTGTAAATCTGTTCAAATGTGACTTGTCGAGTGGGATCAACTGAGCCATCCTGCTTTGCCTTTTCCGAAGTCAAAACTTTCAACTTTTCTACCCCTTTAGGCTCAACAGCATTCACCATGTTGATTACCATTCAATTTCATCTTATTATCAAACTTCAGATGTCCTTCTTGGATAGCTTTCTGAATCCTTACTCTAAAGACCCTGCATTCATTGATGGAATGAGAATTTCTGTCATGAAATCCACGGTACTTCTTATCTTTCACTCCATCAGGCCAAAGCATAGAATGCCCCTCTGGTAACTTGATTCGGCCTTCTTTCACGAGGAAATCGAAGAGCTTATCTGCCTTGGTTACATCAAAATCATAGGTGCCTTTAGTTTGCTTGATCCACCTCTAATTTACTGTCAATGGCTCCTTGCCCCACACTACCTCTGCTGCAGCTATTTCCTCTTTATCATCATATTCATCTCCTTGATCTGCCCTTTCAAGGAGTTGATTGTAAATTTCAGCTATATCATTGTGCTTAACAAATCTGGAGTCTTTCTTTAAGCCGTATGCTTGATTGCTCATCAATGACAATCGGTGTGACAGCTGGCCAAGGTCGTCGAATTCCATCCCGAATAGCTTCTCCCGACTGGCCGTCAACATTCCCCCTGCTGACCATACCAGCCAATTGATCATCTGGTATGTTCAGAGAGAAGCACATGCCTTTTGTCTCTCTGAATCTCCTGATGAACTCCATTGGTGTTTCATTGTTCCTCTGCCTCAAGGTAGTCGGATCAATTAGCTTTTTTCTCATTCTTGCCCGGTGTAATAATGGGCATGGAACTTTTGCTCCAAATCTTTCCAAGAGCAGATTGAATGAGCAGGTAGAGAAGTGAACCATGTAAATGCTGGGCCTGTCAAGGACAGAGGGAAGTATCTAATTCTAAAGGCCTCATCAGCAGAAGCTTCCCAAAGCTGCATTAGGTACCGGGCTATGTGTTCCACAGTACTGGTATCATATTGCCCTGAAAACTTAGTGAATTCTGTGGGAACTTTCACCCTGTTTGGTAGTCCTACCCTTTGGTACCATTCTAGGAACGGAGATGTATATATGTGTCCTTGATTCTTAGGCTCTAGACCGAATTGATTTTGCAGCACATCAGTCATTCTTTGCACCAGGAGATCAACCTTGGTGTCTTGATTCCCTGGCCTCCCAGCAGGCATCCCTGTAGCACCACCATACCCAGGATTCGGGAGAGCATCGATAGCACTATAGTCCATGAACTTTGAATACCCATTCCCGTACATATTCCTTTGCAGCCTGTTACTTGTTGGGGTTATCCTGTAAGTAGAGACATGTTGAACTCCAGTAGTACCGAATGCCATCTCACCATATGTGCGTGGGTTAGGTATTGCTTGATGAGGGTTCTGCTGGATCGGTTGACTACCTACATGTTGAGTTGGCTGAACACTCATACTTTGTTGAGGAGGCTGAGCATTTGCATCTTGACGAAGTGGTTGGCCATTAGCAGTAGCACTTGATTCTCCTGTTTCATTAGCCGTCTCATTACCATTACGCCCCTGGGGTAGTGTTTGACTAAGCACCTGACTAATTGGTCCTTGTGTTCGCTCAAAATGTTTGTCCACGCTTGGGCCAAAGACACCAACTATCATGTGTCGGAAGCTATTTAAAAATGCAGTGTTGTGTTTGGCCATTATTTCTTCCATAGCTTGCCGCACCATAGCAAAAGCTTCTTGTTTCTCTGCAGCAGTAGTGGCATCAGTCTCTCCTGGTATCAGAACTCTTGGCATATCTGTCCTAAGGAATGGCACACCACTCCTATTCTTTGAAAAAGACAACAAACACTTCTGTTGGAACTGCTCCACAACCTCTTTCAGTGTCAGTTGATGTTCTGAAGATAGTTCATTTAAGGTGACATCCAGGAAGCTTGGATTTCAGGCATCTTGATCAACTTGAGTGTCCCACCGAGCGTGCCAAAAAGTGTGTTGACGTAAAATCAGCACCTCACGCCAAGCACACACCAAGCCCGATTAGCTGGCTTCACACACGTGACCCGGGCGTCGAAATCCGGAAGCGTGCCAGTCAATTTTCCCTGAAACTGACAAAGGATGAAAACGGTTAGTTAAAACCTGGAACTTGCCGGGTGGTACCAGACAGTTCCATATTTACGGCTATAAAGCTAGTGAAAACAACATATAGCTACAAACAAGCTATCTGTTAGCAATTTAAACATCATTCGGGAATTGATAAAGCGTGTAAACAGAGCACTACCGAATGTATGACATAAGCATGATGAAAAATCGGTCTTTATTTAAACAACGTTATAACACGTAACCATAACCGATTATCAAGGATAAAGCATGATAAATTAAATAAAAGCGAAGCATGATCATGAATTTACAGTAAACAAGCATGCATAGGCCAAAAGCACTAGTCTATCGCGTGTCTAGGAACTTTCAAACCCGTCAAGCATGACATCAAACAAGTTAATCGACCGCATGATACAACTTGTTTGAAATCACACCACCAACCAAGAATGGATCAATCCACCACATGATACAATCTAAACATGGAAGGCTAAAAGCATACATTATTTAAAGCAAACTCATGAACATGTTTCACTCGTGAGGGGACTACCGAATACGGCAGTACAACCGAATCGGGTTCCGTGGAGAAGGAACAAACATTGCCAAGGATGACAAATCTATCAGATTGAATCGAATTCTAGTCCACCGGATGACTAGCTCTAAGACAATCCAAAAACCTGCATCTACCGCATGATACCCGGTTTTGTCAAGATCTATGCAAGATCAACAAGCTTGAACCTGCAACATGTGACAATCTAGATTGATCCGAATTCGGCTATAGAGAACGCATGACCCGCTTGCCATGTCAAGCCAAAGACTTGAGCGTGCAGCACGTGGACAAACAAGATAGAGCCGAATCTAATCAACCTAAATTGGGCAATAAGAGTGTTACATGAATTAAACATTAAAAGTAAAATTCAAAGCAACACATGGTAACTTAATGAATCTATTAGATCTTGCCAAATCTAATAGAGCCGATAACTAGCTCCAAGCTAGATCTTAGCCTACCGCCTAACTCATGATCCAACAAGGAAGCCTTCTTGAACCAAGCTTAAATCCACCGCATGATACTAAGCATGGTAACAAGACTACTTGCATCATGATCTAAATCCACCGCATGATACTAGACATGATACAAGGTTGCTGGTAATTATGGAGGTCGACGGATCGATGGCTCCTCTCGAAGAACTCGACGACACGACTAGAAGGACTCGAAAGTTGGCGAGGGGCCGGTTTGTTGTGAAATTGTTCGATCCCTATTACAAACACTAAGGGTTTATATTTATACCCTGGTTCTAACATGACTCCTAATCGACCACGATTACAATATTTATTACCTAAAACCAACATCATGACGTCATGTCCGTCTCGTATCCATCATCAACTCATCTCCTTCTTTGTATCCAATCCACGTCATCACGCACTCCTGAATGCTTCCGCTTTCATCCGTGGAACAGTTCTTCTGCCGAATGACGATGTACTCCCGACCGCAGACGCCTCTACCGAATGCTTTTAGGAAAACCTCCTGCCGAATGGTGTTCTTCTGCCAAATTCGGCTCACATGTCAGTCTCTTCCCTGTACCAATTTTTGGTGTTAACATATGCCCCTTCAATTACGGGATAAAAGGTGATTTTATTCTGGAATTGACCATAAATACTCAACGTCCCCAGGCCAAATCTGTTCAACACCCGTTCTTTCCTCCTTTAAACCGTTGTAGCCTTCGTCTAGATCCAAACCCTAGCTCATCAATTTTTTAAGCTTCAATCTTCAAATGGCGAACCAAGACCAAGCCCTCTAGGTAAATCTTATTCTCTTCAAGCACATTCGGTATTACCTCTCTTGAATCCCATCTCAAATTTTCCTTTTTGTCCTCTTTTGTTCTTGATAGGCTCTAGCCACCGAAATCTTGATTCCCGTCGAGGAACAAGTAGCATCTTATTTCCTCGGGCCCGTAGGAGTTTCCGATCCTTCTGAGTTTATTGCAGCCGAATCCCAGAGGATTCCTTTCAAGATATCACTGACGAAGCCTCACGAGTGGCAGGACACTTTCAAGAACTGGCCCCTGCCCCCAATTGCAGGCTGGAGAAATTGGTACAAGAGGGTACTTGATGATGAAAGCCCCAAAACAAAAAATTGGGAAAACCTTCGTATTTCTCATTGCTTAGAATTGTCCCTAGCTGAAACACCCAAAAATGAGAGCCTTTTGATTGCAACCTCCCACTTTTGGTCTAACGGCGCAAATGCCTTCCTTTTCGACCATGGGCCAATGTCTCCCACCTTGGCCAATGTTTACATGATAACCGACCTGAAAGTCACAGGAATTATGTATCTGTATAAGTACAAGGGCTCTTCCAAGAAAACAGGAGTAAAGACAGGAGTTGGATACAAAAGATATATCCAAAACCATATCTCTGATGGCCCTCTGACTGATGTTGAATACAGAGCTTTTCTGAATATGTGGTTATGCAGATTTATCTTTTGTGGCAAAGCAAATGAGCCAACCCTGAACCATATTGTGATGGCTGAAGACCTGGCTGCTGGTACACCTATTCCCCTTGGGAAGTACCTTCTAGGAAGTGTCTATCATATGCTTCATCAAACCACCTATCTCATGCACACCAGCAAAAAGATCCCCTGTGTCAATGGTCCTTGGAGGTTTGTTCAGATGTGACTGCAATTATACATGCACCAGATTGTTGCTATTAACCTCAACAATCGGCATTTCCCTTCAACCAACTACAAGGAAGGAGAAAACCCAGAGCACCAAAGGCTGCCAAACCTATGGAGAAGCTGCTTCCACTGTGTCTACCAACAAAGACATTAACCAACTATTTGAGCTCTTCTTCAGAGGTTTTGTCAATCCTCTTTGGTTCCCATATCTGGACAATGACAACCTGACTCTTCCTTGTGAATTTAGTTTTGAAAATGGATGTAATGATATACATTCCATAGCAATCTTCAATGCTTTCATCCATCCCTGTATTCTGCCAGCAGAATTCTGTGGAGGAAGGCTGGTTCAGAGTACCTTTGAGTACTACCAGCCAAATATGATGGCCAGGCAATTAGGATGTGGCCAAGTGCCCCCAAGGTTATTTCTCCATGAATTTCTCAAGCCCAGAGAGGATATCAAGGAATCATAGAAGCAAGAAGGATTTTTGAGTATAAATGCAGCACGACTATTTATACACCCAAGCCCTTTGTGCCAATAACATTTGCTCATCCTACTTTCATTCTTTGGTGGCAAGAATTTCATGATCACATTTTTAACATGCCAGTACACCCTCTCTATCTTGAATTAATGCCTGACTTCCAACCAACTTCAGAGGTAATATGTTCATCTCACTTTCTTACATCTGTTTTAATCATACTCCTCCTCACTGATCATGATTCTGTCATTTTGCAGGATACAGTACCTGCCCCACTTGCCAGGACAATCCTTTATGAGATTGAAGGCCCAATCTCTGCTTTGGGATGTTGATCCCATACTCTGGCTCAACTGATGTCTAGCCATGTCGTGCTAGATCCAACTCTTATCAGGCCAGTTTCTGACAAAAGGAAAGCCCCATCTCTGATTGTTTTTTCAACTGTCAAGAAGAAAAGAACAAGCAAAAGGCTAGCTATTCAGGTCAGAACACCTTCCCCTCCTGAATATAATGTCATTCTTCATTCTGATCATCTTTATCTTTGCATGATTTTAGACCAAAACACGAGAACTTTGTGGTTATTACAGATTCTGCCAACGCTTCATCAACTGGTAAAATTTTCACCATCTTATTCCTTAATCATTTTTTCTTCATTGGCACTCACCCCCTACTTGTTAGTTGCAGAGGAAACTTTGACGGAACAAACTGTGGGGAGTTCTTCTCCTCATCATGATTCAGTCCCAGTCTCACCAAGGATTCAACCAGCTTCTCCTCAACCAGAAATCTCAGCTTCACCAAGAAATCATCCAGTTTCTCCTCAGCCAAATGTACAAGAGCCTTCCATTGAGCCTGAGAAGCCTCTTTCTCCCACTCGGGAAACCAGGAATGATGTAAGCATGAGCATCCATCTTTTCTATTTTCACCTAATAGATCATCATTAATTTGGCAAGAATTTCTTTTCAGGAGAAAACTGTGTCATCAGCCGGTTATTCCTTTGTTGTGGATGACTTGGTTGCCGAAAAAGGAGATGAAGCATCTTCTAGTCAAGCTTTATCAGAGGAAAATCAAGCAAAGCTGAAGGAAATCCTCTCCTTGCTGCAAAGGGACGTCCAAGACCAAGATAGGGATGCTGATCTTCTAAGATAAGCGCTTGAATTTATCGATCAAGATCTCCCTGCTGATATCAAGGCTTCTTTAGAACCTGTTTCCCAATTGGATAATCACTTTGCCACAGTGAAACAGGCTTTGAAGAACCAATCCTCCCAACCAGCTCTGGAACAAAGGAGAGTTACGGCCAAGCAATCTGTGAAAGATTTGCATGCTCAGATTCAGAACAATAAGGAATTGCTAGCCAAATTGCAGCTTGCACTCGAGCTGAAGAAAACCAGAAAAGCTGCATTGGAGGCTGAGCTGAGAAACTTGACAACTGAGATTGAAGCTGACGAGAAGAAGATTGCTGAACTCCCCGAATCAACAGAGAAAATGCGAAAGGAAGCCTCAGCAGCCCTGAATGTAGAAAGGCAGCTCAAGACAAAGCTCTCTGCTCTGTCTAAAACCCAAAAGGCTGATCAGAAATTGTTGGAGAATATCAACAAGATCATATCAGATGCCACCAATGTAATTTCAAAATACTTGGGTGTGTAATTGTAACAAACAATTTGTAGCCGAATGTTTTATCAACTCCGTAGTTTCGCTTTTTGTTAATCTTTGTTTTGCCTTATCTTGACGAGTAGCCTCTAGATGATTCATTCGACAATTCTTACCACAACAGTGTTAGACCCGAAAAACGACCCAACCGCAACACAGCTGAATCTTATCTAGTCAAACCGAATATGACTCAGCATGAATCCCAAATGACTCGGCGACCGTTCGGTCGAAGGAGTCTCTCCACTTTCCAAATTTCTTGGGATATGCGCCACGATCTTCGGCCACGATCTCTTCATCAATTCCATAAATAAGGACCTCGGGTGCCCCTAACCTTTCACCTTCGCCGACTTCACAGTGTTCCTTCGCTTTGCTCTTTCCCTCCTCTGGAATATCTACAAGTCGAGGAGGGGGAGCTGGGTCGGAGACAAACTTCGCAATGTCATCCTGCAATAAACAACTTGGGTGAGCGTGACTACTCCAAGTCAATCAGTACTCGGAGGCAGAGGTCACAGTTACTAACCTTGTTCGACGGACGAGTCGCGGAGTACTCGGGGACTGAGCAAGGAGTGTACGGTGGCATATCCTTGAATATCCTACCCAGCCTCTCGACAATAGGGATGGATCCAAAACATCCGAATTGTGTAATAGATTGATACTTTTAGATCCCAATAAAACAAATTTGGTGCTAATTGTTTATGCATTATAACCAGCTAATTACTGGAAAAATAAAAAAAATTAGCTACAATTTTTTATGGGTTATTTGCTTCCGAATCTGAATAGATATCCGAATTTCTTTTCATCATTTGATTAAAATATAGCACACATTTGGGGTTTATTTTGTATGAATCTTAACAAGCACAATGCCAAGAACAAGAATATAAAATTTTGATACAAAATATTATGCCTAATTTAGCTAAAATAAAAAAAGAATGGCTAAAAAATGAGATCTGAATTGGTATCCGGATCCATCCCTACTCGACAATGTCCTCATCGTCGACTTCATTGTCGGGCATCCTTGACGTGTCTTCGTCGCCTGTGTACTGGTACCCGAGGGTGTCGCGAGCCATCAGTGGTTGCACCCTCCTCTTCATAAAGCTGAAGGCCACATGCTCAGCCCTCAGCCCGGCCTCTCTCGAGGCCTTGATCTTCTGCATCACCTCGGGTAGTTGGATACCCTCTTGCATCGTCGGCTCTGTGTTCGGCTGCTTCCCGCTCGGCTTCGGCAGCTCCAGATGGTGATTACTGATTTAGAACCACTTGGCCTTCCAGTCTTGGTTCGAATCAATAAGCTTATATGCCAAGTACTGGTCGGCCGCGTCTTCTCGCATCTGAATGCCAGCCCCTCCGACTACTCGTCGGTCGTTGGCGCTGTAACACCCCAGGTGTTTATTAAAGATAACTAACTTAATTAGTTGCGTTAATCATGTTTAAATTGGCTCATAAACATGTTTGACATGTTGTGTCACAAATTTGCACAAAAGACCTCGGTCAACATCTCAAACCACGGTCAAACCCTAGATCTCCTTTAAGGCTGAAATGGTTTTCTTGCGCGTTCTCCAAATTTCACTATAGAAGTTCAAAATCGGCCAATACGAAAGTTGTTCGTTATTTTCGGGAACACATTTTTCGTAATTGGCGGACATTCCAATTTTGAGTGCAAATTGGCCAAAAATCGGTTTGACTGCGCCCGTGAACAGTAATTCGAGCCGTGGAAAAACTGCAACTTCGGTCGGCGTTCCCGGGCAAACCGTTGATCAAAACATATGTCGCCCTTTGGGAAAGTTGTAGCCCTATAGTTGCTCTACAACTTTCGTTTTTGGAGATTTTCAAGACGTACAAGAAAAGTGAGTTCCACATTTTTGAAAAGGCGCAAACCAAATAAAATGGGCGCCGGGCGCTGGCGTCGCCGCGCTCTCGCATCGGGCGCGCGTGCCCGGACCGGCCGCCACGCGTCGCCATCCGCGCCCTCCGGCGTACGGACGCCTCGGCTTATCCGCACTGGACCGCGCAGGCCTGGAGGACTTCGAAGGCCCGTAGGCCATGCACCATGCTCAGGGGGGGGACCATGCGGCCTTGCGCCACGCGCCATGCGATGCTGTCGACACGGTCTCGTGTCGTCGATGTGACGCGGCCATGCCAGCTGGTTCCCCACACGCGAACTAACAGCTCCTGGGTCGCCACATCCCGTGCCCCTCTCCCTTGGTCTGCACCGAACCGAGCCGAGCTGTGGTTGCCTTGTCCGCTCCGCTGCCTCGCCATCGCAGAGCGCCGACGAGCTCGCTCTCCCACGCCTCACCACTGAGCACCAACCACTTCTCTCCCTCCCCTGGACCCCAAGCTACCTATCCCCATCGTCGTTGCCCCCTGATTTCGGCCCTGAACGTCGAACCGCCGGCCGACTGCGAGCAGGCTGCTGCGCGCCGCCGTGGACGGCTCGCCGGTGCGAAGAACCGGCCGGTCAAGCCCACCTCTCGCCCAAACTCGGTCCCCAGCAGCTCTAGGAGCCGCCCTCCGGCCAAGACCGCCGCCTCCGGCCAGGGATTTGGCCGCCGGCGAGGTCCAGTCCGCCCCGGGGACTACATTGCTTTGATTCAGTTCTTTTCAGGGTTCCCAGTGTAAGTTTCCAGGGACCCGGTTGTAAAGATAGTTTTAGGGTTACAGCAGTACCTTCGAAAAATCATTAACAATCGTAGAAAAATCAGAAAAATGCAAAACCAATTTTGTTGGGGTTCTTGGTGAAGAAATCTATCTTTTCTAGAAAACATGTATAGGGTTTTTCTGTACAGTTTTTGAATTAAAAATTCAAACTCAGTTTGGAGTGTTTTTAGTGTGATTTAAAATATACATATGCTATGAACTTGAATTTTGGATATGTTGCTCTTTATATCATGTCTAGATCTGTGGCAAAAGTTGGCATGATTTTGATGCATATATTTTCAGATATGATTTATTTAAGCTCTATGCTAGAATAAGTTTGATGCTTTTTATAGCACCTTTAATGAACTTTTCTTTGAGCACAAGTGCACCCTAGGGCTTTGACTTGATGATTAGTACCCTGGTGTGATGGATGTGAATTTAGGGAATTGTTTACTAGGTGTTTTGGATTTAATCTTGTGTAGGAGCTTAAAATTCAAATTCTGAAAAATAAATTGAATTTGCAACCATGCCTTGGTCAGAAACTCATTTTTGGCATACTTGACCTGTAGGAGAAAGTTAAGATCAAAAAGTTTATTAAATCTTTTTATATGAATTAATGTTGATTTACTAGGCTGAGATTGTCTTTTTCGTATAAATTAATTTATAAATGATCTTAGGCCAAATTTTGGTGTGAGAGCTTAAACTAAGCATATGTTGCTGTGTGCAAAAGATTAGGTTCATTGGAAGTGTTTTTGATTTAATTTGGATTTATGGTTGAAAGGCTTGTTTTAAGTAATTAAAGAAAGAAATGGAAAAGAAAAGTGCTAAATTGTGAAATCATGTGTGTTTCTGTTTTTATCAATTTAAACACACCCCTTGCTGTTTGGTGAAGTTAAGTAACTTAAATTGCTTAGATGTGCACACAATCACCATCAAAATAGTGTTTTGTTATTTATCACACACCCTAATAATTTCTGTGAGAAACTAATAATGTTTGGATGAATGTGTCCTACAAGAGTTGGTTTTGTGGTAATTCTCCCACCTTCACCATAATCTAATGCATGTGCATGTAAACGTGTAGATCTTCCCGACGGGACTTACACACTTACCCAGGAGGAGGAGGGAGCAGCCAGCGGAGAGTTGAATCAGTTGAGTGTGCAGCAAGACCTGGACCAAAGTCCAGAAGAGCCCAAGGCTTGTGTTGGTGTTGAGTCTGAGGAAGGCAAGCACCGGTTTCATCTAACCCATGTTTTAAATTAAAATAATGTCCTTTACTTTTCAGCGCTTTATTGCTTTACTTGTGCATTTAAGTTTCAGGAGTTGTTTTGAAACCTAGTTGCATGATCCTTAGGACTCCTATGCTCTTTTACTAGTATGTTAGGAACGCTAGTGCCATGCTCTAAGGTCACGGTAGAAGTCGAGTAATGACTCATTGCTCGCGAGATATAGGATGCTTATGTTGGAATCATAAGTTGGTTAAATTGACTCGCTCATGTGGTAAGAGCAATGGGTTCGGTCTCGACCGAGTAGCATGGTGCTGGTCCTAAGCTATTGAACGTACCAAGTACTTGCCGGGAATGGGACCGGTAAGCCTAGTACCTTCGAACCGGGCGGGATCTTTCTAGCTACCCGCTTGGGACGTGTCTCCGGCTAGCTACCCGTGGTATAGTGTGTGAGTCCGGACCGGTCGGGTTAGACCCTCCGGATAACCGTGTACCGCAGTTTGTAGCGTCCGATCCTAAACTCGTGGGATGTTGGGAACCGCCTGGTTGGGGTAGACACTGCACTTGGTCTACCTTCTTCCGTGTATCTTGGGTTTACCTTGCAAGGATATAAATCGATCGATCGTCGGTCACTCGCCGTTATCTGAGTCGGCTTGATCACTGGCTACCCCATGTTTATTTATGGAACATTTTGGATTAATATTGCTACTTGTTTAATATTGTTTGCACAACATGCTTGTTTAGTACATGTGCTCACCTAGACTGATTAACATACTAGAATATGAGCTAAAAACTTGAAAATAAGGATCCACTCTTAGTCGCTTTTGGCAAAACAAACCCACAAGCCAAAAAGCCTTGCATGTCTAGTCTTGCTTTATTTTTGTCGGGTAAGTCTTGCTGAGTATTAGTACTCAGCCTTGCTTAATTTGTTGTTTTCAGGTAATCCCATCTGGCCTGGTTCTATCCCAGATGGTTGGGAGCTTGAATGGGAGAACGATGATGAGGAGTGATATGCATGGATGGCCTCCCGTGTGTATCATGCGCTAGTTTTTATTTTCCGCTGTTTAAACTCTGAACCATGTTTAGTTTTATGTATGAAAAACCTGGTTTGTAATAATGTTGAACTTGTGAAACTCGTTATGTAATGTAATGTTGTACTCTGGTCCCGCCTTCATGTGGGCTTAGCGCATATCAGTGATCCTGTTGTATGTGATTTACCGGGCTTTACCTGGCGGAAGCGATAGAATAGTTCTTTATTATTGCTTAATGGCCACGTGGACCGGCTTAGGTGATAATACGGAACTATTTTGGGCGGTTCTGTCACAGGCGCTTGGCTGCAGCTTCACACGGAAGAACTTCCAGAACAAGATCCAGTGGGGCTTGATCCCCACGAATGCCTCGCAGAAGTGTACAAAGACGGAGACGTGGAAAATACCATTGGGGTTCAAGTTCAAGTACTCGATACCGTAGTACTGGAGCAGCCCCTTGAAGAAATCGCTGGCCAGGAGTGCTAATCCGCGCTCCACGAATCTGGCGAACCACATATCCATCTCCTCTCGTAAGAACCCGCTGTTCACCAGGGCCAGCAGATCTTCTGTCTTCATCTTGGACTTCTTCCACTCCTTGGCCGGACGGGGGGGTGGGGGAGATGTCGGCGACGACCCTTGGGCAGATCCCTCTGCCTCGCTGCGGGATCTCTTCTTCCCGGCACCAGCCTTTGAGCCCTTGGACGGAGACGACTTCATCCTCCAAGTGCACCGGGTCTTCACTCGCATCCGCTCGGGGGCTACGCTGGTGGCGAACAGCGGCGGCGCATGTTGACTTGCAATCTACGGCGCGGCGGCAGAAGCAACAATGGATAGACACTTGGATAGATCTATTCCAGTGGCTGCTACTGCGGGGAATGACAAACCCTAAGGGTTTTGGCGTCTATTTATAACCTAACAAGCGGCACCGCAATTGCCGGATGGATAAAGTATCGGCGGCTGACTCAGCGGCGGCTTCCTGACTCTTTGGCTTCTGGTATTTGATACAGCCCATCTTGGGGGCTCGGCTACATCCGCCTAGTCTAATGGGTGATGACGAGACTCAAGATCCACTCAGGACACATTCTACAGTCAAAATGACCCTTCAATTCGAGAGGAAGTACTCGACTCAAGGCTCGGGGGCTCCGTGCCACGTGTCCTTCGGTTTTTTCTCTGGATTTTATGGAACAAGCTTGGCAGATCTTTAGATTGACCCTTAGCTTGAATCTACGACTGGACCTAAGGCTCGAGGGCTACATTCCATATGGAATGCGATTCTTTGAATCGCATTTTCCATATGGTTTCTTCTTCAAGACAATGCGAGTACTATTGAAGACCTTCGTGAGGAGAACTCGAGGACGCTTGGGAACTACTCGAGAGGACTTCAAGACTACTCAAGGATCAGCTGGAGTACCTTCCAGCCTCAGGATGCTTCAAGTATTCTTGAGGACTTTTGGCTTGTAATACTCGGGGACGCCTGAGGACTACTCGTCGAGGCCATCAAGACTAGTCGAAACTATCCTGCTCGACTACAAAGTACTCAGGGGCTTGTCGTATGGACCTCTCTGGGCCCACTACCTCGTGAAGGACCGATACGGCGAACCAGAGAGGGGGGGAGTGAATGGGAGCCGATAAAAATTCTTCTCGAAGGAGATGAAAACTCCAACAAGACGAACGCGGCTTCCAACACACGTCTCCGACTCACTACCAAGGTTGGTCAAGCCCACGTAGCCACTGGAGTGCTACTGGACCTAGGAACCAACACGCAACCTTCCGACCCGAGAAACGCAACGGAAAAACCAAACCTCGAGTCTACGGACCCACACCGGTCGGGGACCGGTGAGCACCACCGGTCAAACCGGTCCCTGCCGGTGAGACTGAGCAACTTCCACTAAGTGGCTCTACACCGGTCAGACCGGTGAGACACACCGGTCAGACCGATGGCAGCCTGAAAGCCCCCAAGACACCAAACAGGCCAACCGACCACCAAACGGACCCGAACTCGAAACAGCAGCACCACGGGACAACAACGAACACACCAAGATGTTCACCCGAACAAAAACCCACAAGGGCTCGCACCGGTCAGACCGGTCAAGAGCACCGGTCAGACCGGTGTAGCTCCGGGCGGCTCGGGATGAACAAAGACCCGCGGGTCAACTCCCCCAAATCCAAATCTCGATCTCCCGAATCACTCCACGGACTTGAACAAGACTTTGGGGATATCAGGAACACCTCATGAGGAGTCTATAGCCAAGTTTAATCCCACCAAATCTCGTCCAAAAAGGAGGAATCGAAGAAATCCCGCCGAAAGCACTTCCAACCCAAGAACTCAAGAAACCCCAAAATCGAGCACCTTTTATCACGGATTTGGGAGGGGAATCACAACCCAAAGAACCACGAAGGGTTCCCACAAATTTCCCCCATCAAATCCCCAAGAGAAAAGCCCCGAAAACACCCCAAAGAAATCATGAAGAGAGGGCTCCGAAAATCACCACCAAGAACAACCGGGGAAAACACATCCAAACCTTGAGGAACCACGCGAATCATCTATACATGAAACAAAGGTTCGTACAAGGTCTAGCAAGCCGCCCGATCATCCATCCCTCTCTACAAGATCTCTCCGTGAAGCTCTCTTGCTAGTCCTAAGGGAAACCTAGAGAAAATAGGTGGAAAATAGGAAAACTAATGAGCTAGGGTTCCAAGAGTTGGCTGCCATCCTCTCACCTCTTGGGTTATATGGAGGCAACCGAATGTCTAAAATGCCCTTCTCTACTAACTAGGGATACAAGCCCCTCAAGGGCGGATTCGGAATTCTTGATGTCTTCACCATCGGACGGATGCCCGGCGACCGCACCTCGCGTAGCCTCGACGCAAGCCATGCGATCCCGACGCGTGTCCTCCGCTTCGAAGATTCCGCACCGCGTCGTCGCACACCGGTCGGACCGGTGCTCCTCACCGGCCGACCGGTCCACACCGGCCGGACCGGCCGGACCCACCGGCCGGGGACCGGTCCGGTGCCGCCGCACCTCCGTCTTCGGTTCTCCGGTCTTGGCTTTGTGGATCAACCAAGGAACCCAGTGGTTTTCTGGTGAACCACCGGAAACCCCGCGAACTCGGTGTAGCCTCCGCCAATCTCCACTCATGACTTGGCTCCCACGTAGTCCCGGCTTGACCTTGGTTTTGAGGCTCAACCAAGAAACCATCCACGACTTCATCTTGCTGTTCATGCCACCATGCGACCCGCACTTGACCCCGCTGGCCACCGGGTCCCTCGAACGAAGCCTACTTGTCTTCTCCACACTTGGAGGCCTCACCAGCGACGACCTTTCGCGCTTGTTCTTCACCTGCACCAACACCGCCAAGCCGCAACCCGCACCCGCAATACTTAGCCAAGAATCGGTCCACACAATGTTGTCAATCACTCATCACACAAGGAAGCGACCATCCACCGGTCCTCGAACCACACATGGTCCTCAATCTCCCCCTTGATGAGTGCATTGACAACACCCACACGAAAGTAACAAGAGAGAAAAGAAAAAGAAAAGAAACGAATAAAAAGAAACTCCAACAAGCGATCGAAAGCCAAACAAAGGCAAAGAGCAAGACCACTTGAAGGAAACAAGTCTCGGACCCCTTAGGCAAGGGCAACGGCTCGACACATCCGAGACAAAGCAAAGCTCAAGCAAAGAGCGCAAACCACCAAAACAAAGCTCGAAAACTCACAAAGAGCTCCCCCCCGCACACATGCAAGCTCCCCCCGAACCAATGCAACTCCCCCGGACGAATGCATGCAAGAAACCACATGAAATAGGACAGCCGCAAAGACTTTCACTCACACCGGTCGGACCGGTCATCACCACCGGTCGACCGGTGCCTAACATATGTACAGGACCAAGCACTCACACCGGTCGACCGGTGCTCCTCACCGGTCAGACCGGTGTACAACAGAGCCCAGAAATGGCTCGAAACCACCTGAAAACCTTCTAAATGCGTCCATTAAGCCATTTCAAGCTCAAACTTCTCCCCCTTGTTGGCAATGCATGAATCAAGCCAAAAATGCAAAACTTTCAACCTAGAGCTTCTCAAATAGACAAAATTCAACATAGGATGCTACACGTGTCCAAATGAGCAAGTTAGATACTCTATAGCTTCGTATTGATCTCAACTACATGATCACCAAGTTTCACAACCATTGGACGAAGCTAAGATGGATTTTGGCAATTTTGCGAAAAACTTGCCTCTCATGAGCAAAGTCCTAAACATGATCAAAGCATATCAAAATGGCAAAGCCACACAAACTTCATGCTAGGACAGCCATTCTGACCATAAGACCATCACAAACACCCACAAGCACCTCATGTCATGTCAAAGCCACCGAGCCATGTGCCTACTTCTATGTATGAGACTTCTCATTGGTAGGCATCATGCAACGGTTTAGCACCCAAAGCAAATTAAATTCAAGACATATGACATGGGAGCACATTTCCAAGCATTTTTCATTTCATTTTCAGATTTGTAAATGGTACATGAAATGTCTTTGCGACAAAAAGGAACTTATGCTCCTCCACAAGATAAGTCAAGAGGGCTAAACATTCATGATGGCAAATGAGCCTTTGGCCCCATATGATCAATAAACTAGCTATCCAACCACAAATTAAGCATAGCAAGGCCACAAAAACATGTCAAGAGCATGTAAAGGCATTTACACATGAGAGAGCATACATGTGGCATTTTTCAAAAGCATAGCTATCAACCATGGATTATTCATCAAGATCATCAAGAGTTAAGCCAAACTAACCATATCATACCAAACAAGCTCACAAAGACATATATCTCATTCCATGGTGAACAATGTATATGAGAGAAGCTTTTCCTAACCAATGCATATGATACAAAATGCATGCAATCTAAGATACAAGGATGCCTATACATCATGTTACATATGCCATGCCAAATGCAAGAAATGCACAAATGAAAGCTATACATATGCTACAAACCGGCTCCTCAAGGGGAGGCAAAACGGGCTCGACACCACCGCAAAAGAGAGCTCCCACACACCCAACTCAAGAAATCAAACACACACCAAGTTCCCCCCGCAAACGAGTGAAAGTTGCTTGATCTAGGGGTTTGGTGAAAATATCGCCTAGTTGGTCATGTGTGGGTACATGGATCAAAGCTATCTTTCCTTTCTCAACATTGTCTCTCGTAAAATGATACCTCACTTCTATGTGCTTGGTTTTGGAATGGAGCACCGGGTTCTTTGCAACGCTTATGGCACCGGTGCTATCACATTGAAGTGGGACATGGGTATACTCCTCACCAAAGTCACTCATGGTGTAGGTGATCCAAAGGAGCTGAGAGCAACAACTAGCAGCGGCAACATACTCGGCCTCGGTCGTGGATTGAGCAACACTCGACTGCTTGCGGGAAGACCAAGACACCAAAGAAGAACCCAAAAACTGGCAAGTCCCAGAAGTGGACTTCCTATCCAACCGACACCCGGCAAAATCCGCGTCTGAAAAACCATGAAGCGCCAAAGAAGAGGACGCGGAGTACCAAAGGCCGAAGTCGGGAGTGTGACGCAAGTACCAGAAAATTCTCTTCACCGCTTGCCGATGCGAAGTCCTCGGAGACGCTTGAAAACGAGCGCACGGACACACCGAGAATTGTATGTCCGGCCCTCGTCGCCGTCAAGTAGAGGAGTGACCCGATCATGCTCCGGTACTCCTTCCGGTCCACATGTTCACCTTCCTCGTCCGCATCAAGAGCCGTAGTCGTACTCATCGGCGTCGTCATAGCCTTGGAGTCCTCCATCTTGAACTTCCTCACAATGTCCTTGGTGTACTTAGCCCGGTGCACAAATGTTCCTTCCTTTGATTGCTTGATTTGTAGCCCGAGGAAGAACTCGCAACTCACCCATCATGCTCATCTCGAACTCCCCGCTCATATCATCTGCAAACCTTGCAACAAGAGAGTTAGACGAGCCACCAAAGACAATATCATCCACGTACACCCGCACAATCGGGATATCTCTCGCCCGCCTCAAAGAAAAACAAGGTCCGATCGACCTTCCCCATCTCAAAACCTCTCTCAAACAAGAACCCCCTCAACCTCGCCATACCAAGCTCTAGGCGCCCGCTTCAACCCATACGGCCGCCTTCCTCAACTTGTACACCCGGGGGGGTACTTCTCACTCTCAAACCCCGAGGTCGCCTCACATACACTTCTTCCTCCAACACTCCATTCGTAAAAGCACTCTTCACATCCATTTGGTGCAACTTGAACCCTTTAGCCACGAGAAAAGGCTAGAAGGATCCTAATCGCCTCCAAACGGGCTACGGGAGCAAAGGTCTCCTCGTAGTCGATCCCCTCCTTCCGATCGAACCCCCGGGCAACAAGTCTCGACTTGTTCCTCACAACCTCACCCTTCTCTCCCTCTTTGTTTTTCCACACCCACTTGGTACCAATCGGCTTACACCCTGGGGGAGGGTCAACCAACTCCCACACCTGATTCCTCTCAAAGTTCTCCAACTCCTCATGCATCGAGTTCACCCAATTGTGATCAGATAGTGCGTGTCCAATGTCTTTGGGCTCGAAAGAAGCAACAAACGCAGCATGAGCAAAATGGGAATTGTTTCGAACCCTCGACCGTGTAGTGCGTTCATTCATGTCGCCGATGATCCTCGAAGCTGGGTGATCCACTTGAACTCGCCGGGGAGGTTCTCGCC
This sequence comes from Cenchrus americanus, assembly GCA_947561735.1. Taxonomy (NCBI): domain Eukaryota; kingdom Viridiplantae; phylum Streptophyta; class Magnoliopsida; order Poales; family Poaceae; genus Cenchrus; species Cenchrus americanus. The sequence goes on from OX387241.1 coordinate 252,066,506, forward strand.
TCGAAGCTACCTCCCCCTGAACATCAGCTTCTCTTCGTTCTTGATTTGTCATCGTAGGTGTAGCAGAGGGTCCATCCATCATCGTAGTCGAAGTAGTGGGTACATGTTCAGCCGGGGGCACCGCACCGCCATCCTCATTATCACCATGTTCATGCTCCTCCTCCTGAAAGATCTCCTCGCCAAGCTCATCATCACCTACACACTCAAAGACAAGCTGACTACGTGGCTCTGTCTCGTCGAAGGTTACCTCGCAAGTCTCCACGATTTGGTTAGTTTCAAGATTGAGCACACGATATGCTCTAGAATGAGATGCATAACCAAAGAAAATGCCATCGACGGACCTAGCCTCAAACTTATCCAACTTCCTCGCCTTTCTTCAAAATGAAACACTTGCAACCAAAGACATGGAAGTGACTCACCTTGGGTGTGCGGCCATGCATCAACTCATAGCATGTCTTCTTCTTGTGCACTCGAGGTATATCCCGTTCGACACATAGCATGCGGTATTCACCGCCTCACCCCAATACCTCCTCGGAGTCCTATGCTCATCAAGCATCGTCCGAGCCATCTCGCACAAGGTCCTCGTTCTTCCTTTCCACAACACCATTCTGGGGAGGCGTATACGGACTCGAAAACTGGTGCTCAAGACCCAAGTCATGACAAAAGGTTTCAAAATGAGAGTTCCTGAATTCCGAGCCATTATCACTGCGGATAGCTCGTATGGCATCTCCGTGCCTCTCGTTCCTCAACCTCAAGACTAGATCTCGAACAAAACCAAACGTCTCCCCCTTATCCTCGAGAAAGAACACCCACGCATACCGAGAATAGTCGTCCACCACAACAAGGACATACCACTTCCCACCCGCATCGCACACGAGCCGGGCCAACAAGGTCCATATGGAGCAGCTCGCATGGACGCTCGCTCATCACATCGGTGAGAGGCGGGTGAGAAGAGGCCACCATCTTGGCATGCTTACACGGCGCACAAACCAACTCTTTCTCAAGCCTCAACCGTGGCAATCCTCGGACCAAATTGAGTTTACTCAAGCGAGACAAAAGGTCAAAGCTCAAGTGACCCAACTTCCTATGCCACTTCCACAACTCACTCGAAGAACCAGCCAAGAAACAACGCTCCACACCCGAAGACTGAGAAAAATCAGCACGAAACACCTGACCCTCGGGAACGACCATACAGACAAGGTCCCCTCGAGAGTCCACAATCCGAGAACCACCTGGCCGAAACAACACCTCAAAGCCCTCATCCAACAACTGGGACACAGAAAGCAAATTGTACCCCAGCGATTGAACAAGAGCAACACGCCTCAGAGTGATCTTGTCACTCACTTTGATCTCACCTTCTGAAAGCACACGCCCACGCCCATTGTCCCCAAAAGTGATGTACCTCTTCGTCACCACCGGGACGAGACTTGAGAACCACCCCCTGTCTCCGGTCATATGCCTCGAGCAACCGGAGTCAATCAACCAAATGTTCTTCAAGTCTCCCACCTCGTCGTCGGACTCAGAGTCCGAGTCGCTCTGTGTGCTCTTCTTGCTGCCGGAGCTCAGCGCCATGGTGCAGAAGCCATCTCTCGCGAAGCAGCTCAGCCCGCTCAGGTTCTTGGACGACTTCTTGTTCTTGCGGCGATCTCCCTCGTCTTCGCTGCTGCTCGAGCTCGAGGTGGAGTACGCGGAACTGGAGTCGACGTCGCTCGCTCCAACCATCGCTCGGGCCTTGCCTCGGCCCTCCTTCTTCCTCGATCGTCGCTCGTCCTTGTACTTGTTCTTGTGCTTGCTCTTGTGGTCGCGCCTCGAACGGTACTTGCCATCGTTCATCCTCGGCTTGTACTTGTAGTTGTCCTTGTTCTCGGCCTTCTCCGGGCAGTCGGCGACGAAGTGTCCCGGCTTGCCGCACTGGAAGCAAGTCCTCGTGTTCCTCCTCATGTTCACGCGGTTCTCGTGCAGCCTCTCGAACTGCCTCGTCAACAGCGCCAGCTCGTCCTCTCCAAGGTCATCAAACTCCTCATCTGGCATAGACATCAAAGAGGAAAACGAGAACATCCTGGTGGATGGGTTAGAGTTAGTCTTTCCTTTGGAACCACCAACGAGGGCAAGACTATGGGAATCAGTCGGTCCCTCGAGCTTGGCAGTCATGCCCCTATCCACCTCAGCCGACTTGAGCTTCGAGAACAGCTCGTTCACCGTCAGAGTATCATACCTCTCCGACTCGACTATGGCCTCGAACTTTCCGCCCCATATCGTACGATCCAAAGAGTGTAAGAGCTTGACCGCTCTATCATGATCATCGTACGGGAGCACGTCCACATTGGCCCTCATGTTGTTCACCACCACCATGAACCTCTGAAACAAGGCATCGATGGACTCACCGGGGAGATGAGTGAAGTTCTCGTACTCTCTCCGGTAGGTCGCATACAACCGTGCCTGAACCTGGGCGTTCCCAACAAGAGCCTCCTTCAACACCGCCCAAATCCTACAAGACAAGTGCTCGGTGTGCACCCGATCAAACTCAGGCTGACACAAAGCACGAAACAAGTAGTCGACCGCCTTATTGTTGGCGTCGAATCTGTCCCTCGACCCTGGAGCAAGGAAATCCATCGGCTGGACATAGCCCTGTGTCCACCGTGACATCCCAAAGCAGCTCGACCCTTTCCGCGGAGGAACGCACCCATCCGCTTGCTCCACATCCGGTAGTTCTTGCCATCGAAGTGTGGAGGACCCGAACCCCGTTCCCGGTACGCCATCCTTGGATCTTAGACTCGGTTAGAGTCAACAAAGACCCGAACCGGCTCGATACCACTTGAAGGACCGATACGGCGAACCGAGAGAGGGGGGGGTGAATGGGAGCCGATAAAAATTCTTCTCGAAGGAGATGAAAACTCCAACAAGACGAACGCGGCTTCCAACACACGTCTCCGACTCACTACCAAGGTTGGTCAAGCCCACATAGCCACTGGAGTGCTACTGGACCTAGGAACCAACACGCAACCTTCCGACCCGAGAAACGCAGCGGAAAAACCAAACCTCGAGTCTACAGACCCACACCGCCGGACCGGTGAGCACCACCGGTCAGACCGGTCCCTGTCGGTGAGACTGAGCAACTTCCACTAAGTGGCTCTACACCGGTCAGACCGGTGAGACACACCGGTCAGACCGATGGCAGCCTGAAAGCCCCCAAGACACCAAACAGGCCAACCGACCACCAAACGGACCCAAACTCGAAACAGCAGCACCACGGGACAACAACGAACACACCAAGACATTCACCCAAACAAAAACCCACAAGGGCTCGCACCGGTCAGGCCGGTCAAGAGGACCGGTCAGACCGGTGTAGCCTGGGCAGCTCGGGATGAACAACACCCGCGGGTCAACTCCCCCAAATCCAAATCTCGATCTCCCGAATCACTCCACGGACTTGAACAAGACTTTGGGGATATCAGGAACACCTCATGAGGAGTCTATAGCCAAGTTTAATCCCACCAAATCTCGTCCAAAAAGGAGGAATCGAAGAAATCCCGCCGAAAGCACTTCCAACCCAAGAACTCAAGAAACCCCAAAATCGAGCACCTTTTCTCACGGATTTGGGAGGGGAATCACAACCCAAAGAACCACGAAGGGTTCCCACAAATTTCCCCCATCAAATCCCCAAGAGAAAAGCCCCAAAAACACCCCATAGAAATCACGAAGAGAGGGCTCCGAAAATCACCACCAAGAACAACCGGGGAAAACACATCCAAACCTTGAGGAACCACGCCGAATCATCTATACATGAAACAAAGGTTCGTACAAGGTCTAGCAAGCCGCCCGATCATCCATCCCTCTCTACAAGATCTCTCCGTGAAGCTCTCTTGCTAGTCCTAAGGAAAACCTAGAGAAAATAGGTGGAAAATAGGAAAACTAATGAGCTAGGGTTCCAAGAGTTGGCTGCCATCCTCTCACCTCTTGGGTTATATGGAGGCAACCGAATGTCTAAAATGCCCTTCTCTACTAACTAGGGATACAAGCCCCTCAAGGGCGGATTTGGAATTCTTGATGTCTTCACCATCGGACGGATGCCCGGCGACCGCACCCTCGCGTAGCCTCGACGCAAGCCATGCGATCCCGACGCGTGTCCTCCGCTTCGAAGATTCCGGACCGCGTCGTCGCACACGGCCGGACCGGTGCTCCTCACCGGCCGGGGACCGGTCCACACCGGCCGACCGGTCCGGTGCCGCCTTGCACCTCCGTCTTCGGTTCTCCGGTCTTGGCTTTGTGGATCAACCAAGGAACCCAGTGGTTTTCTGGTGAACCACCGGAAACCCCGCGAACTCGGTGTAGCCTCCGCCAATCTCCACTCATGACTTGGCTCCCACGTAGTCCCGGCTCGACCTTGGTTTTGAGGCTCAACCAAGAAACCATCCACGACTTCATCTTGTTGTTCATGCCACCATGCGGCCCGCACTTGACCCCGCTGGCCACCGGGTCCCTCGAACGAAGCCTACTTGTCTTCTCCACACCCCGGAGGCCTCACCGGCGACGACCTTTCGCGCTTGTTCTTCACCTGCACCAACACCAGTCAAGCCGCAACCTGCACCTGCAATACTTAGCCAAGAATCAGTCCACACAACGTTGTCAATCACTCATCACACAAGGAAGCGACCATCCACCGGTCCTCGAACCACACATGGTCCTCACCTCGGTGGGTACCAGGACCGACTACTTAGTGGGCCCCTGGGACTACTCGACTTGGGCCACACGACACCTGACGGCGTAGGGCGCAAGGACTACGGTGGAGGAGTACTCTGATAGGAAGCTATGCATGTTCTATACCATGTAGAGAACTCCTAGACGTACACGACTAGTACTCTCTCCTCAAACCGACTTGTAACCCTGCCTCCCGGACTATATAATGCGAGGCAGTGAGCCCTATCTCTCTCATACGCATCATCTTGTAAACACACCCAATCATTCTAGAGCTACAGAGCATACAGGACGTAGGGTATTACAAACCTCGCGGCCCGAGCCTGTCTAAATTGTGTGCCACGTGTCTCTTCCTTCGAGTTACCGATCTCGGTGAGGCCACATTCATCTACCTCGGGTACTCTCCTTGGTAGGTTGCCGGTCTAAAACGTCGACATGCCGTGTGAAACGGACTTTGGATGCGACTACAGTAGTCGACTTTGCGCCACACGGGGTGGACTTAAGACGTGAAAAACGAAAAGCACTTTCCATAAAGCCAAAGCGAATGAAAAATCAGAGAAAACGAATAGTTTTGCTGCCGGAGCGGGCTTAAGATTGCGACCAAAGTCAGCTTGTGCCACCGGAGTGGGCTTGGGTGCGACTGTTAGCGTCAACTTGTGCCACCGGAGTGGGCTTAAGTACCTGAGCCATGGATTTCAGACCCAAGGTACGATTGCCGCCAGAGCAGGCTTGAAGGTGCGACCGGAGTTAACTTGTGTACCTGGGCCATGGATTTCAGACCCAAGGTATGTAGCGCGAGTACTAAGGGTACTGGGACCCATGATACAGAGCGTGAAGACCATGTGTAGCTAGGTTCCATCGTCGCCAGGACCTGAGGGCCACTTACAGCTAGGTTCCATCGAAGCTTACACACGTAGTATGCCACCGAAGCAGGAGAAGATGCGACCGGAGTCGACTTTAAGTTGCCGCACGGAGCGGACTTTAGAATGCGACTTTAGAAGTCGACTTTAGACTGTCGTGCGTAGCAGACTTTAGAAGCTGCCTCCTTGGGATAGCCCCCGAGTTGATGAAGTAGGCTCGTGGTGACTTGATTGATATACCCCAAGAGTAGTCAGCAGAGTGTAGCTCCCGTGAAAACCCGTCGAGAAGCGTACACAAATGAGTAGTAGTCCTACATGATGAGGAGAACAAGCCAAGAAAACAAAACAGTAATCATTTAAATAAATGACTTAGATGTTGCTGCATGGGCAAACTGTTGATGAAGCTGTGGCGGTCGGCTGTTGACGGTGTAAACCCGTGCTCAAGTTCACCGCAAGCCTACGGGTGACTTGGTGCCTTTTTCACCAAGGAGGGTCCTACCTAGATTTGTCAATCCAAGGATCGGAAGCAAACCACTAAGGTTCTCTATCTAACCTACCGGTCTAACCCTATGTGAAGCATTGATTGCATAAAGGTAATCATACAAACACGAAGGGATGTATGGATCACATCCACCTAGACATAAAGGTAAGCAAACCAAAGGTAAACCTAGCCTATCGTCTTCTTGTTGCCGTTCCGGCCAACGTGATAAACCAATCTAAACCCATACTATGATAAGGATTACACTCGATATGGAGTAACCCGATATGGAGTGGTCCGATGCACATTCACTCGCCGCTTTCTCCTCTCTCGTACTGTCACTACGCGAGGATATTCATCACTGAGCAACAACCTAGGTCCGTGCACTACTACGGTGTGTCCGCAAGACAAGACTAATCACCATGATTCGATCTAGTCCTACTAAAGGCATATGGTAGCTACACATATGAATAAGTATAACTCGTAGTAGATCAAAGTATGACAAGATATAGTTACATCACCGAATGTTGAAGGTACAAACGACTTGACGAATTCAAGTCGCGGCTCGGAACTCCACCATGGCTTCACCACGCAGGGCCAACCATGGTGGCTAGGGCATGGCCTAAGCCATCTCCTAGGCAACTCGAGGACTCGCGGCGGCCGTCGGCTTCCTCCCGGTGCTTCTCCTTCGTCTCGGCGGCTCTCTGATGAATGGATGGATGTGGCGGCCGGCGGAGGCAGAGGCAATAAATAGACAAGCACCTAGGGCAAAAGGGGGACGCGAACCGGGCCCGGAGTGGGCTGGGCCGGTCGGCCCAGGCCGGCCGGCCCGTGCCCACCCGGCTCGGTTCGGCCCCGCTTCCTCCCCGGTTGCTTCTCGCGTGATCCCTTATTTGTGTGCACTTGCATGTGGGCCTTTGACGTCGTTTCCTTCACGGTTAAGGCTTGAATCCTTGCTATGCAAGCTTCGCTGTTTTCTGGTTGAGTCCCTGAAGACTTGCATGTTGACGCTTCGGTCCTCGGGTCATTTGGAGTCATGTTCATGATGTGTCTTGACTTGTGCCGGGCTTCATGATCGTCTCTTGAAGTGCTTGATGAACTTATCCCGAAAGTCTCCCTTTAAGCGCTAGTTTCCTACGTAAACAACAAACTCCAAAATCGACATGCGAGAGTGAACTTGATACCTCCGGGGGGTTGGTACCATTGGTTAGAATATCAAATATGTGCAAATGTTGACGGTAAACTTATAGCTAGGTGTACCAAAATCGACCGTCAACATACCCCCATGCTTAAACCTTGCTCGTCCTCGAGCAAGTCCAAGATCTTTGCTTAATTTGGAAATCAGCGTTGCCCTTCAATGTCTTCCCTGCACTTAGTTATACACAACAAGACATATTGCTCTCTCAAGTATTTAGCATTTAAGGTTCAAGTTTTGACCGGCTACTTCATTATGGAAGATAGACTATCATTAAAGAACATGCCACAATAAAACAAATATAGTGCTCTTGAACTTAAGCAAACTTCAAACCTTTACCTTGTTGCATCGTGAAGAGTTTTCAAAAAGTTGCACATCTAACATAAGTGAGGTTCTCTTACAAAATCTCAAGGAAACACTCATCTCGTCAAGTCACTCAAGCCTACACTAGATTATTCTCAACCTATTCTACTCATATATGGAAGTGGAAAGCTTATGTGGAGCTTGGTAGGTAAAAACAATCCTAGCAAAACATTATACTTCAAATATTGTCAAACTAAGAGAGAGATCTATTGGAATTACCGAGACTAGTCAAAAAGGCCATGGAAAATAAATGTTGGAAAGGGAGAGAGGTGGAACACACACATTTAAAAAGGTGGACATGTGCAAGTGGCAAATGGGTGATCCCGAGACACGGATGAAGTTCTCGTTATCGGATTGCACATGGTTGGAAAAGTTTGAGTATGGACTTGTCTTCAAAGCTCTCTAAGATTTAAATGAAGCTAAAAAGAACCGAGGAGCATTTTTATTTTTCTCTCTTTTTGTTTTTTTTCTTTTCTTATTTTTTCTTTCTTCTTCATTTATTTCTTCTTTCTTTCCTTCATTGTTTTCTTCTTCTTCTTTTTTCTTCATGTTTTCTTCTCTTTTTTATTTTTTATTCATCATTTTTTATGCTCCTCCGAACTTTTAAGCAACATAGTACTTGATATAGCAATCCTACCCCATGCTTAAATGATTGCTCGTCCTCGAGCATAGAAGTGAGGGGACCTATGGCTGCTAAAGAAGTACAAAATCATTGTATTCCTTTATAAATCTTTTGAAATCTTCAAGGGCATCCTCCATGTCGAAACTCACATAACTGATGAGTCCCTCCATACGTTATATGTCTTCAAATCTTGCCAGAAAATCTTCAAAAAATTCGTTGAAAGATCATCCATACTCAATTTGGGTTGTGGTCAAGGAGGTAATCACAAAAAGATGTTTTGGGTTTAGGGTGGATGCCCAGCGAAGTTTGTGAAATTTCCAATGTAGAAACTCACAATGTATGGACAAGAATGTTTAGAATGAAAAAGATACGCAATGGAATGGCCAGCTTCTTAGTCTCTCACCACAAAAATCAATCCTAATCCAACTCATCAAGATATAAGTTTGCAAACTAAAGGTTATATCATTAAAGTACTTGTATGTGTATAGGCTTTGTAGGTAGAGCCTTGCAAGAGATTCACAAATGTAGATAGCATAATAATTTTAAATAAAACAAGTACAAGGCATAGGTCATCGGTAAACTTAAATCAAAGAGCAACATAAAGTATGTGGGTCTAAAGAATAATCATTTAACCTCCACAAATGAAAGAGCCGGTATTTAATCAATTTAAGTTCTATTTAATAGAGAGCAAATAATCATGTTATATAAAACATCATGCAAGTAAACACAAGGCGGCAACTTTCATCATTTTTCCATAATCAAGATATACAAATAATATCATCGTGGTAAGCTCAAAAGAGATGGTGATTTATTTATTGAAAAGTAAAAACTAACTAACCTAGGTTGTCCTCCTAGTAGCCATGTTATTGATAGAGAGATAAATACAAAGGTTGTCTACGGTTGAAAGCATATATGTGTAAGCATTTAAAAGGCGATGAACAAAGATAAAGTTAAGGGTGAGTTACCATCCTTTTCGATGCTCGTATGAAGTGCAGCAATGCCTCCCCCATGCTTAAGCATTGTGCTTAGCATGGAGAAAGAATAATAAACATCTTGTGGTGAAGGTGATCCTTGTACTCCACGTGGCCTTTTTCCTTTCATCCTTCAAATCCCCCCCCATGCTTAGCGTGTTGCTAAGTGTGGAAGAACTTGAATTGCTTGTAATTTGCCATGTGTTTGAGAATCGTCCTCACTTCCTTGCCTTTGTTGCTCATTTTTCCCTCAACTTTTTTTTATCATCATCAAGCCATGGTTCCAATCCTTCGTCATATCGTCATCACCGACTTCAATGCCGTCCTTTGTCGCTGCCTCATCTTCCACAGTTTTTATTTTTCCTCCAGAACAGAAAATGTACTGAAACACCCCTCCACATTGAAGTTTATGAAATTATCTTTCCAACGAGCCATCATATGCATGAAACAGGTTCTGAACAAGAGAGCTGTGCCAATTTTACTCTGGCGATGCAATCTGTCCAAGGCTGATTTCAGACTGCACCGCGCTCAATGGTTTTGCCACATCTCATTGTACGGGTCTTCAAAATTGATGATTCTTGATGTGTTGGAAACAAGGTTTGAAGGAGCTTATGAAAAATTAAATTTTCTTCCATTGTACATCTCTGAACATGTGCTCAAATCTTGATGGAAACAGTAACTTCCCTCTCAAGCCTTGTAGATGACTAACGATCTTGATTGCAATTGTTCAAGAACTCATGCGAACACTTCTCCATGCCTACAAAACAAATCTAATGCACATTCTACCCCCGGGGTTATGGTTGGGAGTATAAACAATTGCCAACAAACCAAATGCATCCCTAAGATCTTAGTTTGTGGCATAGCTCACCTAGTAAAGAGAAAAGTAAGAACCTAATGAGTGTACGTGCGTGTAGGTGAAAATGCAAATGAAAGGAAGGGATATAAACAAAACAATGTTTACACCAAATTCTAAGCTCCATGCTTACAAAGTGGTTGCCAAACTTCTCCACCAGCATAAAGATTTATCAACCAATGTCAAAACACCATGTTTATCCCAAGATTAACAATTCTTAATAGTGTAAGAGAGGTAGGGCGCATTGTGAAATCTATAAACCAACCAATGCAATATAAATTAACAAGGCTCAAAAAAACTCAAATGATGATTGTCCGTAATCAAATCTAAACACCATGTTTACACAAGATTACAAAAGAAAATGCCTCGCGCGCGCGAAGCACCATTAAGGAAATAAAGCATTCATCAAAAAGTTTTGCGAAGAAGCTAAGCTAACCTATGCATGATAGAACAAAGGGGGGTTGATGCAAAATGCAAATGCAAAAAAGGAATTAGTGAAAAGGGTCAGCAATGTTGGAAAAAGGCTTTCAAAGTTGTTCCTTATAATGACAAGCAAGTCACTTTATGAGGTAAAGTCTTGTCAACAAAGCATTTTATCAAAAGACATTAAAACATGCTAACAAGGTTTTAAGGTAAGGCTTATGAGTATCCTATATTTTTAGCTTAAGACAAGAATTTTGAAAAGATAAGTCAGGTGAAGAAATTCTATCTAAGGTGGGTTTTGAAAAAGAAGAAAAGGAAGGGTTAGATTTTCAGATGAAAAACAAACCTATGGTTTTAGGATTACTAAAGGTATGAGGGGTTTTTTCTAAGGGTTTAGGATGAGGCTAGTCAAAACTTTAATTAGAAAGGGATAGAGATATACTTTGTCGACTTGACATAAGTCGATCCCTCCCTTTGTTGGCCTAGGTTCTAGGTGTGGTTTGATAGGAAGGTTTAGGTAAAGATGAGATTTTTTTAAGTGTTATAAAAGATGAGATGCAACATGCAACATAATGCAAAGGTCGAGAACAAAGTGGAATGAAGTAAAACATGATTATGAATGAACAAAATGATATGACATGATATGGTGGTGGTCTAAACCAAAAGCAAAAGTTAGCCTAAGTTAACTAGCCACAAGTTTAGAATCAAAAGGGATCATGCTTCATATTTCTCTCTAAAGACACAAATAAAAAGACTCTAAACACTACACAAAAAAGGGGTCTACAAGTTTCCCAAAATTCAAGTAGCAAAGTACTCACTCAATGTGTGTGTGTGTGTGTGTATAAATATATATATTAAAGCATACAACATGTGGTTGTGACATTTATTAGAGCAATGGTACGATGTTACTTGAAGTTTTCAAATAAAGAACACAATGTAGACTTGTCATAGTTTATATAGATATATAAAAAGATCGGGTTGCCTCCCGCAAAGTGCTTCATTTAAAGTCATAGAGCTCGACTTTCTCACTTACCTTTTTATTGTCGTGAAGCCATGGTTACTTGTGCGAGAATCCAAAGTAGCCATGCAGCTTGATGTTGCCTTTAGGAAATCCATCGTGGTTCGCTTCCAACATCATCATGTGTTGAGTGGCACCTCTTGTGTCTTCATTCATCCCTGCTCCGGAGGGTTTGTTTTAGTCCTTAGCTTCTGAATTTCATTATGTACATGTTGTGGAACCGTTGCCCCATCTTCTATTTATTATCATTGTGTCCATCTCCTCTATCTTGTTGTCATCGCCTTGTTGCTGCCTCTTCTTCGTGGATTTACCCCTGCATCCAGTACAGAACATATACCAAAATATAGTTCTATTGAAAAATTTATAAAATTACCTTTCCAACAGGTACTCATTCGCCTTAATCGGAGTCCGAATGAAGAAGCTATGGCTGTTTCACTTTAGCACTGCTTGCTGTCCAGAATTTCAGCATGTGGAACCATCGGTGATTCGGCCATATCCGCTTGTAGGAATCTCCGATTGCCTTGCTGCTTGATTCGTTGGAGCGTAGACTTCATGAAGCTTCTGAAAATCCAAATATATCTAATTGTTTTCTGCTTAGGCTCATGCAAACATCGCGATGACATCATTATCCTTCCGTCCATCGATCCGGAGATGTGCGTGTGGTCTTCATCTTGAAGTCTTTTAGGGCACCATGTCACGCATCCTTTGGATTCAAAAAATCATAACCATCGCTGCATGAGCATGATGGTAATGGAATCCTTCTCCATCATGCTTGACATGGTCGTTTCCAAAACCTATAGCTTGGACAAACATCCTCCAAAAGACATTAGTCTAAAAACTTAATCGACACATAGGCATACCTTGTTCATCTTCGTTTGCTTCGAATGCAAACTTTTCTCGATCGCTTTCTGTCTAGTTTTCCACCTACTTTCAAGGACACAAACAAGAAAGCAAGCGTATATGTAATGATAAAAATTAGGGTTAGTTAAAAGAAAGATAGATCACCCTAGGGTTCGAGTTGCCGATCCCCGGCAACGGCGCCAGAAAAAAGGGGCTTGTTGACGGTGTAAAACCGTGCTCAAGTTCAGCGCAAGCCTATGGGTGACTTGGTGCCTTTTTCACCAAGGAGGGTCCTCCCTAGATTTGTCAATCCAAGGATCGGAAGCAAACCACTAAGGTTCTCTATCTAACCTACCGGTCTAACCCTATGTGAAGCATTGATTGCATAAAGGTAATCATACAAACACGAAGGGATGTATGGATCACATCCACCTAGCCATAAAGGTAAGCAAACCAAAGGTAAACCTAGCCTATCGTCTTCTTGTTGCCGTTTCGGCCAAGGTGATAAACCAATCTAAACCTATACTATTATAAGGATTACACTCGATATGGAGTAACCCGATATGGAGTGGTCCGATGCACGTTCACTCGCCGTTTTCTCCTCTCTCGTACTGTCACTACGCGAGGATATTCATCACTGAGCAACAACCTAGGTCCGTGCACTACTACGGTGTGTTCGCAAGACAAGACTAATCACCATGATTCGATCTAGTCCTACTAAAGGCATATGGTAGCTACACATATGAATAAGTATAACTCGTAGTAGATCAAAGTATGACAAGATATAGTTACATCACCGAATGTTGAAGGTACAAACGACTTGACGAATTCAAGTCGCGGCTCCGGAACTCCACCATGGCTTCACCACGCAGGGCCAACCATGGCGGCTAGGGCATGGCCTAAGCCATCTCCTAGGCAACTCGAGTACTCGCGGCGGCCGTCGGCTTCCTCCCGGTGCTTCTCCTTCGTCTCGGCGGCTCTCTGATGAATGGATGGATGTGGCGGCCGGCGGAGGCAGAGGCAATAAATAGACAAGCACCTAGGGCAAAAGGGGGACGCGAACCGGGCCCGGAGTGGGCTGGGCCGGTCGGCCCAGGCCCAATTCGGCTCGGTTTGGCCCCGGTTTCCTCCCCGGTTGCTTCTCGCGTGATCCCTTATTTGTGTGCACTTGCATGTGGGCCTTTGACATCGTTTCCTTCATGGTTAAGGCGTGAATCCTTGCTATGCAAGCTTCGCTGTTTTCTGGTTGAGTCCCTGAAGACTTGCATGTTGACGCTTCGGTCCTCGGGTCATTTGGAGTCATGTTCATGATGTGTCTTGACTTGTGCCGGGCTTCATGATCGTCTCTTGAAGTGCTTGATGAACTTATCCCGAAAGTCTCCCTTTAAGCGCTAGTTTCCTACGTAAACAACAAACTCCAAAATCGACATGCGATAGTGAACTTGATACCTCAGGGGGGTTAGTACCGTTGGTTAGAATATCAAATATGTGCAAATGTTGACGGTAAACTTATAGCTAGGTGTACCAAAATCGACCGTCAACATCGGCGATGGAGCCGCGGTGGTTGTTGCAAGAGTTGACTAGTCAGAGTTGATTCCGACTAGTTGTTGGGGGCGTGACTGCCGTTCTCGACTAGTTTGGAAAACTAGTCGAGATGACTGGTCGACGCGATGCGACCGGAAGACGATGTCGCGGTGGCGGTGGCGTACTCGAAGTAGAGACGGTGTTGCCGCGAGACTAGTAGTCGCGACCCACGGCATGACTGAAGTAGAGCCAGTGCGACCGGACAACAAGTCGAGTGGCGGTGCACGGAGTAGTCGAGCCGCGAGACGAAGTCGCGGCGCACGGAGTGGTTGACAACGAGCCGCGCGACATGCCGAGGCACCCGGACACGCGACGTAGGCGAAGTAGACGACGAGCGTCGAGACGAGCCGCGCGACGTGCCGAGGCACCCGGACGCACGGCGTAGGCGAAGTAGTCGACGACGAACTCGCGCGAGGCGGCGGTGCCGACGACGAGCCGCGCGACGTGCTGAGGCACCCGGACGCGCAGCGTAGGCGAAGAAGTCGACAACGAGCCGCGTGACGTGCTGAGACACCCAGACGCACAGCTTAGGCGAAGTAGTCGACGACGAGCAGCGCGACGAGCCGCGCGACATGCCGAGGCACCCGGACGCGCGACGTAGGCGAAGTAGTCAACGACGAGCCTGTGCGAGGCGAAGTAGTCGATGACAAGCGGCGAGACGAGCCGCGCGACGTGCCGAGGCACCCAGACGCGCGACGTAGGCGAAGTAGTCGACGACGAGCCTGCGCGAGACGAAGTAGTCGACGACGAGCCGTGCGGCGTGCCGAGGCACCCAGACGTGCAGCGGCAGGCGAAGAAGTTGACAACGAGCGGCGCGACGAGCCGCGCGACGTGCCGAGGCACCGGCCGCACGGCGTAGTTGAAGTTGACGACGAACGGCGCGACGAGACGCGCGACGTGCCGAGGCACCTGGACACGCGGCGTAGGCAAAAAAGTCGACAACAAGCAGCGCGACGTGCCGAGGCACCCGGACGCGCGGCGTAGTCGAAGTTGACGACGAACGGTGCGTTGAGCCGCGCGACGAGCCGCGCGACGTGCCAAGGCACCCGGACGCGCGGCGTAGTCGAAGTAGTCGACGACGAGCCTGCGCGCAACAAGCCGCGTGACGTGCCGAGGCACCCCGGACGCAGGGCGTAAGCAAAGTAGTCGACGATGAGCCATGCGACAAGCCGCGCGACGTGCCGAAGCTCCTAGACGCGTGGCGTAGGTGAAGTATATCTGTTGCGGCCGCGAGGCGGGTAGTCACGACGCACAACGGAATGACCGGGCACACGGCGAGAGCCCCAATGCGCCCGACTGACGATAAGTCGAGCGTCGAGACAGCGCGTCCGAATGCATGGCATAGGCGCAGTAGAGCCGGTGCAATCCGGATGACGAGTAGTCGCGCCGCGAGACGCAGCGACCGGATGCACGGCGAGAGCCAGTGCGACCGACCGACGAGAAGTTGAGCGGTGAAACGGCGCACGACGTAGTGGTGCTCGTGTACATGTTGTGTGTACTCCAAGCGATGGTCTTGAAATCTCCCGGTAGCTTCTCTGTGTGCGAGTAGCATTTGCAAGAAATTTGAATTTCCCAAATACTTTCCATGGTCTTCACATGTGTACAGAGGGTCCACTTTAATTCTTTTTTGAGACGGAGGGAATCCGAGTTGCTGCCACCCAAAATCGACTTTTAATCTGTAATGGACTCGAATTGCGACACAGCAATACGGAGAGGAAAACAGAGCAGCTTGACTCGGCTTCGGCACAGTGCTGCAAACAGGTCAACGAGACCGAGAACTATTTTGTTTCGGCACAAATACCGAAGCCAATCCCGTTAGAGCAACTCCAAAAGAGTGTGAAAAATTTCACCCCAAAAACAAGATATTGGACCAATGCTAAAAAAATTTGTGTCCCAAAAACAAATCTCCCACAGCAGAATGCTAATAACTACTCCCTAAAATTTGAAAACATGCCACGTCATCATTAATTGGGCCCAATTTTGCGGCCCACATAGCAGACCTACGGCGTCCCCCACCCCCCCCGGACGCGACGCATCGCGACTCCTCCCCCCGACGCACCGCGACGCCGAACGCCGCCGTCCGTACGCCGCGGCAGGAATTCCCCTGCAGAGCTGCGCCGCCAGAAAAAACGTCAGCGTCTAGGTACGTTCGATCGCTCTTGCGTATGATCTCTGATTTCAACTGCAGATTATTAAAACGGGATGGTAATGAAATTGTAGATCGGTAAACTGAGTAGTGATGAGTCGACAAAGCTTTCTCATGAAGCGTGTGTTGGAGTCGTCGTCATCGTCGTCGTCGGACGAGGATGATGATTTTCTATTGTCTGTTACTCATGTGGCCATGAATGCGAATGAGTCCGATGATGAAACCAAACATCGTGGTTCTATTCATGGACACAAAGTTCTTCGGCGGGACAGACGGAAGGACATGATAGGTTGTTTAAAGATTATTTTTCAGATGATCCTACGTACGGGCCTAATTATTTTAGACGTCGGTATGTACACAATAATTTGTACGGACTAAAATTTAATTAATTCATATTCGTATCTCTCATTATAGTTGATGTGTAGGTTTCGAATGGGGCGTCCATCGTTTGAGCGCATATGGCATGTCGTTGAAGCACACGATGACTATTTCGTGCGTAAAAGGAATGCTTTGCCGGCATACTTGGGTCGTCTAGTTTGCAAAAGATTACAAGAAAGATTTCGTATGTTAACATATGGAGTTGCAGCTGATGCTATTGATGATTATATCCGTATTGCTGAGAGTACCACTATTCAGAGCCTGAGAAGATTTGTCAATGCTGTGGTGGAGGTTTTTGGAGATGAGTACTTGAGAGAACCTAATGAAGAAGACACCGCCGATTACTTGCAATTGCGAGAGCGTAGAGGTTTTCCCGTGTCTGGGGTCGGTTGATTGTATGCATTGGGTGTGGAAAAATTGTCCTTCACATGGCAAGGTATGTACACCGGCATGTGCATGATCCTACAATTATACTTGAAGCAGTTGCAGACAAGGATCTTTGGATTTGGCATGCTTTCTTCGGGATGCCTGGTTCTCACAACGACATCAACGTTTTGCACCGTTCTTCTTTATTTGCGCGGCTAGCGGAAGGTCAAGCTCCGGAGGTCAAGTATACAATTAATAATCACGAATACACAATGGGTTATTATCTTGCTGATGGCATTTATCCTGATTGGGCCACATTTGTGAAGACCATACAAGAACCACAAGGTAACAAGAACAAATATTTTGCAACTGCTCAAGAATCTTGTAGGAAAGATGTGGAACGAGCCTTTGGGGTTTTACAGTCTCGTTTCGCTATTGTGAGGGGGCCAGCTCGTTTTTGGGATGAAGAAACCCTCGGTCAAATCATGAGGGCTTGTGTCATTATGCACAACATGATTGTTGAGGATGAGCGCGGTCAAGAGGATGATTTAAATTTTGATGGAATGGGAGAAAAGGTGAATCCATCTCACAACAAGACACCAGAACTTGAGGAGTTTATTAAAAACTACAAGAACATAAAGGACAACGAGGTTCACAAACAGCTTCAAGATGACCTCGTGGAGCACCTCTGGCAACATCATCCCGACCTCTACCAACGATTATGAATGCTTTCTATGTTTTCCAAAGACGATATGAATAATTACTCTAGTGTCACACATTATTTAAACTTGGATTTTTTTTACAGTACATTGATTGGTACTAGTGAATTGGTAGTGAGCTAGCAAGAAAAGGTCGAACGAAGATCGACTGCACTATCCCAAGATCTGCATGGGGAAATATTGTGCCAACAAGTGAGAGGGAACCAGCATGCGACTAACAAAATTCGTGGATCAGTAGCTCTAAATTTCGTATATAGAGGGAACCAGCATGGCCACAAAACTAACAAATGTGGTAGTTAAAATTCTAACAATAATCATCCAAATTAAAATCTTGGAGAATTAACAACATGCGACTGTTTGTTCACATAAACACTGAATAGTGCTTGCTCAATATACAAGAAGCAACCATGTGTTTAATCCCAAGCATTAATTCAATTACGTTCAAGTATGTCCAACAGATATTATCAATTCAAAAGCAAATGAGAAAATTAAACATCAAACAGTTCTAATATTTTATGGAAGATTGAAAATATAATTAAGTGCTAGGCGTAGAGAATTGGCTCATGATCTGAGACCGCAAGAACATGTAATATGTCTTCTGATCTTCAGGCAAGGCTGTAAGGTCCATGGTCATAATCCTCTCTTCATCCCTCTTCTTCTGCAGCTGCACCTCCTCGCTCCTCACTTGAAGAAGTAATTTTTCATTGGCAACTCGTTCCTGTTCAAGAGCAACTGCTAGTTTGTCATTTGCAACCCGTTCCTGTTCAAGAGCAAATGCTTTGTTGAACCTCTCATCTTTCTTTTCTTCTTTCTTTAGCTGTTTCTCCGCATCAGCTTCTTTCTTCTCTGTCCACATATTTTCTAAAGTTGCTGTCACACTTTTTTTCTTCTCCTGTATAAGAGCCGCCTTTGCTTTCTTCTTACCAATCGGTCTTGCCAATGCAATAGCCTGTACGCCTTCCCCCTCATCTTGTGCACTCGGATCAGCACTCGGATCAGCACTCGGATCAGCTGTCAGATCAACAGTCGGATTTGCCTTCTGCTTCTTGTTACAAGGTGCACCAACAGCCAACTCATCAAGTTTTGCAAGCCACTTTGGTTGTGTTTTCAATATATTCCAACAATGCATGAGCTGAAATGCTTTGCCATCTCTGTCTTCTGACTTGTACAAACCACATGCCTCCGCAACCTATCCACACACCAACATCCAGGGACATACATTAATGAGATGGAAAATTAAAAAAGCTAAAATAAATCCTAGTATTACAAAATAAGTAAGTACCTTGTCTGAACTTGTATGACCACTTTTACGCCTTAACTCAATCCGTGTAAGGCATCCGCAAAATTTGTTCACACATCTCTGTATGGTCTCCCACCGGTGCTTCAGAGAACTAATGGTACGCTTCGACTGACATTTCTTGTGCTTATGGAAGTAATCACTGATACGATTCCAATACGTACTACTTTTTTGATCTTTACCTGTGATTGGATCCAAACTTATATTCAGCCACCCTGAAACCAAAATCTCATCTTCATGGGTACTGAAATTCTTTTGTCTCTTATGGTTTGGCCTCTGGGAGAGGGCTACTGAACTATCTTGATTTGCTTGTGAATGCTGAGCAACAAGTGGGTCCTCAACATTATCAAAATCAGCTTCATTTATTTCATCTGTCATCATGTTAGAATAATATCCTTGTCCTGCAACCATTTAATGTTTGAAAATTTTTGGCATAATAATCAGGTCACAACTTGACTACAATGTAAACAGGGTACATGGCATAATTGAATCAATAAATGGCGATTGAGATGTACACAAATCATACGAGTTGGTTCTTCACAGCAGCAATGATGGGAAAACTGCTGATATGTGTATATTCTGAATCTTAATATTATCTCTAATTCTTTATTGTTTGCTGCTCAACTAATTAGACATTTTTGTACTAGTTCTTTCTTGTCAGGTAAGATCAGTTTGATGAAAAAATGTTCAGAAGATCACTTTCGGATTCTGAAATTAGCCCAAGGATCGCATTCACCGTAAGTATCCGTTATGACCGTTAAGAATCATAGTTCAATTTTTTTCATTTACCCTAATTGTTTAATCAGTTCCTACCGGTAGGTAAGTTTTTTTGCTACATGCTCACTCCACCTACTTGTAGCGGTATATGATCCAGATATATATAAAATTCTCCAGCTTTGCTAGTGCTCCTAAAACTGAGCTGATGAATTTGTTGGAAATAATTCCCTATCACTATATTTTTTACTCCATCTACAAGACATTAATGATTATCCTCAATTTTGCACACCATGTCAAATATTGATTCTACATAACACACTACTCACACATTTGTAACACTCCGATCCAAATCACAGAAAAAGAAAAAGTAGAACTCATACCATTTTCAGCTTCGTCGTCGTTGCCTCCATGTTCGAATGCAGCAGAGGAATCCTCGCCGTCGACCATCTGCAAATATGTGTTGCTGCCGGTCCATTGCGGCATATGGTTGCCGCCGGTCCATTGCAGCATCTGCTGGTTGCCGCCGGGCCAGTGATGCATCTGCTGCTTCCCTCCCAGCCATTGGGGGAGCTGGATGCCGTCGGCAGGCCCTTGAGGAGCCTTGGCGCCGCCGGCCGGCCCCCGGCGGAGGCCGGGCGCCGCCGGCGAGCTCCCGAGGAGGCAGGACGCCGTCGGCGGCAGCCCCCGAGGAGGCCGGGCGCCGTCGGGTCCCCGAAGGTGAAGGCGCCGCCGGCCATCCGAGGGAACCGCCCGCCGAGACCCCGAGGAAGGAGGCCACCGCCGGAAACCGCGGAGGCCGGCCGCCGACGGCGACCACGCGCCGCCGATTCCTACCGCCGGCACCCTTCGCTACGACATGCCGGGACCGGGAGCGGATCGCCGTGAATCCCCGCATATGCGCGCCGCCGCCGCCGCCGCCGCCCTCTCGTCGCCGCTGCTGCTCCCGCCAACCTTGTTCGCGCGCGCGGGGAAGTCTCCCCGCCACGCCGGCTCGCGCGCGGGGGATTCGAGTCCGGCGATTTTGGGGAGGATGGGGGCGCCCGAAGATTTGCGGGAGGAGGCGGCTTCTTTTCGCGTCGCGAAAATATACGACCGCGCCTTCGCATCCCGTTGGAACGGTGGTTTTCGTTTTTTTTCCCTAAACCGGGTTTTGGGAGGAAGATTAGCACTCTTTTGGAGTTGCTCTTAGACCACTTAGACAGGAGCCAATACCAAACGATCAGTTCACCAAACATAACGACAAAACATGCCCAGTCAGAGGATGGTTGTTTTGCAAATTGACCCTTTTTGGAAGTACGTTGTGTGAATAGAACCCTAACAAAAAGATCATTAAGAGTCGATCTCTTAACTACACCGAAGGAAATAACGTCACCAGTACATGGTCCTATCATGCAACTTCAAAAGAAGAGGATCCATATTTAGTGTGGATCCACCGTTGGCGAGAGATATCGATGTGGTACATGAAGGATTGAAGGCATATTGTTGGGATCCACTATTGGTCATCCTTCATGACCAAATAGTGTGGCACAGATCATGGGCTAATGGCCCCTGGAATAGGGCATATTATTGTTGCAATTGCAATACAACAATATGCTTCACTAGACATATTCAAAAACATATTTTTAGGAAGAGTTTAAATGCAAGGTAAATCCACATTGAGCCATGTCTATCCTCTCATGGCACTGAACGTTCTTCTTTGGCTGGATCCATTACGGGTATGTAATCGGGTCACTAACTCATGACAAACTGACTATTGTTTTTTGGGTCCAATTATTGCATAATTCACTAGAACCAGTTAAATTTGCACGAAGTGACAATTACCTCGGGGTATCAAAATATCTATCACTAGGTGATACCCCGCGCGTCGCTGCGGGAATTTCAACAAATTTTAAAGATAAAATTTGAAAGTAGAAACTAAAGTGATTTTTCGCAACATTCGACTGCAAATAACACATTGCATATATGGGTGCTATTAGCCATAAAAATTGATATAGTGGATAGTGATGTGGATACCTTGCATGTTGAGAGAAGACATAGTGGATGGTGACGTGTTGTGCTGAGGGTTGAGAGAACCGCTTAGTGGGGAACTCTTATGTAGTTTTGTATGATGATTGTCACCTTTTTATTAAATAAATAGATAATGTTGCTAACTTTTGATCATGATGACCGTTCAACTTATTAAAAATATGTACATATATCATTTTTTTTACTTTTTGCTTATTTATGATAAAATTTTGAATAAGAGAAATGGCAAACCATTGTGAGAAAACTAATAGTGACAATTAGTGCATGACGGGTCTCGTAACAAAAGAATCAAATTTTCCAAAGAACGGACAACTGCAAAACTGTTTATTATATAGCTTTTCCCTCGCACAAAATGGGTACAAAAATACAAAATACGAGTGTGTGTAATGAAACGAATTTGAATCAAACTACTACTGCAAAACTTGTCAGTTGTCACCAGTCACCACCACGGCGGCGGCAGATAGTAACCGTGGTGGTGATACGGCGGCAGGTCCACGACCTTGGGCTCCTCCGGCTTCTTCTTCTCCTCGGGCTTCTTGTCCTTCACCTCCTCCACCTTGAGGATGTCGGCGTGTCCGAGCTTCTTGCGAAGGCACTTGACGAGGCAGACGGTGTCGACGCCGTCGCCGACCACCTCCAGCTGGTCCTTGCCGTCGCCGGTGACACCCATCGAACTCACCCCTGCAAATTCACGCACGCACGTACGGCAACCGTTAGCACCAGCCAGCCCAGAATGCCCAAGAGCTTAAGCATGGTGAGGGTCGGACACGCGCGCGCGTTCGTACCGTCTGCTCTGGCGACGAGCTCCATGGCCTTGGACCGGCTCTTCTCGGACGACATGCTCACCCTGATCACGATCTTTTGCTGCAACAAAGAGAGCCACGGAACAGAGCAAATTATCAGCGTCGATCGTCGTCACGAAGCAGAGCAACGCGAAAGAGTTACAGCAAGCGAGACTATTGATGAAATGGCTGCAGGTTGCCTGCATAGTTACCTTCATCGCCGCTTGCTTCTGGTTGCTGCGTCGAATCGGCAGAACGAGTAGTCTGATCGATAGATCGGGTGGCTTAGTTACTCCTATCGATTCTCTTCCCCTTGAGGTGCCTGCAACCAAGAGCTGGCTTGTGAAGTAGCCAGCCATGGCTGGCAGCTCTTATATAGGAGGCGCGATGGAGCAGAGCAAGACGAGCAGAGGCCAAAAGGAGATCAGCCATGGCGTCAGAACATTCCTAGCAGGTGAGGCCCCCAATTGACAAGTGCAACTACTCCGTACCTAACTAGCTCACGCGTTCTCGAGGCTGTGGTCAGGTTTCAGATCCATTATCAGAGAGAGTGTCTGAAGATTCTTTGTTGTAAACATAGACGACGACTTGACTTGCGAAGCTCCGGGCCGGGTCAACTGTACTCGGAAGCCGCGGCTCCCGGCGCAAACCGAGTCAAATCTCAAATCGATCGCGGAGTCGCCGTACAGTGGAGTGGAGCTAACACGTACTGTACTATTGACAGCCAGAATAGTCCGGGCCTTCCCGTGGACTCCCGGCGCGCTCGCCGCCGGTCGTCATCGCCAAACGAGAGCTCGGGTCACAGTTTGCAACCGCTGGATAGCGAATGGTTCGGACTTTGGAACACACAAGTGCCGCCGCGCTCGCCATTGAACAAGGCCGGCCAAGTGGCCAACATGGCAGCGTTCCGACGGCGGGAGCGGAGCGGCTCGCCGGCCGGCGCGTGGCGGCCGAACATGAGGCTGCCTGCTTCAGGTGGGGCATCAGCTCACCAGATCAATCGCGAAACCATCATGTGAAAGGTCTAATTCATAAAATGGGCCAAAATATGGGCCTCAACCTCTCGGGTCTGTAGGCTGTAAATCGTGTGGCGAAAAAATAGCCCATCTCGTTCTTCGCCTAGCGAGCGATATCGGAAGCCCAACACCCAGCTTGTCCCCCCGGTTTAGCTAAGGAAATCCGTAATTAGCCCAGATCGTTTATTAGTACCACATCGCTAAGGGCTTGTTTGGGAATCAGTGGAACGAAGGGGAATGAAGGGCATTGGGGTGGAGGAATTTCCATTATAAGTCAAAATTTTTCAAAATCCCCTTCAATCCTATTCCATCCACTTGAATCCTCCATTTCCCAACCACTTGAATCCTCCATTTCCCAAACAAACCTTAAGGGAGGTCATCTGAGTCGGTTTTGCAGGACATAAAACAATGGATAGCTCACCTTAGCAGCTCATACCTTTCTCGCCCTTTTGGCTAAGATCAAGTGTATTTTGGCTAAAATCAAGTGTAGTTTTGTGGGGAGAGCTCATCGTAGCCAGAGTTCTCAAGTGTTGCCTAAGTTTTGCACTACTTCTTAGGCCTGGCATGCCCCATCTAAAATTAAATTAAATTTTGATGTTTTGGCTAATCACCTTACCAACATGTTACAGATGCTAATCCTACAACCTAATCGAGGACTCATACAAGGGGATCTTATGTCCCCTATCTTATTTAACATCGTCGCTGACATGCTAGCCCTGCTCATTAATCGAGCGAAAGCAGATGGGAAAATTAGAGGGGTGGTACCCCATCTAGTTGATGATGGTTTGTCTATCTTATACTCCCTCCGGTTTGGTAAATGAAGTCGTTTAGAACAGCGGCACGGTCTCCAAAGTACAACTTTGACTTCTTGTTTTTATAAAAATATTTGTTAAAAACTAACATATATATACTCTTATGAAAGTATTTTGCAAAACAAATCTATTCATGTAGTTTTCACATTTCCAAACTCAATGATTTAAAAGTTATTCATGATTTACATTCCCAATGTTTGACTAAAATCATGTCCAAAACGACTTTATTTACCAAATCGAAGGGAGTAACGCAGACGACACCATAATCTTTCTAGACCATGACCTTGAGCAAGCTAAAAATCTTAAGCTCCTTTTATGTGCTTTTGAGCAGCTTTCGAGGATGAAGATTAACTTCCACAAGAGTGAAGTCTCCTGCTATGGTGCGGCCAGAGAGATGAAAGTTTCCTATACTTCTCTCTTTGGATGTAATTCGGGAGATTACCCTTTCAGATATTTAGGTATTCCGATGCACCATAGACAACTCCTAAATTCCGAACGGAGTAAAGTCGAATAATGCTTCCAGCAAAAGCTCTCGTGTTGGAAAGCAAAATATCTCTCCTATGGGGGGAGATTGGTTTAGCTGAATTCAGTGTTAAGTAGCCTACCCATGTTCATGATGTCCTTCTTTGAAGTCCCTAAGGGAGTTCTTAAAAACATGGATCATTTCAGATCTAGATTTTTTTGCCAAGGTCCTGCTATTAAACATAAATATAGACTTGCCAAATGGGACATCTTGTGTCGCCCAAAGATCAGGGTGGCCTTGGGATTTTGAACTTACAGCTACAAAACAAATGACTGTTGGCTAAGTGGTTAGTGAACATTTTGAACACTGACGGGACCTGGCAATCTTCGCTAAGGAACAAATATTTGAGAACCAAAACCCTCACGCAAGTATCATCAAAACCAAATGGATGACACTTTTGGAGAGGACTCATGCGTATTAAAGATGAGGTTCTTTCTAACGGTTCTTTCGTTATTAAAGATGGAACAAACACGAGATTTTGGGATGATACGTGGACAGGGGATAAGCCGCTCAAGGATACCTACCCATCTTTATACCATATATCGAGGGATAAGCATGTCATGGTTTCTAGGGTTTTGTCCTCTAGGCCCCTTGATATTTCTTTCAGACGGTCTTTGGTGGATAACAACCTGAGCCATTGGCATCAACTAGTATCTCGGGTCTCTAATGTTATTCTGGTGGATGATAAAGACTATTTTAAATGGAGGCTGACAAAAAGTGGTTTTTTCAATGTTCGGTCTTTGTATCTGCATGCCATAGATACTCATCCACCTTTTCAGCATAGGAAGATCTGGAAGTGGAAAATATCTCTAAAGATCAAGATTTTTCTTTGGTTTCTTCAGAAGGGGGTCGTTTTGACAAAAGATAACCTCGCAAAGAAAAATTGGAAAGGGAGCCAGCAATGTGTCTGCTGTAATTTAAATGAGACCATTCAACACCTGTTTCTAGATTGTCCTTCCGCAAAAATGATTTGGAGGATTATTTTCTATGCTACTAATTTGACCCAACCTAGATCTATTAGCCATATGTTTGGTACGTGGCTTAATAATCAACTTAAAGACTATAAGCCCCTGATTTGTGTTGGTGTCCCTGCCATTTGCTAGGCCGTTTGGAAATGCCGGAATGATATAGTTTTCAAAAAAACGAAGTTTAATTCGATTTTGCAGGTTATTTTCAAGGGAGCTTACTGGCTACGCTTCTGGGCCCAGTTGCAGCATAAGGCGCAGGCTAAGGATACGCTCATCGCCATGAGCAGGAAATTAGAAGTCGTTGCTCTACAGATTGCTAATAGAGGATGGAACAATTTTTCGTTTACCTTAGTCGGGGGCTTGTTGCCCGTTTGCTGCTTTTTTACACCTTTTGTGGACGTTTCTTTTGAACTCTGTAATTTTTGGCTGTGTACATCTTCGGATGTAGAGGCCGGACCAACATCTCAAAAAATGAATATTTGCACTGTTCTTTTTGTAGAGCTTTAAAAAGGCTTTAATTGTTGCGGGACCCCTAATTTCTTTTCACAGCTTGACTTGATGGAAGCACAGTGAAATTAAAGTGGGGGCAACAACGTAAAAAGTTTGATATTCTGAAACCTCATCTTTATTGCATGTAAATACTTGAGCAGTAACGTGATGCAAAGACGCGTCGAACTTTTGCTCTTCGGCTTGAATCTTGCCATATGCGCAGCTATTTCATGTTCCAGTCGAATTCATGTTTGCATTACTACCTTTTCATCAACAACATGCCCTGATGAGTACTACAAATTTGCTGGAAAGATTTTTTTTTGGGTGGGGGGGGGGGGGGCGGCTACTGGAAGGCTTAGATGTGACAGCCTGCTCTTCTGGTTACCATGCAAACGAGGATCCACGAAAATCAAAATGGATACCCAAATTACATAGGAGCAAAAGGTAAACACTGATAGAACGGTAAATGCATCATGTTTAGTGATGTCTTGTTTTAAATGGGTAATGAGACTAACCTGCTACTCAAATCTTACAAAAAAAACGAAGAAAAAGGAGACTATGAACCCATGCATCATAATTCATATCATATATACACAGAAAGAGGCAAAACTCTATAATTTGCTGGTTTCTTCCTGTTAACACCAAAATTTGGTAAGGAGTCTGACCTGTGGGTCCGGTTCGAAAAAGAGTCCGTCTGGTGGAAGGAAGGATATTTCCAGAAATTTTCGGCAAAGAGATCCGCGGTCGGCTATCTGCTCCAGTTCGGCAAAGGAACAGTAGAGCTGATTTTGCGGGATTGGATAGTGACGTGGCTCCAATCAGGGGAGACGAATGGATGGACAAGCGATCGAGTTTAGTTAGGCAATGAATCCATTCGCAGTTGTAATCAACAGGGTATAAATACGATCCCTGGATGTATGTAACAAACACGATCATTCTTCAATACACACCGGCCTTACGCCAAACCCTAGAGTCCTTGTCGTGTCGTCGAGTTCTTCGAGAGGACCAATCGATCCGTCGACCTCCGTGAGTACCGGCAACCTTGTATCATGTCTAGTATCATGCGGTGGATTTAGATCTGATGCAAGTAGTCTTGTTACCATGCTTCGTGTCATGCGGTAGATTCAAGCTTGGTTCAAGAGGGTTTCTTGTTAGATCATGAGCCATGCGGTAGGCTAAGATCTGGCTTGAAGCTAGTTATCGGCTCTATTGGATTTTGGCAAGATCCAATAGATTCATTAAGTTATCCCGTGTTATCTTGAATTTTACTTTATGTTTTAATTCATGTAACACACCCTTGCCCAATCTAGATGGGTTTGGATCGGCTATATCTCTTTTAAGGTCCTTGTGCGAGCGGGTTTCGCGTTTTGACGCGTGGATCTTGTGTGCTCTGATAGCCGAAACCGAATCGATCTAGGTTGTTACGTGTTGCGGGTTCAATCTTGCTTCGTTCGTATAAATCTTGAAAGAACCGGGTATCATGCGGTAGATGCAGGTTTTTGGGTTGCTTTGGAGCTAGTCATCCGGTGGATTAGATTCCCAAATCAGTCTGATAGATTTATTCACGTGGTAACGTTTGTTCCTTCTTCATGGACCCTGGATCGGCTGTTCAGCCGTATTCGGTTATGTTTTCACGAGTAGATCACGTGCATTGTTTATGTCTTAAGTGATGTATGCTTTTAGCTTTCCACATTTAGATTGTATCATGCGGTGGATAGATCTATTTGTGGAAAGTGGTACGTTTTTCATGCAAGTCGTATCATGCGGTGGATAGATTTGTTTGTTATCGTACCCGACGAGTTTTAAAGTAACTAGACATGCGGTAGACTAGTGCTTTGGATCTATGCATGCCTATTTAATACATAATCATGTCCGTGCTTTACCTTATTTTATTTAATGCTGAACCTTATGGGGATCGGTCATAACTTTGTGCTTGCATCTTTGTTTATACAAAGACCGATCGTCGTCATGCTTACGTCATCCATTCGGCAGTTTTCCTTTTCCCTTTGTAATGGTCCGAATGGTTGTGGTTTTTTGACAGATAGCTCTACATAGCTACGTGTCATCTTGCTTGGCTTCTTGGCCGTAAATATGGAACTGTCTGGTACCACCCGGCAAGTTCCAAGCTTTGGTATTTAACTGTTTTATCTTTTGTTAATTTTCAGGAAAAATTGACTGGCACGTCATTTGCTCTCTGCGCGTGCGAAGCTAGCTTTGTTCGGCTTGCTGTGTGATTGGCGTTGAGTGCACATTTCGCGTCAACACTTCCTAACTCTGTTAACAGAATCAAATTGACACACATAAATAACAGGTATACAAGTTCAACAGAGGTGAAAAAGGTTCGTATAGCATGTCTTCATTTCTTTGGCTATTATACTAACCATTTTACACATCTTTTCAACAAAAAGCTTTGGTGACTGTATAATGCTAAAAGAATAATCATTTACATTGCATAACACCAATCCTAAATTCCTAATAGCCTAGTAGGCAATAGCTCTAGTGTAAATGACAGATAACAAATGGTTTCTTCTCGATTGCTCTGTCCAGAACGACGGGCCATGAGGGGCTGGGGCCTGGGGGCCTCTCGCCAGAACCGGCAGAACAGACAATTTCGTCTTATAACTCCTCCCTGAGGAGTGTTTTTTTTTTCTTAAAAACGCTTAGCCGCATCACCAAATTTTTTTGACTCTGGTGTAACTAGGGTTGAAATCGGTCGGAAACGATCGAAAATATGCATTACATATTTTTTTTACTCGGAAACGATACGGAAATGATACGCTCGAAAACGATACTGATAACGAAAAATCGATATATCGGAAACGAAACCATCGGATCGAAAATATGTTGATATCGATCGATAACGGTACCTCAAATCGTAAACACCAAAACCATAAATGGACATATATGCAACATGTTCACAACCAAATGAGTGACCAACAATCCAACATGAATATTACTGCACCATATGCCCATACTATAACCACCTATGACAAACAACTGTCAAATTTTGCAGCCAACAAGTTTCTGTCACAGCAGCCAACCTACCGGCTAGGCTGCTGGCGATGGTCGTGTCCACGAGCTGGGAACTGCGAGTGGAGACTGAAGTTATATACATAGGGTTGTGTTATTGGGTCACGTTGGGCCTTGGTGTTACCTAGGCTTATGAGCCATCCGTTGACAATTCGGAATTCAAACGGAATTTTCCAAGCAAAAACAGTCGATACATGTAATCGGCGGAACAAAGCCACTATCATTTCCATTTCCACCAACGTTTTCCTATTTCCATACCATTTCCGGCTCCTACCATTTCCATTTCATTGTTTCTTTAATTTTTCGGAAACGAAGCTCGGTCAATCGGGAATTTCCATAACTGTTTTCACCCCTAGGTGTAACCTCTCAGCAAATAAGATGCCTATGTTGCTAGTTCTATTAAATCACATTCACCAGAAGTTTCCACAAGAACAAGAGCCTCCACTGAAATGGTGGAACCTGTTGGCATCTCGGACCACAATATCCCTTTCAAACAGCTTGGACACCAGCTTGGTGAACTCGTGGCAGTCACCACACACCCTGAGGTAATAGAACTAACAACATAGGCATCTTATTGGCTGAGAATAATATTCTGTCTAATTTAAAAAGAGAGAGAGAGTAAAATTATGTCACAAAGTAACTTTCACAGTGAAAAGAAATGCACCGTCGATTCCATTCCTTTATGGCTCGTTAGCATCCAGCTTTCGATATTTTTTTTAAAAAAAAAGGGATTCACCCTACTTTTATTGAAAGCATATGAGTTGATACAAGTCACCCACACAACACACCACGCTGGGGTTTCCAGCTTACATAGGAGCACAAAGAGAAGCCCGTTAACAACGGCTTAGACCTGAGACAACCGAGAACAAAAGCAACTAAGAGAGAACCGAAGCAGATCCTTTAGCTCCCCCTTCTGAGGAATATATGTAAAAGGAACCAGGCACTAGTTAAGATAATATGATTAATGAACTAAAAATTAAACGAAAAGGGTAAATTTGCCTAGTGCATGCTTAAAATGATGTCAGCTCCCCCCACAAACTCTCCTTTGATGAATATTTGTGGAAATGTGGGCCAGTTACTGCATAGAAAAAAAACTGAAATTGGCAGGGCATTCCGAATGATGTGTGATAAAAATGGGCGTTCATAGATATTGGTGCACAGCAATTCAGATGGGTAAACCTGCAGTATCATTACACAAGACACAAACAGTTGATACTGACACAGTTTACATGGGGATGATATAAATCAACCCTTGCAGGCTTAAAACTATGTCAACCTGATAATTGTAACCCATTTTGTTGATTCTACCATATTCTGAAGCTTTTCTTCTTACATTTTTGGTTCAAGTGCTGGTTCTTCCCTCGTGAAGGCAAGCTTGAAGACCATTCCTTTCATGGCTTTACCATAATCTCATACAGTTTCTATCATGCAACATTAAAATGAGCTACTTCAATCTAGATTGTTTTCCCTGCACATGTATAACTGTAACTGCTTGCCATCTAAGAACACATCTTACGGGAGGTGTAAAGAGGACACTTGCATGTGGGCTTTGACAGCCTCTTTGAGCCTGAGATCTCCCATAATATCTCTACCATGGATAGGGACATCTGCAATACAAAGATATAGCTTAAAATTTTGAAAGCACCATTGGTTATTGACTGAATTACAAACAAATCGGTAATTTATTAACATCGAACTTACCATATTGCTGGAAGACCTTGACTGCCAGTGCGCTGAAGCCACACATTAGAGACTCAAGGAAACCCTTCATATAGATCAAAATTGGGTTCTCCCTGATATCCTGCCAAGAAAATTTGATGTTACAATGAAGAAATGGCAACAAGATATGATACATTAATAATTTTCAGGTTATGCCTACCAAATTAACATGTTTTCAAAACCCACAGAACCCTAAAGCATTTTCACGGCTTGCTAGAAGCCCAATAAAATTCAGATGGAGGCATTCCATCGTCAAGCAAAGGTGTGTCCGAACTTTTGCTTATTGGTTTGAAATCTTAATGTGGATCACGATCAGCAGCTATTTGTGTTGCAGTCGAATCCCCAGTTGCGTTAGGATCAACACCATGTCCTGATGAGTAGTTCATAAAATGCTGGAAGGCTGGTCGTGACACAGCCTGCTCTTCCGGTTACAATGCAAACAAGGATTCACAAAAGTTAAAAAGGAAATGAAAATACCTAAGGTGCAGAAGTTAAACACCAATAGAACAGTAGATACATCATGTATAGTGGTGTGCTACTTTAAACAGGTATGGAGACAAGCCGTCTCAAAAACAAATTAAGAAAAAAAAAGGAAGAGGGCCTACCTCATATGAACTCATGCATCATATCACATATTCTCAAGGAGAACTCTATAATTGGCTGGTTTTTAATCACACAGGTTACAAATCAAATTGACACACATAGAGCACAAGTATTAACGTTCAACAGAAGTGTAAAAAGTTTCCATAGAAAATAATTGCACAGAAAACTTGAAGGTTGCGACAAAAGAATGATAATCGTAATGAAAGAACAAACCTTCGATTTTGATCAGAAGGGGCAAATTGCCACACTTCCCATTAGTACATTTGCGCACACTTTTTTGACAGTTTGCACACAACTTTTAAAAGTCACGTGACATGGCACAAAGAACATCTTAATTACATGTAGTGCTTGAGAGAACTGTAGCACTCATAGCCTTATCTGAGACATGACATGCTCTTCAAATTAATACAGGCAACAAAAGAGGTAGCAATAAAGAAATTACTCATTTCTGGAGTTAGTATAGTACAGTGTCCAGAGTCCAGACAATGATCGCAAGTGTTAACTTAAAAGCCACAGAACAGGATAACTGGAAAATTCTGGAAAATACATGTATACTACTATGTTTATTCAGAGTATGCAAGCTACGCAAATTACAAAGTTAGAAGTTTGAAAATTATACTAGCCATTCAACAATGCACGCATAAGATCGCATCGATCTAAATTCCAAAACCCCAGATGTGCTAGTACTCAGGAAGGAAATAAAGAGGAAAACTATCTTAGAATAAGGAGAGCAAAAACTACTAATATCATCATAACTGTATCAAACATTCTTGCTGCAGTAGCACTCAGAAGCAAGCTAGGACAGACAGATGAATAAGAAACCTCGAGGTGTGATTGGATTTGCGAGTCTTACCGCTGTTGTTGGCGCGTGGCACGATCAGACAAGCCCCCTCGCGATGAGGGCGGTCGACACCAACCTCTTCATGGCACCCTGCAAACGGCGGATTGGATAAAAAGAACAAGGCGAGTAAAGCCAGGGATCTGCCAAACGAGCCGGAGAAATCAACAAACAACAGAAATGCTCCTGACAGAAAAGGAAAAAAAGGTCCCTTGCTTACTAACAAATCTTATACAGTAGGTAGTGAATAATGGTCATCCTATATGTTGGGTATATTCCACTTCTTGTAGTCTTCTGAAGTCAAGCACTCCTCCTTCCCTTTGGTGGTATACTGTCATGCTCCCTCACGTGCATAGCATGTTCACATGCATAGAATTTACTGATGGCCACCGGCCTAGCTACAACCAAATCATCTGTCTTCACAGTGAAAAATCATGCACGTATATTTATCTTGACCAGGTCCAGATCTTCCGCAGACTGTCCAAGGAAACACATGACCATGGAGATGAGTGAGGTAGTCTCGTATCCTCCCAGCAGGGAAATACATGTTTAGTGATGTCTTGTTTTAAGTCGGCAATGAGACTAACCTGCTACTCAAATTTTACCAAAAAAAAGAGACTATAAACTCATGCATCATAGTTCATATTATATTTTCACACAAAAAGGAAACACTCTATAATTTGCTGGTTTCTTACTAACTCTGATAACAGAATCAAATTGACACGCAAAAATAACAGGTATGCAAGTTCATTAGAGATGAAAAGGGTTCTTTAAACAATACCATGTCTTCATTCTTTGGCTATTATACTACCCGGTTTACAAATCTTTTGAACAAAGAAGGTTAGGTGAGTGTATATTGCTAAAAGAATAATCATTTACATAGAGTAACACCAATCCTAATGGCCTAATAGGCCAAAGCCCTAGTGTAAATGGCATGGGGGGCCTCTTGTCAGAACAGACAGTTTCTTGTGTTAAAACTCCCCCCTGAGGCCGAGTTTCTTTTCTTATCTTAAAAACACTTAGCCACATCACCAATTTTGCCCCTGGTGTAACCTCTCAGCCAATAAGATGTCTATGTTGTTAGTTCTATTAAATCACATTCACCAGAAGTCTCCACAAGAACAAGAGCCCCCACTGAAATGGTGGAACCTGTTGGCATCTCGGACCACAATCTCCCTTTCAAACAGCTTGGACACCAGCTTGGTGAACTCGTGGCAGTCACCACATACCCTGAGGTTCTTGGCTATCCTTAAAGGCATACCTGAACGAGTGCTGATCAAGCCAAATGCTATTGCGAGCCTCTCACTGTGTTTATGCAACATATCTATCTTCTCCTCTTCACTCACATCGTGAAGGACAAAGCTTGTGTCCTCTGTGTAACCTTCTTTCCTCAGTTTTTCTGTTATCTCGGCAAGCTTGAGATGGATTGCCTCTGAATCTCTATGAGAGTGATCTCTTGCAGTGAAAGTGTGGACGTTGTTTCCTATCTCAATCCAACTGCAAGCTGGATCTTTTCTCAACCCTAGTTCATCCATCCTGGCTCTAACTTCTTTGGCATTGTTCCACTTTCCTAACTCAGCAAAAACATTTGATACAAGAATATAGTTGCCTGGGTTGTCAGGTTCCAGCTCAAGAAGCTTATTGGATGCAACCACAGCAAGGTCATGGTTTTTGTGGACACGACATGCCCCAAGCAGTGCACACCACACCACAGATGTTGGTTTCATAGGCATAGACTCAATGAACATGCAAGCCTCCTCAGTACGGCCTGAGCGGCCAAGAATATCAACCACACAGGCATAGTGCTCCTGCCACGGTTTTAACCGGAACTTGCTCATCATCATATCCAGATAGTATTTACCTTTATATACAAGCTTTGAATGACTACAAGCATGCAGCAGAGCAAGGAAAGAAACATGATCAGGAGTCAGACCAGTTTGTAGCATTCTCTCAAAAATATCTATGGCTAGCTTTCCATTTCCATGCATGCCAGCAGCATTAATCATCGCTGTCCAAAGAACTATATCTTTATATTTAGCCCCATAGAATACTTTGGTAGCATAGTTCATGCTTCCACAACCAGAATACATGTCCACGAGGGAACTAACCACCGGACCTTCTATAGGAAAGTTCCTTCTGACAAGAAAGCCATGAACCTGTTTTCCTTTTATCAATGATGACAAACCAGCAATAGCCACCAAAATACTTACTAGTGCTACAGAATCAGGTACGATATTTGCTTTCTGCATCTCAGTAAATAAGGAAACAGCTTCATTTAATAGCCCATTATTTGAATAGCAGTTTATCATACTAGTCCAAGTAACAATGTCCTTTTTCTCTACCGTCTGAAATATATTTAGTGAATGGTGAACTTCTCTGCAGTCCCCATATATATCTATCAGCCTATTCTTCAGTATCAAATCAAGCAACCCATTTCTAATAGCATAAGAATGCACTTGCTTTAGCAGAGAGAGGCTTTTCAAATGGCTACATGTTTCTAAAATGCTTCCAATCATCATAGGATCCACCTTAATCCCTTGTTTCTGCACTTCTCGGAACATATCCAGTGCTTTAAAATGACGAGAACTCTGTGCAAGACAAGCAAGGATTGTTGTCCAAGATATGTGATCTCTAATACTCATGCTTTCAAACACTTTTGCCGAACACTCTATTGAGCCACACTTTATGTACATGTCCATCAGTGTATTCCCGACCTGCAAATCACTATGAAGCCTATGCTTTATAGCATACGCATGAACCTCTCTGCCATTGTTTAGCCAACCCAAATGTCCCAACGCTGAGGACAAGCTTACAACACAGGCATGATCAGGCTGAAAACCATGTTGAAGCATTTCACCAAAAAGCTCAATGGCCTCAGCATACAAACCGTTTTGGATGTAGCAGGAGAGCATCGAATTCCATGATATGTAGTCTTTCTCATCAATCTGACGGAAAACTCTTAGAGCACTATCCACCCGTCCACATTTCGCATACATGACAAGCACAGCGTTGAACTGGATGTTGATCTCACTGCCACATTTGAGAAGTGCTGCATGTAACTCCCTTCCCTGATTCAGAAGAGCTAGCTCTGCACAAACTTGCAGCATCCCCACAGCCGTGTAGGAATTCATACCGAATCCAGAGCTCTGCATCCCTCGGAACAGCTCCAGGGCTTCCAATGTCCTCCCATTCTGCACGCACCCCGTTATAACCGAGTTCCAGGACGCGACATCCTTCCCCTCCTGCAGCCACTGAAAAACCCGCAGCGCCGAATCCAGCATGCCGCACTTGGCGTACATCCCGATAAGTGCATTGGCCACGAGGGTGCTCTTATCAAGTCCACTCTTCACAGACAGACCGTGCACCTCGTGCCCGCAGCGTCGGTCCCCCTCCATACCGCACGCCTTGAGCACCGACGCGAGCGTGCACCCGTCGGGTGCCGACCCCGGCGCCGCCGACGCCCGCATGGCCCGGTAGACCCGCACGGCCTCGCCGGCGCTCCCGGACGAGAGGTATGAACCGACGAGCGCGTTCCAGGAGAAGACGGTCCGCGCGGGCATTCCGTCGAACAGGCGGCGCGCGTCGTCCACCCGCCCGCACCGGCCGTACATGAACACAAGCTTGGTCGCAAGAAAGCCGTCATCGTCTTCGTCAAGGGAACCGGTGGCCAGGGCGTGCGCGTGGACCTGCCTGCCCTCCGCGGCCGCCCTCCTGGCGGCGACGAGGTCGAGCACCCAGCCGTAGTGCTCCCGAGGAGGCTGCGCCCGGGCGGTCAGTAGGCGTAGAGCTTGACGCAGGTCGCCTTCCTTGCAGAGCCGCTTCAGAGATAGGGAGGCGGAGGCGGACTTGGGATTGCGAGGCGAGCTGGCGGGTACGGCGGGAGGTGGAGTTCGGAGGGACAGCGCGGCCATGGCGGTGGCGGGCTTGGAGGCCCCGGGGAGCCGGACGCTCATGCCTTGCCACACCCACCACCAGTGGGCAGTGGCGGCGTCAAGAGCTGGCAGGGATTTTTGGATATGGCTCTTTGCTATTCTATGGGCCAACTCAGAAAGTGAATCGCGCAAATCCAGGCCCTCAGGCAAGCAAATCACCTAGCCGACAAAGAAAATTGGCCCAACGCGACGGAGCCCAACATAACAACTTAGCTTTTTTTTGCGAATAACATAACAACTTAGCTAAGCGAACTTGTTTTTCTAAAAGAAAACGAAAAAGAAAAAGAGGCTAAGCGAACTTGTAACATACAATCCAGATTGATAATTAGTACCACATCGCTAAGGGAGGTCATCTAAGTCGGTTTAGGAGGAGATAAAACAATGCGTAGCTCAGCACAGTAGCATATACCTTTCTTTGGCCTTTTGGCTAAGATCAAGTGTAGTATCTGTTCTTATCAGTTTAACATCTGATATGTGGGTCAAGTACCCACAATGATATCAAAATTTTTTCTCGTGGGGGAGAAATCATCAAGCCGCTGGCCACTGGAGTTCTCAAGTGTCACCTAAGCATTGCACTGCTGCATAGGGCTGACACACCCCAACCAAAATAAATTCAAATATATAAATAAATATAAAAATTTGGTAGTATATTTATGAATATGCTTAGGATTCCGAGTTAGTTTATTCATTAGATGAAATAAAATTATCCAAATTATATACGTATAAAGGGCATATATGTAGGGCTAACACACCCCAACCAAAATAAATTCAAATATATAAATAAATATAAAAATTTGGTAGCATATTTATGAATATGCTTAGGATTCCGAGTTAGTTTATTCATTAGATAAATTAAATTATCCAAATTATATACGTATAAAGGGCATATATGTTCGTTTATAATTTAAGGCTGGTGAAGCTTAGTACTTTCAGTCAAGTTTGGTCTTATGGAATGACCCAGGGAAACAAATGGATTCACAGAGAAACACAGTTGAGGTGAACCGATATCAAATACATGTGAAAAGTGAAAACACAACATTTTTTTGTAAATAGTAATATCAAGCTCACAATTTGTTTATGTGACCACGGTGGCAGAATTCAAAACATGTTTCGCATAAGCATTTTACAGCCATCTGTCATTGCAGGTTCAGTTGAATTACACAACCTATGAACTCAAGCTCCATATACAATGCACCAAAGAACTGCAATTGTATAGTGGCAATTATTCATTCTGACAAAGAACTTGGTACACTCCGAGCATGATTCTGTCTCATCAGCCAGAATGCCAGATTAAACAACCTGGCACCACATCCATATCCGGTGCTGCACATGATGCAAGGTCACCTAATAATTGTCTGAGAATTATATTCTGTCACAAAGTAGCTTGCACAGTGAAAAAAGAATGCACCATCAATTCCTTCACGGTTCGGTAGCATCCGGCTTTTGTCCGTGTTTTTGTATGATGTCAGCAAGCAGATCCTTTAGCTCCCCCTTCTGAAGAATACATGAAGGAACCAGACACTAGTTTTAGATGATATGATTAGTGCACTAACAAAATTAAATGAAAAGGGAGAACTTGCCTGGTGCATGCTTAAAATGATGTCAGACCCCCCAACAAACTCTCCTTTGATGAATATTTGTGGAAATGTAGGCCAGTTACTGCATAGAAAAAAAACTGAAATTGCCAGGGCATGCTGAATGGTGTGTGATAAAAAAAAAGGTGTTCATAGATATCACCATATCGGTGCACGGCAATTCGGATGGATAAAAAGGAAACATGCAATATCATTACATAAGAAACAAACAGTTGATATTGACACTGTTTACATGAGGATGATATAAATCAACCCTTGCAAGCTTAAAACTATAGGTCAACCAGATAATTATAACTCAATCTGTTGATTCTACCACATTCTGAAGCTTTTGTTCTTTCATATTTGGTTAAAGCTTTATCAAATAATCTCATACAGTTTCCGTCATACAAAATTTAAATGAGCTACTTCAATCTAGATTGTTTTCCCTGCACATGTAACCACTTGCCATCTAAGAGCACATCTTATGGGAGGTGTAAAGAAAATACTTACGTGTGGGCTTTGACAGCCTCTTTGAGCCTGAGATCTCCCAGAATATCTCTACCACGGATAGGGACATCTGCAAATTTAGAAAGAACCATTGGTTATTGACTGAAATTCAAACAAATCGGTTATCAATTAACCATAGCAAACTTACCATATTGCTGGAAAACCTTGACTGCTAGTGCGCTGAAGCCACACATTGGAGACTCAGGGAAACCCTTCATGTAGATCAAAACTGGGTTCTCCCTGATATCCTGCCAAGAAATTTGCTGTTACAATGAATAAATAGCAACAAGACATGATACATTAATAAACTTCAGGTTATGCCTACCAAATTAACATGTTTTCAAAACCCACAGAACCCTAAAGCATTTTCACGGCTTGCTAGAAGTCCATTAAAATGAATCAGATGGAGGCATTCCTCCTCCCCGTGCCGTGGTTAACCCTAAAAAGTTGATCTAAACATTCGGGAAACTCATGATACATGTAAATACCTGAGCAACAATGTCATGCAAAGACGTGTCCGAACTTTTGCTCATTGGTTTGAAATCTTGATGTGTATCGCGATCAGCAAGTATTTGTGTTGCAGTCGAATCCCCGGTTGCATTAGGATCACCACCATGTCCTGATGAGTAGTTCATAAAATGCTGGAAAGCTGGTCGTGACACAGCCTGCTCTTCCGGTTACCATGCAAACAAGGATTTCACAAAAAATTAAAAAAGGAAATGAAAATTACCTAAGGTGCAAAAGGTAATAATCACTAATAAAACAATAGATACATATAATTGGCTGATTCTTAATCACACAGGTTACCAATTAAATTGACACACATAAAACACAAGTATTAAAGCTCAACAGACATTTAAAAAGTTTCGATAGACAATAATTGCGCAGAAAACTTGAAGGTTGCAACCAAAGAATGAAAATCGTAGTAAAAGAACAAACCTTCAATTTTGATATGAAAGGGACAAATTACCACTTCCCATCAGTACATGTGCGCACACTTTTTGTGGGAGATTGTGCGCAACTTTTTAGTCATGTGACAGGGCACAAAGAACATCCTAATTACATGTAGTGCATGAGAGAACTGTAGCACTCATAGCCTTATCTGATACATGATAAGTTCTTGCAAATCAATACAGGCAACAAAAGAGGTAGCAATAAAGAAATTCACTCATTTCTGGAGTTTGTATAGTACAGTGTGCAGAGTCCAGACATATGGTTGTTCGAGAGAAAAAAAAGAGTCCAGACATATGATGGCAACTGTTAACTTAAAAGCCACAGAACAGAACTGTAAAGTTCAGGAAACTACAACTGTACTACTAGATTTATTCAATTACACAATTTTAGAACAATACGAATGAATTGGAAGTATGCAAGCTACGCAAATTACAAAGTCACAAGTTTGAAAAATCAACTTTAGCCATTCAATTTCGCACACACAAGGTCACATTGATCTAAATTGCAAACCCCAGATATGCTAGTTCTTCTCAGGAAGGAAGTAAAGGGGAAAGACTATCTTAGAATAAGGGAAGTAAAAAACTACTAATATCATCACAACTGTATCAAACAATCTCGCTGCAGTAGCACTCCAAGCAAGCTAAGTCAGATGAACGAAAAAACCTCAGGGTGTGATTGGATTGGCGAGCCTTACCGCTGTCGTTGGGGCGCGGCACGATCTGACGAGCCCCCTCGCGACGAGGGCGGTCGATACCAACCTCTTCATGGCACCCTGCAATGCAAACGGCGGATTTGAGAAAAGAACAAGGCGTGTAAGCCAGGGATCTGCCAAACGAGCCGAGAAATCAACGAACAACGGAAATGCCAGCCCAGCAGGCAGCAGCGCAACGAACTCGTGCAGTCATGCAGCACGATACTAGGACCAAGATGGTAGCGCAGGACCGGCGGCGAGCTTGGGGCGAGAGGGTTCAGTTAAATTCCCAGAGTTTGGGGAGGAGTGAGTGACTCCGCGCAGCAATCAAATAGAACGGAGTGTCCAAGAAAGCGAAGCCTAGTTTCGCCTTACCATCAGAAGAGGGAACCAACTCCAAGTCCGGATCGATCTGTGCTCTGCGCCTACCGGCCGACGAGGGAGGGGGGAGGACCGGAGGAGGAGGATGGAGGAGGATTCCGTCGAGGCGGCTTCCTTCGGCTTCGGCGGCGGAGGCGGAGGGCGATGCATGGGCCGGGCTGATGA
Source organism: Cenchrus americanus (assembly GCA_947561735.1). NCBI lineage: Eukaryota > Viridiplantae > Streptophyta > Magnoliopsida > Poales > Poaceae > Cenchrus > Cenchrus americanus. Next base: position 252,107,040 of record OX387241.1, read on the forward strand.
TGTGGTATGGTATCAGGTTGGGCCGTGTTTGTCTATTTTGCTTGGGCCCAATTATTCAGAATGATTTCCCGATGATGACGTACACGGACGGCGTTACCTCGAAAAGAAAAGTGCACGGGCGGCGTACGGTGGGCGGGCGTCTCAACCCCGTGACGGCGTGACCCGTTGTTGGGGAAGTTGCTCTTCGGAAGCATCGCCCTCGCCCGGCCACGCTGGCGACCCTCGGTCTGCGTACGGCTTCGGTTTCGTGAAAAGACCCTTCGCTGCACGGGCGCTAACAAAACACTAATGTCGCTTACGCCATATGAGTTTCGTTGTGCAGGGATGATCCCTTGTGGCGGCGCCTACCTTCGGTACCGAAAGTACGGATGGCCGTGCTCCGGTGAAGAAGGCCCAAGAGAACCAGGAACGAGGCGCGCCGGCCGCGGGCATCGCGCCCGGGATCGGTGACGGCGCGGGCAAGGCATCTGAGGAGGCGTGACGCCCCTGGTCCAGGATCGCTACTTCGGCACCGAAGGTGCGACGATCCTGGGCACGTGGCTACCGCCAACGTGTAAAGTGGGCTCCGGACGGGGCAGAGACAAGGATGGTCGCGTGTAAAGGCGTTTCGGCCGTACAAAGACACGCTGGAGGCCTGTACGACGCGGGGACTTACTGTTATACCCTTGTAAAGTGTTTAAAGCAGTTTGTCAGGAACAAAAAAGGTGCAATTGAGGCAAATGACTATGCCCAGGGGTCTCCTATAAATAGTGAACCCTTTGTAATAAAACGGACACACTGTAATGAGAAGAGAGCACCGAAGACATCAGCTGGTCTTTCGGTCTTCGGTCTGCTGAGTATTTCCTTGTTTCCTTTACTATTCTATTAAGTTTAGTGTTTCCTCTCCTCGCACAAGTAGAAGTAGAAGCCTTGCGGAAGCAACCGAAGGGAGGGAGAGAACTCAGGGGGCTGTTGTGTCGGCGTCCACCCTTCGGGCCCGATTTCCACCAACAGTTTGGCGCCCACCTCGTGTAAGAACTCAAGACCACATGGCCAGGACACGTTCGGCAGGCGCCGAAGCCGCAACGGCTCAGGCGGCGACCCCTCCACTCGTGTCGGAGCCCACCAACCCATCTCCTTCGGCCGTCCAGCCTTCGGCGGGGACCGATGCCGAGCCGAGCGCTCCGAAGGTAGAGCACACCGCTTCGGGAATGTTCGAAGTCAGCCTCGAGGGGCTGGGGGCTTCGGCGCAAGACATCGAAGCTCTCCGAAGGATCCGGGCCCTCATCGCTGGCAAGTCCGTGCCGGCTCACCCTGAGCAGGAGACGCGCCCATCCTCCTCGCAGATGCAACCATCCCAGCACCAGGACGCGGCTCTGCCGCACGCCGCTTCCGACGCCATCGACTTCAACATCCGGCAGGCTGAGCGTTACCTCGCCATGCTGCAAAGCCAGATCGCCGGCGCGACGCCGCCACAGCAAGTCGCTCCGCGCCACCCGCACCCGGCCGACGCCCGCCGCGCATGCCGCGCCGGCGGCCCGGCCAGCGACGCCCGGCTCACCTTGCGGGGCCATGCGGGCTCGGGCGGACCAATGGAGGCGACGAGAAAGATGCCTCCGAAGGGCAAAGCATAGGCCACCGCCAATACACGGGGCAGGCGCACGAGCACTTCGCTCCCGACGACGCACCACTCCGCAACGTCGTCCCGGTGTCCCCGCTCTCGGTCGAGCTCGAGAGCGCGCCGTGGCCCCGTCGATTCAACGCCAACACCCTGCCCCAGTACGACGGAGACTACGATCCCAAGGAGTGCCTGATGAAGTTCGAGGCGGCGGTAGAATCCAACGGGGGTGACGCCACTACGAAGGCGAAGGCCCTTGTGCTCGCGCTCAAAGGAGAAGTCCAGTATTGGTATGCCAACATACCGAAGGGGCATATAACATCTTGGTTCCAGCTGCGGAACAAGCTGCTGTACAGCTTCAAAGGCATGCAGGTCGAAGAGCTAGACTCCAACGACCTCGTCAACATGTGTGTCCGGGGGGACCGTGAGTCACTGCAAGAGTACATGCACAGGGTTGTCAAATTGACAGCGCGTGCGCCCACGGTGTCCGAAAGCAGCATCATCGACGCCATCGTTGGGGGCCTGAGGGTTGGAAACTGCCAAGATGTGCTCGATAGGGTCAAGCCGAAGTCTTTGCAAGAGTTATTTGAAGTTATGCAAGAATACTGCAAGTCCGACAAAGACCGCCGTTGAAGGCTCGACCGGGCAAACGCAAAGAAAGAAGCGAAACAACGAAAAGGCGGTGGGACCGGCCCGAAGGGGTGGCAAAACCGACCGCCGAAGCAAGCGAACCGTCAGATCAACAACGTGTCCGCGCCCCCCGACCGGAACCGAACGGGGCGGCGGGCACGAGGGCGGATACAAGCATAATAGGGGGCCGAAGCCACAGCAGCATAACCAGCCGCAGCGGGCCGGTGGTGAGCGGTTTTTCTCGCCGGCTCCATGGAATTGATGCCCAGCACCACACGCACCAGTGCCCTTCGGCGGTCAAGATGAAACTGGAGTGGGAGGCGGAGGAGAAGGCGAAGCGGCGAGCATGGCCGTGAACCATGTCATGAAGTACCAAAATGCGGGTCAGTTCAGGGCCCTGCCACCACCATACCATCACCAGCCCTACCAACCTTCGGCACCTGCGCATGCCTTCCACCCACCACAGCCATACACACCTTCCGTGCCGCAGCTGCTTCTGCCTCCTCCCCCACTCGCGCAACAGCCTTCGGTTTTCGTGCCTTCATGGCCGAACCCAGCTGCCCACCACCAAGCACACTACACCCATACCCAACTGCCACCCCCACCCCCACCAAAGCAAGAGGCCCCTGACTCCAGCAGTTCGGGGATGACGGGCATGCTCAACATCATCAATGCGATCTCCGGCGGATCCAATGAGCCGACGCACGAGACAAAGAGGCAACGCCAAGACTACTACTGAAGCGTGTCGCATATCTGCTCCGGCAAGTACTTTCACTTGCCATGGTCCCACGTCCCCATAACCTTCACGGCGGTGACATCCGCCGCAAGCACTACCCTCACAACGATCCGCTCGTCATAAGGGCCAACATCGGCAAGAACACAAAGTACTACTTCGGCAATGACGTGGGGAGGATCTTGATGGATAACGGCGAGTTCGGCGGATATCCCGACTCGGCGAGTGTTTCACCGGCATGGGGTTCAAAAAGGAAGACTTGAAGAAGGCGAACACACGTTGTACGGCTTCGGCAACAAGAAAATCGAAGCCCTGGGCAAGATTGATGTCAATGTATCCTTCGGCCAAGACGCCACCATGAGAACCGAGGTCTTAACATTCGATGTTGTAGACTTCGCGTACCCGTACAACGCCATCTTGGACCGCAACACTATAAACAAGTTCGCAGCGGTCATCCACCAATGGTACCCGCTGATGAAGATACCGACGGCGGCGGGGGTAATATCCGTGTACGGTAGCCAGGAGGAGGCCCGAAGAGCCGAGCGCAACACTTCGGTCCACAACAGACAAGTTCATGCCATCAATGAAGACGAGAGCAACGAAGCTGCAGTGGCCGAAGAGCACAAGGCCGAAGCCCAAATGAGGCAGTCCATGAAGGGGGCCGAAGCCGAGCGTATGAAAGCTGTCGACGTCACGAAAACAGTCCCCTTATGCGCGGACGTGCCCAGCAGAACCGTGATGATAGGCGCCGAGATCAGCACAGAAGACGAAGGCCGGCTCTTGCAGTTCCTTCGCAACAATCAAGATGTGTTCGCATGGTCCAAGTCCGATTTGACAGGCGTTCATCGTTCGGTCATAGAGCATGCGCTCAACACCGACCCAAGAGTTAAACCGAAGCTACAGAGGCAGCGGTCGATGTCAGCGGACAGGGTCAAGTCTGCGGAGGCCGAAGTACAAAAGTTGCTCGACGCAAGAATCATCAGAGAAGTCCAATACCCCATTTGGGTGGCAAACGTGGTCATGGTGCCGAAGAAGAACGGAAACATGAGAATGTGTATTGACTTCACTGAACTCAACAAGGCATGCCCGAAGGACCCTTTCCCATTGCCAAGGATCGACGTCATTATTGATCAGGCCGCCGGCTGTGACATGTTGAGCCTCCTAGACTGCTTCTCCGGCTATCACCAAGTGTGGATGCGAAGGGAAGACGAAGCAAAAACCGGATTCACAACCCCCTTCGGCATCTTCTGCTTCGTCAGAATGCCCGAAGGCCTACGCAACGCCGGGTCCACCTTCAACCGCATGATGAAGCTGATCCTGGGCAGCCAGCTGGGGCGCAACGCTTCGGCGTACGTTGATGACATCATCATCATGAGCGAGAAAGAGGAAGATCACATTGCAGATCTAACCGAGACCTTCGACAACATGAGGCAAAACGGCCTCAAGCTCAACCCAGAGAAATGCATCTTCGGCATCCGGAAAGGGCAATTGCTGGGCTGCATGGTTTCTAAGCGGGGCATCCAGGCGAACCCCCAAAAGATCGAAGCTCTACGAAGGATGCAGCCCCCGTACCGCTCGAAAGGAAGTCCAAAGGCTCACGGGCGAGAATCGCCTCGGCTGAACCGCTTCATCTCAAGAGCCGCCGAACGAAGCCTTCCTTTCTTCAAGGTACTCCGAGCAAATTCAACTTTCCAATGGGACCCAGAGCAGCAGCAAGCCTTCGATGACCTCAAGAAATACCTTGAAGATGCAGCAGTCATGACCAAACCGTCACCGAAGGCCGAACTGCTGTTGTACATTGCGGCAACCGACACAGCGGTTAGTGCAATGCTCGTGGAAGAGCGTAAAGAGGCAGATGTTCTGAGGCAATTTTCTATATATTATGTCTCTGAAGCTCTGAGCGGCTCAAAGCTCCTCTACTTCGAAATGGAGAAGATGGCATATGCTGTCGTGATGGCAAAAAGGAAACTTCGGCATTACTTCCAGAGCCACAACGTTTCGGTGCCCACAGCTTTCCCCCTTCGGGACATGTTCGAGAACAAGGAGTCAACGGGCAGGATGGGCAAGTGGGCCTCGGAATTGGCGGAGCACGTCATAAGCTTTGTCACCCGCAGCGCGATAAAGTCTCAAGTCCTCGCTGACTTCGTAGCTGATTGGACGCCTTCGGCGCCGAAGGGGGAAGCAGTGGTCATAGAGCCAATATGGGAAGTCCAGTGTGATGGCGCATACTGCCACCTTGGGTCGGCGGCCGCAGCAGTCTTAAAGTCCCCTTCGGGCATCAAACTCCGATATGCCTTGCGGCCGAATTATGATAACCGCACAAACAACGTGGCGAGTACGAAGGACCGTCGCTCGCGCTTCGGAAGGCCGGGGCCGTAGGTGCAAGGAGGCTCGTCATCCCGACGGACTCCGAACTTGTTGCTCGCCACATTGGGAAAACCTACAAGGCAAAGAACCGGATATGATGAAGTACTGCACGCAGCCGTCCGAGCATGGAAAAGTTCTTCATCGGTATCACAGTGAGAAGTTTTCCCAGGAACCACAACAAGGAGGCCGATGCTATCGCGAAGGCAACCGCACTACTTGAGCCCGTGCCACCGGATGTCTTTTATGAAACAACCACATCGAGGTCCGCAGTCGATGAAACAGCACCCCCCAAATTTGTGAACGCCATACAGAGCGGGGACTGGCGCGCCCCAATAGTAGCGGCGCTCAAAGGTGCTCCACGAAATCCATAGCGGCATGTGCTCACACCACCTCGGCACCAGGGCATTGGTGCAGAAAGCCTTCCGCCAGGGCTTCTACTGGCCTTCGGCGGTCGCAGATGCCCATGACATTGTGCGCCATTGTCCAGAGTGCCAACGCCATGCGCCCTACAGCAAGTTCGCTTCCAATGAGATACAGCTGTTACCACCGGTGTGGCCCTTCGCCCGGTGGGGTGTTGACATCGTCGGCCCGCTACCCACGACACCGGAAACTACACTCACGCGGTTGTGGCGGTTGAATATTTCTCCAAGTGGGTTGAAGCGAAGCCGTTGTTGAGCATCACTTCGGCAACCATTCGGAAGTTCTTTTGGCGTAACATAGTGTGCCGCTTCGGTGTCCCCCACGAGGTCACAAGTGGATAATGGCAAGCGCGTTTGACGGCGCGGAGTTCAAGGAATTCCCGTGCATACTTGGGAACGAAGTTGTGCTTCGCTTCGGTCTACCACCCACGGTCCAATGGGGCGGTGGAGCGGGCCAATGGGATCATCTTCGGCGGCATCAAGAGGAACATCACCGACTTACCCAAGAGCAAATGGGCCGAAGAGCTGCCGAGGGTAGTCTGGTCCCACAACACCACCACATCCAGAACTACCCAGTTCTCCCCCTTCAAACTGTTATACGGGGAGGAAGCTATGCTGCCCGAAGAACTGTGTCTGGGCACCTGGAGGAGCACACCCTCCGGAGACGAAGACCTTAAGGCTTCGGTTCAGAACATTGAGGAGGTCCGCTTACAGGCAGCCGAAAACCTCTCGGCCTACCAAGACAAGACCCAAAGGTGGAAAAATAAAAAGATCAGACCGAAGCTCATACGGTCAGGGGACCTAGTGCTACGCAAGGTGCCGAAGGGCAAACTGAAGGGCAAGATGCATGGGAAACGGGAAGGCCCGTTCATAGCAACGGCAACCGCAAACGAAGCAGCCTTCAAACTGCGTCGGCTAACGGGCGACGAAGAGCCATACACCTGGAATGTGGACATGCTTCAGAAGTACTTCGTCTGAAGCAGTTGCGAGTCTTTAGCATAGTCTTTGAGTTTCAATAGTTTCTCTTTCTTTTCAAGTCAAGATACCGACTTTGTATCCTATGTACATTAAGTAGTGGGGGACGTACTCTTTTCCTCACGGGGGAGGCTTCGCGGTTCCCCTCCGGATCCACGAAGTGTGAGGTTTTTAACGAGGTGGCCCCTTGTATCCCTTTGATTTCTGACATGTAATATAAGTCAGTGTTCCCCCATCCCTTCGCATGCAGTCTACTTTCTTTTCAAAAAATGCTCTCGCCACTCTGTCGAAGCTAGGCCACCGCCTTTGAGGGGGGCCTAGTCTCCGAGGTGGCCTTCGGCGCGGTAAGTGACAGCCTAGGCGCGGATCACCTTGGGAGCGCGCGCACCAAGCCTGTCACTTATTGTCGTGACCGAAGAGACAAACCGCTTGACGCGGAGCGAGGCCACGATTGGGCCGGAGTAAGCGCACGCCTGGAGCGATACGTCGGTCTCGATTTGACCGAAGTGACAAACCGCTTGACGCGGTGGGGGGCCACGATTGGGCCGGAGTAAGCGCACGCCTGGAGCGATGCGTCGGTCTCGATTTGACCGAAGAGACAAACCGCTTGACGCGGTGCGGGGCCACGATTGGGCCGGAGTAAGCGCACGCCTGGAGCGATGCGTCGGTCTCGATTTGACCGAAGAGACAAACCACTCGACGCGGAGTGAGGCCACGACTCGGCCGGAGTAAGCGCACGCCTGGAGCGAGGCGTCGGTCTCGATTCGACCAAAGGAAAAAAGCACTTGGTGCAGAGCAGCCCGCGACTCGGCCGAAGTAAGCGCGCACCTAAAGCAAATGCTTCGGTCCTGATTCGACCGAAGGGAAGCCCGCTTCGCGTGGTATACACCCTCGACCTGGCTCGAGCAGGCGCACTAAAAATGGTCTGCGGAAAACGCACGTTCTAAACATAACGGTGTTTTCTAGCCCGAGAGGGCGAGCCGTTTGCAAGATAACTTCGAAGGGGAAGCGCGGTGCCGCTTCGTCCCAACGCACTCAGGGTTTTCTTGACAAAGCAAGTAGCGAACGAAACACTGAAGCATGCAAAAGATGGGCTCTAACACCCCTCGTCCATTTTCCCTTTCACATTTTCAACATACAACATCCTTCGTAAAAACAATGTAACTTTACAAGGGGAAAAACAATGCAGTTACAACACACACTGCCTCGAACGATAAATTTACAAATCCATGGTCAGAAATCTGCTCCGGGCATGCCGCGAACACTTCCGGGGGGGAGTTCCGAAGTTCTGTGCTTCAAGTCTTCGCGCCAGCCCGTAGCCATACTTAACATTCAATCCTCGTTCAGCACGTCCTCACAGATCTCGTCGATCAACCGAAGATATGCCATATCTATGATCTCCAGAGCCATCTCCCGAAGCTCGCTGTCGGTAGGCATCCGTCCTGCGCCGAAGTCGGGGTTAGAGTCTATGCGAAGGTGATCACTCCGTCTCCACCTTCACCGCCGCGAAGCTCTCCGACGAGGCGTCAGGAATTAAATATACATACTCGGGCGGCCCAAGGATCCCCTCTTCGATCGGCTCTATTTTTGGAACGACCCCTTCGGCCACGAAGGGGTCCACTAAGTTACGCTTGGCTGCCCTACGGGCGGCCCGCTCTCTAAGAATGGCATCCCGACGCGCGGGATCCCTTGAAAAATCCGCGAAAAAGCGCTTAGCCGCTTCATTGTGAAGGCGGTAACGCTCCGCTCGATACGACAAAAACTCGGCGTACGAAACATTAGGATGGCGAATACTAAACTTCGTCCAAACGTTCGGCGCGACAAAAAGGGAGTTAAGGGGCAGAGTTGAGCTGCTCGCACCTTCGGCCCTCTGCGCAGGGACCACCGAAGGAACCTGCGCAGAGATACCGTGCATCAGTTTACTTTACAAAAATTCCATCCCGTCAAGGGGAGACTGGTTCACTCCTTTACAAGTACTAGACCGACGCGTTTCAGACATCGGCACCTTCGGCGACGACGGGGGCCTCGCTCAGCACGGCGCTAGCTTCGGTGGCCTCGACCGACGCGACAGTCGTGTTGACTGCTGCCTCCGCGGGTCCCTCGCCACCAGGAGAGTTGGCAGCCAGCAGCGTAGCCTCGAGCTCTGCCGCATGTGCCACCTCCGAAGCATCTGCCGCAGCGTCTTCTCTCGCGGGGACCGCGGCCGCCACGGCATCAACAGGGGCAGGCGTGACCTCTTCCTCAGTGGCGAGAGGGCCGCCGAGGCGGCGGGTGCCGGGGCGGTCCCTCGCGGCCGCCTCGGCTTTGCTCCCCCCCTCGGTCGCGGGCCCCGACGCGCCGCGCCCCGTGCCCTTCTTCGGTGGTGGGAGCCGTCGTGTCTTCGGCGGCGCCGGGGTTCGTCCCTCAGGAACGCCGGCGGCTTCGCCTCCCTCCTGTGCCGCAGCTACGGAGCCCTCAGCGGTGATAAGAGGAACGCCGGGCATGGCGATCCAATCCCCCTCCGTCATGAACTGGGGCAGGGGTGGAGTGCCGCCGAACCGAACCCGGAGACGGTCGTAGACACGCTGCTGCAGTCGAGGCTTTATCTGCGAAACAATGTGGGCAGTGTGTCAAGGTACTTACGAAAGTATACTCTTAACGCAATCATAAGCATAAGGAGGAAGTAGCTTCGGCGCACCTGGGCACTAAGGCGAGCGGACTCGTCCAAAGTGAGTTGATACCCGCGCTGGGCGAAGAAGGTGTTCATGAAGTTTTTCGCGAGGTTCTTGGGGAGCACCGGGAGCTGTCCAACGTCCAGGTCCGCGTCGCTGGGCCATTCGAAGTTCTCCTTCGTAAGCCGACGAAGGTCGCCCTTGCTGATCGTCTTCTCCGAAGATGGACGATCTGGGGGCACCGGCGAGCACACCGAATAAGCTAGCGTACGAACCCCCACCGCAGTCGCGAGCTCTCCGAAGATCTTCGTGTTCATCGAGATGAGGTCGAAGCAGGCGTTCACCCACTCGTAGTATGACTCAACGGTGCACCGGGGGAAGGGGACGGGCGGCGCGTCCAGGTTACACTGCTCCAGCACCTGCAGTATGTCGTTGCGAAGGACCTCCGCGCTCCGAAGGTGATCTGTGCGGTACCGCTCCAGCGTCCCGCTCAGTTCGCTCGCCTTTTCCTGCGCTTCGGCCAACTTGGCCTCCCTGTCGGCGAGCCGAGTGTGCAAGTCCTCCTTAGCACTGCCCAGGGCCTCAACGTCGTGGCGCAGCTTGTTGAGGGCGGCTTCGGAGTTTTTCGCCGAGTCTTCTTTCTCCTGCTGCAGCCTTCGGGAGCGCTCTTGCTCGCCGGCCCGGCGGACCCTCCCGGCTCCGCCACCCGGTTTTCGAGCGAGGAGACAGCGGCCACCGATCTCTCCTTTGTCTCCTTGCTCTCCTGCTCCAGCCTTCAGGCGAGGCATCGCGACGCGATGAAGGCCTTCGAGGGACGGGGTCCCCGCATGCCGTCGTCAGCTCAGCTGCGGTAAGCTTCCCGAAGTATTTCTCTTCATGAGGGATGGAGAAGCTTGCTCCGGCTTCTTCCAGGAACTGGCGCTCATGCCCGCCACTCGTCAGCCCCAAAAAGCGGATTGTCTTCCCGCCAATCGGCCTTGGCTTCGGCGGGAACTTGAAGACGAACGACGGCGGCCGGGGGCTCCTCAGGCGTCACCCGATTGCTGCTGCTTTCGGGCCCCTCGTCCTCCTCCTCCTCCGCTTCGGGGACGACGTCGTTTCTCTCGGAAGCAGGGGCCGAAGGGGAGGCCGACTGCTCGGTGCCATCGGAGGAAGTGTCAGACGAGCTGCTAGAGGTGGAACTGGAGTCATCTTTTTCTTGTGGGGCTTCGGCGCCGAGGGCGGCAGGGCTCGGCTTGCGCGGCGCATCCCCAACGGAAGACACGATGCGAACATCGCTGTCATCGTCACTATCTTTTTCTTGCGGGCTAAGGGGGACCAGCAGTGGCCCGGCGGCCCCTGTCCCTGCCATCGCCGAAGGCACGTCCGAAGGCGCGGCCGCGCGCGGTGGCACGACGGCTATCACATCTTCGACGAGGCTCGTCTCCATGTCGACGACGCGGGTCCTCTTGGGGGACGGGGGCGAGTCCGCCGGCCGCCCGCCCCCGTTTCTTCGGGCCTTCCCTTCGGCGGCGACAATGGCCGCGGCGGTGCGCTCCTCCCCGCCGGTCTTCCGCGGAGCGGCGCACGGCGAAGTCGCCGGTCTCCCTCGCCGTCCGCTTCGGCGGCCGCAACCGCCGCGGCCTTTTTCTCGGCTGCCTCGCGGTGCTTGGCAAAACCGGCGCGCTCAGGTGGAGTGATCTTGAAAAATTCGAACACCCGGTTCGTCCGGGATCCGTTCAGCTCCGCAACGGTGTCTTTATACTCCTTCGGCGAGACGGGGCCGAGGATGAAGTCCCCGTGCGCCTCCACCTTCCTTCTCCTCAGCACTGCGAGAAAACAGTCTAGTTGGTCAGCATTTCATTTACCAGGGACATAGCTGAGAACAACTCTCCGAAGGACGCAAAGCAACTTACATTCGGCGGTGAAGCCGAAGACCTTCGTCGAATCAGGGCAGGGAATGCCCCCGATATCCTCCACCCACTCGTCTTCGGCCACGGACCAGCCGTCCACTAGCGGGCACACGGGGATGCTGCGGTACTCCTCCACTATATCGCGTGTGCCGTACTTGCGCGCGAACCGGCGCAGCATTATCACGAATTCGTCGCCCTCCGGGCACGAAGGGTTCTTGGCGTAAGACTCGTGGAGGGGCGGGAGCTCCTTCGTCGCCAGCGGGTGAGCGCCTCCGGAAGAAGGAGGGCTCAGGGTGTAGTAGAACCAGTGCTGCTGCCAATCCAAAGGCCACTTGTTCCGGTACGCGGTGACCGGGCTCACCACGCCGGCCTTGTATGAAAATTTGAGGCAGCCGAACTGGCAATCTTTCTCCACAGACTGGTCCCCCTCTTCCTCGAAGACCGTCCGTCGCTGGTGGTGCACCTGGTGCGCCGAAGCAAAGCCTTCGGCGGAGGGCTTGATCTTCGTCGTCCGGCATATCCACATATACACCGACAGCCGCAGGATAGCGTTTGGGGTGAGCTGGTGCAGGTAGATATCGAAGTACCGAAGTATGTCGACGACGGCGGGGTGTAGCGGAAACCGAAGCCCCGTGTACAGTAGGTCACAAAAGATGACAACTTCGTTGTCCCGCGGCCGCGGCACAGTCTCCCGGCCAGGGGCTCGGCCGGCCCCGACCATCCGGTTCTTCACCAGCGCCTCCAAGTCGGTCTTGTCGATCTGGCTCCGACCGAACGTGTAGGTCTTCGCGATCTCTCTCGCGACAGCATCGCGTCTCCGCTTCGGCGCCATGAATGCTAACTAGGCACGAAGTGAAAGCGGAAGCAAGGGGGCTGGAGGAAGTCTTACAATAGACCTTCGGAGCTCTCGCGCGTCGAAGCTTTGGGTCGCAGCCGCAGGATGGGGCAACCCAAAGGACGGCCCCCCCTTTTTATAGTAATGAGTCCCGATAATCGCGCCGACGACGACCGAAATTACCTTTTTACCCAGTGACAGCCCCTCACTATGGTAAATTTGCCAAGGAGCAGCGCACGTCTTTTTTCGGGTCGCCGTGTCAGCGTGGGCCGTCCGGGGGAGTTCCGAAGACCTTTCTTCACCCGGATAAGGTCGATCGTAAGTTCGGCCCATCACAGGTTCAGGACGGCCCTCGCTGACGAGGGGCTACTGTTGGGGAAGTTGGTCTTCGGAAGCGTCGCCCTCGCTCGGCCACGCTGGCGACCCTCGGTCTGCGTACGGCTTCGGTCTCGTGAAAAGACCCTTCGCTGCACGGGCGCTAACAAAACACTAATGCCGCTTACGCCATATGAGTTTCGTTGTGCAGGGATGATCCCTTATGGCGGCGCCTACCTTCGGTACCGAAGGTACGGATGACCGTGCTCCGGTGACGAAGGCCCAAGAGAACCAGGAACGAGGCGCGCCGGCCGCGGGCATCGCGCCCGGGATCGGTGACGGCGCGGGCAAGGCATCTGAGGAGGCGTGACGCCCCTGGTCCAGGATCGCTACTTCGGCACCGAAGGTGCGACGATCCTGGACACGTGGCTACCGCCAACGTGTAAAGTGGGCTCTGGACGGGGCAGAGACAAGGATGCCGCGTGTAAAGGCGTTTCGGCCGTACAAAGACACGCTGGAGGCCTGTACGACGCGGGGACTTACTGTTATACCCTTGTAAAGTGTTTAAAGCAGTTTGTCAGGAACAAAAAAGGTGTAATTGAGGCAAATGACTATGCCCAGGGGTCTCCTATAAATAGTGAACCCTTTGTAATAAAACGGACACACTGTAATGAGAAGAGAGCACCGAAGGCATCAGCTGGTCTTTCGGTCTTCGGTCTGCTGAGTATTTCCTTGTTTCCTTTACTGTTCTGTTAAGTTTAGCGTTTCCTCTCCTCGCACAAGTAGAAGTAGAAGCCTTGCGGAAGCAACCGAAGGGAGGGAGAGAACTCAGGGGGTTGTTGTGTCGGCGTCCACCCTTCGGGCCCGATTTCCACCAACACCCGTATTTCCGTTACGTGATACTGTTACCGTGTTACTGTTTAGAATGTAAATGGGAACAGTAAAGTGAACAGTAAAAGTGTTCTCATTTCATTGATGAACCGTGTTTTTATACAAGGCGGTACACGTCGGTTTCTGGGGAGACGACGCTCCCACGCGCCCCTTCGTGAGGATTCCGTAACTGCAATTAGCAGTTGCTAATTGCTTCTTAATTGATCATTAGGATATGGAATATTCTCAACACTCCCCCTGATCAATTATCTTCTTGATCCTCTATGTTCATCATAATGTTTAATCTTGAAAACCCTGTGGGAAAAACTTGGATGTGCATTGATATATCAGGATAAAACTCCTTAAAAAACAATGGGAAAATATAGGAGAAAACACCATGATAATCATGTGTATGCCCATAAAATATCATCTCCTAAAAACCCCCTGTGGGGAAAAATAAGATGATATAGCATACATAATGCTGATATTGCCTCATTAAAACTTTATATGAGAAACCCTCAAGGTAAAACTCATATAAAGAAAAGAGTACAATACAATGCACAAAGGATTAATTTTTCATATGTACTCCCCTAGATTTCTGCAAGTCTCTAAATCTCCTATACCAATTCCTTCAACATATTTATGGAATAATGAATATGGTAGAGATTTTGTGAATAAATCAGCAAGATTATCACATGACTTAGTTTGCAGGATCTCAATTTCCCCATTGTTTTGTAACTCATGGGGATAGAATAACTTGGGAGCAATGTGTTTGGTCAAGTTACTTTTGATGTAACCTGATTCCATTTGTGCAACATAAGCAGCATTATCTTCAAAGATAATGGTAGGTGCATCAAGTGAACCGATTTCACATGACTTCAATATGTGACCCACCACTCTACGAAGCCACACACATTCTCGTGATGCTTCATATAATGCAATGATCTCAGAATGGTTAGTGGAAGTGGATATTAAAGTTTGCTTGGATGATTTCCAAGAGATAGCAGTTCCACCATTCATGAAGACAAAACCTGTCTGGGATTTACTATTATGGAGATCAGATAGGTAGCCTGCATCTGCATAGCCTAAAAGATTCTGATCTGGATTTCTTTGATAGAACAATCCAAGGTCTCTAGTGCCATTAAGATACCTGAATATGGTCTTAACTCCGACCCAATGTCGTTTTGTTGGAGCTGCATTGTGTCTTGCTAGTAGATTCACTGCAAATGCAATGTCCGGACGGGTACTATTAGCAAGATACATCAATGCTCCAATGGCACTTAGATAAGGAACCTCAGGTCCCAAAATCTTTTCACCCTCATCCTGTGGTCTGAAAGGATCTTTCTCAATATCTAAAGATATCACCACCATAGGAGTCTTACATGGGTAGGCTTTATCCATGTTGATTTTTTCCAACATTTTCTAAATATAGGCACATTAGTATACAAATATCCCAAATGGTAAATGTTCAAGCTATAAGCCTAAACAAAATTTGGTTTGACCCAAATCTTTCATTTCGAACTCCGCCTTCAAATGATGACGTGCCTCGTTGATATCTTGTTCATTGCCAATGATGTTTATATCATCAACGTAGACAGATACAATATAAAATCCATTTGTAGTTTTCTTAATGAAAACACATGGACAATCATCATTATTTATGTATCCCTTATTCTTAAGGAACACACTTAATCGATTGTACCACATTCAGCCTGATTGCTTTAAGCCATATAATGGCTTCTGCAACTTAACACAAAACATGTTGTGATTTGCCTCGGGATCTGGTATACTAATTCCATCAGGAACTTTCATGTATAAATCAGAATCCAGTGACCCGTACAAGTATGCGGTCACTACGTCCATCAACTGCATAGATATACGATTTTGTACTGCCAGAGATATCAAATATCTAAAAGTTATGCCACTCATAACTGGAGAATAAGTTTTGTTGAAATCAACGCCGGGCCTTTGCGTGAAGCCCTGAGCAACTAGCTTTGCTTTATATCTCACCACTTCATTGTTTTCATTCCGCTTTCGGACGAAAACCCACTTAAATCCAACAGGATTAACATTGGAAGGTTTCGGTAATACCTCAGAAAACACTTCCCTTTTAGTGAGCGAGGCTATCTCTGTTTTAATTGTTTCCTTCCATTTGTTCCAGTCCGAGCGCTTCATGCACTCTGCCATGGACTTTGGATCTGGATCAGTATGAAGGACTTCAGCAATTTGTTCAGAGAATAAAATGTCGACCTTCGTATTACTACGATTATAAGACTCTCCAGTCTCTATGTAATTAATGGCAATTTCATCAACCCTTGTAAGATCATCATGATTTCCCAATACGATTGATCTCGGGTCATTAGATGTCCCAGCCTCAAAATCTGAGCACATAAGAGGACTAGGTATCAACTCAAATCTCTCCAAGAGGTATTGATTACCAACAAAGTTTGCGTCAACAAAGAATTGACCTTCGTTTACCACTTGCTTTTGTTTCTTATCTTGCATATGGGAATTGCCTCTCCCCCTCTTGCTTCCAAGAGGTATTATTTGAGTGGTTTTCTTTGGTACCTCCACTCTTTCAGGCACATTCCTTGCAGGATTAAAGGATTTAAAACTCCTTTGTAATTGGTAAACGCATCTAGCAGATTATTTGCAATATTTTGCAAATCTAATAATCTCCGAACTTGTTGTTCAGTTTCCATAGTACGTGGATCAGAAAAAGACATGCTTTTAGCATTCCAATTAATTTCTCAGCATTAATCTTTATGGTACATTTCTCCCCCCAATGCCAGAAAATGATCTTCATCGAAGATACTATCAGCGAATCGGGCAGTAAATAGATCACCTGTCATAGGCTCTATGTACTTGATGATCGACGGAGATTTAAATCCCACATAGATCCCCAACTTTCTGTGTGGACCCATTGGTGTTCGATGAGGTGGTGAGATGGGTATGTAAACAGCACACCCAAACTTACGTAAATGGGAAATACTCGGTGGATGTCCACGTACCATTTCTAATGGGGAGATATCATTATATGCAGTTGGTCGTAGTTGGATCAGGTCAGCAGCGTGCAGTACTGCATGACCCCAACACGATGTAGGCAACTTGCAATTCATCAACATTGGTCTTGCAATGAGTTTAATTCTCTTTATCAATGACTCTGCTAAGCCATTTTGAGTGTGGACATATGGCACTGAATGCTGGACTTGAATTCCCGTTGCCATACAATAATCATTGAATGCATGGATGAAAATTCAACAGCATTATCCATTCTAATTGATTGGATTCTATGTTCAGGATAATGTGTCTTCAACTGTATTAGTTGAGACAGTATTTTGGCAAAAGCATGGTTGCGTGTCGACAAAAGAGTCACACTAGACCATCTAGTAGATGCGTCTATCAACACCATGAAATACCTGAACGGTCCACATTCTGGCTGAATCGGCCCACAAATATCACCTTGAATTCTTTCAAGAAATTTGAGTGGTTCAGCCTTGATTTTAAGTGTTGATGGTCTTAAAATCAATTTCCCAGTTGCACATGTTGTGCAAACATAATCCGAGGATTGTGGGAATTTTGTTTTGTGCAAGTTATGACCAATGGAATTGCTAATAATTTTCCTCATCATGCCAACACCTGGATGACCAAGTCTATCATGCCAAGTTTGGAATGAATTGACATCTTGGAAAATTACTTTATATGCAACAAGAGACATTGGTTTTATGTATGTGTAGTACAATCCAGATTCGAAGGAGGGTATTTTCTCGCAAATTTGCTTGCCATATCCTGTAAGTTTGGTGAAGCAAATGAATTCTTCTTTGCCATCTACATGTGTTTCCACATGAAGACCATTCTTACGGATATCTTTATAGCTTAGTAGGGTACGTGTTGATTCCGGATACAATAATGCATCCTCTATCGTCAATTGTGTACCCTTAGGGAGAACAATAGTGGCTCGTCCTGAACCAACTATTAAAGCATCGCTTCCCGCGATGGTCATAACATTTCCTCTTCTTTTTCTAAGAGTCTGAAAATATTTCATCTCCCTTAGTATTGTGTTGGTAGTACCACTATCAACAATACATAATTCCTCCTCCATTGGATTGACATCACAAGACATCTATCATAAATAAGAAAGTAATACATAACTAAAAGACTTCTTATTTAGATACATACTAATGTATTACAATAGCCAACATATGAGTATTACAATACATAAGTACTGTCACAAAACATCCATCTCACAAGTTTGCATCTCTCACACATAGAGTTTGCACAATTATTACAACACTTAATAATCCCACACTATAATAAAATAGTAGCTTCGGCTTGAGACAATTTATTCCAAGTCTCCAAACATGTCGTTTGAGGTGGTGGGAAGCTTCTCCTTCATGAGATCTAGGTTGTCATTGTTGTTTGAACAACCCACTTCCTTGTTCGCAGCAGGTGCAAGATTGAAGTGTGCTTCATATCTTGGCTCTTTGTCCTTGCTTTACTTTGCATCCTTTAAAGACTTTTGGTAGAGGGCTACCAAATGCTTTGGAGTATGGCAATCCTTAGCAAGGTGATTAAAAGTGCCACATCTATGACATTTAGAGTCATTTTTGGCTTTAGCATCACCACCCTCGCTTACCCTTATGATAAGGCTTATGCTTTTTGTTTAAAGTTTTCTTCTCGGGCTTGTTCTTGGGGTCACCAAAATTGGATCCCTTGAACTTTCTCTTATTTTTCTTTCCCTTACCCTGCACATTATGAACTTCAGGAAGCGGTGCTGCACCTGTCGGATGCTTATGATGGTTCTTCATTAGAAGCTCATCATGTTTCTCGGCCTGAGTCAATGTGTGGATAAGTTGAGAATATTGAGTGAATTTATTAGCCCGATACTGCTGTTGCAAGACTCGATCCGCATGAAGCATGGTAGAAAGAGTTTTCTCAATCTTATCAGCATCTGTTGGTTCTTTCTCACAAAACTTCAACTTAGAGCAAATTTTATGAACAACATGATTGTAGTCTGCAACGGACTTAAAGTCTTGCAAACGTAAATGGTTCCACTCATGATTAGCCTCTGGCCAAATGAGTTCTTTTTGCTGATCATAACGCTCTTTAAGCGCAAGCCATAAAACATGAGGATTCATCTCCGTAAGGTACTCTTGTTTGAGATCCTTGTGGATGTGAAACCTCAATAGCATAAAAGCGCCAAACTTCTTTTGTTCATCCAAAACGACACCTGCAGTAGGCTCGCTAAGGTATGGCAAAAGTCCACGGGATGCAAAGTTGATCTTTATATCCGAAGCCCAAGTGGGGTAATTGTGGCCATCAATGGCGAGTTCATCAAACTCTTTTACCATGGCCATAGCCTACAAAGTAGGACCACATGATTCAATAATTCATAAATGAAATATAATCAAGTGGCTAAATAATGTTGTAATAAATGCAAATTAATTTAATAACATAACTCTCGAAGGATTAATAAAAGTATAAGGTAAACAAATAGCATGTAAACCCTCAATTTTTAATCTCGTCAACTCGTATACATGGTAGATAGTCTCAAATGCCATAGGGCATAGAGTAGATCAAAATGATAGAGAAATAATTTGGTGCCAAAGCATGGTCTGAATGCAAATAATTCATCATGAATTAAATGCAACCTTTGCTAAGCTCTCTATCACACCATATGTATACTCAAGTTAATGATTGAGCATTGAATTTGGTAATCACTACAGTAGTGTAAACCAAAATCCTCAGTGGTAGTCACTTTTATAGTGTTAGCCATTGGGATACTTTCACAATTAATCCTTGTTTTTGGGAACATTATATATGTAGTCATCAATTTTCAAAATGAGCATGATGTAGACCTTTAGTGATAGACCGTTAAAATCCATATTCATGGGTATGATCTCTATCACCTAATGTTTGTATCCCAAAATTTTGAGAGAAATGTATAAGTAATTGCAAGAGATCATTAGTAATATTTTACTAATGAAGAAAATCACAACAACGAGATGATGTATGTGAACAAAAACATAGCAATAACGAAATTAAGTATGAAAGTGACAATATTTACACAAACATACTAACATTAATATCGAAATTGCAAAGTACATAAGTGCTAAAAACACATTTGTACATAACCATCACATGCTAGATCTAGACTTAAAAAATGACAAGACTAAACAGTGATAAACAACAGTAATTAACATAGACTAATATCTAAGGATTGGAGTATAAACTGCTGGAAATTTCTAAATGAAATAAAATAAAAGAAACAGAGCAACAGGCCCAGGATTCATGGCCTCATGGCCTGGCCGAGGTGGCTGGCATCGCCACGGCCCGCGTGGTTGCCGGCGGCCGTTGCCGCCGCCCGGCCATCCGGCCGTGCGGGCGCGCGCCGGCGGGGCACCGGTAGGCCGCGTGATGCGCGGCCGGTAAACGGGCCGGCCTTGCCGCATGGCCCAGCAGCCGGTGCGGTCGCCTGGCCCAGCCTTGGCCCGTCAGCCAGAGGCCCAGTCGGTTGCATATAAGAGGGGCAGTTAGGGTTGGAAACCCTAACCGCAGCCTCCCAACCGCAGGAGCCGCGGCAAGGCCGGCGCCGCTGCCGGTTCTTCCGCCGACGGATCCTGCCTCCTCCTCGCCGTCCGCAGCCACCAGACGCCTTCCTTGTTGTAGATCCGCCCCTACCACTTGTCCATCTACCACCGGAAGTTGATGTCCGGCGCAGATCGAAGATGGGGGCCGCCGCCGGCTCTCGCACCTCTGTCGCCGTTGACGAGGTCGAGCCGGCGCCCCCCAACCCACGGCGGTGCTGCTCAGGAAGTGGGAGGCGCGCGCCTCTCCCCGGAAGGAGAAGCCCGGTCCCAATCTCGCCCGCCGACGTGCCCGCCGCTCTGAGTCCCGGAGCTCGGGCTTTCACGTGAGCGGACGACGATGTGTGCGAGGCTCGGCGACGGAGTAGCAGACGGGCCGTGTGGGACGTTGATCCACGTCCTGTGGAGCGTGGGGCTGACCAGCGGCGAAGACGAAGGTGGTGGCGGCGGGGCCTGCAATGCCGGCTCGACGACGTTTCCGGCGTCTCTGGAGAAGAGACGCAGCGGCGGCATCCCCCCTTCGGGCCGCGAGGGTCCCCCCGGGCGTGGCCGTTGGCGAGCGCGCGACCGAGCTGCGATGGCCGGCCCGTTCACCCTCGGTGCCGTTCGGGGAGGTGGCGACGGCGGCGAGGATGGAGATCTGCTGCGGCGGTGGCCTGCTACGGGTGAAGGAGCACGTGTTGCGTCCATGTGGACTTCCACGGGTTCCCTCGCTGGTGATGCAGGAACAACACTGGTGGTCGGCGGTCTCGACTCGTCGAGAGGCAAGTCACACAAGACAACCGGTACCTGAACCACGGCCGTCCACCCGTGCGCATCGCAGTAGGCCACATTGGCTACCAGGATGCGAGCAAGTGGAGTCCAGGTCGAGGTTGGAACTGGCGCCGAGGAGACGATGTTCAGCGGCTCGGCTTCGACGGGGATGGTCGGGGTCGACGGAGGCGCCGTCATGGCGCTCCAGAGAAGGAGTGCCTCGCGTGCGGCGTTTGGCGTCGCCGTGTGGTTGTCAGCGAGGGAGTGACGCACATGGTGCTGGATCAGTTCCCTCAGGCTTCTAGCACGGTGATGAAGAGGAATGTGCATGACGGAGGCCACAAGTTCATCGATGGTAGGCATAGTACCTCTCCTGGTTGGAGGCCGATTCCTCCTTTCTTCTCCGGCGAACTTGCCGGCGAACTGCTCTTCTCAGTGGTTCGAGCGTGACTGATAACGTGTTTAGAATGTAAATGGGAACAGTAAAGTGAACAGAAAAAGTGTTCTCATTTCATTGATGAACAGTGTTTTTATACAAGGCGGTACACGCCGGTTTCTGGGGAGGCGACGCTCCCACGCGCCCCTTCGTGGGGATTCAGTAACTGCAATTAGCAGTTGCTAATTGCTTCTTAATTGATCATTAGCATATGGAATATTCTCAACAGTTACGTGGCCGTTTGGCCGTTTAGTTTAACCGCCCGGGCGATGACGTGCCCTCCTGACGCGGCGCCTCCACAGTTTCTCGAACCCCGGCGCCGAAAGCGCCACACGTCGCCGGCTAGTTAAACCACCATTTCCCCCCGCAGCAGTAGTCCTCTCCTCTTCGATCGCCTCGCCGCGAGTCGCCACAAGCCCACAACGCACAGCCCACGAAGCCGCGGCCCCCTCTCGCTCGCCGACGCATGGACCCCACCGCCCCCAACTCCTCCGGCGGCAACCACCACGCCGCCGCCGCAACCGACGCGGACGCCACAGGACCGACCAACACCACCGTGACGCTCCCACCGCTCACCCTCCGCGACGTGCCGCGCCTGCCCGCCGCGCTCGCGTCGTCCCCGCCCCCGGCGGTCCAGAACCCCATCTCCCGCCACCCCTACTTCCACCCGCCGGCCACCTTCTACATCTCCCCGGGGGACGTCTCCCTCCGCCACGCCTTCTTCGACCTCGCCTCCTCGGCGCCGTCCCCGCTCGTTGCCTACCGCCGCGCGGGGCCCCGGGGGGACATCACCGTCGACCCGGCCCGCGCGCGCGCCGCTCTCGTCACCTGCGGGGGCCTCTGCCCGGGCCTCAACACCGTGCTCAGGGAGCTCGTCGTCGGCCTCCAGGAGCTCTACGGCGTCCGCGACGTCTTCGGCGTCGCCGCGGGCTACAGGGGCTTCTACGGCGCCGACGAGGACCACGTGCGCCTCGACACCGCCGCCGTCGACGACTGGCACAAGAAGGGCGGGACCGTGCTCAAGACCACGCGGGGCGGCTTCGATCTTGGCAAGATCGTCGACGGCATCGTTGCGCGCGGGTACACGCAGGTGAGAGCAGCGCACACGACTTTCAGACTTCGACTGAGATGGTGGTCAGCTTCCGTCACCAATTTACTTGTTGTGCCTATCCATCTACCTCTAGACTGCAAGGTCGCACTGTGATGTACTGAATTGGTGATGTGGGGATTTAAGTATGCTTTAAACTAATTTAGGATCCTAGTAATCAAACTGGTTAAGACTTCTGCAAACTGCAATCTGCCCAAGTGTTAAACAATACCTCATGACCATTCTCAAAAGTGTTTTGAGGGCGTTTTTATGTTTCATGTGTGTTAGATATTCACATAATCACATTACTCAGGGTATGACAGGTCTTATAGTGTTATTGTCAGTTTTACTCCAAAAAAAAACATTATTGTCAGTTAGGGGCAAGAAAGAAGTAGATGAACCATTATTGCATTTTTTTAAAAACCTGAATGGGATGAAACCATGAAGGTATGCTGGTTTGGCGATCAATGTGCTAGCTGTGTAATTCCTTCCATATATCATTGCCACTATACATTTCTAAATGTACATGTTCTTGCTGAAGGTATATGCAATCGGTGGAGATGGAACTATGAGAGGAGCTGTTGCAATCTTTCAAGAGTTCAAGCGCCGTGGTTTGGACATATCCATCACTGGGATCCCAAAAACTGTGGACAATGACATTGGCATCATAGACAGGTCGTTTGGTTTCCAAACTGCGGTGGAGATTGCTCAGCAGGCAATTGATGCGGCACATGTGGAGGCTGTTAGCGCTGTCAATGGTGTAGGCCTTGTCAAACTAATGGGCAGGAGTACAGGACACATTGCTCTTCATGCCACCCTGAGCAGCCGTGATGTCGACTGCTGCTTGATTCCAGAGGTTGATTTCTACCTCGAGGGCAAGGGAGGTCTGTTTGAGTTCCTATATGAGCGGATAAAGAAGAAGGGGCATGCTGTCGTTGTAGTCGCTGAAGGAGCTGGTCAGGAATTGATTCCCCGTACTGATGATCAGAAGCGTGAGCAGGATGAGTCTGGCAACATTGTGTTTCTTGATGTAGGCCCCTGGCTGAAATCTGAACTGGGTAGATGGTGGAAGAAAGAGCACCCGGATGAACTGTTCACTGTGAAATACATCGATCCTACATACATGATTCGAGCGGTTCCAGCAAATGCTACGGATAATTTGTATTGCACCTTGCTGGCTCATTCGGCAATCCATGGGGTCATGGCTGGGTTTACTGGCTTCGTGCCTGGTCCGATTAATGGGACATACAGTTACATACCATTGGAAGATGTCGCTGTGGCAAAGAACCCTGTTGATGTGAATGATCACAAATGGGCATGGGTCAGATCAGTCACAAATCAGCCAGATTTCCTGATATCCAAAGCATAAGACCTGAAGCTCAGTGGTGTGGCCAAATTGTGTAAAGATCACTTATCCTCCCTGCACATGTTAGAATGGATTGCTCTGATCCAGTTGCTCCCCCGGTTATTTGCTGTTCAATATGGTAGATGTTGTCTCCTCCAGTTTGTGTGCTTGTGGAATTCTTCTGAGAATGTAGGTAGCAAGTTGTGCTTGTGTGTATGTTTGAATTGCCGTTCTCATGAATAAATATGCATGATGAAGCTTTTGTTCGGATGAAAAATTGTTTCTTTACCTTAAGCAGCTGTTTGTCAGTACCAGAGCATATAGTAAAATATTGTTGTTTACATTAACTACCTGTTTATCATCATTGGAATATATTAACTGCAACCATTCAACCAAAAAGGCCTATTAGCTCAGTTGGTTAGAGCGTCGTGCTAATAACGCGAAGGTCGCAGGTTCGAAACCTGCATGGGCCATCCAATTTTTTGTTACCTCTAATCTGCGCGAGCTGCTTCAGTGATTTATACTAGCTTGTGGACTATCAGATGGCAAATCCGGACGAACAAAATCCAGTCATCTCTGTACTTTCAGTTTTGTTTACTTTTTTTTTACATATGCAAAATCTTATTATTTCCCCGTATCTTGGCGATTGTCCGACTCTCATCCTCTGCTCTGTAGATTGCGGCCTGAAGGGACTGCTCGTGCTCGGCCAAATTGAAATGAGATGCCGAGTGCCTGCTAAATAGCTCTCTTCAAGTGTCTAGAACCTCACAAGATGGAAAGTAAAAAGCCTTCCGAATCACAGGAGCCCAATCTTCTCGTATAGAACACAAGTTGAGCCAGCGGAGAGAATTACAGGGTGGAAGTGAACCAACCACCTCAAGCAATTGCCAATATATCTACATCATGTACATCATAAATCAGAGTTCTCAGCTGCCTCATGCTAGCTACTTTACAAGCTAGTGCCTAGTGTTTCTTCACTTCACCGAAACTTCCCTTGCCGCCGCTGAACGACTGACTATTCACGGACATGGATGTCCCCCGTGCATGCATGCGCCTTTTCTCTAACTGATGAACTCACTTCAGACCAGTCAAGATTCAGGGCAGATTGGCTCAATTTCTATTGGCAGACCTCTCTGGAACTCCACGTACGGGTATGCCATCGGAATGTCATCGCCATCGATCCTCCATCTGCAAGGCGCCAAGTTTTCAAAGATGGTGAGGGGAAGGATGATCAGCTAGCGGTTCTTTGGTAACCGTAGGTAATTCTACTACTCCCAGAAAACAATGTCAGGTCCATTTTGTCATATTCAGATCAGATGGTCGCAGATTATTTTTAATCGGATTTGGCAATTTGATCACACAATAGTGTTGTTTCTCTGGTCTGTTGGCACATTGCAGTTTTGCAGTAACACACAACTTGCAGACATGCTTGTGCTGTGTGTTGTCGCTTGATAATATGTTCGACAGTTCTAGATCCACAACTATATAATATTTAATTCAAGACTTGAGGTCCCTGTCGATGGAAACATAAATAAGAGAGGGCATGTGGTACATCACAACCCTCTTGCTATAACTTTCAACAGTTTCTATTACAAGTATGACACTGCTAACCTCATTGTTCTGCTTCTTTGTTCATGTTTTATTTTATCGGTTTCGCTGTTCAACATTGTTAAAATTCCTTACTAGTATGTGTTACTATTAAATCCCAATGATAAGCACATTATTCTGATTTCATGTTCATTTTGTCTCGTACCTATTTTAACTTAAAATATGTCCCACCGCATTAGTTTGTTACTCCAGTTATTAAAATGTTCTGCCACTGATTTGTGTGTGCATCTCCCAACTCTGGTAGAACAAACATTCCCTTTTGTTTTTACCTGTAATTGAGCACAAGGTGATGGAGAAAGAAAGCAGCCTCTACTTTGGCAAGCTCCGATCCTGGGCAGAGCCGGGGCCCTCCGCCGAACGGCGTAAACCTCTTGCTTGTCCCTTGGCTTGAGCCCTGGTACAACAGTCGGATAAGTTGTGATGCGTGCATATGAATCAAGCCCAGAACATCATCAGAGAAGCCAAAGAGAAAAAATAGTGAAGCAAAGCCAAGGATGCTGGCTTTGAATGAGAGGAATCATGGCCAGGACCATTGGCAACAGGCACTACAGCCTCAGGTAGCTTGCTTGGCATCTGAAGATAGTTGCAGGTAATTATGTCACAGGTGGACACTCACTAATTAAAGGCAGCAATTAGTTAAGAGTAGTACACGCTTTAAAGAAGATTCCCTAAAAGCCCAGATAAGCTTCTTTGATAGGTGCTCTAACCTTTTAATTGTATATTTCAGGTTTGAATAAGTAGCTTATTATCACAAAGTTAAGCTGTTGATTAATTATGGCCTGGCAGGAATGAAATATGATTGTGCGAATCATCAGCTCATTAGTTCCTTACTAATATTAACTGGCAGGTAGGAAAGTACTACTGATGAACAGAAAAGAGCATACCTCCCATCTGCAGGGCTGAAAATGTTGGGCGTTTCCATGAAGCGAGGGGTTCAGATGAACAGCGCTGAAGACGGGTAGGACCTTCCAGCCAGATGGAATCAGATACTCTGCAACAGAGCAAAAGCGAGAGCCACTTGCTTTTGAGCATCTTCGTCTACCAAAGCTAGGTGTTTCTAGGCATAATGATGCTTAAAAATCAGGCTTAAAGGTGCGACCATCCCGTCTGCCTCCGATCCATTATCATGTGATGAGCACAAATGGAATCTGCAAGGAAAGCCTCAATATGGTGCTGATGCAGGGTTGTTAATTTTACCTTTGTATCTGACATCTTTGAGAGCCTTCCTGTGGACGAACTTGACGATGTTGCCGCATCTCAAGGCCTCATTGATAACCTGCAAGAGCATGCACAAATGTATCACAAACACGCAACTAGCTAGACTGAATATCGACAAAATGTGCCATTTTTGTATGGCTTGCTGCTGACAGGAGGGGAAAAATTGTCCCTTGCTTACTAACAAATCTTATACAGTAGGCAGTGAATAATAGTCATCTTACATGTTGGGTATATTCCATCTTCTTGTAGTCTTCTGAAGTCAAGCACTCCTCCTTTCCTTTGTTGGATCTTATGCTGTCGTGCTCCCTCTGCGTGCATGGCATGTTCACATGCATATAGTTTACTGATGGCCACCGGCTTAGCTACTACTACAAGACAGTGAAAAATCATGCATGTATATTTACCTGGACCATGTCCAGATCTTCCGTAGATTGTCCAAGAAAATACACGACCATGGAGATCAGGAGCGAGGTGGTCTCGTATCCTCCCAGCAGGGAGTCCAGCACAAAGCTCACTTTCTCCTCATCGGAGAGCTCATTGCCTGACAGGAGCACGTCAAGGAAATCGCCCTTCTTGCCTGACCCGGCACTCCTCCGCTCCTCGATGATGCCCTTCACAGTGCTGGATATCCTCTCTCTAGCCTGTGTGAGTTATTACCACTGTTATAGATATACTGTATGATCATAACGCATCTTTTATTAAGGTAAGCATGGTATTGTTTTCTTAATTAATGTAAGCATAGTGTGCGCTAATAATTAAAGGCATCATGTAGTCTGGATGGTTTACCTGGACAGCCTTGGCATATGGGGTCCCTGGGATGTAGAGAGGGAAGGAGACGAGGCCCTTCATGAAGGCCAGGAAGTCCTCCAGTATCCTGGAAGTGACCGGCTCCTCTGGCGACAGCCCCAGCACCTGCTTCACTATCACACTGAACGCGAACTGTGCTTCTCAAAGGACAGAGAGAACACGCCACCACACAGGAGAGGAAAAAAAAGGAAAAGAAGACCCTGTGTAAGTCAAAGCTAGTCACCATGGAAAAAGATTCATGCAGCAAGCACGTCGGTGACATGTGTCTCAAAAAGGGATTAACAGCAAGAGTACACGGTTGCTAACCTTTCTTGCCTCCTCGCAGAAGGAGATGACCCTGACCCCGCCGCACTCCTCGCCGCCGGCCGCCTGGCGCCGCCATGAGCCGACGACGTGCAGCGCGATCTTCTCGATATCGCGGAGGTAGCTGGGCTTGAGCTTGGTGGAGGTGACGAGGGCGAGGGCGAGGTTCCTGAGGCGCTTGTGGTCCTCGCCCAGGACCACGAGCATGGAGGACTTGCCCAGGATGCCATGGATCGGCCTGGGGTAGCTGCACTGGAACAGCCGCTCCTCGTTCTGCAGGATGAAGTGGTTGAGGTCCTGGTCGCACGACACCACCGTGGGGGTGCAGAACAGGTGGGACTTGAACACCCGCCCATACCTGCAGACAGCAGCATCAACATTGTTAGTTGCTAATCAGTTACTGTGCCATATGCCACCATGTCAATAAAACATTTACCGTATCACGCACTTCACTATCACGCGCTCACAGCAAGCAAAAAATTAAACACGGACATGAAAGATAGATGCATGATAAAGCTGCCTAGACAGGACAGCAGCGGCAGCATCACCTTTTGCTGTCACATGAAATAATGGTGCAATACTTAATTGCGATGTCGCGGTAATTAATAATATTAGCTAATTAAGAAGAAGATCCGATAGATGTAGTTTGCTGTGTGCACGGATGCATGCATGGTGGTGGGCTGGTGTGGCGTGGTAATATTAAGGAAATCAAAGTAGCTAGTGGTATTTTAATTACCTGGAACAGTGATCCTCCAGGAAGCCGCCCAGCGTGTTGGAAGCATGGGGCGTGAGGAACCTGAGCGTCTCGCCGATGAGCGGCCATCCGAAGCTGCCCCTGGGGGCCTTGGGGTTCAGGAGCAAAGGCAGGAAGTGGCTCAGCACCAGGGCCAGGAGCGAGGCGAGCAGGATCGCCGCCAGAGCGGCCAGCGCGAGCTCCCCGGCCGCCATCATCGACCACCACCACTCGCAACTCTCATCTCACACGAGCAAGCAGCATGGAGCTAGCCAGCAAGAATCACTCTGTCTATCTTTATATAGCTATATATATATATATATATATGTAAGTATATGGATGCTTCGCTTAGCTTGCTCAAACGCTAGCTCACGCAGGCACAAGCTCACCACTGGGCTGCTAGCTGTTCTCTCTCTAGAATGCGAGGCGAAGGGGGAACTATATAGTAGTAGCAGAGAAGCGAGAGGCAGGAAGGATCTTGGCAAAGGGGAGTGAGAGAGAAAGAAACTAAGGCTGCCTTTTGCTTCCTTTCTTCGGCCGTCTTCTTTTCGTTTGTTTAGCATAATGATCTCTGTTCTTTTTCCCTATAACAAAAGGTATTAGTCTAGATTATCAGCCACCAGCCAGCAGTTTTTTTCTCTCAAAACAAATCGGCCAACACCACACCAGCCAAACGGTCAATATGATTCTTGTTTTTACTGCAGCCAAATTACCTCAGTGATTCAGTACAGAACAGTAACATAAGTGTAGTAGCTTTTATCAAGGGGGAGGGGCTGTAGCTAAGGAGTAGGAGGATGGTCCAGTGTAGAGTAGCCTAGCATCTAGGCTGCAAAGGTGCAGTCAAACACGCAGGTAGAGAGAGAAATTCGTGCAAACGGCCAAGTGCAGGTGCATAGTGCTGCTGCGGTGCTCTCGAGTCTGGACAAGGTCAAGCCAAGCGAATGTGGAGATTTGCAATTTTCAACTTGTGACCAGGTACGTAAGCCTCTCTTTAATCCCTTGGCGCTATAGCTCAGACAGCGTAGCAAATGAGCTGCCTTGATCGTAGTCAAATTGAACGCATCGCCAGGGGCGCATCAGAGACTGTTTCTAAAATACAACTAGTACGGAGTAGTAGAAGTTCAAGCACAATACAGTGTCGAGTAGCAGTGGTACTGTGGTAGTACATTGATGATTGATTGGATTGGCGTGGCAAGGAGCACTCAAGACTTTCTTCCGATTATCTTATTGCCTCTGTTTGGCGAGATGATGGTCAAACTACACCTAGTGCAAGTACAATCTCATCATCCTAGGTCAATGTGTGCCTATCTAGGACCAAAAAAAATCTCACATTTAAAATTGATTATATATAGTTTGACTTCGCATATAGTTTGTTTATATATCGGCGGACCGAATTAACAGCAAATTAAACAATGCAGAATTTTGGGGATATATATAGTGCGCGTTGTTCTTCTTTGCAACTTTACTTGGACTTACAGAGAAGGGTAACAGATAATCATGAGGTCTTTTGGTACCATTTGAGCCTCCCGACAATCACTGTTGCAAGACTCCCCACACCGAGTAACCTGCCCCTGTGCTGGCAATTATTATCAGCCCTACTCCACAATCGTCACCAAAATGCACCCAACCGAACACACACAAAAATATGCCTAGTAGTTTGATTAGTTGTTAGCTGTCAGTTTAACAGTCATCACACCAATAGTAGCATATTACTCCCTCCGTTCTAAATTGTATGTCGTTTTAACTTTTCTAGGTGTATAATTTCATAATTTATGTCCAGATGCGTAGTAATATTGATAAACCTAACGGTGTGGAAGGCTGATCTTATTGAAAAGTTTCATTAACCAACCCCCCCCCCACCCCACATAGACCATCCATAATATTTAGTCTAATTAGGTGCAAGTTATACATATTTTGGGTCGACTCAAAGTATTCATAAAATGAATTAGAATGACATTATGCGTAAATAATTTTGGAGGAGAAATGGCAAATCATCACAAAAAACAGTAGTGGATACTCACTTGCACCCTTAAGTTTGGTATACATGATTGAAGGCTAATAATTACTCCCTCCATTTCAAATTACTTGTCGTTGTGACTTATTTTGATTGCTATATGCACCTAACTATATATTTATGTCTAGAGACTCATAACAAAAGTAGTGTATTTAGAGAAATCATAACGACAAGTAATTTGAAATGGAGGGAATATGATCATTTGTACATCATCAGAAACCAATCATTTTACGTACTTTGCCACCACTCCATGTAATCAATGTACTGAAAGTACCACTGAGGTTGGAGACGGGCACGGCGCGCATAATCTTATTAGTGAAACATAAATTTGGACTACACGGCACTTGCCGTGATTTTCACCAGGCCTGGCTGGCCCTGTACACTCTGCACGGGCGCACCCCAGATGTACTTGGAGCTCCCGACCCCGAGGACACCCGCGACACGGAGCGGAGCCGAGCGAAAATATATTCCTCGACGAGAGAAACAGGTGGTGGGTAGCATATTTAGAGGAGCCGCACGAGTGGCAGCGGTTGCAGTACAGATAAGTCCACCTTAGCATCATCGATAGAGGTGCCCCGCACCACCCCAGGTGTTTAATCACGCATTTACCATTTTGTTTTTTTTAAAGTACTCACCCGTCTCAAATTACTCGTCGTTT
Organism: Cenchrus americanus; assembly: GCA_947561735.1. Classification (NCBI taxonomy): domain Eukaryota; kingdom Viridiplantae; phylum Streptophyta; class Magnoliopsida; order Poales; family Poaceae; genus Cenchrus; species Cenchrus americanus. The sequence continues at coordinate 252,137,873 of OX387241.1, forward strand.
CGAATTTTACCGTTACATTTTCTTTTATTATGCACCTGGTATATATCTAGACAAAATACAAAACAAATACACCTAGAAAAGTCAAAATGACAACGAATTTAGAAAGGAGGAAGTACGTTACAAACACACTCGTAAACAACTCACTCCCTATCTCGATGAGCACTTTTGAGAAACTAAATTATCAAATTATCTCAAATTGACGAAGTCATCACCATCTCGATATACTGGGTCACATCCATTGCACCAAAAAGATAATAACAGTTAACTTTTAATCAGTACCGAGTCAAGAACTTAATCCATGTTGCACCGTAGGAACCTTTACCTCACGCTTTGTCGGACCGGTAATGCTTGGCTTCGGGCGTCCGACGCCTCCGGACGGGGGCAACGTGGTAGAAAAATAGGGTGGCGGGCCCACACTTTTGACCTTATCTCTTTTCCCCGCCGCTGCTTTTTCTTCGGATTCGCCCCCGTGACCCACTCCGTCCGGATCTCGCTTGAAGCTCCGCCCATGGCACCCGGAGCTCCGTCCGTCGGCGAGAGCGCGACCGTGCTCCCCCCCGCTCCACCCGTCGGCGAGCGCGCGCGGCCGACCCCCTCCCCTTGCTCCACCCACCACCGACGAGCTACGCGGCCAACCCAACCTTGCTCCTCCCGCGCCGACGAGTGCGCGACCGGGCCCCTCCCCGCTCTCGACCCGTGCCGCCCCGAGGTGGAGCTCGGCCGGGCGGAGCTCCCCGCGCCCTAACGCGCGGCCATGCGGGGGCGAAGCTCCCCCCGCGCTGGCGCGTGGGCGTGCGAGCGGCCCCCTCCCGCGCGGAGCTCGCGGCGTCCACCGCGAGCTCCCCGCGGCGGGGCGCGGGAGCTCGCGCGACGGCTGCGGCGAGCTCCAGGTGATGTTGCGTTAAGCACCACACGGTGTTGCAACAGATTTTTTATGTTCCAGATTTATATGCATGTGCAATAATTATTTTTATGCATGTTGCAATAATTATTTCTTGATGTTCTGTCTATTGATTTTTCATGTCGCAACCTCACGGTCCTTCCTCTTCCCTAGCAGTGTTCATGTCATGTGGAGCCGGCAGTTCAGCCGCCGCGGCAAGGGACTCATCGGCGCATAGGAGATGTCTTCGTGTTAGCAGATTTGGTTTGTTAGTTAGAGATAAGCTTCCTTAGAGATAAGTTTGTTTAGATTGAAGGTTGTTAGGCCTAGGCGTCTTATAAGCCAGGCAAGTGCTTAGGGAAGGACAGGCTTAGATTATTCTCATCTGTAGCCGCTGCCCTGCCTCTCGGGTGCGACGTAGAGCCCACCACGGCTCCGGCGCGCCGGCGAGGTCCAGGGCCGCGTCCTGCGACTTCCTTCGAGTATAACCTGAGAAGCATTCCTCCCACCAATTCCCTCTCCAATCCCCTCGTCCGTGACAACTTGGTATCAGACGAGCCAGGTTCCGTGCCCATGGGGAGCCCCGACAGCTTGAAGGACGCGCTGGAGAAGCTCACCGAGCAGATGAAGGACATGAACACCAAGCTCGACAAGCTCGCACCGCTGGCGCCCGTGGCCACCCAGCTGGCGTCCGTACCTGAGAAGGTGGTCACGCTCCAGGCGGCGGCGTTCGAGAACGCCGAACAGACCCGCGCCCTCAACCTCGCGCTGATCCGCGTCGAGTCCTCTCAGCGCGACGGGAAGGCGCCGGCCCGGGACGACGACGCCGCCGACCACTCCGCCAACGGACCACCTCACCGTGGGCCCAAGCGGGACCTCCCGCCGGAGATGCCCCCCCACCGACAGCGTGACGAAGAAGACGACGACGACTTCACCGGCACCCGCTTCCACCCGCGCGCTCGCCTCGACTTTCCCACGTTCGACGGCAAGGAGGACCCGCTTCCGTGGCTTAACCGCTGCGAGACGTTCTTCAGGGGGCAAAACACGCCGGAACGACGCCGGGTGTGGTACGCATCTCTGCACCTGACCGGATCGGCCCAACTCTGGTACTACCGGCTGGAGCTCACGGCCGGCACCCCATCGTGGCGTCGCTTCGCTCAACTCGTCCAGCAACGCTTCGGGCCTCCCATGACGGACAGCCCCGTCGGGGAGATCATGCTGCTCCGCCGCTCCGGCTCCGTCGAGGACTACACCGACAAGTTCCTCGCCTTGGCGTGTCGCGACGCTGACCTCACGGAGCCGCAACTGGTCCAGATGTACACGACGGGCCTGGTGAATCCGCTGAAGACCGACGTCTCCCTCCGTCGTCCGCAATCGCTCGACGACGCCATCATGCTGGCCCGAGCCTACGAGCAACGCCTACTGCTCGGCCCCTCGGACACCGGCTCGACGCGCAGCGGCCGCGCCTCGTTCCAGTCGTCGTCCAACACCACGGCGCCCAAGGCGGCGACCCCGGCACCCACTCCAAAGACACCGCGGCCGCCCCGGGATCGGCCAGGTCCGTCCCCCTGGCGTCCACGCTTCCTCGCAGACGCCTTTCCCCCGGTGAGATGGCACAACGCCGCGCCGACGGCCTGTGCTACAATTGCGACGAAAAATTCGTCCAAGGACATCGCTGCAAGAAGCTATTCGTCATCGAGGTGGTCGGCTTCGACGACAACGAAGAGGAGGACGTGGATGAAACGATCGAGTGCGCGGCGCTCTCCGGTGTGTTTGACACGCCGGCCATCTCCCTGCACGCAGTCACAGGAGTACGCGCGCGGGGATTCCAGACGATGAAGGTCTACGTCGCCGTCGGGGACGCGAAAGGCCGGCCGCACTCCCTCGACTCGGGCTCCTCTCACAACTTCATCGACGTCGGCATGGCGACCAAGGCGGGCATCGCTCTCCTCCCCAGCGCCGGTCTCTCTGTTGCTGTGGCGAACGGCGACCGGATCTCCTCGCCGGGACGCGCACCGCGGCAGGCCGTGCGGATCGCGGGGGAAACGTTCCACCTCGACTTCTACGCGCTTCCGCTCGGCGAATACGACATGGTCCTGGGTGTCCAGTGGCTCGGCACGCTCGGGCCTGTCTTATGGGACTTCGCTCGACACACGATGGCCTTCACCCGTGGCGGCCGTCGCGTTCTATGGCGCGGCGTGGACACGACACCGGGGCCGACGTCCGCGGTTCTCGCAGGCGACACGGACAACGTCCTGGACGCACTCTTAGAGGAGTTCAGGGACATCTTCCAGGAGCCACAAGGTCTGCCCCCTCGTCGACACCTCAGCCACAGGATCCGCCTCAAGCCGGGCACAGGGGCCGTCGCCGTTCGACCCTACCGCTACGCCCACACGCAGAAGGATGAACTCGAACGCCAGTGCAACGCGATGCTACGCACGGGCGTCATCAGGCCTAGCTCGTCGGCGTTCTCCTCGCCGGCCCTGCTGATCCGCAAGCGTGACGGCACATGGCGTTTCTGCGTCGACTATCGAGCACTCAACGACGCCACCGTCAAAGACAAGTTCCCACTTCCGGTGGTCGAGGAACTCCTCGATGAACTTCGGGGCGCGAGGTTCTTCACCAAGCTTGACCTCCGCTCCGGCTATCATCAAGTGTTGATGCACCCAGATGACGTGGACAAGACCGCCTTCCGCACGCACCAAGGGCTGTTCGAGTTCTTGGTCATGCCTTTCGGCCTGACCAACGCTCCCGCGACGTTCCAGGCGATGATGAACGACATCCTGTTCCCCTTTCTTCGCCGGTTCGTTCTAGTATTTTTTGACGACATCCTGATATATAGCTCCTCCTGGACGGATCATCTCCGCCATGTTCGTACGGTCTTTCGCACGATGCAGGATCACAAGCTCTTCCTCAAGCAATCGAAGTGCGAATTTGGGCGTCCCTCTGTGGCCTACCTTGGCCATGTGATTTCAGCGGAGGGCGTGGCCATGGACAAGATCAAGGTGCAAGCCGTGCTAGATTGGCCAGTGCCGTCCTCAGCCAAGGCGGTACGGGGTTTTCTCGGGCTGGCGGGTTACTACCGCCGGTTCATACGGAACTTCGGCGCCATCGCCGCCCCGTTGACCGCTCTACTGAAGAAAGAGGGCTTCCGTTGGAACGAGGACGCCGCGGCGGCGTTCCGGGCTCTCCAGCAAGCCTTGACGACGGCGCCCGTTCTCCAGCTCCCAGCGTTCGACCGCGACTTCATTGTTGAGTGCGACGCGTCCGGGACGGGCATGGGCGCCGTGCTCCACCAGGGCGCGGGTCCACTGGCGTTCTTCAGCAAGCCCATCGCCCCGCGCCACGCTAAGCTCGCCGCCTATGAGAGGGAGCTCATCGGTCTCGTCTACGCTATCCGGCACTGGAGGCCTTATCTCTGGGGCCGCCGCTTCGTTGTTCGCACGGACCACCGGAGCCTGAGGTTCCTCCTCGACCAACGCCTGACCACGATCCCGCAGCACCAGTGGGCAAGCAAGCTCCTGGGGTTCGACTTCGTGGTGGAATATAAGCCCGGAGCGTTGAACGTCGTGGCTGACGCATTGTCCCGCCGCGACGAGTGCCCGATGGCGTCCTCAGCACTCTCGGCGCCCCAGTTCCAGCTGTTCGACGATCTCCGGCAAGAAATCAATGGCGACGTCGAGCTGTCCCAGCTCCGTGACGCCATACGCGGTGGCGCCAAGGCGGCGTCCTGGTCCGTCGTGGACGGTCTCATCATGTACAACGGCAGGGTATACGTCTCCCCCTCCTCGGCCAGCCGGGCGGCGATCCTGGGGTTGGCTCATCACGCGGGACATGAGGGCGTTCACAAGACGCTCCATCGGCTCCGGGCGGATTTCCACACGCCAAACGACCGGGTGGTGGTGCAAGACTTCGTGCGAGCATGCGCGGTGTGTCAGCGCAACAAGGGCGAGCACCTACAGCCGGCCGGCCTGCTTCAACCCCTAGAGGTACCTACCACCGTCTGGTCAGACGTCGCCATGGATTTTGTGGAAGCTCTACCGAAGGTCAATGGGAAGTCTGTGATTTTGACGGTGGTTGATCGCTTCTCCAAGTCGGCGCATTTTGTTGCTCTGAGCCATCCCTACACAGCGACGACAGTAGCTCGCGTGTTCTTTGCGGAAATTGTTCGGCTACATGGGATTCCCTCTTCTATTGTCAGTGACAGGGACCCGGTGTTCACAAGCTCCTTTTGGCGCGAGCTGTTCCGCCTCGCTGGTGTGAAGCTGCACTTCACCTCTGCCTTCCATCCGCAGTCTGATGGGCAATCCGAAGCAACGAACAAGATCATCGCCATGTACCTTCGTTGTCTGACTGGTGACCGCCCTCGCAACTGGCTTGAATGGCTTCCATGGGCGGAGTTTTGCTACAATTCATCCTACCAGCAGTCGCTCAAGACCTCTCCCTTTGAGGTAGTCTATGGTCGCCCTCCTCCTTCCATTCGCTCCTACGAGCATGGGGACGCGCGTTTGCCGGCTGTGGATCAGGCGATGCGGGACAGGGATGCATTCTTGGCAGAGGTCAGGGATCGCCTAGAGCAAGCTCAACAACACTACAAGGCTGTCTATGACCGCAAACATCGGCCAGTGGAATTCTCGCCGGGCCAGTGGGTATGGTTGCGTCTTCTGCATCGCCCAGCGGCGTCTATGCAGGTGCGCGGGCGCAGCAAGCTTGGTCCGCGGTTCTTTGGGCCATTCCAGGTGGTGGAGCGTGTGGGCGACGTCGCGTATAAGCTGCTCTTGCCAGCCGGTGCTCGCGGCCCCCTGCAGCTTGGCGCGTGGGCGTGCGAGCGGCCCCCTCCGCGCGGAGCTCGCGGCGTCCACCGCGAGCTCCCCGCGGCGGGGGCGCGGGAGCTCGCGCGACGGCCGCGGCGAGCTCCGGTGATGTTGCGTTAAGCACCACACGGTGTTGCAACGATTTTTTATGTTCCGTATTTATATGCATGTGCAATAATTATTTTTATGCATGTTGCAATAATTATTTCTTGATGTTCCGTCTATTGATTTTTCATGTCGCAACCTCACGGTCCTTCCTCTTCCCTAGCGGTGTTCATGTCATGTGGAGCCGGCGGTTCGGCCGCCGCGGCAAGGGACTCATCGGCGCATAGGAGATGTCTTCGTGTTAGCGCATTTGGTTTGTTAGTTAGAGATAAGCTTCCTTAGAGATAAGTTTGTTTAGATTGAAGGTTGTTAGGCCTAGGCGTCTTATAAGCCGGGCAAGTGCTTAGGGAAGGACGAGCTTAGATTATTCTCATCCGTAGCCGCCGCCCGCCCTCTCGGGTGCGACGTAGAGCCCACCACGGCTCCGGCGCGCCGGCGAGGTCCAGGGCCGCGTCCTGCGACTTCCTTCGAGTATAACCTGAGAAGCATTCCTCCCACCAATTCCCTCTCCAATCCCCTCGTCCGTGACAGTTCATGGCTGCCAAGGACAGGTCCTCCCTCTCCCCACACGCGTGTTATTTTTGAGTTTTTTTTGTGTTGCTGCCATTGTATACGGATGTTTCAATCGCTGTCTACGGATGTCGCAACCGTGCCTACAAATGTTTATTGATGTTGCATAAGTGTCTTTTGCATGTTGCAGAATATTTTTCCATGTGTGGTTTGCATTTTGTTGCGATAGGCGAGGCGAGCCTTACCGGTGGCCGCTCCCCGCGGCCGGAGACGGCGCGACCGGGCCGGGGGGGGCATCCACGGTGGGGCTCATGTGGTGTGAGGGGGCGGAGTTCCCCGTGGCCAAGGACCTCGTCGCTCGTCGGCGGTCGAAGGAGCTCTGAGTGGCGTCCACGGAAAGCGAAGAACGAGGTTCAAGTATGTTGCAAGTGCATGTTTGGGGTGTTCCAGAGGTTTCGAGAAAATGTTGCAAGTGTTTCATATTTATGTTGCAAAAGTAGATCTTGATGTTGCAAAAATTGATATCGATGTTGCAATGTTGCAAAGTAGATCTCGATGTTACGGACGTTGTTTTCAAATGTTGTGTATGTTGTTTTTTAATGTTGCGAAATTTTTGTCTATGTTGCGACGGGATGCCTTGATGTTGCGACGGGATGGCTTAATGATGCGATGAGATTGGTACTTTTTCTCAAGTGCTACAGTGTTTGATCTGACGTCTACGATGCGCCTCGATCCGACCGCGCGCATGCGTCCGATTTTTTCCTCTCCTCCGGACGTCCGGGCGGTAGCAATCCCCTTGTCGGACCGTTTGGTCAGCTGATCTCACGTCAGATTGTTGGTCAGATCTCACCTCGCCTTATATGCACGGTCCGGGATCTGTTTTGTTTAAGAAAAGATTGCGCCCGTTTTTTTTTTTTTTTGCTCCAATGATGGTGCGATGGTTCCGCAAGGCGAGAGATCTAAAATATTCATGCAATCTGAATTGACGGTATTGCGTCGCAGTAATTAACGACCCGGTTGCGTTGAAACTTTGATTGGCATTCGATACCTTTGCTTGCTTCAGGGTTACGTCTGAACTGATGATGAGGAAAACGCCACAGAATATATGTCTAGACACTGTACTGGACCTCCTGCCGGATGCCTGCCTCGTGTGTGATTAAGCAACATCCCGGCCCGAAGGGGAGAACCAACAATGGCTTTTGGCTCGAAGATGGTAGGATTAGGATGAGATCAATACACATCAAAGGATGTCAATTTTGTGCTGCTTATTCTCCACTTGGCCAGCTGCAGGGAATGGCGGCTGGCCTAATATGCCGCCTAGAAATGTTTATATTAACCTTCCGTCATGTCACATTACCGGTGGCAGCAGCTGATTACTAATATTTGACATAGCCATCAATCGTATTTATGAATATATTCTGCTTAGAAAGAAAACGGCAGCTTAAGAAAAGTGTAAGTTGTGTCCAGATTATTACAAGAACTATATACGCAGGCGCACGTGAATTGGTTCCAAGAACTTGTAATCCGATTAATCACATGCAAATAGTTGTAATTTGGTATATAAATGCTCCAAATCTGATTAATCATGATGTGGTATTATATTCGTGTAAAAAAACATGTGAAAACGCATACTACACCATTCTCGCAAGCTCTCATGCTCTAGAATCGATCATCACAACAGTCGAAGAAGAGAAAACGCATACTACACCATTATTGATCGATCGAACAATAGTACTTTGGTTGCCTGGCTATAGTGGCTACAACGTACTGTATACACAATATATATACTCTTGGCAACATCCACGAAGATCATAGTTAGCGTAGCGACATTGACGGTCAATTAAAAGAGAGACAAGTACGTACTGTAGTATACCCTCCAAGGCTCCAAGCGGGCGTATATTGTTTTTTTAAAAAAATACATGAACCTGATCATCATCCGCATGCTCGACAGCAAGAACACGATCAAAGCAAGAGCCAGGAGCCTGTGTGTGTGTGTGTGGCTGCTACCAGGCCAGATCGGTCGAGATCGGGAGCCAAGCAAGGGCTCGCGACTGCTGCACGCCCGCATGCATGTGGGGGCGGCTAGGACTAGCTGGTAGAGTAGCCTGGTAGTGGTAGAGCAGGGCGGGGGCACCGGGGGGGACTGTGCCTGTGCGTGCCCGCACAACCAGCCGGCCGGCCGCTCCGTCCCATTCTCCCTCTCCGGCCCGGCGCCAGCGACAGCGAGAGGTCGAGATGCCCCCCTCGTGCGCCGCTTTGTCCGTATCTTCCTATCGATGCCCCTGCTACCCCAGATTTGGATCGCTGCTCATACTTAATTACGTCGCTCGATCGCTTTGTTTTATCCGCGATCGCAGGTGATTATTAGGACGACATGCCATGGACACGGACGTGCTGTCGCTCATCGATCGATCGTCCGCCTACTCGAGTTGGTCTCAGCGATGGATCGACGACGACGGTGATGGATCGGTCTGTGACCCTGTTTCCCGGCAGCTTCTGCCGGCTCGCGCGCTCGTGTCCTGTGTGCCGGCCTTGGATCGTTTGCAGATCGTCCGCAAGATATCGCTTGCATTTGGCCGGGTTCCATGAACCTACGACGACTCGCAAGATAGTGCTTGCATTGCTCATCTCATCGGATGTAGGCAGGGCACAGACAAAAACATTGGAGTACGTCAGAATAGAAAAAAAAATGAAAGGAAGAGAGAAGGAAAGAAAGGAAAAGGTAGCTCTGGGGTCTGGGGAGCTAGGAAGCGGCGGTGCAGTGGCGCGCCACGATGGACAGTGCAGTGATTCACGAGGCGCGGCGCGGCGCTCGCTCGCTGCTGTCATTAATCAAACAGGGGTCAGAGGTGAGGCGCGCCACGGACGTGCGGGGGCAGGGCACCGCATTTCCTGCCCTTTTTCTCTCCTCCTCACGATGGACAGTCATGGCTGGGCACACGGAGGGCCGGGACCTGCCGGGCTGCCCCTGCGGCCTGCACCTGCACCTGCACCTGCACGGTCTCGGCCTCGGAGGCCGTGCCCGGCCGCCCGGGGCCGCGCGCCTCTCGAGACGGCACGGGGGGACGACGGGCGTGTCAGGCAGGCAGGCTCTCTCTGACCTCTGCGCGCTCGCCCTGAGAGATCGCGCGACGCCGCGGGGCGTACTGCTCCGGATACACAGAGCGCAGACCAGCGAGCCAGGCACAGGCAGGCAGAGGCCGCGCGCGTGTGCGTGGCCATGCCGGGCACGTCGGGATTCGCGCCGCGCCTAGGAGAAAGGATGCCGAGCGCGCAGAAGCGGCATGGTGTGGTGTGGGAATTTTTTTTATTTTTTAATCTAATTTATTAAAAATAACCCGGGCCCAACTAAAATTCCAAAAAGTAGCCCTTTTGGTCGCGCCAGGCCGCGTGGCGCGACTCATCGAGTCGCGCCACATGCCCCGGCGCGACTCGGGCGCCACGTCGGCCGGCGCGCGCGCGTCGTTCGTCGAGGTGGCGAGTGAGTCGCGCCGGGGCATGTGGCGCGACTCAATGAGGAGTCGCGCCACGCGGCCCGGCGCGACTCACTAAAGATACGAGGGGGCCGCCGGCCCCTTTCTTTCTTCCTCCTCCTTTCTTTCTCCCAAACCGAGCTCCCTCCCATGGCGTCGCCCCCCTCCGCCCCCCTCTAGATCCACTCCATCCCTCACCCATTTTGAAGAGGAAAGTGTGGGAAATTGCTCGTGGAAGGTAACTCCTCCATTCTAACCAATTAGTTTTCGCGGATTCCATCATTTTTGTTGGATTTGAGGTGGTTAGGTTTAGTGAATGATTTGAGATAGATAGCGTGATTGAGTACGAATCGGGTATGATTTAGTGAAGTGTATCGTTCAAGTGACCGATGTTAACCTCTTCTTATCGTCTAGTTTCTCTTGCATGGTAGGATTTCATCATTTTCATGTTGGATAGTGTAGATGCTATTGATATGTGAGATGAGTGTTGGTATAATCAATTTAATTTGTGGTTGTGTGTAGATGGATCGTTTAGTACGTATATTTTCGGGTGGCATAGTTGATGACAATGGGGAGTTTAAAAGCATGAGGCAACAAGTAGCAAGATTTGATAGTCCTCCAACTTTTGAAGATATTAAAACCCGAGTGAGTACTTTGTTCAAGGTTGGTAATGAGGGGGAGGAATTAAGGATTCACGGAAGGTTTGACTCCGGTGAGAAAAGAAGTCACTATGTGATGATGCCTATTAGTTGTGGCGATGATTGGTTATTTTACAAAGAGTGTGTGAAAGAATCTCAAGTTCGTTGTCTTGAGTTAGTTGTTGATGTTCACTCTCCGGTTGATTCACCGCATAATGATGAGCCCATGGAACACTTAACTCGGAAGATATGGTACCCCACAATGAGGTTCATGATAATGAGGATGATGAAGAAGGTGGTGATGATGAGGAATGTTCTTATGGTTCGATGGGGAAGATGACTTTGATAGATGTGGGTTGAATAATAATTTTGGTGAGTATCAAGATGATGAGGAAGAAGATGGGGATGATATATCCGTGAGCTTTGAAGAAGAAGAAGAAGAACCAACTCCAGCTAGCCAACCAACCCCATCTCCACATAGTCAACCAACCCAACCAACACATATGGCTCGAGCAAATCCTATACGCCAATTTAGTTCGTTGGGTGAAGAGCCTCCATTATTTGGTGAGATGGTAGATGAGGCGTCTAGAGGGTCGGTGTACACTCTATCTGGATTTCGAGTGCCAGAATTCACTCAAAGAGAGTTGAGGTAATTGGAAGCTGTACATGTTGATGTACCTGAAGTTTCCGTTTTCCATTCGGTACCGAGGAAGGCATATTGTGATTCAGGGTTACATCTTAGTGAAGTAGATCCCGACAAAGGTGAATTGTTTATAACCAAGGGAATGCAATTTGATAACTTGGAAGAATTAAAGTTTTTCTTAAGGGATTACTCGGTGCGGCACCATAGGCCATATAATGTGATTCATTCATCGGCCAAAACAAGATACACGGTTGCTTGCCAACAAGATTGTGCTTGGAAGGTGTGGGCGCGTCCACTTCCTGATGATAGGAACAAATGGAGAATCACAAGAGTTGTCCAACCTCATACATGTGGGACGTCGGAAGTGGCACAAGAACATTCTCAATGCACGGCTCGTTACATTTCGAGACGGATTGCTTTGCCATGGTTTATAAGGATCCCGATGTTTCTATAGCCGCCATCATTGAGTCCATCAAAGCTTTCAAAGCAACTACACGGTGAATTATGGAAAGGCATGGAGAGCTAAGCGGCATGCAATATCCATGTTGTGGGGTGATTGGAAGGATGCTTATGGTAGGGTGCCAAAAATCCTACAAGCAATAACACACTTCAACCCGGGTACGAAGTGGTGCACTCATACTACGGGAAAGGAGGAGCTCCACAAAGGTGTAATGAAGCCAGTAATGGAGCGGGTGTATTGGTGTTTCCCCCAATGTGTAGAGGCATTCAAGCATTGCAGACCGGTGATAAGTGTCGATGGCACATTCTTAACTCGGAAAGTACGGGGTGTTTTGTTGATCGCCACCGGTGTTGATGGTGAGGATAGATTGGTACCCCTTGCATTTGCCTTAGCCGAAAGTGAGAATATTGAGAGCTGGTCTTGGTTTTTGCATTTGGTCCGTCGGGACGTTGTGGGACGTCTCGGAAGGTGTGTATAGTTTCGGACCGCCATCAAGGAATACTAAGTGCGGTTGAGGATTACATGGAAGGGTACGAACTCGTCGTGAGTCGCCGGTGCATGCGACACTTTGCGGCGAACATATGGCATAGGCAAGCTAACAAGAAAGTTAGAGAGCAGCTCAAATCGGTGTGTGCGGCCAAAGCGGAGAGGACTTTTAATATTAGACTAGAGAAACTAAAACAAATGATGAATCCGGAAGCAAAAGAGTGGTTGGAGGAGCAGATGGTCAATAAACATAAGTGGGCCAACGCATTTGATGAAGGTGGTTGGAGATATGGTGTGAACAATACAAATCTTTCGGAAGTGCTCAACAAGGTCCTCAAAGGCATCCGTGCTATGCCGGTATCGGCTATTGTGGAGTACACTTTCTACAAGATCAATTCATATTTTGTGCATAGGTGGAATAAAGCAAAAGTGCAAATAGAAAGAGGGTTACGTGGGATGAATATTTTTGGTAAAGCCGCAAAGAAGCACTTAACCGAGCAAGGCAAAAAAGCCGCGAGCATGAGGGCTGAGTTGTTTGATCCCACATTGTATGTGTACTTAGTGAGAACAGCTTCCGCTTTGAATGTTGGAGGTGAGATGACGGGCGGACGCATATATAAGGTGGACCTCTCTGGAGTGTCTTGCACTTGTTGTATACCTCAGTTGCTACATGTTCCATGCTCTCATATGATTGTTGCATGCACTGTTAGAGGGGTGTCTTGGCTAGCACCAGCGTACACGACACAATTGTATTCTAAGGATTCAGTATTGAAGACATGGGCGGCTCGTTTTGAGCCAATACTAGACGAGACACATTGGCCTGAGTACAATGGTCCTGACTACGTCCCAGATGACGAGAAGAGGAAACTTGGTGTGGGAAGGAGGAAAAAAAGCGATTACGCAATGAGATGGACCAAACAAGTGGGTACGATAGGGATATTTACGGTGCCGGGAGTTTGACCAAGACAAGTCGAAGAACCGATGTAGTGTCTGCCACGAGGAGGGTCATCGGAAGGAACGACATAAACAATCTAGTGGAAGCGGGCATACGGTAGCTACTTAGGATTTCATGTCTCTATTTCTTAATTATGCAAATAACATTTTTGTCATTTCCTTTTGTATAAATAATCCGATGAAAATTTATGTTTTTTCGAGCAAATGGCGGCGAGCAAAGGCAGGCGTGATGATCCCATCCCACCACCTCTTCCGGTTCCTATGTGTCATTGTGGCATTCCAAAGACAAGTGAAGCAATCAAGGGATGAGGCAACGAATGGAAGGGCGTTCTACACATGTGCAAGAAAGTGGATACTAAATGAAGATGGCGGCCCAAGTCAATACAACATGGCACCTTGCTTTTTCCACCGAGTGGATTGATGGACCGGAAAAATTTGACCCTAGGATCCGATTATTTCCGTGGATAGAATCGGTGGTGCAACCATATCATGAGTTCGGACGGTGGGTGCCACCACCACCAAATCCACCGTAAATGACATTCCAAGAAAAACAAGAGGCGGGATGCAAGCGTGTTAGCAACCCTCCATTGTGTCATTGTGGGAGGCCAAGCAAGTTGCAACTACCTGATCTTGACCTTCCCGATAAATTCACACCATTCTTTCGGTGCAACCAAAGAACACATGTAAGGGTCATTGCTCTTCCCGACAAATTCATTCTCGCTCGATATTTAGATGTATAGAGGACTTTATTGAATTTGTTGTGCGGATGGATGGCCCCAATGTGATTTTCAAGAGGACATATACGGGCCGAAGTCTCATTGGCCGTCAAAAGAAGAAGTGCAAGCATTCGAGAGTGGGGAGAAGCCATGGCCATGTGATGAGCCTTATAGGCCTCGTTGCAAGTGTGGAATACTCGCTCGAAAGGGAGTGGTTCCATCTGAGCTTGGATATGGTTGGTTTTGTGGTAACTCGTACGGAGATTATTGGGTAAAGTCACTTTCCTAAATTTTTTATCCATGTGTTGTGCCCACTTAAATGGTTGTGTTGCCTAAAAATGGACATTAATTTTGTAGGAGGGGAGAACATGTGATTGGGAGAGCTTTGCGGGGAGGGAAGCACCGCGTCTACATTTGGGGCAATGTTCCGGTATTTGAAAATCAAGGAAACAGCCATGAGGAAAAATAAATTAAGAGAAAAATATGATATCCCAATTCCATCGGATAAAGAGTTGTTTGGACAAATTGCAAAGGATAAACTTGCTAGAGAGGAGGGATGTTCACAAACTAGTGTTGGAGAGGGCATTAGAGAGGGCCTCATTGAATTTTGGAGGCGGAATAGGATGAATTATCCACCGCCCCTAAGTGCAAGTGAGAGGAGGAGGAAGAGGTTGAGGGAGGAGGAAGAGGAGGAGAGAAGAGGGAAATGCATGCGTAACATGAGGGAAAAGTGGCGCCGTGATTGGAGTGAGTTTGATCCATCAAGGATATTTGCAAAGGATTCCATAGCCGAGTGGTTCCAAATGGCGGAAGCAAAGAAAAGAGGGATTAATTTGAAGTTGGCTAGAATTGAGGCAAAAATGGCACAATTGCGTGGCAATGAAAGCTCTTGTGAGAGAATTGCCAAAATTTACGACACAAAAGAAGTGTAGCAACAATGTAGAGGAAATTGTGGATGCGACTACCAAATTTCAATGGGAGGCGATAAAGAGACTTGCTACCAAGGCGCAAGAGGTGGAGGACAATGGCAAGGGCAAGGAACAAGAGGTGGAGATCAACGACAAGGGCAAAGCCAATATAATTGAGGTGGACGATGACGATTGGAGTGACGATGAATTATTGTTTGATTTTGGGTTTGAGTAGTGACCTTGTGTAGTAATAGACTTAATTATGCCATGTAATGAACTTATGTCGTGGACCTTATGTAATGTTTCAAAAATGTGGCTTCGGGAAATGTTGAATGTTTGGTGTATTTGAACGTTTGGGGTTTGTGATTGAATTGAACTATGCCGGATTTGTGATCGATGTATATATGTGTGAATTGATGTTTGTTAGCCATGTAAATATTTGTGGTCGTGTTCATGAACTCACTCCAAAAAACGGCACGAATTTATCAAATTTCGAACTCACCAAAGAAGCTCCCAGACTTAACCAAATTTCAGCCCCCCCCCGGTGCAGTACTGGTTTTGGCTCTCGCCTGGCGCGACTCCTTCATGGGTCGCGCCAGGCGGTTTGGCGCGACTACTTCATGAGTCGCGCCAAGTGATGTGGCGCGACTCATGAGGTAGTCGCGCCCGCGCGCAGCCGGCGGGCGATAGGTCGCGCCACATCACTTGGCGCGACTCATGAAGGAGTCGCGCCAGGTGATGTGGCGCGACTCATGAAGTAGTCGCGCCAAACCGCCTGGCGCGACCCATGAAGGAGTCGCGCCAGGCGAGAGCCAAAACCAGTACTGCACCGGGCTGGGGGGCTGAAATTTGGTTAAGTCTGGGAGCTTCTTTGGTGAGTTCGAAATTTGATAAATTCGTGCCGTTTTTTGGAGTGAGTTCATGAACACGACCACAAATATTTACATGGTTAACAAACACCAATTCACACAAATATAGATCGATCACAAATCCGACATAGTTCAATTCAATCACAAACCTGCATAGTTTGATCACAAGCCCGTCTACAAAGTCCGATCACAAGCAACAAGCCTACATAGTTCGATCACAAGCCACATAGTTCGACCACAAGCCACATAGTTCGACCACAAGGCACATAGTTCGACCACAAGCCTAAGGGAACGTTCAACCACTCAAACTTAGCACAAGCCTAAGGATGCGGAGTGTAGACTTTCTTCGCCTTTCGAACCCGCCCGTGTTGCGTGTCAACGACATTATGGCCGCCCACATCCGCACGCTCCCGCCTCACACGCCGCTTCGGTTGAGTTTCTTGTGTGGCAACCGGAGCACCCGCAAGTTGAGAGGACCCAATCTCCGCCGGCTTCGGTGTAAGAGGGATCTCCCGCTCGGCTGTCTACACCGGCCTCGGACTCGGTTTCCCGGCTCGGGGTACGTGGAGGGGATCTAATTACAATCCCGGTGCACGGCGACGAGATCCTCCTACAAAAACCATATTTTCATCATTGAGGTACCTAACCATATATTAAAAAAAGACAAACCTACAACTACCAAGGCCACACACCTGAAGTTGATGCACTTTGTGCTCGTCTCGTGGATCTTTGTGCGGACTCTGAAGTTCCAGCAACATGTCTGGGTCCTGGTGCCGGTCTTGCCAAGCAATTCAACTTGAACGCCGCTTTTCTACATCCCCGTCTAATCCTCTGTAAAGCACCATAACCAAATTGAGCATTCATCCATAACAACCACAAAACTCCTGCTGAAAATGGATATTACCCGCACAAAACTCCTCAACACACCGGCCTCCTCCGGAGACCCGATCGGGACAACCAAAGCTTGCTCCGCTTCATTAGCAAATCTTCCTAGTTGTTGCCCCTACATGTGGTTCATAAGTTAACATTATGTCACAATACCAAGTGAAATTGCAAACTAGTGAAAAGAGTATCATCACTTACAATATAATCCTCGAACGGACCACGCTCTGGCTGCCTCCCACGTCTAGTGATTTCGTCGTACTCGGGTAAAACATCTTCCGGATCGGAAGGTAGGTCCTCAATGTACTCTTCATCCATTGCAACCCTTAACTTTAAGCGGGTGTTTAGTTTTAGCCAATCCAAATACTCATTGAACGGACCGTCACGGTGTCGTGCCCCCCCATGCACTATGTTGTTCGCTCTCGCATTCCATGCATTGACCGCGTGGATGTGATGCTCCAGCCAATTCTTGGCACCCCTTTGCTTACGACGGTCAGTTCTGCATTTACGTAATTAATCATAGTGAGTAATTTCGTAGACAACCAACAATTTGAAGGGTGTGAAACAAAAAGTACATACTCGTGGAGGCCGTGGCTAGTGTTGTAGTAATCTGGAGGGTAGTTTTGAAGATGCCCAAATTGCCGCCGCACTCTATGTGGCGATGGTACTCCACAACATAGAAGCAAATCAAAGGGCAAATGTTACGCCAATAATGTTCATCAATTGTGCACATCGGGCTAAAATCTCCCTCAAGAATCTCATTCCTTATATATGGTCTGCCAAGTAACCTAGATACACATATTCATTTATCTAAGCAAATGTTGTAACATATATAAGCAGTCCTTAAGAAAGAAAGGAGTAGTGGTGAAGTGTATCACTTACATGACTTGGTTGAAGGCAATCTATGGCGTTGGTGTAGTCTGTGTAGCGCCGTCCTGGGTTCCCATGGACCCTTGCAATGTTGGTCCAAAGATACCCGACAGTGGCCAAGGGAACCTCACCGTCATATGGCAAATCCTACAACATAGTGTCAAGTCTAAATAAGAACTCAAACGGACAAATGCTTAAGAACATTAGAGTTGCAAATTACGTACACCAAATGTGTAGCGCTCTGGCCGACCAATTGGAAGCCGCTCCCACATCCACAGCTGGAGAAGGTAAGCACACCCACCAAGATTAGCATTAGGTCCACTTCTCCTGCATGCATCACACATCTGCCGATACAACCATGCCAGAGTCGCACTCGCCCAACTATAAGTTGCAATGCCATCCCATTCTTGCCCGATGATCGGTATCCACATCCAAGATATTGTATTCCCGCTAGAATCGGGAAAAAGAAATCCACCCACCATATGCCACAACCATGCACGAGCATGCATCTGAATCTGGAGCTCATTAGCATGCTGTGGTGGCCGATGACCAAAGTGCTGGGCCAACCAAGACGAGTTTACTCCAGTGGTTTTCCTGTCCTTCACACCTTCTTGCGGTTCTTGTGGCCGCACTCCTAACAATGCCTCGACAATATCCCTCCAATCTTGTGGGTTTATGTGACCGGTCACAGCATACCCGTCAACACGGAGGCCAAACAGCATGGCAACATCCTCCAATGTCACAGTCATCTCACCACAGGGGAGGTGGAAGCTATGTGTCTCGGGCCTCCACCGATCCACTAGCGCAGTCAAAGCAGCATTGTCCATCTTCGGGAGCCCAGTCTTGATCAATGTCGCAAGAGGGAGGAAACCCGATCGGCGAATGAAAGGAGTGTACCTCTCATCCCATTGTAGAGGAGTGTGAGTACGGGGTCGCAAAGGCTTCAAAACCTAAAAAAAATCACATTCACAAAAATTGATTAGTACACGACAATCCAATTTCAATCCTTCCATGATCAAATTAACAAGTGCTTCTAATCCTACCTCCAAACGCTCTTCTAGCTTCCGCCCACGGTGATTGTCATCGTAGTACTTCTCAAGGAGTGGATACCTTGGATGGTACTTGCTCTTGTTGAGCCATGGTCCTAAATGAAGAAAATATTATTTATAACCCACCTAAAAAATGCATGCATATGTGAAATAAAATTAAAATACATAAGAAAAGCTAGCGAAGAAAATAAGCAACAAGATATATACTACTATCTCAAACATGCATCAACTTGTGAAGAAAATATTTCAATCTCCAACATACATACACATAGTGAAAGAATTACTAGTGAAAAAAACTACTAAGTCATGACTAAAACTAGTACCATCACTTGCATTTCAAACATCAATCAAAGGAAAGTAAGTATTGATTTATTCAATTGCAAATCAAATTTCATTCTAAATACAATAGACAAGTGAAAGGTAAGCAAAGATATACTAGTGAAAAATAAATACTACTAAGGTAAGTAACGAAATACTAATGAAAATACTACTCAAAGCTAGTACTACTAATAAAACCAACTACATGAGCCTACATTGCAATTTCAATCGTTCATAGTGCTCAACATTACTTCAACATCTACACCACCAAAATCCATTGAAACCGAAGCATGCATTGCAAACTACACGATAGATCGGTGTTACAATCAACCAATGCATCGATACAAGCCAACTAAAAGTGACCGATTCGTACTCAATCCACCATTGGAGCCACATAGTCAACAAACCCTAGCAATGACTAAACCCTAGGTAAACAACCAAATCGAGAAAAACTAGCCGGTTAAAGTGGAGGAGGTACCTTCAATGAGTGATTTCCCACCCAAAACGACTTGAATCCGGTGGAGGAGGAGTGGATCCGGAGGGGGAGGCGGCGGGGCGACGGCAAGGCTGCGGCTCGGGTTGGGAAGAAAAGAAAGGAGGGAGGAAGAAGAAGGGGCCGGCGGCCCCGGGGATATTAAGTGAGTCGCGCCACGCCGCCTGGCGCGACTCAGTCGCGCCAGGGCATGTGGCGCGACTCACTAGCCACCTCAGCAGTGGCCGGCGCGCGCGCGCCGACGTGGCGCCTTGGTCGCGCCGGGGCATGTGGCGCGACTCAATGAGGAGTCGCGCGCACGCGCGCCTGGCGCGACCAAAAGGGCTAGTTTTTGCAATTTTAGTTGAGCCCGGGTTATTTTTAATAAATTAGATTAAAAAGGATTAAAAAATAAAAAAAATTCGTGGTGTGGTGACTGCCTGACTGCGCGCTAGTGGCCGCTCTCGCTGGTGGCCTTGCGTGGTTGCGTGCGCGGACGACGCACCCGCACGAGGGGCGCATTCATGTCGTCTCGCGTTCGGCATTCGCATCGGTCCGCCCAATTCCGAATCCCCCCAGCGTCAGCAGTCAGCGCTCGCCGTGGCCCCCCGTGCGCCCTCGATCCCAGGTTCCGAGCTCTCCGGCCGTCCGAACCCCAAGTCGTCGTACTCGTACCCAAGGCCAATTCCAGAGCAGAGAGCGAGGAGAGCCGCAAGTGCGTGCGTACCGCGCGGCCTCGCCACGCGCCTCTCGCCGCTGTGCAGCGAGTCTCATCGCCAAGAAGGGGGCTGGTACCGGTCCGTAGCATTGTTCAGCAAGTGATTCCGCTGGCTTGCTCTGCATTCCTGCATCCTGCTACGGCGGGAGCAACGCAACGCGCCAACGCCCCGCATGGCACTTCTCTGCTGTATCCATCGTTCAGCCAGTGGCAAGACGACAGCGCACCCGTGCGGCGCCAGCCTGCAGGAGTATACTATGTGCGCGCATGCATGGCTCCCGTCCGATATGTTTATTCCGATGATGTGAATGTGATACCACGAGTCCGCTCATCGGTTGATTAAGGGTTTTGAATTTAGGGTTTTAGGTGTGTTCACTTGAGCAAATTTCGCTTCAATCCACAATTCACCTCATCACAACTTTAACGGTTTTCTCAAACTAAGGCCCTGTTTTGTTTGGTTCCCATGGTTCCTATAAATAGAGTGACTTAAAGTGCAAATAAGTCACCTATGAAACCAAACAATCATGACTTAAAGTGGTGTGACTTATAAGTTGCATAAGTAGCTCCACCATTACTTAAAGTGACTTATTTCCACCTTTTCCTCCTCCTACCCCGGGTGGGTCCCACCACTACCCTATCTGCCCCACCCTCGCGCCCCTCCGAGCCGCATGAAACCCGTCGCCTCCCCGCTCCCTCACCGCCGCCGCCGCCTCCACATCCCGCACCTCTGCCGCTCCTCGCCACCTCCCCTGCTCCTGGTGCGTCGCCGCCTCCTCCCCCTCACCGGAAGCGGAGCGAACCGATTCCACGGCCTCCTGCAGGGTGCTGAGGTGGAGCCCTGATCGGCCATGGAGTAGGTGGACGTGAGCACGGCGCTAGTGGCCAGGAGCTCGGCGCGCCCCTGCGTCACCGAGGAGCAGCAGCCGCAGTGTGGCAGGAGAACGCCGACCTCGCCGGGTGCTCAAGGACGAGAGCGGCGGCCTCCGCGCGGCACGCTCCGTCCAAGGAAGCGGTGGCGAGGCACTCGATTGCAATGATCAACGTCGTCGTGGGAGGCCTGGACTGCCTTGGGGAGGGTCGGGAATGCCTCGTTCAGGAGCGGCCCGGCGCGAGTTGTCGCGGAGGGCAACAACGCAGTACGCGAGCCTCCCTGGGGCTGCCCTTCATGATGTAGGTGCCGGAGAGGGCGAAGGACCTCATGTGGAGCTCTTCAAAGGGGAGGTGGCCCTACCCCAGCTCGCTGACGATCCCCGCCACGGCTGTCTCTCTCGTGGCCGCCGTGCTTTTGATCCTGTACCAGTGGTCGTGGTTGTCCTGGAGTTCCCAGATGCATGGGAGAGAATGATGTCTGGCTCCTTTCCATTGGGAGCCATGACCTAGACTCGAGGGGTAGCGGTGGCGGCGGCAGACATGATTCGGTTCGTGGCGGAGAAGAAGCCAAAGTTGAATTCGGTGGCGGCGGCGTCTTGGACGGCGACGGGGACTAGGGGAGCATGAGTGGTGCAGGAGGCACGCCGTCCTCGTCGACCTCACGCTGCCGAGGACGCCGAAGAAAGAGAAGGTCGGTGAGGAGGTGAGAGGGAGAGGGAAAAGAGGCAGGGCGCGCCGCCGTCTCGCAAAGAAGAGTCGATAGGGAGAAGGGAGGTGAATGAGGATAATGAAGAGAAGGAGAGAGGGGGGTAAACAATCTTTATTCAATGACTTATAAGTTGCTGCAACCAAACAACACTAGCTTAAATTTAGGTGACTTATAAGTCGGATGACTTATAAGTCAAACGACTTATGGAAACCAGACAGGGCCTTAAAGTGCAAAACAAGTCACCTGTGAAACCAAATAGCCATGACTTAAAAGTGGTGTGACTTATAAGTTACATAAGTAGCTCCACCCCTACTTAAAGGAACTTATTTCCACATTTTCCTCCTCCTACCCCAGGTGGGTCCCACCACTACCCTATCCGTCCCACCCGTGCGTCCCTCCGAGTCCGAGCTGCTGGAAATCGCGTCGCCTCCCCCGCTCCCCCACCGTTGTCTCGCACCTCCACATACCGCATCTCCTCCGCTCCTCGCCGCCTCCTCCCCCTCACCGAAAGCGACACGTCGCCGCCTCCTCCCCCTCACTACCATGTCCACCGACCGGTTCCATAGCGTCCTGTAGGGCGCCGAGGCGGAGCCCTGGTCGGCCATGGAACAGGTGGACGCGAGCTCAGCACTAGTGGCTAGGAGCTCGACGCACCCCCCGCGCCGCTGAGGAGCAGGCCGTCGCAATGTGGCGGGAGAACGCTGACCTCGACGTGCACTCGAGGACGAGAGTGGCGGCCTCTGTGCGGCGCGCTCCGGCCAAGGAAGCGATGGCGAGGCACTCGATTGCGGTGATCAACGTCGTCATGGGAGGCCTAGACTACCTTGGAGAGGGTCAGGAATGCCTCGTTCAGGAGCGGCCCGGGTGAGTCGTCGCGAAGGGCGACGACACGATACGCGAGGCGGGCCTCCCTGGGGTTTCCCTTCATGATGGAGGCGCTAAAGAGGGCGAAGGACCTCATGTCGAGCTCTTCAAAGGGGAGGTGGCCCTGCCCCAGCTCGCCGACGATCCCCGCCATGGTTGTCTCTCGCGTCGCCGGCGTGCTTTTGATCTTGTACCTGTGGTCGTGGCCGTCCTAGAGTTCCCAGATGCAGGGAAGAGAATAATGTCCGGCTCCTTTCCGTTGAGAGCCATGGCTTGGACCCGAGGGGTAGCGGTGGATGTTGATGGTGTATTTTGGTACACCAAACATGTTCTTTACACTTTGGTTTGGAATTAATTATGTAACTAACCCGCCACTAGGCACACTAATCATATAACAAGTTCATCTTCGTGTGTGCTTTTGGAAGTGTTATGTTTTTTTAGGAAAACATGGACATAAAGGACGAAGCCACAACAAGTTCAAAGGAGCAATTTAGGAGTCTCGTTCATGTTTGAGAGCTTAACGAGATCACTCCCAAAGGTGGCAAGGACCGAAGTGTTACAAAGGAACATCCCCGAAGATTGAAGCGTAAAAGACCGGACTTCATGCAAGGAGAACCTCCATCTTGGACGCGAGGATGACATCGTCAAAATGGTGCAAGTGGAGGGGGAAAATTGCATAAATACATGAGGACCCACGGGAGCGAAGGGGCGACCGAACCGGGTCGGGATGGGCTTGGGCCGGTCGGCCCAAGCCGGTCGGCCTGGCCCTCTCCGGGGGTCGGTTCGGCCTCCCTTTTCTTGCACCCGAAGACCCTTCAACCCTAAGTTCTTGGAGGCGCCGCCATTCGCAAGACAGAGAGCCATTCGCCCGAGAGGCCATTCACAAGCTAGAGAGAGAGAAGAGGAGGGAGATCGTTCGTGAGAAGGATCTCTCTACTCGAAGGAAGCACCCACAAGTGGAGGAGAAGGAAGACACCGTCGGAAGCGTCATCATGATCAACGGTGCTATGCCTAGCACATTGATGGGTAATCTTCTCATTTGTCCATGGGTTGTAATCGAACTTGAGATGTAATCGCTACTTTGTTTGGTTATCTATCTATCTATCTATCTATCATCTAGTATTGAAGAAGCTTTGATGTTTAAGGTTAGCTACCATGTCGTGAAGGAGTAAGATCTCAATGCTCCCTTGGATCCGTTCAATATACCGTGTCCATCATATGTCTAGTCACGAATACCTCCACGTAGTGACAGTACCGGGGGAGGGAAAGGGCGAAACGTGGTCACAAGCCCGATATATTAGATCGGTTTCCGTATCTTAAGCGGTTGCATGTTCAAGTATCATAGACCCTTGGGCAAGTGTCTTTTACATATCTTGTTGGTTTAATCGTTCTCTCTAGTGTAACGTAGTTGTTCTCTAGATTAACCGTAGATTAGGGTTTGGATAAGTAGTAGTAGTGCTAGATCAAACACTTGTAGTCCCCTTGCTCCGCGGATTGATAAGAACCTAGGGAATCCCCGTGGTAAAAAATGTGTAGGTCCGTACGCTTACGGATCGTAGGTGTATACGAGTTTTATCCGCCAACAGTGGCGGCGGCGGCCAAGATTCGGGCGGCTCTTCATGGTGGACAAGAAGTCATAGTTGAATCTAGCGGCGCCGCCGTCTCGCAGAGAAGAGTCGACACGGAGAAGGGAGGAGAATGGGGATAAATAAGAGAAGGAGAGAGAGAGGGGAGGGTAAAACAGTCTTTATGCACTGATTTATAAGTCGCTACAACCAAACAACACAAATTCAGACGACTTATGGAAACAAAAAGGGCCAAAACACCTCGATACGGACGAATGATCAAAGTTGTATAAAAAAAATCAACAACGACAAATATTTTTTGATACGGAGGGAGTAATATAATATAATAACCCGAGAGAAAACAGTCAAAATTAAATCTACACCTTTTTCAAGTCTCTCGTCTGAGTAGAGTTGTACGTAGTACTCCGTAGTATCTGTTTATAAATCTACGCTCTTACAGCGATGAAAGGAAGGAGTAGAAATCTACGTAGTACTCCATTTGGACTCTCTGTAGGTTATGCCCGCACGCCCATAATTAGGTCCATCAAGGCATCCACTCGTTGTAGTACACCGACATAGGAGCCGTACGCGCACGGCACGCTACACGCGCGGGTACACGGCCACACACTACACCGACCCTAGCCATCTATGCATTGCACGGTGCAGCGTGCATGCATGTGGCCGTAATAAATGTGTGTGCATGCCCTAGCTCCACCGTATTGCTAGCGTACGTATAGGCAAAGCCACCCCCCCCCCCCCCCCCCCGGCCGCAGGGCTAGCTAGAAAGCTGTGTCGCCGGACGGTGCGCGTAGCCGCGTAGTACGTGCAACGGTGCATGTAGGCACGTGTGGTGCGGGCGCATGCACCACGCGCACGGGTGCATGGTGGAGTACGATCGATTGTTAATGCGCTAGACGACGAGAGCGAGCTAGGGTGGTATGCATGGACGCATGGTACAAACAGTGTAGGGGCTACACCGCTAGCTACTATACTAGCTACTAGTCCGCTAGACAGCCACGCAAGTCACAAACGTAACAAGTTACGCGTTACTGTACATGTGCACGACCGGGATTTTCAAAAAAAGAAAAAAATGTGCATGAGCGGATGCGATGCGAGCAGACTCGTCTAATATCTTCGGCGGAACATCCTACCCTATTCATGGGCTTGTCAGCCACCCAGAAGCGGTACTTTTCTCTCAAACAAATCAGCACTGTCATTATTAATAATTTTCTCCCGTAACAAATCAGCACCAACCACCAGCCAAACGAACAAACTCCCCTCTGCATTAAAATGATCCATCCAATCAGAAATGTAGTTCATTTCAGATTTTTTTCTGCCCCCACACCTCATCATGCCAAAGTCACATGATCTTACAACACATGGATGTTTGGAGATAATGAGATTATAAAAGTATTATGTAGGATGTCAGTAAAAGTTACAGTCTATAAACGTTAAAACAACATACGATCTAGACGGAGGAAGTACATTATAGTTGTGTGTCCATAATCTTACAACACATGGATGTTTGGAGATAATGAGATTATAAAAGTTTGAGTGGCTGGATTCTAAATTCTATACTATATAGTCTGAATTGTTTGGGTTGTTTGGGTGGGCGACGTAATTCTTAACTTCAGTTTTCAGTGATGATCAAGTTTGTCCCTCGAGTTTGAGATCGTCCAATTTAGTCATCATTCATCAACTTTTATGTCTAGATAAAACTAAACCTGTGCTAATGTGTAGTAGCACAAGGAGGTTAATGTGAAAATTCCCTTCTACCCTATCATTCCTGATCCTTCACAGGGTTTTTCCCCAACCGGAAGCGGTCCGAAAACCGCGGTTACCGGTGTAACTGGTCCGGACCGGTTCCGGTACCGGTCAGTTACAAACCGGTGGGATTCAAATATTTGAATTTGAATTAAAAAAATGAAAATCCCAAAAATACTTCAAGTTGCAACGAATCTAATGGTGTAAAAAATTTTCAAAATTTTGTTCGTTTAGTATACTTCGCAGGCATTAGAAATTCAACAGGTCAGTTGAACTTCTAATGCCCACAAAAATACTAAATGCACTAATATTCTAAAATCAATTGACACCATTAGATTATACGCACCCTGAAATGTTTTAAGAAATTTTATACGCACCCTGAAATGTTTTAAGAAATTTTCTTTTATTTTCCAAATTTTTAATTGAAATTTAGAAACACGAAAAATTCTTTAATGATTCGGTTTTTTGTTCAACAACCGATCACCGCTCAAACCGGTCCGACTTACCGGTCAAACCACTCGATAAGCCGTTCCAAACCATCTGCACTACGTGTTTTGATTTGCAATTTAAATTTGTTCGGTTTAATTTTCGGTATCCGGTCAAATCAGACCGACTAACCAGAATGGGACCTCGACGGTTTGGTCCAACTGGTTGGAAAAAACTATGATCCTTCATTCGTTTCTCTGTTCAGGCAGCCACTCAATCCGACTAGTGGATCAGGGAGCGGCCACGTGCTCAGCCAACATCTGATTTTGATTTTGTCTTCTCCTTGGTAGCATTCATATATTGGTGTGGTGTAGCCGCGTGGGTGTGTCCATGACAAGCTGCTAATCACCTCATGCAGTCATGCGTGCATTCCTAGTCACACGTAAACAACAGCTTCACAGTTTAACTGTGAGGCAAGCAACTTTATCAAGCAAAAAGAAAATTGAGAAGGGAAAAGAGAGGTAAGGGCAAAAAAGACATTACATAATATATTATTACAAGGCTGATTTGACCCCAACATTAAAGTTAAAGATCTGGATTGGCCTAAGTTTGGGAGCAAACTTGACGTTTGAGGTAAAGTTCAGGGACCGACATACCTATTTGACCATTTTATACTCTGATTTCATAATCCCTATCCTTAATCTAAACAACCCCTAGCTAAGTGGGATATGGTGGGATTGCAATCTCCATGCAAATTATACAGGTTACTTAAATATTTGGCATTTATAGGATAAATAAATCAGTTCATTTGTTCTTTAACTAATTATTTCATCTTATAAATATTATACATTTGAGAATGGAGATATTGTATCATATAAATTTCATTCTTTCCAAGTTGCATGGTTGTTTTGACTTTTATATGTGCATTTTTTTGCTATATAATACACTTACCCTCTCCATCCCAAAAAGAATGACGTTTTAGGATTACACTGAGTAAAACTTTCTCAACTTTGAGCAAATTTATAGAAAAAAGTATTAATGTCATCAAATAGATATATTATAGAAATAAATCTCACGATGAATCTAATGATATGAATTTCATACCATAAATATATGTAGTTTTTTCTATAATTTGTCAAAGTTGAAAAACAATTGACCTAGGGCAATCCTAAAACGCTATTTTTTTTGGGCCCCTCAAGTGTACAATCGCCCGTGAGGAGGACTTCTCTCGATCGATTTCGGACAGGTGGGTTCGAACCTATCTCCCAAGCCCACGTGCAAAGTACGTCCTCATCTTCTTTTGAAATAGCAATGAAAACTTTATACACAAACTTTTTTCCAGAGAAAAACATAAAAGGTTTCAAGAAAAAGTATGCGAAAAGTTTTCTGAACAAAAAAATTGCAAGAAAACTATAGAAAAATAAATGTGAAAAAATATTTCAAACATTTGTTTCGAAAATAGCATGGGCAAAAAGTTTTTGGAAAAAAATAAATGAATAAAACTTTTACATAATTTTTTAATGAAAACTTAAGAAAAAACTCTATGCAAAGATTTCAAAAAAAAAAGACCGAGTAAATCCAAAAAAGAAAAAAAAAGAATTTTAAAAGCACAGAAATCAAAAAAGGAAAAAAATCGAGATCCTGCCGCCACGGCTGAGGGGGGGGGGGGTGTTTTCGCCCGGGTGAGTGAGCCACCGTCGCCGCCTCTTCCGACAGGGCCCCACCCGGATCTCCCCGAGGGGAAGCCAGTCGTGCGCGCTGCTTCTCCCCTCGGGAGCTCGTTGTGGGCCGATGCTCCTCGTGGGTGCGTGACGAGGGCCAGATTAGGACTCCTTTGATGGCGAGATAATCTCTCTTGAGGTGAAGTCTTCTGACATCATTAACAATGTGAAGGACAAGATTGACAGTGTGAAGGCCAAGATTCAAGACGAGGAGGACAAAAGATCCCTGTCATGACCATCACTGACAAGACGTCCTGTTCCCGACTAGTGGGGAGCTTCTCCGACCAGTTCCCCACTAGAGGAACCCCCTCCGACGAGTCTCCGCCTCGCATGACAAGCTGCTCGTTTGCACAAGCAGTCTCCACCTCCGACTAAGGCACAAACCGAACCACGTGGCGCGATCCTGGTGCATGAACACCTCAACCACGACGCGTGGGGGGCCAGTTCCCCATGCCATGCAAATACACCAGCTGGCGGCCCGCGCAGGCAGCTGGCCCCGACAGGAGCCTTAACGCGGCTCTGCCCAGTTGCGCAGCCGTCAAATCACCATCATCTCCAACCCTGCAGCATGCAAACTCCGCTCGAGGCACTCAAGCACCCCCTATGACGAGCTCAGACCTACGATTAGGCCTTAACATGACAGGCTCATTCCGTGCTCAGACGGACTGAGTCACCGCCAAACTACTCGGAGAAAGTGCCTGTCGAGGTTCCACTACGTGAAAATCTCAAATAGCTCACACAACATTTGTAATGGTCCCTTAACACCCGTTACATGCACCCACATCTATAACGGT
Source organism: Cenchrus americanus (assembly GCA_947561735.1). Classification (NCBI taxonomy): domain Eukaryota; kingdom Viridiplantae; phylum Streptophyta; class Magnoliopsida; order Poales; family Poaceae; genus Cenchrus; species Cenchrus americanus. Next base: position 252,166,351 of record OX387241.1, read on the forward strand.
TGTTACTTGGCGCCCGTTACAAATAAACGCGGTAGGATGACCCCGGGGCTGGCCTCCACAACACCCGTTACCAATGTGGACTTTTGGTAACGGTCTTCTTAAACGCCCGTTACATGAATTCTTTGTAACGGACGTTAAATAGATCCAGTTACACTAGTTAAACCTATCGGTAACGAGCTAGTAAAGTCTGTCACTGATCAACGCCCTATCTGTAATGGGCTGTTGAAGTCCGTTACTGATCACTCCGTATTGGTAACGTGCTATAAAGTCTGTTACCGATGAGCATTTGACGCCCGTTACTAGTTTGAGAGCCCAATAATTAAAGTCTGAAAGCACTCAACTGCCGTGAAGCAGGAGCGCGGCGTCAGTGAACAAATGAGACGGAGGTTTGTTAATCATCGCCTCCTTTGAGTCTGTCCTCATTGACAGGTCAACTCGATCCATCTCTCATTACTTCCATTTCGACATACATGCACAATCAACACATATCTTCTGAGACAAAACAGACATCATAAGAGAGATAACTTGTCCACAAAGATGAAGATAACTTGTCCACAGGAATAAAAATAATTATTACAAAAGGTTAACTTGTCCATATATCAGGCTAGGACTTAACTTGTCCATCACATTATTTACTATGGTCGTGCTATCTGACCATACACATCAACAAAGGCATGCCCCTTGAACATCCACAAAAGTATGGCTACGGACCCTGCACATCAACAAGCTTGAACTTGATCATGCCCCATCAGATTATTGACTCTTTTTGCAGCCTCTTCGTAAGCAACCAAGGATTCTTGAAGCCCTTCTAGCGCACCTTCAATGGGCTCGAGATTTTGTTCAGTAGTATAATTGTACCTCCTTATGTGCTTAGCCTTTTTGATGAGGATGTTCACTTCTTTTGTGATTTTTTTCAAACTCAGGTTTCACATAATCCCAGACATTAAGGTTAAGAAGTAACTCAAGCTCTGCTCGCGACTCAAAGAGTTTTTCCTGAAACATGGTTAAACATGGTATAAAAACAACATAAATTAATTCAGAACTAATTTGCCTTAGAACTTGGAGCAAGATAGGAACAGGTCATAGGAAAATTATATAAGAACTTGAAAATTATCCTAGGCTTCATAGCAGGGTGTGACAAGTAAAAGCAGAGCTTAGTTCAGAACTGATTTACCTCAGAACTTGGTATAATTAAGATCATGACAAGCATGGAAGACATCATCATAGGCACTAATTAACTTTATGAAGCTCAAGCTCAAGCTACCTTAAGCTCCATCTATAGAATAAGTAAAAAAGGCAGTGAGATTCAAAGAAACTTGCCTCGTTGTCGTTGTGGTCGTTGCCAGAGTCAGAGATGAGGTCCTCTACACCTTCTTCGCCGCTCCCTCGACACCTCTTCGTAGTTGCCAGACCCTTGTGCTCGCAAACGTGAGGCAGGCCCCTCGGCCACTTCGCTGCCTCCTCGCCGGCACGCTCCTCCTTGCCGCTGCTTGGCCCCTCATCGGAATTCGAGAGGATCCAGTCGAGGACCCTCGTCTCTGGCATTGGGTTCACTCCACCGCCGCTTGGCCCCACTCCGACGCTCATCGTCGTCTCCCTCTTCGCTGCCATCTCGCCAGCACGCGTGCGGATCCAGTTGCGACACCGCTTCGCGTTCTGGTTCTCCTCGATCCCAGGTGCGCAGGGTCGTCCGCTGCTTGGCCCCTCGTCGGCACTCATCGTCGTCTCTGTCTCCACGCCTCATCTGCACTTTTTTTCAAGGAGAGTGTTGCACTTATCCATTCAGAAAGAAGAAAGCGGCGGTTGAATATTTATTTTGCACCCTTTGACTTTTATAAATCACATTTGACCATTCGTCTTATTCAAAAAAATTGTGAAAATGTAGAAATAATTATGATAAAACATTTCATAGTAAAATAAATAATACTTTCACAATTTTTTCAAATAAGACGAATGGTCAAACGTGAAGCATGGAAGTCAACAATTGTAAATATTTGGGATGGAGGGAGTAGTAGTCAATGCCGACGTGAGTTAGCAAACCCGCGTCGCTTTGTTGGCTGGTGCGCGGGCAATGGTTACCTTCTTTATACTAGGCTGCTGATGCTTTTTTTGAAATGATACTTAATTGCTTCCCTCAAAAATTAGGGACCATAAAGCAGCACCTAAAAATTAATAAAAATGCGAACAATTCATAGTTTTTTAAGAATCGAACAACTCATAGGAGTAGTTGGGCATTTGGTATTTTGAATAAAATATGAACAGTCACACGTCTCCTTGTGACCATCTGATTCTTTTTGTGGCCAAGAGCTCTCCTGAACGGACACGGGTTCCGAGGCATGTGACCGATCGCCTGACGGTTTGCCGTCTTGTCAATATAAATCCTGGCCAGTCAAGAACTTCGTCAATCGCGGCACCAAGAAAACCCCAGCACCACCATCTCCGGTCACCAAGAAGTGAATCCAAGAGCTTCTTCTTCCTCAAGCAAGCGCATGGTGTCAAGCGAGCCATCCAGGAAGCAGGGGAGGGAGGAGATGTCGCCACCCCCGCTCGCCGAGCCCAAGATGGTGCCGCCGCCCCCGCCCGCCGAGCCCGAGGAGGTGTTGCCGCCCCCACCCGAGGAGGTGCCGCTGCCCACGCCCGCCGAGGTGAAGCCGCCCCCGCTCGAGGAGGTGAAGTCGCCCCGGCGCAAGGTGGCGTGGTAGCCCGTGGCGGCCGTGCGTGCTCCTGCAGTAAATGTTGTGGATGCCTCTTGGTTAGTGAAGATGCTCCACCAGGCTTTCGTGAAACTTGGAAAGGTGGTCGTTTATCTCGGGGTCGAATAACCCACTCATCCGCTGCAGACGACCATGATGGATTACGCCTTCAAGATCAATGTCTTGGCTGGGGAGCTGGAGAGAGGAGTGATCCCCCCGTCTACGATGACGACGATGGCGGGCTCAACGTCTCCGGCTCTGGCCCCGGCTCCGACTCCGACGGTGGGGCTCCTCCGGCGGTGACTACCTCTGCTTAATTAATTTGTTCCTCTGTTAATGTGTTCTTCCAGTGTGCTTGTTGAACTTGTGATGGACTAGCTAGTAGATCCTCTGTTAATATGTTCCTCCTGTGTGTATCTTGAACTTGTGATTGTTGACGGTTGAAAGACGTAACAACCTTCGATCCGCAAGCGTACGGACCTACACCTTTTTCACCAGGGGGTGACCCCCAAGGTTCTTGTCAATCCGCGGAGCAAGGGGATTGCTAGCGCTTAACCAAGTACTAATCTAGTTGATGGGAAACCTATGAAAGGGGTATTAATCAAAGGTAAAGACAATATAACCTATATTGATCTAAGAAGTCTAAGGTGAAACTAGATGGCAAAGGGTGGACACAAGAGGGAGATTAAGATAGATAAGCGTTCCCTCCCTAGGGTTTAGGATCACATGAACATGCATCTACTACATGAAACGGGTGTTGCCTACACTAGCTTCATGGTGGTTATGCGGCCGCTAAGCCTTTTCCCTCCACTGTACTGTCACTACGTAAGGTAATCAAACACTTTCACATATAACCGCGTCTATACCTAAGCATCCATAGGGTTAAGCTAATCACCACAATTACCACAAACCCTACTAAGAACACATGTTGTACATACATATGTGAATAAAGCACTCACATAGACATAGACCATTAAGCATCGAAAGGCATAGTGTTCATGCAGGGATCACATAACATGTATCCATCTAACCCTAGGTATGAACGGAGACATTACCCCGTCGTCGATGAAGATGGCGGCGATGAAGCTTGGGAACACCCCTAGGCCAGCGGCTTGGAGTCCTCCTCTTGCTTCCTTCCCTCCGCCGGTGTTGATTCTTGCGACGAGCTCATCCAACTATCTCCCTCATCTTGCGGTGGCGGTTTTCTAGTGAATGGCGTCGGTAGAATGATTCGTTCGATGTGGCGGCGGACGGAGGAAGAGGAAATAAATAGACGAACACCTAGGGCAAAGGGGGCAACGAACCGGTCCCGGAGTGGGCTGGGCCGGTTGGCCCAGGCCGGCCAGCCTAGGCTCGTTTCGGCCCGGTTCGGCCCCGGTTTGCTCCCCGGTTGCTTCTCGCGTGATTCCTTATTTGTGTGCACTTGCATGTGGGCCTTAGACGTCGTTTCCTTCACGGTTAAGGCTTGAATCCTTGCTATCCAAGCTTCGTTGTTTTCTGGTTGAGTCCCTGAAGACTTGTATGTTGACGCTTCGGTCCTCGGGTCATTTGGAGTCGTTCATCGCGTGTATTGACTCTTGTCGGGCTTCATGATCTTCTTCCAAAGTGCTTGGTGAACTTATCCCGAAAGTCTCCTCTTTAGCGTAGATTTCCTGCATAAACAATAAACTCCAAAATCGACATGCAAGAGTGAACTGGTTATATCATTAGTGTGCCTAGTGGTGGGTTAGTTGCAAATCATAATCGAAACCAATGCATAACAAGTACTCTAGGTTGATGGAAATTCGCCGTCAACATCTCCCCCATGCTTAAACCTTGCTCGTCCTCGAGCAAGTAATCCTAGCTTAAAAGGGAACTCAACGTTGCCTTCCAATGTTGTCCCTGCACTTAGTCATTCATGACGAGGCAAATTGCTCTCTCTTAAGAATTTATTTTTAAAGTTCAAGTTGTGACCGACTTCTTTTTCATTATGGAAGATAGACTAACAATAAAGAACAAGCGACATTTAATAAACATGATGCTCTCAAACTTAAAGTGAACTTCAAACCATTACCTTGTTATATGGAAGAATTTTCAAAAAGATGCATATCCAACATAAGTGAAAATCTCTTGCAAAAGATCATGGAAACACTCATCTCATCAAGTCACTCAAGCCTATACTAGATCTATAGTAGATTATTTTCAACCTATTCTACTCATAAGTGATAGTGAAAGGCTTATATGGATCTTGGAAGGTTAAAAACAATCCTAGCAAAACATACATCCGAAATATTGACAAATTAAGAGATGGATCTATTGGAATTACCGAGACTCGTCAAAAGGGCCATGGAAAATAAATGTTGGAAAGAGAGAGGGATGAAACACACACATTTAAATAGGTGCACATGTGCAAGTGGCAAATGGATGATCCCGAGGCGCGAGTGAAGTCCTTGTTATCAGATTGCACATGGTTGGAAGATTTGAGTATAGATTTGTCATCAAGGCACTTGAGAACTTATGAAGCAAAAAGAACTGAGGAGCATCTTTATTATTTTTTACTTTTATTTTATTTCCTTCTCATTTTTCTCTCTTTCTTTTTTCTTTCTTCTTCCTCTTTTTTCTTCTTATTTTTCTTTTCTTCTCATCATAATTTTTTCATTTTCATTCATTTTTTTCTTTTGCTCCTCAGAACTTTTGCAACATAATACTTACATAGAATTTGTCATAGATGACATAATGGCTCCTCCCCCATGCTTGAACGATGCTCGTCCTCGAGCATAAAAGAGAGGGGGGGATGAGCTAAAGTAAGCATAAATTCCATAATCTTGCGGAATATTTGAATCTCCATCGAGAATTTTACTCCATACTCAAATTGGGTTGTGGACAAGGAGGTGATCACAAAAAGATGTTTTTGGTTTAGGGTGGATGCCCAACAAAGTTTGTGAAATTTTCGATGTGAAAACCCACAATGCATGGACAAAAGGCTAGCATGAAAAAGTTACACAAAGGAATGACCAGCTTCTTAGTCTCGAACCATAGAAATCAATCCTAATCCATCTCATCAAAATATATGTTTGCAATCTACAGGTTTTGTTATCATAGAACATATATGTATATGGATTTGGTATGTAGAACTTTGCAAGAGCATCACAAATATGTAGATAGCATAAAAGTTAAGTTTTCATAAAAACAACAAGTTATCCGGCTATCCATAAACTTAAATCAAAGAGCAAAGATATGTATGTGGGTCTAGAGCGTAGTCATTTCACCTCCACAAATAAAAGAGCCGATATTAAATTAATTTTTGATCATATTATCGAGAGCAATTAGCCAAGACATGTATAACTTCATGTAGGTAAGACAAAGCGACAACTTTCATCATCTTTCCGTAACCATAGGCAATATAAAACATCAAGGTGAACACATGATCATGTCTATCTATTGAAAATAAAAGGAAACCTAGGTTGTCCTCCTAGTAGCCATGTTATTGTTGGAAGAGAAAAACAAAATGTTGCACCTAATAAGGTTGAAGGCATACTTACAAGCATTTATGTTCGGAAAAGAGAAGGTCCATGGAGGTGTTACCGTCTTTTGTAGTTCTTCGTTGACTTCTTCCGACATCTCCATGTATCAATGTGGTTTTTGCTTTTTCCTTGATTTATCAATGCTCCTAAACTCCTCAATTTGATCTTGTATGCTTAATGGAGTCATTGGTCGCCCTTCTCTTCAATGTTGTCATCACCATCCCCTCTTTCTTGTTCTCATCAACTCCTTGCTGTCTCTTTTTCATAGATTTCCTCTCTGTACAGAACAAAACATATATCGAAGTATAACTTTATTGAAAATTTTATGAAATTACCTTTCCAACATGTGGTCATTCATTGAAAACGGAGTTCAAACAAGGGAGCTACATCCATTTTACTTCAGTGTCGCGTGCTGTCCAAAACTGATTTCAGGACGTGTTGCACTCGGTGATTCGGGCATAACCGCTCGTAGGAACCTCCAATTGTCTTGATTCTTGATTTGTTGGAATCGTAACTTCATGGTTCTTATAAATATCCAAAAATATTCAGTGTTTTCCCTTCGAGACCAGACAGAATTTTGATGAGATCGGTGGCTTCTTGCGCATTGATCCGGAGACGTTAATGATCTTGATCATTCTATCTTCTAGAGCGTCATGTTGCACTTTTGTGTTGAAGATTAAGGGTCTCCCCCATGCTTAGCATTTTGCTAGGCATGGAAGTAGAAGACAAATCATTTTTAATCTTAGCCATCCTTCAATTTCCTTGTAGTGAGAGTCTTTATCTTGCCTGCAAGACGTTTTAAGCGCACATTCTACCCCCAAGGTGACGGTTGGGAGTAGATAGAATTGCCAACAATCCAACTGTAACAACCCAGGAATTTAGGTGTGTAATTTTTGCGAAAAATTAAAACTTTTTGATTGAACTTGGGTGCTATCAATTCTCGAGCCAAATTGCTAGCCCTTCTCTGAATTCTCCACCAATTTAGCCCATTTATAAAAACATATATTCAAATTATGGTAAAATATGTGAGTTGGCTTTTCTCTGGTTTATTTGGAGTTCAAATGTGTGAAGTTTGAATTTGAGTGGGAATCAAATTCAAACCCTAAAACTACCCCTAGCTCTTAACCTATTCCCTTTATTTCCAAAATACCAAAATCCTGAACCGGGCTGCCCCTTCCTTCCTTTCTAATCCAACCGGCCCAGCCCATGCGTCCCTCCGGCCCATTTACTCCGCGCGACCCCCACCTCATCCCTCTCTATCTCTGTTGCTCGGGGCCCGCGTGTCAGCACCCTTATCTTCAACCCCCACCAGGTCACCGAGCCGGCCTTGCGCCGCCGGTCTCACCACACCGGCACGCGGGGCGGGGCGCGGCCGACCGCCCGGCCCGCACGCACGCCGAGGACCGGTGCGTGCGCGCGGGGTCGGGTTAGACCGCGGGAAAGGCTAAAGACCCATCTGCCCCTCCACCGAGCATCCGAGGCGCCCCCAAGCGACGGCCTCGAGCGCCACCTGCCTTGCCCCGGCGAACGGCCAAGGGTAGGGAGGGATTTTCCTCCTCGAGCTGCTCGCGGCTCCAATTCAAAAGGGGCCAGGCCGGCGTGGCACGGATGCCAAGCCACCCACCCCCTCTTGGGGTTTCCTCTTCCACCACCGCCCGTTTGCACCGGATTGAGGGAAGAAGCGGGCGCGCCGCCGCCGCGCCGCGCCGGACAAGGGAGGAGGCCGGGAGCCGGACTGGAGCAGGGACCACTTCACCGCCGGGACGCCGTCGACACGCCCGGGAGGCACCGCGCCGCGCCGGAGGGGGAAAGACGTGAACCAGCTGGGGACAAGGAGCAGGAGCCGAGGCGGACGACCACCGGCGTGAACATCTACCCCGCCTTCGTACACCTCTCCACCGAGCCGGCCACGACTCCACCGCCGCCCCGAAGTGAGCACCACCGCAGCCACCTTATCCCTTTCCTCCCTCCTTGAGCTCTACTCCCGTTTTGCGCCGACGGCGTTGGGGTGCGCCGTCGTGTCGCCTTGCACGGTTGCCGGCCGTCGAGCCGCATTACTGCCGCGTCGCGCTCGTGCGGAGCTCTCGGGCCACTCATGCCCCCGGGCCCGCCGACGCCATGCGAGGACCATGTGTGGATGCTGACCTTCGTGCCAAGCGTGTTGTGCAGGGGCGTATGCGCCGCCATGCGCGCGCGCGCGCGCGCGCGGTTACCGCACGACCGCGCGGCGCGGCGAACAGCCGGAATGCGCGAGCGCCACGCGCGCCTTGGGCCCGTGCGCGTCCGGCGAGCTCCATGCCGGGCCACCGGCCGCCCGAGCCGCCAAGGACGCCGCCGCGGCGCGCCGAGACCACGGGGCGTTTCGACCCGTGCTCGCCGCCGACGCGCGTGGCACGTATGGATGAACCGGGCCTCGACCCGTGTCCGCTTTGCGGGTGTGGGTTGGGGGCGCCGCGCCGTGACGCGCCGGCCGGCGAAGGCATCGGGCCCGGCCACCGGGACGACGCGCCGCCGCCGCGCGCGAGGCCACGGATGCAAGCGCCCGTCCGGCCGGGTACACCCCGGTCTGCCGAGCCGCGACGAGCGCATCAACGTGTTGGTGCTTGTTGGTCGGGCGATTGCCACCCGCGGACCGAGCGCCGGCGACGCGCCACGCGGCCGCCGCGCCGTCCGGGGCACTTCGTCGAGCACCGGAGTGCGAGTACGCCCTGAACGTGCTAACCTAAGAAATGGGCCGCCGGCTGGATGCCGGGCTCTTAGCCCGGTTAAGTTTCCCTAGCAGCCGCCGCCGGCCCGGCGCGAGAGAAAGGGCGCCGGGGGTGGGAAGACAGACTTCCGAAGTGGTTTGTGGGCTGCACTGCCTAGCCCTTTTGTTGGGCCGAAACCCAGTTCCGAGCGTAACCAAGTCCGTCGGGCCACCCACGCCCGACAACGAATCTGGCCCTTTTCAGCCTGTTAACCACGGGACGCTGACGTCATGCTGACGTCAGCGGCGTATTTTCTCAAAATCCCTTTTTTCTATTCTGTTTTAAATTCCAGAAATGGATTTAACCTTTAAAAATTCATAACTTTTTATAGGAAGCTCAGAAAAATATAAAACTAGTTTCTATAAATCCGTAATTTCGAAACCTTGCTGATTGTAGGTAGATTGGGTTCTTTTGGATCTTCTAAATTGGTTCTTATTTGGAGTTATTGCTTAGATGTGCACCGTTTTTTTATTTTCGCGTCGAATCTCGTGCCGCAGACCCGAGCTTCGACCAGGAGGACGCGGAGGACCCCGAGTACACTGCTCCCGGACGACCGATCGCTTCAACGGCAACGAAGGTGTCATGTCACTCCCAACCATGTAGATCCCATGTTGATAAATAGCTGCTAGTGCTTTACTTTAATGCATTGATCTGATGAATTGCATAACCCGTTTAATAGCCATGCCTTGATGCTTTGTTATACCCTGTTTCCTTGTTCTACTACCTGCGGGACTAGCTACAGACCCCTAGCTAGTCCCTTACCTCAACTATCCATACTTTTGTTGTTTGATTATGGATGGTACTCTGGGCTTGGACTGAGATGGGGATATCTCGGTGTGTTTCTAGCGTGCGTTCTGGGTGCGTATCTCCTTGCTGTGTTTTGGCGGGAGCGAGCCGCTTGGATACTTGTGAACGGCTGCCGAGGGAAGATGCGATCTGGCCTCTTACCCGAGGGTCGTGTCGTGTGGGATGGAGTTGGTGAGTGCTCGCTCTCGGCCCCTTAAGGACCGATCGTCAGATGACCTTGCTTCGGATGACTATTTTCGTACAGACCGTCCGCCTTGTATTGGGCGGGGGTGCGGGGTGAGACTTGTAGTGGATAGCACCCCTCCTGTAGGAGGATCGGTGTGATCGTGTCGGGAGTGGTCTTTCCCTCCTTAGTAGACTTTGCCCGGCGAGGCCGGGGGAAGGGTTCCACAGCTTCGAGGGACCTCTCGCGGGTAGTATGAGCTCTGCCGCGGAGGCTGGGCCAGGCTCGGAGACGCAGGAGGGTACTATACACTTACATGGCCTTCAGCCGTATGGTAGGGTCGGGTATCGGTGACGGCCGGTTCCGGTCCTATTCGGGCGGGTACAGTTGTACAACCTCTGCAGAGTGTTTAAACCTATGGCTATAGTCCGTGTCCACTGGTTATGGACAGTCTTTCGATCTCTCACCTGACTAGATACACCTCTCTTGTGCTTCTTCTCTCCCCCGAGTGTGTGAGCCCGGCTTCGGCCGTTGAGATGTGGGGACAGGAGCAGGTGGGCCCCACATCGCAGATGAGAGTTGGGTTCTGGATCGTGGTTGAGATCCGGAGTTTTGGTGTGGATTTCCTTGAGCGGGGTGAGGACCCCTGAGGTGTGGACCTCGAAAGCGGAAGCTTCCCCGAGGTGTGGACCTCCTAGCTGTATTCTGCTTACCTTGTATGTTGCGATGCTGCTTTGCTTAAGCTTTCTACAGCCAGATTAGGGATATCTCATGCATAGTAGAATATACACCGCTTTTGCCTCTTTGTTGGGAAGCTGACATGACCTACCCGCTTATCGGGTAGACCCTGATGCCTCTGACGCAGAGCCGGACTACGACTTCGACAACGACGGTTGGGTGGACTAGAGCTCTTCCTACACTTGAGCTGCCTGTGGATATGGAGTTTCCCGCGCTTTCATGGAGCCGCTGCTAGACGTTTTATTTATGTTTGATTCAGTCCCGATGGGCTTGTACCCGGCATGTGCCGAAGAGATGTACTCTGATTAATGTAATAAAATAAATGTTGTTCTCTACTTTACTGTTTTTATCTTTCTGTATGGATTTTGGCATCGCTGAGACAGGGATTGCACGTGGTAGCCCTCCTGGGACTACCACCGAGGTGCTAAGAGTCGGGTTTCCGTTCGAGGAAATCCGGGTCGTTTCACCAACAATACCTCCTAAGATTCTTAACTTGCGGCATAATTAGTCTAATGAGAAATAAAAACCTAATGAGTGTACAAGGTGCAAGGTGTGTATGCACATGATAGGAAAGCATATGAACAAAGACAGTGTTTTCACCTAGTTCTAAACACCATGTTTACAACTAGGTTGCCGAATTTCTCCATAGCCATAAAGGTTGATAAATCTAGGGTTAATACACCATGTCTATCCCTAGATCAATAACTCTTATAGCACAAGAAAAATTAAGCGCATTGCAAAGCTTATAAACTAACTAATGCAACATGAAAACATATGAAAAGCTAGCAAGGTTTATCGAACTTAACGATGATGGTCCGCAATATGTTTAAACACCACATTTACACAAGATCACAAAAGGAAAATACTCATAAGGCCTTATGAAGGATTAACATGGAAACTGAAGCATACATCAATAAGTATATAAAACAACCAAGCCAACTATGTGCAAAACATGTATACGCAAAGAAACATCACGTTGATAACAAAATGCAATGCATGCAAATAAATAAATATGATCATGAACATGATGGTGGTTCTAAAGAGAAAATTAAACTTAGATTAATTAGCCACAAGTTTATCATTATTAAATGGTGTCATTATTTATTTTCACTAAGAAAGGAATAAAAACATAAAGAAACGGGTTGCCTCCCGAAAAGCGCTTCATTTAAAGTCATAGAGCTCGACTTTCTCACATACCTTGTTTTCGTCGCATAGCCATGGTCCCTCATGCAAGAAGAAAGGTACCAATGCAGATTTAGTTTACTTCCCATGTTGTTCTTGATCACTTATAGAAGACTTGCCTAAGGCATCCTTTTGCTTCATCGCTATCTCCTTCTTTATAACCCCTCGGTGCTGCTTTCACTTCATGAATTTTTCTTTAATGTCCAGAACAGAAAGTATACCCAAGCTTTACTCCATTGCACAGCACACAAAATTTCCTTTCCAACAAGTTTTTATTTGCCCAAATCGGACTCCGGACAAGAGAGTTATGTCTGTTTTACTTCGGTGATGAAATCTGTCCTGAAATTTCAGAACGCGTAACGCTCAATGTTTTCTCCATAACTCCTTGCACGAGTATTCAAATTCATTGGTTCTTGATGCGTTGGAATGTCAACCTGATGGAGCTTCTGTATATCTCATTTTCGTCATTTGTACACCTCTGAACAAGCTCTCAAATTGTTGAAGACAGCAGCATCCATTGCGGGATTTGGAGAGGTTGATGATTTATCTTGCAACTCTTTTAGGCTTGACTTCCTTTTTAATTATTCGAGCCTTGTCTACATGGTTAGTGAAAATCGGGACTTCTCCCGACATGTGCTTTTTTAAGGTCATTAGCTTGAACAAGCGTAAATCATGATCGAGATTTATAAAACTTATTGTAAACATACGCGTCCAAAATTAACACCACAAGCAAATTGTAGCAACATATCAAGGTGTAATTAAAAGAAGCATATGTTTCATGCAAAGCACTTAGCTCATCATTAGGCAAAAGTTCTTTAGGTGTGAGATTAATTGGTTCAAACATAAATGTTTCCTCTTTTTCATTCTCAAGAAAATCTAGCCTATCAACATGATCATTATTGGAACACGGCATATAATTTAAACTATCATTTATTCTATTGGTTGATCATGGGTATTTGAATTTATCATCATCAATACCAATAACATCTTGAGATTTCAGCACGTACCTTGGCCTTAGATCTTTTTCAACAAAAGTGATATTTGGTTCATCTAGCGCTGTTGAAGGCGAACCAATCTCAACGAGTAAAGGTGTCTCTTTGTTACCTTTTTGCACCCCCTCCTGTCGGTGTTTCAGACCGGCAAACCTACCAAGGGGGTACCCAAGGTAGTAGATTGTGCGGTGAGAATCAATCTCATCATGTGGAACGTGTAATCCATCAACTACATTTGCATTTGTCTCTTCTTTGAAGTCTTCATTGTCAACCAAATCTTCATCTTCAAGGTCTTGTATGTTGCTTTCTTTATCTCCCGTGTACCACATGTCGTCAAGATCGCTCTTCGTTGATTCATTCTTTTCGTCATCATTGAGCACTTCCATATCTTGATTTGCTAGTGTGTAGGCATCAATAGCACACAAGCTATCACCTTGTGGGGACGGGCCTTCTTGGAGTACTTGCTCTATGTCAACTCCTTCCCATTCATCTTCTAGCTTGAGTCCTATCTTCTCTCATTTATCCTTCGAGTCACTAGGCTCGTCACGGTTGTACTCTTCTCTTTCTTCATCATAAATCCTTGAGTTGTCAAACCGGTTGATCCATCCTTCATCTCCTCCTTCTCTTTCTTCTTCAAATATCTTTTGGATCGACTCTCCACTCATCTCTTGATCAACTAGTTTGGCAATGTGTCGGCGTTTCTCCTTCCTTCGGTAGTTGATTAGTGGGGTAAAATCAACTTGAATCCAACCGGATTGATTGAACTCCGCCAATGGTCTAGCATTCCACATACTTCGGCCTACATTCATGTTAGTTTCAACATTTTTAACATCCGAAATGACTTCTCTTACCTTGGGAAGTGGATCTTCAATTTCTTGTATGGTCGGTTCATCTTCCTTGACCTTCGGTTCATCTTTTTTAGAAAATTCAGCAAGCACCTTGGGCTTGCTTTTATCGTTTTGCTCCTCTCGACAACGTCTTTGCCAATCTCGTTGTGTTCTTTGTCCATTGCTTATCCTTTGTAAGATTTGTGCAGCTTCACTAATCGTTTTATCCATTATATCACCGCCCGCACACATGCTTACAAAACAAGACGAGTTAGGGGTTAGTGAAAAATAAAAGGTATGCAACATCAAGTCACTGGAAAATCCCAAGTTCGAGCCTCGCTCAAGTAGTTCATTAAAACGGTCTCATGCTTCATCATTTCCTTCATCCTCTCCTTGCTTGAAAGTGAGCACTTGCCTCCTTAAGTCTTGGACCTTGCTTATGGGAAAGAACTTCAAAATAAACTTCTTCACTAGCTCATCCCAAATTCCTTTTGCTTCAACGGACGCAAGTGTGTACCATCTTCGCGCTTCATCTTCGAGAGAGAATAGAAAAAGATCCCACTTGAACCAAGTGGCCGGAACTCCTTGTTGCACCGTGTCGCATATCATCGTGAATTCCTTAATGTGTCTATATGGGTTGTCATCCTCCAATCCTCTAAAGGGTTTTGTCGCCACTAACTTGATGATTCTAGGCTTCACTTCATAGTGAGTTGTAGCAAGCGTCAAATCTGATTTTTGCATCTCAATGTCTTCCATTGACGGCATTGCTTGCTCCCTTAGTGACATCTCTGCGTCCTCCGAAGGTGAGGTGAACAAATCCATCTAGGCACTAAAAATAAAAAAGAAAAACACAAAAGGGTTTTTTCTAGAAAACAAGGGTTAGATGTTAGTAATCAACAAAATTAATAATAGATTAAATGTAGCAAACTGAATTGCTCCCCGGCAACAGCGCCAGAAAAAGGGGCTTGTTGACGGTTGAAACATGTAACAACCTTCGATCCGCAAGCGTACGGACCTACACCCTTTTCACCACAGGGTGACCCCAAGGTTCTTGTCAATCCGCGGAGCAAGGGGATTGCTAGCGCTTAACCAAGTACTAATCTAGTTGATGGGAAACCTATGAAAGGGGTATTAATCAAAGGTAAAGACAATCTAACCTATGTTAATCTAAGAAGTCTAAGGTGAAACTAGATGGCAAAGGGTGGACACAAGAGAGAGATTAAGATAGATAAGCGTTCCCTCCCTAGGGTTTAGGATCACATGAACATGCATCTACTACATGAAAAGGGTGTTGCCTACACTAGCTTCATTGTGGTTATGCGGCCGCTAAGCCTTTTCCCTCCACCGTACTGTCACTACGCCAGGTAATCAAACACTTTCACGTATAACCGCATCTATACCTAAGCATTTATAGGGTTAAGCTAATCACCACGATTACCACAAACCCTACTAAGAACACATGTTGTACATACATATATGAATAAAGCACTCGCATAGACATAGACCATTAAGCATCGAAAGGCATAGTGTTCATGTAGGGATCACATAACATGTATCCATCTAACCCTAGGGATGAACGGAGACATTACCCCATCATCTTACAAGGATTGAAGCACATAGGGTGATGAAGAGTCCGGAGAATGTCGTCGATGAAGATGGCGACGATGAAGCTTGGGAACACCCCTAGGCCAACGGCTTGGAGTCCTCCTCTTGCTTCCTTCCCTCCACCGACGTTGATCCTTGCGACGAGCTCATCCAACTATCTCCCTCATCTTGCGGTGGTGGTTTTCTGGTGAATGGTGTCAGTAGAATGATTTGTTCGATGTGGCGGCGGACGGAGGAAAAGGCAATAAATAGACGAACACCTAGGGCAAAGGGGGCAACGAACCGGGCCCGGAGTGGGCTGGGCCGGTTGGCCCAGGCCGGCCGGCCCAGGCCCGGTTCGGCCTCGGTTTCCTCCTCAGATGCTTCTCGCATGATTCCTTATTTGTGTGCACTTACATGTGGGCCTTAGACGTCGTTTCCTTCACGGTTAAGGCTTGAATCCTTGCTATCCAAGTTTCACTATTTTCTGGTTGAGTCCCTGAAGACTTGTATGTTGACACTTCGGTCCTTGGGTCATTTGGAGTCATGTTCATCGCGTGTCTTGACTCTTGTCGGGCTTCATGATCTTCTTCCAAAGTGCTTGGTGAACTTATCCCGAAAGTCTCCTCTTTAGCGTAGATTTCCTGCGTAAACAATAAACTCCAAAATCGACATGCAAGAGTGAACTTGTTATATCATTAGTGTGCCTAGTGGTAGGTTAGTTGCCAATCATAATCGAAACCAATGCATAACAAGTACTCTAGGTTGACGGAAATTCACCGTCAGCAGTGATGAACTAGTAGATCTAAGAGACGCGGTAGATCAATCCATGTCTCGTATTTTGGAAGGCATTGCAATGTCTATGGTAGCAACTTACAATGAATTGCAATGTGTATGCCAGAAGTTTGTTACTCTGTTTGTATCATTATATGGCAGCAGTTCACAATGAATTGCAATGTGTATATATGCTAGAGTTATGCCAGAAGTTTGTTACTCTATTTGTGTTAATAATCCACATTTCCTTTGCCTCGTGCTGTAATGAAATGTCAGCATAGATGAATTGGTGAATTTTGTGATGTGTGACACATTAAGATTTGTGACCCAATTGTCATTCCATCCATTCTTCATTCATACATTTAAGTTTGTCATATGTGAAAAAATTTTCATTCTTCATCCACACAGATGAAGCAAAAGCACCACTTTTAACATTAGAATTACTTCTTTGCAGCATACATCCCTAGTAAACATCCAAATACTACACAAACAACAGCCATAATAATCAAGTTCATCTTCCAGATCACATTGTCCATCTTCTCCTACAATGCTTTCTTCCTCTGCTTGTCCTCTAGTGCTTGCCTCTGCTTGCCGCTCCTAATTTGACATTCCACTGAATCAACTACTTCATCGACCGCGTCTGCCCAGTTCGACGGTTCAAAAACAATGACGCCAACATCCTTCAGCATCTGTAGATACTCCTCATGGAAACGATAAAATCCACAATTCTTGGCGTACTGCAGAATCGATTTTGGAGACATAGCAGACTACTCACTGAGTTCCTTACACACTTGAAATAAAGACGACTGTGGTTTTCACCTTCCTTCTGCGTCCGCCCCTCCACCACCCGAGCCATACCATAGTCCGGGCAAGGGACCAATGGAAAGCCGCTTAGCTCACCGACTGGATCCAAACCGATGGAGTGATTGCGACTGCTCCAGCAACCTTGAACCCTGCTCCTCGCACGTGCACCTCCAGATGAATCAGCGTAGTGCAACATGTGTGCAACGACGCGGAAGGACGGGCAGGCGGCGGCGGTGGAGCTCAGATCGGGGAAGAATAAGGGGCCAGGCGCCGGGGCGGATGCATATTCATTCGGCAAGGGGCATTTCTGACAATGGAGCACTTGTTGGCGACGATGGTTAGTGTACCACCATCGCCGGGGCGGATGCCGGCCAGGGGCATAATGGAGCACTTGTTAGCGGTGATGGTTAGTCTACCCGCATCGCTTTTGTCGGTCGGGCAGGCTACGATTATCCCTTTTTATATAGGCTTGACGCGTGTGTCCGACACTATTTTTCTGAATTAAAACTTGCTTCCCTCAAATATTATACATTTATACCCCATAAACAGCACCAAAAAATTCATAAAAAATACAAATTATTCATAGTTGGTAATTTAGTATTTGAATAAAATATCAACAACCACACATGTCAAACTAAATTTCTTAAAATTAGAATATTTATCTCTTGTTTACGATATAATAATTATAATAACGTCTTAGTGTGTTCTAAAATTCTACAAATTGACTTGGCAACATAATTTAAGTCTCTAAGCTTGTCTACAAAAATTCAAATGGTTTCGAAAACGAAAGATTATACTTGTGTACAAATGTCTACATCTCTCACATAGTTTCTTAGAATTTTGAAGTTTTCCAAACTTTAAAACATGTTCGAACTCATATGCATTTGAAATTTTAACATAACCTTATGTTCACCATAAGATTACGAAATACAAAGTTAATTAGTAATAGTTGTGTAAAACAAATATTATTTATATGTTGTACTTATAAGGAACAATATAAGGTGTATAAACAACATCCAAGAAATGGAATTACATACGAAAAAATATCATAAATGAAAGATGTTGATTTTAGAAAAATTCAGAAATAAATATCATCAAATTTGGATTACGGTTGACGGAGAAAAACGCGATACAAAATTTCATTGCAGATTAAAAGGGGAAAAGCAAACTGTTCTTCATTCGAACAGACCTGGCCCCGCCCCTTCATTGGCGACGAGTGTTTGTTAATCATCGTATCATTTGCGCATCCGAACCTTTTTAAAACGCTCCGCCCTGCCTTCCGCCTTCTATTCCCTTCTCCGGCTTCCGCCTTCCTCGTCTCTGTCGCAGCCTCGTCTCCGTCGCAGGTATGGCTCGCGACTTTAGGGGGAGGTTCTGCAAGGAGGAGGCCCCGCGGCCACGTCCCCGTCCATCTTCCTCGGTGCTTTCCGCCGCCCCCGCCAAGAGAGTGAGGTTCCGCGGTGACGAAGAGGAGCCGTCCAAGTGCGCCGCCCCCGTGCGTCTTCCTCAGCGGTCCATGGAAGAGGTCTGTTCTTCGTCGGCCCGGGGAAGGAAGCCGTACACGTGCGCAAGGGCCAAGTTGGTGGACTCCAGCGACACCCGCCATGGAGAGGCAGGTTTTTTTCCTCAACGCGAAGGAAGAAGCGGCGCGCAGCCCGCCGCTTCTCTGCGGGCGCCTGATTGCGCTTGAAGATCGCCTCCTCCGGGAGAGATGCCTTCGCCGGCACGAGATGGGCGCACTTCAACTGAAAAGCAAGGGGCGGGCAGGTCAGCGATCATCAAAAACCCCCGAGAAGATCGACACAAGTCCAAGAAGCCAATTTTATGGAGAACTTGTCGAAAGAAGAAACAACTCACAAATTTTTTAGTCTCCCCGTTGGGGAGCATTGGAAGAAGCCGCGCTAGCGGCCACGTGAAGATCGATTTCCCGATCGCCAACGCCACGCAGCACTGGATCTCGTTCAGCGACGGGAATGCAGGTATGGCCATGGTCCCCGTCCAGGGGCTCTGTCGGCCATCATCTCGCAGAGGCACGCCCCCCCCCCCCCGGGCGTGGTACTGACCAATGACGGTCACTAGGGTCACCCTAGCCTCTCGGAGGTGGGTCAACACCACCCAATGATCCTTGAGCATCTTCTCTAGCTCCGCCTTCTGGGGGTCGTCGGTCCAGTTCCTCCACGCCTGCCCGATGGAGTTCCCGGTGAACGCCGACAGCGCAAACTCGGGGTTGTTCCTCAGATAGAACCACCCCTTGTGCCAGCCGCTGTTCGAGCTGGTCAACGAGGACGAGATGTAGTTTTCGCCCCGCCCTAGATTCATCCAGAGGTTGGCGCAGCCGATCGTCGCCGCCCTGGAACCGTCCTTCAAGCACAAGAACATGAAGAAGTACCTGAAGAGGTGCCAATGGGCACTGATCCACAGGTACCCCTCGAACATCACCACGAACACCGCCATCTGCTGGATGCTGTTCGAGTTGAGGTGCTGCAGCTGGAGACCGTACTCGAAGAGGACCACCCGGATGAACCGCTCGGCGGGGATGGAGAAACCGCACTCGTGGAGGGCCACGAACGAGACGACATACCCCGCGGGCGGGCGCGGTGCAGACTCCTCCCCGGGCATCTTCCACTCTACGGTCTCGGTGAGAGGAGGGAGCTGTCCGGCCTCGACAAGGCGGCACAACATCGAGAGGGACACATTGGACCGTGTCCAGTTCGACATGGTGGCGGCGAGCTCACGAACGGATCTCCGGTGCGAGCTGTGATGGTGTCGTGGGCGCAAGGGAGCGAGAAGAGCGAGATGCAAGGGCAGAGGGAGAAGACAATGGAGTAAAGTCCCAAATCTTTAGCCGACACGCAGTTAAAAAGGGGAGAAGCCCGGTTGCTCGCCTTGATTGCCGGGCCTGCCGCGGCAGCGAAACGCCCGCCCGCGTGCGTGAGTCCCGGCATGACTGGCGTTGACCCGTGTGACGCCTCAATTCTCGCAGAGCCCGGGAGCCTGAGTCGTCCCCGCTCTGTCACTTAAAATTGTCTCGCCCGTCGCAACGACCAAGACGCCCACGCCTCCCGCATCATTCGCATCGCCCGTATCAACCACGTGGCCCACGTCGCCCACAACGCCAGCGACTACCCCAACAGAACAAATTGGGGCCGCAGCAACAATAATGAAGCCTAAAAGCCCGCAAGCGAGTCTACAACTCACTCACGGGCTTGGGGGCTACATCCGGCGGATGCGCTCGCTCCCACCCACCGGGAAGACCAAGAACAGGAATCAACACCAAGCCTTCTCGGCTGAGCCTGTGCACGAGTCCTTGACTCCCTCTCAAGCTCGGGGGCTACTAACGAGGGCCCAAATTTGGGCCCCCTTTGACAGCGAGATAATCTCTCTTGAGGTGAAGTCTTCTGACACCATCGACAATGTGAAGGCCAAGATTCAAGACGAGGAGGACAAAGGATCCCTGTCAAGACCATCACTAGCAAGACGTCTTGTTCCCGACTAGTTAGGAGCTTCTCCGACCAGTTCCCCACTAGAGGAACCCCCTCCAACGAGTCTCCGCCTCGCACGACCAGCTGCTCATTCGCACGAGCAGTCACCGCCTCCGACTAAGGCACAAACCGAACCACATGGCATGATCCCGATGCATGAACACCTCAACCACGACGCGTGGGGGTGCAGCTCCCCATGCCATGCAAATACACCAGCTGGCGGCCCGCGCAGGCAGCTGGCCCCGACAGGAGCCTTAACGCGGCCCTGCCCAGCTACGCAGCCATCAAATTGCCATCATCTCCATCCCAGCAACACATAAACTCCGCCCGAGGCACTCAAGCACCCCCTATGAAGAGCTCAAGCCTACGATTAGGCCTTAACGTGGCAGGCTCGTCCCATGCTAGGACGGACTGAGTCGCCGCCAAACTACTCGAAGAAAGCGCCAGGCGTCCCGGAGTGAACAGCCACGTCCGGCCACGCGGCGGCCTCTATGACAATGCAGCGCCGCTCCTTTTCAATGCGTCCTGGCGCATAATGACGCGCGAGAGGATATCCCAGCGACCGAGCACTATAACTCTTATCTCGTTTCCCTTTTTATCCCTCCCCTTGCGTCTATAAAAGGGAGAGGAGGGCAAACGCCACAAGGGTTAGCCGACGAACCGAACATTCATTGTAACTTGTAAGGGGCTTGGGCCCGACACCCTCTCCCAACCAGTTTGTAATCCCTACTACAAACCACCCTAGCACGGGAACACGACAGCTCGACACTGGACGTAGGGTATTACTCGTCGGAGGCCCGAACCAGTATAAATCCTGTTGTCTCTTGTGCTAACCATCTGAGCACGACGCACGATCGATAGAAATTTATTGTCTGGCGGTAGTGTTGACACCATTTTTTTTGGAAAAACAGGTCAAAAAGGGGTCAAGAGAGGCAGCTGATGAAAAGCAGAGCGTTATCGGCCGATTAAAGGAAGAACAGAGCAGTCAATGAGATCCGTCGATGGTCAAAAGGGTTCAGCCCTGGCAGTGGGCCAGCAGGTCAGAGCAATCGGTCGATGGCAATCCAGAGGATTGTCCGATGCGTATGAAGAAGGCGGTATTCAAAGAAATACGCCGGATGGAAAGCACGGAGGAGGCGGGTCAGTCCACGATTGACAACGGGTCAAGAGTCAGTTTTTAGAAGGCTTTAGACTCCAGCGAGAGTCCTTTTCTATTTTTAGCAGTTTTTGTCTTTAGATGCAAGTAAACAGTGTCGTGATCGGCTAGGATTCGGGGTTGTCCCCAGGACATAAATAGCGACCCTGCGTGGTCGGGAAAAAAGTGTACACACCAATATCAAACAAACCGCCTCCGGGCAAACCCTTTACCTTTACTGCATCTATTCTACAGCATCTACTCTACAACATCTACCTTTACAACATCTACTTTTTCGGTGACTTCGCCATTACATTTTTTCTCTTTTCTACAACGCCGTGCTTCGAGTTTGTCGGGCTACATCAACTGATCTCCGGCAAGCTTTGTGAGTACCGTTTTACCGAATAACCCTAGGCTTTAACCTCTGGGTGCATCGCTTAGGTTTTGTCTAGTTCTTTATTCACCCTTTATCGATATTAGCTAGATCTGCAAGTCTTTGTACCAATTCTTGTGGTTTTAGCTATTATCATTATCCTCCGTTCGATCTAGATCCATCAGCTTCTACCACAACCGATTCTGACCTATTTGAATGATGACGTCATGATCGGCCGATCCAGGCGATCGCACCCGCGCTTCGGTCGCCTTTGAGCCGGTCGATGCCGCTTGTACTTGTATCGGTCGATTGGCTGGTACACGTGTCGCTGAAAGGCCATCGATTCTCTAGTCGATCCCTAATATTTTCCATTGTCAATCAACATGTCAGATTGGCTGGCACGCCTCGCTACAGACCGGGGAGTCATGTGTGTCGTGCGCGGAGGTGACATCCTATTTTCGCGTCAACAGGTAGAGAACGCTGACAGTGCGCAACTGCTCCTCGTAGGAGCTCGCCGCTGGGAGTGTGCCCACCCCGCCGAGAGTGCACCCACCCCGCGTGGGGGCCTGTGGAGGGTGGATCTCAGGAGAGAAGAAAGAGAAAGGGCAGAAGAGAAGAGGAGAGGCAGCAGGACCCAAAGTGCTGGATGGATCGCACTGATAGAAAGTTACTATCGAGAGTATACTGAACATCCCGCATTTTTTAGAGAGGGAGTACATATAGTCGAGTTACAAGAACCATTCGAAAGGTCTGAACACCCCCCTCCCCCACCAACACCCACCCCACCCTACCCACACCCAACGCACACACTACCCCAGAAATTAATTGGCCGTATGGGGGGTGTGCCGCGCGCGTGTACGGGTGCACTCATGTACTTATTCTGGTGATATGTTCGATCAATTATGTATGCTCGTCCATATATTTGCCGGTACGTTACTTCGTCGCGCGTTTGCATGATATAACTCGATGAAAGGGGTCATGCATGTGCGGAGGCGACACATCTTTCATTGTCCCGCCATCCTCGGTCCTCCTCCCTAAATCCCGGCCATGGACTTCGAAGCGGCACCCTTTCACCTAGGCATCGGCAGAGGCGACACATCTTTCATTGTCCCGCCAGTGTTGCTTTTGTTCTGCCGTCAACATGATTCATGAGCATGCGCATGTGAATCATCTGGTGGAATTCATCTCTTGTCGCTGGGCCTCTTCGCGCATCTTCTTCCCGGTGAGCTTATCTTACGTTGTGATTCAAGCCGCTGTGTTGATATGTTAATTCCTGCACAGCCTGATGTGTCACGATACCACAGCTACTACGGCGGAGGCCCCTCAACCCTACATCAACGCCTTGGCAACCTGCAGGCAATCATCAATGCCATGAAGGACGGCGGCGGTGTGGTCGTGCTCTAGTTATCCCCATCCCATATGGACTTAATTATGTATGTTCAGGTTAGCCGCTTCACAGCCTCTCCCTTGTCTCTGCTTGATTCTGGCCCTGATTCATTTTGCACCCCCTGTAACCTCACTTGCAGAAACTCTCCTTCACGTAGGGAGTCATCCTGGTGGTAGCACACATCTGAGGTGAGTTTCATTCAACTAAAAGCAGGCATACAACCATTTGTTGGACACGTTTATTTTTCTGCAATTCTATAGTCATCATCCCTTGATCCACAACACCAAATGGGGCCATGTTGAATTAGGAAAAGAATGTATGATGGACTATTTGATGAAATGTTGACATATAAGATAGTTGATTCACTAGATGTTCAGAGAAGTTTGTAAATTGATGTAAATCATTCACCCATCTGAAAAATGTGTGGTTTGTTCTTGTCTAGTTCATTGTTGTAAAACAAATAGATTATTCCTTGTTCTACAGTAAGATTACTCCTTTAGGCACAAAAGATTACTCCTTTTCTATATGAATAATAATTATTCCATTCTTCTGTGTAAAAGCAATTATGAAAAATTATCCCATGTTCTGGAGCATTATTGATTTGGTCGCCATGATAATTCATTGTGTATACAATCATTCTATTCATTTGTTTACATAAAACCAATTATGAAAAATTTCTTTATGATATACAAGATTACTTCTTTGGTCTCCAACAAATATTCCTTGTGTATATGGTGATTGTTTCTTTAAGGTCGTTGTGTATATTATTTCCTTGTTTGAAAATTACTACACTGAAAAATAACAATATCAAAAGTATTTAAAAAGACCATGTTATCCGATTTGGTTACTCTGATATGACCATGTTATCCGATTTCGTTTTCCTCAAAAAAGATGCAACGAGATTTGCCAGTGATTACCAAGCAATTTTTTTTAATTCGGTTCGTTCTTGTACCAAATTTAGTATTTCGATTTCCTGACGGTAATGTCACACACATGAAAAAATCCGAGTTCCCAGTAGTGAAAACTACTAATCATGCAAGATTGTTGTGAATAATTATTGGTTCGTTGGCAATTATGTATTATCATTCTAGCAAGAATAATAATCTTATCAAATTACTCCATGTCATCCTTGCAAAAAAAATTCACTCCATGTCATACAAAACTATTACTTATTTTCATGTATTATTACTCTACAGCAAAAGGAAACACGTGGAACGATGACTTTAAAGGAGTAATTTCACAATTTAGAGTACTACTTTTTGTTCAAATATTCAAGCTACAAGATATTACTTCTAAAATAAACAAAAACTACTTTCGGGAACTAACTCGAAGGTGAGTGAAATGTAACGTATGGAATAGAATAGAATATTACTACAAGGCATGATTTTAATATTTTCCAATGTAAAGAAGTATTTTTCTGTAAATTTTTGACAATTCACAATGTCTTTGAAGAAGCATTTTTCATAATTTGGAGTACCATTTTTACGCACAATGACTTTTTCGTGCCTAATTAAGCAAGTAAATTCAAGATGACTTAAAGGAATATTTTTCATAATTTCGATTAGTATTTCTGGGCAAGTTCACTTTTTGTGTAGTTTTTAAACACTAAACTAAAATTAGCCATCTTTAATAATTTGCATGCATCCAGGGTCATCATCTCGCCCAAATCTCGTCCCCTGAAATCCATCGCTTCAGAATTTCATTTACTGCAAACAAGCTCCCTGCATAGTGCTTGACTGCATAATTGTAGGAGTAAAAAAGATCACATGCACTTCAAACAAAAAAATCATGGATGCGGCATCCTCTGCATGCACGACAGCTCATTGTTCTCATTTGGAAACACAAAAAAAAAGGATGTGGAGTCTGAGATCTGTTTTTACTACTCATGAGAGAAAATGAGAAATTAGGTGAGTACAATTAATATTCGTATCGTGGGTATGCAAGTAAAATTGTTGGATTTACATCTTATGCTTAAAATATTTGCTCCTATTATTTTTGCAAGTAATTACTTCCAAGTTAATGAAAATGCTCCTATTTTGGAAAATGTAATTACTATTTCGCGGGATAGTAAGTAATTTGAAAGTTATTACTTATAATGCATATGAATAATATTCCTATTAGTAACAGCACTACACCCTGCAATGTGTCACCATTTTTTTTCTTGTACTAAATCATGATTTGAGTAATGCATGCATGCAAGGTAACCTCTTCAAAAACCAAATCCATGCGTACCTACATTACTTTTTGAAGAACCATGCGTACATTACTCCTTGCAGAAATCCGTGGGCATGTAAGCATTATTAAGTCAGGCCGAAAATCTCTCATTGCTTGCGGAACTAAAAGAGAATTATCCACAGATCAATTAGTGCATAATAAAATGACTCCTTGCCTCCCCTTTGCACGGTCAAAGAATGAAAAAGGATGGTCTTTACATTTTGGATGTGTTACCAGGGAATCAGGGTGGAATAATCTAATTAGATGCAAAAGAGTACTTGTAATTTGACGACAAAAATAACTCCCCAGAGCTCCGGATGTGGCGCCGCATGCGGGTGGCCCTGGACGACCGTGGCCGCCAGCCAAAATCAATCTATGGCTAGGTCCAGGGAATCAATACTTACACAATTAATTCGCGAGAACTCCCGAAAGATGCAAAAGTTCACAAATATTGAACAAACCATGAATTTGTGAAAATGCTAGAGCAGAGAGAAGAATTTTGCTCACCGAGCTGACACCAGCAACGATGGAAGGGCGCCGATCTAGCCTTCCAGCCGCAGTTGCAGCCGCGACCTTGGGCCTCGCCGCGTGGTACACCTCGGGAGGCATGACTCCGTAGACAATAGAGACATTCACGGTGGCCTCTCGAACACACGGGGACGGCCGCTCTGGAGCACGCGGCTGATCTCGCCGCCACCACCAGGGCGCGTCAACGCATCCTCGCGAAACAACACCCCGCCGCGTCGTCGCTTGCGCCGCCTTGACCGCCTCGAGCTCCGCATAGACCTTTGCTGCACACGCCGGACCATGCCTTCGATTCTATCGCACACCGACTCAAAGGAGGCCCCTCCTCACCGTGGTGAAAAACGAATTGATGAAGCCACCTAGTTTTGATTTTACCACTCAAATTTGAAAATGAGTAAATCTTTGAGTAGTAATTTAGCTCACCGGAGCTCCGGCCAGGGCTGGCGGCGCGTGGTGAATAATATTCACCACACAGCATGGTGAATATACCTATATAAAAATATATATATATATATATATATATATATATATATATATATATATATATATATATATATATATATATATATATATATATATATATATATATATATATATATATATATATATAATCCCACATGCATGATGCATGGTTATAAGCTACAGCGCTGTAGACAGGCGCCCTTGTCTCCATGCTGTAATGAACTACCCACAAACGGACAAACCGCACGCATGCATGTGTGTACCACAAGGACCAACTCGTACTGCATATGTTAATATGTATAGTAGATCGATCGATTGTACGCACATGCTAGTTCGTTCGGCCCGTGGTAGTGGCTAGCGTACATACGTCCATTGCATGCAGGTTGCTGAGTGGGTTTTCCCTCTCATCATGCATCATAAAAGACAGCGAGTATATGTACTACATGCTGGCGTTCGTCTAATTAACCCGCACGGCCGCACTTAGCTTGTCTAGTTTACTTATTAGCGTGTCGAACTTGATTTCTGTCCTTGATCTGACAAGCCACGTCACACGCTTTTTTTCTTTGGTTTTGGATTACACAGTACAGGCATGTCGTTAATTAGCTGGTGCAATGCAAGCAGTGGCGGACCCAGGAAATTTGACAAGCCCGGGCAACTAACAATTTCCCGTTCCCCGTGCCCCTTCTCCCGTGCCCTCTCCTCCCATGGAAGTGTACTTGGCCTTAAGGGCCCATAGACGAGGAGCCCGGGCACCGGCCCAGGCTAGCCGGGCCGTAGGTCCGCCAGTGAATGCAAGACTACTGCCCCCGCCCACCGATCGACACGTAAAAGAGTTCTCTACATATTACATACTCCCTCCGGTTCCCTATTAGAAGTCGTTTTGGACAAAATTTCAGTCAAACATTGGTAATATAAATGATGAATAACTTTTAAGTCGTTGAGTTTGAAAATGTGAAAAATCATATAAATAGATGTCTTGAAAATTATTTTCATAAGAATATACATATATAACTTTCCAATAAATATTTTTATAAAAAAGAGAAGTCAAAATTGTGTTTTGGTGACCATGTCGCTGTCCTAAACGACTTCTAATATGGAACGGGAGGGAGTACGTATATATTGAGATGTTTGAGATGGACGGGTCACCAAGACATCAACAGACATAACATGCATGGACGTACATCAGGTTTGGAGCACACGGCGAGAGCGCAGTGATCTATTGTATATTATATTGTTTAACCCAACGACGCGTCGTCGTTGTGTCTCGTTGCATGCCCTAGCTTTTTTTCTCTAGCGTCCTATACATCGCTTAAGATATTTAGTCTGAAGCTTTGTTAACGTCTTCCCAAATTGACCTTTAAATTCCCGGCCTCTGGTGGTCGATCGATCGATCATGCTGCAAAAGCAGGTCAAGCAGCAGGACCACCGAAAACAAAGTATGGATATATATGATCGAAGATGCCATGTTCTTATAATCCCCTGGCCACTTGATGCTAGAGGCCAGTAATGGAATAATTCATATTGCAGTACGTGCAACTACACTGTCCTCTCAAACCTTCCAAACGACACGCAATGCAAAATGCAATTTGACAAGGGACCCATACACATCACCGGCTAGCTAGCGCCGAGCGAGAGCAACAACCACCATCAAACTAACTAGCATTACTTTCTTGCTGCTGCAACTACTTGCCTGCGCATTGCATTGCATGGTCATCTTTGCTTCGATCTGCTAGCTGTTTGATACAGTCCACGGTCCACGGATCATGTATCTTTTTAATTTGCTCGGTGATCCAGTAATCCTTGGTGCGCACGTGCAAGCTGGTGGCCCTATCTAGCTACGTACCCTCATCTGGCTAAAGCTACAAACAACCAAATGCTTAATTAGGTCAAGGGAGGGCGACGTGGCTGCTTCTCATTCGATCGGTCTCCTGCTTAACTATTCAGAGCGCGCGGTCGTTGATGATTTGGTGCATGTGTGCGTGGGATTTCTTTACGTTGCTATATGCCTATATGGTCTGTCACCGCCGAGTTTTTTTGGAATGCATGTGGGAAACATATTCCTCTGGATCTTGTTGGTTGTACACTCTCTGGTCATAATTGAGATGTTTAAGTTATGCCCCAAAGGAGGATACTAGATAGTAGTTTTAGCTAATTTTAGCTGGTGTTGGGCTCCTTTAATCATTGTAAGATGCAAGTAAGTCTAAGCTTTAGTAATGTCTAGAGAATATTGATTTAGGCCGTGCTAGAAAGCTAGTATTACTAGCTTTTTAATTACACACACACTTTATATGGAAAAAACGACGACTACACTCATTAGTTTTTCTTGTACATTTTTTAGATGTGAACAGTGACTCTCGCTTCCCGTCCTCACATATCAGTCCATTCCAAATTACTTGTTTTTGCGATTTTTTTAAAAATACTTGTTATGGTTGACTTTTAATCACAACATTTGACTATTCATATTATTCAAAAATATTATTTTTCATATTTGTACTAAATTTTTAGTAAGAGGAATGGTCAAATGTTATCATACAAAACTATATTAGCGCACCCCCACAAAGGAATTCTCTCAATCATCAACGCGCCACGTCATCCTCCACCAACACGCCACGTCATCCTCCACTAAGCACCCCACAAAGATGCATAGATTGCTAATTATTGCAGCGCGCCACATCATACTCCACTAAGCACCCCACCAATCCTCAATGTGTCACGTCATCCTCTACTAAGTACCCCACCAAGATGCATTGATTGCTAATTTTATATCTATATTAAACTATATACTTCTCGTGCAACCACGTCATCTTAATTGTTTGCACCATTCAATTTAAAAAAATTGTATATCTATATTAAAGTATATACAAACACCTCACTATAAAATATTGATTTCTATTTCTCTCAGCACGTAAGAATATATACGAAGAAATCATCTTAGTGTGTCTGCTTCGAATTTCACCAAAAGATCCTGCAGCAACGGGCGGCGTATCACTTAGTAATAAAAAAGTTAACGATGACAAGTAATTTAAAACTTATCATTCAGCAATTGAGCACCGCGTGACACGAGGATCTCCGGCATCAGCGTTGGCAAGGACTCTCCGGCATGCAGACACAGAGCAGCAGCTGATCGATGACCTTGTATTGTACTCCCTCCGTCCCAAAATATTTGTACGTGACTTTTGCACTTCACTTTTGATTCGTCTTATTCGAAAAAATTGTGAAAATGTTATTTATTTCGCTATGACATTTTTATCATCGTATATATTTTAAGTATATCATAATAGTTTTTGCATTTTCACAATTTTTTTGAATAAGACGAATGGTCACATGTGATCCGTAAAAGTCAAAGGGTGCAATTATTTTGCGACGGAGGGAGTAATGCATGCCCAGGGGAATTAAAGATGCATCACGTTCACTCATTCGGTCAACTTGCTCACGCTCGACGCAACCATATATGCGCACGGGCCTTTCGCAAATGCACTCATGTGATTGCCTTTTTAACTTCCATGTTCAGGCCGGTACCACACTGACTGCGCTGCTAAGACGACGCGTCCAATGCAATGATAGTCATGTTAACCTTGTTGCTAGTTGCTACTACATGGTGGCGACACGTACGCGTTCCAGCATCATACTCATATCCGGCTCAGCTCAAACCTTTTGCCGCTGCCGCCGCGCCGTCAGGTAAACTGCATTGAGCAGTAGTGGCATCCGAACCGTCCCAGTCGTTCGGCCGAATCGGCCCCGTCCTACGGACCCAAAAGAGGAGCCGCGCACGCGGGGGGTCAACCCCCAGGCCGATCGATCGAGAGGCCGGCGAGGTGAGACCATGTAGACAGGGCGGCGGCGCCATGATCGATCGATCTCTGGATCGGCGCAGCCCGTGCACTTTCGGTCGTGTGCGCGGGCATTGACTAATCCCCAAAGCTGCAAACCTTTGATCGCGCGGTCGAGAATCTGTTAATTAATACTACTCTCACTCCAGTGGTAGTACATCTCCCATGCATGCCATTGCATAGACGACCTTCTGCCGGCGTGGCGCGCGCGCTTTGCCACCGACGACGACCGGTCGACCGGCTGGGATTGGCATTGCTTCGCAATGATGATGCCATCATCAGGCTCTTTGTGCCTTTCCTTGTGGCCGATCGATCGGCTGCGGGTGCTTTTTGACCGCAGCATAGCTGCGTGCGCGTGCGCGTGCGCGTGCGCGTGGTGGAGAGGCTGGCCGTGGCCGGTGGCCGCGCGCGCGCTTTGCTCGGTGGCCGAACGCCCGAACCCCACCACCGGCCGCTCCCCCGCCGTGCCGCGCCGCACGCACGCACCAAACCAACCCAACCCCATATCCTCGAGCCGCGCACGCACGCACGCACGCGCGCGTCGCCGACGCCCACGGCTTTATTACTCCTCCTCCGATCCGCCGGTGCCAATAACACTATAGCGGCAGCTACCAGCTAGTAGCGCTTATTATTACTAGTAGCTAGCTAGAGCCAGGCGGCGGCGGCGGCGGCGACGACGACGACGCGTATCCCGTGCTGCATGCCGCTGCCGTGCACGCGCACGTATCCACTGTTGCGAGCGGCGCCCGTACGGGAACGCGAACCGGGTGACCGTGTGGCTGTGGCGCTGTGCGCCCGGGCGCCCCGTCGTCACTGTGCCTGGCCTGCTGGCGCGATTTGATTTATGCCTGCACGATCGATCGATCGATCGGGATCGATTGTATCCCCGCGTATCCCTCCGACCTCCGGGGTGAACAGGTACGATGCACAGTACGTAGCTGTGCCGCAGCACGCACGTTCGCGTGTGATAGCCTGCGGCGCGGGCCACTGTAGCGGTGGTTTGCCCGCTCGTGTGGTCGTCGTACGTGTATCCCGGCATTTACGTACGTACGTACCGGTACACACGAGATCGCTGTCGGAGTACGAGAGTGTTGACGTAAAATCAGCACCTCACGCCAAGCACACAGCAAGCCGAATCAGGTAACTTAACACACGTGACCCGAGCGTCAGAATCCGGAAGCGTGCCAGTCAGTTTTCCCTGAAATTGACAAAGGATGAAAACAGTTAGATAAAATCTGGAACTTGCCGGGTGGTACCAGATAGTTCCGTATTTATGGCTATAAAGCCAGTTATAACGACATATAGCTACAACAAGCTATCTGTCAGCAATTCGAACACCATTCGGGAACTAATAAAACATGTAAACAGGGTGTAGCCGAATGCATGACGTAAGCATGAATAAAAATCGGTCTTTATTTAAACAACATTGCAGCACGTAACTGTGACCAATTATCAAGGATAATTCATAAATAAAATAAATAAAAGTGAAGCACAATCATAAAATTGAAGTGAACATGCATGCATAGACCAAAAGCATGTCTAGGTACTTTCAAACCCGTCGAGCGTGACATCAAACAAGTTAATCCACCGCATGATACAACTTGTTTGAAATCACACCACCAACCAAGAATAGATCAATCCACTGCATGATACAATCTAAACATGGAAGGCTAAAACCATACATTATTTAAAACAAGCTTATGAACATGTTTTGCTCGTGATAGGGTTGCCGAATACAGCTGTACAGCTGATTCGGGTTCCGCGGAGAAGGAACAAACTATGCTAGATTAACAAGCTTTGAACCCGCAACATGTAGCAATCCAGATTGATTCGAATTCGGCTATTAGAGAGCACGTGACTCATGCACCACGTCGAGTTAAAGATTTGAACATACAACATGTGGATCACAAACAAGATAGAGCCGAATCTAATCAACCTAAATTGGGCAATAAGAGTGTTACATGAATTAAACATAAGAGCAAAATTCAAAGCAACACATGATAACTTGATGAATCTATTAGATCTTGCCAAATCTAATAGAGCCGATAACTAGCTCCAAGCTAGATTTTAGCCTACCACATGGCTCATGATCTAACAAGAAAGCCTTCTTGAACCAAGCTTAAATCCACTGCATGATACTAAGCATGGTAACAAGAATACTTGCATCATGGTCTAAATCCACCGCATGATACTAGGCATGATACAAGGTTGCCGGTACTTACGGAGGTCGACGGATCGATGGCTCCTCTCGAAGAACTCGACGACTCGACTAGAAGGACTCGAAAGTTGGCACGGGGGCTGGTTTGTTGTGAAATTGTTCGATCCCTATTACAAACAATAAGGGTTCAATTTATACCCTTGTTCTAACACGACTCCTAGTCGACCACGATTACAACATTTATTGCCTAAAATTAATGCCCCGGCGCCAATGTCCGTCTCGCACCCGTCATCAATTCGTCCCTTCTTTATATTCAAGCCACGTCATCACGCATTCCCGAATGCTTCGTCTTCCAAGCGTGAAACAACTCTTCTGCCGAACGATGACATACTCCCGACCGCAGACGTCTTTACCGAACGCTTTGAGGAAAACCTCTTGCCGAATGGTGCTCTCCTACCAAACTCGGCCCACAGGTCAGTCTCTTCCCTGTACCAAATTTTGGTGTTAACAGAGAGGCTGCCCCACGCCGCGCATCACGAGCATATGGGGCGACCCAGCAATCCAGCATACTAGAAAGCTTCGCGGCATTGCCGCGGATGGCCACTGCACGAGGCCGATTTTTCTATACAAATCTAATTACATCGTAGTTTCTTTATATTTTTAAGAAAGTTTCATGTTCTGACCGTTGATGTTTTCCTTTGGCACGTTTTCGCTTGTCGTCGTGCCTGTTGTGTGCATTGTGCTATAGGGAGATGTTGCTAATGTTTTTCTTGGTTCAATTTTTGATCGATCCAATATACCTAAATTTCACTAAGTTTAATGTTGTAGTTGTCTTATTTCGTATTGCTTTGAGGTAGTTGCGATGTTGAGATATTTTTATACAAGGTATGTAAAATATGCATGCCTCTCTGAAGAGATGGGTACTTAAATGTATTGTTAGACGGATATGTGGTAGAGATAATGAATGGTATGTTTTTATGATTTACATTTTGTATTGTACACGTCGATGGCTGCCTTCCTCGGCCAAAATCCTAACACTCATTTCTCTCTCCCTCATGTAATAAATGCTAAAGATGTAGTGCATGTGTTATCGTCATTCTGAACTTATACATGGAAACAATATCACTACCGCTATGTGCATATTAGTTGCAACATGATGCAAAGAATTATGCGGTAGCTAGTAGCTATGATTGAAATGCTACAATGATTCTCATTTCTTTGATGGAACAATGGACCACATTAACCTTAAGCTAAGAGATCAGGTGTAGTTATGCTCCCATTCCAAAATTACGGTGTTCAGAAAAATTGATGGAAGTTTTGAAACAAAGATGAAGAACTAAAATGAGAACTGAAACTTTTTGAAAGGGTATCAGTGCCCGGTCCTCTCATTAATTTCACATTATTTTGCTCCTTTATTGACAACGCAGACACAGCAGATGCCAACACATTGATGACCACTCGAACATACTTCCGTTGCATGTGAAGATTAGTTTCATGTTTTGACCCATGTTGTGTCCGCGTGTGGCAGGTTTTTTTGGTTGGAGTATTGCTCATTTCGTATAATGTGGTATTGGAGAAGGTGTTTGAGTCAGGAGCGAGCATGGTGGTTATTAGGTTCGACTTGGATACAAAATGTTGTATTTAAAGAAGGTGAAATATGGCTTGCAAGAACTTAGAGCGATCTTGAAGAGTTGTTCAAAGGCTCTAGAGCTTATGCTGATGTTTCCAACTGGCCTGACCCCGATTGACCATATGCAAAGATACGAACATTGAATCCATGAAGCACTGACTTCACCATCGGTCAATTTCACAAAATATATGATCTAAGATAGGGAAAAAGTAATTAGTGTATAGGAATAAATAGGTTCAAATAATAATCAAACAAATGTTTATTAGAAAGAAATGATTTCAAAAAGATGACTCGATAGTTACTTCAGGGGAAAGATGCAATCAAATTTGTAGTCACTGATTTCTGTGCTTAGCTTAAGTTGCAATCTTTGGTGAGACAAAACTTCAATCACTGATTTATATTCTCTTTCCATCTCAAGTGCATTAAGGGTCGAAGCCGACACATCACCCTTATATTGCTTTTCATTTCGGTGACATCGTTATTTAGCTTCTTGTTATTTGCACAGATATCAACGAACCTTTTCTCCAAACATTGGTGTTTCTCAATGTTCTCATTATTTAGCTTGTTATCTACACATACATCATGTACCTTTTCTCCAAGATTTGATATTTTGTTCTCCAGGTATTGATATTTCTTAATGTTCTCATTATTTATCAGTGTTGACCTCTTCTTTCCTTATACAAGCACATTGTACTTATTTCTTGAACCAAATACAGAATATAATGAATTCAAAGGTAAATAAATACCTTAAGCCCAGGTTAGATCCTTATAATTGAATTTTATTCTAACATTTTTAATTTAGACACAAATAGCTTACTCAATTAAGTAGATGCTGGCATGTTCATCTTGTTAATCAATAACCGCACATTTGAAACATAGCATAACATGATTATATATAGAATCAATTTCCATCCGCCACTCACATTAATTTAAGCCAAAGTTAATTTGTGTAAAGTTGAGGGGTTAGTTTGAAAGCATAATCGTTTCGTAAAAATGTATGACCTACGAAGTGATTGTTGTAGAAATTCAAAATTTTTTTAATAAGTTCAGGTTGTGGGTTGGCTTTTGGAAAAATCGATGGTTATTGTCGATATAAGCTTTGATACATCATTTCGATTGTTTTGGAGTACAGTCCCTTTTATGTAAATTATGTACGCGAAGGATGTTTTTTGACAAAAATTTAGGGGTTGATATGTAAAAATCTAGATTTTCAGTAATAGAAAGGTCTTTTGCAAGAAGTAGTTACATTCTTTTTTATAATAGCTTACAATTAAAATACAATCCAAGTTCACTTAAAATGTTAGTTGAACGTATGGGTCTGAATATGGGCCCTAGCTTTCAAAAAAAGAAGAAAAGAATATGGCCCCTAGCGGACCCGATTTGCTCTCGTCCAGCATCGTCCCGTATCTTTTTCGTTCTGGTTCCTTCTTCGTTATCCTCCTGTCACACTTCTCCTCCACCCGTTGACTGAGGCGTGGTCGATGTTCCCTATTTTTCTGCTATGGCATCTCTGATCCCCTGCCGGCTGCCGTGTTGTTCCAGTGCCACAGCGGCTCACGACTGTGCTGCAGTGAAGTGTGAGCAGCGAGGATCCTCAGAGCGAAGTTGGCGCTGCACATAGACGCCGAATCAGCGGCTGCTGCGCGGCGGCGGCACGGCGCACGGACGTCGGAGTGGGGGCGCAACCTACGACGAGGCTGGAGGTGCGGGGGCCCGGTCTATCTAGCGGCGGCGGCGATGGGTGGTCCTCCTCCCCTGCTGCGGCATGCCCGAGCTCTTCGTTCTCGAGGTCGAGGTAGAGCAGGAGCCGCACCAGGTCGACCGGGAGGTAGGCCTCCCCGGGCGTTGCTCCAGTAGCACCCCTTCCTCCGCCTCCTCTTCTCCTCGATCTGCTCTCCGACGTCGCTCGTTTGTCGTTTTTCGCTCGGGTGCCAGAGTCGTTTACGCGGACCTCAGGTTAATTTCGTGGAAGTCCAGGGTCTTTTTTGCAAAACGACCGATGGTTGCCCGATCTTGGCCATTCACAAGCTCGATCCGACGGACGGGAGCAGCCGGCGACGTGGCCACGCCCCCTGTCCTCGATATTAGCCAGGTTTCGTAAGGAAAAGATGCTCGCTATGTGACCCTGCGGAATTTCCCCCTCGCTATGCATTGATCGAGCTCTGGAGTGTACTACCTCCGTCTCAAAATAATTACAATTTTTTTTACTCTTTAACTATTCGTCTTATTAGAAAAGTTGTGAAATTAGTATTTATTTTGCTATAGTGTGTTTTTATCATCATATATATCATATATATTTTGAAGATATTATAATTGTCTTTGCATTCTTACACTTTTTTTAATAAGACGAATGGTTCAACGCGATCTGTAAAAGTCAAAAGTTGCGTATGTCGGGACGGAGGGAGTATGTATATGCGCGCGTACACCCACCCACGCAAGTCTCTGCAACGTATTTGTACGGGATCGTCGCCACCATGGACCAAAGGCTAAAACCCAAAGGGTGGCAGCGTGTGGGCCGTGCATCAGGCCGAGCGCTGAAAGCCGCCGTGCAACACAGTCAATTCGGGCTAAATGTTTTGCCCAGCAGCCCAGTTAGCTAAAGTTCGGGCTCATCTATTCCCAAGAAAACACAGTTGCTCAGCAGGAAAAAAAGCAAGAGACACATCATACTATACAAGTGTCATAATCCCAAAACACAAGTGACGATGGATACCCAAACTGGCCGGGATAAAGCTAGAGCAGACCAAAAATAATCATGTCAAATTTTGTCTACTGAAACCTGGACAAGTTTTCTGTTTATAATAGCCAGTGTCAAAATGTGACTGGCAAAAACCTTTTTTATTTCAACCAAACAAGGGTCAAAGCTCACGAATTTCTAACTAATTTTGACCGGTCAGATTTTATATGATGAGTATAAAACGAGGGTAATTATCTAAGGGGTCATATCTAAGACGATATGATACTACACAACTTTGTAAAATATCTTGTCCAAACTTAGACTTCATGATTTTTTTATACCTTGGCTAACAAATGTACAAAGAGGATAATTAGAAGTTAAGTCCAATTCTAACTAACGGCGCATGGAAGGAGTATACGAGCGTGTAAAGTTAAGTTCAATTCTAACTTTATATCCGGAGAAGGAAGGAGTAGAATATTTGAAATGAAGTCTTAGTCTGTTTAGATCGGAAAATTTACGCATATACTCCCCCGTCTCCAAAGAGTGTCGTTTCCACTTCCCGAGAAACAACTTTAACTAAATATATATAAAAATATATTAATATTCATGGTATAAAATTAATATAGTTAGATAGATATTTGAATCTAGTTTTTTAAAAATATTTGAAGATTAAAATGTTACATATATGTTCTACGAATCTAGTCAAACTTGTGACACGGAAACCAACAATAACTCTCTTTGGGGGGCGGACGGAGTAAATAGTATTGTAACAGAGCTTTTAAATGAAAAATGAAAAGTTGTCGTATTAAACCGTGTATAGAGAAAATAATAAATATGACTAAATGGAGTAGTTTGATGCGGCAGATGAGGAGTGCTATTTAAATGGAGTAGTCACGACGAGCAAGCATCTCGGCCCAAGCCACGTCGGTCCCCGAGACCACGCATGACCCGGCGACCCCATCCGTGATCCCTGCCTGCTTCGGATGCGTCCCGGACTCGAGTCGGCTCGGCTTGGGTTGTTGGCACGGCAGTTTTTCCCAAGCACCGGAACGCCGTCCGCCTCCGGAATTAGCTGTCGCTTCCTTCCTTCCGTCACGTAACCACGTCTTCTCCGCCGCCCCGCTTCCTCCTCCTCCTCCTGGCTCCTGCCCCCTCGCTATTTCGCTAAGCAACCCCCCAAAACTTTTCCTCCTCCCCCGCCCCCCGACAGCACGCACGCCTCGCGAATTCCCCCTCTGCCTCCCGCCTCCGCCGCCGCTCTTCGTTCCCCGGAGGGAGGAAGCCCAGCCACAGCCAGCCGGAGATGTCGTACGCCTACCTCTTCAAGTACATCATCATCGGCGACACAGGTCAGCGAGCGCCCGCCCGCCCGCCGATCCCCCCTCTCCCTATCTATCTCTCCCCCGTTCCGCGGCTGGATCCGCTCGGCCCTTTGGGTGCGCGAGGGGAGATCCAGTCTATCTACCCGCCCCGTGCGGTCGCCTGCGCGCGTACCGGTACTGACGCTTGCCTTTGCTTTGCTTGGTTGCTGCCCGTGCCCCGGTGTGCAGGCGTCGGCAAGTCGTGCCTGCTGCTGCAGTTCACCGACAAGCGCTTCCAGCCCGTCCACGACCTCACCATCGGCGTCGAGTTCGGGGCCCGGATGATCACCATCGACGGCAAGCCCATCAAGCTCCAGATTTGGGACACGGTATACGCTTCGCGTCCCCGCTCATACTTCCCTTCGTTCGCACGCATCCCTTGCTTGTACCGCTGTGCGCTAGAGATCGTTTTGGTGCTGATAGGATCTATTACCATTACCAGTCAGGGCAATGTAATTTTACTTGATTAATCATGGGAACTGAGTGATAATCGATCCCGATTGCAAATTGGAATTTAGGTTGCCCAATTACTGTGGCATATGCCTTTTTTTGAACAAAAAAAAAAGAGGTGGGGCGGGGTGTTGAAGTTAAGATGGAAACCTTGCTGCTTGCTGAGCTCTGAAGTTACATACTCTTTGTTCCTTCAGTTTGCACCATCCGCAGTGAAATTCATGTTAGCTAACGTTGTCACATTAGGCCATTTGTTAGTTTAAGCTACTGCTAATATGGAATGCCCATTCTTATATGAAAAAAAGTATGGAACACCCCAAGTGGCCACATGTCACATGGATCATTCATCATATCTGATGTGATTACCTCTTAACATTACATACAGGCAGGCCAAGAGTCATTCAGATCTATAACTAGATCGTACTACAGAGGGGCTGCTGGTGCTCTTCTGGTCTATGATATCACCAGGTAATTACCTTCCATAATGAGTTCAAACTTGCCTATGTAGTCTTTTCATGTGCATGGTTTCCTGAATCCTGCCGCCTCTTGCATTCTAATCCATGTGGAGCTGATTTCAGGAGGGAGACTTTCAATCACCTCGCCAGCTGGCTGGAGGATGCGAGGCAGCACGCCAACGCCAACATGACGATAATGCTGGTTGGGAACAAATGTGATCTGTCTCACAGGCGTGCAGTGAGCTATGAGGAAGGCGAGCAGTTTGCAAAGGAACACGGCCTGATCTTCATGGAGGCATCTGCGAAAACTGCACAAAATGTTGAGGAGGTGAAGCTTGATTCTTGGTGTGTCTATGTTGCGGTTAAGAATATTCCAAATTTCTCATCTGGACATTTAAAATGCAGGCATTTGTTAAGACTGCTGGCGCAATATACAAGAAAATTCAAGATGGTGTTTTCGATGTATCCAATGAGGTATTTTTTTTTTAAAATCGTAAATCATTACTTTTGCTCTGATTAGGAAACGCATAGCGAGCCCCTTCGATAGTACTTTAAGCATCATTTATGGAACTTCAGTACATTCTTAACCAACTATTGAGGCTCAGGAACTTTCCTTTAGATAAAGCTAATACCTATTTTTTCTTTCTGTTACATTTTACTATATACGAATTGCTTTATGATGTGCGTCAATGCCTAAGTCTCTAATTGCCTACTTGTACAAAGCATATTCCCCTGTTCCAAAACCATTTTATACAGAATGACTGAAGTGCCAAAGATGGAAACTGGTGCCTGGAGACCCTGTACCCGTAGTTTCTATAATGGGTCGAACAGCACTAACTTTTTCTGAAATGAAAAATTGGATAAATTTTTTATGTAATTTGTGGAGTAGGTGTTTATATTGATACTGAAAGATCTACAGGTAGAAAATATCTCTTGTAGTCCAAGGTGTGTTAGTCTTGACTCTTGACACTGAAAAGGATAGAGAAAAAAGAGAATATTACTTGTTAGTGTTCAAAGATTAGTAGAAAAAGTATCTATTGACTCGACACTGAAGGGGCTCTGAAAGAGAGAATATTACTTAGTGTTCAAGGATTAGTAGAGAAGGTATCTAGCTGAAAGTAGTTATTCTCAGACAGTTAAAATGCCATTTGCCCACCTGGACTGTTGTGCTTTTTCTCTCAAATGCTTGTGCTTGCATACACCCTGTATCTTGTTTCCATCCCTTGCGCATGATCTCATACTATTTTCTGTCAAATTTGCAGTCTTATGGGATCAAAGTTGGATACGCAGTCCCTGGCCA
This sequence comes from Cenchrus americanus, assembly GCA_947561735.1. NCBI lineage: Eukaryota > Viridiplantae > Streptophyta > Magnoliopsida > Poales > Poaceae > Cenchrus > Cenchrus americanus. The sequence goes on from OX387241.1 coordinate 252,206,604, forward strand.
ATCTGGAGGTGCTGGTTCCTCGTCCTCTCAAGGCGGTGGCTGCTGCAGCTAATCAGCTAATGTGGCACGTTCCACTCGCATTATCTTCATGGTTGTGCGTGGAAAATAGTTTGTTCCATGGTGCTTTGTTATTTTACACACCAATGGAATTTGTTCGCAGAAAGAACCAGTTAAATTATGTCAGGTGTTCATAATCTGTTCATTCTCTGTAATATGCCAGGCTCCACCCTATCTGTGTCCAGTATTTTAGCATCCACAAATTCTTTCCGTTTGATGTGTAAATAAAATATCATAAATGCTGTTTGGTTTGGTCTGATGCTGTTGATTTATCATCTGTAAACGCCTCAGTCCTGTGACCCTTTGGCTTGTAAAGTTGTGGTCCCACTGAATATTGACTACTCTGCTCCCTGAAGTAGAGGGACCGAACGCTCAATTTGTATTGTGATGGCTTCTGGCAACCATTTATATATTTATGTAATTTCTTTGCTAATAGTTGTTGGAGTATTGCGTCGAGCCAAAATACAATGGTTGCAAGCCGAAGTTTTTCTTATGGTAACAGTAAAAATTCTCGTAGGATGTTTTATGTCATTCTAATTTTATTTTTTAGAGGTTGTTTTGTGTTTAAGTTGTCTTTTTACATATCGACTATTTTAATTTATTTTGTTGATAAATATCAGATGAAGCACTTTTTAGGTGTCTTCTATTTTAAGGAAAAAAATCTCATCGGATGTGAAGCTTGCATATTTCCTTGAAAATTTTCGAGCTCCTTGGGTTTCTCTTATTTTCCCTTCATGCGCAGTATTTTCTCTCGGAGCAAATCAATCATACAAATTAACACGCAGTTTGTTTTTTCTCAAATCAAGTTTATAAAATTACAAATCAACCTAAGATCCGCTGAACACTTCGGGGAAGCAGAAGATGAAAACTAGAAGAACCGCAGCAGTTCATTCAGCTCTTGCCGAGATGTAAACCAAACAAAATTGAAAAGCATCATGAACTTTTTGACTGTAAATAGGGGGCCAAAGCCAAAATAATACAGTAGTAACTTGTCCCTAATAAAGAAGAGAACTTGTTGCCTACACACTGCACATCCGAAAATTACTACACACGTACACCGATAATAAAAACTATTCCTTTCCAAAAAAGAAGAGAGAAAAAGATAGCAATTCTTCTTAAACTAATTTACAGCATCACCGAGGAAGAACCGCGTGTGTGGTGGTGACCATCGATCAGTACCTGTTGCAGTCGAAGCATGTGTGGTTGCGGCCGATGTCCTTGATGTGGTCGTAGCCGTGGCGGAAGACGCCGAGGCCGAAGAGGACGCCGATGAGGAGCACGATCACCAGGATCACCAGCGCGTAGCACCCCACCCGCTCCTTGGTGAACTTGAGCTTGCACATGGCGTAGTCTCCGATCACCTGCTGCTGCTGCCGCCGCCGCCGCCGCCTGATCGCCCCCCTCTTCTTCCTCCCCGGGCCAGACGATTTTGCAGCTTCTTATGGGAGGAAAAGAGAAGAAGAGAAGACTGCTGGTCTGCTGCTACTGCTAGGTAGCTGAGGCCACCGCAAGTGTTGCGTCGACCTGTCCCTTCGGCGGTATGGCGACGGTATCGCTTGCTAGTGAAGCTACAGCCAGTCAGCCAGGGCAGGGGGAGCTGTGTGTGCGAGCTACTAGAAGCCTAGAGGGAGAAGAGAGCAAGAGATGCTGCTGCGCCTTTTCCGCGCGCCTTTGTGCTGCGATAAGAATCGAATCGCGGCGGGGCTGTACGCATGGCCTCTCTTTTTTGTCATCCCTCTCCAACTGTTGTTGGAATGATTGTCGTGGTATTATTATACTATAATGAAACTATGATATACTCCGTAGAGCGGCGGCCGGGCCGGCGGTCAGGAACTGAGAAAAAGGATGGATAGACGAGCGTGAACCCGGGGCCCGGGGGGGCATGTGGGAGAAAGTTATTTCGGAGAGAGCAACGGGTCGTGGCTACGCTATCAGGCGGTCGGTGGTGGTGTGGTGTTCCCGGATTGATAACGGAGCCTGCCTGCTGGGAAGGGCATTGCGATCAGGTAGCACTGCACAGAGTGTAGGAATAGGGGGTGGACGGCGGAGGACGAGGTGCCGACTGCCGAGTAGCAATGAATACGATCGCGACGCGTGCTTTGTGCTGTGATGAATACGATCCCAAGGTCCTGTGCACCAACGCGGTGCCTCATCCGGTAGCTAGCGACACGGAGTGGATCGGCCCGAACGACGAGACTCTGCATCGGGGGGCTCGGGGCGTCGGCGCTCCTCGGCTTGCCGCGCGGCCGCGGCTGGCCTTGTGGCCTGGAACGGAGCGAACACGGCGCGGCGCGGCCGCGTTCGCGAGCGGCACGTGGTGGCGCGGGCCACCGCACTCGGCGGGGGGAGTTGCATTGGCTGCCGGATTCCCCGGGTCCCCGGTCCCCCCGGCAGAGACACGCCGACGGCGTGCGCGGCGCACGGACGTCACCGCGCGCAGCTCGATGCGTGGGTGGCGCTACATAGGATAGGACCCTCCGGCTTGTACGCAAACCATCCCACGGCCGTGTGCGCCTTCGCGCCCTCGTCTCGTGCCTGGCGATGGCTGGGCGACACAGACGGGCTTCGAGGGCGACGGCGGGCCGACCGACCATTCGGTTGTGTACTTGTGTCGTCGAGGCTTTGCTTCATGTACTCTACTCCATCCTCGGCGTTGCCCGGCCAGGCTCGATCCAGACTGTTCATCACGGGGGCGCAAGAGATCTATACTCGCTCCGGTTCATTATTACAAACCATTTTGGATAAAGTTTGAGTTAAACATTGGGAATATAAGAGTTTGAAAATGTTTAAATCATATAAATAGATTTGTCTTTAAAATCACTTTCATAAGAATATACATATGTAACTTTTCAATGAATATTTTTTATGGAAAAGAAAAGTTAAAGGGAGTATGTTTCATCACCTCATGGTAACCCTACTGCTTCATAGCCTAGGAGAAACAACCGGTAGTAACCCTACTGCTTCGTAGCGTAGGAGAAACGACCAGTAGTAACCCTACTGCTTCGTAGCGTAGGAGAAACAAATAGTAATCGTAATCGTTTCTACTTGGACCTTGATTATGATTTATGAGCAATTTAAGCCCCAGCAGCTTCTGATGCTCGAGGCATCCTTTCCTTCAATGTCCAGCAATCGCAACACGTGACACTAGGTGTTGCCAAACAGCCCAATGGAAATTTCAGTTTCAAGCCGAGATATAAAGATCAAAAAGAGGCACACACACAACTGCCAGGCCATTGCCCATGGCTCCGGAGCAACATGCTGTGAAAACCGCAAGGGTACAACCCACATATCCAGAGGTCTGCGGCATCTTACATGTATGCCGGGTGAAAGACATTACCAATTAACTACAATGTAGACCTAAAGATAGGCATGAACATGGTCAGGTTGACAGGGCGATTCCACAACAACTACTGAGATTTGAGATATCAGGTCCGCGTTCATCGTCAGAAGGGTAACAATGCAACATTCTTTCACATAGCGTGCGGGGGAAAGAGGTTACATTGTAGGGAAATTTGTCATGCAAGAGAGCTGACAGCAAGGGCACTACAGAGCTCAGCGCGGCCCCCGGCCCCGACCACGCCCACGACCACGGCCGCGACCACGTCCCAAAGGTTTCCCTGATTCAGGGGAACGAAATGTCAGTCAGATCATAATAACATTAGTAATGTTTCGACTCATACAGCAGACAAGGTGGAGGAAATCAGACCTGTAGCTGGCTTCTTAGGCTTGACTCTAGGGGTTTCCTCCACCAGCAACGTTTCCAGGTTCAAGCTGTCTGGAAGAATGTAATAGCGAATGTTGTTTCCACGCACACTGAGGTGGTCAAGGGTTACAGGATTCTTTCCTTTCAGTGTAAGCTTCACTGTCTTCAGATGAGTATTCATACTTATGTCAACACCTAGAAAATGTGCATGAATTAGAAGATATGCTGTACAAACTTAAACATGGTTCCAATTAATCCCATCAGTGTTAGCAAAGTATGTGCAGATTATTTCCAGAACTGTAGCAGTAACATAAGGAAAGTTAGCCTTTCATTATGGATATTACCCCTATTTGTGCATGCCCCAACATCAAAACATAATTTAGGAACAATCTGATCCACCCAAAACATTTTATGTAACATGAGAAAATTCAGAATTTTGTAATTGTCCAGGAAACACTTCTTAGGAAGAAATAACATTATCACGTAAAAATGTTTTTACATTCTTTACATGTTTCTATATGTGAAATAGAATATGGTACAAACTAAGTCTCTTAAATAGCAAATCCGTCAAGGAAACGACAAAAGCAGTCCATGAGAGGCTAAAAGCATTGCACATTCAACCACATAATTGAACTACCAACAACTAATGGAAATGCTCATTACTTTAAAACGGACATTCAGACATTCCCTAGATGGATCGAAAACTAAATACCTGTGATTAGTTAATTCTCCAATCTCTACATACGTAATCATTCTCAGCAGGAATGCACCCTTGATTGAAGAAACAAAAGGTTTACCAAATGCAACCAATCTACGACCAATACAGGGTTGGGCAAACCACCTGTGAACCAAGCAGGACAAACGACTAAAATGGCCAAGTCTAATTGAACATACCTAAATATAATATTTCTATGGCATAGAGTAATCTCAAAGCACAATCGGTTAGTGCAAAAGGCATGCTCAATTTTACTGTCTCCAAAACTAAAATCCAGCACCGTAGCGCACAGGCAAATCACACCATATCCTAGACCTAGGTACCCAAATCTTAAGAAAGCGAGCACCACACACAAACCCTAAAATTCGAAGCAGTTTTTAGATCACAGAAATTCAAACCCTTCCCCCGCTGGAGGAGTGGGTAGGAGCGTACCGGTGATGGTGCCGTGGACCACCGTGCCGTTCTTGAGCTCTATGGTGACCGTCTCGTTGTTCAGCTTCATCAAGAACCTGCGGCGAAAACCCCAAATCGAGCACCAAATTAGGCGAGGTACGGATTCGCGAAGGAAGGCCAAAGAGCAGCCAATCGGAACAAGATAAAAACGAGAGCGGGAGGATTACCTGACGAGCTTCATCTTGGCTGTCCTGGCGGAGGGAGGCGGCGGCGGAGCTCAAGCGTTGGGGGAAGCCGGCGGAGCTCACGCAGTCGGCTTTCTCGGAGCGGGACGAGAAAACCCTAGTTTGAAGGCTGATCTGGCCGACGGACTGGGACTGGGAGGCGGTTCGGACCGATTTAGTTGGGCCTTTGCTGGGCCATCTGTGTTGCAGTTGGTGAGAGAAACAAGCTTGCTTTGCTGGGCCTTTCCTAGTTTATTACTTTCTCCTGAGTAAATAAGGTACACATATCACATTAAAAAAAGAAAAAGTCTATTTTACTTCCCTCATCTACCTTTTTGTTCCATATTCCATAACCCCTCGAAACAATTTAGACTCGATTTACAATCCTAAACTATTTCAAATGGTCCAATCTACCCCTAATGAGATTTATCTTTTTTATTTCTCTATATACAAGTTTAATTTTAAATCCAAACTTTGTGAGTAGATAGGGAAGAACTATAAGTATCCCTCTTTAAGATTAAGAAAATAACAACAGCACAACCAGTCATGTTTTTCAAGGATAACCATATATGATATATTAGCTAATTAGTTGCCAAGTATCAGAATATTTGAAACTCTGTTCATTCGTTTGAAGAATTGAAGCTACCAGACACCCTGACTACAAAGCATCCCTTTCGAAGTCGAAAACAAATGTCTCAATCAGAAGCTGAGCAAGCTTATCTTTATCACGTACATTCATCATGTAGAAGAAACAGAGCATGCTCAGGCAGGGCTATCATCCTCTGAGTCTTTATTAGCTCAAAGTTTCAGACTACCAGAGAAAAACCCAGCCAGCAGTGCACCACAGCTTGGGGAATATACAGATAATCAAAATTGTGCTATACTGCTGCCAACCACACCGATCCTAGACTGAATCACTCTTTTTTACTGCTGTGGGATGGCTGCCAACTTCTTTGGTGGGGGATTCCCTCCAGCAAGCAGTACATACACGTAGAAACAAGTCATTGCAGTGCTGCATAAATTACAAGTAGGAGGGTACATCAGATCTTGTTCCAAATGGACAAAAAAGCCTTGGGCCGAGATGGCTATAGGATTTTTTTTTTTGAAAGTTCGAGATTGGCTATAAGATAAATTACCTCAGTGAAGCGTAGAAGCCCCAAGGAAGGAGTCTGTTTGTCTGCACAAAGAAGTATACGATTAGTGCAATTTAAAGATAGTAATATTGCACCATACTCCATATGTGAGTGAGAAAGGTTACCAAGACGTAAGCATGCGAGTATTTCCATGCCAGAAAAGCAGATATTGCTGCAAAACAGAAGTGGAACAGGTTGGTAAGCAATGTTTATACAAAAGTTGAATGTGAATGCAACTCAAATCCAAGGTAACACAAAGCTAGAATGTGATATCCTACCTGCTTGGGCCAAGATAAACAAGAAGCTGGATCTGCCACTCCTCCAAAACTTTAGACTGAGAGTACCAAGTAATAGCGTGGCGAACCCCGGCGCAACACCCAAGACAAGACTTATGGTGCTTCTGGAGAAGATGTATCCTAGAAGACCCATAGAGAATAAAAGACCACCTGAATTACCAAATGAAATATAGTTATTTGTGCAAGGCTACATGCAAGGCAACAAAATTTATATTCCAAGAACTTAAAATATTGAACCACTCAGGAATATGGCATACTGTTAATGTGAGAATATTGAACAACATATCAACAGAATAATTTGTCAATCAAATATGAGTATGGAAGCAAAAGAAGCTTTAAATGATAATGTTGTTTTTTACTATTATATGAACTCGGAAGAATTTGCCAACAAAGGCCAGAAAACAATTCCTGAAATTTGCATTAGGAATCAACACACTGTTAACTGCTGTGAATTACAGGTATAACCGTATAAGTACAACTGTGCGTGATTTATATCGATCTGCCCTTGAATTGCTGTTGCATATGCTCCAAATCACATAACAAAACATTCATGAAATTCAAACTTACCAAAAGGAATCCCAAAGCAAAAATCATGGATTTTTGCACTCCTCTTGTGGGGTACATGCCCTTCTGCCTGTACAAATTCCTTCAGATCGGATTGCAAGTTTAACTCTTCAACATGAGCATTCTCATTTGTTGAAACTTTAGCAGCAAAACCTAATGGCTTCATACCAACTTCGGTGGAAGAAATCAAAAGCTGCTGGGACAACAAAATATGTTAACCCCCTCCTCTAGCTATATAAAAAAAACAGATTCATACAGAGCTGTAAAAAAACATCAAAGTCTTGTTGTAATAGTTTGATTATGCAAATATCAACACACGTGCACAAAATGTACTGTATTCTCTGTACACATTACGTTCATCTCATTGTTCAAGTGACGGCATAGATAAAAAGATTAAAAAACATTATTGTCCCTGCGATCACGATCCATGATTAATTCTATCTGCTTAAGAACAGAAGGTTCCAACGACAGTCCTAATAATTTCTAACAAGGACAATCCTTGACCCCTCAAGGACAAGAGCCCGATTCAGTGGAATTTGATATTTGCTGACGCGTAACACCGGTAGAACACAAATGCACCAGTTCCGCCTTGAATTCGTCTTTTAAAAAATGTATCCATATCGTTTTAGCAAATAAAAAAAAAAATATCTGTGAGCTGCCCAGATGCCCAGCGAATCGTGACCCGATCGGATTTCATATTGTCATGACTCAGCTAACCCCCTACAACAGGTTCTTCGCAAAGTTACACACAGGGGCAGAGGCTTCACGAACACCAAATTAGGGTTTAGCACTCGGGTGGGATTCATACCTTCGGAGAAGCGGCTATAGGGGTTCGTAGACACCGGCATGAGGATGGAACTGAGTAGGCTCGAGTCCGTCGGTAGGTCACCGCGGCCGCGGCCGCGACCGATCCGTGCAGCTGCGCCGCCGCCGCCGCCGCCATGAGACTACCTCAAACGGTGAAACGGAAACTGTCCAGAAGATGCCCAAGAGGAGGGAAGGTGACCTGGGTTGGGCTCTCTGTACACAACGGACGGGCACGAAACAGAAAAAGGAGGGATTGGAAAACTAGGCCCAGTCGAAGATTTTTCGGATGTCCTTTTTTTTTGTAACGAATTTTCGGATGTTCTTGGGCTGGGCTCTCTTGCATAGTTCAGAAAATATTAATAAAATGAATTAACATAAATACATAAAAAATTAAAAATGAGAAAATAGTAAAACTTGGGAATGAATTTTGTAAAATAACCAGATGATGAGAAACCACAGTTGAAACGAACTACTGTACACAGTTTCACAGTTTGTTTGAACTGGGACTGTCAATTACTATGCGCATTGCCCTTGCAACTGCAACAGAGGGGTCCAAATAAAATTCCTCTGTTTTATATGCACATTCCCCTTTTCCACACGGCAAAATATACATGATTTCATACACCTTATTCTAAGTTTATAGCTCCCTCTCTGTCCCTGCCCCCCCCCCCCCCCCCCCCCCCAGCATATTTTGCTCGGTTACTTCTTTTTTCAGTTCAGTCCTGAAAACGATGTTCTTTGGTCTTGATATCTGCACGATCAGTTACACCATGTGATTGGTCAGCTCATCAGGCAAGTCCCAGAGTACACAGTCGGATCCGAACAGCCCGGACATGTCGGAGCCGTCGCCCTTCCCGCCGTCGTCCTTGACGTTGTCCGCCTCCTCGTCGCCGCCGCCGCTGCTACCGACGCTGTCGTTGCCTTTCTCCGGCAATGCCGGTGCCGGCCTGGCCGCCGCATCGGTGCCCGAGCTCCCGCTGTACAAGCTCTGGTGGCTCCACATTGACGTGCCCTGGTCCGCCTCGCCGGCGCCGCCGCCGAGGACGTAGTCCGGCACCGTCCCAGTGTCGTACCGGAAGTCGTCCTGCCCGTGCGCAGCGGGGTTGTACGCGGCGTACATCCTCGACAGCCCCTCGGGCATGTCGGCCGGCGCCCAGGGCGGCTGCTGCTTGTCTGTGGCGGCGCAAGCGCCGGCTGCGCCGGCGGGCTCGCTCATGATGGCACGGGACAGTCCCAGCTTGATGCGCTCGATGGTGTCGTCGGCCTGCGTCGGTGGCGCGGCGGGGAAGCCGCAGTGCGCTCCCATCCCGGCGGCCGCGGCGACGGCGTCCATGGACGACATGCTGGGCGGCACAGCGGGCGAGGGGAAGTCGGTGGGGCGCTTCTTGGTGAGGAGGTGGAGCATCTCGTCCTTGAAGCAACCCAGCGCGGCCTCGGCGAGGTGCGCGACCTGCGGCGGGGCCAGCGTGGTGGCGATCTCGGCCATGAGGTGGGAGAAGGACTTGTGCGTGACGGGGTCGATCCCCATCCCTGACAGCTTCTTCTTGAGCTTGGTGTTCCAGTGGTTCTTGACGTCGTTGTCGGTGCGCCCGGGGAGCTGCGCGGCGATGACCGACCACCGGTTGCCGACGACGGAGTGCAGCTTGATGATGGTCTGCTCCTCGGCGTCCGTGAACTCGCCGTGCTTGAGGTCTGGCCGGAGGTAGTTGGTCCACCGGAGGCGGCAGCTCTTGCCGCAGCGCTGCAGGCCGGCGTTCTTGGGGATGAGGCGCCAGTTGCGCGTGCCGTACTGCGTGATGTAGGAGAGCAGCTTGTTGTCCTCCTCGGGCGTCCACTGCCCGCGCTTCACGTTGTCCTTCTCGCAGCACGGGACGCGCCCCATCTCCGCCGCCGCCGCTTTCCGGCAGCTCGCCGCCCTGAGGACGCCGGTGACACTCCTCAAACCCACGAGCTGATGCTGGCGTCGCACGTCCCAGCAGCGACGCCTTGCTCTGATGATGGTGAGTGTCCTCCAAGTGTGCGGCGCTCACCACGGGCGCCGGGCGCATAAATAGGCGCGCGCGCGCCGCGGCCGCACCCGCGCGTGCGCTGCCGGCGGCGTGCGGGAGCGCACGGGAAGGGCGGGTGCGGCGCGCACGGGCGAAGGAGGCATGAGTGGCATAAAGAATTCAACGCCCGCGCAACGCGTGACGGCGCCCCCGGGAGCAGGGACAGGTTGCCCACCCGTACAGCGCCGGGTCAACCCCCGGTCCAAGCCGCAGAGGCCTCGTGGCCCGGCGCCCGGCGCGTTCCCTTCTCCTGCTCTTCTCGGCGTCGTCTCATCGCTCCGGTTCCCGGCGCAAATCGACGCCGCGGATGGTACTTCCTGGTGGTACAAAGCGCCGTGCCGAGGGCGTGCGTGCATGCAAGGATCATCGGTTCTTTCACCTCCGTCAGTCAAAGGCAGCGGTCAAATTGGCAATGGCTTTGCGTGATGGTGTTCTAGCCTCTGACCATTGGTGCAATCGGCAATGGCAATTGGCAAGTGAAACGGAGTGAACTCTGCAGTTATAAACTGACGATACTGCTGCTAACCCTCTCAGACTCTTAGAGGTTAACACATAGGGTCTGCTTGGATCCATGGGCTGGAGTTAGTTTTGGCTAGTTGGAGCTAACTACCACAAAGATCAAACACGGCGCCAGATTTAGATTGAATTTAGTTTGCATCTAACCCACCTAAAAAACTATCCCACCCAAGAGGTGCTTATTGGGGCTAGTTCATGTTGGGTCCACCAAAAAGTGACTTTTCTCACTCCCTCCATCCACATCTAATGATTGAAAAAGTACATTTAATGCCATTCTAACCCTTTCATCCAAACACCTCTAGAGCTAGAGTTAGTTTAGGGCTAGAGCTAGAGTTAGAAACTAGCTCTAACTCTAACCCTGCTGGAGTATCCAAACAAGGCCATAGTGGCAGTACTGCAAAGATTTTTTTCTCGAATACGCAGGAGAGCTGCGCATCATTGTATTAAGCGGGGAAAAATAAAGTTTACGACACAATCAAACGCGTACACACCCGTGCGTGCCTCATGCGAACTATACTGCGAAGATAACACAGTTCGTTCGGATAAACTATACTGCAGAGCCTAGCAGGGGATTGTAGTATATACAGCGATAATTCTATCTGCTGCACTTCGATTACACTCTTGCGATGATGATGCTACTTTATCCTGCCATCTCTGTCATGAAAAACACAGTGTCCAAGGGCATTACAACTTCAAGAACAACATCTCATCATGTTCTTTCCCACTCTGGTTCAGTAAAAAGCCAGATGCACGGCTTGTGCGTGCTCAAATGACCGTGCGGCGATGCACATTCAGAGCTCGAAAGTATTTTTTTCTTAGGAACGGAGTGTGTCTATTTCATTGATAAAGAAGAAGAATTGCATACGGGTAGAATAGTGCCCAATTAGGGATCATTCACGATCTCGTCGGAGATCCACAATAACCCCCCCCCCCCCCACCACCCCACCCCATCCACACACACAAATCTTAATTTTAGATAAAGTAGGTAGGCAACAAGAATCCGTCCTATCAAAAACTCTGGCATTACCCTGTAGCCAAATTTCCCATATGACAAGCCGCGCTAAACAATGTAGCGCTTTTGGCGGAATGTGCGGTGTCAGGGTAAAAGTCGTCAACTATGACAAGGCACTGTCGTTGGGCTGCCAATTCTCTAGCCTTAAGGTTGCTTCTGCATCCTAATCGACCATGAAGCTCCATACTCTCTTTGTATAACAGCATTGTGCTAGGAGGTGGAAAGCAGATTCCACCGTTTGTCTGCATAGCGGGCACACCTCAGTGTTAGGCTAACCTCACCGCTCCAGTGCGTCGGATATGCAGACCCCGTTTCGAAGGATGAGCCACACGAAGAATTTGCAGTTTGGACGTGCCAAGATCTTCCATATCCTGTGTAGGGGGCTTGATGAGTGCAGGATAGATGTTGCAGCTTGGTACGCCGATGACGCGGTGTACTCTCAAAAAAATTACAAATAGGTGGTCTTATGTTGTTATGTATTGACATGTAATCTTGATATGACTTAGCAAATTATCTATACGATAGGTTGTCCTTTTAAGGAGTTTCATAGTAATCATATTTTCTAAATTTGCGCAGGAAAGATATTATGAGTTGCATGTTAATTGCAACTCGTCTCATAGTCATTAAAAAATCTAACTTTTTTTTAATTCACACAGTACAACGTAGACGCTCATAACACGCACGCATACTCACCCCTATGAATACACGTACGCAAACCCTACCCCTATGAGCACCTCTGAAGGACTGAGCACCAGCAGATCTGGAGATTCTCGCTTAACGCATAACGCCAGAAAATCCCGGAATAAATTTAGGGAAAGGTGCAAGCACCAGGATTTGAACCCTAGTGGGTAGTGTCCCACTGGACCGTTCTACCATTGGACTACAAGCCCAACAGCAAAAAAAATAAAAAATAATCTAACTTATGATGTGCTTGTTTCGTGAAACAACAATATCTTTCTCTTTTCTCCCTCTCTCTCTTTCACATTAGCAAAATTCTGACATACCACTGCATGAAACGACCTATGATTTTTCTTAGGTGTATCAATGTGCTTACTCTTAGGCGAAAAAGAACTTCTGGTCCTATACCAAATGCCTGTGAACTGTCGTCAGCATCACGCATCGGCGTTTTGTATCGTCCGATTATTAGCATATTAACACAATCGCAACACTCGCTTATTGCTCCCCTCTTGCTCCTTGTTTGTTCGTGTATGATCGGCACTCACCTACGATCAAAGTGACCAATCCAAAATCTGTTTTTTTTAACAATGGACACAAGTTATTGCCCTATTCTCTGACATGATTTATTCTTTCTCTCTTTCGTTTTCCATTCACTTTTAGGCAGGGTCGGGGGAGGGGGCTGAGGGGGCCATGCACCCCCCAACATTCTACTAAAGTCTCTAATACTCCCTCCTAATACTCCCTCCTAATTTAGCTTAAGTAGATCATTAGTTGTGTTAGAGTATATAATTTTAATTTATTTTGTTTATATGCTTTATGCTTAGGTGGTTAACATTTTAAAAATGCCTTTTAGAGGTCATGATGAACCTCCAGGTTCCTTAAATAGGGGTAATTTTTTTAAAATATTCAAACTTTTGTCTTTGTAGAACGAGATTGTGCTAGAAAGTGCTCTTAAAAATGCCAAATATACTTCACATTATGTCCAAAAGAAAATTCTAAGCATATGTGCTCCAAAAGTGAAGAAATCAATTAGAGAAGAAATTGAAAATAACAAAATATTTTGTTCATTGCCCCCCTATCCTTAAATCCTGGCTCCGCCCCTGCTTTTAGGTGACCCATATCCACGTCAATCTTTGACTGCTCTGTGGTTTGCACTGTCACCGGCGACCAGCCATGATGTGTGTCCAATCCCAACCGACCACCCTTGTCTATGGTGTCGTGGGGTCATTGACAGATTAAGGCCTTGTTCGGCTGTAGGGGGTCAAATCCCTAGGTTGTTTCAATACCAGCCGGGGTTGGGTGGATCCCTTTCCTACCACCCAATCCCTCCACAATTTAATCCCCAGCTAAACCCCTTTCTTCCATATCTTCTTCGGTTAGGAAGGGATTGGTAGAGAACTAGGGATCAACCATTAATTCAATAGAACCGCAAGTTGTGTATACACACATTATCAACTGACATCACTTAGAATAGAAACGCATACAAGCTCAGGCAAGGCATCATGGATTCATCATATCTAGTTTAAAATAAAGCACGCTGCTTGCAAAGAGAATGCATGTTAGTAGTCATAACATACACACAAATTCTATGATTCCAGTTTACACATAATTTAAATATCTTGAAAGCAGCATCGGCTCTGTAATGAGAGGTTGTGCATAAACAATATGTTCATAACAATTATTGCCAGGAGGTGATCCAACAGACTTGACACCACGATGTCAATTGAGAGGTGCAGACGCAATAGTTGGATGGGTTCTGTTCATGTGTTCGTGAAGTGGTGTCCTACAAAAGGAGTACAAAATACTCGGATCAGTATTTAGTGTTTGTACTGAAAATTGGAAAGAAATACAAATTTCAAAACTGAATATATGGGAAATTAATCTACTCGATAAACCAAATAAGATAGATGATGCACTATGACACTGCTGATAACACATACTGTTATTTTTGGTTCAGCTAAACATGATGGCAATATAATAAATACTAAGTGATAAAAAATATGATTCAAGACATGCTGCAGACTGAACATGATGCTAATATAATAACCAAAATTAGGTTGCAGTATCGATCGTATGGGACTGATAACTGACATGGTATACTTTGTTTGACACCACTATAATATTTCTGATGCAGTGTAATTCAATAGACATGGTATGCATGGCTACAGTATTTAGCTCACTAATTACAAAACCAGGAAATCAATAGCAAGGAAAAGATTAACTACAAGAAGCTCTATGGATCAATTAGCAGCTCCATTCTTAATCAACTAAGAAAGGGAACATATAGCTCCAAACTACACCCCACCTCTGTGTCTCTGATTTTCAAAAACAGAGTGCCCTGTTTTCAGTTGCACTTGAATGTGCTAGAAAATCTATAGCAAAGAAAACAACGCACCCAGAAATCTAACTACTGGTGAATAAGATTATAGAACCATGTTGGCAACAATGAAGTATAAGAAAGGTTGGAACTTTGGTATTTGTCACTAGCTCCGATCGTACAACAAGGATAGAGTCAGTTCGAAGATATTTATGGATCAGATATATCATTTAGCGGCTAACATGTGTACTAACACTTGTATTTTTTTAAGGGGCATTGGAGTGACATCCACAAACAAACATTGAGCTAGCTTTGTTCCATGCAGAAGGAATGAGATAGAGAAACATTGCAGCCACATCAAATTGCATAGACGCTGAATAGTACATGAACAAGTAGAACTGGTGCAGGGATAATCTGAAAAAAAGAAGACAGTAGAAGCAAAGGATAACATCAGTAGGCAGTAGCCCCTAAAAGATGCTAGTAAAAATACTACTACAGATCAAGGCAAAAATTGCCCTGAACTCAAGGAATTCAGGAGGCTGCTATATTCGTAGAGGACTCCTACAAAAGTTAATTGTCAGATTCTATTTGACCATAGCAAAATGAAACATGGGCATGGAGTGCGCAACACAATGTAGCAGAAATTCAGAGCACTATAATTTAGGGCCAAATGCAAGTCTCCCTCACATTTCCACATTTCCAGTAAGATTCCCAGGCACTAAAAAATGCTTAGTGCTGACCCTCTAGCTACAAATTCAGAGATTAAGATCCCATCCCCTCCCTAGTACACAGTTTTATTAGCTGCGAATTGCACTGCCACTTGCCGCAACGAAGCTCAGCGACCTAACCATTGACAAATCGATCTGAAATCACACACCAATAATGATGGCTCACACACGATCTTCAGAACTACTGCTGACACAAGCCGAGCATCCATCACTCCATCAGCGTGCACAGCAGAACTACTGCTAACACAAGCAGTAAAAAAGAGCCCTTAGGCAAATCAAGAATCCCTAGTATTGGATATCTAGAACCAGACTTATGGATCAAAACCCTAGCAAGTATGTGGCAAAGAGAAGGACGTGGATGCTGGCTCACCAATGAGAAGACAATCGCTGAAGAAGATGGGCACTTGAGAGGAGAAGACCGTGTCGACGTTGTCGTGCCGACCTTTCTTGCCGCCGACCTGCCCTCGCGAAGATCCACCTCCGCCGTCGGTAGGGTTTGTCGCCGGCAGGAAGAGGAAGGAGGGACCACCGACGGGAGAAGGCCGGTAGGAGGGAGGGAGGGGTCGCCGGTGGCAGGGCGACGGGAGCGGTGGGTCACCTCCGGGCTCCGGCTCTCCCCTCGCCCAACACAACGCGACCGACGGGATTTTTCCCACGAGTGAGGAGGAGATTATTTTTTCCCCGACCGGGGTAGTGGAAGGGAGTGGGTTTGGGCCGGGAACAAATATCAAAAGGGGTTTAAACCAACACAACTTTTCTCGTGGGTCGGTATTTGATCCTAGGTTGGATGTCCCCATGGGTCGGGCTGTGTTCCCGGCCGGGTTGGGGGCAACCAAACAAGGTCTAAATGGTGTAGCCGGGGGGTCCATGCCCCCCCCCAATGTTTGAGCACCCATGCAACATATACTAAATGGTAATGAAATTTTAGTTATTTATTAAATGATTATCGATTATATCGATCTATTTGTGACTTGTGAAGTGGGTATTAATTATTTTGTGCGTAAAAAATGTGTCACACATGACGTAGTGTGCTGCACAGGGTGTGGTAGTGAGTGCTTGAAAAAAGATAGAGGGTGAGAAAGAGGAGGTCGCTTTTATCTGTTAGCCAATAGAAGCACATATGCATGGACAGCGGCAAATCAATAATATTTGAATAAAACACCAGAACCATGAGGTTGTGCGTCGGAAACAAATTCCGTGTAGAAGGGCTATAAACCATCCTCTATGTAGCACCACCCTAGATGCGCGCCGCGTGGACGTCCACGCAATCCAACACCCATGAGGTATGTATATGTCGCCGACCACACAGGGCCAGAGGGATCATTAGGCACAACAAACTTCTACTGTGGGCTGCCAGTTAACTAATTGCAATTCTAGATGTTGTGCAGGAACACAAACAACTAAGTGATCCAGAGATTTTTCTTTGTCATGATCTGAAGGCCAGGTTCCTCAGTATGACAGTTGTGGACAAGTTGAGAGCAAAGCAGAAATCCAGGTTGGCCTCGGTCAGAGCTGAGGAGGCCAATGAGAACTCTTTTTCATGGACGCCAATGGGAGAAGGAGGGAAAACCTCATCCACTCGTTACAGACCTCTGATGGCATCTGCTACTTGCACCATGGGAGAGCCCAAGAGATCTACAATCATTTCGGTACACATTTTGGCCCTTCGAACCAAAGTGATTTAACCCCGAACTGGGATGAAGTGAGGCTAGGAAGAAGAGATCTCTCCCACCTAGAGGACGACTTCACAGAGGAAGAAGTTTTTGCGGTGATCAAAGACTTGGCAAGGGATAAAGCCCGGGGACCTACGATTTCATTAGATTTTTTTTCAAAACAACTTGGAATCTTATCAAGGATGATTTGATGCTTGTGGTTCACTACTTCTTCCAGCAGCATGCTCAGCACCTTTCACATTTGAACACAACACATATTGTATTGATTTCTAAGAAGGTCTATGCAAAATCGTGTTGGGTTACAAGCCTATTAGTCTAACACACTCATTTGCTAAACTCCTCGCCAAACTTTTGGCAAACAGACTAGATCCAAAACTCAACTCCTTCATGTCTCAGGCACAGAGTGCTTTTTATCAAGTGCAGGAGTATCCATGACAACTTTCTATACAAACAAAATTTGATCAAGTCCATGCATAGGGCTAAGTAGGCTGGTATTTTCTTGAAACTAGACATTGTGAAAGCATTTGATATAGTCAGGTGGGACTTCCTCATGGAAGTTCTTGCACAGTTTGGTTTTGGGGCCAAGTGGAGGGGATGTATGTCAGCTCTTCTTTCTTCATCGTCTACAATTGTCCTTCTAAATGGAACCAGAGGAGATTGGTTCTAGCATTTTGCAGGGATAAGGCAAGGGGATCCCTTATCACCAATGCTATTCATCTTGGCAATGGAGCCTTTGCAAAAACTGCTTGACCTTACAACTTCAGAGCAGCTACTAACTCCCATCAATAATATAGCAGCGAAAATAAGAATGGGTATGTATGCTGATGATGTAGCCATTTTCTTAAATCCAATCAAAGAAGAATTGCATGTTGTGTCTCAGATCCTAGATGTTTTTGGGCTGGCTTCGGGTCTTGTCATAAATAGAGGAAAATGTGCAACTTATCCTATCAGGTGTGATGACCTGGATTTATCTGAGGTGATGGAAAGCTTTCACTGCCCAATTAAGTATTTTCCATGCTACTACCTGGGTCTACCTCTTCATTTTAGAGCCCTAACCAGAGTGGATGTTCAGCCGGTTATTGACAAGATGGCTACCAGGTCTACCTCTTCATTTTAGAGCCCTAACCAGAGTGGATGTTCAGCCGGTTATTGACAAGATGGCTACCAGATTAGCATCTTGGAAAGGAAAATTCTTCAACAAAGCTGGCCGACTCAAATTGGTAAATAATGTGCTCACCTCCATGCCTACCTACTTCTTGACAGTGTTTGCTTTGAAAAAATGGGCAATCAAAAAGCTTGATAAATTAAGGAGAGGGTTCATGTGGAAAGGTTCTGATGATGCTAAGGGTGGCCACTGTCTAGTCAGCTAGGCTAAGGTGCAATGACCAAAACAATTGGGAGGCCTAGGCATTCTTGACTTAGAGATCTTCAGTAGAGCTTTGCGCTTGAGGTGGCTATGGTACCAGTGGATTGAGCCGGACCATCCTTGGGTAGGAACTGAAGTTCCTTGCAATGAAGTGGATAAACAATTTTTTAGAATGAGCACAGTGGTCACAGTGGGGAATGGCACCAAGGCAAAATTCTGGGAGTCCTCCTGGTTGGATGGTAAGGCACCTCGTGATTTGGCCCCTAACTTGTATAAATCGGCTTGGAGGAAAAATCAAACTATCAAAGAGGATTTGATTAATGATAATTGGATGAGGGGTTTGTGGCACATGTCTGATGCCATTCAGATGGCTGAACTAGTAACACTTTGGGCCTTGATCATTGATGTTAACTTAACAGATGAGGAGGACACCATATTGTGGAAGTGGATAGGGAATAGAATCTACATATCTAAATCGGCCTATAAAGCACATTTTGTTGGTTCCTATTGCACGTTTGACAGCACGGCCATTTGGAAAGCGAAGAGGGAGGGGAAACACCATTTTTTTGCATGGCTGCTAGTCCAGCGGAAAATCTTAATTGCTGATAAATTAAAGGCTCATAATTCGCCATGTCAACTGATATGTTCACTTTGTGACCAAGAGCTAGAGTCAGCAAACGACCTTAGTTTGCAATGTGTATCTGCACAAGAAGTTTGGCTGCGGGTGGCGCAATGGACTAATGGGCTCGTTCATGTCCCTACAAGGAACGCTTCCCCTGGAAGCTTGGTAGAACATGTAGATGACAGGGATTTCGGGTAAGCAACAACAAAAGAGAGCTTCAGTTATGATTTATACTGCCTGGAACATTTGGAAAGAGTGAAATCGTAGAGTTTTCGGTGGTTTTTCAGCAACGTCGTCAAGAGTCGTGCAGCTGATTGTTGATGGTGTATATGCGTATCCAATTTCATTTGGACTTGCAAGCGGACAAGTCCTCTGTCGTAGCCAAGGGACCCTTCTTCCCTCAAGTGCGAACCCAAGGTATCGAACCCGTGGAACAAATGTGTGGTGCAAGAACCTATCTATTAAAGCCGAGAACACTTAGATCTTCAAAGGGGAATCTTATGCATCTAATCTAAGGAACATCATAAAAACGAATCTAATCTATGAAAGCCGAAGGTAGCAAGAGATAGAGAGGGATAGGTAAAACCAATCTAGAGAGATTGGATCAAGCTTTTGTTGAAGTTCCAAAAAAAAAGAAATAGCCAAGTTGAATCTCATAAAACGCATATTTAAACCACAGCTTCCCGTCCAACTTCGAAAACATCCACCTTTTGGAGCCACCGTTCTGTCGCAACGCACTCCTATTCGTGCAGGTTAGCCTAGGGCGAGTCCAATGGACAAGTTGAAATCTCTTGGAAGGTCAAGCATGCACCTCTAGCCACCACGACTACAAGAACACCCTCTATGATCTATCTTGAGAATAGATCTTAAAGTAAGAAAAGCCAATCGAAATCAAAGTCATAGAAGAAGCACTCGGTCGCTAGAAATCAGATTGCAACTTGATAATTCAATATAGTACATGATATATAAACAAGATCACCACCGGGATCCTACCTTGATCTTGCTCCTAGCTCCTGGAACTCTGACGTGGTCTTCCTTGCAAGGTTCCCACGTCGGCTAGGGAAACCCTAAACAACTAGCTCGACCCCCTGCTCTCCGGAATGGTGTCCCTCTCTTCTCTGCTCCTCGGTGGAAAATGACGAATGAGTTGATGCGTGACTCTTGGCCAGGGGGGCTATAAATAGTCCGAGAGGTGGCTAGGTCAAAGGGGGGCACGAATGGGCCTAGAAATGGGCCGGGCTGATCGGCCTGGGCGCATTCTAGCCCATTTCCTGGCCTCCTTTGTTGGTGATGCTTCTCGAGTCTTCTAGAGTATTCTCCCTTCTGCATGTGGGCCCTTGACGTCAGTTTCTCCGCGGTTTGGATGAAGCTCCTTGTCCCGCAAGATTCAGCATTTTCTGTTTAGGTCCTCGGAGTTCTCCGTCTTCACGGGTTGGTCCTTGGGCTTCTTGGAGTCATGTTCACTTCATTGCTTGACTTGTACTAGGCTTCAAGGTCTTGTCATGAGGTGCTTGATGAACTTTACCCAGAAGTCTTGCTTTCAATGCTAAATTCCTGCATAAACATCAAATTCCAAAACCGACATGCACGAATGAACTTATTATCTCTAGGGGGTTAGTACCAATGGATAAGATATAAATTTCATGCCAACAACAAAGGTAAACTCATGGCTAGGTTGACAGAAATTTGACGTCAACACTGATTAAGGAAGATATGAGCCTCCGAGTGGTAGCGTGTTGCAGGGACGAGGTCAATGGTAGTCCATAATGTTAGTTCCCATGCAGAGAGAAGAGTTTCCCTTTTTCTTATGTAATCACAACTATGTAACAAACTGCATGCTTTCCCTCCTTATATGACATAGCAGTGATCCCACTTTTACTTCAAAAAAAATGTCGCCGATGCTCCAAGCAGGGAAGACCCAAAGAGACCTGAGAGAGGGCGCATGCCTTCACTCGATTTCTAATTTTCAATTACATGGTCTAATATTTCACTGTTAGTTCCCTTAGTAAATTTAAATTAGTGTGCTCATTGACACAATTCAACCTCTCTCTCGCTGAGTGTGTCCTTCCTCATTTTTGGTTTTGGGTCCGCCCCGGCTCCAAGCCCGCAATCATCACCGTGCTCAAGATCTATAGCAGTCACCATGGGGGCGACGAAATGTTGTTGTCGTTTCCAGAGAAGACCCTACCAGCGCAAATGGATTTGATTATTCAGACACCATGATGTAGTTCATATTAGAACAGCTAAACACCACATGTATCTCGCATAGAAAATACACTACAATAAGGGTATGCAATGAATTTTCCTCGTACTTACAGTTTGCACTAAAATCAAAGAAACCATAATCAAACTACATGCATGCACAATCCTAGAATGTCATGTTAAAACTCATCCAGTTGGTAGTAGGCCTCTCATCGTTCCTCACCTTGATTTCCTTCAGAAACAGAAAGGAATTTAGGATTTTGTCAGCACAAAAGATCAACCACCATTTCTTTTGGTGAGTAGATTCCGCGAAAACGCATGCCACTCGCAAAGTTCCAATAACATACTCTACTCCAATTCTCCAAAATCGCCAAAACAATGAAAGAGAGTAAAAATAGTTACCTGAATATGAGCACCTACTTCTGAATCGGTAAACCATCTCAATCTGACAGCAACTCAATTCACCTCATGAGCAACAACAGAAGGTGGGGGGAGAGCCTAACATAGGCCAACGTCCTACACAACAGGATCATTTTCAGGAGGCTTGCTGGTTGTCACACGGTGCTACTGATGTGGGGAGCCACCGGCGGGCAGAGAGAAAGGGTAGCGTGTGTGCATGTGTAATTTGAGCTAAGCCGTCGTCTGAACGAGGGTGCCGCAGAGCCGAGCATCGAAAGGAGTCATCTTTGTCATGTGCGTCAGATTGTCCAGCTGTCCACGCGGCACACATCAAGGGTGGTGCTGCACGGAGGCTGGTTTGCAGCCCTTCTGAATTTTTTCCGGAAAAAAATTAGGTGCAGCACTCCTGCAAAAAGCACGCAGTGCAGGACGCCCCCTGACTATGGACCCACACCCAGGCTCTCGAGTCAGTATGGCATTTTTCTCTGCTCGGCTCCGCAAGGCAGTCGCTCCGCACCCCAATTCTTCTCTTTCCCCTTCCCCGATCTCTACAAGTTGAGTCTAGCTGCTGCCCGTCCGGATTGATTCGTGGAACGCAGATTCTGGCAGAATACTCTCTCGAATCCTCTCTCTTTATCCAGGTGACTGCAGATGCGATGACAGATGGTGCTCTGGTTTCTCACACGCGAGTAGAATCAGAGAAGGGGATGGGGAGATCCTACTCATTCCTTTGATCCTTTCCACCAGTGATGCAACATCAGAGTGCTCCTTGTTTGTTTTTTCTGGCGGTGGCAATGGACCTGCATCAAGCTTATTCTGGTAAATGACTCTCCCGCGCTTGTGCCCTTCCTGAATTTGTGGTAAAGTAAACGCTAATGAATGTGAGCATCGAGAGAGTCCCCGGTAGTCATGTAATATCATCTCTGGTAGTGTTGCTAAATTCGGGGACCTCAAAATGGTTTTAGGTTCTGAAAAACCTAAAAATTAGGTTCTCCAACAGTGTAACTAAAACTAAGTACCTATATTCCATTTGAGAACTAATCAGTGAATGAATACTTTTTCCAGGATTCAACTTGTAAAATGTACACAACTGATTCCTTTCACCTACTTTTCTTCCCCTCACGCCGGCCACATTGGCCCAGGGGCACTCGTCCCCGCCAGCCTTGCGAGCGGCGCGGTGGGGCGCGGCAGGGACGGCAAGAGGGAGGCGGGAGGGAGATTCACGCCAACAGAGACGTCTGGCAGCCTCCTCTCCTCTTTATCACCGCCCCTCCTCTTATCTCAGTTGGCAGGGTGCGGCAAGCTCGCGCCACCCCCTTCATCCCTACCTCCCTTCCCGATCAGCATCTTCTCTCCGGCAGCCGCGGCCAGATCTGTCGGGGGGCACCTGCTCCCCTCTCAGCTACCACCGCCTCGTCCGCTTCTGGTCGCAAACTCCTCCCATGATGCTCGCCCCTCCACCGGTGGCCCCTCCTCTGTTGTTCCGACGATGGCGTGCTGGAAGGCGGGCTCCGACGGCCCACAAGTGAATCTCCTCCTTCCCCTGCAGATCCACCCTTGCTCCTCTTGCAGGCAGCGACGGAGCTCCTCGTCGGCATCTGTCCTCCTCAGCCACCACCGTGCGAGCGGAGATGTCCCCGTGCTGGCAGTTGGCACTCTCTCATGAGCACCAGATGTTTTTAGGTCCCCAGCATCAGTTGTTATGTTTTGGTCCTGGGGAGTGAGTTTTAGGTCCGGACTTAAGATAGAAACTCATATAGGTCCCCTACAGGAGCTGATTTTTGGGTTGTGTTTAGGTCTCAGGATAGTTTTTAGGTATAGCAACTCTGTTTAGGTCCTTTGCTGGAGATGCTCTAAGCTTGTTGCGGTGCCTACGAGCTGAGGTGAGCCTGCGATCTGACCGGCCATCCGCAGAGGAGCTGAAGGGAGGAGCGACCTAGCAGAAGGGCGTCTGATGTTATTTCCATCCACGCATCGCATATCGAGGCATTGTCCTGCACCGTGGGGTTTACATGACTCTTGTACCCAACTTTTTCGGTTTCGTGACAAGAAATTTCGTGGAGGGCTGCCAACTGCCATCCATGCAGCTCCCACCGGAAGGGGCGTGCGATGCATGGAGAGGAAGGATCATGCACATGTGAGGAAAATGATGAACCTGATGGCGCTCTCTTAGGGCAACTCCAACTCTGCGTTGTTGGTCATCGTGCAGGGAATGTAAAATTCCCTGCGCAACTCCCGCAGCGAAATCGACATCCCGCCGGCGCGCACCGCGCGGCACACCCGCGGCACACCCGCGGCTCAGGCGTGGAGAGCGTGTGCAGCTCCGCGCAGAAGAGGTGGACCTAGAGATCCCAGTTCGTTGGGATCCATTGGAATCCCTCGCAGACGCCGACGAAGGTAGCCGCCTGCGAGATCGCGTTCGGGGCGAAGTTGTGCAGCTCCACCCCATAGTGATGGCACAGCCCGCGCATGAAGCGGCTCGCCGGCGCCGCGAAGCCACGCTCGTGGTGGCGGTTGAAGCTGACGACGTAGCCGTACGACGGGTTGGGCTCCCGATCCATAGCCGACAGGACTATCCACGCCACGGGTTGCCCGTCCACGTTCGGCGCCAGTTGGCCGCCGTTCTCAAGCTCGTGCAGCGCGAACTCCGTCACCGTCGAGCGGTGCCACGGCAGCGGGTCCAGCACCTGGATTGGCAGGGTGGGCACCATGGCAGTCAGCGGTGGCAAACGAAGGCGAGGCGGGCGGCGAATGCTAGGAGAAACGAAAGGGCGCGCGGTGCTCTGGGGCGAAAGCGAGGAGCAGGGGGCAACGAGCGCTAAGTGTTGAGGTAAAGGACTCCCCTTCCTTCCCTTAGGATTTATAGATCCATGGGAGCCACGCTCCCCGAACCGTGCACTATGCGCGCATTAACTGTAGGTGACGGCACCCGTCACTGACGAGCGTGCCCCACCACGACCGGAACGGCCAGGCACACGCACGCGTGTGATCATTACAGCGCGGCAACCGAAGAACCGCGGCGGGCCGTCACGTCCGCCCGCCCACGTCGCCCACTACGCGCGCGGCTGCGACGCCTGAAAAGGCGCGCCCGCGACGCACGACTGCGGCCACGACTGTGGGCATTAAATGGTCCGGTCCCTTACCAAGTAAGCGCGACCCTTGAGCGGCCCGAGCCCAGGGCTCGAAAAATCCGACCCTCGATGGGTGCGATTACCGACCAGTGGTCTCGAAGCCCGCTCAGTGAGAGCGGGCGCCACGGGTGCCCTCGATTCAAGAGGATTACTGATCAGCAACTCGTGGGCCGGTTCGACCACAAGCCCACAAGTCCTGCAGATGTAGAAAAACGGGGGCACCCAGCTGCCGCCCCGCAGTGGCCCTACTAATCAGGGGTTCGAGGCCTGACCCTCGAAGGGTTCGAACAGCACCAGATCAACAGAGTCAGGGACGACGAGGGCGCGCGCGTTCGAGCCTATCCTCGAGCTCACCAGCTCGAGGGCGCCCCACATGTCGTATTCAAGAGCCAACGAGGGCAGCTAGTCGGGGGATCCCATCGAGGGAGAGCTTCCGCGCCCTCGGTCCCTAGCGAACGGGACCGAGCCCTACCTAGCAAACCCACGTAAGCGCTTTCATGGATGAGTCTCCGGACCACGAGCCAACCCTTATCGAACGGGCATGGGCGTCCACTTGAATCGCCCGATAACAACTCAACGAGGAATCCGCAATTCGCGACCCACTCGATGGGGGTTGCGAAAACCTCACCCTCCGTCCCGCGGAGGGACGGCGAGGGAGCGTATAAAACAAGTTGGAGAGCTCGCCCTGATCGCCTCGAACGGGCCCAGGGTCAGGGGGGCTCGACGCATGGCTACACCTCCTGGGATGCACCGAACGCAGACGATGCCAGATACGTGTGCGTGGCACCGCCGAGGCTGGCTGAAATATTGCCGATGCCTGGTGAAACTAACACCCCGCACGCCAGCAGATCCTGTGTAAAAAACCTTGCAGGAGCACCCATGCCCCTGCAAGGCTTCGGGGGCTAGACCCGCGGGTCCGCTAGCGCGGCCCCACGGAATAGCACCAGCGACCAGGGGGGAAGAACGTCCCGTCAGCAAGCGTCACCATCTGCTAGATCCTAACGGATACACACGCAGATGCTCGGGGGCTACTGTCGGGGACAGCCATGAGGGTCCCCTAAACAACCAGGGAAAACCCGCTTAAATCCGTAAAAAAACAAACACAAACGAACCTAAACACACGCTCAAGACAAACCCACGGACCCACGGCCCACTAGACAATCGTCCTAGCCACCCTCGGGCGGAACTCCGCTTCACTCGAGGGGTACGGCGCCACCCCGGTACAACTTCGCCTCGGCCGAGGGCCGGTTGCCCCCTCGGGTGGGGTTCCACCTCGCTCGGGGCTGGACGCCCCCTCGAGCGTGGCCCCATCTCGATCGAGAGCCGAGCGCCCCCTCGAGCAGATTTCCGTCTCGCTCGAGGGCATCACGGGCCCGCTGCCTCCATACCTGCTCCCCCGGCAGGGGCATTTAATGCACTGACATTTGCAGGTGCCCAAGTCAAAGGCGAATCCACGCCACTACGCTCCCGGGGATCGCGCCTCGGCACTGCTCCGCCAACTCCCCTGGCGAGGCCATCCCCGCCACTGTGCAACGCTATGTGGCGGGGTCAGCAACAACCTCGTGGCACTGTGCCACCTGCTCCCGTACGGCCGACACGCCGCACCCTCAAAAAAGGACGGCGAAGCCCTCTAAGGGAAGATGAACAACTACGCCACGCCCGTGCAAGGACAACGCTGTGACGTCGGGCCGGTGGGACCGGTCACCTCCGTCGCCATCGGCCCTGTGCGACCATCCCCGCTGTCCCCGACGCCATCCCGGCCACTGCATCACCATCCCCGACGCTGTGGAATCATGCGGCGACGGGACGCCGCCACGCCAGCTACGGTACCCCCGTACGACCTCGCGTCAACGGCACCCTCGAGTCTTCACACGGGCGGTCGCCGAACGGGAGACCTCCGCACCGCCGCCCTCGAAGCCGCTCCTGGACGCGCACAGGACGCGCCATGACGCCCCGCCGGAAGCAAGATTCGCCAGGATGGCCGTCTACTCCGTGACGCTGTACACCATGCCTCTGCACGTAGGCGAAATAGTGCGGCACGCTTGTAAACTGCCGCCTCCTTGGCCTATAAAAGTAGGGGCAGTCCCCTAGCCATGGGGGACGACGGACAGCGATCACTTGCACGCTTTCCTCCTTGACCACGATATTGGCACTTGCCTCAATCAGTACCTCTGGGACCTGGAGGCCCGACCTCCTCTCACGTCTCGCTTGTAGCCCCCCTCTACGAGCACCACGGTGCAACGCAATATAGTGCACCGAGCACACCCCTGCTGGACATACGGCCCCCGGCCGGAACCAGGATAAAACCCAGTGTCACTAGTTGCTTAGCACCGGCCATCGAGAGATAGATCTCAGCGCTTCTTACTAGTTAGTGTCGGGACTACTTTCCGCACCGACACAAACCGTCTCTCACAGAGGTTTTTGACGGTACACAATACGATCTATATGACCAGTTGAAAAAGGACTCGTATGTAATAGAAAGGGACATATATGTAAGGATCTGACGGTTGATATTAATTTTTGTACGACTGGTTTTTTAAGCCATCGTACGGTGGTATTCAAAGGTCGTATCAGTAGTATAAGGGTATTATCAAAATATAAAATGATATTGTTGCATATAGGAAATGAAATATATGAAATATTTTAGATAGTATAAGGGGGCAGCGGAATTTTTTTCCCAAATAATATATATCTATCAAATTATCATTTTACCCATAGAGAAAAACCGATAACACGACCGTACGACCGTTGAGTTGTATTGTGTACCGTAAAAAAAACCCCTAAAGGTAAAGAAGTCTCACTTAACGAACGCTATATCCCACAGCAATTAGGTGAATTCACTGATGGGGGAGATCCATTTATTATGGAATCCTGTAAGTGGTTGTTGTTGCGACCCGATGATTGGGATCCTTTCGGTGCTGTGATACATCGGAAAGTTTGCTTTGGGGAATCCCTGAGCCTGAATGCTGAACTCACCAAATCACTCCACTGTAATAAGTTGTTTGCTGCTCCATATGTGATAAGTTATGCTCCTTTGTTTCCAGCTTTAAGTGTCATACTAAAACTCCTTTCATCCTGCAAAATCAGATCCTTTGAATCTGGTTTTTGTGGATTGTAATAAGTTGAGTAGCGCATGGGGTAGTCATCAAACGGTGAACTTTGTAATTTCGTTGTTGTTTCGGTAATGAAATTCAGACAAGGCCCTTGGTGGAAAATGCGTGCTAAGTTATGCTTCCATCATGCTTCTACAACATTTTTGTTTTCTCTAAGCGGTTTTGATGATGCTTCCACACCTGTGCAAAGTGTTTATAGGTCTTCTCCGTTTACAGGAACAAGAGGTTGAGAAAAAGTATGGAGACGGTAATCTATGACATCTGTTTGAACACTATTAATTTGTTGAGCATTAGGATGAAACTAAAGTTGAGTATTGCCATGTCTCTAAAATTTTCAAAAATTTTATCACTATCATTCATGCATTTTTGGTCGGTGTCTATCAATTATATTTGCAAGAAGTACACAAAATTTACTTGAATATAAAGAGAATGAAAGTAAACTTTGTTATTTTGGATTAGTTATCTAACTGGACCAACGGTTGTTCATTACATGTGTGAAAACTATTGGAACAAATTCCTTATGCGCCATTGGGAAATATAACTCATCCCTTATGTGCTATTGGAATTTAATTAGCTCATCCTTTGAGTGCTATCGGTTATAATTTCTCATACCCACTTTGCCAATTTTAGTTATATTTTTCAATGGCACATAAGGTATGTATTATATTTTTCAAAGGCATAAAGAGGATAAAAGTTCTACCAATGGCATAGAGGGGATGAAACATTATAACCAATGGAATAAAGGGGGTGAAAAATTATAATCAATAGCACACTAAGAGGATGATCTTTCAATTGTACATATGGGATGAATTACATTTTACAATGGCACATAGGGAATTTGCTCAAACTATTAAGATTGATTTGCACAACAATCATGATCTTGTACCATCTGGTGCAACACATAAGGAATCCAAATATGATTGCAGTTGCGAAAGAACTTCAGACCATGGCAAGAATGGAATAACTAAAATCTTATGCGGCTTAGGATGTTGTTAATTACTTAGAAATTAAAAAGTAATTTGACATGGAGAGAGTAATAATTATATTATGGTTCGTTTTTTATATTTACTTATTTATTTTTCTATTTTAAGAATATTTTATCGATACAATGGCAGCGCACACATACTAGAATGTCGTTAATTAATTACTTACATACATAACAAAATGAATGTATTTAAAATAGTTAAAATAAATTTGAGATGGAGAGAGTAATTAATATATTATGGTTCCATTTTATAGTTATTCTTATATTTTCCAATTTTTAGTATTTTATAAATAATTTTGGTATTGTGGATCACCGTAGGTTTGAGTTGCTACAGTGGCGGTCACACATACAGGTTGGACCCTCTGTCTATTGGTTCCATTGCCACACGTGGCCCACGGGTTTTGTGACAAATGTTGACCTCGCAAATACAAAATGTTGGTGGCATATTATTTTTTTGACGATATGAGATGTTCTATGCAGGGTTCACAAAATCGAAAAAAACTGGTTGGTTACCGCGGTAACCGGTGTTACCGGGCCGGCTCAGGTAGCTAAAATCGCTGGTTAACCAGGGTCAGACCGCATCTGACCGAACCTAGTAAATCCAGACACCAGTTAACCACTCGATTTTACCGGTTAACCAGTCTGGTTTTTTTAAAAAAACGGATCAATTCCGATTTTGTCAACCCTGGTTCTATGATGCTCCTTTTACTTTTGTCATAGATCCGAAGCAAACTTGGAACTTTCATCGTAGATGCGGTGTGCTCAATAACAAAATTTAAAATATTACACAATTTCTTTTACAGAAGTAGCTATTTCTAGTTTTTTTTGAATTACACGGTACAACGTAAACGCTCACAACACGTACACACTCGTCCCTATGAACACACGTACGCAAACCCTACCCTATGAGCATCTCTGAAAGGACTGGAGCACCCGATAAATTTGGAGATCACCAAAGTCATTATATATATGTGTGTCGACAAGAATGCCGTTTACCACTTAAGTCACACAGGTAAAGGCACCATAATCGTGTCGAGGGAATGTCCATTACCACTTAAGTCACATCGGTAAATCCTGGGAAAATTCTAGAAAACGGTGCGAGTACCAGGATTTGAACCCTGATGGGTAGCGTCACACAGGATCGTACTACCATTGAACTACCAATCAATTCACAATAGCTATTTCTTGCAGTGCCACAAGTTGTGTCTCAAGTCCGTGGACTGGACCAAGTCCATGTGTAGCGGTAGACGATGATAAGCTGGACGATGTATGGATCGGAGTCCACACGTAGTCGCATGGCTCAGGTCGCACCAGGAATGCAGCATACTCCAATTCGGTGGTCTTAGATGCGGCCCCTGGTGCTCACTGCCGCACACCGCCCCCTGGCGCGGACCGCGATGAGGAAGGGCTCCGACGGACGGTGTACAATACGGCTCCGGCTCTGATTCCTTCGGTAGAGCGGCTTTTCTGATGGAGTTGAAGCCGTTTTGGAAAACATTTGGCAAAACGACTCCACCTGCTAGATCGAGGTGTAAAATGTCTAAATTGCCCTTTCTTATTTTTTTTTCTTTTTTCCCTTTTCTTTATTTCCCTTTTTTTCTTTTTTCTTTTCCTCTTACTTTTCCCCCTCCTCTCCTTATCTATTCACCCTCCTCCCTCCTCTCCTTATCCGCTCCCACCACCCTCACGGGATCTTGCCGCCTGAGCCCCCCCCCCCCCCCCCGACGCCTCCGCCCGCCCCGCACCCCCGCCCCCGCCCCCGCCTTCGCCCCGCCGTGCCTCTCGCCTCCAACCGTCACGCGTCGCCCCGCCGCCCCTCCACCTCCGTTCGTCGCGCCTCGGCCCGCCCCACCTCCGCCTCGCACCGTCGGGGGCAACACCATAAAGGGGAGGTGGAGCCGGATGGAGCCACATTTTCGTGGCTCCACCTCCTCAGTGGAAGCCCCTTGCGGCTCCAAGCACCGGCTTCACCCCCGGAGCCGCCGTGCTCCAGACCGTTTGACAGAGCTCCGCGTGGAGCCGGAGCTCATTTTGGAGCCCTGCCAAACAGGGCCTTACTAGGTAAGACCGGCGCGCTGCTGCGAGATCTTTTGGTAAAATTTGATAAAAAAATATTAAAGTGATTACATAGCAACATTTCTTGAAATTTGAAAGCAGAAACACTAATTAAGATGTTTTCTTGGTAACATCCTTTTGCGAATGATATTATACATGGATACATATTTAGTTTGTTGAGAGAGAATGACTATTAAATGATTGATCCTCCATGTATTTTTATCGTGAAAATTTTGTAGCACCATACTCACAAAGACTAACAAATTACATACATGAATCCTATTAGTCACGAAAAATAGATGAAATCGTAAATATAAATTACATACATGAATGCTATTAGTCACAAAAAATAGATGAAAATCATAAATACATAGTATGAGAGCCTAAACCTAAATCTTAGGAGACCCCGCACGTTGCACCCGGGCATCAATCTTTACAGAGGGCCAGAGGCTCCCTGAATTATTGAACATGGTAAAAAATACTAATTGTTCACGAAAAAGCTGATTGAACAAAAAGAGTAATCGTACAATGATGGTCGGTATGTACTGAGTACCGGAGTAAAGCGTCAAAACCAGCCTTATCGTACTCACCGAAGCCGAGATAGCATAGTTCCTATAAACATGACACCATCGTCCATCTGAAATAAGTAACAGGAATGAAGAACGGAGTCAATGTCGCTGCCCAAGGAAATCCTAAAATTAGTTTAATACATACTCGCAAACAAACCAGAAAAACTCCTCTCACAGCAGCTTCCAAAATGAAAGATAATACCTTCACAAATAAAATTCGCTAGGGACCCGTTAGCTTGGCATTTTGTCGAACATGTTGCCGCCATTGCATCCTTGAGGAATGAAAGAACCCAGCGTCGTACGTGGCCTCCTTCCCATTGTTCGACAACACTGAACCTGGAGCCAATGATTAATGGAAGCTTATGTTTCCGTTTCAAAAAAAAAAGACAACACTGAACCAAACCAACATTCGATCAAACCTTATGCAGGGAAGCCGCGTTGGACAGATCAGTTTGTACAGCCTTACCGGAATAGTCCTGGATCTACTGGAACCGCCTCTTGGCCTCGACGACCGCGTCGGGGTCGCTCGCCCACCAATCAGGGGCACCACTTCTGCACGTCCACGGCGAGAAATCGGAATGGGAAAGCGTTTCTGTTCAGGAAAGCAAAACAGAGACAGAGAGCCCAATCGATCACCGGCAGCGACTAACCTGTGAATGCGAGAGGAATTTTTTCGAGACCTCACTTGGAGCCGTAGCCACCGGCGCAAGGGAATATCCAACCAGGACCTGCCGCCGCTATCAGCGTTGCCATCAACCGCCGCCACCAATGGTCACCGCTGCGAGGACGGCGAGCACAACAGCTGGGATTCACACCTGAGTGACGCCGGCGGCCGAGATTCACACCTGGGCAGCGCCAGTGGCCGGGATTCACACCGCTCGAGGAAAGGCGAAGGAGGGGCGCAACAGGCAGCTTGCGGTGGGGTACGGAGGGCAGGCACGGGGCAGAGGCAGTTTTATGGGGACATGGCAGCGGTGGGGAGGTGAGGGGGCGGTGGACTGGCGCGGCGGCTGCGTTGGGGAGAAGGCGACCGGGCTGCGGCAGGGAAGGGAGGTAGCGGGTAGGCGATAGGGCGGCCACGTTATTGAAGGCGTGGTGGGCGGCGGCGATGGATCTGAGGCGCGACCGCGCGACGGGGTGGAGAAGCGGGGGAGGGAGCACGGGGACGGTAGTGGTGGGAATTGCGAGATGGGGGGGGGGGGGGGGGGTCGTGGGCCCAGGTCTGACGTGGATAGGTGCGAGTTGAGAGAATTGGCTAAAGGGGTGTTTTTATTAAGTTTTGTATGATTTTTATAAAAAAATATTTATTAAACACTAACATATGTATATTTTTATGAAAGTATTTTGCAAGAGAAATACATTTGTGTGGTTTTCACATTTCAAACTCAATAACATAAAAGTTTTTCATAATTTATATTCTCAAAATTTGATTGAAATCTTGTCAAAATGACTTGATTTATAGACAATACGTTAGACCTAATGTATTGTCTTTCCCCACATTTTTCGGTATAAAAAAAACCAGTCATATGAGTATATATGCATGCACGGCTTATGGCTTATGCATGCTCAGCTAACCATGCAGAGCGGAGAGATGCCAATTGAGTAGGGGTTTCGAATTTATAGTGAGAGAACAGTCTGCTGATTAGTTCTCAGCATCATGAAACCCATGAAACTACATACTACTATAGTCTCTAACATGTTCCACAAGTTCCATTCTTAATGCAGGTGCAAAGGCACCGTACAACACGCTGCGCAAAACCTGTACCACTCCATGCTCCTGCTGCTACCAGTATGCCGCTCCCTGTTCGTCATCATCCCAAGGAGACAGGCACCATCAGTCTCCCCATCCGCTGCATTCTCCATTGCCATCAAAACAATAGTGCTCCTATCCCAGCTTCTGGGTGACGAGGCCCTCGATGGAGCCGACGAGCGCGAAGGCGCTGACGAGGAGGCAGACGACGCTGAAGGCCTGCAGGACGACCCACCGCGCCGACCACCGGGCCACGTTCCGCTGGATGAAGTACATCTCGACGGGGAAGTAGATGGCCAGCGGCCAGAAGTTGAGCGCGCCCAGCAGGGCCAGCACCTCGTTGAAGTAGGGGAACGCCACGGCCACCGCCGTCGTCGACGCCACGTACACCGTCCGGAAGCACACCCGCAGCAGGTTCACCCGCCACGGCGGCAGGCAAGGCAACCGCACCGTGTGGAAGTCGTTCACGAACCCGCTGTCCGGGAACCGCTCCGCGAAGAACCTGTCCGCGAACTGGAAGATGGGCTGGCTGTACACCTGAAGAAGAAGGTTTTCAGATATGCAGCAGTGTTTTCAGTCACCCGGCTTTCAGTCTGTTTTTTCTTTTTCTGAACTTCTGGAGCGCGTGACTGTCAGTGGTCACTGCATTGTGCATACCTGGTACCCACCCAGCAGGTGGAGGATGATGCAGGCGTTGGCGAAGTCGATGAGCCAGTAGGGCTCGTAGAAGCCGAAGCCGGTGAGGAGGTTGCCCGGCGCGTGGCTCCCGAAGGCGGCGTATCCGAAGCACCCGCAGCAGAGGTAGAAGAACGTCGTGACGAGGATGGAGATCATCGACGCCCTCTTCATCGTCTTGTTCTCGGCCGGCGGGGACTTCAGGGTGTCCTAAATTACAAGAGGCTGCTTAGTACTCGTACCACTGAATTGCTAGTGATATGTGAGATCTAGTAGGCAACAACTTTTGAGCAGTAGTTCTGAAAGGAACCTATTTACCTGTATTTCAAGGAGGATTAGGGAGTACGGGTACGCAAACGCGATGTCGCCGATGGCCTGCGCGACGCGCCAAATCTTCTGCATAGGCGTCCTCATGGGCACACCTGTTATGCTTCCTTTGATCACCCCGTTAGCTGAAGAACAGAAACAAGTTGGTGAGTTTGCCTAACGTCAACATTAATGACTCGTTAGTTTTGATAGATGAACGAAAGCGTAGGTGCCCAAACTCCAACGGGAAGAGGCAGTAGAGTGAAAGAGGCAGGGTCTTACAGATGGTGGTGGAGAGGCCGAGTCCGAGTCCGATGAAGGCGTAGGAGAAGGACATGACGGCGGCGACGACGGAGAGCCACGCCATGTCGTGGAAATCCGGTATGAAGGAGAGGAAGAGCTGCGCGGCGCCGAAGACGAGCATGTAGTAGCTGCCGCCATAGTCGCAGGGGGCGTCGTGGCCGTGGTCGTGGTAGCAGTTGGCCTTCAGGATCGCCCTGCAAACCCATCACAAAAACAGAGCCAACCGACGCAGAACAAATCAGCGAAATTAACCATCAGCAGCACGATAAAAGCAGTTAGCATCAGAGCCCTGCTCTGCTCGACATACACTGACAGGAAACTAGCAACGATGACAGTGACAGAGAGGTAAAGCTGTGCGAAAAAGAAAAACAGGAAAGGAGGGAAATTCTGTTACCGGCCGGCGGGCGGCGGCGCGGGCAGCTACCTTATGCTAGTGGCGGTGGTGATGGTATAGGCGACGCCGCAGCCGTACAGGCTCACGTACTGCAGCGAGCCGCAAGCCCAGGTGTGCTTCTTGCCTGAGCACGTTGGCAGCATACACACACACAGAGTACACGGATTATTAAGCCATGGCCACCATGAAACAACCACACCACAGCATAAAGCTTCTTTAACTGACAAGCTTCTAGCTCTCGCTCATAGCTGCTGTTTATGCTGCTGTGCTTGTGCGATGATAATATAAGTATATAACGAAATGGTGCTGACTATACCGAGGTAGGCGCGGACGGCGTCCGTGTAGGAGCGGTTCCGGGGCCCCTTCTCCGGGTCGCCGCGACGGTAGCAGTCGACGAGCAGCGCGGCGGAGACGTAGGTGACGAGCGCGAAGCAGAACATGCAGGCGGGGCCGACGACCCATCCCAGCTGCGAGACGCTCCACGCCAGCGACAGCACCCCGGAGCCGATCACCGCCGTGATGATGTGCGCCGCGCACGTCCACACCGCGCCGGCCCGGCGCGGGCGGTGCCCATCGTCGTCGCAGGGGCCGCCATCGTCGGCCACCTCGAGGGAGTGGTGCACCGCCATCTCAGTCGGAGGCGCCAGCCGCGGCGGCTAGCTGCTGGCTCTCGGTGCTCTCGCTCGGGATCGGACTCAAGTACTCTACTGGCCAGTGTTGGTGGAGCTGCTACTATGCGCTAGTACGCTAGCAGCAAACAAGAACAGCCAAGTCGCGCCCTATAGCTGGGATGTCCGTATGCTCGCGGCGATCCTCTCTGATGACGGACTGCTGCTCGAGCCTGGCGATCCGGCCGGGCTGCTTTGGAAAGCAAGCACCTGCGTGATCCGCTGTGCCAAGTCACGGCCCGGGACTTGGGGGCTAAATGGGTGGAATGGAAGGAACGCATGTGCTGCTGCAGAATGAAGCAAGGATCGTTAATGAACTGGAATCTAGATCTGCGACCCGTAACGGTGCCTATACGTCCCTTGTTTGTAGTTTTGGTAGATTCTGACGCACGAAGACGATCAGTCTAGCAAGTGGACTGCCGTGAACATCCACAGTACATAACAGGTAAGTAACATGCCACAGTACCGTGTCACGAGTCGGCAGGGCATGTGGGGTGGGGGCTGGCACGATGTCCAGCGGCCGCCGGCCGGGGCGGGACCCCGGGTCGTCGACGGGTCAGGAGCATGGATGGCTACGGGCGCTACAAGCCTACAGGCGGCTGCAGCCACGGAAGCAAAGATGGCACGGCCGAGACTTTTACTTGCCTCGACATGTTGCGCCTTCCGCCCGGGCAACTGGGTGGTGGACTGGTGGTGGTGCCACAAGCCCAACAGGATTCGGGCCACACCTATGGGCAGCTGGGGGGCCGCTGGCGTCAGGGTTTCAGTCCATCACCTATCGTTTCGCGGCCAATTCCACAGGAGGAGTGCACGTAACTAGGAGCTCGCCCACCTGCTCCGTACTACCACGGCGAAATTCTTCACCTGCGGCATGCTCCTCTCCGGCCTCGAGCTCCTCCCTAGTTTGTGCCGGCTTGACACGGGGAGAAGGAAGCGCGCGCAGGAGATGACCGCGACGGATCTGGTCGGAGTAGAAATGACTCAAGCTCCTCCACTCGGGTCGCCTCTTCCTCCTCCTCTCCTATCAGGCCAACCGCGGCATTGGCCCCGGGCAAGATCTGGCCTCCTCCCGGCGACGTGCGACGGCGTGGCCGGCGAGCGCGGCCACCCCGAGCCGTCGTCGCCTCTTCCTCTCCCGAGGCGTCGTCGCCTCTCCCTCCTCCGAGCCGCCGCCCCGAGCGCGAGATCCGGCGGTGTCCCAACGGGCGGCGGTGTGGTCGCGGTGGCGGCGGAGTCCCACCAGGCGGTGGCGAGGTTGAGGCCGTGGCGAGCACACGACAGGTCTTCCTCCCCGGCCTCCTGCTGCACAAGCTCCTTGCCCAACGCTTCGTCGCCTCCTTCCCTGGGATGGCGCGAGAGCAGAATGACAGGTGAGAGAGAGATGAAGAAAGGAGAGAGAACCACCAGATATGGGGGTGTGGAGGCCGGCAACTCCAAAATGCAGGACCGGTTCCAGCAGCTGTTGGAGCAGCTACATTAGCGTTTCGATCTACAGTTGAAGATGCATATGCTGCTTCGGCAGCTGCTGGAGACAGTCTAAGGCAAGGTTAAAGAGGCTGTTCTGAATCAATTTAGGGCTTGTTCGCTTCCATCGAATTCAATCCGGTCGGAATAATAGATACATCAAAAAAATTATGATAGAGACTCGGATTTATTCTGGATTAAATTTAATTTACTCACTATGATAGGTTGAACAAGAGATCGAAGAGCCAGATTGGATCCACACCTCTTGACTAGTGGATTGGTTCCGAGTTTTTTGGTGCACATATCATGAGTAAATTAATTTTTTATCCGGAATAAATCCGGATCTATTATAGTAGCTATCATAATTTTCTTGTTACATTTATCAATTCCGGTCATAATTAATCAGGTGGAAACGAATGAGGCCTTAGGGTTTGTTCGTTTTTTCATTAGATTCAATCCGGTCGGATATGATAAATATACTAAGAAAATCATAATAGATACTATGCATATTCGAATTTATTCCTAATCAAGAACTAATTTACTCATCATGATAGTAAGTATAAGAGACTAAAAAGCCGGAATGACACCACACCTCTTGACTAGTTGATTAATTTCGGGTCTTTTGGTTATAGGTGCAGGTGGGGCGGTTTGCGGCTGCCCGCCCCGCTTCCGCACAAGCCGCAATCCCTAACGCGGGCATATGCGGCAGCACGCAAGGAGCCGCTTTGATTTGCGGGCATCGCGGCTGCCCGCATTGCGTCCGCCAGCCTCAACACACAGGCACACAACAGTCATCGTGTAGATCGCAGATTGCTCGCAAAGGACGAGAACAGCATCGCGCCATCGCCGACCTGCAGCCACATCGAGGCGAAGTCGCAAGCGGCCCATCTACATGCGCGCCATCGGATGCGCCGAGCCGCCGGCCTCAACGCGAGCCAAGGGCGGGCGTGAGGACGAGGACGAAGCTCGGCTCGCGGCGGGCTTGCCAACGAGGACGAGCTTTCTCTTGGAGCCATGGTGAAGAACGAAGATTGTTACCTTGTCGGTCCCTAATGTGTACTTGACGGAGGTGTCGATGGTGATGAAGAACCAATCGGCCGTAAGGCATGGCCGCCGATGTCGCACGCGCGGAAGGCATGGCCCCAAGCACGCAAGCGTGCCGTCGCCGGCGGGCTACGCGCGGCACGGCACCCGTGACCCCTACGGCTCCGGCGCCGCATACGGATCGGGCGACTACGGCGCCGCGCAACCGTACGCGGCATCGCCTCGGCCGGGGGTACCCTTCGGCCTACGACTCGCGCGCCTCCGCCGCGGCCCGGTGTACGACGCTCCTCTGCGGTATACGGCGCCGCGGCACCCGGTGCGTACGGTGCCACGGCACCCACCGCGTACGGCGGCTGCCGCCCTCGTCGCCGATGGCAAGAAGAGCAACAAGATGGGGACGGGGACGGGGGCCCGGGCCGCGCCGCGGGGGGCGTGCTCGGGGGCCCGGCGCTTGCGGCGGCGGGCGAGCTTGCCGGAGAACAAGTTGGAGGAGCGCGTCTCGGAGCGGGTGGGGAGAAGCCGGAGAGGGAGGTCCCGTACGGCGGCGGCTACGCTTGCGGCACCGCCGGCGCCGCGGCGCAGCCGCGTTGTACACTTCGGGGGATGCGGGCTCGCGGCGCGGGCTATGCGGGCTCGTGGCACGGGTTGAGCCAGCGGGTTCGCGGCAAAACCCGCCCCGCTTGCATCCCTACTTTTGGTGTACCCTCTCCGTCCCAAAATAATTGCAATTGTAGGACTAGGCACGAAAATTAACGTCATTGTGAAATGACGAAAATGCCCCTGCAAATATCTAACTCCAACCCTTCCTCGTGACCTTCGCACTGGCACCCCGTCGGAGCTTTCATGCCCAACTCGACAACTCCCTTTGCTTCTCGCCTGGTCGTCAAGTTGTGCTGTGCCGGCGGTGCCCTCTGGCCACGCTGCGCCTCCACACACGGACGAGTTGGAGCTCCCGCCGGTTGTTGAGCTGGCCTTGTTGCGCACCTGCACCTCCGCACGTTGTGCCTCCTGCTGTCGCTCCTTTCAGGCCCGCCTCTGCTCTGCGCCGCTGGATTCAACACAGAAAGGAGGAGCTCCGCCGCCATGGATGTGCGCGGGGAGATCGAGGACGAGGGCTGGAGGAGAGATGAGGCCGGTCGCGGCAGATGCAGAGGAGGTGTGCGCGGCGCCGGCCCGCTCGTCGTATTGTCGAAGCTCTGCCGCTCCATTCTTGCTCCTGCACCACCAGGGCCGGCCGGAAGAGGACGGGCCAGCTGGAGGACGCGGATCCACCCTGTGGCCGGCCGCGGGTTCCTTGCTCCGCGACCGTAGAGGGAAGGGACCCCCGGATCTGTGCACTGCGTCGAATCGAGCGTCGCGGCCGCACCCCATCGTCATCCACGGAGACAGTGAAGCTGGAGGAGAGGGAGGGGAGGCTGACTGCCACTCCTGCTGGCGTGGGGGAGAGCAGTAGGCTGCCGCGAAGAGGGGGCTGCCCGCGACGAACCTCGCACACCTCGCTGGGGC
The DNA here is from genome assembly GCA_947561735.1 of Cenchrus americanus. Lineage (NCBI taxonomy): Eukaryota > Viridiplantae > Streptophyta > Magnoliopsida > Poales > Poaceae > Cenchrus > Cenchrus americanus. The sequence goes on from OX387241.1 coordinate 252,246,020, forward strand.
CTGACCTCACGAGGTGAGGAGCCACCACGGCTCGCTGTGGGGGTGATCGCCGCCATTGCTACCGTCGGGATCGGCATGCTTCGCGTGAAGACGACGCAGGCCGCAGCGGCAAGCTGCGCCACGACGACGGCGACATCACAGTAGCCTCCGCACATCCTCCAGGTCCCCGAAGATGGGAGATGGGACGCGCAGTAGTTCCTACGCGGAGAGAGAAGAGATGAGGCGAGATAATTTCGGTGGGAGATACGTGTGGAGAGAAATGTGCCACGTCGTCTGCCCGGAAGAAGCGTCCAGACCCTGAGCTAACTCCAAGAGCCTCTTTAAAAATACTAGTTAAAATTTTGATTTAGCTAGTATGTAAAATGAAATAGCTAGCAAAAAAAATTATTGACATCCAACAGTCTCTCTAAATTGAACTATCTATATGCTTCACCGCCTGCCATACTAATACAAATCAGGATAGCTAGCCACTAGCCAAAGATAGCTAGCAAGGCAACGGATTAGCTAGTCAGGATAGCTAGTTGGGTAGCTAGCTAGTCTGTTGGAAGAGTGTTTTTGAGATTTTTTTCCAAAATTTAGCTAGTCAAGTCATTTTAACTACTCTCTCGGAGTTGCTCTTAGACGGTGGGGCCGATGCACTCTTAGATAACGTGCTCTTATTTGGGAAAATTTTCGAACCGTTCAAATGCAAATAAAATGGGGCGGAGGGAGTACATATCATGAGTAAATTAGTTTTCGAGTCGGAATAAGTCCAAATCCCTTATAGTATTAATCATGATTTTCTTATTTTATTTATCTATTTCGGCCGCAATCCAATCTGGTGGAGACGAATTAGTGGAAGACAGCGTGTTTGCACATCGAGGGAGGCATTGGCGCGATGATGTGGACCAGAAAAAGAATACTTTTCTCTTGTACAATGATTTGGCTGGCATGCTACGAGAAAACACTTCTCATTTGGCCGCAACGGTGGTAACAAGAGAATTGTTGTTGGCGAAACTCCTGTTCGTTTGGCTGGTGGATGGTGTTGATTTGTTCTTAGAGAAAAGTATTGTTGTCTGGTTGCCGGTGGCTGATTTGTTCTGACTGTTGACTAGTGGCTGATAAGCCAAACGATCAGAGTGTAGAGCTTAATTGGCAGCAACGCAGCAGTCTAGGTCCTCATCAGGGCACTCTCAGAAACCTAAGTTGATGTAACGGGTAGCAAACAACTCGCACAGGATTGGAGCATTTTTTTACGGTCGCCGAGGGAACCCGCACAAGGAAAAAAGACAGGTGATAACAAACAGACAGTTCTAAGACAAAGTTAAAACACCAGCTAGAGAGACGACCACCGATTGTCGATGAGAGCCACCACCGAAACAACATTCTCATCAGATCCACCCACAGCCAGTGCCCCTCCACACCACCCCTCGTAACTACGCTGCTCCACTGTCACCCTCCATCTGAGGGTCAAGCCAACAGAGTGGGGACTAAAGGCGTCGGGAGTGACGCAAGCCAGGGCTTCACCAAAAACAACTATCTTCCTTTTGACACCAATAAGACCACCTTTCAAAGCACATCCGGGCTTCCACACTCCAAACATCCAATGCCAGCCAGGAGAGGAAACCTCACAGGGAATGGTAGAAGAGTGGAAACACCCCCGACATAAATTTTGATGATGCCACCGGCAAGAAGCGCGCCAACAAAGTAGAGGCGCCCGATGGTGGACACCCGAACAACTCACGATGACAATCCACAACTTGTATCAGAACCAACACAGGAGACGGGGTAGCAAGCGCACCAGCTTTTATGCATGAGCAACCAGCAGCTGCACACTTGGGTACGATGAAACTCTCAACATTGCCTCCAATGAGGGAGTGGCACAGGTAGGTGTCACCGATGTCGTCAAGACCAGCGCAATGCCAGACTTCAAATTCCACTTGAGGTTCCATGATGGCTGGAGGCTGTCCATCTCCAAACACATGCTACATACCAGCCTCGGATAGAACTTGAAACAAGCGCAGACCTACGAGTAGTGGGAGCGCTGCGGCAAAGCCTCCAACGAGGAAAGCGGCATTCGACGAGGGAGTTTGATGTGTGGTTGGTGGCCTCGCCGCCGCCGTCCTTGCACCCGCACGGGACTTCCTCGGCGGCGCGCTCTGGCGGCGGCGAGGGGGTGGTCGGTGGCCGGGGGCTGTGGCGGGGGCGGCGGAGGGTCCGCCCGAGTCAGTAACTTCTTCGCGTGGACTGCCTATGAAGCAAGAACTTCAAGACATTTCGGTTCCAAAAGACCGGCGCGACCGAGCATCTCTACCAGTTTTGACATTTGCCATTTGGCAGAGTTGTTGCTATCATGGAGGTTTTTGTCACCCTTTCGTATCCTGATAATTTTGGACCATTTTGATTCCCTCCTAACATCAACAGAACCACGCACTCGATCGAGCCGTGCAAAATCCATGTTGCCCGTCACGACATAGATTATCTCGGCCTGTCCTAGTGAGATATATGCGTGTGCAGTAAAAAAAACGACTAGAAGCTAGTGTGGGCACGTATAGCAAAAAAGGGGGGGAAAGAAGGATCGTTTGCACGTCAAAAAGTGCGAACTCGAAGTCGCGCTCTTCGAGCTGCCTCTTTTTGTCTTTTTGACTCGCTGGTCCTCTCGTGCGCAGCTCCGGAAAACTACTCCCCGACTCCCCGTCGCTAGCTTCTTTCTCATCAGCGACGCATTTCCTTTAGCTCGCTACCCGTCCGACGGATCGTGACGAAGCCTCCTCTAGGCCCTTGATGTCAAAATGAAGCCTCCTCGACCTCTTCGTGGACCACCACCAGCAAACCAACCTGGCTAAGATCGCAGCAGCATCAGCGTGTTCATTTGGCTGGCGGCTGATGACTGATGCTGGTTTGTTCTGAGAAAAAAATATTGCTGGCTGGTTGCTGATGGTTGGTTTGTTCTGAGAGAAAAGTACTACCAAAGCCCTCTAGTCCTAGTTGGCTAGTGGAGCTGAGGTATGGTCGCAACCACCCATGTTTGATTCCTTGTTGGAGCGAATTATGGGGTTGATTTAAAAAAAAAAATCCCTCGCCGGTGAAACCGGGGTTCAGGGGTTTTCTAAGTCGGGAGAAGGTTTCTTCTTCTTAATGAAAACCGTGGGGCGGTCTTACCCCCACCGTCTTCTTAATGAAAACCGTGGGCCGGTCTTACCCCACCGGCTTAATTTTTTAGAGAAAAGTACTGCTGGCTGGTGTCTGATAAGCCAAGCGAACAATGGAGATGTGTTGTGTTTTTCCTCTCAGATTGGAAACGAGACCCGAAGAGAAACGACCACTATCTGGAACCGCCACACCAGTGAAACGCAGCAGCATGCTGGTGCCCAATTCTAGCTTAGACGCAATCTTCTAGATGGGGGGAAGCGCTACGATGTCAGTCCACGGTTATGGGAGTGGATTGCAAAGTGGAAGAACACGAGCTCGATGGTTTTGCCATAGAAGAAAAGCAGCCAAATCAGCTTTTCTGTAAAGGGAAGATGCATGAAAGACGATGGCAAACCTGACCACTTAGCAGCTATTTGTTCAAGAAAATGTGAGGAGGGAAAGTTCAGATTTGGCGTGTACCACTGGCGTCACCACTGTCGTCTTCTTGTCGAAGAGAACGTCGCTTACCACTTAACGCATAACACCGGAGAATCCCAAAATAAATTCATAAAAAGGTGCAAGCATCAGGATTTGAACACCTGTGGTTAGTATCCTACTGGACCTTCTTACCATTGGATTACAAACCCATTCACATGTGGGCTAATTAATTGTCATTGGCCATATCGTCCATCACTGCTTTTTTTTAAGGATGAATGAGATCACCGCTGATGTGTACCGGCAAGGGCTAAGTTTCTCTCTCTTTTAGCAGAGGCGTACAGACAGAGGCTAATTGACCATTGGACCCAACCCAACAAAGGCCTATAGTTAAAATTGAATCTGGACCAGGCGGGGTGGGCGTAGACAGGCCCAAGATGGTCTATAGTTAAAACTGAATCTGGACCAGGCGGGGTGGACGTAGACAGGCCCAACATGGTTTTTTATATTTATTTTGACATGATTTTCAAAAAGTAAATGGTCGACTCAAAATTTCCGAGAAATGTACATCTGGTGTCGTCCTACCGTTGTGGGGCACGGCGTTAGGGATGACACCAACGGTCGGCAGTACCGGTCGATGGGGCCAGGTTCCTACCGTCGTGGGGCACGGCGGCAGGATTCCTAGCGCCGCGGCCCACGGCGGCAAGGCCCTGGCGACGTGGCCGCGCCTATATAAGGGGCCGAGCCCCTACCGCCGGCCCCTCCTCACTCCTCCGTTACTCCTCCAAACCTTCGGCTTTCAACCCTTCAGAGCACTTCTAAGGTATGTTTGTAAATTTAGTATAGTTTACTCAGTATAGTTAGTTTACTTCACTTATATTAGTTAGTTAGTTTAGTTAACTTAGTTTAGTTTAGAATTTTATTTTAGTTAACTTAGTTTAGTTAAATTTACTTTAGAAATTTAATTTAGTCAATTTGATATAAATTTCATGGAGAATAGTTTAAAATCGCATAATTTGTTTTAATTCGTTTTAAATTTGTGAAAAATGGTTATAATTGACAATAAGTAGATTAAATTGCTACAAAATTTGTAGAAAATTATTTAAATTCACATAATTCATTAAAATTTATTTTAAACTTTTAGGAAATGGTTATAATTGACATAATTTGATTAAATTGATGTAAAATTCGTACAAAATGGTTTAAATTCACATAATTCGTTTAAATTTGTTTTAAACTTCTAGAAAATGGTTATAATTGATATAATTGGATTAAATTGACCCCGAGGAGGTTGACGCGTCACAGTTACACAGCCACCACCGGTTTGGACTCAGCCGAGGAGGTTGGCGCGTCACAGTTGACATAACCACCACCGGTTTGGACTCAGCCGTCACAGTTGACCCAGAGGCCGGCGGAGCGACCACGGCCGTGCGGAGCGACACGGATGCGCGCAGCTCGTCGCAGGCGGCCATGGCGACACCGTCTCCCGACCAGCTAGGACCGCGGGTGGTCAGGGCACCTGACCCCTGGACGTACGACCAGGACCACACCTGGGCTGGCGCTAGGGCTGTTAGGGGTAAGAGGGGCCGACGCATTTAGATGTAGTACTAATTTTACCATGAGTTTGTATAAACTATCTCCATCTACTCGTTGATTAAGATATTCCCTTGTGATTATGCTTACACTTATTAGTTTGTCGTTTTTAAAAAGGTTAAAAGTGTTTTAAAAATGAAAAACTAAAAAAATAAAAAAGGCCCTAACGCCGTGTGGCACGGCGGTAGGGACCTGCCGTCGTGCCGCTAGGCGCGGGTCCCCGCGCGCGCCCGCCCCGCCCTGCCGCCGGAACCAGGCTCCTGCCACTATACATTTCTCGAAAATTTTGATTCGACCATTCATTTTTCGAAAATTATAACAAAATAAATATAAAAAAAAATTCTCTACAGAGTATTCTACCTGAGCTCCCAAGTGCGGGATCGGGTCCGTCGTTGTGCCAAAACACTTGCAGCGGAAATGCAGCCCGCCCTCAGCCCCTCACGCTCACGCACGCGTCTGGCTCTGGCTGGGTCTGGGTGGGCACCACCCCTGGTCCCGGTCGGGCAACGCCACAGAATCACGGACTCACGTGTTTACAGTTTAGTACGAGTACACCGCTAGATAGATTGTGTGGTCTTGCCAAAAAGCACGTGCGTGCAGCATTTTTGGGCATACCGCATACAGTACAGAAGTGGATGTGCGTACCTGCAGCTGATGGAGGCCGTGATGGTGTAGGCGATGCCGTAGCCGAACAGTGCCGTGTGCTGCAGCAGCATGCACACCCACGAGCTGCTGCTACCTGTCAAAAACCCCCAACCAAAAATGGCGTTTGGTCGTTCAGAAATCAGAATCGAATTGCCATCGCATATACTAGTAATAATTAGTAAACAGGAAATATTTCTAATTATCAACTTGTGCCTGGTACGGTACGTATCCTTTGGTGTGGCTTACGCAAGTAGTACCGTCGTTGCACGGTGTGCAGCCAATCTTGCGCCTCGGAAAGGGAGAGGAAAACAAGACGAACATGAATTTCTGAAACGTGGACCAGGAGAGGAGGGAGATTGTGACAGCAAAAGCATTCGACACTTGTCAGGTCAAGATGAACTCAAGATGCTTTGGTTTACATCGACCGCTTCCATCGTTGGTACACGCAAACCCTTGGTTGCTGTTACATTTACAACACCGTACCTTACCTAATAGACAGTAGTGATGGGTCCTTATTGGCTCGTTGCCAATGTAGTACAGTATATAATTCGTTTTCAGTGATGCTTGTGACTGTGGCTAAAATTAACCATAACAGAGAACTGGCCTAATGAGCCATCATTGTTCAAAACTGATTAGTGCTTTTGATTGATGCCGTGGTCAAAAGAAATTGCTACTACTAGTAAAGCCTCACTGCCATCTCTTGCCAAGGGGACGAGCCCGAGAAGCGGCTCATCACCGAGACGTGTCGGACTCCAACACATGGATCGCCACGGTGTCCTCAGTCACTCTCGTGTCGGAAGCCAGGTCCAGCCGCTGCCGGCTCCCGAACGCCAGCCAGCTCGACCAGCCAGCCACAACTGATCAGCCAGCCACCACTTGGAACGCGCGGGCGGGTCCTTTCGCTGACGTGCTTCCCTTGAGCCCCTCTGGCGGCCACACGAGCCTGGCCGAGCTGCGCACTTGGCCTCGCGCCCACACCACGGGGTTCGCGAGCCTTCTCTTTGTCTGCTTTCCGTCTCCTATCCGCTGCGCATTTCGCCATCGCGCTCCGTCGAATTCGACAGCGACGTCGCGCCAATCGGAGAGAGACAGCTCGCAGGTTCTTCCTTCCTTGCGGGGCCGCTACGAGTTTTCTCATACGAGCAAAGGAATGCCGGGATAATCTTTGCTCACCCCGGCACATGTAGTTTGTCCTGACCGACTATTTTCTTTATAAGCTCGGCAGCTAATGACGACCTAAGAAACATGATGAGGTGGTGTTTGGAAATGTTAGCCTAATAGCCTCGTGTGGCCTTTGTGAGGGTGTCTCATGCTGATTTGTTTTTATAAAAAAAAAGAATAAAGAAGAACAAAAATCTGGTGGTGGGTCTGCAATTTCGTTCGTTTGGGCGGTGGTATCTTGATTTGTTGTGAGAGAAAGATGCTTTTGGTCGATTCTTTGATGCGATTTGTTTCGAGAGAAAAATACTGCTGGTTGATGACTGATAGCCTAATGCACCAGCCTAATCCCTGCATTTGAGTTGTTATGGGGTTTTGGCACATTTTCAATCAGGCACATGTGCCGCGTGTTTCTCTGTTGCCTCTGGCTCTAACAGTATGATTAACCTCGCTCTTAAACCCGAACCAAACAAATGAGTGCTGCCGTGCTGGTACTATCGAACGATCGGGCTTGTTCTGCCACGCATCGATCCTTAATTCGCGCGGAAGATACACGAGCAGAGCAGTCAAACGCCCATCTCTAAGGAACTGGAGCAGCACTAGACTCATTTCATCTCTAAAACAAAAAAAACAAACAAACAAACAAAAACGAGAGGAAAAGGCAGGGAAGACGAGGACAGGGCAGGACGGGCGTACCTAGGTTGCGGTCGACGGCGCCGGCGTAGGTGCGGTTGCGGTGCGGGCCGTGCTCGGGGTCCGGCGACCGGTAGCAGTCGGCGAAGAGCGTGGACTGCAGCGCCGTCACGCCCGCGAACACGAGCATGGCCGCCGGCCCGGCCACCCACCCCAGCTGCGCGATGCTCCACGCCAGCGACAGCACGCCGGACCCGATCACCGCCGTGATCACGTGCGCCGCCGCCGTCCACATGCTCCCTGGCAGGGGGTGAAAAAACGGCTCGCCGGCCGCCGGTTTTTCAGTCCGGCGTCCGCGGCGCAATCGAATTCGAATCGAATGTGCGATCGGCAGTAGCGACTAGTGCGAGCAGGGGGATCGATCGAGACTCACCGCTCCGGACGATGCCGGCGACATGCTTCTCGTGGCCGGCGATGAGGGGCACGGCGGCGGCGGCCCCGTGGCGGTCGTCCCCTCCCTCGCCGAGCGCCATGGGTGATGGGATCGCCGGGGCGGGCGTCGAGGTCGAGCGCGCGGGGCCTCCGGCTGCTACCAAATCCTCCGCGGCCGCGGATCAGGGAGGGGAGGGGAACGAACGGTTCGTTTGAAGGGGAGGGATTTTTTGTTGGTTTGGGTTGGGTCTCTTCTGCTCTGCTCTGCTCTGCTGGACTGGACAGCCAGCTATTTGAAGAGCACCTGGCGAGTCCGCGAGTGGTGGTGTCTGGCTCTGAATTGGCTACTGTAGATCACTCGAGGCCTCGAGAATGGCGTGTGTTGGGAGGACAAGACCATTTCCTTTTCCTTTTCTTTTCCGACTTGCGAATGCCTTCCTCTGAACCAAAGTTTGAGTGCTTGACCCTGCTTCCGATTGGCTGATTAGCTCCTCTATTTTGTTTATACGAATTGTGCGCTGGTGTGATTACCAAATCATTGCGCATCGCGAGCCAATACCTGATGATCAAAACATATAAGAAATCTAAACTGTTTAAGTCCATCCCAACACATGCTGCCACGATATTTAAATCCGAAGTGTCTGTATATGTCTGAGTGTCTGACCGTAAACTTTAATTCTCCTGTTGAGATTGAGTTTGAAGATTTGCCCGTTTGGCATATATGCGCAGGTCAAGTAGCGAGCGAGATTCAGGGGATCGAAGAGAAGAAGCTGCCGGGATTCTTCAGGGACTTCCGGGCTTCAGAGTGTTGGAGGAAGAAGAGCTCGTGACTGATCAAGATGAAATAGCACCGCACGATGCCACCAACGGGCGGCGGAACCAGCACAAGTGCACAACCCCCCCTGTAGCAAATTTGCGCAAAGTCTATTGTTGTCACCAAGTAAATTTGATACTATTTAGACTTATTTCCTCAGACATAACGCTGTTTCATCTACCAACCACACACTATGCAACAGATCAGCCGAACAGGAGCTTAATCTGCCGGAGTCTGGTTCTCGCGTAATTAGTTTGTAGACCTTCGGTGTGGAGGATGAAGTGAACACCGCATTACGCCTGAAATGCTAAAAGATTATGTCAAGATATTAGGCCATCCTAGTCTGAAAATCGTATGTAGCTACGGCCACCGAATGCCACGAGATGTGTAAATTAAACCAAATGGTAAAAACCGTCGACCGAATGGAATGGTAATTCTCAGCACTGGTTAATTGAAGCCACGTCGTAGCAGATTCTCCTCGATCTTTCCTGAAAATCGTTGCTTCTTGACCGCTTGCCGAGATTGTCTGTCCGTCAAGGACCATCTGGACGGCGATAGCACGTTTATGGTGCCACTCTCACTGACATACGTGGACGGTGCACCGCTGCATTGGTGGACTGCGCAGGCCCGTGTCCGACGCAGGCCCAAATCTGCTTTGTCAAACGATCTTTTTTTGTGTGTGCTTTAGTTTTTGTTTTCCGTTTTCTTTTTTGCTGCGCAAATGTTTTCCATATGGAAGTATACCTGGCCCACATGGATTGAAAAAATTAGTATTCATTTATTTTCTTTTCCGTGAATATCTACTACACCTTACACGGATAAAAAAAATGAGAATATTTCTAAAAAAATAGAATATTCATCACTTTACAAATCCAAACATGTAGTGTACTGCTAGCACAATTAGCTAGCACTTTATGACTCCTTCCATCAAGCTGCTCACACAATTTTGTGACGTGTGCCATGCATCCGGCTCAAGGCTCATGACTATTGACTTTGGAATTGTATTCAAAGATGTTCCTATTCCCCATTACCACAGAATCCCCAAATTCAAAGAGTTCTTTGCCGCATCTTTGCCAATGCGAAGGTCGTCCAATCTCCAATGGCATCACCTTCAACCAAATGTCTTACACGCTCTCACGTCATCACACCGTCATGGCTCCCTGAGTCCCTGTGCACATTCTAGTAGACTAGCAGCCATCCTTGAGCAATTCCACCCTATTTGGTTTGGCACGCCTTTCATCCTGTGTTTTCCTTTAATTTGCACCTTAAGTTCTTAACGAACACTCACCTATTGTCCTTGCTCATCGCTTGATGAGCCAATGGGGGACACCTAAAGACTATGTAAACGATGAAACGAGGCATGATTCTTCCTATGTGCCTTTTTATGGTACATGAATCTTTTGGAAACTAAAATTGTAAGGCTTTAAATCCTGGGTCAATTTTGTAAATATAACTTGGTCACTTGGAAAATCAATAATTAGCCAGCTAATAATAATGGCATAGTTGGATCATATAAGAATATTACCAATGCCACAATCATTTTTTAAGTAAATATGGAAGGCATTTATTTTTATTTTTCCAGATATAGATGCATATATATATGTGATTTTTTTCTTCCTCCCATAGTATTATGCTAGCTAGAGAACTAGACTTCCATATATGAAAGAGCATACATGTTCGGTTATTTATGTTCTTAGTTTCGACAAAACCTTATCAGTGAAGCTCTAGTATTTGGTAAGGGAGACAAACTCCCGCCACCCCCTCCCCTTTCCCCTATCTTTCTTCGAAAGCATAACGGTATCACACTTCACTTGATAACCTTCCTTCATACTATGAACTGACGCTTCGACTTCCCTTATCTCACAGCCAACTCCGTTCCTCCATTGCCATGGCCTCGTCGTGGCGCCACGCCTTGCCTCGCAGCTGGCGGCTACAATTGTCTCACCACTACCCGCATTACCCTCACGTAACCCTCTCTTCTTATGCATCTTTTTTCTATAACGTGACCACCAAGTTTCCATACGTGTAATGGTCGACGCTTCGACTTCCCTTCCCAACCCCCATCCCCATGCCTCATCGTGGCACCACTACCTTGCCTCGCTTTTGGTGGCTCCTACGGCTGCCTCACTGCTACCTGCATCACCGCAACAGCTTGATGTCCCTCGATGTGAGTGGCTCTCGATTTGGAGGAAAACACAACCTTACCCGAAAAGCCCTAATCTTCCACATACCCTCGATCTTCTCCGGTGAGCTGCTACTTTGTGGGGTGGGTCGTGGGTTATTCATGTTCCTAAGTTCCCACAAAGGCTTGTCAGTTAAGCTACATTTGGTAAGGGAGCCAACCCCCCCCCCCCCCCCCCCAAAACCCCTCTCCTTGCCCCCTATATTTCTTCGGAAGTGTAACGGTATCACAAGGCACTTAATAACCTTCCTTCTAGGGATAGTATGGACCGACGCTTTGACTTCCCTCATCTCACAGCCAACTCCCTTCCCTCCATCACCATCGCCTCATCGTGGCGCCACCGCCTCGCAACTGGCGGTTGCAGCTGTCTCACTACCACCCGCATTACCCTCACGTAATCCTCTCTTCTTGCGCATCTTGTTTTTTCTATGACGTGACCACCAAGATGCCATAGGTGTGACGACCGACGCTTCGACTTCCCTTTCCTCCATCACCACGCCTTATCGTGGCGTCACCGCCTTGCCTCCATTTTGGAGGCTCCTGCAGCTACCTCATCGCTACCCACATCACCGCAGTCTAATGTCCATTGCTAACCACCAACAATTCAAAGGAGAACACAACCTCGCTCGAAAAGCCCTAATCCGTTGCATACCCTCGATCTTCTCCGGTGAGCTGCTACTTTGTGGGGTATGTAGGTCGCGGGTTATACGAAGTTCTACATACATGACATCTACGTTCGTATATCAAATATCAAGTAGCCAAAACGTGCATTATTGTCATGCTTTTTTTTTGCACGGGACACATTACGTACAAATGGTGTTTTTTGTCGAGCAGATCGATCGACCCCCAATCCCATGATCGATGCAATGCGTGTCTGTTTGCTCATCAGTCATCACCACTGCTGCCGCGTGCATCGCGAAACTGAAACGGACCATGGGTGGTAATGGCACGGCAACTCTCACCGTCAAATCGCGCGGCCCCGATCGCTGACCCAGCGTGGAGAGATCGAGAGCACAGCTAATAGCGCTCAGCTTGTAGATAGAACCAGGCGAAGGACATAACTGCTCCCACCGTAAAAACGACACGAAAAAAAATCTGAGAAGATATCGGCAGAAAATTAATTAAAACCCGGCGCTCGCGGTGACTAGCTAATACGTGACACAAAAGCAAGCAAGCGCATCGGTCACGGTCACCTGTGCAGGCAGAGGCGGTCAGGTCAGTGTACGCGTGCCGGGGATACATGGAGTTTGTTTGTTTCACTTTCGCCTTGGCCTGCACGTCCGTACTACGTCACCGATTCCTCCCCGGCGCCGTCGCCGGCCACGCCGTTCGATCTCCTCCCTCCGATCCCCACCACCACAGCCTCGTCGTCCCTCTCCCTCCCACTCCGATGCAGGTGCGCCGCTTTCTCCTTCACCCGCAGTCCCGCACACACAAGCGCGTCTCGGGGTGAGAGGGCCGGGAGATACGATGCTACCATACCACTAGGCCAGGACCCACTGAGGTGAGGTGAATAGGTGATAGCCTCACCTGATAGGTGGGTGCGTGCCTGCGTGCGTGAGAGTTTCCAACTGAGCCCCCCTCTGGCTATCACCACCCACCACCTCTCGCCTCCGCTTCCGTGTTGCTGCTCCACCAGGATCCTGCCTGCAGGCGGTTACAAATAAAGGGAGGAGTCGCTGATGAGCCAGCTCCATCTGCCTCACTCGCTACCTCCCTCTCCCTCCCCCGCCGCTGTTCCAGCTCCCGGGCCTCGTCCTCCCCTGCCCGCGAGGTGAGACCCCCATCTCTCTCTCTCTCTCTCTCTCTCCACCCTCCTCCCCCCTCTCTACCTCCCGTCCTCGAGAGACGAACACCATACCGTTCCCCCGTCGGACATGGCGACGAGCACCGCCCTCCAACCCCGACGGTAGCAGGGGCCTAGGTTTTCCGGCCGGGGAGGTGCGGGCCGGCCTGCGGGGTGCGGTGTGGCGCCGAATCCGCCATGCGTATTATCTATCTCTTGTTTCGGTCGGTCGCTTTGATGATTCGTGCTCGTTCCGTTCGTTTGCGAGATCGATTAGTTTTTAGTCGGCTTCCCCGTGGAATAAAAGTGATCGCTATTCCACAGCTGCGTGCGGCGGCGGTACGGTGGGTTCGTCGTGCTCCTAGTATGCACTACTGGTTCTTCGTTCGGTTACAAGGCAGCTTTTGTTCTTGGGATTTGGGCGAGATTGGGTTTCGCTTTTTGCCTGTGCTCCTGTCCTATTTTAGCCTCTCTTCTGCAGATAGTACCACTAGTTTTACTACTAGTTCTGCCGCGCGGCGCCGCAGCTGGGGTTGTGGTGGTACTAGTCTTGTGCCGCGCCAGTTCGAGTTCGTGGGGTGGGGTTTTAGCAGCCGCCGCGCGCGAGATTTTGATCCCCTTTTTGTTTGGGTCGCCGCCGTCGAGAGATCGTCGTCTTTTGTGTGCTGCTGCGCCAGTCCGGCTTCGATCAGCTTCATTTTTTCTCCCTTTTTCCAGGTGCGTGCGTGGGGTTTCTGGTTTCAGACCCCGGCCGTATATATCTGTTCGTCAGCCCGTGTCTTCCACTCCAATGCAATGCGGGTTGATTTTCGTTGCCTGGATGCCGGATCTGTTTTTTCTCCACCCCAGTTCGAATGATTTCTTTCCTAATTTGCGCTTGATTTCCAGCTCGCTCATTTTTGTGTGGCCCGGTTTGCTTTCCTTTTAAGTTTGTATAATATATGCCTCCGCCCTCCGCTCCTAATTAATGGATGCTTCACTATATTCCTTTGTTTTACTGATCTCCTTCCGTTTGCGATTATATCCAGTAGTACTGCTTGGGATAGATGCAGGCAGATCCAAAGTCTCTGCTTGCCGTTTTCTCCGCAGAATTTAGAAGCACATTATTTTTCTCATTGAAGTATAGTAGTTATACTGTACTACTACTATTACTAGTACTTCACTAGGGTGCTACAGCTATGAATACTGATGTATCCAAACCGTTCAGTTTCTTCAGTAGGGTGCACAAGAATTGTTTACTGCCTTTTCTTTCCGAAGTGGTAGTGCAGGCAGTGCCTGGAGGTCTAGCACTTCAGGTATAGTTGTTGTCTCTGGGGCTTCTGGCTGGTACTCTTTTGGCAGGAAAGAGGATGGCAAAGGCTGCAACATCTCCTGTCATTCCAGTACATGGAATTTTCCCTTTTCTACCACACCGCGTCACACCGCTTGTACTGCCGGCTCTCACTCTTGTTTTACCACTTCAAGTAGGGTGAACCTTTCACAGTTTCACCTTTGCAGTAGTAGTTACCTTACCTGTAGGCTCTACTTTTACTGATTGGCACACTGGTGCACTGTACTAGGTCATTCTGGCTCTTCCTTTTGGGTTGTTTTATTTGTGATTGGAAAAGATTAGTGCTGGACGTGTCCTACTTCCTTGTTTTACATCTCCATCGCCCATTATTTCATGTTACTTGTACCAACTTAAAATTAATCCAATAATGCTTTTGCTTTGCTTTTTTAAGTTCACTCTGGCATATATCTATAATCTACCTGTGCTGGCTGTGTCTGAAACAAACTCACTCACTAGCTCGGTGTCCACTGTACTATATATGGCTACTACGTCGTTCTCATCTGATCCGTCTGACTTTACTTTATTCTTTCTTTTCCAGGGTGTGAGAAAGGACTAGTTCTGAGATGCATGGGGGAACTCTTGGTTTCTGTTTCGGTTACTAGCTTTTGGCATCAGGGAATGTGAAGGTTCAATCTGCCCGACGCGTTGAAACTGATACGGCCACCCAACTGAAGGACGACGCACACCATAACTCCTCTCTGAGTCTGATCGATCAGCACCGACCTCATGAACTCGCGAGCTTACCAGATCCAGCTCCAGGCTGCCAAGGCGGCGGCGGAGGCGCCTCCAGTTCATGCCGTCGATGACGACGAGCCTCAGCCACCAACCCCGCAGGCTCTGCTGCTGGAGCTCACCGAGGCCCAAGGCATTGCTGACGTGCCGCCGGCGCCGTGCCAAGGCAATGGTGCTGCTCCGATGGGCGTCGTCGGCAACGCGGAGCCTACCAAGTGCCCCGAGTGCCCCAAGTGGTTCGCGTCGGAGAAGGCTATGTTCGGGCACCTGAGGAAGCACCCAGAGAGGGGCTACAAGGGGGCGATCCGTCCGGCGACGCCCAGCGAGGCTGCCGCCGCCGCCGCCGCCGTTGCCCTGGCAAGAGACAAGAAGTTGAAGAAGCAGGAGGAGGCGCAGAAGGATGATGTCGTGTTGGCAATGAACATGACGGCCGCTGCTGCGACGGCCGGAGGGAAGAAGCCGTGGGAGGAGGCACCGGCCGAGCTCTCGACCAAGTGGCCAATCACGGCGAAGCGCGGGCGCGCGCCGTTCGCGCCCAGCGGCGAGCGCGCGCGCGAGGCGGGCAAGCAGGCGAGCAGCTGCAGCGAGGACGAGGAGGCGGCGATGATCCTCTTGGGGCTGGCCTCCTCCAGCCACTCGGCGACGTCCGAAACCCAGCAGGAGTCGGTGCAGCAGGCCGTGGAAGCCCCCGACGCCGCCTCTGGGCACCAGGTGCCGGATGTCGAGGAGCCTATGGTTCTCGATTGTGTCGCCGGGAACCAGACGCCACTGGAGGCCGAACAGATCGTTCAACAGGAGATTGTTGTCCTCGAGGTCAGCGCCGAGTCCCAGACACCGGCGGTCAAGCAGCCCATCACGAACCTGGAGATGACAACAGAAGCTGTCCTGGTCGTTGTCCATGCGAACAAGTCCGTCGTCGCTCCAAGTCCCAGCCCTGGCTCCAGCGGCGTTGGCACCAAGAAGACCATGAAGCGCCGGGCCTCCCTGGACCTCGAGCAGACGGCGGCATCATCGCCTGCACCACCGGAAGGCGCCGGTGGCCAGCCGGCGGTTTGGCGCATACCTTCGCCGGCGTCGAACAAGAAGCACGGGTGCCCGACCTGCGGCAAATCGTTCCCCACTTACCAAGCCCTAGGCGGCCACATGTCCAGCCACGTGAAGGGCAAGACCGCCGCGCTGCACGACGACCGCGCCGTGACCCAGGCGATGCACAACTACCTGCAGGAGCGCCGAAGCCTGAGCGGCGGCGGCGGCTTCATCAGCGTCGCCGGTGGCTCGGGGGCGCGCTGGGGCCTGGACCTTCACGTCAAGGAAGTCCACCAGCCGCCGGCCCCTGTGGTGGCACCGAGCCCGGCGCCACACATGTGTTCCGAGTGCTACATGACGTTCCCCACCGGCCAGGCACTCGGCGGCCACAAGCGGAAGCACTGGTTCCCAGAGAAGCACCTGGCCAAAGCAGCCGCACCGGTCGAGCCAGCAGCACCACCTGCACCTGCACCGGCCGAGCAAGCAGCGCCAGCGGCATCCCCGGTGGTGCGGGACTTCGACCTGAACGAGCTGCCCGAGGTAGGTGAAGGTGAGAACAATCAGCCGTAGGCCCCTAGTAGCTACCCATGTAAGTTGGAACATTGGTCCTGCTTTAGAGTCCGTGCTGCTGAAGGGCGAAGCAGCGTCAATTTTGAAGGGATATCAAACAGTAAGCACATCGTCACTGAATTTGTCCTAGAGAGTGTAGTGTGTCAGTCATGAGTTGACAGAGTTTGCATTGCCATTTCTTTGTAATCTTGCTCCGTAACACATGTAGCAGGTAAAATGTGTTTGGATTCTGATGTACCAGCTAGCGAGATTAAACAATAAGGTCCCCTGTTGGGATATATGTAGCGTATGGCGTGAGGAATTCCGAGATCAAACTGAAATTTGTTTTTTCCATCATTTGCAGCAGGCTTTTGGTTTCTTTCTTTGTTTTGTGTGTGTGGGGTGTTGTGTTGTACGTGTGTGTGTGTGTGTGGTGTTGTGTTGTACATGTGTGTGTATGTTGTGTGTGTGTGTGAGAGAGAGAGGGGAAGGCAGGTTCGTCTCGACCATATTTATCATCGTTTTGATCTTACTTTGTCACAGTGGTTAATGAGTAATACATAGGGGCTGTTTGGTTAATTGATTTGTTGTCAATCGCAACGAAACCAAAGTTTTGGTACGCCATCGCAACATCGTGCATGATGCATTGGTTGTTCGCTGCCCAAACACTACTGGAGCCGCCCCCTTCCCTGAGTGTCAAATGCACTCGGGGCAAGGCCTACCGGGGAAGCAGTCCACAGAGAAGACGCCTTCCCCGAGTGCCAAATCTCGTGCACTCGGGGAAGTCTTTCCCGAGTGTCATGCTCACTCTAGGGGATGATTTAACACCGTCGGCGGCGTCTCTTATTTTTTTACTCTTACCCGAGTGCAACACTCGGGGAAGACATTTCCTTTTTTTGAAACCTCTTCCCTGAGTGCAACACTCGGGGAAGAAATTAGTTTTTTTTTAAAAACCCTCTTCCCCGAGTGTGCCCACGCACTCGGGGAAGCCCCCTTCGTTTTTTTTTGAAAATAGCCTTCCCCGAGTGCCAAATGCCCAGGCACTCGGGGAAGCCCCCTTCAGTTTTTCTTTTTATATTTTCTTCCCCCGAGTGCCACTTGTTAGGCACTCGGGGAAGCCCCTTTTTTTTTCTTTTTTTCTTTTGCTTTACCGTGTGGCCAACAAAGTATATATTTATACAAACCACAAATGAACTTTAATATCTCACAAACCACATTTATAAATGACAAACGACACATCCAAAAGTGTGACCAAATATCTCCGGAATCCACAATATATTACATACAAACCACACATCCAAAAGTACACATTATTCCAAGTTCACAAGTGCAATACATAAAAACGAGTCTGCGGGCAGCTCACGACAACAGGGATCCCGACCGTGCTCTAGGTGGGTATGGCCCGACGTGCGATCCCGGTGATGCTCCAGCTGGGGATGCCCTGACGTGCGATCCCAGCGACCCTCCGACATGGTTTGACGACGCCCCCGAGTGTCGCTGAAAAACAGAAATTTCATGTGAGTAACAAGATAAAAATCCAAGTTGTAAAGAAAAGTTGAAAATTTCGGCAGCACCTCCGCTACATGGGGAGGTTTCCAAAACCTGCAAGAAGAAGGTCGACACGAAGGCCGACAACCACATTTCCGGCACGAAGGCCGACACATCAACAAATCCAGCACGACGACCATCACTAGGTTTGACACTAAACACTAGCACATAAAGTAAAACAATTGTGATCACACTTACCAGGGTGGACTCTCGACGAGGTGGTGGAGGTGGTCGTGGTGGTGCAAGCAATTGTGCTGGGATCTGCCAACCTTGCTGCTCCCCAAGTTGTTGCACGAACGCGAGCAAACCTCGTGTCTGGACCTCAAAAGCTTGCATCCTCTCCCGCTCGACCTCCCGCTCGGCCATCTGAGCCTCTCGCTCGGCCAGCTCAGCCTCCCGCTGAGCAAGCAAGGCCTCCTGTCGCTGCCGAAGATGCTGCATCTCGGCCTGCAACATTTGACACCAATGTTCCAATAATGCAGAGCTAAAGAACATAAAAGTCAAAGAACGATTAATGAAAGTGAGAATACTTACCTGGAGTGACTCTATCGCTGTCGGCCGCTGGCTTATGGGCACACTAGAGCTCGTGCTTGCTGCTCGTAGGCGGTCAAGAGGAGGAGTAGAGGCCTTGTCGAGGATGTCGTCGCCAATGTAGAACCGCCCATGCTTCTTGCCTTGCCCAATCCTCAACACTAGCTCGGGATCGAGGTGTTCCTCGGACCTCGGGTCGTAGTCTGGCCCGTGGACTAATCCTGACTTATGAGTCCACATATGCTTCTCACCATAGCCCACAAAGTGATTTTTCTTTGGCTTATCTTTCTTTGGATTAAGTTTCCTTCTTTTACCCTTCTTTGGATTGCCTTTCTGTGTCGGTAGCACAAGAGCATCTATTTGAGTACGAACCTGAGTAGTAGCCATCTTCTGAGGTACAGGGCTGGTCACTGTGACATCTTTTGTGAAGTTCTTGGTGTCTCCTCTAAATGCATGGTCAAGAGGGAGGAACTGTCGATGCTTGTCGAACGATGAGAACTTGCCACCCTTCTCAACCACATGAACTCTAGAGCTGCCTTGCATACTGGGCATGGAAACTTCCCGTGGACACACCAACCGGCGAATATCCCATATGCCAGGAAGTCATGCATGGAGTACTGGTACCAAACATACATTCTGAAGTTCTTCTTTGTAGCTCGGTCGTAAGTCAATACGCCTTCATTCCAAGCCTTGATCAATTCATCATAGACATGTTGCATGTACACACCCATTTTGTTCCCCGGGTGTCCAGGAATTATCAACGTCAAGAATATGTCTTGCCGTTGAAGTAGGACCCCGGGAGGGAGATTTAGGGGGAACCTCCCCTGCACGGGGAGGTTTCCAAAACCTGCAAGTCGGCTCAATGGCCGACAACACAATTCCGTCATGATGGCCACACATCCACAATTCCTGCACGAAGGCCACACATTCACTAAAATATACCACTCTAATATATAAACAGAAATTTCATGGAAGCATTGTAACAAAGCTCATATATAAATTGTATTATCATGATAGTGAAACAGACAAAAGTGCAACTTCTCGCTTGAAAGGAAAGGCCATTAGGAATTCCCATTGCCTTGCAAACAAACTGCACCATACTACTAGCATGACAAAAATGTGTTTATGTTATATATGTTTCCTGAGTGATTGATCCAATTTATTCATTTTCTTTTTATTTGATTCCAAGATCCAGGAGCTCCCTCTTCATGGCCATTGCTGCCGCCTAGAACTGGACGGTCATTAGATCCGGTGGCAAGCATAAATACAATGCCGCTCTCCTTATCATCACTCTATGAGGACAAAGGCAACCACCTATAGTTAACCTACCATGCTATTTGTTCCAAATTTGCTACCCTATAGTACATATGTTTGCAAGCCTCAAGATGCTGGTAAGCGATACCTGGTAGGCGATGACCGAGCCGCGTCGGCGGGGCGGAGCCGGGCCGCGCCGGGGGGGGGGGGCATGGCGGCGTAGGCGGGCCACGCCGGCGGGGACGGGCGGGGGCGGCCGCGCCGGCGGGGCGGCGGGCCCCAAAAGGGCGGACCCGGCGCCGGCGGTCGTGGGGAGCGGGGAGGCGGAGGAGTGTCGGCGCCGGCGGGGAGGAGGAGGAGTGTCGGCTACGGCGGGGAGTGCGGCGGGGGCCGGGACGACGCGGATTCGGCGGTGGCGGGCGGGGGCCGAGGAGTGGGCGGGTCGGCCGGCGGGGGCTGGACGGCGGGGCACGGGGCACGAGGCAGGATGATGGGGAGCGCGGCAGGGCACGGGGTGGACGACGGGTTCTTTTTTTAACTCGGCGCGCGGGTGGGGCACGAGCGGGGGCTTTTGGTGCGAATTTGTTCCCCGAGTGCCAACCCATGCACTCGGGGAAGACTTTCACATTTTTTCCCAAAATCTCCCTCGAGAGCCCCCACCACGACACTCGGGGAAGATACCCCTTCCCCGAGTGCCACAAATACGGCACTCGGGGAACTATTTTTTTTGTTTTTTTTGCCCCAATTTTTTTATGAGGCCTTCAAACATTATTTGAAACTCCTTGATCAAATTTGGCCTAATTTTGAATTTTTTTGTTATATTTCTTTAGTTTTTTTTTCATTTTCTCGATTTTTTTGCACAGTTCAAAATTGGACTGCATGTGCATTAAATAATATAATTTGGTGATTCAAAAAATGATATTCATGATATTTGGTGTATATTTATGCCTTATCCACCAACTCACATGAAATATCGAGCATCTTGTTGTCGTAACATGACGAACAACGTACGGGAAAAGTGTTTCTAACAAAAAATCCGGACAAAGTCCGAAAATCACGAAACTTGTCGGGGAGTTGTGTTATCACATGTATAGGTTGTGTGCAAGAATATAGAAGATTTCGAGCAAGTTGCGACGTCTGATGCCTACAACCCACACATCTCCGAGTGTGTTATCATATGGATCACATGTGGAGATGTCTGGTTTTTAAGCATCACACATCGCAACTTGCTCGAAATCTTCAACTGTTGCACACAACCTCTACATGTGATAACACGATGTCCCAACAAGTTTCGTGTTATTATTCAACCCACATCTATCAAAGTCATCTTCCCCATCTAAACCATAAGAACATTCCTCATCATCACCACCTTCTTCATCATCCTCATTATCATGAACCTCATTGTGTGGTACCATATCTTCCTGAGTTAAGTATTCCATGGGCTCATCATTATGCGGTGAATCAACCGGAGAGTAAACATCAACAACTAACTCGACACAATGAACTTGTGATTCTTTCACACACTCTTTGTAAAATAACCAATCATCGCCACATTTAATAGGCATCATCACATAGTGACTTCTTTTGTCACCGGAGTCAAACCTTCCATGAATCCTTAATTCCTCTCCCTCATTTCCAACCTTAAACAAAGTATTCACTCGGGTTTTAATATCTTCAAATGTTGGAGGACTATCAAATCTTGCTACTTGTTGCCTCATGCTTTTAAACTCCCCATTGTCATCAACCATGCCACCCGAAAATATACGAACTAAACGATCCATCTACACACAACCACAAATTAAATTGATTATACCAACCTTCATCTCACATATCAATAGCATCTACACTATCCAACATGGAAATGATGAAATCCTACCATGCAAGAGAAACTAGACGATAAGAACAGGTTAACATCGGTCACTTGAACGATACACTACACTTAATCATACCGGATTCGTACTCAATCATGCTATCTATCTCAAATTAGTCACTAAACCTAACCACCTCAAATCCAACGAAAATGATGGAATTCGCGAAAACTAATTGGTTAGAATGGAGGAGTTACCTTCCACGAGCAATTCGCCACACTTTCCTCTTCAAAACGGGTGAGGGAGGGAGTGGATCTAGAGGGGGAGGGTTGGGGGCGGCGCCATGGGAGGGGGGGAGCTCGAGTTAGGTCTTGGGAGTGAAGTGGGGAAGTGAGGAAGAAGAAAGAAAGGGCCTGATGGCTCCCCTGTATGTTAAGTGAGTCGCGCCAGGCCGCGTGGCACGACTCCTCACTGAGTCGCGCCAGGGCATGTGGCGCGACTCACCCGCCACCTCGGCAACGCCGGCCGCGCCCGGCCGACGTGGCGCATCAGTCGCGCCACATGCCCTGACGCGACTCAGTGAGGAGTCGCGCCACGCGGCCTGGCGCGACCAAAAGGGATACTTTTTGCAATTTTAGTTGGGCCTGGGTTATTTTTAATAAATTAGATTAAAAAGGATTAAAAAATGAAAAAAAATCAGATTTGACTATGGGCCTCACATGTCAGGGTGGGTCCCACATGACGGTTGCCTTTAGCTATGTTCGGTTGATAAATAGTGTTGTGTAAGAGGAAATAAGTTGATCAGATAAGCCAAGACCAGATAAGTCGAACAAGGCCTTTCTTCTCCCCTGCCACGCCACGGACGCCGTGATGCTGAGCCCTCCTTGGCGAGACAGCACCCTACCCTTTATCCACTGCCCCCACCACGTTGTAGCCTTCCCAGATGCCAGTGTTCCTCCTCGCGGCCTTGTCCGGGGAGGGATCTATCCCGCCATGGCGCCATCACCCCCGAGGCCCTTCCTCTCTCCCCGAGTGGATCTCCTACACCGTCCTGAAGCTGCTGCCGCTGGCGGTGATGCTGTTATGCCTCCTCTCGACACAGACAAGGACGAGGGCGACCACGAGCCTCCCTATCTCCAACGGCCTCTTCTCCACCGGCAGGCGACACAGCGAGGAGCAGGCGAGAATGCCTGCAACGGGACGGCCCTCCGGTGACAGTGTAAGTGCAATCAAGCCTTAAGTGGGTTTTGGTGAATTAAGTGACAACTTGATTAAAACCCTAACACTCTTCTGAAGCATGCGAGCAGGTTAATAATATTTGATAAATGATATTTATGAGTAAATTCATGCTTTTGGCTCATATTGCAAAGTAAGACAAGAATGGATCATGACAATGTATATGTAATGATTATAAGCATACTAAGAGCAAATGTCTTGATAAAGAAAGGATGTTCTTCCCATTGATCTTTACATAAAGCCTAGAACAAGCAATCCTAAGCTAAAGAAAAGCAAATATAGAGACATGGTTATATGTGATGATTGGTTGGCTTTTCTATGTTGAGCAAAGCACATTTTGAGGAAAAGGAGAAGCTTGTGGTATTATAATGGGAGAATTAAATTAAAGTTGAATATAACATCAAGGGATTTCACTATTGCTACAAGATGGAACTTGATGATCTAGACAATGAGTTTACCAAGTTCAATATCAAATGGTTATCACTCTTATACTTCATGAAGTTTATTGACTTGTTCAAAGAAGATATTTGCAAGACTTCGAGTTGGATTTTACCAAAGGTCATTTGGCTATCTATATTACTTTGGACCTACAATTGGAAGATTGCAAAAGCAAGGATAATTGATATCAATCAAAGGACAAACAAAGTGAATGGCATCTAGAATGGTTTTATCTCTATGGTGCAAGGCTTGACTCAACTGTGGCAAGGATAAGTGATGAAGAGATCAAGATAGCTAAAACGAGGAACTAAGCTAAAGGCTATGGATAGCGACCATAAGCGGAATGGCTAGGGTGAAGTTGAGAGCATCAAGGATTTCGAAGTATCATATCCAAGTCTACCGAGGAAAGTGATAAATTGCATCTAACGTCATGATTGATAAATTCAAGTGGCTTAAGAATTCAAAGTGATTGATCTCTACTCTATGGAAGAATTCTAGGTCACTAGCTCAAAGTGGACATGCTCAAGCACATGCATATAACTGTTCATCTACAACATGTGCTCAGTTGGTACACATCATTGGAAGCCCTCGAATCATTGAAGATCAGTTATCGGCGTACCTTGGAGGTTCAAGCTCAGTGGATTAATTAGGGTTTATCTTTTATCTTGAGTTTAGGTATGCCGTACTATCAAGAGGGATGAATCATTGGTTGGACAACAAACATCAAAAAGTGCTCAAGTGAAACCTAGAGAGACTATCCCGTGAGATCAAAACCTTAGTTGAGCTCTCTGGCCAAAACCGGCCTGACCGGTTTGGGCACTGACACCGTCCAACGGCTAGTTGGTTTGAAAACCAGCCTGACCGGTTTGACAAACCGGTCTGACCGGTTTTGTCTGACAGACTAACGGCTAGTTTTGAGTGAGGTGGGTATATACTCATGAGCTCCTCTTTGAGGGGTTGCTGGTTCTCTTCACTCCTAACACATTCCTGAACCATAGCAAAGCTCTTCCCAACCTCTCTAAGTGAGATTTAAGCCTCTAGTGCCATATCCTTGAGTTGGGTTAAGAGAGTGACTAGTGTGAGAGCTTTAGAGAGCTTTGAGGAGCCTAGTGAGCATCCTACACTTGGCATTTGCTGATTTCGTTGAAGATCTTTGAAGCATCTTTTACTCTTGGAGCATTTGCTCCTAGACGGCTAGAGGTCGCTTGGAAGCTCCAATCCGAGATTGTGGAAGCTCCAAGAAGTTTGTATTACCCCTGTGAATCTAGTGGAAACCTTCTCATCTCAAGAGTTAGTTCTCTTGACGTGAGACCGAGGGAAAGGGCAAGCCTTGTGTGGCGAGTCTATCCTTGTGTGGATACCTCAACAACATGGACGTAAGCAAGATTTTGTGGCGAGCTGAACCACGGGATAAATCCTTGTGTCATTTGTGCATTTATTTCATATATATCTTGTTTGTTGATTTATCTCTCATTCTAGCATATATCTTGTGCTTCCGCTTCGATCTACTTTGGTGTGCTTGTGCTGTGTGCAGGGACCTTGTTGGTACTCTTGGAAATCCCTGTGGAAGTCCCACACCAAGTTTGGTTTGTGCTAGAACTCGTAGAGGGGATTTACATATTGTCGGTTCTATCTGTGTAAAACCGGTCTGACCGGTTTTGGAAACCGGTCTGACCGGTTTTGGAAACCGGTCTGACCGGTTTCGATCGACAGTGGGTTGAATTTTTATAAGTGTGCAGATTCGCCTATTCACCCCCCTCTAAGCGACATCAAGATCCTTTTAATTGGTATCAGAGCAAGGTTCTCCGAAATCGAGCTTAACCGCTTGGAGAAAAGATGTCGACAACATTGAGCCATTGACACTAGGTGGTTCAAACTTTGATTCTTGGTCTGCTCATGTACTCAATAAAATTAGGACCTTTGGTTCACATGCCGAGCAGGTTGTAGTCGCTAGTATTCTTCCTCCTTGCACTAGAGTAGACAACTTTGACTCGTCGAATTTATCTAGAGAGGAGTTAGAATGTTGGCAACTCAACGCTCAAGTTACTGATTACATTCATAGTACCTTGAGTTGTGATGTGCAGGAATTGATTTATGACGACATAGTTGATGCACATGACATTTGGGAAATTATTCAAAAGGTCTACGGTATGCCCAAATGTAAATATCAAAATCAAAGAGTAAGCATGCAAAGTAAAGCCACAGCGTCAAACCAATCATCTTCATGCACTCATGATGACACCTCGGCAAAGTGTGATGAGAAAAGAGAAATCATACGGCAAAATGAAGATTTGGGGTTTGAGCATGACAAGTCGTCAACTAGTGAGGATCAAGGTGCAAATGTGTCTTCAGAAGGGTGCTCTACCTCTGGAGCACACACTGATGCTATAGTAACCACACCCGAGGATCAGCAAGACAAGAAAGGCAAGTCGGGGGACCCTGTGGGGAAACCGGTCCAACCGGTGTCCAAAACCGGTCTGACCGGTTTTCACAGGATGAGCGCAACTAGAAGCAGCAAGTGTTCAAGAAGGCGATCAAGAAAAACACCGACAGTTTCTAGACCCTCAAAACTCTCAGTGTTGATGATCACAAGTGCTTGATGGCCAAGAAGAGCAAGGAAACTAAGGACAATCAAATGTCAAAGAGAGTTGAAGATCAAGTTGACATCATAAAGACTTTGACTCAAAAACTTGAAGCCTTCAAACTCTCTCACTCTACCTTGGTTAATAAATATGATATCTTGCTTGACAAAGTTGCTTGTGCTACTAACACGTCTACATGTGTAGCGTCTTTGGAGCAAGAAAGGAAGGTGCTCAATGAAAGGCTTGAAAAACTCACTAGCGAGCATATGGCTTTGCAAGCACGTCACAAAGAGCTTGAATGCTCTCATGAAATGCTTGTAGAATCATATTCTTGTCTAGAAGTGGCTCATGAGGTTGTTCTCTCGTCGGTAAAATCCACTCAACCTCTCTCACACACATGCACATGCTCACATGTCAATATTGAATTGCCTTGTACTAAACCTTGTTGTTCTCAAGCAAGCCAATCTAGTATTGAGCATGTAGTTGTAGAGACTTGTGATGACCTCATTGCGAAAGAAAATGATCAACTCATGCAAGAGGTCGAAAGGCTTAAAGTTGACTTGAGTAAGTTGAAGGGAAAGAGTCAAGTGCAACCTTGTCAAGATAACCGTGACAACATGGTGAAGAAGCTTGAGAAGGGTTCAAACCGCACTAGCTCAACCTTTCGACCCAAGAAGCGAGGCAAAAATCACAAGGCTCAAGAAATCAAGAAAAAGGAGCTTGATGACATACAATCATTCAAGCGCTCAAATGAGGGGCACTATGCATCGATGTGCTCTCCTCAGCTCAAAAACAACAAGAAAAGGCAAGGGAAGCTAAGGAGAAGGATATGCTACAAATACAAGCAACATGGACACTTCATTGGTGATTGTCCACAAGTAACCGGGGTGCTGTCTGTACCAACCCGGTCTGACCGGTTTGGGAAACCGGTTAGACCGGTTTTGGCAACAGTGGCGCCTCGAGTGCATATCAAGCACAATCAAGCCTCTACAGCAAGCCTTCAGATCAAGAAGGGGCAAGTGAGCAAAAACAAGTGCAAGGTCTCATCAAGAAAGATCAAGGGCCGTCTTTGCTACACTTGTCGGTCAAAGGGACATGAAAGTAATGAGTGTCCAAATGGTAACATTTCTAAGTCAAAACTTGTCAATTATGCATTATCAAGACTTAGGGATAACAAGAATGATACTTATGCTACTAGAGTGATTAGTTCACCTCAAACTAGCATAAGAACCATTTGGACCCCAAAATCTATTGTAACTAACCTTAAAGGACCCAACAATGAACTAGAGTAATGCCGAGCATAAAGTATAAACTCTCTTTTTCTACTCCAATGACATCTCGGTAACATAAGCTTCATCTTTCATCTTAGTCAATTGATCCTAAGTGGTTTCTTGTGCTCAAGGCCTTGGTTTTGTGCACTTGGCTTGTCTAAGTACTTTGTTATACAAATATGCTCCTCTTTCCATATGATGCTTGTAATCGCTCTGTAGTAGAGCATTTCGATTTAATTTGTGCAGGTTCAAATGAGAAGCAAATTGTAAGTCAATCAAGTGTTTGGCCATAGGTGACGTTAGACCAAGTTAAAGCATATGAGAAGATGAAGGAAAATTACAAGCCTTAACACAAACTCCAAGGGCCACACACATCCCTGTATTTCTGGTGGTACAGACCTCGGAGGTTCCGAGGATTGCTGCAGGAACCCAACCTCTGGGAAAATCTTCGGAGGTTTCGAGTTTTTGGAAGTTCAAATCTATAAAGCCTCCAGAATCAAGGTGATTGTCAAAAATTAGAAACTCATGAAGATATGCCTGCATCTGGAGCTGATGAAGTCTTGAAGAAGTGGTGGTTGAACTGACTGGCAAAACCGGTCTGACCGGTTTCGGCCCAGTGCAGTTTGACTTTGTATTAAACTTCAAGACTAGCCCAAGAATTTCAAACATATATCCTCAGCCTCTGATTAAGCATCATACACACACTAACTTGGTGATAGTAAGTACTCTTGGCACAATTTCAATTTTTGTAAATCACTTTTCTTTTGTGCCTAGAGCAAATTGTAAAGTGACCTCTCCTAGTTCATTAATTTGACCAAGTGCTCGTCTCATGCAATTCAAATTCATGATGCACCTATCTAGGGGGAGATCACTCTACAATTTGTGGCTTTGAGACTAATGCCTTCATCTAGTGATTTCTTGTAGTCTCAAATTGAGAGCTCATTTCTCTCTCCATCGAGTATGCTATGATTCTTGAATACAAAGGGGTATTATTGAGCAAATCTTTTTCTTTGAATTTTGGAACTAACCTTAAAGCATAGCTACTCACCACAATATAGTTTAAATTCCTCAAGTTGGACTTAATTGTTAAAATGGTGCATGTGACCATAGTCGTTCACATTAATTCATGTGCTCCATAAACAAAGGGAATTTGATCTATATTGTGAGGTTTCAATGTTTGGTGAATTCCTTGTCTCTCTAACCCAAAAGATCACCAAGGATTGAGACTAGTACTTGTGCTACTTAAGTGTCTCTCTCTCATGTTGTGTATAAAGGTTTATCAAAATGAGAGCTAGAACTTGGACTTATCTTGATAATGCACAAGTCAAGGGAAATCACAATTCACCAATCTGAAGATGTGATAAGCTAGAGGCAAAGGTATGATTCACACTCACTTTTTTTCTACCTTTATCATCTAGGTTTTATTCATGCTAGGGTGCGCATTTTCTTAGCATGTGGTTATTCAGGGTCTCTTGTGGATTCCAATTGGATATTTAATTGATGCCTACCTTTATATTGACTTTGTGTCAAATGCTTGTTGTAATGTGAGAGGCATGAGTTAAATATACTAATGAGGTCCTAAATCTTGTTCAGCCACATGTTTGAGTGACATAGGATTATTTCTTGAAAAACCCAACTAGCATGATAAGGACTTGTGTGAACTTTGAAAATATTTGGAGTTTGGTCCTCATGACCCGATCGATCCACATGTGACTATAGTTGAACGTGCTTGATTGATGGCTAGTCACAAGTGGTGAGATTTTCTTAAAGTCCAACATATTCTTCATATCAATTTCTCTCTAAGTTTCTTGGAAGTATCAAGGAGCTTTTGAACCTAAATGGAAACATCTATCTAAGGGAATTATCTAGTGACCAAAGTTTATTGCTTAATCTTCTCAGCTCACTAGATTCGTCTTAAAAGAAAAGGAGAACAAAATTCTTTCAATATCTTATCTTTTTCTTAATCACTACTCTCGGAGAAAAAGGGGTCTTTGGATAAAGATTTGAAGCTTCAGGTGTTACTTCAAAAGAACCAGTAACTGGACTTATCTTGAACATATCTCTCTTATTAGTTCTCATTTCGAGCTTCAATATCTCAAATTCTATTCTCTGTTTGGTTTCCTGAGGGAAACCGGTCTGACCGGTTTTACCCCGGGGCCACCCCTTTAAGGGGTATCTCGGTTGGAATATTCCTTATCCATCCCCACTTCATCCTCACCAGACCAAGCCCGAGCCACACTTCTCCTTCCCGTGCTACCTCTCCTCTCTCACTCTCCCACCATGAAATCTTGAGAATGGTCCAAGGAAAAGCTTTTCCCTTTGGGGATTAAGGACTAGAGGTGCTAATCTTCGGCCTAACCGGATTGGAGACCGCTTTTGAAGGTTTAATCTTCTTCTCCCATCCTCTCAAGGTATTCAAAAGGTTCTCTTTGCCCGATCTCTTATCTCCATGCATATCTCTTGGATTCCTTTGAGCAATCATCAACTAGTATGCCCAGGAAGCTATCTTTAAGTTTTGAATCAATTTGGATGGCTACATTTCAAATTGCTTAATCTAGGCTTTCAGCCAACAAAACCGGTCTGACCGGTTTCTGAAACCGGTCAGACCGGTTTTGCCTGGACAGAAACCCTGATTTTCCTTAGTCTCTTCAAATTCGTTTCTCGTCAAGTCCCAAATCAATTCCTATGTTCCTTATACACTCTTTGCAACATTTTCATGGTCAGGAACAACATGTCGGACTTCTCTAAGACCTACACTCGGCCGAAGAAGCAAAAGAGGGTTGATGAGCCTGAAGGCGTTTCCGGTCCGATCGAGGCATCCGGTGCCTCCAGTGGGCCTATCTTGAGGCCTAGGACTTCCAGGGCATCTCAACCCGCTGTGGACGAGATCGTTGAAGAAGAAGAAGAAGAGGGGCATGAAACATCTAGTGATGATAATGAGAGTGAAGAGAATTAAAGAATGCAGTTTAGGCATGGGAAAGGACCCGCAGATGATGACGACGACGATGATGATGAAGAGGAAGATTTAGGAGGAAGAGAAAGAGGTGCTGAAGAAGAAGAAGAGGAGGAGGTGATGCTTGAGATCCGTAGGCCAGTCAATCCCAGCTCTCATCGGATTGTGAATTATCTTGGTATGGAAAAGACAGAGGCAGCTAGGAGGAAGAGAAGGGAATGGCCCTATGGTGAGCCTAAGGACATGGCCAGTGGGATAGATTATCGATTTCACACTTTCTTTCAGCAGGACTTCTATTCCACCGCCACTATTGCTAAGAAGAAAGGCATAATTGCAGAGGCTCGGTGGATAGATTGGGCATACATGGAGAGGGCAGACAATGTTGTTTTCAGAGATATCATAAGTGTTTGCACTACTCTGAGGATCAAGCCTCTGATGGGTTTTAGGCACAGTTGGAACACAGAAGTAATTGCTCAGTTCTATGCCACTGTTGCTTTTGAGGAACATGAGAGTGCTAGGAAAATGCATTGGATGACCGAGGGGACTAGATACAGTGTCACCTTCACTAACTTTGCTAGGTTCCTTAGACTCAGTCCAGCAGATTTGTCTCTTCCTTGTATTCACCAAGGCACTCGTCCTATGGAGCCGTCTGCAATGAAATTCATGTATCCTAGGGACAAGCAAGCAAAATGCGGGTTTTGCAGCAGGCCTTTATTCCTATTATAGTGTGTTGAACCGTATGTTTTGCTTGACCCTCACACCTAGGGGAGGAAACCCAGCAGATATTTCTAACTTTGCTAAGGACTTGCTCATTCACATGAGGCATCCTGGACTTCCATTCTCTGTGAGTGACTTTATTTGGGAGGAAATCAAGTCTATTAGCGAGAGCCCCTAGAGGTTGTGTGGATACGCACCGTACATCATGCATATCATCGAGAAAGCGTCTAATAGAAAATTTCTAAAGGATTCAAAGCATGAGCCTTTCAAGGTCCCCGTACCCAAGAGGATGAGGTTACCTTCACCTGGAAGGTAAGACAATTTGATGGAAGAAGGGGAAGGTCAGCGGCGAGGATCGGCCAGTGCGCCGCCTCGGTCAGGGCCAAACGGGTCTGACCGGTTTGGAAAACCGGCCTGACCGGTTTGGGACTGGCAGCTGCAGTCAGCCAAGGGACAATCCACCCTCAACCATTCGTAAGCTCTTGAACTTTTTCACTTCTATGTGTAAGAGCCAGAGGGATGTGTTAGTTGAGCAGCAAAGATCTAGGAGAGAGAGGAAGCAAATGAAGGACACTCTCAAGCTTTTGCACAATCACCACGGATTTGAGCCTCCTATATCTCCACCCTCTCCCGAGACGGAGGAGCCCGAGATTCCTTCAGTGGACAGCATGGTGGCACAGCTAGGCTCCGAGGGTTATTTTCAACAATATGCTCATCACTTTGGTTATCAAGTCCCTAATCCTCCACCTCCTTCTATGGGACCTCCTACTAGTGGACAAAGTGTTGTATCTCAAGCTTATCAATCTCTCTTCGGCAACATTGATGGTAAGATGTGGTTCAATTTCTTTTTCATTAGCATCTACCATTCCTTCTCAAGTTCTAAAATTCAAATTCTCTCTTAGACTACCCTCCTCCACATGGTGGTGTTCCTCCGGCGTATGGCGGTGCTCCTCCGGAGTATGGTGGTCAGTGATGCTCAGCAGCACCTCTTCTCCAAGTTTTTAGTGATGGACGGCAAAGGGGGAGAAGAATAGACGATTAAAGCTTATCTGTCTTGTGCTGCAGGGGTGAAACCGGTCTGACCGGTTTCACAAACCGGTCAGACCGGTTTCTACTGAGCCATCCCAAGTTCCTATGTATCAAGTTATATTTTATCTTAGAGACTTGTTGAGAGATTTGAATCTGTAATATTTATCTGTTGAACCTTATCTATGTGTTGGACTTGAGAACTCTTGTATGGTGTGCTACAATGTGTGTAATGTACTTTAAATGTTTATAAGCGACTTAATGGTAGTTTGTGATGCATGATTGTATGGTGAATGAGTTTTGTTTCCGAGTTTTCCCTGTGTTGTGGGCTGACTGGGTGAAATCGGTCTGACCGGTTTCTGAAACCGGTCTGTCCGGTTTTGCCCCAGACAGCACACACTTCTTTGTGTTTTGTCTCTCGGTTGTGCTAACTCTTGTCATATGCATCACACACTTATTTTATCCTGTCTCACACACTTATTGCACCCCACTTAGCTAAGATTTAGGGGGAGCTCCATGTCTTTCTTTAAATATGCGCAAATTGGCATTTTTAGGCCAAATTTGTTGGGTTTCCATTCTTTGCACGCATTGAGGGGGAGCTTTACCTAAATCTTAGTTCTTATGAGCTTTATTTTTATATCTTTTGTAAGCTTTAATCAAGGTTGTCATCAATCACCAAAAAGGGGGAGATTGTAAGTGCAATCAAGCCTTAAGTGGGTTTTGGTGAATTAAGTGACAACTTGATTAAAACCCTAACACTCTTGTGAAGCATGTGAGCAGGTTAATAATATTTGATAAATGATATTTATGAGTAAATTCATGCTTTTGGCTCATATTGCAAAGTAAGACAAGAATGGATCATGACAATGTATATGTAATGATTATAAGCATACTAAGAGCAAATGTCTTGATAAAGAAAGGATGTTCTTCCCATTGATCTTTACATAAAGCCTAGAACAAGCAATCCTAAGCTAAAGAAAAGCAAATATAGAGACATGGTTATATGTGATGATTGGTTGGCTTTTCTATGTTGAGCAAAGCACATTTTGAGGAAAAGGAGAAGCTTGTGGTATTATAATGGGAGAATTAAATTAAAGTTGAATATAACATCAAGGGATTTCACTATTGCTACAAGATGGAACTTGATGATCTAGACAATGAGTTTACCAAGTTCAATATCAAATGGTTATCACTCTTATACTTCATGAAGTTTATTGACTTGTTCAAAGAAGATATTTGCAAGACTTCGAGTTGGATTTTACCAAAGGTCATTTGGCTATCTATATTACTTTGGACCTACAATTGGAAGATTGCAAAAGCAAGGATAATTGATATCAATCAAAGGACAAACAAAGTGAATGGCATCTAGAATGGTTTTATCTCTATGGTGCAAGGCTTGACTCAACTGTGGCAAGGATAAGTGATGAAGAGATCAAGATAGCTAAAACGAGGAACTAAGCTAAAGGCTATGGATAGCGACCATAAGCGGAATGGCTAGGGTGAAGTTGAGAGCATCAAGGATTTCGAAGTATCATATCCAAGTCTACCGAGGAAAGTGATAAATTGCATCTAACGTCATGATTGATAAATTCAAGTGGCTTAAGAATTCAAAGTGATTGATCTCTACTCTATGGAAGAATTCTAGGTCACTAGCTCAAAGTGGACATGCTCAAGCACATGCATATAACTGTTCATCTACAACATGTGCTCAGTTGGTACACATCATTGGAAGCCCTCGAATCATTGAAGATCAGTTATCGGCGTACCTTGGAGGTTCAAGCTCAGTGGATTAATTAGGGTTTATCTTTTATCTTGAGTTTAGGTATGCCGTACTATCAAGAGGGATGAATCATTGGTTGGACAACAAACATCAAAAAGTGCTCAAGTGAAACCTAGAGAGACTATCTCGTGAGATCAAAACCTTAGTTGAGCTCTCTGGCCAAAACCGGCCTGACCAGTTTGGGCACTGACACCGTCCAACGGCTAGTTGGTTTGAAACCGGCCTGACCGGTTTGACAAACCGGTCCGACCGGTTTTGTCTGACAGACTAACGGCTAGTTTTGAGTGAGGTGGGTATATACTCATGAGCTCCTCTTTGAGGGGTTGCTGGTTCTCTTCACTCCTAACACATTCCTGAACCATAGAAAAGCTCTTCCCAACCTCTCTAAGTGAGATTTAAGCCTCTAGTGCCATATCCTTGAGTTGGGTTAAGAGAGTGACTAGTGTGAGAGCTTTAGAGAGCTTTGAGGAGCCTAGTGAGCATCCTACACTTGGCACTTGCTGATTTCGTTGAAGATCTTTGAAGCATCTTTTACTCTTGGAGCATTTGCTCCTAGACGGCTAGAGGTCGCTTGGAAGCTCCAATCCGAGATTGTGGAAGCTCCAAGAAGTTTGTATTACCCCTGTGAATCTAGTGGAAACCTTCTCATCTCAAGAGTTAGTTCTCTTGACTTGAGACCGAGGGAAAGGGCAAGCCTTGTGTGGCGAGTCTATCCTTGTGTGGATACCTCAACAACGTGGACGTAAGCAAGCCTTTGTGGCGAGCTGAACCACGGGATAAATCCTTGTGTCATTTGTGCATTTATTTCATATATATCTTATTTGTTGATTTATCTCTCATTCTAGCATATATCTTGTGCTTCCGCTTCGATCTACTTTGGTGTGCTTGTGCTGTGTGCAGGGACTTTGTTGGTACTCTTGGAAACCCCTGTGGAAGTCCCACACCAAGTTTGGTTTGTGCTAGAACTCGTAGAGGGGATTTACATATTGTCGGTTCTGTCTGTGTAAAACCGGTCTGACCGGTTTCAGTACTGACAGTGGGTTGAATTTTTATAAGTGTGCAGATTCGCCTATTCACCCCCCTCTAGGCGACATCAAGATCCTTTCAGACAGGAGAGAGTTGTTGGCCACCATGCGCCCTTACACCCCGTGCTAGATTTAGGACGGCAGCGCAGAGCTCCAGGAAGTGGCGGTACGGGTCCAGGCAACATCAACGCGTGGTCAGGATGCGGTGCGCGCGGAGGTGCAGTGCCGCGGGAGTGCGCGGGGACCCAACGCCGGCGTTGCGGACTTCTTCGATGTGACCGGGGGGCTGGCGCTGAGGGTGTTATAGCGGCGATGTTGCTCCTCAAGGGCGAAGAGGGACGGGGCGCGGTACATGGCGACAGACGTGCTGATGTTCATGGTCGCGAGCCTCAGGAGGAAGCAGGGCGGACGACCGAGTCAGTTGGCGGCCCTGCTATTCCTCTTCTCCCGCGCTGACACTGCGAAGCCGTGAAGTCGGAGGGGCTGCCGGCCTTGGCAGCAGAGGCCCAACAGCGCAGGGCACCTACTTGTCGTTCGAGGACACTGAGTGCTAGGGGCAGAACGAGCTCCAGGAGGTAGTGTCAGCTCTTGTTGTCAGTCATCACTATTGCGCCCCGCTGCTGGGCGCCGTGGAGAAGGAAAGGGTCACCTGGCCAGAACCAGCATGTGGGACCCACTGCCACATCATCTAAAATCTCAGTCAAAACTACCGAGGGATATGAAGAATAGACGGATTGGATAGATGAACTGATGAAGGATGCTAAACATCCGGATTTACGGTGCAGGATGCAGACTAAATTTTGGTGATAGATGAGGGGCGTCAAAAGGTCTTCTTAAAAAAAACTTGCGCTCCAAACTTGCTTGCAACATTGCGCTGGAGCGTGTGAATTTCTCGAACCCCACACAGACAAAAGTTCTCAGAGCAAAGCTCTTTGGCCCACCGGCTCAAGTGTGTGAGTTTTTTATATATTTTTCTTCGATTTTACGAAAATAAATAGTCGGATTCAACATTGTCAGAAATAGCATGTTCGATTCTTGTCGTTGTTTGAAATGGCGGTAGTACCCTGCCGTCGTTTCAACTGGCGGTAAGGACCTGCCGCTGCAGCAAAAGGCGGTAGGATTGCAACAACAGCAGCAGGACCGATTTAAGTGGCGGCAGGCTGGCAGGCAGCTACAGCTAGTTGTAACGGTAGTTTGTTTAAGCCTACCGCCGCTTCAAAAGGCGGTAGGTGTTGTTTTTATTTTTTTCAATTTTGTTTTTTCGTTTTCGTTTTTGGTTTTTTTTATTTTGGTTTTTTTTTCTTTTTGTTTTTTCTCAATACTATAAATGTGAAATAACATGAAACTGAATACGAAAATACATAAAATAATTACAACAAACAAAGTAATGTACACGGTAAGTGTCAAAAAACAAATCTAAATAAGACCACACTTTGTCGGTCGTGGCGGGCCCTACTGCTCCTTCCTCCTCGCCGTTGTCGCCGCCCTCTTTGCAGCCCTCCTGTGGTGGGTCGGGTACGTGAGGGGGTCATATGGATGGCGATCGCGTCCTCCGACCGCCGGCTCGGGGACGGTGTCGCTAAGGGAGCATTTGATCCCGACGAGATAGCCCCCCTCCGGTCGCTGTCTGTTGAGTAGCCGAGCCTGACGAGACGCCCCCCCTCGGGTCGCCCGCGCCTCCGCCTCCACCGACGCTACCGCCGCCAACGCCTCACGTGCACACCGTGCAGAGTCGTGGAAGTCTGCCATCATCGCGCGCTGCTGCTCCTACGTCTGTTGCGTCGGCTGGGTCACGAGGGGGTTCCTGTCAGCTGTGTACCATCGATCTCGTCGGCGGTGCCGCCTAACAAGTCGTCCAACTGAAACTCTAGTGGTGGTGTGTCACCAGTGTAGTAGTCATTCGAAGTAGGTGGCTCAAACACTGGCTGCTGCTGAACATGTGAAGCTCCTGCCCACAACGAAGATCCCAGTCCCGTAGATATTGGTGGTCTCTCTATAAAAATATTAGTCAGTCATGGATAGAAAATATGTCGTGGTCTCTCTACAAAATAATTACATGTAATTGTGGCATAGAAAGCACTCGATCGCGGCGGATACGGAGCGGGGGTGAAGCGGCATGTAGTGCACCGGGCCTCTAAAACGCACGGTGCCTAGCTCTGTGGTCTCTCTACAA
The DNA here is from genome assembly GCA_947561735.1 of Cenchrus americanus. Classification (NCBI taxonomy): domain Eukaryota; kingdom Viridiplantae; phylum Streptophyta; class Magnoliopsida; order Poales; family Poaceae; genus Cenchrus; species Cenchrus americanus. The sequence continues at coordinate 252,282,788 of OX387241.1, forward strand.
AATAATTACATGTAACTGTGGTATAGAAAGCACTCAATCGCGGCAGGTACAGAGCGACATGTAGTGCACCGGGCCTCTAAAACGCACAGTGCCTAGCTCTGCCCCGCAGATCACGGAGTGGTAGGACCGGTGCGCCATGTGTGTACGCTCGTCAAAGAGGTCGGGCAGCACGTAAGGTAGGGGCTCCCGTGGACGACGAATAGCACCAACAGGGGGCTGCGGAAAAGTCGGCGCCTACTGCTGAGCCATAGTTGCAAAAAAAAAAAAGAAAATTAAAGTCACACATAATTTCTAAGCATTTCCAAAACATTTCTACGAATTTCTAAAGGATTTCTAGGAATTTCCAAAGCATTTCTACAATTTCCAAAGTATTTCTATGAATTGCAAAGAATTGCTAGAATTTCTAAACTATTTCTATAATTTCTAAACTATTTCTATAATTTCTAAAGTATTTCTAGAATTTCCAAAGTATATCTACAATTTCTATAGTATTTCTATAATTTCTAAAGTATTTCAAAAATTACCAAAGTATTTCTACACTTTCTAAAGTATTTCTAAGAATTTTCAATGTATTTATACAATTTCTAAAGTATTTCTATAATTTTTGAAGTATTTCTAGGTATTTCTAAAGTATTTCTAAAATTTCCAAAGTATTTCTAAGCATTTCCATAATATTTCTACAATTTCTAAAGTATTTCTAGGAATTTCCAAAGTATTTCCACAATTTCTAAAGTATTTCTATAATTTCCGAAGTATTTCTACGAATTTCTGAAGTATTTATGCAATTTTAAAAGTATTTCTGTAATTTCTAGAGTATTTCTAAGATTTTATAAATTATTTCAATGATTTCTAAACTGTTTCTGGAATTTCTAAACTGTTTCTAGAATTTCTAAACTATCTCTAGATTTTTCTAAACTATTTATATAATTTCTAAACTATTCTAGGATTTCTAAAGTGTTTCTAGGATTTCTAAACTATTTCTACCATATTTAAACTAAATATACGAGAAAAGTATTAGAAACATACCTGATGGACACCGAAGAAGGCCACGAGGAGGAAAAGAAGAGGAGGGGGGGCAGCCGGCGGCGGCAGGGGCTGCGACCCTTATAGAGGTGCAGCCCAACCGCCTTTTGATCTCGGTAGGACATACCGCCATTTCGATTGGCGGTAGGTCCCCAACGGTGAGTCAACTGCCCGTCTGCCGCCGTCGGTTGTGGCGGTAGGTGCCTAGACAGCAGGCCACGTGGGGATCTTCTGACCACCGTTTGAAGTGGCGCCCGTGACAGAGAAGGCAAAACTAGGTCTCCTCTCTCCTCACGACTCATTCCTCTGCGGCGCCCGCGTGTGACACGTCCACCCTCTGCCGGCGGGCTTGCTACCGTCCTGTGGTTCGGGTACCGGCAGTGGGCGGCCCCTCCCCTGGCGCGAACTCCCCTGGCGGCGGCACGTTCCTGATCCCTGCGCGAGCCGGCTGTCCAAGCTCTCCACCCCACGGCGGCCCTTTCCCCGGCGCGAACTCCTCCGAGGTCGTAGCGGGTCTGCTACCGAGAGCGGTCGACGCCGTTTCAAGCGGTGGTAGGTTGCTAGTGCCATTTCAAACGGCGGCAGGAGTCCAACCGCCGTTTCAAACGACGGTTCGTAGCTATTTCTACCAATGTTGAATCCGATTATATATTTTTCGTAAAATTGAAGAAAAAATATATTAAAAAAAGTCCAGGTGTTTTGTCTCGTGTTGGGGAGATAAGTGGGCTCATTCAAAATATAGGCCCCTTGCTGCTCCTACATTAGATGGCCTGCAAGAGTGTGTACGGCCCAAGCCCATGGTCCCGCCCCTGCGTTGTGTACTTCTGCTGCTGTTGCTGTGGTCCTTTGCGTCAAACACACAACCAAGTGACCAAGAAACTGGTCAGATCAGCCTAAAACCCACCACTAATTGTAGATAGGTTGTAATTCGGGACATTAACAAGTGTTTCGTTTATCTCAGGAAGAACAAGTAGAGCTCAGGAACAACTGAGGCAGGCACCTTTTCATTAGCTTCAAACCATCAGTGAGTCATCCGACTAGCCAATCACCCAATTCATGCACAAACCTAGTACTATCTTACTTACAGAATAAGCGTAGTTTAATTTCTAATGTACATCATCATCACAAGTCACAACCTGCAGCACTTCAGTGTAACCGAACGTATAACACCTACTGACTACCGTAAGAGGGTAAGACGTTAAAGATGTCACGAGCCATGATAGTGGAATTACGGAGTGAAGACAACACTACTGAACCCCCTAATCATGTCGGCACGACCTCGTCGAACGGGGCGGGCATCCGGGCGAAGAACATCTTCAGGGAGAGGCACAGCATTATGAGCTGGACGAGGCCGAACAGGGACACCTTGAAGGTCCTGCTCTGCATCCTCAGGGCCTCGGTCGTCCGGTAGAGCTCCTTCTCGTGCACCTCCAGCCTGTCCACCTGCTCCTTCAGCGTCACGATCTTGCTCTCCGTCTCCCGTAGCTTGTGCAGCATCCTGGCGTTGTTGCTGTTGCTGTCCCCGGCGGACGCCCTGGCATGCTCCTCCAGGGCGACGCGGTCCTCCGCACGGATCTGCCAGTTCTGCCTCGCCTCCAGCATCACCAGGCACTGGATTTCGGCTTCCAGTTTCTCCTGCAGGTGGTCCTCAAGCTCCGTCACTAGCTGGTCGATGCTGGCGGCCTCCTCCTCCTCCAGTGTTGGCCTGGCTGCGGTACTGATGAGTACCTGAAGCTTGGATAACCTCAAGTCTTTCTCCCGGATGGTGTTTGATGCTTCTTTCAGTTTCTGCTCTAGGCGCTCCATCTTCTCGTTCAGTTCCAACATATCGACCTGTGCGTGCGGCAGAACAATCACATCTTGGTCTTTGTTTCCAGAAGTGGATTCCTCTGCCTCAAGTTCTTTGCCAAGTTCTGACAATTTTTGTATCTCTAAACATCACAGACAAAAGAAAAAAAATTGAGGTAGTTAGCACAAACATAAACACTGAAAACAATTTCAGAGATGCAGCAATCAGGTGATAACTATAAAAAGAACAATTCACTAAGAACTGGGATGTCACAACGTTGTAAAAACCACGACATGAACCAGTTAACGGAACCATCAGAACCGGAATTAGTCAAAATAACAATTCCAGAAAGTGGGTACATGCTTCCTTCTTATATGATTTAGCAATGCTCCTGCTTGTTTTTTCTTTAAAAAAAGTGGATGCATGTACTGCACCAACGCAGCACTGAACAAGACACGATGGGGCATTATAAATGTGCAGCACTGTGAACAAGACACGATGGCATTATAAATGGTAAAGTTTGATCAAAATATCATCTCATATGATTACATTAGCTAATGCATGATAGACATGATACTTGATAAAAGGACTGTGGTGTGGGACAAATTTATAGCAACCAGCAAAGATTGACATCAAAGAAATTCAAGTCTTCAAATTCCCACCAACATATTAGAGCAGTATTTGTGGAACAAAAATTCTAAACAGCTAAGCCCATCACACATTATCTAAGATGGCTGGGAAGAACTGCATAGGCCACAAGAAGAAAGCACCTACTGAATTGCTGATCAGTGCACACAATCAAATCTTAAAACAGAGTGCATGAGAAACAAAAAAAAAAGAACAAACAGAAGAATTGTACCACTTGCAAGGACTTGTTGCGTCGTATGAAGTGAAGAAACCGATTCTGCTAGAGGATCACCATCTTTGTCTTGATTCACCCAGCTCCATTCATTTTCATCGTTTTGATCCTCACTTATTACCATTTCCTCACCAATGTCACTGTCTCTCCTGTACGCTGACTGAACCTCCTCACTTTGCCGGTCCTCGCTTCTATCCCCGTCATAGTTCAACAACATTGCTCTATGCCTGTAGCTGCTGAAAGCATCACCTGCATCAGATGCTGTCAAGTAAGATTCAACAAAGGAAGCATGCCTCTTCCCCCTAAAAGCTCTTCGGTGCGCCTTGCGCCCTTTTCCTGCAACACCAAAACCCTTCGCTCTAGCCCTTTCACTATTACAATCCCCAATTGTCTTCGGACCTATTATCCCTAGCGAGAAGCCCGCCGCTAACACTAAAAAGCCGATGTTAAGCTGCAGTGGGTTGTCGCGTGATTGCCTCCTCACTCTTCTCCATCTCCTTAAGGCAGAGCATTTCCTCGGCGATGTTTTAACAATACACTTATCCTGTGGTGACAGCCATGGTAAAGCTAATTTGGGTACTAGCCCGGCCTTGCGGTTGAAAGGTAACTCTGGAAGCAGCAGGATTATATTCTCCCTCACGACGCCACGACCCAGGCTAGCTACTTTGATATCCACAAAGCCCAATTCGGCTAACTTCTCCTGTGCGTGCACACCTACAGTAGCACCAGGTTGGGTTACCACCTTGCCGCAATCCATCTCGACAGGAGAAGAAGCAGGAGGTGGCTCTAGAGGCAACTGGCCTAAATCCTGTGCCCCGGTTACAGACTCCAACACAACCATCCTGATGCCACTCGATTCACCTCAACCCTACAGGCCGGACAACAGAGGCGCTACAATTCTGAAACGGAATGTTTCGGTTCTACTTGTACATGTTTCATCTAACACAAACGCAGGGGATTTTATAGGGCCCCCTTCCCCATCAATCATTGTGCGCCCCGATTTTCACCGTCCAACAACCAAGCAAGCCAGCGAAACAAAAATTTCCAAGAAACTACACTAGAACGCCTCAGGGCCTCGGTTGCAACGAGCCGAAATTTTCCGGAACAGACTGTAGGAGCGGGTGTTGAAATCAAATCACGCACCTGACGCGAGGGAAGTTCCCGGAAACCGCACGCCCGCGGGCGGATGATTTGAGGGTGGGAAACAACGACGACGGACGGCAACTGCTTCGGGGCGGCGAATATTTATGAACCCCGCGCGCCGGGGGGCAATTTCCGTGAGGCGGCGGAGAAACTGCGCGCCACGGAAGAGGGAGAAAAAGTTGAGGGAAGCACGGAACGACGGATGATGCCCCGCGAGGAAGGAAAGGATGTCCGCCAAGGAAGAACACGGATTTGGTTTGTTTGTTTGTTAACCAACGCCACGGATGACGGCGGCGGCGCTGGGCCCAGCCAGGTTTCCGTGCGTGGGCCGCGGCTTGATCTTGCTTGCGTGCGTTCCGACCCATCTAGTGTGTGTTTTCGGATTTTTCTTGGGCCGTGGTGGTTTACCTAAGTCTTCTTCTTCTTTTACATACACCCCCCCCCCCCCCCACACACACACACACACAAAAAGTTGTGTTTTCTTAAAAAAACAAAAAAAACACAGTTATGACTCTCACAAAAAAACAGTTACATCTCTTTTTTCCCCTCACAATGCGACTTTTGAACCATATATAAGATGCCTCCTCCTCGTGCGACTTGCTTTTTTCGAGAATAACAAAACATGGAGAGAGGAAAAAAGCGCGCAAGGAATATTCAAAAGCAGCAAGTTTAGGGGGGCCACGTTAAAGGAGAAAGGGCGGTGAGTATAAATCACTGACGTGGTAGTACAAAACATATGTGCAGGAAGATTCCTTTGTGCGGGGGCCGTGGCACCGGCAGTGTGAGTGTGTGACACACATAACGCACAGCACAGCGACAACCCACGACCTCGAAAGGGGACGCAAAACCTGCCGTCGTTGTACACGTGTGACCACGCACCAGTGCCGCTCGGCCCCCTTGCAAACCGATCGTCCACCTACACAGTCATGCACATCCCCTTTGCATGGCGCATGATGCGAGCTTTGCATACGGGTCGTCTCGATCGAGCATCCTCGTGCCTGGCCGAGGAAAAAAAATAAATTGATAAAAAAATACATACGAGCTGGCAAAGTAAAAGATCGTGGCGCCTCAGGCTGGTCGCCCTGGGTGCGCTACCAGGAACGGCAGCGGAGCTGGAGTACCCTTTTACCGCACCAACACGCCACACTGGGGTACCCTAAAGGCCACGGGACCGTAGCGCTCCTCCGCCGGAACGCTAGATCCAGCGTCCGCCAAGGGCGTGCGCTACGCCGACGTGGCGCGGGGCCCGCACGTCCACCGTTGTTCCGCGCCGTTGGCAGGAAGGGGAGAGGGAAGGAGAGTCGCCGTCGCCGCGGTCGTCAACCCCCGCGACGCGAGGGGACGACGCAGAGGCCGGCCGTCGGTGCGGGGGGTCGGCCACTCGATCCGCCGGGGTCGCCCACTCGATCCGTTGGGGGCCGTCGAAGCTCCGGACGCGGCCGCGCCCTCGCTTCACACGCCGATGAGCTCCGCCCCCGAGGACGCGCGCGTCGAGGTCGCCGGCTCCACGACACCGGAACTCGTCGCGGGCTCACCGGAGAGGGAGCTACTCGTTCCGCCCGTCGAGGTCGTGCACCGCGCCGAGAGGGGGGCTCCTCGTCCCGCTCGTCGACACCGGTGCGGCGCACGGGTGGATGGCGACGCGGCGCCCGGCCTCCCGGGGACGGCGACTGAGGTGACCTCCGGATGGGCTGAATCACCACCGGAGAAAGGGGGCGGCGGATGCGGATTTGGGCGGGCCGCGCCACCCGCGCGGTGCCCCACCTCCCCACCGGGGATCTCGAGGCTCGGCCGCCGCGGATGCTTGCTCGAGTTCGGGGATCTTGAGGCCGCGCCCGTGGAGATGCCGACGAGACGAGCCGAGTCGCGCCGCGCCGGGGGAGATGCCGACGAGCCGCGTCGCCGCCTCCTTTTCCCGCGGGCGGCCGGCCTCCATGCGCCCCGCCGCGCGGGAACTCAACGCCGCCTCCTCGTCTTCCATCGGGCCGGCCGGCCTCCGCGCCACGCCGGACGCGCCGCCGAACTCTGCCCCTGCTCGAGGCTTCGCGCGTGATTGGGCAGGAAGGAGGGTCGGCCGGGGAGGAGAGCGGCGGAGGGAGCAAGAGAGAGAAGAAATGGGAGGGGGCCGAGGGGAGGGTGGGTTGTAAAAAAAGAAAAAAATCAGTTGAGTGGGCCCATGTGGTGGTAGTTTGTATGGAGTATGAGATACAGGGGATGACGGGTGCCGAAAAAACGATACTGTACTGCAGAATATCGATGACTGAACAGAATATTCTCCTTTAGGGTATGTACTCCCTCCGTCCTTGAATATAAGCATTCCTAGCATTCAAACTCAAGAAATAACGGAGCTGGTAAAAAACATCTATACCCCTCATTTTATACTATCCACCAACTCTCCGCCCACCCACCAACTCCTTTATTTTTGTCATTATGAATAGGAATACTTATATTGTGAGCAAAATTTTGAACCCTAGAAATGCTAACATTAAGGGACGGAGGGAGTAAATAGAGTACGACGAGTGCTACCTGCCTTGCTACGTGGAATGCGTGGTGGGCTATGAAAGCAGCAGCGGCGAGCGACGGCGACTGCCGGTGCGGGCCGGACGGAGTAGCCAGTGGGCATTAATTATTTGGATGCGACACGAGGAGACGGCCTGTGTCTGTGGGCCGGTCATTACACTGCTCCCCGGTCGCTCTCGTTCGTTCCCCCTTTCCCCGCCGCGGCCTCCTCGTTTGTCCGTAGGATCGATCGATTGGTCCACTGTTTCCTCGCAAAACCAAGGGGAGGAATGGTGGATGCCATGGATTGATGGAGCGCTGTGCCGCTGCCGCCGGGCGGCGGGGCGGCCGAGATCCAGAGAGTGGCAACACGGAATGCGGAGTGGTGGTGGGTGCTGGGAGACGTGTGGAGCGCGGCGTACGGTTGGTTGTTCCGCGGGGCAACAGGTAGCCGCGGCTCATCATGGCCTGCTTCGTGGGGCCGCCGCTCGCTGTAGGCATCTACCTTTCGTGTTTGGGACCAGCCAGCCGTCTCGCTCGCTCGGCTGATGAAAACCACGGAAGCCAGCCGCGGTTGGGACGGAGCGCCGGCCGGCCGTCGGGCGCCTCGATCGCTCGCCCGCCGCCGCCGCTGCTGCTACTTTTTCCCCCCTCTCTCGCTCTTTACAAATAACCAGTTCTCGGGCCGCCGCCATGCTCGTACTTGATGACCCCATCAGCGACGAAGCTGTATTGTAGGAGCCTGCTTTCGATCGAGCAGACAGCCGCCATGCATATGCTTGTTTGGGGCTAAACATTGCATGGAGGTCACAGTGAACATCGATCGGTATAGCCCTAGAGCAAACAAGAAAAGAAGCGCCTTTTCAAAGATTGCAACAGCACTGCTCTGCTGGCCGGCTTAAGCTATCTACTAGTATCACATGTGGTTACTCGTTAGTTAAGATCATCTCGACAAATCATCTGCGAGCGTTCGAATTCTACAGCTAACGCAATCAGAAGAGCCAACCGGACACAGTGAATGATGAAACAATACCAAAGGTTCTCATAGTTGTGGTACCTCTCAAAATTTACTGCCAGATCCAAAGAGTGTTTTGAAGAGCAATCAAAGTGATCTCTTCCACCTAACTGGCCTCATGAAGGATATGGAAAGCTCCAAAGCTGATTTATGCAATTCGCATTAACACAGATTTTGGTTCATGAGGATCGGAGGACAAACAAACATTTTTGTTGTGCGATAGCGATAATATCATTATTTTAGGCTTGCACCAACTATCAACACCAGTAATAAACTGATGAGCAGCCATTCAGAGAACAGAGTGGGAGGAAAGAACATCCAAAAACAAAAAGAAAGCATGCTATTGGGCATGTAAGGTGTTAGATTCCTCTTCGATAAATACTGAGATATATTAATTCCTTTGGAGAACTGTTGGGAATTGCATACTATAATTTACTGCAACTTTGCAGGATGTAATTAAAATACTTTTGACGGCAAACATGTTTACCTTTAAGGCGGGAAAAAACCTAAAAGCAACCTATGTGAAAATCCTCATGAAAGTCGGACATCTCATGCAGCTTCACTAATCTCAGCATTTTAGACCCATCACAAAACTCTCATTTCCCCCACTTCGACAGTGATGACCAGCAAGCTAAATGGAGTTCTCCTGGTCATTGAGTTACTGAGATACTATCACCGCAGATTCTGTGAATAGTACACTGGCTGGTTTATGTAACCAGTCGGAGACTGCGCGAAGAATGGATTTTGCAGGTAAGGATTGGCTACTTCTGTTTGGCTTCCTTGACCTGATGTTCCGACACCAACCATTGGTCCAACATTTGCGTATACAGGCATGGATCCAACAGCCCTATCCCTTGGCAAAATTGGGCTTTGTGATGGAAGGCAGTAATATGGCTGGGGTGGCATAGTGTGTGGTGTGGGCATTGTTGCCGGAGATGGGGCATGGGGTAGAAGCATGCTAACTTGTGGCTCACTTCTGCGTTCGGGAGAATCATCAATCACGATCATTTCTTTCATCATGTAAGTTGGATGATGCATGACTGGCACAATGTTTCTGTAGGCCTTCTGCTGGGCATGATGTTCAGATTGCATCACTGAACCACCATGCCATGGAGGACCAACAAAGCTGCCAGCCTGAACACTTGGTAGAGGCATTTGGTGACTTGCTGTGGCTGGGGGTGTGCTGATAAACGCTGAGTTCACATGTTGGTAGTTCGGAGGCACAAAACCAACAGGTGCCACATAATTCCCCCTAAACATATAGTCTGAACTTGGTGGCTGAGGATGTACAATCTCTTCATTGTTCATCACCATCAAATTCTTACCCATCAACCTCAAGATAGGATTTGATGGTGAAGGAAGCTGATTTTGTAATGAGGGGCTCATACACTCTGCTGTGTAAGATGGGAGGTTCATAGCAGATTCAGCTGATACCTTAGCTGCTAAAGGATGATCATGTGTATCCAAGCAAGGGTTGGGCTTTGTGCTGGTCCTTTGGTATGTGCTGAAAGATGATGATGCCCTTAAACCAATGTGCAACTGTGGAACCTGCTTTCCTGTAAAATTCAGCATTGGAGGTCTGACTACTGCACTTTGATTAGAATCCCTGGAAATATTCTCCCGACAAGAACAACGGAAAGGCTTTTCATTGGGCATCTGTTCACCTTCTCTTGCCATAGGTACAGACTTGTTTACTTGATTTAAGTTCCCAGTGGTTTTCTCTTCAATAGTTCTACCAGTAGAAGAACCTGGTTCTGAATCATTCATCGAATCCTTCAAAGCAGCTGGAGGAGACATGGTTGACGTAGTTGAAATAGGAGAATCCAGTGAGTCCCGCCCGAGTGGCAAACTGTGCTCTTGAATAGAGTCTTCACTATTTGACGTTATTGATGAGTTATCCTGAGGAGCTCCAGGACCCATGTCCCTGTTATTAGTCAGGCAGGGACTAGATTCCTTTGTTGAAGCCGGATCTATCTGCCATTCCTCCATCTCATTATTGACAGCACTGTTTGACTCATGGCCATGATGTGCTAATTGCTCACTGGAGCTTGGATCCTCCACAGCTACACTGTAGCCTTCAACTAAAACATCATCTGTTGCTCTGTTATTTTGAGGACTCAGAGAACCATCGCTTATTTGAAAGTCAGCAGGATTACTTCTGGATATTGAATCACAAGGTACATCAGTTTCAGGTTCTTCCCTTTCAAAATACATTTGTGTGCCCTCTGTTTCTTGTGGCGCATCATATTGATTATCCTGCTGTTCTGATTCTGGCATGTCACTTCCAAAAGAGGAGTCATTATCCACTGTATCCTCTTCTGTGTGCTTCACAAACTTCTTGGGGCCCTCATTACTAGAAACTCTGAATTTCTTATTTACATGTCTGGTGTCAGGTTCATTATCTCGGCCAAAACCATGAACGAGCCTACTACTAGAAGAAAATGCACGCTTGCCAGTCCTCAACAGAGATCGGTGCTTCCGGATCTTCTTAGATGTAGGCACTACCCTGTTTTGTCCACTGCTTGGCCCTGCAGTGGAGAAGGAAAGACTCCTAGCTTCAGATCTTTTAGCCGAAACGGGATTCATCTCTATATCATAATTATCTAGCTTATTAGCTTCTCTCCTTCCAATCTCCTTAATTTTCCTCTTTGCAAGAGCAGCAGCTGATCTAGGTACTTTTGGCATTATGCCACTCTGCAGAGGGGTTTTTGACGACCATGTAGGAACCGATCCAAGCAATCTTGCATTGCTCTGTTCAAAGCCAATGGCTTCTGATGTAGTGGCAATGTCTTCTGGTGACTCGGAAGAAAACACCCCAGCAGGACTTTCTGTAATTTGGGAATCATTAAAGCCAAGCATGCTGCTCCTATCTGATTTATGTGCTCCAGATGTCACTTTATTATCACTAAACTTTCTGTTAGAATTCTTGGTAATATCTGAGCGTTTGGAGCACGCCCACCGCCGCATAGTACCAGAATCACAATTGCTGGTGCTTTCAGAAGGATTCCGCTCATGCCGCTCCTCCTCAGAGGTTTCCTCATTGGTATCATCATGTGGGTATGCTGGAACCTACATATCTCACAGCAATAAATCAAAGGTGCAGAATAAAAAAAACAATTCAATGAGATCGACGGAAGAACAAACTATTATCATATGCAATCAAGGAACATCGTACACATAACAAAACAAGAAATAACTTCACATCCACCTAAAAACGTGGCATCTTTAAACAAATATGAAATGTAAATTAACTCATACAGAACCCAACTCAGTTCACAAAAAACTAAAATTTAAGGGATATTGCCTCCAAGACCTGAAAGTTTTTTCAGTAAAATGACATAGCCACTGTTCTCTTCAATGTAAGAAAGAGTTTAGTGGTAATTAAGTAATGACTTCCATAATATTGCAAATCCATAGTATTACAACAGAAAATCCAAGTCTAATCTCTGTTCTTACACGTCCTTTGACACATGGAGTTAAAACGGGACATAATATGTAGCAAGTTTATAGAAGATATAGCCACATGCCCACATAAGTCCAAGTGTTTATGAACCGTAGTCTAAGAGGCATGGGAAATAATGAGTACGCACTCCATGGAATAATGGTGCATGATTACATCATCCCGGTTAATAAACACACTAAGGGACTTAAGAGTGAAAACAAACTGTAGAGCAAGTTAAAAGACAATACCTGGGAGTTTAAATGGTTTGTTTTGTTGTACTTCTTTCTATGCATCTTGAGCTTCTTATTCTTCAACATTTTCGACTTTGGTCTCTTTTTGTTCATCAGGATGCCTTTTCCAGTCTCATGCTTCGCAACTTTCCTTGAACTATCATCCCTCAACACCAACGGTGCATCACTACACTTGGACAAAATTCTAATTTTTATTCCGTTAGAATCAACATAGACATCTCCTTCTCTTTCATCACCTCTTCGGTCAAATGGGACCACTTCTGGGTTTTGGTTCTCAGTGCAAACCTCTTTGCTCACTGTGGACATAGCCAACTCAACCGCCCAATTAGTGCCATTCCTCCTGTCAAGATCCTCAAGGGTGTATGGAATGGCGTCCTTGTATATGTCCTCCAGCAATCGCTTCTTCCTTGGCTTCACTTTAGGTTTCACAAGGACTGTTTCAACAAGCTCAGTATTAGATTCAGCAGAAAGGCACTGATCTATATGGGCATTCAGTGTGGTGTTCGAAGTGGAAGCGAACACTTTGCAAACAGGACAAGTCTTTGATGCCATTGGATCTGAAACTGAGCTAGAGTTAGATGCTATGTCTTCTGTCCGGCGAGTGTCTGTCGGGGTCCCTAACTTGACTGCAAACTTGCACTTCTTTTCAGATGGCTCACAAGATGAGCCAAGATTTCTCAACTGCCACGAGGGCACAACAACCTCAGTTCGACTTGCTTTTGTAGAGCTATTATCTCGCAGATCTATAGGTACAGCGTCATCAGTATGGTCTGATCCATTTGTACTCCCCACTTGGTCGATACCAGATTTCCCATCCTCCGGTGATGTGTATGGCGAAGGTCCAAGTGACTCATCTACTGGTTCGCATGATTGGAAGTTGATATCACTTGTATCCTCATTTGACGAACCAACATCTTTAGTCTTCACCAGACTAACACTAGCAATTGCTTCTGAACACGCAGCAGATTGCTCAACGTCTGTGAAAGTACTTAATGGTTGTGACCGAATCAAATCGGGAGGCTCAAATGGAGGCAGTGGATCTTTAACACCACGCTTCAGGCAAAGCTGCAGCGAGTGTGGATGGAAAGGCCAGCTTCTCTTGACGCCTTTGCTCCTTGAAGCAAAAACATAATCCCTGAAAAATAGAGACAGAAACATGGACCCATTAGCATATGCTAATATGTACCTAGATGATGGACACTCCATGTATAGTGTTGCCAAACTGTATAAGATTCAAACCATCCGCAATATGTTGAAAAGAAGAGAGAAATACAACATCGACATGGTCCTACTGAACATGCTGTCATATCAAAACTGAAATCTCCACAAATATGTCGTCTGCCTGCTGCTTGTTGCAGAACCACAAGTATGAAAAAGAAAAACATTAACAGACAGTGGACAAAGATTCATCAAAGGAGCATCCTTTTATTTTCAGATTCTGGGGATGAAAAAAAAAGACCACCTTTTTATATTAATCAACAGAAAATTAAACTAATTAAACACCCCAAGACAATAACACGAATTAACCCTGAAAGCAACCATTCATACCCAATCCGACCCCTCAAGCAGCAGCCAATTATTATTCGACGCATCAGAAAGATAGAGATCCAGCATCATCAAGAAGTTAAGTGCCGAAAATAATCCATCTCCCAAGGTAGTACTGAATCAAAGCCTCAAAGGTAGTATACATATATCTTCTCTCACCTTATGGAGAACTTGGGATACGGTTGGACCAGATCTCTGGGATCCTGGCTCGCGGGCTCCCCCGCCGCGGACGTCGCCGGATCAGCGCTCACACCCAGGCCAGCAGACTTGGAGGAACATGAGGGGCCTGAAGGGTGCTCACTGGATAACATCTGATGAACGCCTTCGGTGCTCCCCCCAGATCTGCTGCTGCTACAGTGCGCACCAAGAACCCAAGAGCTGTGAAGCAATTGGGCCTGCTCTTATCCTTGCACTCCAGCATACCAAGTTGGTAAGTTCAACTGGTGGAGAGCAGGAAACTTTGCTTCCTTGGCCGCCCACTACCTCATCAGGCACCTGCAGAGAGAAACCAAGCCCCATGTTATTTCATGTCCACACATCAAACGAGTTGTTCTTGGGGAATCTAACAACATGATTTTATGTAGATAGATGCTGCAGGAGAGATACGGATGGGAGGAAGGAGAGAAGAGGCCAGGAGCAAGCTGATCTCAGATTAGCTCGAAGCACATGAAATACCATCCCACGGCAACAAGTGGAGAGGCTAGTCCAAGAGCAGATTAAGGGGAAGCCAGCACGGATCATGCAGCTCTCGCAAGGGATTCGCAGAAAGGGAGCAGCAGTGCACGAGACATGAACAGTCACCAAGCACTGGAGGGTAGCTTGTATGGTAGTGCTTTCTTGATGGGGAAATAAATAGCGAAAGAAGAAAAAGAGGAAAGGCAGCTTATTAAGGAGAGAAATCTAGAAAAGGAATGATTTTTCTGCTGCTTAATCGCTGGCCTAATCGGGATTTCCGTGGCTTGGCCTTGGAGGAGCACGAGCCATGGGCGAACAGGAGCTCTAGCACGGGGGGGGCCTAATCCGCACCAAATCTAGAGAAAGCAGATGCAGGGATCGAGAATCTTCGCCGGCAGCCAAGAAGAACACGCGCATCAAACCGAAAAGCAGCAGAGATCTAGAGCTCACAAGCAGCAAGAGAAATACGAGGAGTCCCAACCCGCCGAAGAGAGATCCGGTCCCCAGATGCCAGTCTCCCGGCGGCGAGAGGAGAAGAAGGGGGGAGGCGACGGCGCAAGAACGAGAGGGGGAAATCCCACGGATTCAAGTGGAAGAAGTCAAGAACAGCCTAAGAAATCACACGGAAAGAACTCGGAAGAACACCACCGGAGAGTTCCCCGCCCTCACCTTTCTTCTTCACATCCGTTCCCCCGGCCGCGCGCGTGAGGGAGCGACCATCCCGCCGGCAGATCCACGCAGCAGGCAGATGAGGAGGAGGTCGAGGAGCTCCCGGAGCCCTGTGGTGTGGTGGGAGGCTCGATTTCTGGCTAGGGGGAGTGGAAGCAGATGGGGGAGGGAGGGGGAGGGGAGGAAGAGGAGAGGAGACGAGGAAAAGGGGAAGAAATGGGAGCTGCTGAATTTTGTTGGCTTGCTATCTATCCCACCACCACTTTCTCTCTCATCGTCCCACACAGCAATTCTCCCCGGCGATGAGATAGGGGTGAGGAAGAAATCGCTGAGGAAAAAAATTAAAGGAGAGAGAAGGAAACACCAACCACTCACACGTCAAAGGCATCCGGTTCTCCACCAAGCCAAAGGCTGTACCATTAACAGCAGCAGCGCAAGAGAGAGACGAGGAGAGAGAAGGGGGTAGAGGGAGAGAGCGCGTGTATTTGCTTTTAGAGTGAGAAAAAGGGGTAGAGAGAGAAAGAGAGGGGGGAGCGCTCGCTGAGAGGCGAGAAAATGAGTGATTTTTTTCTGGGGCCTGTCCTATCCTACACCAACTCTATATATTTAATTTTTTTCGATCTCTCTTTCTCGCTCTTACATCTCTCTTGTTGTCTTGCTGATTGTATTGGAGAAAGCGCCAAAGTTTGGTCCCCTCTTTTAGTGAATACTTCAGGAATGCCACCGTCCTTCTTTTCCTATGGCCGATTTATTATTTTCTATTTCTACTAATCATTAATTTTTGTGCAGTACAAGAAAAATTATTAGTAGTCATGTAAAAATACTGAAATATTACTAATGTTTATTCTCAAGTGAACATCCGAATGGTCAAAAGGAGTTATCACATTTTTGGGTTAGTTTTATAATTTAGGAGTCCATATTTGTCTGGATTTTAGAAAAAAAACTAAAAACCACGTCTCCGCTCAATTTGAAAAAAAAATCAAGTTCAAGAAATGAGGCAGGTAGTTTTTTTTTGGAAAGATAGAGTCACAAAGTGCTAGAATATTGGGAGAAAAAAGTGGTAAAATGTGTTTCAACATGTTAAAAATGTAGAAAAAACGAATTTCACAAATCACAACACACCTTCTTTCTGAGGACCCCTATGCATATTTATATTTCTATTTATCATTGAAGGAGTGAAAAATAACTTTTAGTAATCGCACCTAGTTGGAAGTTCCGTAGCCTTTGCTTCACCTCCAATAGAACAATATGTTTTTGCTTCTTTTTGTTGTTGTTCTTCACAAAGCTTGCCATGGGTTGGTTTTTATAGCCCGATGGGGGGTGACAGTTGGTTGTTCGCATAAATGGTCTATATGGTATCTGATTTCAAGATTTGGAGGAAAAGGATATTCATTTATCGTTGTAGCGATAGATTATTTGTCGCGAGGCGGCATCTGATTTGAATGTTCTTGGAAAGGATTCTTTTTTATCATATTAGTAATATATTATCTTTTAGATATGCATCGTATAATAAGAGGCACACAATTATTTGTATAGTATCATAGTATAAAATATTTAAGGAGCGAAATTGATGGCTCGTCATTTATGCTTATAGTAGTAAATCCTTTTATGTGATGCATCGTTCGGATACAATGAGCTATGATATGGTGTTTGAAATTTGTAGAAAGAATATATTAAGTTATCACCTTGATATCAGAAGGATACTCATTTATCAGTGTAGCAATACAATCATCTACACGGTGTGTGGTTTGAAATTTTTTGAGAAAAGAACTCCTGTTTATCGCATTGTTAGTATATACTATCTTTAAGATGCCCAATACAATAAGGATCACACAATTATTTGTATACAGTATCGTACTTGAAAATTTTAAAGGGACAAAAATCAATAATGGTGGATCATTTATGTCGATAGTAGTAAATCCTTTGCTGTGAGACGACATTAAAGATACCAGGATCTAAGATTATATAACATTTGAGAGTTGTAGAAAAATTATACTCACATTCATCACCTTGATACTAGATTATATGTGTAATGCATCATAATCAACTAGGATGCAATAACTTATATAGTATCAAGTTTGAATTTTTCTGGGAAAGGACACTCATCTATCTTATATAGTTAGTATATTATATGTCACCACACTTGATTCAACATGTAGCATATTATATGGATGTGACGTTGCATTTCATTAGGCCCATGTGCGCACCCAACTCTTGAGTTGGGTAAGTACTAAGTTGGGTCGTTAAAGTTATGGTGGAGTATATACCTACTCCCTCTATTCCAAAAAGACTGTATTTTTTGTTATGTATTTGGATAAATGTTTGTCGGAGATACATACCTAAAAAATGCGGTCACTTTTGGGACATAGGAAGTAGGCAACAAATTGAGCCCAAGCATAGCCCAAGATTAACATATATAAACTAAGGCATGTCAAGTTTGTTCAAGTCCAGGTTGACTTGATGAACAAGCTTTTTATGACATGACTAGTGTTTGAACTCATGATTTGATTTGCAAATCTTATGATTACTTGTATTGGCCATTCGAACACCTCCCCTATCATAGATTATTCTTGGATATCCCACTCAGTAATAATGTGTAAAATTCCTTCCATAAATCTCTAGAGTTTAGAGAATTCAATTTGTAAGGCACCTACCATAGGATGACATCTTGGCTTCAAAATCACTTTCTTGCGATGATGTGTTACTTGCATCATCATTTATGGTCTCTCGTGGTTTTTAATTTTACAACTTTGTCATTTTCACACTTTACTTTTTGAACAAATATATGTTAGGTGGCAACATGAATATATTCATGGACCCCTTTTTTTAAAAGAAACTTGTGACATGTAGATTGTGGATAGGTTCTTGGTATATGTGTTGACATTGACATATTATTCTGATCTGCTACATATCTAAAAAGCTAAATGTTCCATTTGTTTTAGTGGGCCATATTTCTAAGTTTTCATTTTTTAGTAGAATAACAATGCGGGAAATAGATTTTCCATTGTCTCCCTTACAGCTGTATTACTTGTCATTGACTTTTTAAACATTTAGACTCATGCCATCACTAAGAATTGTTCCACCTATGCCATTGTTGTACCAATTAAACTAGCAAGAAATGGACATGTATTGACATTACAATTAGTATGACATTAGCATATAAATGGAATAAATTTTACATTGTAGTGGCATGAGTGAAAATATTACAAATTAGTGAAAAATATTAAAAGGGCAATCGGCATAATGCCACGCAAAAGCAGTATTTCAATAATACATACACCACATTAAGGTGCTTACTCTAAATCGTCTACGAAAAGTTCTTTGTATCAGTGTCCAAAAGTGTCATAAAACATCAATTTCTCAACAAGTGGGTTTCATAGCTTATACATAAAACAGTTTACCGCAGTCAATGTATATGTTGTAAGTAAACATGGACCATATGAATTATTGTTAGTTTTGAATATTTTGGTACCACATATGTAGGATTCAAAATGCATGTGGGACGATGTTGATTTTAGGCATCGTATATGAATGGTGATGGTGTGATGCTCTGACGTAACGAGGGACGTTGTCATCTTTTACTTTCTTTTCACAATGCACTATTTCTCTATGAGGTTCCTTAATTCCTCTACTCGCAACATAGACAAAAGATTTCAACTTGAGAGAAGCAACAACAAAATCTCTATAGCTATCCCCACACACCAACATCAAGTGGTAATAAATATATAAAGGACTAATGTTTGGTACATGTAGCATTTTGTGACTCCTAACTCGTGCTGCAGGGGCGCCTTAGAAAAAAGCATCAACAAAAATGTGTTAGTTATGTTTGTAAGTGGTTTTTTAAAACTAATTTGTTACTGTGAGACTTTGGGATTTGGACAGTCCACAAGGGGCACCCGCGTGGTTGATTTGTAGGCTGAGGGAGATTAGAGAACTAAGATTGCTAATGGTTATGCAATAGCACACGAAACACAGGGATTTATACTAGTTCGGGCCTCCGAAGAGTAAAACCCTACATCTAGTTCTTAGTGATTGTATTACTTCAAGATGCGATGTGGCGGTCTACGTGAGTCTGCCATCGAGAGGTGCCCCAAGCCGCCTTATATTGACCGACGACTTTGGGCTACAAGTCGGTTTCCATCAATCCTAATTGGTTACAACATGGGAAGTTTATTCGAGTTGTTATTATTTGTCTGGACTACTTTGACTTGCACGTCAACCTGTCTTCGTATCCTAGGCCCACACGTCACGTCAGGTCGGCTAGGGCCCACCGTTAGGTCAGCATATCGTCTGACAGGCCGACCCACTCGTCGGAGATGGCTGAGACCATGATCGTTGTGGACCATGAGTACTCATATCTCTCAGTTACTCACTCTGCATCTCATTTTGATTCTTTATATATTTATAATATTATATTTATTATATTTATAAATATTATTATGCACGAAGACATATATTGTGTATACTGCGACATGTGAAGTTCTCTCACGAGTCACGAGAGCCACTCCAACAAAACACATGATAGAGAATCTAATGGTCCACTTGAGTCTTGTTACTAGCAGGTTCCTTTTCTTTTTTTTCAAATTACACAATACATTGGAGACACTCACAACACACGCACACTCTTTTGCTTATGGTGTTTAACTAGTTGGCAGTCTACACGAACACGAGTAGCCAACAAGTACAGTGTCGATTTGCTTTTGTACCTTTAGCATTTTAGTTGGTAATGTAATTGTGTAATTTGAAACTACAAATGCTCGAGCACTCCTAATCACGTTCCAGGCCCGCTGTCAAAAGAATTTTGTCAGTGTGTACGCGTAGCGATTACCTGCACTGTGGCAGGTTCTGTACGGTCTCGAAACAAACAACCGAGTCACATGGTACGGACGCGCAGCACAATAGCTACGTAGCTCCGTAGAAAGCAGGGGCGGCCTGTAGTAGTGTTTGAAGGTTTGTCTGATTTTTCTCCGAGCGGTGATCACAAAATATGACCCTTTGCGAGGTCAGGTTTTAAACGACACAGGTGACAGATCACACATGCATGAACACATGAAGCACCACCAGTCAACGAGAACAATTTTCTATGGGCTTGTGGTAATGGCAAAAGCCTTCCACTTTAATCGAAATGATTGTTCTCTTAACACGGTGGCGAGGATTGCTATAAAAAAAAATCCAACTTTGACGTGTGCAAAATTGGAACTGAACCATTTTCATCCGTCGTACTCCCTCTGCCCCGCCAAAAGTGTCCATTTTGGTTTATCTCAGTCAAACTATTTGGAGTTGACCAAATTTATAATGAAAATTACCAAATTTTATAATGCTAAATTGGTATGTCATAATGAATCTAATGAAACTTGTTAGACATTAAGAGTATTGATACATTTTTATATAAATTTGGTCAAACGCAATATAGTTTGATTTAGAATAAACCCAACGGGACACCCTTTACGCGACTGAGGGGTAGTTTCTAGCTGGATGAGCTCGTTCCGTATATGATGACTTAAATGGTTCGCTTTTGTTTACTCGAAGGTGTACATTAACTTCTAAAAGATAGGATTTTCCTGTTAGATTATCAGTATATCGTTCCACTCTTCGAATCAAACGCTACACAATGTATCACACCAAGATCCCAATCCATCTACGCAATTCACCACTCTCTCACTTCTCCCTTCTCGCCGTTCGTGTGGCGCAGCCGACGTCTAGGAGGAGGAGATGATCGATCGGCGTGGACCGCAGGATTGAATCCGCGCCGCGCGGCGCGCTGGTCGGCCAGTGGAATGAAGTTGAAGTCCCACACGCTATGCAAACTGCGGAGTCAACATTACTGCAATGTGGAGGTGCAATTGTGGGTGGAGCGAACGGAAAGATGCATGAAGGGAGCGCAGCAATGCAACAAGGCCGTACTGCTCCCCAGCACCCAACCACCATTCTCTGCGTGCATGCTTCGTACATGTACAGGCCAGCTAGTATATTGTATATAGCTCGGTGTGTATCCTCGTGATTTTTTTTCTCTTTATGAAATATGGAAATCCTCGTGCATTCACTCGCTCGATCTGCTGCTTCCTGCATGCCGCGTACTAGCTCCTACAAGAAAACTGAGTATGATGGGGCACCTCTTACTTTAGCTATATGTTCTTATATTACCGTGTGTTGTTATGGACAAGATCAGGCAGATCTTGTGAAATCTTGACTATTATTAGTGACTTTTTGAATATATCGAAACCACACGTGTAGATTCATTTGCCTTGAAAATATCAGCGATCCCAAAGGTTTACTCAACCTGTAAATGTGTTGTAAGGCCAAATATATTGCCATGCCTAGAAGATCAAATTACTCGATAGAGTAACTATATTGTAGCAATTGTGTGCGTAGCATCACGAAGAATTCAAAAATGATAAAATCTAGCAGACCTTGTGAAACCTTGACTTTTAATGACTTGAAAAATATTTCCCTCGACTTCTAAAATGACTCGATTTAAAAATTGTAACGAAAAAATATAATACAATGTATAGAACTCCAAGTTTTATTATGAAATTTCCCAAGCAACAATGTGCATGCCTTGACTTGAATGGTACAAGAACCCAAAAGCGCGAAAGCACGCATAAAAGATGCAAGTGGGTACCAATAGCGTTTTTTATGGCAGCTGATTAATTACACAGAAGGTCATGCAATAATCATTCCTTCAGTTTTTTAGTTTGTATCCTAGACTAATTTTTTTATAAATTCACAACAATATTATTCTTTCAGTGTTATGAGCGTCCTCGTGCCTATTGATATTTCTATTGTGCTAATAGTCACTACGGGAAACCTAGCCTTTGCCATGCGTTTGGGGCGCACGGCAAAGGTCAAGAAACGCACGACAAAGGCCGCACGACAGATTATTACACGGTAAACGATCTTTGTTGTGCGTCTTCTATCGTCACGCACGGCAAAGAGGGTTTACCGTGTGTTTCCTACAACGCAAGGAAAAAAGTAACTAACAGCACCGGACAGACATAGGTATAAACGGTGGCTTTGCCATGCGCCATGTCACACGCACGACAATCATTTTCATGAAAAAAAACAAAGGTCCTCCGTCGGCCCCATGCTGCTACCCCACCGGACCCACAAATGAAAAAAAAATCTCGCCGTCTCCGTCCGCCGCAACCGCGGATCCTCGCCGGAGGCTGCGTGGCCTCAGTGGCCGCCGCCACCCGACATCCTCGCAGGAGGCCACAGATCTTGGGGGAGGTGGCCACCTCGTCATGGAGGAGGATGAGGAGGAGGTCGCACCCTGGAGAAGGAGTACGCAAGCCGCATCTTGAGCTGCCGTCGCCGGCCGGATCTTGAGCCGACGCTGGCCGCATGTTGAGCCGCGACCGCCGGACGCATCTTGAGACAACACCGGATCTTGAACCCATACCGCCCACGCTGGATCTTGAGCACAGGAGCCCACACCGCCGGCTGGAGAAGAAGGAGGTCGTCGACCGCATCTTGAACCGCCGCCGTCAGCTGAATCTGGGCACGCCGCTGGCTGGAGAAGAACGAGGCCGCCAACCGCATCTTGAACTGCCACCGTCGGCCGAATCTGGGCACGCCGCCGGCCGGATCTTGAGCGGCCGCTACCGGCCCGATCTTAAGCGGCCACCGCCGGCAGATCCCGCGTCGTGGGAGAAGGGGGAGAGGGCAGCGACGCTAGGGGAGGAGTAGGGGGTGGCGCCATGGGAGGAGTAGGGGGTGGCGCCATGGGCGGAGCAGGGGGCAGCGCCATGGGGGGGTAGGAGGTGGAGGGGCCGTGGGAGAAGGAGTAGGGGCGTCGGCGCCGTGGGAGGAGGAGGAGGAGGAGGGGGCTGCGGCGTTGTGGGAGGAGGAGGAGGAGGGGAGGCTGCGGCGTTGTGGGAGGAGGAGGAGGAGGTAGCTCGCCGCGTGCAGCCCGGTGGAGGGGGCGGCGGGATGAGGGAGGAGGAGGCGGCGCCCGTGTGCGGTGGGAAGACTGGGAAGGGTGGTAGGGTTTGGGGGGGGGGCGGAGCGATATATATATGATATTCTCGTTGAATTTGAACCGCCCGATCGCGAGATCGACGGTCCACGACAACTGGGGTGATGATCGGCCGAATATTTCATATTGGGCCGCGGCGGAATGGTGGCTGGGCTTGTTTGTCGTGCGTAAAAATAAAGGGGCACGACAAATGCTTTTTTTTGCCGTGTGCTTTAGATGGGGCGCACAACAACACACTTGTTTGTCGTGCGTTTTAGAAGGACGCACGATAATGTTCCTATTTGCCGTGCGTCGACACACGAAAAAGTATTTTTTCGCAATTATACTTAACTCATAAAAATTAACAAACAAGTTTGAAAAATTCTCAAAAATTAAAACAAAATAAGTTATGTTGTTTATTGCTTATAGAAAACAAGTTTGAAGTCAAAACACAATTTGAATGTCACATCACCTACAAATTTATCCATATGCTCTTTAACTCTACGAAACTTCATGGCATATGTTTTGATTTGAAACATTGTATGTGACAAAATGTTCAAAACTCATTCAATTTTTTACTACGTCATTTACAAATGACATCATGAGATATTGACAAATCTCATATTTTTCAAACTTCATTCACTTTTTTAGAATTTTTAAATTATTTTTACACATGATCATAATCGTGTTTCCTGGTCAATATGTTCAAAGTTTCTTTTGATTTCATGAAAAATGTCTTAAATTGGGCTATATAACATGAATATAATTTTTCCACTCATTTTATTCTATTATTTGATTCACTTACAGTTCAAATTTGATTTTTTTCAAAGAATTGATAGAAATAAAATTATTAGTTAAATATAGCAAATCAAAATAAAAAACATTCAAATAACAATGAAGTATGACATGTTTTATGTATATAGTCGAAAAAATTTCCATTGGGAAAATTTTTTTGGGAACAATTGGATTTGGGACTTAGGGGGAAAACTTTGCCCTTCGCCAAAATAAAAACGCACGACAAAGGTGAAAAATCGTTTGTCCCCTCGGTGCTAACGGGTAACGGGCATTGGAAAAAAATAGTTTGTCGTGCGCTATATAAAAAACGCACGCCAAATCTCTTTTACCATGCGTTTTTTTTGCCGTGCGGCCTATATAAAACGCACGACAAAGAATCTTTTTGCCGTGCGCCCGAAAGAAAATGCACGGCAAAGATTTCACGCACGGCAAAAGGGAGTTTTCCCGTAGCGAGTAAAGGTAGGGTACGGTGCGCAGGGACAGAGGCAGCGAGGGGGGCGGAGGGGGCTCCAGCCCCCCTACTGCCTGCGTAATAAAGGTACTCTTCTTCAGCCTTCTTTGAAATTTTCTGCTAAAAATGAGTGTTTAGGGGTAGAAGAAGGTATTCATACCCTTACTTGCACAACAATTGAGCCCTCTTTCACTTTCCTCTAAATTTTTTTTTTTGCTATAAATGAAGTTTTTCTAGTGTCTAGAAGTAGAAGAAGGTGTTCAGCCCCCCTACATCTGAATCCTAGATCCGTCACTGACGGTGCGTGTTCCGTTCGAGTGCAATGGGTGTGTGCATCATGCACGCGTGCGCGTTGTAAAACCGCTGATGTCCAGATCCGCAAGCCATGCATGCATCACGCGTCCATGTATCTGTAAGCACATGCATGATGTATCAGACGGCGCACGTACGCCGGTTCGTACTAGACTACTCTACCACCCCCCACAGACCGACCCCACATGGATTGTCCTCGGAAGTCGTCGGCACAAGCCCATAAAGTGATACGTACTACTAGCTAGGCGGGCGGCTACACGCACATACGTATACGCATCGCGTTTGCGTGCGTGCTGGACCTCGAGACTTTTTAAAACTAAAAAAACTTTCATAAAAAAAACTCATAAACAATATTTAATTTACCCCCACAGGGCCAGATTAACAATGATTACTGGACGGCCCAGAGGATCCATAGAAGAAGAAAAAAAATACAAGCTAGTATACTCCATGTTCGTTTAGTCTCCAACACCTGTTCTACAAAAATATCTATATAACTTTCAGAGACCATCCATCAAAGATCTTTGTGACACCTCTTGACTTAGTTAACGTGTTCATCACTGTTGTAAAAAAACGTGTTGATCATTTATTATCACTATTGATAAGTAAAACTAATATGTTCGGTAACATGCATACACACATAAAAATAAATCTACTTTATCATCATCCGATCAAATAGAATTCTTAGAGATATTTTGAACTTTTAGCATGGATCCTATATTGTCTAAAATTTTCTACACAATCTTTAATTTGCGGGGCATATAAGAAATTAAAGTAATAAAAAGTGGGCACGCCAGAAATGATCAAAGGTGAAGTCCCGAGCGTGCGACGACGGGACGCGATGGAATTAATTAAGTAAACTAAGACCCCCAGACGGCGCGATTAAGCTAAGCCTAAGCTTCTCCCGGGCGACGCTAATCGCAGCGTCAATACTCAATAGGAATCGATATCTCGGGGCCGGGTCGCCATCCTCAAGGGGGGATAGGAAATTACTTCCACGGCGCAGCAGCGGCAGCAGCATCACGCGCGCCCACCCACTAATTAACCCCCGCTTTGTTTAGCTAGCGATCGAGCTCGGCGAAAGGGAAAGATGGGTTGGAGTCGACCGGTGGGATTTTTATATGTGTTGTGGGGGCAAAAAACTACCGGGTCATTCATGCATGCACCGGTACCGTACCTTCCCTGAGCTACAAACCAGACAGGCGGCTGCAGCTCCTAATTAAAAATGTTGATAGGATCCTCGATGTGCTAAATTAAAAACAACTAATGTAGTTTGTAGGAGTAGAAATTCCGCCAAAGTGAAGCCAAAAGTGACCGGCATGTTCGTTTGGCTGGTGTCTGATAGTACGATCTTTGGTTTATTCGAGATAAAATGTCTTGAATTGGCTAGTTCTTTGGTGGCCGATTTATTCGAGAGAAAAATCTTGTTATTTACGGTGGTGATAAGCCAAACGAACAGGGCGGTCTTAAGAACCCACAAATAAATGTTTATAAAGTGGCTATCTAGCTAAGCTCCATTCGCATACTATGGATTTCGGAGTTTGTGATAAGCCATATTGTTTTAAATTTTACTACAGTTATGAAGAAGAATACTGCATCATACAATTAAATTATGTGATTACATAACTATTCTACGTTTATGAAATGAAGTGCTACCTATCTCTATTCAAGCAACATCATTTATTCTTGAATCACGGTCGTTTGGTATGTAGTCATATTTTGCCACGCTATTTCATATTTGTATGTGCCTAATAAATTTTTCTTCTAACTGGATGGGCTTTACGACCTTGGATTTGTGTCTATTATTACGAGTAGTAGTATTCTACTATTAGGCAAAATCTACCACGCAAATTGTGCTGTAAGAGGGAAAAGCTATTTAATGCAACGGTCAGGTTGTGAGAGTTGTCATGCCACCACAACTTAACATATACAAGAAGCAACGCACGTATATGAGTGCTATATTAGCTAAACAATGTTAAGTAGTGTTAGTTAAACAACGTCAACTCACTATCCCACTTCCACAAAGAATACCACCATTTTAATGTGGGAGAAAGAGAGGAGCAAACCTGCAAACCATGATGAGATATTAACCTCCATGGAGGGGGAGGGTAATGAATATCCTAGCTCAATCTTCCAAAGGTCGACTGGTTGTTTGACATCTTTGTACTGAATTGTGCACTTTAGAGCGAGGTCATAGTTTTCTTAATCTCTAAGGACCGAGTATATAGCTCGTTTGTCATCACCTACCATCGGCCATGCTGTTTAGTGTTTACTTCCGTTGTTACTGTAGTATTACCTCCATCTTTAAATATATACTCCCTCCCTTCTCCTATGATGTTTTTCACTTTTGCCAAATTTATAAGGCGCCTCAACCCACATTTCAATGACCGCATTAACTCGTGAGGAGGATGTAAACGAGAAGGAAGGGAGTAGGGTTTAAGACAATCAAATTAATTAAAAAACGGACTAAATGATTTGTCATAAACATCATATATTTAAGGACAGATGCAGTACTACTTCAGATGAGAGCTGAGTGGTTATTATTTCGGTCCAACCATTATTGGTCCACTTCATTATTGAGCTCTGAACCGATTGGTTTGATCTTAATAACCATGTTTATTTAATTTGCAATGCACATTTGGATCTCGATCCCAGCTGGTTCCAAAAAGGGGCAGCAGTAGAACCTTTCACAGTTGGTCGATCGTCGTCAGAAACTCAGCACCCTGCCCCCCAATACCAACATCATGCATGCCGATCACACACACACAATGGTAGGAGTGTGTGTATGCACAGAATGCACTAGCACTACCAGTAGGTGGTTGATCTCTGCGATAATTGGCGGGCGAGGACTGATTACTGTGGCGCGATCTCCGTGCAGCTGGCGAGGGGGCCGTGGGGCGACGCCGTCATTGGCCCTCTCGCAGGCTTTTGTGTCAGGCCTTCACTGTTTGCGATCCACGCCATGCATCCGTCGATCGAGACTGCAGAGCTGGAGCGAGGCCGAGGTGTCCTCCCTGCTGATTTGACGCCGGCCATTGCCCGTTGGCTGCTGCCTCCCTGCCGCGTCTGTCCGCCGGCCGCTCGACGACGATGGCATTCTGCGTCCTCCTCTGTCGAGCGATCTACTAGCTACTAGTAGCTACCTCGGCTGATCCGACGCCTCCCATTAGCTCGCGCTCGCATTGGCAATGGCCATCGCCGTGGCAGGTCCAAAAAATAAACCAGCAGTGTGCATATATGCGTGCGTCTCAGCACTGGAGAAAAAAAAGGATATGGACATGCAAGTTTAGGAGAAATGGGCTCACCGTCGTCTAGCTATCAGCAGGGAGTTTTGGGCGAGAATAATGTGCGTGGCATGAAAGCGATCCACGCTTGTTGGTCTCGTGAAATTAAACGGCTCCAAAAAAAAAACTGACCGATCGCTGTCACATCATAGACACGTCACATGTGTGCACAAATTACATCGAATGCCGAGGGGGGGACATAAGTGTGTCGTCCTCGTCCTCGCTCGTCCTCGAGTACGCACAGGAGATCGAGCTAGCAATAAGCTCATACTACGTCCACGGGATAAAAGTTGCGCCACAGCTAGGCAAGTGATGATCGGTGTGATGCAAACTCTGCTCCGCATATGCATATACATATACGTACACTCATCGTAAATATGATATGATGATACGTTGATATGTGAGTACGTACATAGAACTGTGAGCTAGCTGGAATCCATTCAATACGTGGAGTTTGGGATTAACTTGATTCGTGCTCCGAGTTGTCTTCGGCATCTATGTAATTCCCCTCCATTTTGGAGAAGTCAAAGTCATGCATTGGAGACCGTGTCGCTGTCCTAAACGGCGTGTTTTATGAGTATGGAGGGGAATTATGTATGACCACGTAAAACCAATATGCGTTTTTTTATGCGTGTGTCCTTTTAATTCTTTCCTCTCTTTAACATTTAGGATTTCTTTTGTAAGGTCACGTTGTGGGTCCAGCTGAAACCCTACCAAACACTTTGATTAAACAATTTCACCCGTAGAGGAGAATCTGGAGCCATTTTTTACGGAGATATCGAAGAAAAAAATTTCCTCAGACTCCTTTTATTTTATTTTAGAGAAGTCAGAGGTCTACGAAAAGGGTCTTATAATGTTTCAATGGTGATGCTAGCTCCCACGGAGTGAATCAAATCAATAATACTGCTTCCTTCAAGAAGCACATGACTAATAGTCAAACAATAATAACCCAACATAAGAAGAAGGAAATTGGAAAAAGACCACGGCGCCCCTACGACCCTTCATCACTGTGACGGAAAAATAAAACCACCAGAGACACCAACCAAGGATTCCAGCCGTACGTCCTTTTTTAGGAGCCGCCCCACAAAAGGTGTTACTATTACTAGTAATTAGTAGCAATTTTTTGTTAAAAAAACTAGCAATTACAGTACGGAGTAGCAACAGGAAAGACGCTAATCATGTCCCCTCCGGGCCTCGGGTGGGCCCAGTTGCGACTCCAAGGTTATAAATGTTGGGGATGGGCGCGGGCCGGGGGTGGGCGCAGCGGAAGAACGGAAAGGAAGAGGAGCAAAAGGGTCCGTCCCGCAATGAAGTGTGACAACGAAAGCTCGTCTTCACCCAACCCAATGCTCCGCTTTGCACGGGAATACTGTATGTACGTAACAAGGAGGAGGAAAATAGCCGCTCGTGCGTTTCACCACCACCCCGGCAGGGTTTACCGAACCGGTTCCGGTTCCGGACCGGTCTAAATTAAAAATTTGAATTTAAATTAAAAAAGATGAAAAAGTCTCACAAAATTCTCAAAAATACTTCAAAGTGTGTACAATCTAATGGTTTCAAAAACTTTCAAATATTCGTTCGTTTAGTATACTTTGTGTGCATTAGAAGTTCAACTAAAAAAGGAAAAGGAGAACAAATTGGCCGGTTGAACTTCTAATACCCCGCAAAAAATACTAAATACACTAATATTTGAAATGTTTTGACACCATCAGATACTATGCACCTTGCAATATTTTTAGAAAATTTTCTTTTCTTTTTTTTCAATTTTGAATTCAAATTTGAAAACACGTCAAATTCTACACTAATTCAGTTTTTTTGTTTCAACGACCGGGAACCGGTCGAACCGGTCTGGTATACCGGTCGGACCCGATTCTACTGCGTGGTTTGAATTCAAATTTGAATTCGTCCGGTTTCCGTCCGGTTCCCGACCGAACCGAACCGGTAAACCGGTACCGGACCTCGCCGATTCGACTCGGTCGGTCGGGATAAAAAACCATGCCACCCGCACAGCTTCCTTCTTTCTTCGCCCCCGCCCCCCCCTGTCCCTGGCTCCCCTTTTTACTCTCTGCCCGCCCGCGAGCCGCCGGCCTTCACCCCTCGGCGGAATGCCACTGTTCGACGCCTGTCTCGAGCCGTTTCGTCCCCGACGTGCCGGCGTTACATGCGCCGGCCCGTTCCGGCGCCGGACGTGGACGAGCAACCTTGCACCCACCAGGCGGCCAGGCCGCCACCGCGCGCGCGCGCGCAACGCTGCCGCGGCGTGCGGAGGCGGCGGTGTCCTCACCGACTCGGGCTCGGGCATGCATGGAGGCGTGGGCGCAGGTGGCTGCCGGCCTGGCGCGCGTCGTCCCCGCACCTGCACACACCGGTGGCGAGGCCGGCCGGGGTGGGCGCGCACGCGCGGATGGACGGCGCCACCGCACCAGGCCTTGCCTGCGCCGTGTCGCGTCGGCGCCCGACCCCCGCGGTAGGCCATGCCGGCGTCCGTCCGATGATTCTCACGCGATGTACCACCGCTGCCGCTAGCCTGCTGGAGAGTAGTCAGTCGTACCTCGCGTCCTCGCCTACCGAATTCAATTCACTGCTATATTTACTACTAGTGCACACGAAAAACCCACGAAATTACATAATGGAAAACAGAGATGGTACATTTACGTACGAGTAAATTGCATGGCAGAAACGGCGGCCGCGGGGGAACCCTATAGTATACTAGTACTTCCGGCGGTGGTGTGTCATGCCATGCCCATGCGTGTCCCCAGAACCCGGGGCAGGTGCAGAGAACCGGCGCACATGCGGCGGCTGCTCGATTCATCGATCAGATGGGATGAACAGCAATCCTCCATCGATCAACAGGACACGTCGCTGCTAATCACTTAGTATAAACTAAAAAGAAAGCTAACGCTAGCTGCCCCTGCTACGAACGTCATAGGTTTTGAAACCGGGAGCAAGAAGCTAGGCGTGGTGTCCCCTTTTTTCTCGGTCAGGGGTGAGAAATTGAGATCGTGACAAGCATATATCCAAAATGGCTTTTGCTGTTTTGCATCTCTTTTTTCTCAAAGAGGGGGAAGAAAGGGATCGTGACAAGCATATATCCAAAATGGCTTTTGCTGTTTTGCATCTCTTTTTTCTCAAAGAGGGGGAAGAAAGGGACGTGCCGCCGGCCTTGTTTAGTTTGCTAAAGTTCCTCTTTTCCACTCTCTCCACCACATTAAATACACCAAAAGACATATGTTCGGAATACTAAATGTAGATGAAATCAAAAACTAATTACACGATTGTGATGACTTTTGCGACACGAATCTTTTGAGTCCAGTTAGACTATGATAGGACAATATTTACCAAAAAAGCCGAAATTTACCTTTTACTACAGTACGTTAAAAAGACAAATTTTTCTCAGAACATCTGACCAGGCCCGCGGGGGCCGGCCGGCCGGTGGTTTAGGGGCGCCATGCCAGATATCCCCCAATTCCCAACCAGCTGGCATGGCCCTCTCTCTCCATCAGTACATTGGCATTTCCTCACTGGTTCTTGCGTGCAATCCACTGACATTTTCATTCCTGGGACGGCCGCGCGCGCGGCGGCTGCCACTCTGTTAGGCGGCGGGCATGCATGCAGTTGCGGACACTAAAATGGGCGTCAGCGCCACGGGCCTTTTTTTTTGTCGATTTTTTGTGAGATTGTACAACAACAACGGGTACTTTTTGCTTCATTAATTCTTGTTTGCTGGGAGTTTTTCAAAGAAACTTCCAGCGGGCAGCAGCGAGTGAGAGCCAGACCATTTGACAGTTGACAGCGAAGATTTTTTTTAAAAAGATGCTCAGTGTGATGACGGTTGACTAGCTGGCACCTAGAGGCACTTTTAATTTAGATCATGAGTAATTGTGATATCTGTCAAATATTTACCCTTAACGTTTTTAGCCTAGATCTTTAACCTTCTTATGTACATTAATACATACAAATCAGCCAAATCTCCTGCGTTTCGAAATAAAACATGTCAGCTTCAAGGAATATGATGGACAAAATGTGTAAAGCATATATATTTTCTTCTCTTATTTCCTCAAAAAAATATTTTCTTGTCTTAGTAGTTCAATAATTTAAAAATATTTTTTAGCTCCAAACCATATTTCTCCCAAAAGAAGAAGAAAAGGTAGCCGTCAATCTATTATCTTTATACTTGAGTGTTAAAAGAAGCCACCACGTTCGCCGAGAGGGTCTAGAAATTCTCACGTTAATCCAAAAAAGAGAAGAATATACACCATTGGATTTTATGAAGATCTGAAGTTCTAGATTAATCAAAGAATACATAAATTTGGAATTAAAATGAGGAAATCTAAAGAGTCCATATTCAATACAAATACAATTAATAAATACATAAATTCGGAATTAAAAATAAGAAAAATAGTAGTTGATTAAAAAAGAGAAGAGATTGGAGCATTTATGAAGATCTAACGATTCATATTATTATGGAAAAAGGAATTCCCACATTAATCTAAATGAGAGAAGAGTTTGAACCGTTGGAGTTTATGAAGATCTAACGATTCATATTATTATGAAAAAAAGGAATTTCCACGTTAATCTAAATGAGAGAAGAGTTTGAACCGCGGGATTTTATGAAGATCTAACAATTCATATTATTCTAAAAATTGAAATATTTTTTATCCATGATTTCCTTTCCTTATGGCACGCCGTAATTGAATACATATGCAATATTTTTTATTGCCTAACATTAGGTGCCGGAGTTGAATACCAACTTGAATCTGCATGTATTTTTTTTAATTTCCTAACAAACTTCGGTAAGCTTTTTTAGACTTCCCCTTAATGGATCATGGAGTATGTCACGTACTTGAAATTAAAAGAGGGATATAGATTAATACGTCTACAAATTACATGAAAGCAAGTTTTTTAATTACATGGTATAGGCGCCATGCTCACATACAACACATACTCGCCCCTCCCTCTATGTCTCTTCCGAATGAGTGAGCTGACAAATCCTCAAGATAGATGAAGTCACCACTGGTCTGACGGTCTAGATCAATCCAAAGAATCCATATCTAATATAACTAATAAATATATACAAATCCAAGATTTTAAAAAATAAGAAAATTAGAAGCAGATTTCTATACAGATTGAGAAGAGAAATAGCTAAATAAAATAATCCATATTAAATACAATTAATAAATAACTAAAATTGTTATAAAAAAATAAGGAAAGTTAATATTGCGCTTATAAATAATATGCTTGACCACCACAAATCGACCGCAAGTATTTGATATGTCCTTAATTCCTTCTGTACCTTTAATATGTTGTGATTTTATGAGCTTATATTGGAACATTCATTTAATAAACATCTCATTTACAATATGATTAGTTAATATCTAAATTTGAATACAATAATATAATATATTTTGATAGAAAAAGATAAATAGTCAAATCCAATTAGCAGTTATTTGCAATCAGACCAACAACACCCAACACACGAGAGGATCAGAGCCAGCAACTGACATTGCCGCGAGGTACGACAAGCCTGCCAAGAGGTGTTGGATACTCGCGC
Source organism: Cenchrus americanus (assembly GCA_947561735.1). Lineage (NCBI taxonomy): Eukaryota > Viridiplantae > Streptophyta > Magnoliopsida > Poales > Poaceae > Cenchrus > Cenchrus americanus. Next base: position 252,316,045 of record OX387241.1, read on the forward strand.
CGGGAGGTGGAGTACCGAGACTCTACACAATGTCAACACTGAAGACTCCGAAGTCGTGGAATCAAGGTGAGAGAGTTCACCCGACAAAAGTAAGGGAAAAGTGAGAGAGAGAGAGAGAGAGAGAGAGAGAGAGAGAGAGAGAGAGAGGTCCTGTGCCACCGTTACATGAGTTTGTCCCTATATCAAGATGAACCTTGAAGATTGCCTATCCTAGCAACTACCATCGCCACCTGGTACGACAAATTGGCCCAGAGGAGTTAGACAGAAGGTTAACATCTGAGTCGGACTCAAAAGCCGCGAAATCAGAGAGGCATAGTTCGCCCAGCAAAAATAGGGGAGAAACTAAGAAGGAGGTGTTGTCGGAAGATGAGGGGGGTCGGAGGGACCTATGCAACTATTGCATGAGCCAGTACCTAGATTAAGAGGAACTTTCAAAAGTTGCCTACGCCAACACTGGCATCGTAGCTATGTACAACGAGCTCACCGGAAGGAGTTGAATCCACGCGCTGAGAGGTGAAGTATTGAAACTCTACACAAGAACAATGCTTGATTCGGACTCGAAAGCTGCAAAATTAGAGAAGTAGAGTTTGCACGACAAAAGGGAGAAAGAGGCATTGTCAGGGTGGATGGTGTGTGTGCGCGTGCGCGCGCAAAGAGAGAGGAGGGATGAAGGGACCTGTGCCACCGCTACACTAACATATCCCTAGATCGAGAGAAACCTTCAAGATCGCCTACGCCAGTAACTTACATCATTGCCAAGTACGACGAACTAGCTAAGAGGAGTTAGATCCACACATTGGGAGGTGGAGCATAGAGACTCTGCACAAGGTCAATGCCTAAGTCGGACTCAGAAGCCATAGTATCAGAAAGGCATAGGTTACTCGACAAAAATAAGGAAGAGAATAGGCAGAGAGAGATTCGTGGAGGGACCGAGAGATGCCAGAGAAGGTGATTTACGATTTGAATCCAATATACAAAGCTGCAGAGCTTGCAATGTATGCGAGGGTGCAGTGAAGCGTTGATTGTGTCATTCGCTATTGGATTTCCATCCACCAATCCAATACCACCCAAGCAACAAAAATTGGGTGTACCGATACTAATTTCGAAATCGAGGCACCAATATCTACATGAAGGTTGAGTGTTAACGATTTCAAAAGGATGAATAACGAGTCATATATAAGGATAACTTTATCAAATCTAGCTGCGCTATTAGCGCGGGCCAACGTGCTAGTTTCTTAGACTCTAATGACCATCGGCAATAAATATCATATAAAATTTTCACCCTTCGATCGCCATGAAAAAATATTAAAACAACAATACTACACTCTCGTGCTTCTAAGGGTGTGTTTGGTTCCCTTCTCTAGAATGCGGGCACGCATCCGATCGGCGGGGGCTCGGGCCGGCCGAGGCTTCGGGCGTACGGGAGGGCCTTGTTTGCTTGGCCGCACGCAGCGGAGCACTGCATGCACGGAGCGATGGTTTGGTTGGTGGTTGTATGAACAGATGCAGACAAATCATGCAATGCACCATGTTTGGTTGCCTGAATACTACCACATTCCAGTCACCACTTTCATTGGATGGTGAGGTTACCACCTCCAGTTTCATGAGCACAACAGTTACATAGCATAACATATCATCAAATTTACAATATTACATGAGCTTTCAAACTAAAATTACAATTAGAATTTGAATTACAACCAAATTATTTCATCTTTCACAATGCAGGATTGATGTTGTCAATGGTAGAATGCTTCTCAAGCCTTTTGAACAACCTGAAATTATGTAGGAAAGGAAGTAATGTAGACAACATTGTAGTAGAGAGTAACAATTGCTATAGATCTACAACAAAATATTCATGTGCTACATTATGAACATGAGTATGTGGTAAGTTTTTTTTAAAAAACATCATTAGCATAGGCATGTGCTCAGTAAGATGAAATCATCAGTGGCACATAGGCATTTGCTTGGAAAGAATAACAAGCATCATTTGCAAATATAGGGAAAAATAAGGTATTATGATCAAAATAAAAACAACATGACATATGTATTGAGCATTGGATTAAGTGTAGTATCATGTAAAAACCAGTCAGTCAACCTACAGAATGATCTACTGGACATAATTCTTGGCAAGCCAAGTCCTAAGCCACAAGACACGGTGTGCATCACTCATCCTCACAAAGGCATCACCCTGGGCTATATAGCAAACAAAGGGGTGAAGTTGTTCATGTAACTACCTTCAAATATGAGTTCCATCTTGGGCTATTGCTGATTTTAAGAGGTGTTTCAGTTGATGGCAGTCTAATCATCTCCCCCTGAGCTCTCCAACAGCATACATGACCTGTCTAAAGTATCTACTAACAGTTTCCATTGACCTCCTAAAGTTTTGAAGGATCACCCTAAATCTCTGATTATGCCCCACCACATGGAGGAACATTGCAACTTGTTCCTCCACATTGCTGTTTATAGTGTCCCTCAACAAGTTTCTCTCCCTAAAAAGGTTACACAAATTGAAAAAGGGAGCTCTCCGCATACGAAGCATGTTAATGCACTCAGTGTCATTGCAATTATAAATTAGGTTAAGGTTGGCTTGCCTCTCCAAGTCCATGGCACTCATTGGGGCATAGGTAATCCTAGGATGTGAACTACGTGCCATCCTCAACCTAGTTATTACATATGCATAAACAGCAGAAACAAAAGCAGCAGCCTGGATCACAAGCAACCTCCTCTGCTCAGCAGGATTCATCTAAAACAATGCAAGTTAAAAGGACATGCTTCAGTAGTGGAACATAACAAACAAAGTTATAAGAGAGATCACTGCATGCACTCTGACACATCAAGAGCTATCACAGACCAAGACTTGTGCCACATTCAGAGAAGATATAATTGTAGGTAGCACATACATCGGCGACTAAGAACATGAGCTCAGGTTAATTGTGCAGTACCAAGTATCACTGGCCAACTACTTGTGCTCAGTTTAAGATAACATAAGCCATGAATCAAGCAATCATGAACTGCTATGAATATGTACTCAAAACACAAAATAACAGGTACAACATCATAGGCCACACAAAAAAGGGTCGGTTTGCACAAATGTTACCGTGTGAGCCGAACACACACCGTCCAAGTGGATCCTCAAGCAACAAGTGAGACCAAACCAACCAAAGCAAAGACCTGCAAATGCACACATGTTAGTACGAAACCCTAGCATCATAAACAAGATATTTAGCCGGATCGACATCATGCAAGTACAGATCGAAACCTAGGGGGGAGAGGACTTGCCTTCTCAACACCAACGTGGTCAACCAGCACAGATCCGAGTCTGAGAATGATGGAGAAAATTAGGAAAACACCAAATCTGAATGGCACAACAGAGACAACACATAGATCTGAGTAGAAAATAGATTCACCTTATGGAGAAGAGAAGAAGAAATCAGATCTGAGCCGGTGACCTGCGCGAGTGAGAAAGAGCGAGACGGAGGAACAACCAAAGTGTGAGCAACCAAAGCCACAACCAGATCAGAATCGAGATGGAGAGATGTGATGCTCACCACTTACCTGAGACGAGGACGAGCGCGAGGTGGAAGAAGAGGGCGAGCGCGAGGTGGAAGAATGGCGGAGGTGGAGAAGAAGAGGGCAGAGGTGAGCTTATAACAAGGAGGAATGGCGCAAATTGGAGGGCGGTAACCCTAGCTTTCCCGCATGCGCCTCCTCTTCTCCCGCCTGCACGCGCCGAGCCAAATTTCTCGGCCGCCATCGCCCGCGCTTGCAGCGCGCGAGCCAGGCTCTGGAGAAACGGAGGATTCGAGCGTCTCTGGGGATGCAGGTGGCGGCGGGGGGAATGCATCGCGGCAGCCAGGCTCTAGGGTTGCTGCAGGCAACCAGACGCGGGGGTGCTGCACCCCGTGGGCCTGGTTGGGCCAAAAAACGTGAACCAAACGCGCCCTAAATTTCTCACTTCTACCGTTGTTAATATAAAGAGCACATACACCATGCATGCAGGAGGATGCGAGGAAAGAACATATCGTTTTTCATGTTATCAAATATACATATATCACGTTAAGGCTTCAACTAAATTCATGGAGGGCCAAGTAATTAAAGGTCAGGAAATTATAGATGGGATGCGAGAAATATAAAGAGTAATTTTTATGAAGTAAAATCGTAGAATGATGAAGGGCAGCACTTGTCCCATAAAACTACGGATCACATTGGAGCACGGATTGATGAATGTTCCGGTGACATGAATTTGCACGATGTTTTGATTTAGATGTGTTGTTCTTTGAGTGAAAACAGTTTGTCTGTGATCTAGTCTCCGACATGCACGCACGGAAGATGCTTGTAGTTTTAGCTTTCGGTCAGGTTTTCTCCTAATGGTAGATGGCGTGTACTGTATGTCAATAGCATGCCATAGACTGTCCACACCAACCACACCCACCTTCATCTTCATATACCCCTTATGAGCGAACGAGAGAGAAGGGTAGCAGCTCGCAAAAAACAGCGTCTCGCAGCAAGCACGCGCAACCTTTAAAACACCATTCACGCATCAGGCCGTGACAGTTGGTTCCCGCGGCCGCTGCTTCGCCCCCAAGTCGCTCCTCCTCCTCGCCTCAAGCTGTAGCTCCGCCCGCTTCGCGTCACACCGCTGCTCCGCTTGCCTCTGGTCACGCCGCAGCTCCACCCGCAAGCCGCAGCTCCGCCCACCTCATCTCACAATGTTGCTCCGCCCCCGCCCCACCCCTCCGGATTGAGCCCGCCGACACCGGATCGAGGAGCTCCGCCGCGGAGGAAGCCCCGCCTTGCCGAATCGAGCCCGCCGACACTGGATAGAGGGAGCTCCGCGGCAGATCGAGGAAGGCGAGGAGAAGGTGGCGGGAGGCGAGGAAGGCGAGGCCGACACGAAGCTCGCGCCTCCCAACCGGAGCCTCACCGCGCCGGATCTGGCCGCCGCGGCCCCTGCCTCGCGTTGCCAGGTAGGGAGACGACCACCGCGTCCCTTGCATCCGCCTCAACTTGCCTCCGTTGTGGGCGCGGGGATGGTCAGCGCGGGAGAACGACGGGCCGCGCGAATGGCCGCCGCTCTTGCTCCGCCTCCGTGCGTGGTCGGAGATGCGAGGGGGAAGCACGAGCCGGGCTGCGCCGAGAGGAGATGAGAGAGATGAGAGAAGTAGTTGGAAATAAAAGAATAGAAAAAAATGAGGGAGAGGAGAGAGGTCCTCGGCTTTGAGCGTGCGGACACTACGTGAAAATCTGGGTTTGGTAACGGGCGTAGATCGCCTTTGGTAACGGGCAATGCGCCCGTTAACGATCAAGTGTTACAAATAATCCAAGAAAGGTAACGGGTAGATGCCTGTTATTGATAACACATATTCGTAAGGGCATAAAACAACAACAGTTACCACAACTAGACACCGGTCACGTGAAAATGATTGTTTCTCTAGGCCCACAGGGAACTTTGGTAACGGGCACCAAAACAAAGCCTGTTACTGTGAAATCAATATCAGAGACGCGTGTGGTGAACCTGCGTCTCCGATGTCTCAACGAACGGGCCACGTTGTGGGGCCCACCGGTCAGTATTGGTAACGAGCTTTTACGGTGCCCGTTACTTTGTTGGCAAGTTTGTAACGAGTGTTCCAATTGAAGCCTGTTACTCAGTGGTTAGTGTTTGTTAGTGTTTGTAACGAGCTTTGGCTGCATCCCTACAGTAACCTGCTGCCTGCTTGCCGGCTGCATCCTGGATCCAGCCAGGATTTGGCAGCCATCAGGGGCTGCATGCTGGAACCAGCCAGGATATGACTAAATTCACAGAAATTAGATCCAGCATCCAAATTCACAGAATCCACAATCACATGCATCATATGACAAAATTCAGCATCATCATCTCACAAGGAGGAAATGCATCTCACAAGGAGGAATGCAACAATCACAAAAATTCATGGACAAGGAGGAATGCAAAAATTCATGGACAAGGAGGAATGCAAAAATTCATGGACAAGGAGGAATGCAAAAATTTTCTAGTCACCATACATAATCTCAGCCCACACAGCGTCATCAGCATAAAATTTTCCTCAGGCTGTGATCACCTATTCCATGAGGAATTTGGCAATTCTTTCACAAACATCTGCCAACAATGATTTGTCGAGAGGATGCTCCTCTAGCCCTAAGCTCTGGATATAACAATGTCACCAGTCTGCACACATATATAGGTGGTTACCAAACATGTGCAGTGCTAATAAGCAAGAACTGTGCTTAGTTGCAAGTTTTACAAATGAAGATCCCAATAAAGTACCTCAATATGTGGGCTGCTTTCTTTTAATCGAAGCATGTGATAGGCACAATAGAAGCCGCAGAGTCTGGATTCAGTAGGTTGTTAGTGGCACTGCAATAAATGTACAAAGAAAAATATTGGTGATCGAGAAGAAATAAACTCAAGCTTTAGTACTAGCTTCCACATGAAGGAAATAAGTGGTATGTACCTTAACATCTTTGACGTGTTTCAAGGCGACATGGCGCGAGAAGTTTTTGCCGCAGTAACGTTCCCAAGCCCTACAACGAAACAATCAACAATGGTTAGGACACTATTAATTACTATACTCTGTACAGTTTGTTGAGGAACGTCCGCAGGTTAAGAAAGAAATAACTTACTCATTAATGATTAGCTCGAAAGGGCCAGTATTAGTATTAATTTTCGTCAATGAATCAAGATAGTAGACCTTCCACTACTTCAGAACGATCACCACTGCAATCCAGTGGTTCGTACAGAGATAAGCGGTAAGCATTAAATCCTTTGTAGCATATAGTTCGAAGGCATTGAGCATATAGGACACAGAGAAAGCAAGAGTGTTATCCGTGTTGTTCAACGTTGTCGAGCAAAGGCATTCAGGATCAAGGTAGCAAACTTCAGGGCCCTTGTTCTCAACTTCTACAGTCATATTCTTATTAGTAAGAAAAAACAAAGTGTAAGGAGGCAAAATACATGGTAATAAAGATGATGTGAGGCAAAAAGCACAGTTCGATAGAGGATGATATTAGTGAGAAGCAGATTAAATTTTCAAGCAACTTACAGGATGAAGCAGCGGAGAAGTGTCAGATCCAAAGCATCTAAGTTGAAGAGATCGTACAGATCACTGAGTTGCACAAGTAGCTACTGGAGTGAGTTTGACGATTCATCTCTCTTCAGCCATGCATTAGTCCTGGGCCGAAGTGCGACCATAATTTGAGAATCATCATCTGACTTACCACGTTGCATGTAGAATGTGTGGAGCTTTCTGGTAAAAGGAGCAACCTTTTTGAGTTCACTGAGAAGGCTCTATCCGAATTTGTAATTTGGATTAACCATAGCCCAGGGATTCTTCTCGGTGTCACTCTCAGATTGCTTTGGGTTAGTCATATACCAACGATTCTTCTTGGTGTTTCTTTTAGATCGCTTTCCAGTAGGCCTCTTAGAGGTTTTATTTACAACAATTTCCTTTTCCTACTGCTTTGATATGGCTGAAGAAGGTTTCTTAAGGGCTTGCTTGCCTGCTGTAGGTGGTGTAGAGCTTTTATTTTTAGCAAGTTTCTCTTGTTGCAACTTTGAAATGGCTGAAGGTTTCTCAAGGGATTTCTTGCCTGCTGTACGTGGTGTAGAGATATTATTTTCGGCAAGTTTCTTTCCTTTCTGATTTGAAATGGCTGAAGGTTTTTCAAGGGCTTTCTTGCCTAGTGGTGTCTCACCAGGACCTATTACAGAGGTATTAGGCCCAGATGTACCTGCTTTGGCATGATTGTTTTGAGCACTTCCGTTTGGGGGTGTAGGTTTTGTTGTTTCATGAGGAGAAGGAGGAGGAGGTGGTGGGTGTGGTGGTGGGGATGGAATATTTGGTATCTCTTGCGGATGTGGGGATGTAAGTTTTCCTGTTTTTTCAGGACTAGGAGTAGGTGGGGATGGAATATTTTGTGTACCTTCCGGATGTGGGGATGGAACGTGTGGGGATTGAGGAGGAGGAGGAAGAGAAGGAGGAGGAAGGGAACCATCTGAGGAAGGAACATGTACTGTACTGTGTGAACTACAAGGAATCTGTACAATAGGCTGTGAACGAGATATACATGTTGGTGCACCTTTGATGTCAATCCGACACCTTCTACACTATAACCTCTGTCCTTGAGCTTGTCCGAGTTTCATCACCTCGTCATTAGGAGGGTATTCAAACAGTTCATCCGCAAAGATAGTATATACAGTTATCACTTCAACCACAACACAGTCTTCATGAATCGGGACTGTTTGTAGAGTAGTCTCCTCTAGATGAACAAGACCAAGTGCAGCCTCACATTGAAGCCCCCTCCACGTGATCCATAGGCCACAGTGTGTGGGTTCAGTCAACATGCCTATAAGGTCTTCGTGTGTATGATCGTCGCATCGCACCTCTGTCGCCAACTCCGCAGTGCCATCGATCAAACCTACATCTGCGGACGCATAGCTGCTCTTCAGTGTGGCGACTGAAGGGCTTGCGCGATTGGACATTGGTGACAACACCACCTCTTCATCTGGATGTTCTGCATCCGCATCTCAGCCACCAATTCTTGCTTGATTTGTTCCTTTATCTATTCAGTATCAACTGATGTGTCGGTCTTCGTCCTCTTCCTCTTCCTGTACATCTCTACGTGCTGAGGCCATGCATACTTCCAGCCCTGGTAGCTGGAGACACCACGCACACGACCGTTGTCGGGGACAGCCATAGGGGTCCCCTAAAAACCGGGGGGAAACCCATTTTCTTTCACAAAAAACAAAACGCAAACGAACTCACAAACGTAAAACACGCCCAAGACAATCACGACTCAGTAGCAGGGGCCCACGGTCCTGGCGGCCTCAGCGGCCCACCAGAACAGTCAGCCCCAGCCACCCTCGGGCGAAACTCCGCTTCGCTCGAGGGGCACAGCACCGCACTATTGAGACTTCGCCTTGCTTGAGGGCTGTACGCCCCTCGGGTGAGGCTCCGCCTCGCTCGAGGGCCAGATACCCCCTCGAGCGATTCTCCGCCTCGCTTGAGGCTCTCACGGGCTCACCGCACCCGTACCTGCTCCCCCGACCGGAGCATTTAATATTCTGACACATGCAGGCGCCCAAGTCAAAGACGAATCCATGCCATGCCGTCCCTCTAACACGCTTGGGAATCGTATCCCGGCACTGTTCCACCAACCCTCCCGGTGAGGGCATCCCCGCCACTGTACGACATTGTGCGGTAAGGCTAGTGTCAGCTCCATGACACTGTGCTACCCACTTTCGTACGGCCGACGTGCCGCACCCTCGAAGGAGGACGGCGGAACCCTTGAAAAGGGGACGAACGCCTGTTCCGCACTCACCTAGGACAACACCATGACGTCAGACCAGTGAGGCGCGTCTCCTCCGTCACCATCAGCCCTGTGCATCCATCCCCGCCACCACGACGCCATCCCGGGCACTGCAGCGCCATCCCCGACGTTGTGGGAGTAAGGGGCGACAAGACGCCGCCACGCCTGCTGCTATGCACCTTACGGCCTCCCATCAGCTGCACCCTCGAGTCAGCACACGGACGACGACCAAACGGGAAGCTCCTACACCGTCACACTCGAAGCTGCTCCTAGACGGATACAGGGCACGCCATGACGCTTCGCCAGGACGGCCGTACACTCTACAACACTGTGCACCATACCGCTACGCGTAACTAGAACAACACGACACGATTGTAAACTGCCTCCCCTTGGCCTATAAAAGGAGGGGGTGGTCCCCCCGGGCGCGGGGGGGGGGGGGGGGCGAGAGGATGGGGAGCACGCCTACACGCTTTTCGCCTTCACCACGATTTTGGCACTCTGCCTCAATCAAACCTCAGGGACCTGGAGGCTCCTCCTCCTCTCCCGCCCGTGACGCCCCAAGTTTTTGATTAACCCTAACAGCTAGTCAACCCAGCTGACAGTGGTCAAATCACGGTCAACCTGGGCCTCACCTCGAAAAACTCACTAATCTACCCTATTGAACCCTGGTGACTAGTAGACACACTTGTGGGGCCAACCCATGGTCAAAGACTTGGTCAAACCCCCTTCACCCCTAGTGTCCATAGCTGTCTGTCGGAACTTTTGCCGTGTTCTCCAAAATTCACCTAAATACTTAAAAATCTACCTTTATGAAAGTGGTCCATCTTGTTGAGGGACACAACTTTCATGTAGATTGGCATTTCAAATTTTGAGTGGAAAGGCTTGAAAAACTTGTTCCAAAGGCAGCATGTACTGTTCAAGAAAACAGGCTGACATTCAAAGTTGGCAACCGTTTATTGCAAAATCTATGGAGAAAAACCCCATATAGCCTTTTTGAAAATGATAGAGGGTAGCCGGATACAGTAACTTTCATATTCAAAGTTGGGTCGAGTTGTATTCAAAATTTTGGAGTAATTCAAATTCAAAAACGAGCTCGACAAAAGCTGTTTCGGTGGGGGCGCCGGCGCGGCTGCGACGTCACGCGCCCGTGCGCCGCGCGTCGCCGGCCGACCCTCGGCGTCCATGCCCCTCGCGCCTTCCCAACGCTCCTCCGTCCGAGGTCGTGCACCGCCCGAGGCCCCACACCTCCCGATGCTCGCCTTCACCCGAGGCGCCTCGAACCGCGCCGCCACGCTTCCGTACGCGCGCCGTACGCGCGGGGGTACCTCCGGTCCGTCCGCGGCCGCCGGCCGTACGCGCGCGCGACCGAGGTGCCGTAGCACGGCGGATTCCCCCGTCGTCACCCCGAGCCGCGCGTATAAAAGGCCGTCGAGTTCTCCCTCTCCAACCACGCCACCCTCGCGCCGCCGCTCTCCGTCCGCCGCGCCATTGCCGCCGCCGCCGGAGTGCCACCACCTCCGGCTGACCCCTTCACAACTTGCGCCCCTAGCACACTCCCTAGAACCCGTGGAGCCTCCCAAGGTCGCTTGTAGTCCACCCCGAGTCGTCTCCTCGCCGGAGACCGCGCCGCCGCGGCCACCGGCGTCGGCCGCCGTCGAACTCCCGCGCCGGCGACACCTTTGCCCCAACCTCGGCCACCAGTAGGTCCTAGGTGAGCTTCTGCTCGACCCCGAGCTATTCCCCGGCCGGGAGCGCGGCCGGAGCCGCCGGAATTCCGGCGAGCCCGCCGTCCCCCGAGGCCAAGGACCCAATTGCAAGGTCCATTTTCTTTCTGAGGGCTTATCCACAAACCGAGGGCCTGGTTGTAATGTTTTAGATCTTTCTGAGGGTCTCGGTGCAAAACACATCTTCAATAGTGTTGCAGCTTTGCAGAAACTTGTAACATGTCTAGAAAATTGTAGAAAATTCAGAAAAATGCAAAACCATTTTTGTTGGATTCCTTGTGAAGAATACTACAACTTTTGTTATTCTCACATGTTCTGGTTTTGGATATTTTTAACACGAAAAGTAGAAGTGTGAAAAACCTAGATCTGCCATAACTCAAAAACTATAAATCCTCTGCATTCAAATTTTGGATATGTTATGTATCATGTCATGACTAGCTTCTGTGCCAAAAATTGCACAAAGTTATGAAGCAAATCTTTTTATATAAATTGTTTTCGTTTTATGCCGAATCTTCCTAGATGATTTTTGTAGCTAAAAATATTTAGGTTTTTGTGCCCAACTTGTGCATGTTGTCGTGTTATGCCAAATCACACCTCTGGTGGATTAATCATGATTTTTAGTTTACCAGAAATATTTATTCTTAATTTGTGCATGTTTTCCTTTGTAAATTAATGAAGCAAGATCAGTAGAGCTTCTAGGTATGCTTGCTGGTTCTTTAGGCTTGTTTAGGACCAGGGAGCATGCATGAGAAAGATTGGAGTATTTTGATGCTTATTTATTTTTGTATGCATTTAAATTGATTCACTAGCTAGTCTTTGTCATTTTCCAAAGTATTTTATTTTCTAGCTTCCAAGCTTTGTATGTGAGTCCAGTGGTTCAGTATGGGTGTTGTTATGCTTAATAAACCCTTCTTTAAAATTTCGGTAATTTGTGGGTGTATGTACTTCCAGGCGTTTTAAAGATTAAAGATTAATTAATTAAGGAAAATGCTTTTAACTCTTTTCCCTTCTAGGGAAGTGTTACCTAACCTAATTAAAGATTAAACCCTTGCTGATAAGGGAATTTAGTTAAATAAATATCCTTGTACACACCTTACTAGTAAGAGGTAAATGGATTAAACCCTCACATGAAATAACAAGTATAAAAGAAACATTAATTCAAGTGTGCAATAAAAGAATAAACCTCATGTAATTAATAACCTCCCTAGAAGGAATTTAATATTTAATTATTTGTTAAGGTGAATATGACCAACAAGAGTTGGATACGATAAACAAACTGTCACATCACCTGAACCTTGCATTGCATTCCGTGTAGATCTTCCTGACGGTGACTACTCACTAGTCCTGGAATCCGAGGAAGGAGGAGCAGAAGCTTCGCTGCAGTACGTGGAAGTACTCGACGACACCGAAGGTGCTCAGGCTAACATAGCTGTCGAAGGCAAGCCCCGGTGCATCTAACCTAGCTTTCAAATTTTGTTTATTCAATTATCTATGGATGCTTGTGCATTTAAGTTCAGGAGTTGTATGGAACCTTAGATACATGATCCCTAGGTACCTTTGTCCTTACTAGTATGATAGGTCGATAGCTGCTATGCTATAGGACCGTTACAAGTCGGGTGATGACCTCACAAGATATCCTTAATTGGATTGCTCATGTGGTAAGAGCATGAGATTTGGGCTCCGGTCCAATGACTATTGTGGGTTAAGTGTTTGAACGTACTAAGCACTTGTCGGGAATGGGACCGTTAAGCCTAGTACCTTAATGAGACGGCTAGGGATTTAACTGTCACTACTCTTGGGGTTTGTCTCACGGCTAGCTACCGGTGGTGTATGGTGAGTCCGAGTACTTCGCGGGGTATTCTGGATAGCCTGCACCAAAGACTGTGGCCTTTTATCCCGACCCGAGGATTTTTTGGAACCGTTTGGTGGTTGTCCTCGTGGGGGCATCCCACCGTGTGTTTAGGTGTACCTTGCAAGGTTTGAATCAATCGATTGTCGGCCTCTCACCGTTATCTGAGACTACTTACTCCACTAGCCATGAGATCCCTAATGATGGAAGTTGATGAATATTATGCTTGATTAATTGTATTGTACAACCTTGTCTGTATTAGATGGCTAATTTAGTAAAAATTAAACCCACTAGAACTTGTGCTAAAATATTGAAAGTAAGGACATACTCTTTGTTACTTTTCAGCAAAAGAAACTCAGTGGCCAAAAGCCTTTCATGTCTAGAGTTGGTGAAGTAAATATCACCGACGGGTAAGTCTTGCTGAGTATTAGTATACTCAGCCTTGCTATAATATGTTGATCCTGGTAATGCTTTCGGTGATGTGTGGCCCGGAGAGATCCCGCCCGGCTGGGAGCTGGAGTGGGTGGAGGATGACGACTGAAGGCATCATGGCTGGCCTCCCGTGGTGTTCTCGCGTCCCGCTAGTTTAATTCCGCTGTTTCAAAACTCTGAACTACTTCTCTATGGCAAAAACTTCGGTTTGTAATAATTAAACCCTTCAGGGTACAAATTTGGATGGTAATGATGTTGTATCTCTGGACTCGCCTTCGAGTGAGTTTTGATGCATATATGTCAATCCTTGTTGCTATTTAAGTGATTTACCGGGCGTTAACTCGGCGACTAACGACAGGATGATACTTTATTATCACTTAATGACCAAAGTGGATTGGTTTAGGCGATAGTACAGTATTTTCCTGGGCGGGTTGTCACACCGCCTCGCTTGTAGCTCCCCTCTGCAAGCACCACGGTGCAGCGCAATATATTGCCTCGAGCACACCACTGTTGGACGTACGGCCCCGGCCGGAACCAGGATAAACCTCGTGTCACTAATTGCTCAGCACCGGCCATCGAGAGATAGATCTCAGCGCTCTTACTAGTTGGTGTCGGAACTACTTTCCGCACCAACAACCGTGTTGTTCAGGGCGGCCCAAGCACTGACTTAGCACATCATACTCCCTCTGCCCTGCCATTCCTAAAGATTCTACACATGCAATCTTCTCCTTGATGTCCGCAACTAATTTTTCTGCCTCTTTGTTGTTGAACACTATCACGGCAACACGGTCTTTTATCACTAGCTTACTCCTTGCTCGTAGCCAATTCTTGGAACGATCGTCAGGGTAGGCGTCATATGGGTTGGGGATACTAGCTGCAGCTAATTGTTTGTCCTGTTCCTCCCATTGTTCTAGTTTCACAGTATAACCAGCTGGACCCATCTTGTGCTCGCTTGTGTTCCGACTTCGGAGTTCTTTGAACTTGACACTAGCAGATGAGGCTTGCTCGATTTCTGTCAGTTTCATGAACTCCTTCCACTAATCTGGGACAATAAACGAGTGCCTTGTAAATGGCTCAAGTCCTTTTCTGATAAAATCTCGCCTAAGTTGAAATCTGAATTATCTCCATGCCTTGGCTGCCGTCTTCCATAAAAGCTTGAATGCCTGCGGTTTCGCATCTTCTTGGAACTTCAAGTGTTTCTGGACATGCTTATCAAACAAGTCCCACTTTTCATCATTGCTTAGTTTTTTGATTTCCGGCAAATTCAAAGGTATCTTTTGTCTAGCAACGAGCCCCGCAAGCGCCCACCTGCGCTTTTGAGTCAATGGTGCTGGCATCCCCACTATGTCGACCTCAGTGTCTATCATTGTGTCACTTGGCCACTTTGTGGATGTTCTTGGCACTCTGCCTCGGCGCTGAGCCCCACCCATCTGGTCTTGTTGTGCACTAGCAGTACCATAACCCTCTTCTTCATCTTGTGGCCCAGGCAGGCCCGTCGACGGGCAGGATTAAGGTGAGCAACCGCTCACGGGCCTCCAAAAACTAAGGGCCTCCAAAAATTTATTAGCAAACTAGCCCATTACTTAATTGTCTATTGTTTAATCGTTTGAGGTTACTGATCCCTTTGTTCTTGCGTTCCCCAATTAAATTTAACAAAATTGCAGCTTCTTGTACATGTATCTACTATTGGATGTAATATGTTTTGTGCCTTAATTATATTTGAACATATAAATTTTTAATATTTGAAGACTCCATTTTACATTCCGCACACGGGCCTCAAATTTCTGGAGACGGCCCTGGGCCCAGGTCTATAGTCCTCGTCAGAATTATCCTATGAATTAATAGTCAAGGGAATTACAGTAACTACTTTAGCCCACTGTAATATCATTAGTTCTTGGTAAACCATTAACATAAATGGAAAGTTCAGTAACCAAAAGATTAGTGCAGGCAAAGTGACCATACCAGTTTAAAGAGCAAGATGCAGGCTGCCACGGTTGCTGATGAGGTACTTATTCAACTTGGAGAGAATGTGCAGATGTGCATAGGAACAAGAGCAAAACCAAATGTAAGAGTCAATCTAAAGGGAAATGCTAAGTATGTATACGATTAACAACTAAGTGTCCACATGTACTTATACAAAGGAGCCACGACATACCCTGTAATTCCCACAAGTACAAGTATATTATACACATTTATATAAAAAGAAAACCATACACACGCATATGTTGTATACTTGATTATCTGAATGCGTGTGTGCTGCAAAAGCGCGCTTGGCCTAATTCCATAAACTCGAGCAAATATACCAAATTACCTTATTACTGAATTGTTGTTAATTTTACAATTATTACCGAGTTGGTAGAATGCATTTACCGAATTGTATAAGACATTTTTAGAGTGGCATACCATAAACTCAAATCCTAGATTCGCCACTGACCTTCGCACTGCCAGAGCGGAGGGATCTCTACTCCTCGTCACTGCCTGCTCACCGCCACGTCCTCGTCCTCGCGTCGACCTCGTGGCTGGATCCCTCCTCCTCCTAGTCGTCGTCGCCGTCGTCGCTGGATCCCTCCTCTAGCCGTCGTTGTCGTCACCGCCGTCGCAGCTGGGTCCCTCCTCCTCTAGATCTCGCTGTCAGAGGTGTGGTGCGCATCGCGCCGAGCCGAGCATGGTGTGGCACACATCTCAACGAAGGGGTGTAGAGTGGGTCGCGGCGTGGGGGAGGTGAGGGGGAAGAAGGCAAGGGGGAGAAAGTGGCGGCGGCGGCGCGGGAGAGTGGGAGGAGACTGCGTGATGGAAGCGTCCTTCCCTACTAACCTAGAGCGAGTGGGCTTGTGTGGGCCTTAAAACGAGTAATGTAGGTCACATCACCAAGCAAACTACTCATAAGTCATGACAGACATATTCACATCTGACATGCATCAGCAGGGCACATCACCAAAATAAGACTGCATCAGCTGGGCTCATCACCAAACTAGATTGTTGCTGCAAGGGAACTAGTTAGCTAGCTAGATGGCTTATTTTGTGTTGTTGCCTCAAGTCCAGCTAGCCTTTTCTCTAGTTTTGCAACTCTTTCTGCCAGCTCAGCATTCTTCTTTAGAAGTTCAATCTCCTACCTCTTTTGTGCGGCTTTAAGTTGCTCATCCTGCTTGTCGATTCCTTTCCAGATGTAGTCAATGTCATCACGAGTAACAACACGGTCCTAAAACAAAGGAAAAAATTATATTGATGCAAACTTCATAATAGTTGTAATTTACAAGAAAGCTGTTTTAGCTCTAACTAGTTTCAAAACTTGCCTGCTTCTCTTCAGCCGATTTCTTGAGCTTGTTGATTTAAGTCCGAATCCTGTCAATGTCATGTGCAACAACTTCCTACAACAAATGGAAACTGATGCATTAGAACAATTGATCAATGAAGATGTGAAGGTCCAAAAACAAATCTCGTGCGTGATGCTTTCAGAACTTGCCTCATGGTCTTCAGAATCGTCGCCGGAGTTGTTACCGGAGTCGCCGCCGGAGTTGTTGCCAGAGTCGTCGCCGGAGGAGATGAGGTCTACCTGTTAACACCAAAATTTGGTAAGGAGTCTGACCCGTGGGTCCAGCTCGGTGAAGAGTCCGTCTAGCGGAAGGAAGGTTTTTTCTTAGATGTATTCGGCAAAGAGATCTGCGGTCGGCTATCTGCTTCCGTTCGGCAGAGGAACAGTTGAGCTGATTTTGCGGGATTGGATAGTGACGTGGCTCAAGCAGGAAGGACGAATGGATGGATGGGCGATCAAGCTTAGAGATAAGTTAGGCAACGAATCCATTCGAGGTTGTACTTGGCAGGGTATAAATATGAGCCCTGAATGTATGTAATACACACAATCAATCTTCAATACAAACCGGCCTTACGCCAAACCCTAGAGTCCATTTGTCGTGTCGTCGAGTTCTTCGAGAGGGTTCATCGATCTGTCGACCTCCGTGAGTACCGGCAACCTTGTATCATATCTAGTATCATGCGGTGGATTTAGATCTGATGCAAGTAGTCTTGTTACCATGCTTTGTATCATGCGGTAGATTCAAGCTTGGTTCAAGAAGGTTTCTTGTTAGGTCATGAGCCATGCGGTGGGCTAAGATCTAGCTTGAAGCTAGTTATCGGCTCTATTGGATTTTGGCGAGATCCAATAGATTCATTAAGTTACCCCGTGTTGCTTTGAGTTTTTGCTTTACGTTTAAATTCATGTAACACCTTTTGCCCAATCTAGATGGGTTTGGATCGGCTTTTTATCTTTTGGTGATCCTTATGCGAGTAGAATTCGTGTTTCAACCTGTGGATCACGTGCTTTTCTGATAGCCGATACCGAATCGATCTAGGTTGTTACGTGTTGCGGGTTCAAGCTTGCCAACGTTTGTATAAATCTTGAAAGAACTGAGTATCATGCGGTAGATGCAGGTTTTTGGGTTGCTTTGGAGCTAGTCATCCGGTGGATTAGATCTCAAATCAATCTGATAGATTTATTTTACTTGGTAATGTTCGTTCCTTCTTCATGGACCCTGAATCGGCTGTTCAGCTGTATTCGGTTATGTTCCTCACGAGTAGAACACGTGCGTATTTCATGCTTTAAATAATGTATGCTTTTAGCTTTCCATATTTAGATTGTATCATGCGGTGGATAGATCTATTTGTGGAAAGTGGTACGGTTTTCATGCAAGTTGTATCATGCGGTGGATAGATTTGCGTGGCGTCGTACCCGACGGGTTTTAAAGTACCTAGACATGGGGTAGACTAGTGCTTTGGATCTATGCATGCTTGTTTATTACATGTTTATGCTCGCGCTTTACTTTATTTATTTATTCAACGTTAGTCATCATGGGGATCGGTCATGACTTTGTGCATGTGCATCTTTACTCAAACAAAGACCGATTGCTGTCATGCTTACGTCATCCATTCGGCAATGTCACTTTTCCTTTTATAAGCTCCCGAATGGCTTTCAGTTTATTGGCAGATAGCTTCCTATAGCTATGTGTCATCCCAATCCGACTTTGTAGACGTAAATATGGAACTGCCTGATACCACCCGGCAAGTTCCAAGCTTTGGTATCTAACTGCTTTTCCTTTTGTTAATTTTCAGGAAAAATTGACTGGCACGTCTCGTGATTCTTTGCGCGTGTAAAGCCAGCTTGTTCGGCTTGCTGTGTGTTTGGCGCTAGGTGCACATTTTGCGTCAACACACTTTTTGGCACGCCTGGTGGGACCAACAGCCGAAAGATCAAGATGCCTGATATTGGGGACATCATGGACGTCGACATTGAGGACCTCTCTCCTGAGCAACGGCAGTAGCTCCAGGACGCCGTGAACCAGTTCCAGCAGAAGTGTCTGCTGTCCTTCAAAAAGAACCGAAGTGACGTCCCGTATCTAAAAAATGACATGCCCAGGGTATTGTTGCCGGGGGAGAGTGACGCCACGATCCAGCAAGAGAAGGAGGAATGCATACAGGCGTTCCGGGATGCCGCGGACCACGTCTTGAGCAGGCACCACAAAGCTTTCCTTGGTGCGTTCAAGCAAATGATGGTGGCTGTCTTCGGCCCAGGCATGGAGCAGGCATTCAGTAAAGCACCCATCCAAGGGGGCACCGTAGAATTGGGCGAATCAAGCTCTCAGCCACCATTGCGGAGCCAGCCGGTCCAGCCTCCTCCTCAGAGCGCTGGGAGTCAAGCTTTCCATCCTCCTCCACAAGGCGCTGGGGGTCAACCAGTTCAGCCCCCACTACAGGCTCCAGGAGGGCAACCAATCCAGCCACCACCGCAGGGCAGCACGGGTCAGCCTGTGCAACAGCCGAACCCGTACCAACCCACGTACGGGGACTTGGCATTCGGCTCGCCTGGGGCCCCGCTCGCTTCCGGCCACAGGATTGCTCCGGCGAGCAACTGGCTACAAAGGAATCTCTACGGCGGAGGCTATCACGAAGTGGGGAACTACGGTGCCATAGACGCTTTCCCACATCCAGGTTACGCCCCAGCTGTAGGCACACAGGAAGACGACGCCCTGGCGCGGAAGATGGCCGAGTTGATGCAGAATCAGTTCGGCCTCAAACCAAAAATGCAGGGACCAGCCTACAAGCCGCCGTTCCCAGAGTGGTACTTCAACGTTCTCCTTCCGCCAAGAGTGAAATCTCCTACGGAGTTCACGAAGTTTTCGGGGCAAGATGACACTAGCACGGTGGAGCACATTGCTCGTTACCTGATGCAGCTCGGAGAATGCTCAGCTGAGGAAGCGTTCAGGGTCAGATACTTCCCCGCGTCACTGACGGGCCCGGCGTTCCAGTGGTTCTCGTCCTTGCCCCCTGAGTCAGTTAGCAGATGGAAGGACCTGGAACGAAAATTCCACGCCCATTATTTCAGCGGTAGTTCAGAGAAGAAGCTGATCGACCTTGCCACCCTAAAGCAGAGGCACAGCGAGACGCCATTGGAATTTCTCAGGAGATTCAGGGAGGTTAAAGGCATGTGCTTCTCGCTCAACTTGCCGGATGACCGGTGGGCGACATGGCCGTCGGCGGGATGCGCCGGCCGTACGTGAGAAGCTTGTTTGGCATGGAGTTTGAAAACTCGGGCCGAGTGTCTCAAAAGCTATCGTTGATGAGCAACCGGGCGTCCGCTTCGGGGAAGGATGCCGGGTTTGGCAAGCAACATGACGTGGCGGACATCTACAACCAGTTCTTGGACAAGGCCGACTTGACGGAGGATTCGATGATGAGCGGATGTGGCCGCGGCCGAAATTATGTGGGGGAAGGAGCCATTAACGATGAATCGGCGCGGCGGGTCAAACGGACCAAGGGCACCTACGACTTCGACATCACGAAAGCGACAAGTTATTTGAGCTCCTGGTAAAGGAAGGCCGAATCAGGTTGCCTGAAGGGCATTCCATGCTTCGGCCCGATGGAGTCAAAGGGAAACGTTACTGTGACTTCCACGACAGGGATTCACACTCCATCAACGACTGCAGGGTCTTCAGGATGAGGATCCAGAAAGCCATCCAGGAGGGGCACCTCAAATTTGACAACAAGATGAAGCTGGATGGTCACCCCTTCCCTCAGAACACGGTGGGCTTCTCTGTCAACATGGTGACGGCCGAGGAGAAGGGAAAGGTCAAGGTCTTGACCTCAGCCAGGGCTAGGTAGGATGGAACCGTGGACCCGGAACGTCAAGTAACTTTGGAGCAGGTACATGGTGAAGCCCCCCCGCATTCTCAAAAGCCACATCGAAATCGGGGAATCATCCAAAGCCAAGCCCAAGGTGACCACGCGCATCCTCCTCAACAAGTGGCAGCGCTAGTTAGAAAAAGAGTGCTACCAAAAGCGAAGATACGAGGAGGAGAAGCGCAGAGCCGAAGAGGAAGCACACAGAAGGGACCTGGAGCAATACACGCGCGAGCAGGAGCGCGCGCACTGGGGGTGTGCATTCTTCAGGCATTGTTGGAACGAGGGTTTGAAGCTGCCCACGCTGAGGAGCGCACGAGTGCGGTGACGGATATGTTGAGTACGGGCGGGGAGACGCAATTGCCGATCCGTCCATGAGAGAATTGGAAGGATCCATCCTAACGGGGATCGGCGCCAAAAAATTGAAATCATCGATCATCCCAGGAAGCGGCAAGCGGATTTGAGGTGGGCTGATCAAGAGTAGGATGAAGACGACTACATCTGGCAAAAGGGGCAATGGTGCCCGCCCGGCCTGAGGAGAAGCCAGAAGAGACGGGTTTAACGCTTGAGGAACCGCGAACTGAGGCAGGCTGGGGTCCAAACAAGGCAGGTGTGGCGTTCGAAGGATCAACCTGAAGGGTCAAAGCGTTCGGCTCCAACATGCATGGTATATTTTCTGCCGAATGAGTTCATGGCTCCTGCTAATCAGGTTGTGCAGGAAGAGGCGTCCCTAGATGATGAGCAGATCGAGGGGATGATGGCGCAGCTGGTGCTAGCCAAGCAAGCCATCTTCGACAAACCGGCCAAAAATCGACACATGAGGCCGCTGTACTTGAGGGGATACGTCAATGGCAAGCCATTGACCAAGATGTTTGTCGATGGTGGAGCGGCAGTTAACGCAATGCCGTACACCACCTTCAGGAAACTTGGCATGGGCCCTAGCGATCTTACGCCTACAAGCATAATACTGAATGATTTCGCTGGGAATCCGTCAGACACCAAGGGATGCGCTCACGTGGATCTGATGATCGGGTCCAAGACGCTGCTCACGACCTTCTTTGTGATCGAGGGTAAAGGAGCCTACAGCCTACTGCTTAGACGGGACTGGATTCATGCCAATTGCTGCGTCCCATCCACCATGCATCAGCAGCTTATTCAGTGGGTGGATGATGATATTGAGGTCGTCCAAGCAGATGACTCCGTGAGCGTTGCGAACATGGAACCAGCTTTCTGGGAATACCAAGGCATTGATTGTTTCTCAGGGAAAGACTGGGGAGAAGGTCCTATTGAACCTGTCAGCAGTGATCAACAGCCGATTCAAGCAGTCGGCTCTTATAGTAATTTTTAATGGAGAACCCCGTCGATGGCACTGATGGCAAGTTGGGGCAAGGATTTATGTCGGCCGATAAGTTAGAAGAAGTTGACATTGGAAACGGTGATAAGCCAAGGCCGACGTTCATCAGCGCAAACTTGCAGACAGACTTCAGGGGGGAGTTAATCAAGCTGCTCAAGGAATACAAAAATTGCTTCGCCTGGGATTATTCGGAGATGCCTGGACTAGATCGTTCCATTGTTGAGCATCGGTTGCCAATCAAATCTGGTTTCAAACCATACAAGCAACCACCCCGGAAAATCTACAAGGATGAGGTATTGGCCGATGTGAAGAAGGAAGTTGAAAGATTGCTTGATGCAAACTTCGTTCGGCCATGCAGATATGCGGAGTGGATTTCTAACATTGTCCCTGTATAGAAGAAGAATGGAAAGATGAGGGTCTGCATAGATTTCAGGGACCTGAACAGAGCTACTCCGATGGACGGTTTCCCCATGCCTATTGCTGATTTGTTGATTGACGCCACGGCCGGGCACAAGGTGATCAGTTTCATGGATGGCAATGCGGGATACAACCAAATATTCATGGCAATAGAGGATATATCAAAGACGGCCTTCAGGTGTCCTGGTCATATAGGCCTGTTTGAATGGATAGTCATGACATTTGGGTTAAAAAATGCCGGTGCAACTTATCAGCGAGCCATGAATTACATTTTCCACGAGTTGATTGGCAAAGTTGTGGAAATTTACATTGATGATGTCGTGATCAAGTCCCTGAGTCATGACACACATTTGGAAGACGTGAAAAGGACCTTGGAGTGCACCCGAAAACATGGTTTACAGATGAATCCAAACAAGTGCGCTTTTGGGGTATCAGCTGGAGAGTTCTTTGGATTCTTGGTCCACGAAGGGGGAATTGAAGTTGGCAAGAAGAGCATGAAGGCCATCGATGAAGTTGTTCCACCAACTAATCTTAAGGAGTTGCAATCACTGCTCGGCAAAATTAATTTCGTAAGGAGATTCATCTCAAATTTGTCACAGAAAGTTTTGCCATTCTCTCCATTGCTGAAGCTAAAGAAAGATCAGAAGTTCACGTGGGGCGACGAACAACAAAAGGCTTTCGACGAGATCAAGCAATACATGAAGGAGCCACCAGTGCTGGTCCCTCCTCAGCTGGAGAAGCCTTTCAAGTTGTACGTGGCGGCCGATACCCAAACTACTGGATCGGCCCTCATTCAAGAATTCGAAGGGAAGGAACGGGTAGTAGCATATCTTAGCTGAAAATTACTTGATCTTGAGACCAGGTATTCGGCTGTAGAGAAGCTGTGTCTGTGCGTATACTACTCGTGTACAAAGTTTCGGCACTACTTGTTGAATGTCGAATGCACTGTGTATTCCAAGTATGACGTAATAAAACATATGTTATCTATGCCAATTTTGAACGGCAGGATTGACAAATGGATTTTGGCTTTATCAGAATTTGAGTTGAAGTTCGAATCGGCAAAAGCTATCAAAGGTCAGATCATTGCCGATTTTATAACTGAACATCGCGATCCGTCAATTGATTTGCTTGAAATTACTCCTTGGGCTTTATTTTTTGATGGATCATCATGTGGTAAAGGTGGGGGAGTGGGGATCCTACTAATTTCGCCTAGGGGGTGAAATGTTTGAATTTGCCATCCCTATCCAGCCCACTGTCACAAATAATCAGGCCGAGTACGAAGCATTACTTCGAGGACTTCAATATTTGAGAGAAGCCGGGGCCGTTTCAGTTGAGGTTTATGGGGATTCAGAGCTGGTGATCAAGCAATTGAACGGCCAATACGAATGCAAAAGTGAGGCACTGAGGAGTTACTACGAAGAATGCAGGGAAATCTTGAAGAGCTTTCCGTTGGTAACTCTACAGCTTATTCCTAGAGAACATAACGAAGAAGCAAACAGGTTGGCTCAGAGCGCCTCGGGTTACAAAGAGAACCAAGACGCGTTTGCTGCAGATGTGTGTGCGCTAGGGACGGATCTGGCAGAGGATGATTGGAGGAAAGAAATCGTCGATTATTTGAAGGATCCATCCCGAAAGGTCTCTAGGAAGCTCAGGTACAAGGCCATAAAATTCGTTCTTCTGGACGACAATTTGTTTTACAAATCATTAGATGGGGTGTTGCTACGATGCCTGGGTCCAGAAGAAGCGAAGAAGATGATGAGTGAAGTGCATGATAGGATATGCGGAGCACACCAATCGGCCTACCGCATGAAATGGGTTGTCAGGCAAGCTGGGTGCTTTTGGCCGACGATATTAGAGGATTGCTTTGAGTATTACAAAGGATGTCAGGATTGCCAAAGGTTTGGAAATATTCAAAGGGTCCCTGCATCAGCATTGAATCCCATCATCAAACCATGGCCATTCAGAGGCTGGGGTATAGACTTGATTGGCCAAATTAACCCACCATCTAGCAAGGGGCATAAGTTTGTGCTGTTGGCTACAGATTATTTTACTAAATGGGTTGAGGCGGTCCCACTAAAAAAGGTGACGTCGGAAAACATGGTTGAATTTTTCAAGGAGCACATCATCTATCGGTTTGGAATCCCTCAGACCATCACCACTGATCAAGGGGCCCAATTCGTGTCCCTGGAGTTCAGAGAATTTGCCGAAAGCATGGGAATCAAATTGTTTAACTCTTCTCCCTATTATGCCCAGGCTAATGGTCAAGCAGAGGCTTCTAATAAGATCATGATCAAGCTAATACAAGAGAAGATCGATCAGAAGCCAAGGAGATGGCATTCGGTACTCAGTGAGGCACTGTGGGCTTACCGAATGGCCCCTCATGGAGCCACAAAGACCTCTCCTTATGAATTGGTTTATGGACATCATGCGGTTCTACCTTGGGAAATGTAATCAGATTCAAGGAGGGTTGTGTTACAGAAAGATTTGAGCTCCAAGGATTACAGTGGCCTAATGATGGACGAGCTAGAGGATTTACACATGATCCGTCTTAGGGCCCTGGAAAACATTGAGAAGAACAAACTGCGGGTTGCCAAGTACTATAATAAGAAGGTAAAAGTAAGGCAATTTGCAGAAGGCGATTTGGTTTGGAAAGTGCTATTGCCGATTGGGACCAAATACAGCGAATTCGGCAAATGGTCCCCTAATTGGGAAGGACCCTTTCGTGTGGTCAGATGCGTCCCTGGTAATGCATACATATTGAAAACTTTACTAGGAGAGGAATTTTCCGCTGCAATAAATGGGAGATATTTGAAGAAATATTATCCTAGCATTGAGATTGATCGATGATCACTAGCAGTGGGATTACAAGCATCTGACACAAGAGATAGCCGGCGCTCAAGAGCGAGGCCGCCTTCAGAACAAAATACACAAACAGGAGAAATGGTCACTGCCTAGATGCATTGCCCTTAGCACCAAACCTCTTTACAACTGCCTCTTGCAGGTTTACATCCGACGACCCTGGTGATCTAGACTACGAGGAGGTGGGAAGCAGAAGGCGTGGAGAAAGAAGCGAAAGTATGATTCAATCTTTTCTTTGCTTCTTATTCGACTGCTCCCTCTTCAGTTGCTCCAGGACCACCGTTACGGCAACTTGGAATGCGCGGGGGTGACCGTGATTTGCGGCCTCCACCAAGCTGTCCCAAGCCGCTTTCAGGTTGTTGTACCTGTCAGAGACATCTAAAACAGAGGAGTGGGCGTTAGGGGCAAGAAATCCAGATGTGAGCATGAAGTCAAGAAGAAGTCAGAAACATTTACCCCCCACTAGTGCCTCCAGAGCCATACGACGCTCGCGTTCGGCTTGGCAACGAGCGGTGATGTCCTTAAGGCCGTGCTCCAGGTGCCGAACGCGGCGGCGCAGTTGATGGCTGGTCCTCTGTTCAGGCGTGGCGTCCTCTGCTTCGAGGGAGGAATCGGAGGAGATGTACTCGGGTACGTCTTCGGTCCCGATGATTTCTTCAGGGAGCAAATCAAGGCTGAAAGAGGAAAAGAAGAGAAGGTGAAGCGCAAGATCACGCAGGAAACAGGAAGTAAATCAAGGGAAAACTCACCTTCGGATCGTGCGTTTCTTTGGAGGGCTGCTCTCCTAGGGTTGCTTACCCTTGTCGATGACCTTGGGGTTTTTTCCTCTGGAGACAGGAGAGGAGATGAGAAGTGATGGATGAGTGTGCGAGTGGATTTGCAGGGCATCCAGGCAGGCTATTTTATTGACCAAAGGGGTGCATTGGGAGTGATGACTGGCCAGCGTACACTGTTGGAATACCAAACGGCAGGGTTTTCTCCCCAAGTACGAAGGGTTTTTGCTTGAACAGTGCTTATGGATTGCCGATTCGGGGATCTTCTGTGGATTTTGCACCAAGGGGCATCTGTTCTCACGTATTCGGCTCAAGGCAGTTCCCGGATGCGTTTAAGGAAAATTGAGATTCACGGGAGCAAATACAAAGGAATCATCGCAGTGCAAGCACAAAATTCAAAAGTTCTTTATTTATTGCCGATGTTCAAACATCCCTAATACAATCTAGTCGAAAAGCCTGTTCAACACAGATTGGGGATGAGTGATTTCGGCAATGGCGTCGCCGTGGCCATCGAGGCGCTCCAGGATGATCTCAATCTCCTCGATGTCTTCTGGCGCGCCGCCCCGGAAGCCGCGTGGCCTGGTGGAGTAGTCGACGTCCGTGTGCGTCGCCATGGCAGCCAGGCCCTGGGTGGTGCCCAAGCGGACGCCATGGGTGGCCACCTCATCAACACGGTGCTCCACCGCAGCGAGGCGTCCCGCCGGCGTGTCACCGCGGGCGTTCACCTTGTCGCCCAGTTGCTCCACCAGCGTCTTCAGCTGGTTGAGCTCGGCATCGCGGGCTGCAAGGTACAAGAAGAAACAAGATTAGCATCAAAAGCCGGGTTGGATCAAGGATTGATTTCAGAACTGTACCGTCGATGGTTTCCGGCGGTACTGTTTGCGCCGGTCCTCCCACTCCAACTCGGCTATGCCCGCCTTTTTGGAGACATCCTCCGGCCTCGCGCCGGGCCGTCTCCGGTTTGCCTTGAAGCGGAGAGCGTCAAGTTCCCCGTAGGGCACGGGGGGAGTGGCCGTCGGACTCCGAGGAGTCGTCGGAAGAGGGCGATGGCCGGCGCGGAGATGGATTCCCTTTGGATCGGCCTGAAAAGGGGATGATCGTCAAAACAAGAATAAGATCAAAGATGAATCAAAGAAGAGAAATCGACGATCATTGCCTCCTGCGCATATTGGCGCTGCTCCCTTCCGCCTCATCAGAGGCGCGGCGATGGTTGAGGCGGCGTACCATCTTGCTCTGGGATGTGCACTGTTTGGAAAGAGGAAGAGTTGAGATTGGCAAAGATTCGAGAGCTAAAGGCTTTGTGGAGAGCTAGGGGCACCTACGGTTTCATTTATAGGCCTGGCAAGACAGATCGTGGCTTCAAGGTGTGGCTCTGGATCGTGGCGCATATCCCAAGAAAATCGGAAGGTGGAAAGGTTTCCTTGACCAGGCTACCGATGGGTCGCTTGGAGTTCTAGGCTGAGTCGTATTCGGTTGACTGGCTCGGCTGAGAGGAGTCAAAGTGCCATTCGGGTATTGGCATTTCTTTGCCGAAAGGGTCGTTCAACGTTACGTTTGAAGAAGCACAGAAGAAAAGGGAAATGAAATTGCAAGAAGAGGTATTACAAGAGCGACCAATTCGGTTATACATCAATTGAAGCATTTAAATGTTCAAGTATTTCGCAATCACACCACAGACATTGGATGTTGCTTGGCGGAAATTGTCCAACTGCTCCTGACGATCTTTTTGGGCGCTAGACAAGGTGGTAAGCTCTGCATCGCATTGTTTCATCTTGGCCATAGCCGATTTTGCTTCCTCTTGGGTCTTCTCTATCAATCCAGGGAGCTCGGCTATTCTCTTGTTATCGGCCTCTATCTCAACTGACAGGCTTCTCAGTTCCGCCTCCTGGGTGGCTTTCCTGGCGATTTTTAAATCACAAGCAGCTTGCAGATTGGCCAATGTATCTTTGTGGCTCTCGGTCTGAGATTGTGCCCCGTTCATGGCTTGTTCAGCACTGGCTCTCTTCTTTTCAATAGTCGGGCGGGAGCGCACCTTCCTCAAAGCTTGCCTTATGGGCACGTAGTGGATTTCCAGGCCACAGATAGATGCAAGAGAAGCACTGATGTCCTCAGGGAGTTCTTGGCTGATAGACTCGAGCATTTCTTCAAAGTGATCGAGATCTTTGAACTGGTCTCGAGCATCTTTTTCCAGCCAGGCAAAGATCTCCCTAAGCTTTTCAAGTACTTCATCTGACAGGGTTTGATGCATTTCTTCCATCGCCTCGGCAACTGGATTGTTCCCCATTGACAGACTTGATGATGATGGGGCCTGATCCTAAGAAAGCAGTATTGCCGAGTTAGGAGTGCTAAAAGTAAAGGTAGCAGAGTTAAGTGCGAATGAGTACCTCATGTCTGATTTCTTGAGCTGGGGCAGGACTTTGTTCAGTGGTAATCACAGGCGAAGGAGGTGTTCCAGGTAGAGCTGAAGCTTCTGAATGAGAAGGCGCTGCTGCAATTGCTGGCAACTCAGGAGCTTCTGGCTGAAGGGGGGATGAGTTCACCTCTGCTGGGGTTGGTGTCTCTTCATGACCAGTAGGTGATTGGGCCCTTGGAGGACTTGATGGTTCTGGCTGGATTGGGAGACTCATCTCTGGAGAATTCATTGCTTCTACAGAAGGGGATTGAGTCCCTGATGAAGATGAGACCTCCACTGGGATAGGTAATTCAACCCTGGATGGACTTGTTTGTTGAGACACTGGGATGTCCACGAGCTGTTCTTCCATTGTTTCTTCTGCAAATGCCAGATTAAAAGGTAAATGCCAGTGTTCGTCCTCAAGAAAAGGGCAGTAAAGGTCATACCAGTGGGTGAGGCATTGGCAGGTTCTGGAACTGAAGATTGTTGGGCTCTGGTCTGAAAATGCACAAGATATGATTTATCAGGAACAGAGTAATCTTGTGATCAAGAAAGTAAAAGATTTCAACAAGGACTTTCTTGACAGTTCTTCTCCTCTTGGCATTTGGAGGAGCAATCAGAGACAAACCTTGCCTCCTGTCAGCAGCAAGGCTGGAAAGGTTTGGGTCTATTGTGGCAAACCTGGCCATTAGCTGAGCCAGAGTTGGGGACCTGAATCCCAGTGCTGAGATCGGGCCTACGGCGTTATAGGTAATATTCCTGGCTCGAGGGGCAGGCACTGTGTTCTGTGGGTAAAAGAAATAAGATCAGAATCATGATTAGAGGAAGAAATGTCTGATCCAAAGGTTAATTATATTACCTATGAAGTTGGCTGAAAATCAGGCATCAACTCTGCACAGAACAAGTGTACAGGCTCACTGAAGATATGATCATGGAACTCTTGACACCAGGAGTTGAAGGTGGAGTGAGCTATGGTTGTGGGTACAAAAGGCCAGGTGTAGACAGTGGGGCTGCACACATAACGGAATACTCTGCTACTGTGCATAAGTTCCTTGATTTCCTCTCTGGGCTTAAGGAATTCATGCAGAAACAGTCTTGGGGGCATCTGGCCACAACCAAGTTGCCGAGCTATTACATTGGGCTGATAATATTCATAAGTGCTATAGGTCAGCCTTCCTCCATTGAATTCAGCCGGCATCATGCATGGGCGGATTATGATATTGAGAATCTCTAGGAATCTCCCATCTTGGTGTTCGGTTTCAAAAGAGAATTCACAGGGGAGAGTCAAAGTGTCATTGTCCAGATAAGGGAGCCAGAGAGGGTTTTGGAAACCTTTGAAGAATAGTTCAAAAAGCTGGCTGATGTCCTGCTGAATAAGAACAGTTGAAGCAGCTTCTCTATAATTCTGGCATCCTCTGGTGGCGTGGGGTTCCCCTTCAGGGTGATTGGATGAAGGGAAGAGCCTGGTGTTCAAATCAACACCAACGATTTGATGCATGTGGAGCTGCAGCCACATTTGAACGAACCACCAAGGACCGTTGACACATGCTATCCTCTGGCTAGTGTACATCTGGGTGACAGTTTGGTGAAGCATATGGTACACACTGCCTAGGAGGAATTTCCCAAGGGGGAGGCGGTTGCCACTGACCAGATGAGAGGCCATGGTAATGTGATTCAGGGTAGGTTCATTGGCTTTACCACAGAAGACGAACCTGCATAGCCACATGTTCAGAAATGCCCTGTATTCAATTTCACCAAGGGGATTGTCCTTCATGTGTTTCAAGATGTAGTCCTTGTATCCGCTCCCTGGTTTCACCCCTGTTTGCCGTGAAGAACTTCTGAAATCCCAGGGTTGAACGGATCCTGTAATGTCAAGGCCGGTGATCATATACACATCGGCCAGAGTTGGAGACATCGGGCCGTGGCCAAAGAGGAAGGCGTTGACACCGTTTGACCAAAAATGGCAGGCTGCTATCAAAAGGTCTTCATTTTTGGGGGTCTCGGCCAAAGATAACTCCAGGCACTGAGCAATGCGGAGGGTATCCCAGTTTTGGGTTCTGGCACTCTTATCTGCAAGGATCCTCCGGTACCAATTTTTCCAGCCTGCGATTGGAGGCAAGGGCCAGTTCTTGAAAGCATCTTGCCACCGGGGAGGTGGGGACAGAGCCGCTTTGAAAGGGATCCTTTGAGATTCAGCCGCGATGAAATCTCGAGGATCAGAGTTCCCCACAGGACCAAGGTAATAGGATCATGAATTGGCCTCGGTGCGAATCAAAAGCTCGGTGGAAGGCTCCTGAAGGACAGCGAGAAAGAAATCTCAGGTAAAATTGAAAACCTAAATGCCGAATGAAGCTTACGAGAGGGGAATTTACCTGAGCAGCCTGGTTTTGAGCCGCCATTGGGGATTTGAGCGTAGAACAAGGGGATCTAGGGTTTGGATCTAGACGAGGATTCCGGCGGATTGCGAAGAAGGAAGAATAGGTGTTGACAGATTCAATTTGAAAATGTTCGTGGCTTGAGTCAATTGCGGAACAAAATCACTTTTATCCCGCAATTGAAGGGGCATGTGTTAACACCAAAATTTGGTAAGGAGTCTGACCTGTGGGTCCAGCTCGGTGAAGAGTCCGTATAGCGGAAGGAAGGTTTTTTCTCAGATGTATTCGGCAAAGAGATGCGGTCGGTCATGCCTTCCGTTCGGCAAAGGAACAGCTTGAGCCGATTTTGCGGGATTGGACGGTGACGTGGCTCAAGCAGGAAGGACGAATGGATGGATAGGCGATCAAGCTTAGAGATAAGTTAGGCAACGAATCCATTCGAGGTTGTACTTGGCAGGGTATAAATATGAGCCCTGAATGTATGTAATAGACACAATCATTCTTCAATACAAACCGGCCTTACGCCAAACCCTAGAGTCCATTTGTCATGTCGTCGAGTTCTTCGAGAGGGTTCATCGATCCGTCGACCTCCGTGAGTACCGGAAACCTTGTATCATATCTAGTATCATGCGGTGGATTTAGATCTGATGCAAGTAGTCTTGTTACCATGCTTCGTGTCATGCGGTAGATTCAAGCTTGGTTCAAGAGGGTTTCTTGTTAGGTCATGAGTCATGCGGTAGGCTAAGATCTAGCTCGAAGCTAGTTATCGGCTCTGTTGGATTTTGGCAAGATCCAATAGATTCATTAAGTTACCCCGTGTTGCTTTGAGTTTTTGCTTCACGTTTAAATTCATGTAACACCTCTTGCCCAATCTATATGGGTTTGGATCGGCTTTTACCTTTTGGTGATCCTTATGCAAGTCAAGTTCGTGCTTCGGGTTATTTCAACACGTGGATCACGTGCTCTTCGGATAGCCGAAACCGAATCGATCTGGGTTGTTACGTGTTGCGGGTTCAAGCTTGCCAACGTCTGTATAAATCTTGAAAGAACTGAGTATCATGCGGTAGATGCAGGTTTTTGGGTTGCTTTGGAGGTAGTCATCCGGTGGATTAGATTTCGAACCAATCTGATAGATTTATTCGTTGGTAATGTTTGTTCCTTCTTCATGGACCCCGAATCGGCTGTTCAGCCGTATTCGGTTATGTTTCTTCACGAGTAGAACACGTGCGTGAATCATGCTTTAAATAACGTGTGCTTTTAGCTTTCCATATTTAGATTGTATCATGTGGTGGATAGATCTATTTGTGGAAAGTGGTACGGTTTTCATGCAAGTTGTATCATGCAGTGGATAGATTTGCGTGGCATCGTACCCGACGGGTTTTAAAGTACCTAGACATGCGGTAGACTAGTGCTTTGGATCTATGCATGCTTGTTTATTACATGTTTATGCTCGCGCTTTACTTTATTTATTTATTCAACGTTAGTCATCATGGGGATCGGTCATGACTTTGTGCATGTGCATCTTTACTCAAACAAAGACCGATTCTTTGTCATGCTTACGTCATCCATTCGGCAATGTCACTTTTCCTTTTATAAGCTCCCGAATGGCTTTCGGTTTATTGAGATAGCTTCCTATAGCTATGTGTCATCCCAATCCGGCTTTGTAGTCGTAAATATGGAACTGTCTGGTACCACCCGGCAAGTTCCAAGCTTTGGTATCTAACTGCTTTTCCTTTTGTTAATTTTCAGGAAAAATTGACTGGCACGTCTCGTGATTCTTTGCGCGTGTAAAGCCAGCTTGTTCAGCTTGCTGTGTGTTTGGCGCTAGGTGCACATTTTGCGTCAACACTACCAGCACCACTCTTTTGCAAGGGTCATTGCTAGAGGAGTCCGCGCTCACCTCAATGCGCGTGGACCACTTCTTCCTTCGTGTTGAGGAAAAAAACCCGCCTCTCCATGGTTGGCGTCGCTGGAGTCCGCCAACTTGGCCCTTGCGCGCGTGTACGGCTTCCTCCCCCGGGCTGACGAAGAACCGGCCACTTCCATGGAGCACCGAGGAAGACGCACGGGGGCGGCGTGCTGGGACGGCTCCTCTTCATCACCGCGGAACCTCACTCTCTTGGCGGGGGCGGCGGACAGCACCGAGGAAGACAGACGGGGACGTGGCTGCGGGGCTTCCTTGCGGAACCACCCCCTAGAGTCGGGGGCCATACCTGCGACGGAGACGAGGCTGCGACGGAGACAAGGAAGGCGGAAGCCGGAGAAGGGGATAGAAGGGGGAAGGCAGGGCAGAGCGTTTATTAAAAAGGTTCGGATGCGCAAATGATACGATGATTAACAAACACTCGTCACCGATGAAGGGGCGGGGCCAGGTTCGTTCGACTGAAGAACAGTTTGCTTTTCCCCTTTTAATCTGCAAACAGATTTTGTATCACGTTTTTCTCCATCAACCGTAATCCAAATTTGATGATATTTGTTTATGAATTTTTCTAAAATCAACATCTATTCATATATGACATTTTTTCATATGTAATTTCATTTCTTGGATGTTGTTTATACACCTACCATTACTAATTAAACTTTGCATTTCGTGATCTTATGGTGAACATAAGGTTATGTTAAAATTTCAAATGCATATGAGTTCGAACATGTTTTAAAGTGTGGAAAACTTCAATGTTGAAGTAACATTCTAAGAAACTATGTGAGAGATGTAGACATTTGTACACAAGTATAATCTTCCATTTTCGAAACCATTTGAATTTTTGTAGACAAGCTTAGGGACTTAAATTATGTTGCCAAGTCAATTTGTAGAATTTTTAGAACACACTAAGACATTATTATAATTACTATCTCATAAATAAGAGATAAAAATTCTAATTTTAATAAATTTGGTTAGACAAGTGGGGCTGTTGATATTTTATTCAAATACTAAATTACCAACTATGAATTATTCGTATTTTTTACGATTTTTTGGTGTTGTTTATGGGGTATAATATTTGAGGGAAGCAAGTTTCAATTGAGAAAATATAGTGTCGGGCCCACGCGTCAGCGCCAGAAGCCTATATAAAAAAAGATAATTGTAGTCCACCCGACCGACAAAGGCGATGCAGGTAGACTAACCATCGTCGCCAACAAGTGCTCTATTATGCCCCTGGCCGGCATCCGCCCCAGCAACGGTGGTACACTAACAATTGTCACAAACAAGTGCTTCATTGTCAGAATGCCCCTTGCCGAATGAATATGCATCCGCCCTGGTGCCCCGACCCCTGCACCGTTCTTCTTCCCCGATCTGAGCTCCACCACCGCCGCCCGCCCGCCCGTCCTTCCCCGTCGTCGCACACATGTCGCACTACGCTGATTCGTCTGGAGGTGCACGTGCGAGGAGCAGGGTCCAAGGTTGCCGGAGCAGCCGTAATCACTCCATCGGCTTGGATCCAGTCGGTGAGCTAAGCAGCTTTCCGTTGGTCCCTTGCCCGGACTGTGGTATGGCTCGGGTGGTGGAGGGGCAGACACAGAAGGAAGGTGGAAACCACGATCGTCTTTATTTCAAGTGTGCAAGGAACTCGGTGAGTAGTCTGTTGTGTCTCCCAAATCTGAGTTATGGTTCTTATGTGCTTTTGATTCTGCAGTACGCCAAGAATTGTGGATTTTATCGTTTCCACAAGGAGTATCTCCAGATGCTGAACGATGTTGGCGTCATTATTTTTTGACTGTCGAACTGGGCAGACGCGGTCGATGAAGTATTTGATTCAGTGGAATGTCAAATTGGGAGCGGCGAGCGGAGGCAAGCACCGGAGGACAAGCAGAGGAAGAAAGCACTAGAGGAGAAGATGGACAATGTGATCTGGAAGATGAACTTGATTATTGTGGCTGTTGTTTGTGTAGTATTTGGGTGTTCACTAGGGATGTATGCTGCAAAGAAGTAATTCTGATGTTAAAAGTGGTGCTTTTTCTTCATCTGTGTGGATGAAGAATGAAAAATTTGTCACATATGACAAACTTAAATGTATGAATGAAGAATCAATGGAATGATAATTGGGTCACAAATCTTAATGTGTCACACATCACAAAATTCATCAATTCATGTGTGCTGACATTTCATTGCAGCACGAGGCAAAGGAAATGCGGATTATTAAGACAAACAGAGTAACAAACTTCTAGCATAACTCTGGCATATATACACATTGCAATTCATTGTGAACTGCTGCCATATAATGACACAAATAGAGTATCAAACTTCTGGTATACACATTGCAATTCATTGTAAGCTGCTACCATAGACATTGCAATGCATTCCAAAATAGGAGACATGGATTGATCTACTGCGTCTCTTACATCTACTAGTTCATCACAAGTTCAACATACACAGATCTACTAGCTAGTCCATCACAAGTTCAACAAGCACATTGAAAGAACACATTAACAGATGAACAAATTAATTAAGCGGAGGTAGTCACCGCCGAGGGAGCCCCACCGTCGGAGTCGGAGTCAAAGTCGGACCCAGAGCTAGAGACGTCGAGGCCGCCATTGTCATCATCGGGGGGGACCACTTCTCTCTCCAGCTGCCCAGCTAAGACATTGACCTTGAAGGCGTAATCCATCAGGGTCGTCTGCAGCGGATCAGTGGGTCGTTGGACCCCGAGATGAACGGCCATCTTTCCAAGACTCTGCCATGCCTAGTAGAGCATCTTCACTGAAAAACAGGCATCCTCAAAATTTACTTTTGGAGCACGCAGGGGTGGCGGCACTTTGCGTCGGGGCGGCTTCAGTCGCTTAACCTCCTCGGGCGGGGGCGGCGGCACCTCCTCGGGCTCGACAGACGGGGGCGGTGGCACCTCCTCGGGCTCGGCGGGCGGGGGCGGCGGCACCTCCTCCCTCCCCCGCTTCCTTGATGGCTCGCTTGACGCCATGCGCTTGCTTGAGGAAGGAGAAGCTCTTGGATTCACTTCTTGGTGACCGGGGACGGTGGTGCTGGGGTTTTCTTGGTGCTGCGGTTGACGAAGTTCTTGCCCGGCCAGGATTTATATTGACAAGACGGCGAACCGTCAGGAGGTCGGTCACGCGCCTCGGAACCCGTGTCTGCTCAGGAGAGCTCTTGGCCACAAAAATCATGTGGTCACAAGGAGACGTATGATTGTTCATATTTTATTCAAAATACCAAATGCCCAACTACTCCTATGAGTTGTTCGATTCTTAAAAAAATTATGAATTGTTCATATTTTTATTAATCTATATAACTTATATAATTGGTACCCACTAACTATCATTAACTTCATTTCTCTCGTCATGCAAGCTACCCACATCATCTCCCATCAAACTAAGGGTTATTAACTCTATCTCTTTTTCTCTTCATTACACCAATTCTTTCTTCATACAAACTACCCACATCATCTTCCACCAACTAAGGGTTATTGCATAAACTGGTTGTGGTAGCAAATTGGTTCATAATTTATCAAAAAAATTTCTCATATCTCACAACAACGCGCGGGGAATCAACTAGTTTCTAGGTGCTGCTTTATGGGCCCTAATTTTTTAGGGAAGCAATTACGTGTCATTTCAAAAAAAAGCATTAAAGAAGGTAACCATTGCCCGCGCACCAGCCAACAAAGCGACCCGGGTTTGCTAACCCGTGTCGGCATTGATTACTACCCCTCCATCCCAAATATTGCCCCTTTCTTCTTTCTAAATGGATAAGCGCAACACTTTCCTTGAAAAAAACGCAGAGGAGGCGTGGTGGCAGAGACGACGATGAGCGCCTGTGAGGGGCCAAGCAGCGGACGACCCCGCGCACCCGGGATCGAGGAGAACCGGAACGCGAAGCGGTGCCACAACTGGATCCGCGTGCGTGCCGGTGAGATGGCAGTGAAGAGGGAGACGACAATGAGCGCCGGAGAGGGGCCAAGCGGCGGTGGAGTGAATACAATGTCGGAGACGAGGGTCCTCGACTGGATCTCTCGGATTCCGACGAGGGGCCAAGCAGCGGCAAGGAGGAGCGTGTCGGCGAGGGGGCAACGAAGTGGGTGAGGAGTCTGCCTCATGTTTGCGAGCACAAGTGTCTGGCAACTACGAAGAGGTGTCGAGGGAGCGGCGAAGAAGGTGTAGAGGACCTCATCTCTGACTCTAGCAATGACTACGACGACGGCGAGACAAGTTTCTCTGAATCTCACTGCCTTTTTACTTGTTCTATAGATGGAGTTTAAGGTAGCTTGAGCTTGAGCTTCATAAAGTTAATTAGTGCCTATGATGATGTCTTTCATGCTTGTCGTGATCTTAATTATACCAAGTTCTGAGGTAAATCAGTTCTGAACTAAGTTCTGCTTTTACTCGTCACACTCTGCTCCAATGTCTGAGGCAAATTAGTTCTGAATTAACTATGTTGTTCTTATACCATGTTTAATCTCGTTTCAGGCAAAACTCTTTGAGTCGCGAGCAGAGCTTGAGTTACTTCTTGACCTTAATGCCTGGGATTATGTGAAACCTGAGTTTGAAAAAATCACAAAAGAAGTGAACATCCTCATCAAAAAGGCTAAGCGCATAAGGATGTACAATTATACTGCTGAACAAAATCTCGAGCCCACTGAAGGTGCGCTAGAAGGGCTTCAAGAATCCTTGGTTGCTTACGAAGAGGCTGCAAAAATAGCCAATAATCCTGATGGGGCATGATCTAGTTCAAGCTTGTTGATGTGTACGGTGAGTAGCCATACTTTTGTGGATGTTCAAGGGGCGTGCCTTTGTTGATGTGTATGGTCAGATACCACGACCATAGTAAATAATGTGATGGACTAGTTAAGTCCTAGCCTGATATATGGACAAGTTAACCTTTTGTAATAATTATCTTTATTCCTGTGGACAAGTTATCTTCATCTTTGTGGACAAGTTATCTCTCTTATGATGTCTGTTTTGTCTCAAAAGATATGCGTGTTGATTGTGCCTGTATGTCGAAATGGAAGCAATGAGAGATGGATCGAGTTGACCTGACAATGAGGAAAAACTCAAAGGAGACGATGATTAACAAACCTCTGTCGCATTTGTTCACTGATGCCGCGCTCCCGCTTCACGGCAATTGAGTGCTCTCAGACTTTAATTATTGGGCTCTCAAACTAGTAACGGGCGTCAAATGCTCATCGGTAATGGACTTTATAGCATGTTACCAATACAAAGTGATCAGTAACAGACTTAAACAGCCCGTTACCGATAGTTCGTTACCGATAGGTTTAACTTGTGTAACGGGCTCTATTTAACGTCCGTTACAAAGAATTCATGTAACGGACGTTTAAGAAGACCGTTACCAGAAGTCCACATTTGTAACGGGCGTTGCGGAGCCAACCCCGGGGTCGACCTGCCGCGCTTATCTGTAACGGACGCCAAGTAACATCCGTTACAGATGTGGGTGCATGTAACGGGTGTTAAGGGTCCGTTACAAATGTTGCGTGGCCTATTTGAGGTTTTCACGTAATGGGAGGGTTGTGTGCGCAAAATGAGTTTGAAGGTGGGTGACTTGTTGGAGGTGGAACAGTGTGGAACAGTGAATTTTTTCTCCTCATTTTGAGTTTATAGGTGTGCAGATGGGTGATCTGCTGGAGTCGTTCCTATGCATATCTACCAACCATCGTGTGTAAATCA
This sequence comes from Cenchrus americanus, assembly GCA_947561735.1. Classification (NCBI taxonomy): domain Eukaryota; kingdom Viridiplantae; phylum Streptophyta; class Magnoliopsida; order Poales; family Poaceae; genus Cenchrus; species Cenchrus americanus. The sequence goes on from OX387241.1 coordinate 252,354,337, forward strand.
GAATGGGAGGTTATTGATCAAATCACCCACGAAAGAAAGATAGCTCAAAAACTTCAACGCGTTATGGCAACGACGGAGCAGTAAGCCTCATTCCTATACCTGATCTTGAAATATATTATTTAAGTTGGTTGAAGTCTTGAAGATTATCGTGTAAGAAATCACCTCTTGTAAACTCGGATGAAACTAGTCGGCCACCTTGTGGGTGGTGGAGACAGGAAGGAATCGATCTTGAAGGGTAGATGCGTAATTTGCCCCGTCCATGCGACGCAGCTTTCTTTGTGCGGCCACAACGCGCAGGCCCTTCCCCTTTCCGAGACGCACCTGTGTGCTGGCGCCTGCGGACGGCGCCGCGGCGCACTAGCCAGGCGACGGGGGCGCTCGGCTCGGGCACGGGACGCGCGCGGGCCCTTCCGCTTTGACTAATCAAACCCACCCGGGCCGGAACAGCGGATGCCGTGCCCTGCACTGCTGCGCCCGGACACGTCAGTGAGGCTGACAGAGAGGGACGTGTCAGGCACCACCCCGACCCTTTCCCCGATGGCCCTTTTTTTTTTGTTGCGGTGGTTCTCTTCTCCGTGACTTCGGCCACAATCCTTTTTTTCGTTTTTTATTTTCCCTTCTTTTAGAAATGACGAGGAAAGACTAAACGACATATTAGATGCGTTCAGAATCCAGCCCATTTTTTATCCAATACGGCCCGATAAGAGCGTCACGTGCGCGATGATGGGCTTCGTACAATACAGTAGCCAGGGCATATGGCCCAGCCATACGGGCCTTTCTCAGGACAAGAATTTGCATATTTACCGAACTGCTAGGAAAAAAGTGGCACATTTGTGTTAAAAAAAAGGAAACAGACACAAAATGCAATTGGTGAATGTGATACACTAAAAAATTTATGTCGCTAAACTTAAGCTAAAATGAAAAGCAGTAAAAAAATGCAGGAAATTTTACAAACATATGAAAGAACTGGAAGCTGATGGTTCTTGTTTTCCACGCTGTAATACTTATCACGAACTAATCCTAACACGACCGGTAATAAGCAACTAACTTGAGAAATCACGTTCAGACAGAGCTCATCTAACCCTTCTTCTCTTTTATTATCTACATCTGGTGGCCCAGCGGCAGCCCGCTGCTGCGCATCAGCTGGTACACGGACGGCGGCGGCGCGCCACTGCCCTCGACCTTGACGTCCGCCGCCTTGGGCGCCATGAGCCCGGCGGCCTGCATCGCCTGCCGGTGCCTCAGCAGCGGGTGCTGCTGGTGCAGCGACGACGGCTGTGCTAGCATCGGCAGCTTCAGCCCCTCCACCTGCCCGAGGGGGCCTCCGGGCATCGGCGGCAGGCTCGGCAGCGACGACACGGGGCCGCTGCTGCCTAGGGCGGCGGAGGCGTACGCCGGGTAGTTGACCATGGGCGCCAGCGGGTCCCGAGACGTCGGCGGCAGGGCGAACGGCACGCCGCAGCCGCCCAGGTGCCTCATCAGGCCCTCGTGCACGGACGGGTGCTCTGGCCTGCGCGCGGCTGTTGCCGTCGCGGTCGTCGTGCTCGGGTGGCTGCTGTTCCTGGCGGCCGGGACCTCGTGGTTGTGCTTGCCCTCGTAGGTGGTGATCACGGACTTGAGGTCGTGCGACGCGCGCTCCACGTGCTTCCGCACCGAGCAGCCCGGGTGCGTGCACTTGTAGTAGCTCCTGAACACGGCCGCGCAAAGTGAGACGGGCAATTGGCAAACACAGATCAAGGCCAAGAGCAATTAACAAGCACAGAGCAAGGCCACTTCTTGGGGCTCGGGGTAAAAAAGGACAGTTGTGTGCTTCAGACAGACCTTGGATTTGGATTGCCCTTCACAACCTTCTGCCCATACTTGCGCCAGCGGTAGCCATCGTCGAGGATGTCCACCTCACTTGTCGTCTGGATCACCACTCGGGGCTCGCGAACAGCTCTTGAGGCAGTGCTCATATCAATGGCGTAGGACTCCAGCTTCCTGAAATAATCAGATGGTCAAGTACAGATCGAGAAAGAGCAGTAAGAAATCTATACAGTACAAGATACAATGTACCGACCTTCGTTTGGATTCCAGTTCGTCACCCTCAGCGTCGGCTCCGCTCTGGGACATACTGCCATGAGTCACCCTGTCGCCCCCATCCACCTCATCGGAAACTGCAGAGGTCACATCCAAACCGCCAGCTTCATGGATCTGCATTGATGCTGACGAGTCACAGAGCTCACTGGGAACAGAGGGGGGCGACGCCGCGTCCATGCCGTCGACGTGCAGGTCCTGAACACCCGCATTGTTAAGTCTCGCTTCCGCCATGTTTGAATATGACCCTTGGTTGTCGAGCGCCTCCGCTTGTGCTCCGTCACCAAATGGATGCACAGGTGGGACTCCTGGGCGGCGACTCTGTGTGGGCTTCGGGTGGTTGTGCGTGCCCTTGTAGATGATCTCCGTGATATGCCCCTCATGCGATCGCTCCACCTTCTTCTTGACCTGGCAGTTCGGGTGTGTGCACTTGAAGTAGCTCCGCGGGTACTCGCTGTGCTTCACCTGCTTCTGCCCATACTTCCTCCAGCTGTATCCATCCTCTGCCGGTGTAGATGTGGCAATTGCCGGGTGGTCTCCTCCCCTAGAGTCACCTTCCTCCATGGGCTGGCTGTGTGGGGATGACACGTGTTCATTGCCTGCACCAGTGACAGGTGCAATACGGCTGAGCTTGGAGTCATGAGAACCATTCTTCAAATTTGTCTGCCCACTTTGGTTCTGCTGATTCAGTTTGCCCAGCAAATTGGCCTCTTGTACAGGCTGAATCTTATATTCAGTCTTGATAGAAACATGCGTACTTGGTAGTGGAGGCTGACTGTTGCGCAAAGATTCCTGAAGAAGCAAATTTGATTTAGCTTGAAATGCAAGGAAAGTGACCAGGTATTGGATCAGGAACAAGGAAAATAAAATGGTTCATTCACTTCGAAAACATCATTTTTTTCATATCCTGATTGAACCAAAGGAAGAAGAAAGAAGAACACCAGTTTAACAGTGGGAGCAAAAAACATCTACGGGATAGCCACTGCAGTTGATAGTGAGTATTATTTCATTAAACTTGTAATTATCCAGTCCTACCAGAATCCGGTTGGCCACACTTGTCTTTCTCCATTTAGGATAAGGGGGCAAAATTGTAGTGCCAAAGCTACCAGCCACGTTGCTACAACTGGTGCCATTAAAGCGAACAGAACAGACAACAGTGGCCCAATCATTTTTAAAAAATGATACTGTGTGCCAATCTTACATGTTACAGGTTTGCAACCGATAAAAAAAGGTGGAATAGCCAATTCAGTCCCCGAACTATCACTCAAAGTTCAATTTCGTCTCTGAACTACGGAAATAGTCGTTTTAGTCCTCAAACTTTCGCAACCGGCTCAATTTCGTCCTTGAAAACGAAAATGGTCATTTTGGTCCTCAAACTTTCACATCCGGCTCAAATTCATCCCTGGCCGATAGCCAAATACCCTTTTTACCCTTCTCTGAACTATTCCGTCCCCGAACTATCACTCAAAGTTCAATTTCGTCTCTGAACTACGAAAATAGTCGTTTTAGTCCTCAAACTTTCGCAACCGTCTCAATTTCGTCCTTGAATACGAAAATGGTCATTTTGGTCCTCAAACTTTCGCATCCGGCTCAAATTCATCCCTGGCCGATAGCCAAATACCCTTTTTACCCTTCTCCTATCCCTACGCACTACTCTCTACTGGCGAACCGGAGTTGTAGGTCGTCCTCTCCTGAGCCTTGCGCCTCCTTCGCCGAGTGCGCCCACACCCGATCCATGGCCTGCCTCCGTCGCGGCCGCGCCTAAGATCTGCGCCCGCCGACGCAGGAGGAGGTGCCGGTGTGGTGGATTTGGCGAGGCAGCAGGTAACCAGACTGGAGGGTCCGGCTTTCGCGGAGACGACAGCGACAATGAGGAGCAGAGGGAGCAGCGGGGCAACGCGTAGGGGTAGGAGAAGGGTAAAAAGGGTATTTGGCTATCAACCAGGGACGAATTTGAGTCGGATGCTAAAGTTTGAGGACCAAAACGACCATTTTCGTAGTTCAGGGACGAAACTGAGCCAGATGCGAAAGTTTGAGCACCAAAACTATCGTTTTCGTAGTCCAGCGACGAAATTGAGCTTTGAGTGATAGTTCAGGGACTGAATTGACTATTCCGCCATAAAAAAACTTGCAGAGCAAAATGCTTCTGATTTAACTAAGTGCTCATCTAGACTTGGTGTAAAATTGTGGAAACAGAAATCTGCAACCGCGTGGTTATAGAAATATTTTTTAAGTATAGAGATACTTCTATCATTAGCATGGAAATGATTGTCAACAGGAATAACCTATAGTCTCAAATGGCAGCTAACCTTCTTTCCTTCAGCAGTGTAGTGTGAGGATTTCAGATCTAAAGGCTTGAAAGAAAATGAATCAGGGCCATCTCGAAGTGGAGAGCCTCCAAATCTAATAGGATCGTTGTCATTTGTGCCACCAAGCCTGAATAACTTCCCTGTGGTTGGCGAGGTTTGGCCCTGAAACAATGCATGAAAAAAGAATTGCTTAAGTAACTAATAGCTTCTGTTTTAAAGTGCCTTATTTTCAGTTGATCACCAATTCACCGTGTATCACGTATATAGTGATCTGTTGGTCTTGTTCATATCTCTGAACAGTGAACACATCATGCACATTTAGTTCATTAAGTGTATATAATAAGAACTGAACAAATGCATAATATTCCTATCCCAGCTTCCGCAACATTAACACCCATTATCACAAGACTTCCAAATAGGGACATAAGGGGACATTTGGCTTTAAAATGTGGGGTGTGCTTTTCTAGATTACTGTAGAAAGACTGGAGATTGATGATACCAATTCAGCTTTCAAGAAAACTTTGAAATATATGAATGATACTATACTATTTTCTGCTTTTGAGAAAACAATGGAAGCATGTTTGAAAAGAAGAGACTATGGATGCCTGAAAACAAAGCAGTACTGATCGTGGAACCAAAGTTAAGCTTTCACAAACTTCTGAAGAGGTCAAAAGTTCAGTAAAGCAAGCATTCTTGAACTGCCAATTTAGCATCCCTTAGATGAAAGCAATAATAATTCTGGTATGCCTTCGCACCAAAAGCGTAACCTAGAGAACACATACCATGGCGTTGGAAATGAAGACTGGTGAGTCCAGCAGTGTTGCCGGGCTCAAACCAGGAGGGATCGTGAGGTAGGGCGATGGAGCTCCTGGCACTGAATTATCAGCTCCAGCTACTGTGCTGAACGGCATGCTGAGCTTTGGTACCCTGAATCCAGTTCTTGCCTGCATTCTCTCAGCAAGGCTGCTGCTAGGACTGGACTTCTGGCCAAACTGTGGGGTCATCGGCAGCAACTGTTCGTCCTTCTCAAATCCGGCCTTGGCAACCTCGGTGCCTGGTGGAAACATTCCGGTTTGGAAGTCCCGCATCAAGGATTCTGGTGGATTTGTATCCTTCCACTCCTCCATCGCTACATGGCCTTCCATCTCAGCTTAGGTTGCTCAACCTGATGGGTAAAAAACAGTTACATTTCAGTATTAGTAGTCAATATTTTGGCTAATTATTAGCTAGAAATTCACAAGGCAATAGATATGCAGAGACACTATCTAATTGAAACAAGACAAAAGGGAAACAAGTGGAATAGTCTTTTTGAAGGAAGTACAAATGGAATAGTCTCACACAAATCTTAGCAGCAAGCACCATAATCCACACGCATCAAATTGGGCTGAAGGGAGCCAAACAGGTGAAGCCAGACTGTGCCTGCAACCAGGTTTGAAGAGAAAATATCGATTTCAGTGACAGAACCAGTAAGCACAAAAATTTTCTCAAAGATGGCAATCTGCTTCAACTGGAAGGACAACTACTCGTATACTAGACGGCAATCCTTCAAATATCATCACCCACTGAAGCTGATTCCAAAACTGAAACCGCGTCAGAACAGACGGCCAGTAACAGTAAACGACAAAGGAACACGAAAGGTTAGGTTGATCAGTCGATGCGACCGGCACAGTTCTCCATGAGCGAATAGAAAACCCAAAAAGAAATCAAATACGAAGAAAAAGGGAACGTGGCTGTTCCATCTCGTCTACTCCGAGGGAAGGAAAAGAGATGGCCATGGACCCCAATGGTTGCGTGCTAGCCTGGGGACTCCCCTGTGGCTCGGAGCTCAACAAAGCACATAAGAACAGGGAACAGCTTTCCCTAATAGCTCTTCGAAATTACTGCTGCTGATTATGAAATTCAAGGTAAAAAAAAACATTCAGAGGGAATGGATCACAAGAACAACAGTGGCGAGGAAAGAGAAATGCAGACACGTTCAAGAACCTGCTGATGACTCAAAACGGCGTAGAACGAAGAAAGGTGAAATTTTTGTTGTCCAGAATCGAATGGCCAAGCACAGTCTTCAGCAGAGCACTTCATGTCGAAATCTGCGGGGAGAAGGATGCGCCAGTGATTCCGCGTGAAACACGGACACCCCAGAGATCAGAGAGGGAAAAGCCAGCATTCCAATCTCATCCCCGGCAGGTCGATTGGCGCAGAGCTTCCGCCTTCATGGCGAAATGGAGCGACGGGGAAGACGGGCTTTCGCGTTCAAAAATCAGACAGGCCCGCACAAGAGACAGAAAGAAAAAAACGGACCATTTAACAACGCAACGGCGCGAAATTCGGAAACTGAGCCGTCAGCACTAAAATGACCGAATTCGAAAACGAAATGGTTCCCCAAATCAGGTCAAAATGTCAAATGTGATCTTCCTCGCAGGAACAGAGAAATTAAGATCGCGCAACAGAGAGGAACGCGCGAGAAGCTCCCACCCGAATCCCCTCGCGACAACAGGCCGGCATTTCCTCGCAAATGGCAGGGCGACAAACGAAAGAGTCCACTGACGGAGCCCATCGAGGGAGTGCAGGGTGGGGGTGGAACACGAACCTGTGCTTGGCGAATGAAGAAGAAGATCGGAGAAGGCAATGGCGAGGCACCTCTCCCCCGCCTGCGGTGCTGTGGCCTCTTCTCCCTCGCGACGGCTCAGTCCAACCGATGGCCCAAGAAAAGCGCAACAGGAACGAAGCACAAGGATCAGGGATAAATGATGAGCTGCGGCCGCAGGGAGTCAGGAAAAGAAGGTTCCCCCTGCCATTACTACTCGGCTCCCCCCTCTCTCCCCGCTTTCTCTTTCATCGTTCACAGAATTGTTTTATGCCGGAGAGAGAAGGGGGAAAATAAAGGGAGGAGAACAGAGACAGAGGAGAGGGCGACTGGTGGGTGAGAGCTGAGGTGAGGAGCGAGGGAGGAGGAGGGGCGGTTTGTTTGACCAAGGAGGGTGGGGGAGATGTGCGGAAGGATCCGTTGGGACTCGAGACGAGCGGGTGGGGTGAGAGAGAAACGAAACGGACATGCTCGCCGTTTCTCTCTCTTGCAAACCGCCTTGCCTTGTCGCTCCCGTTTGATCCTTCTTCCGTCTGGTTCGGGTTTTTAATTTTGAGCTTTTTTTTTGTTGGTATGCTTGTTTGGTTTGGAGCTCATGTTGCTTTCAAATCTGTAGATTTTGTACATTTGAGCTGAGTTATTATGTTCGTGTGTCTGGATTTCCGTGGATCTTAGAAGTCGCGTGCAGCTTGAAATAAGAATTTACATCCTTTATTTATATTCTAGCGTTTGCTATTTAAAATTTATAGATATAGGCATGATCCGTGCATGTTGGATCCCAAAACTTAACAAAGCGTTTACGCAAAATATTTCTTATGAAATTTTGGGGGAAAACTACTCTGTAGTCCATACTGTTTATTATTATATTAAATAGAGAAAAGAGTTTAATACTGTTGATAAACATCTAAAAAAGACATACGTATAGACAGAAAAAAAGGGATCAAACCACTCAGTAATTCATGTAGAAAGGCCTTCTTTGCAATAAAGATAACCATAGATGATCTAGGAAAGAAACATAAATACCTCCATGAAAAAAAATGGATAGCCGCAGCTTGAGAGAGAATGCGATAGGGTTGCGAGCCTATCTAACTTTTGTAGAATTGCAGAGCTGTTCAGCTTATTGTTGTTTTGACTTCAAAATTCAAATCTCATGACGAATATTTACAGATAGTTTCATTATTGCTAGAGCGGACAACGCATTACCAATGTATTTTGTTTCAGTGAGTAACCATTGGCCTTTTTGTGTGTGCGAGTAACCATTAGCTTTTTCACTTGATGTGTTTGAAACAAAAAACAAAAGTTGAAGGACTAAATTGGTCAATTTCAATGTTGAGAGATGAAGTTGACCCATTGCACACAGTTCAAAGATGTATATGCCTACTATACCAAATGTTATACTCACTCTGTCCCAAAAAGAATGTCATTCTAGGAATTTTAAAACATATTATTAAAGAGGTCAAATGACCTCGATTGCCCCTATTTATTTGCCATATTAGGTGCTAATTGATTGTTGCATGCCTACATGCACATGCACACATGCTAAATTAAGTAAAACTCATTCTTTTTGGGACAAAATTTAAATTATAAAACGTCATTCTTTTTGGGACGGGGGAGTATGGTTTTAGCAAGCCACCCGATGTTTTGCCTTCTTAAAGTCAATAGTGTTGTTTGCAGAGATGTAGCCATTTTAGGGCATCTCCAAGAGCTCTTGTTTTATAAGAGTAGCTAAAATCTTAATTCAACTATTATGTAAGATGAAATAGGTAGCACCAAGATGATGAAATCCAACAACTCTCTAAATAGAAAACATGATAGCTAATGGGAGAGGTCTTCGTTTTTTGACTACCGAGGGGGAGGAAATAGAAAACATGATAGCTACTGAGTAAAATACAGAGTTCGTTGGATCCGGGTTTTTGATAAACTTTTTTTTAGCTAACTCATCATATATACAAGAGCTCCTGGAGATGCTTTACTGTTTTTTCTCGTGGTCTGGTCTCATTAATTTTTTTTGGTTGGCCCTAACATGGCGTGACTTGATACTCAAATAGGTATTCCTGCGGTTATAAATACAAATCTATTTAGTTTTATCTTACGAAGTCATACTCCGTATTTTTTAGGTCTTCATCTTCTTCTCGTTGATATTATTATTATTATTATTATTATTATTATTATTATTATTATTATTATTATTATTATTATTATTATTATTATTATTATTATTATTATTATTATTTCTTCTTCGTCGTCGTCAGCATCCTCCTGCCTGTGTTCTACTTTTCTCAATTTGCTTGGCGTAGAGTCCCCAGTCTGAACTCCTTCGAGTTCCTTCGACCCGAAGGCTCTCCTCCCAACCTCGCGTCCTAGATCTCGCCGCCCCCTCCCTCCCGTCTCCGGCGTCCTTGCCGCAGCGGACAGGGAGGGAGGCCCGCCGCTCCCCTGTAGAAGTAGAATAGCTATCAGTAGTACTAGCCTTAGTGCTTTGCCTTTATGGCACGTCCTATCCTTCCAGTCGTCTCCGTCGCCGACCGCATCTCCGCCGTGGTTCTTCTCGGGGTGCTGCTCGTCGTCGCCGTCGATGTAAAGGTATGTGGTAATAAAATAATCTCCTTCCCCGGCCTGGATCTTCCCTCACGCTCCTCCGCCCCGCCATCCTCATCTCGCCTTCAAGATTCGGGATCCTCCGCCCCTCCTCCATCGAAGCTCGTCCTCGCCCCGTCCCCGATCAACGCAGCCAGGTTCAACAGATCCCGACTACAAGCGGCACTCCTGCTTCAGGCGCTACTTCACCGACCTCGTCTTCCCCCTGGACATCGACTCGGAGCCCCGCTTTCAACCTCCGGCGATGGCAATACAAGCATCCTTCGGTCGCCCGGTGTACGCTTTCTTGACGGGTCCGTTGATCCTCTTCAACCGTTGCTTTGCACGGCCTTCCATCCGACAGTAGTTTCTACTGTTTCTCGCCGGCGAGGTCGCCGTCGTTCGCCTTCCTGCAGTAGCTGGTGTTCTTTTCCAGTCTTACCAAGTTGTAATTTCGTCCTTCTTGAAGGACTTATCTGTAATATGGCTGCTTAATTAATATATTGCAGTTGTAAAAAAATGCTTGGCGTACATGATTCTTGTTTTGAACCGTTGGGTTTTTTGGAAACAAATTGTACCATTGATTTACAAGTGTGGAGGGAGATCACATTTAATTTGCAGGTTCGAACACGGGTCCCAACCCGAGGATCGGACGTGAGAACGTTGGATGCCGCCGTGTGCGCAGCTGACCGTTGGCACACGCATCACCCTCGTGGCACGGTGCAACCGCAGAAGATTTCTGCGTAAAGATTGAGCAGCAGTACGTGTGGAAGAGAGCTTGAATAAGCCCTTTGGTAACGACGGAGAAGAGTAAAAGGCACTATACGACGGAGCTGGTGCGCGACGCCAGACATGAATTGATGCTGCTGCTCCCGGGCGAGGCGAGCAGAGAGTACGGGTCCTTTTGTTACGGCTTCTCCTGCGGCTCCCAGAGCCGTTTTTGGTGAAGCCTGTAACAAACACGACAAAAAAACCGCTTCGGAGGAGAAGCACCTTGAAATCGCGCTCTCCGTAGCAACGCGGGAGACGAAGCTGAAAAATGTCGCTCCGCCCGCTCCCCCGCAGCTTCGCCTCCCGTTTCCATCCTTTGCCCTCGCGAGGGGCCCATGGACGGACGACGCGGGTGGAGGTGGCCGACCGGCGAGCGCGGTGACGGTCGGTGCGACGAAGCATAGGAAGATGGAGAAGGTGGAGGCGAGCGCAGACGGACGACCGGCCGTTGGCGGTGGAGGAGGTCCCAGGGCACCACGGAGGAGGCGCTCGAAGGAGGTTGCCAGGAGGGCGGCGCGGTGAGTCTGCGGCGGCGGTGGACGGCGAGGGGGCGAGGACGCAGAGCTGGAGGGGCACCAAGTGCGATGGGGCTGAAGAAGCTCGAACCCCCCTAGAGGTCGACGAGGAGCAGAGGAGGCCCTCCCTCGGGGGTCGCCGCAGCGCTCAGAGGAGGTCGCCGGCGATGAAGCCGGGCCGTCGGCGGGGGAGGAGGCCGCGGCGGGCGAGCCCGGTGGCAGTCGCCGCCGAGATTCTTCTGGACCGCCTCCATGGCGACGGGCGCAGGGAGGAGGCCGCGGCGGGCGAGGCTGGAGGTACCCGCCGGCAAGCTTCTCCCGGACCGCCACCATGGGCGACGGGTGTGGACCGCGAGGGCGAGCGTCGGGGGAGGAGCAGTGCGTGGATAAGGATGGAGAAGAGGAAAATAAGAGAAGAGAAAAGGAAAAGAAGGGAGAGAGAAAAAATAAGGAGAAAAAATAATTAGAATGAAAAAGAAAATAGAAAAAGGGAAATACAAAAGAAAGGGTATTCTACACATTTCACTCTCTTATCCACTTTCCACAGCCGGGAGAAACTGTTTGCCAAACGTTTTTTCAAAATGGTTCCAGCTTCACCATTAAATCCGCTACATGAGCACAGCCACAGCCGGAGCTGACACAGCCGCAACCACAACTCTATCAAACGGACCCTACAGTGTACTCCCCCGTCCCGCAAAGACTGTTTATTTAGAGAAATTTAAGACATGTTAGTAGTTATGAAAAATGACCTTATTACCCCTAATTAATCATGCATTATAACTTGAAAAGAGACATCAAATAAGCATTTTATTGGCTCCATGCATTTCTCAGTGCAATATTTTCTTGGTACTTGGTGTTAGTTTAATGAAAAAAATATTTAATGGAATTTATATAAACAGTCTTTGTGGGATAAATTTTGAGGGTTATACGAAGGCCTTTGCCGGGACGGAGCGAGGCCGCCGCGCCGTGGGCCGGGGCGTACGCGTAGGCGTACGACGTGGCAACCATAAATCCAAGAGGCTCCCGTCGCCCCGTACCGTACCCGTACGTACGCGCGGCGCGGCGCGGCGCGGCCATCGGCCCATCGATCAATCGCGGTCGCCCTGCGCGGGCGGGCGGGCGGGCGGCTGCGCGCACGCGCCGGCGGCGCCGCAGTTGAAGCGACGTTTGCCCATGGCTGGAAGGCTGGAATGGACTAGCAGCAGGGATTTACTCGCCTTTTCATGAAAGAAGACGGAGATTTCTTCGTATTTCGCTCCGGATAAACCTAGTAGTACCCTGGTGGATAAACCTCTGGTCTCGCCGGGAACACGAGCATTATCGATCCCCTTTGTTGTTTGTTTTTTTGCAATCAAATTTGAAAGAAAATGAAAAGAAAGAACACAAGCAAGCTGCATTTGAAACTGCATGCATGCTCCATATGCAGAGAGGGGTACCGCTCGTACTGGGCTCTCGTATTTAAAACGGGACCAACGACTCCCTCCAACCACACGCCCGTATCCCACGTACACTAGACGCGAATCTGATGAAGCTCTTCTGTTTACTTACGGTGCATAGTGAATTGGGGGTGGCAAGCAGCAAGGGAGAGGCCGCGCTGCCGCTGCACTCCCCTGCAGGATGCAGCAGCGTCGCGAGACGGCGGGAGCTTGGGAGGGGAGGAGGGCAAGACCAGCAGATCAACCACCGCACAGTGCAGTGGCTGCTGTACCTGTACTGAAGATATGCACCAGACGCAACCTCTGTGCCTATATCTATATATGCTGCTACGTGCAGTACGCATCATGCCTTTTGGCACGGCGGAATCCAACCCACATGCCGGTCAGAATCTCACATGCCCCCCCCGGGCCGAGGTGATCGCAGACGGACGCCGAGGCGAGAGGAGCCTAGCGGGAGAGGCCGGGACGGCGGGGCCGGGGACCTGATCGTCTGACAGCACTGGCGCTGCGGTCCGGAGTGGCCCGGCGCCGTGCTGGGCCAAGCCCTGCCTGCTTGCCCGCGGCAGCGGGTGGATATCCGCGGGGGCCACGCGCGATATCTGGAGCCGACGAGTCGCAGACGCCGCTGCTTGCTTGCTTTGCTCCGCCGCCGCGGATGTTTGTGGCGTCCCCTGGCCCGGCCCGGCTCTGTGACTGCGAGCGGCGAGCCTGTGTGGCCGGCCCTGCCAGGTCTCGCAGCTCACACAATTTCCCTTCCTCTCATCATGTCCAATCTCAAGTACTACGTACATGTGATGTGATGACACTACACGAGCAAGCATTTCAACGTCGCAAATGCTAGCAAAACACAGAAAGAGAGAACACGCCCTGGTGAGAGGGATGGGCCGGCCTTCCATTTCCCTCTGGGCCTCCTTTCCTGAAAAACACATTGCTAATTGATGTACCTCAGTGCCCTCCTTGAATATGGGGATGTAGCGGACGGTCATAAAGATGGGCGTGGTTTAACCTTAAAGGGAACCATAATCGATCCATCGAACCATTCACTTCTACATTTCTACATGGAGCACCAATCGATCCATTTAGCGTTAGCTGAATTACCCTCTGCCCCAATGGATATCATGGATCGACCCATCTTTTCTTCTTCCTTCCTCGGGGGATGACGATCACGGAGGGGATGCATCGAGGCAGCTAGGCGGGACCATCGCTGGAGCACGAGATGGCTGCTGCGGACGACAACTAAGACCATCTCCAGCAGAGTCTTCACCTCGATGTGCTTCTGCAAAATGAAGAAAGAAACAACACTGTACACCCTCCAGCAGTTGCTGCATTCGGTTCTTCAATTTGCAGACACAGCCTTCCCGTGCCGCATGCTCGGGATTTCTCTCTCCCGTCTTCATTCCAACCGTCCTCTTCCTCTCTCCTCCACTCCCCTCCCTCCCTCTCCCTCTCTCCGCATCACCCTCCCTCTCCTTCGCCTCGGGCCCGTGGAGACGCCGGATCCGCCGCGCCTACCACGCCACATCCCGCCTTCATCTGGAGGAGCTCCACGGCAAGCGGGCGGAGTAGCTCGGGCCGGCGGGCGGCGGATACGCGGGCTCGCGGGTGACGTCGGCCGGCGGGCGGAGCATCTCGGGCCGACGGGGAGGAGCTCCACGGCCGGCCGGCCGGCGGGCGGAGTAGCTCGGGGCGGCGGGCGGCGGATCCGCGGGCTCGCGGGCGGCGTCGGCCGGCGGGCGGAGCAACTCGGGCGGCGGGGAGGAGCTCCACGGCGGCGGTCGGAGCACGGGCGGCGGGGAGGACCTCCACGGCCGGCGCACGGAGGAACAAGGACCGGGACGACGTATTTCCATGCCCGGTGCGCGGCGGAGCGAGGGCCGGGGCGGTGAATCTCCACGGTGACGGCGAACTCCCCCGCCCTTTTCTCCGCGGCGTGGGGCACCGGGCGCGAGCTGGCTGCACGGGTCGACGTCGGTGCGGGTGGTTGGACCGGCGGCGCGCGGCCCTCCCCTGCTCCGTCCTCGCTCTCCGTCGGCACCTTGCTACCGTTCCCCGCTAGTGACCTGCAGACAAGCCTCCTTCCCCAACCTCCCCTCCACCGCCCGTTCGATCCCAGCGGCCGCGGGAGGCAACTGTCCAAGAGGATGCAGATGCGCCTGCGCAACACTGCTGCACGGCCTCCTCCTTTGCGCGACCTGGTTCCTCCCTCTCTTGTGCTCAAACCGGTTGCAGATGCGCAACATTGCTGGTGATGGTCTAACGGCGAGGAGGTGGGATGCGGTTGCTGGATGCCGGCGCAAGGCAAGGCGGCGGGAAGGGGGCATCCGCCAGAATGTTGCCAGAATGTTGCCTTGCTAAGCAAATGGCTATTTAAACTTCTGAACGAAGAAGGGGTATGGCAGGATGTGGTGAGGAGGAAGTATTTGAAGGAGAAAACGCTTTGTCAAGTAACTCGTAAACCCGGGGATTCTCAGTTCTGGGCCGGTTTAATGGAAGTGAAGGATCAGTTTCTAGCAAGGGGATCTTTCACTGTAAAGGACGGCAGCCAAACTAGTTTTTGGGGGGATTTTTGGTTGGGAAATAAGAGGTTAAAAGATGAATACCCCTGCTTGTACAGGATTGTTAGGAAAAAAATGCCTCGGTGGCGGAAGTGCTAAGCACAACACCATTGAATGTTTCTTTTAGACGTACATTGAGAGGTGATGCCTTCAGCAGGTGGTTAGAATTGGTGGGGAGGTTGGTTACTGTACAGCTAACGGATGACAAAGATGTGTTTGTTTGGGGGCTTGGCACAAATAAAAAGTTTACAGTTAAATCTTTGTATTCAGATTTGATGAAGCAGGTTGGGGTACCCGCTAGAGGGGCCTTCTGGAAGCTAAAGATACCGTTGAAAATTAAGATTTTTCTATGGTACCTTTGGAAGGGAGTTGTCCTCACCAAGGATAATTTGGCTAAGAGAAGATGGCAGGGGAGTTTAAAATGTTGCTTCTGCAGTTCCTCGGAAACCATCCAACACTTGTTTTTTGATTGTCAATTGGCTAGAAATGTTTGGAGCGTAGTTTGCATCACTTTTGGAATTCAACCGCCTGTTAGCTTTGCTCATATGCTTGGTTCTTGGATGAGGGTGTTCCCAGCCAAGAGTAGAAACCAATGTTTAGTGGGGGTAGCAGCTCTTCCGTGGGCAATATGGTTGAATAGAAATGAGGTGTTTTTCAAAGAGCAAATACTAAATCTTTTTTGCAGGTAATTTTCAGAGGGACGTACTGGACAAGATGCTGGTCGCTGCTGTCTAAAGAGGAAGAGAAAGTTGCTTTGAAAGAGAAGTGCCGTCGTCTGGAGGTCACATCCATGGAGATTTTCAGTAATTTCGGGTGGAATGTTAGATTTAGACTCCAGAATTAGTTATCCCCTTATCTGAACTGTTGTGGCTTTGTTTGGTCTGGATTTCCAGAGCGGTCTGAGTGCTGCGTTGTGTGGTTGGGTCCTGTATCTTTGGCTGTAAGCATTCCATTTGGGATGTGGAGGCCGGATGTTTCATCCTTTATCTAAAAAAAAGCTGTCATCAGACCTGAGGCACGCAGCAATGCAGAATATGCTGATGTTATTCAAAAAAAAAATGTTGATCCTGCACTGTCAAGTCTTATCCATTTGCTACTTGATAATAATTAAGTAATTAACCACAACTTTTACAAATGATAGGGGCATACGGACTATCCCAATGTAAACACTGATTGATTCTACATTTGCAGTATAGGTGTGTGTATGATTCCGTGAATTTTTGGAGCTATCCACCTTGTTTCCTTACCCCAAAAAAAAATGACATAAGTTGTCTAATCTACAGACCCAACATGTTCATTATACCTGTACTTAGCCAATTTAGTAGTAATAAATTTCCTTGCACATGATTATTCTAATTTCTGTTTCTGTTCACAGGGTGAATGATGCTTCAAATTCTTCTGAAACTGCTGCTATATTCAGTATGTATAGGCTACAGGCTTTTCATTCTTATGTTAAAGCATTTCAATGTCTTCCCTTTTTCTTGAGGGAAGTTGCCGCACTTTCATGTGGATGGATTGTCACTTTTCTCTCTTTGATCATTGGTAGCCTCAAGGGACTTCAGGAGCAAAAGCGTGCTACTGCTTTCTCAATCAGGTATCCCCTGCAGTAAATTCATTTAAGCTGAATGACTCTTGCAATGCAGCATGCAAATCAACATATAGGTTTTATTTCAGCATGCAAATCAACATATGGATACCTGAAATAAAACCTATATGGGCCTGAAATGCAGCATGCAAATCAACACACTTAATGAAATGCAGCGTAACCTCAAATAACTGATTTAAATGAGGTTACGCTGCATTTCATTAAGTGTGTTCGGACGCACCTAGAACATTAAATCTAGGGTATCACACCATCCTGTACTAAGGTCCTCGAAGGCTCGAAGTACCCCCGTGATATCATTCTTGTGCTACGTGTTAGAAGCCTCCTCGTTTACATTGCAGGTTGGCAGTCCCGCACGAACCAATTCTTCAGTGGGACTGTTCGTCTCAAATGGATTCAGTGAACCAAGCTCACAAACATCTTTGAAATCCAATACAAGTTGCATCACAGTTATTGAATTGATCATCTAATCAACTCTTTCAGATATCATCAGGCCTTACTGATTTGATTCCTAAAGGCGCCTGTGACTGGTGGAGCAAATGGAAATGACACTAATTTGAACACACATGTGTTGCAGATTTTCTATGACTGATGTGAAGCGCTCTGGTCTGGTCCGCGATGGCACTGTGGGCTAGGGACGGCTGCCGCCACTGCGGCCAGCACTAACATGCCGCTCTCACGCACAAGATGACCGGGATCAGGAGTGTTGCCTCGGGCGATGGATGGCCCGCTGCTGCTAGCGTCGGCATGTTGCTCGACCGCACAAGACGACCAGGACCGAGGGAGTTTCTTAGTTACTATCCCTTATTTGTAGTGTCATTCTCTAGCTGGAACAATCTCTTCTTGTTTGCAGGGCAGGGTTGCATGACCAAAAATATATTTGTTCAAGAAGTATACAGATATTAGCAAGCTATAAGTGAATATTTCGTGTGTTTAAATAACTGGATTTTCTCTAGATTTATTGAACTGAAATTGTTTTTTCCGTTCTGAAAATATACTCTTTTCTTTCAGGGAGTGGAAAGGGTATGATCTGCAACACTTAGATATGGACACGAGTTATCTATTTTGGATGATGACATGAATTTATTGTCAAATTTAATTATTCTCTTAAATGCCAACTTAATCTCAAATTTTGAAGTATTAGAAAGTTCATTTCTATCCATCATTGTTTTTCTATTTATGTTGAGCTTATCACAACATTTTTCAGACCAACAATAGTTGGCATGTTGGAACCGAGCTTGGTTACACCCTGCCATCAAGCGGAGCTACGTTAGATGACACTGGTAAGAACAGGTTAGTATTTCTTATTGCTTCGAATTGTTGCTTCAAACCACACACGCACACAACTTTGGCCACTATAGCCACATACTGGTTACAGTTGATAATGAAGGTCAGGCTTCATCTTGTTGGACAAATTGCTTGCATATATTAGATAGCATTTTAGGATTGCATTTATACTGTTCAGAAGTGCTTATTATTTTGTTCCATACATTTTTTGCAGAGTTCAAATTTGGCTATCGGCTCATTATATACTGATTTGATGCTTAGCTGATTTAGGTTTATGAAGGTTCATACTTCATATGCATGGAGTAATGTAGTAATGTTAGCACACAATTATTTGACTGGAGGGATTTGATAATTCCAATACTCAATTTGAAAAATTGATTCCAGTCCAGGATATCAAGTGAGGTTGTCAGATAAGGGGGTCAGAAGTTGCAAGTTGATTTGAAGTACAGAGATTATAATTCAGAAGTTGCTAGCTGATTAGAAGTCACACAGATCAGAAGTTGCAAGCTGATTAAAAGTTACAGAGGTCAGAAGTTGGAAGATGGTGATGGAGTTGAATTGACGTTCTTCCCTATCAATCAGCATAAGTCCATGACATATATACCTAATAAAATAACTGAGCCAGATAATGTGTGTGTGGTATAGAAAGGTCTTTCAAGATGTCGGAGTTACCATTGTAGTCATATTGTTTCTTATGAGCATTATTTCAAATAAATTAATATATATATATATATATATATATATATATATATATTGAATTTTTTAAACACGTGTCGCACCGGCATTTTACTCGTGTGAATAGTAAAACATGACATGTATTAGTATTAGGACAATTTGCTTTCCCAACAAAGAGTAAATAAAAAATTACTATGCAAATACTATTAGTGTCCGATATGTAATAGTATTGTTTTCTGAAGAAACAATAGATGTTGCATGTGTGACTGTCGGCCAGTCTACAGGGTGGGCATCACAAAAAAAAATCGACTCAAATTGAATATGGTTTCACATAAAAAGTACATGAAGTGCTAATACACTGTAAAAAATACAATTTGCTTTCCGAACAAAGAAAAAAGCAAGAAAAAGAAATAAAACTTACCTTATATGCAAATATTATTGGTGTCCGATATGTATTAGTATTGATTTCCGAAAAATTAGATGTTGCATTTGTGCATGTCTCGGCTGTGAATTAGGTGTTCTTTATAAAGAAATTAGGTGTTGTGTATCGGCCAGGCTACAGGGTGAACCACACAAACAAGATCCATTTAAATCAAATAAGGGTTCCCATAAAAAGTATATGGAGTACTAATACGCTATAAAAATACATATAGACCTTTGGAATAAGATTTATAAAAATAAAATAAAAGTAACATTTTAACCAATGATTGTATTTATAATAAAGCCAAAATTGATTAAGACAACATAAAAAACATACTAGAGAATTATAATATTAATATCTAATATATTTAAAAACTATGACCATAGCAACTCACATCTACGCACGCACACACAATAACTCATACATACACATGTGCACACGTAGTCCTATGAATACGCGCATACATTCCTATCCATATAAGAGTACATCCATGAGACCCATCTGAAGGATCTATAAGATTGATAAAGTCACGACTAGCACTTTGCTATTGACATGCACGTCGCCTACCACTGAAACAACAATTAAATCTTGAAAAATTCAAGAAAATGCGAGCACTCACGTGGAGAGGATTCAAAATGGATAAAAAAACCATTTTTTTCCAAAGTGAAAGAGAGGACCAATGATAGGGATATTGTGTGTGTCTTGATACCATGTTATCTTTTCTTTTCCAATTAGTGTTGGAACTAACAAATTTTTAGAAAAGTATAAAAATAGTAAATGAATCAAGAATCTGTGAAATTAAGTAAAATTTTAGATCTAATGTTTGGGCAAATATACATTAGAGATTTGTAAAATTAACAATTGGTTCTCATCTAGCTTCGAAAAAATAACCAAATAATAGTCTATCTTAAATAGTTATAAATAAATATGCAATATTTCAGTAAAGAAGGGAAACTCAACTAAAGGGATAATTTGATTTATCCTAACCTAAGACGTAAAAGGAGCTAGCTAGAAGAGTAATATGCATATGTGAGCATAGGTCCACACAAGCAAAACATGATTTTTTTATGAACATGACTCACAAGTGATCCATGGGGTTGGGCACTAAAGCCAAGCCAACATAATGCAACCCACATTGGTTTAGCAATGGCAATGACTGACACTTTTGGCAAAACTGTACAGCTTTGACCCAAAACTACCAGCATCATTGCATTATGTATGGGCCTAGGAGGATGGATTCCGAAATAGAGGGATACTCCATCCTAAAATATAGTTACATTTATCTTTTTAAAAAAAGACTAATCTTTAAAATTTGACCAATATCATTTCTATAAATAATTTATTTCAAATAGAAAGGTCATATATTATAATAGTTGACTTCCTGATAAACTGAGTAACATTTTTTGTATTATTAGTATTTATGATTATTTTACTATTCACAATCAAAATTGAAATGATTAGACTTTGAAAAGGTTTGAATATAGATATATTCTGTGATGTAGGGAGTAGCAGAGTGCGAAACGCCAACGAATTCTAAAATCATAATCAAGGTCTGCTACAACGTAGTTAAAAAGCAACCTAAAGGAAATGGCTTGCACATGCACCCAAATATTGTGAGGAAATATGTAATAGTCCAATTACCAAGAGGAGTTATAAAATATGATATTAATGAGGGAAACAGATATGAGTATACACCATTGATTTTATGATGATCTAAATGTCTAGATTTATAAAATAATTTCAAGAGAAGGAGAAATAGAAGAAACACATATCTACTACGTGTTGCAAGGAGGTGAAGGACCGATACGGCGAACCAGAGAGGGGGGGGGTGAATGAGAGCCGATAAAAATTCTTCTCGAAGGAGATGGAAGCTCCAACAAGATGAACACGAGTTCCACCACACGTCTCCGACTTACTACCCAAGTTGGCCAAGCCCACGCAGCCACTGGAGTGCTACTGGACCTAGGAACCAACTCCCAACCTCACAGACCCGAGAACGCAGTGGAACACAAAACTTGAGCCTCACTGACCTACACCGGTCAGGCCGGTGAGCACCACCGGTCAGACCGATCCTTACTGGTGAAACCTGGCGACTTCCACAGAACAGCTCTACACCGGTCAGGCCGGTGCAACACACCGGTTAGACCGGTCTCAGCCAGAAAGCCCCAAAACACCAAACAGGCTTACCGAGCTCCAAACTGAACCCAACTCGAAACAGCAGCAACATGGGACAACAGGGAACACACCCAAACGTTCACCCGAGCAAATACCCAACAAGGGTTGCACCGGTCAGACCAGTGAGAGGCATCGGTCAGACCACTGTGACCTGAGCTTCTCGGGATGAACAACACCCGCAGGTCAACACCCCCAAATCCAAACACCGATCTCCCGAATCGCTTCACGGACTTGCGCAAGACTTTGGGAATAGTAGGAACACCTCATGGGAGTCTATAGCCAAGTTTATGTCCACCAAAACTTGCCAAATCAAGAGGAATCCAAGAAATCCTGCCAAGAGCTCCTCTAACCCTAGAGCACCGAAAACCCCAAAATCGAGCCCCTTAACTCATGGATTTGGGAGGGGAATCAAAGGGAAAAGAACCACGAAGGGTTCACACATACACCCCCCACCAAATCCCGAAGAGCAAGGTCCTGAAAACACACCAAGAAATCCACCAAGAGAGGGCATCGAAAATCACCACCAAGAACAACCGGAAACAACACAACCAAGCCTTGAGGAACCACGCCGAATCATCTATACATACCAAGAGGTTCATACAAGGTCTAGCTTGACGCCCGATCATACAACCCTCTCACAAGATCTCACCATGAAGCTCTCAAGCTAGTCCTATGGAAATCCTAAGAAAATAGGAAAGCAAATGAACTAGAAGAGCTGGCTGCCATCCTCTCACCTCTTGGGTTATATGGAGGCAACCAAAGTCTAAAATACCCTTACTAGCTAATTAGGGATACATCCCCTTGAGGGCGAATTCTGAAATCTTTGTCATCGCTCCATCGGACGGATGCCCGGCAACCGCAACCAGCTTAGCCTTGACGCAAGCCTTGCGATCCCGACGCGTGTCCTCCGCTTCGAAGTCTCCGGACTGCATCGTCGCACACCGGTCAGACCGGTGCTCCTCACAGGTTAGACCAGTACCCACCGGTCAGACTGGTCTGGAGCTGCTGCAGCTCCGTCTTCGGTTCTTCGGTCTTGGCTTTGTGGATCAACCAAGGAACCCAATGGTTTTCTGGTGAACCACCGGAAACCCCGCGAACTCGGTGTAGCCTCCGCCAATAGCCACTCATGACTCAACTCCCACGTAGTCCCGGCTCGACCTTGGTTTTGAGGCTCAACCAAGAAACCGTCCATGACTTCATCTTGCTGTTCATGCCACCATGCGGCCCGCGCTTGACCCCACTGGCCACCGGGTCCCTCGAACGAAGCCTACTTGTCTTCTCCACACCCGGAGGCCTCACCGGCGTCGACCTTTCGCGCTTGTTCTTCACCTGCACCAACACTAGTCAAGTCGCAACATGCACCTGCAATACTTAGCCAAGAATCAGTCCACACAACGTTGTCAATCCCTCATCACACCAGGAGGCGACCATCCACCGGTCCTCGAACCACACATGGTCCTCAGGAGGCAACCTTAGTCAAGGAACATGCACAACCATTGGGAACCACTGTGCATCCCAAATCTCCATGTTGCAAAGAGGCTACCTCTATAACCAGTTCAGTTCAATAGCATAACTCTTCAAAGGAGAACAAATACAAATAGGATTCTAGGATTTCTCTAGAGACAATGATCTAATATTTTAGGTTACACAACTACAAAGATATGTGTGCAAACATGGAGGGTTTAATTTGCTAGCATGAGCAGAGTGGTGGCCACTATGAAAAAATATGTCACAATTATTATGGTCAAAAGATAGGAGAGAATTATAACAGAATGGCGTGCCCAACATGATACTATGATGTAACTTCTAAACCAGAAGACAAGGAGATAATGAACATTTTAGAGGGTTTTAGAGGGTGTATGTGTGTCGGTGTTTTAGACCGGCAACCTACTAAGGGGAGTACCCGAAGTAGATGAATGTGGCCTCGCCGAGATCGGTAACTCGAAGGAAGAGACACGTGGCACACAATTTAGACAGGGTCAGGCCGCGAGGTGCGTAATACCCTACGTCCTGTATGCTGCGTAGCTCTGGATTGATTGGGTGTGATTACAAGATGGCGTAATCTTATGCGTATGAGAGAGGAGGGGTCCCTGCCTCGCCTTATATAGTCCAGGAGGCAGGGTTACAAGTCGGTTTAGGGAGAGAGTACTAGTCGTGTACATCTAGGAGTCCTCTACACTGTACATGGTATGCGTAGCTTCCTATCCGAGTACTTCTCCACCGTAGTCCTTGCGCCTCACGCCAACAGGTACCGTGCGGCACAAGTCGGGTAGTCCCAGGGGCCCACCGA
This sequence comes from Cenchrus americanus, assembly GCA_947561735.1. NCBI lineage: Eukaryota > Viridiplantae > Streptophyta > Magnoliopsida > Poales > Poaceae > Cenchrus > Cenchrus americanus. Next base: position 252,377,611 of record OX387241.1, read on the forward strand.
GTAGTCGTCCTGGTACCCACCGAGGTAGTGGGCCCAGGGAGGTCCATACGACAAGCCCCCGAGTACTTTGTAGTCGAGTAGGATAGCTTCGAGTAGTCTTGACGGCCTTAACGAGTAGTGCTCAAGCGTCCCCGAGTACTACAAGCCAAAAGTCCTCAAGAATATTTGAAGCATCCCGAGGCTGGAATGTACTCCAGCTGATATTTGAGTAATCCTGAAGTCTTCTCGAGTAGTCCTAAGCATCCTCGAGTGCTGCTCTTGAAGGTCTTCAACAATACCCGTGTTGTCTTGAAGCCGAAGCTGATATAAAAGTGTGATTGCAAAATCACACTCCATATGGAGTAGCCCCCGAGCCTTAGGTTGAGTTGTAGACTCTGGCTGAGGGTCCATCTAAAGTTCTGGCAAGATTATCCCGAAAAATCCGGAGAAAAAACCGAAGGACACATGACACGGAGCCCCCGAGCCTTGAGTCGAGTACTTCCTCTTGAATTGAAGGGTCATCTTGTGTGTAGAAAGTGTCCTGAGTTGCTCTTGAATCTTGTCGCTACCCAGGGAGTTGAGTAGACGTAGCTGAGCCCCCGAGATGAGGCGCGTCGACTAGTAGAAGTTGAAGGGTCAGGCGCCGCCGCTGAATCAGCCGCCTGGAGACTTATCCATCCGGCCGTTGGAGGAGCCGCTGTTGACTTATAAATAGAAGCCGAAGCCCTTAGGGTTTTTTCACCCCACGCACTTGCAGCCATTCCTAGCAGATCGTGCCTAGAAACCACCGCCAGTGCGCACTGCCGCCTTAGAGGGGAGTGTAGATCCAAGCGCGCTGCCGCCGGAAACCACCGCTGTAGCCCCCGAGCGAATGCGAGTGAAGACCCGATGCACTTGGAGGATGAAGCCCTCGCCGTCAAAGAGCTTGAAGACCACCGGTGGGAAGAAGAGGTCCCGCGAGGAAACCACCGGATCCGTCGCCGGGACATCACCGCCGGTGTCTCTGCTGCGGCAAAATCCCAATCAGGAGTGGAAGAAGTCCAAGGCGAAGACTGAAGATCTGCTGGCTCTCCTCAACAGTGGATTTCTGTGGGAGAAGGAAGTCGATATGTGGCGTGTCACTGCGGGAGATCCGTATCCCATGGAGAAGAACCCAGACGAGATCCCCATGTTCACGCGATTCGCGGAGCGAGGGTTGTCTCTCCCGGTGAGCAATTTCTTCAAGGGGCTGCTGGAGTACTATGGCATCGAGTACCTCAACCTCAACCCCAACGGTATCTTCCACACCTCCGTCTTCATTCACTTCCGCGAAGCTTTCCTGGGGATCAAACCCCACTGGGTACTTTTTTGGAAATTCTTCCGAGTGAAGCCCCAGCCAAGCGCCAACAACCCCCGAGTAGTGGGGGGAGTCGGCATCCAGATGCGCCAGGATGCCACGGAGCAATATCTCACGTACAAGCTGATCGACTCCAATCAAGATTGGAAGTTAAAATGGTTCTACATCACCAATCACCACCCGGAGCTGCCGAAGCCGAGGGGAAGCAGCCGAAGCACCGGCCCTGGTGGAACTCTGAGCCAACGATGTAGGAGGGTATCCAGCTACCCGAGCTGCTGGCGAAGATCAAGGCTTTGAGAGAAGCCGGGCTGAGGGCCGAACATGTGGCCTTCAGCTTCATGAAGCGAAGGGTGCAGCCGCTGATGGCCCGCGACACCTTGGGCTACCAGTACACCGGCGACAGCGACTCATCACGGATGCCTGGTGATGAAGTTGATGACGATGACATCGTTGATAGACTGGGCAGGATCTTCAAGGACATGCCGGCGTACACGCCGTGCCCCGTGCCCGAGTACTCCGTCGCGCGTCCACCCAAGGAGGTCAGTAGCCGTACTGAAGGCGGGTACTGATTATGTAGTAGTAGTCGTACTCATCCGATGTGCTTCTTGCAGGACGACGTAGTGAAGTTCGTCTCCGAGCCGGCGTCGCCTCCTCGACTTGCCGAGATCCCGGATGAGGGAAGGGGAAGGCCAAGGAGCGCCGCGAAGTCGGTGAAGGGGACAACACCGTAGTCGTGGAAGACACTTCGGAGGAAGATGATGAGGAGACGCTGTAGGAGCGCTTCCAACCGCGGTCGAGATTCAGCCGTCCTGGATTGTCGCATGTCCCTCTCGTTCAGGATCCGCCAACTAGCCTGGAGGCTAGTTTGCCTGCGCCGCCAAGGAGTCCACGCAACGTGGCCCGCAAGCGCGTGACCAAGAAGCTTAAGGTCACGGAGACCACATCTCAAGATGTAAGCTTTCTTGAGTAGAGTAGTCGAGTACTTGTGTCTCGATGTAGTGTGCTGACGATGATACTCCATTGCTTGCAGGAGATTCCGCCTTCCGACCCCATAGAGCAGGGGGACGAAGGCGACTGGGATACGGTGGGGGAGCCGGCCGGAGGTAGCCGCAGCCCAGCCCCCACTGTGGAGGAGCTCATGGCGCAGCTGACGCGCCAGCCCCCAGTTGTTGAGGGGAGCACAGAACCAACCACTGTTGATGCTGAAGAGCAAGCGGCTACTGAGGCACAAGAGGAGGCGCCTCCCGAGGCTGGACTGGTCGACATTGCCAGCATCCTGGGCGCCCCAACCGTGATGGTAGTCCGGTCGAGCCTGTAAGTGAAGATCTTCCCCGAGTAGTACATTTGGTTTGGTAGTCGTACTGGGTTGACAACCAATTGTGTACTCTGCAGGAAATCGACGGACTTGACCTGGGATGTGGATGAACCCACTGCGACGGTGGCGGAAGAGGAATCCGCGCCGGCCGCTGAGAAGTCTGTTCCCGCCCCTCAGGCAGAATCCGAGGCGCCGGCCGTGGAGACTGCATTGCCAGAGGCCAGCATCGTAGAGGGTGAGTACACTGCGCGAGTGCAGGTAACCTCTAGGAGTAGTCGTAGCCACCGATGGTGACTAATCCCGTGTCTTCTTGTTGACAGGTGCCGAAGCCGAGGGAAGCGCTATTCCCAAAGCAGTGCCCGTTGAAGGCCTGGCACCGGAGACCCAAGGAGTTGCTGAAGGAGCCCCCGAGCCGATGGAGGTAGCCGGTGGAGAAGCCCCCGCAGTGGCCGAAGGAGAGCACAACGACATGCCGCCAGAATCGACTCTGGAGGTTGTCGTCCGTTTGCCGGAGATCCAGGACGCAGAGCCGATCGGCTCGGCACCAATGTCTGGAGCTGCCACGAGTAGTCGTGGTGGAATTGAGTTGCTAGCAGATGACCTTGTCGACCCAGCGGCGGTAGCTCGCCACTTGGAGGCGATGCGCCAAGCCGAGAAATGGATGAAGGTGAGTTGTCGATACTCTGAAGTAGTCGATCTGCCTTAGAGTGTTGAGTACCCAATTGACATCTGTTGTCTGCTGCAGGATGTTGCGGAGAGATCGCGCCAGAAGTCTGGCATGCTCCAGGGGTACGACGACGCAGTGCTCCGGGCAGAAGCCTTAGAAGAACAACTTGTGAAGGCCCGGAAGCACTCCGCCGCGCTTCAGTCGAAGCTGGATAGCGCCTTCGCCCAGTACCACAACGAAGTCCAGGACATGCAGGCGAAGAGCGACGAGCTTGTGCGGAAGAACAAGTCACTCCGCAACAAGAATAAGGGTACATGTTGTCTTGTCGAGTACCCATTGGAAGTAGCTTGTAGTAGTCTGACCCGCCTTGCCTTGTTGATTGCAGAGCTTGAGACTCGTGTCGAGCAGCTGAGGGCCTCAGAATTCGACATGAAGAACCTCTTCTACCGGGAGAAGGAGGCCCGTGAGGTACTTGAGTATGACTACAAGCAGTTGGCTTATGAGTGCGATAAGCACATGGAGCTGCGCATAGCCTCCGATCGTGACCTCGTCAACTGCTACAAATCCTTGCAGATGCTGAACGAGGACTGCGAGAAGCTGCGGGCCTAGATGAAGGAACTCGAGGAGGCTGCGCTTCCCATCGCGAGGCTACTGGTGCCTCACCCCGGGGGACCGAAGATAGCTCCATTGGTGGACCGGCTGAGGGAAGCACCCAGTCGTTTGGCGATGTACGTGAAGCACTTGGCGAAGTCGATCCCCAACCAGATCCTGGCATATATGAAGTCATACTTCCCGAAGGCTCCAGTTGACGTGGTCGCCGGCGGACTAGCCGCCAACTGCACGGACGAGCAGTACGCGGAGCTGCTGGAGCAAATGGCGCCCATTGCGGAACAAGTCGCCGAGAAGCTCAACCTCCAGTAGTCCTGTAGGGTTAGCTCGTAGCAGTAGTTGTAGATAAACAAAGCTGTAATGAACTTGTTTAAGTATGAATGAGAAAAACTTCCATAAATGAGTACTCGTTGTCGCGATGTGTGTATGCGGAGTCCCATCATGGAGTTGTCACGAGTAGTCGTACTCGCCAGTAGACCCGTTGAGGGAAAGAGACAGTAAATCAGTTGATGAATAATCAAACTTTATTACTGAGAGAAGTACACCTGGATGACCAGGGCCGTTTTACAAGAGTAGTCGCTAGGACCCGGAGGCCGCCTACGGCTAAGTAGTGCTAGGGCGTAGAGCCACTTACAACAGTAGATCCGTTAGTAGCCGTGTAGGCTGGATCTAGGAGTACATGGTCTCTCAGTAGACCGCTGCTGGAGTCCTTTGTTTGCTCAGAGAAGCCCAAGATCCGTTAGTAGCCATTAGCGCTGGATCTTGAAGTAGAGTAGTCCGGAGACTGGTGCTTGGACCCGGAGGCCGCTTACGGCGAAGGGGTCTTTGAGTAGTCGTGTAGACTTGAGCCCCCAGGGTAGTCAGTAGACTAGGCATAGAATCGACAGAGCTGGTCGATGCTCCACGAGTTGTTGACGTCTTCGCCTTCGAGCGTCTGGAGGCGATAGGAGCCCGGTCCGGTCACCTTTGCGACTGTGAAGGGACCTTCCCAGGGCGAGCTGAGTTTGTGTAGTCCTTCCGTGTTCTGGATGTGGCGGAGGACAAGATCGCCAACGTTGAAGGAGCGTTCCTTGACGTTGCGATCGTGGTAGCGTCGGATACCCTCGAGGTATCTTGCTGATTGGACGAGGGCGACACAGCGAGCTTCTTCGAGTCCATCGATGTCAACTCATCTACTGTCTTCAGATATGCCTTCGTCGTATTGCTCCACTACAGGTGAGTCCCACATGACATCAGCAGGGAGGATTGCTTCGGAGCCGTAGACCAAGAAGTATGGCGATTGTCCCATCGCCTTGGAGGGTTGAGTACGTAGCCCCCAGAGCGCATTGAGTAGCTCCTTGATCCACTTTGCTTCCTTTGGTGTTAGCAGCGCCGTGTAGTCGCTTTTTGAGATTGTCGAGCACCATCCCGTTGGCGCGCTCGACTTGTCCGTTGGCCTGAGGATGGGCAACTGAGACATATCGGACGTCGATCCCGCTGTTCTCGTAGTACTCCCAGAACTGGTGATTGTTGAAGTTGGAGCCCAGGTCTGTGATGATGCGATGGGGTAGTCCGTAGCGATGTACGAGTTCATCCAGGAAGTCGAGTACTCTGTCAGCCTTGGGGCATGTGACCGGCTTGACCTCGATCCACTTGGTGAACTTGTCGATGGCCACCAGTACTCTGTTGAATCCACCTGGCGCAGTTGGGAGTGGCCCAATCATGTCGAGCCCCCAGCAGGCGAAAGGCCAGGTTGGCGGTATGGTGACTAGCTTGTAGGCCAGGACGTGTTGTTGCTTAGCGAAGTATTGGCACCCTTGGCACCTTCTAACGAGTTCTTCAGTGTCGCCCAGAGCTTTGGGCCAATAGAAAGCTCGTCGGAAGGCCTTGCTGACCAGCGTGCGAGAGGACGCGTGGTTGCCACAGACGCCTTTGTGAATCTCCTCCAAGATGCCCTTGCCTTCTTCTCGGGGAACACACTTCATGAGTACTCCAGAAGATGCGCCCTGCCTGTAGAGCTTGTCTCCGACTAGGACGTAGGACTTGGCACGGCGGATGAGTTGCTCGGCCAAGTTCTTGTCCGAGGGAACCTTCTGTTCGCTGAGGTAGTCGATGAAGGGTTGTCTCCAGTCCACGTCGATCATCATGACCTCCTGGCCAGCCATGGGATGTGCTGGATCAGTGGTCGGTGGCGCCGGCTCCAGGATGGATGGTGCGTGAAGCTCGTGGATGAAGACACCCGCTGGTACTTGAGCGCGAGTAGAACCAAGCTTCGACAGGACATTCGTTGCAACGTTGTTGTCGCGAACGACATGATGGAACTCGAGACCATATAATTTGTTCTCGAGCTTGCGGACTTCTAGGAAGTAGGCGTCCATGTTCTCCTTGTTGCGGTCCCAGGACTTGTTGACTTGGTTGATGACCACTGCGGAGTCGCCGTAGACTAGTAGCCGCTTTATGCCCAGTGAAGCCGCGAGGCGGAGCCCGTGTAGCAGAGCTTCGTACTCGGCTTCATTGTTTGAGACCTTCCAGAAGATCTGCAAGATGTACTTGAGTTGTTTGCCCATTGGAGAGATCAAGAGTACCCCTGCACCTGTGCCTTCGAGCTTGAGCGAGCCGTCGAAGTACATCACCCAGTGCTCTGGCGCTCGGTTGGAGTAGGTAGTTGATTCACCCGCCACTCCGCCATGAAGTCGACTAGTGCCTGCGACTTGATGGTTGTGCGTGGTTTGAAGTCGATGTTGAGGGCGCCGAGTTCGACTGCCCACTTGGAGATTCTTCCAGTAGTATCTTGGTTCCGCAGGATGTCACTGAGCGGGTAGTCGGTGACGACGGAGATCGAGTACTCCTGGAAGTAGTGTCGTAGCTTCTGCGAGGTGATGAGCACTGCGTACAGAAAGCTTCTGTACTAGCTGGTAGCGTGCCTTGGATTCTGACAAGACCTCGCTGACGAAGTAGACTGGGCACTGGACTGGATAGGCGTGGCCATCTTCCTTCCGCTCGACGATGATGGCAGTACTGACCACGTGGGTAGTCGCAGCGAGATAGAGCAGTAGCTGCTCGCCTTTGCGAGGAGCCGTGAGGATGGTGGCTTTGATAGGAAGTCCTTGAGCTGGGCAAGGGCTTGTTCTGCCTCTGGAGTCCACACGAACTTCTCCTGGTGTTTGAGTAGTTTGAAGAAGGGGAGCCCCCGTTCTCCAAGCTTCGAGATGAATCTGTTCAGAGCCGCCATGCACCCGGTTAGCTTCTGCACATCCTTGATGCACATGGGAGCTTTCATGCTGGTGATGGTGGAGATCTTCTCGGGATTGGCTTCGATGCCGCGGTGGCTGATGATGAAGCCGAGTAGTTTGCCCGACGGTACGCCGAAGACGCACTTGTTCGGGTTGAGCTTCCAGCGATACTCTCGCAGGGATGCGAAAGTCTCTTCAAGATCTGCGATGAGCATGTTGGAGTTTCTGGTCTTGACGACCACGTCATCCACATGGGCTTCGACATTCTTGTTGAGTTGCCTCTTGAAGAAGGCCTGGATAGCTCGTTGGTAGGTGGCGTCGGCGTTCTTCAACCCGAAGGACATGGTCGTGTAGCAGTACGCGCCAAACGGGGTGATAAACGCGGTCTTCTCCTGGTCTTCTTCCTTGATCGCGATCTGATGGTACCCGGAGTAGCAGTCGAGGAAGCAGAGCAGATCACAGCCCGCCGTGGAGTCGATGACTTGATCAATCCGCGGCAACCCGAAGGGGTCCTTGGGGCAGTGCTTGTTGAGGTCAGTGTAGTCGACGCACATTCTTCACTCGTTCGAGTTCTTCTTGCGGACGAGGACGGGGTTGGCGAGCCACTCAGGATGGAAGACTTCTCTGATGAAGCCAGCTGCGAGTAGTTTGGCGAGTTCCTTCTTGATGGCGTCCCGTCTGTCGTCGGCGAAGCAGCGGAGGTGTTGTCGCTTCGGGGTAGCTTTAGGGTCGACGTTGAGTGAGTGCTCAATCAACTCCCTGGGCACCCGTGGCATGTACGCTGGTTTCCATGCGAAGATGTCGCGGTTAGCCCGGAGGAAGTTGATGAGTGCGTCTTCTGTCGAGACCCGCCCCGATGGTGGTGGTCTTGCTGCTGTCGCCTGTCCCGAGATCAACTGTCTTGACTTGAACCTCCTCAGCCGACTGAGGCTTGTTGGCTTTGTCCGACTTCTCTGGGATGTCGAGTTCACTTGGGGCAAGCTTCTTCGACGAAGTATAGATCTCCATCATTTCATTGGGTAATTGATTCGTGCATGCGATTTCCACGGCTTCTGTGTCGTAGTCGTGCGATATCTTCAAGTCCCCTTGCAGTGAGAGTACACCTGCTGGACTTGGCATCTTGAGTACCAAGTAGGTGTAGTGGGGTACCGCCATGAACTTGGCGATAGCCGGTCTGCCAAGGATGGCATGGTAGGACGTCTCGAAGTCCGCGACTTCGAACTTGACGTACTCGGTACGGTAGTTGTCCCTTGTTTCTCTGAAGGTAACTGGCAGAACCGCTGAGCCCAGTGGGATAGCCGCGTTCCCGGGGACAATGCCGTAGAAGGGCGAGGTGCTCTTGGTGAGCATGTGGGTGATGTCGAGGTTCATCTTCTTCAAGGTCTTGGTGAAAAGAACGTTGAGCCCGCTTCCACCGTCGATGAGGACCTTGTTGAGTTTGGAGGCCGCGACCACCGGCTTCAGGACGAGTGGGAACCATCTTGGTTCAGAGAAGCTTGTCCATTGATCCACGTGGGAAAAGGTAATGGGTACCTCCGACTACCTGAGAGGGGTCAGGACCGCTGGTTCAATGCTCATGACTTCTCGACGGGTAGCTTTCTGAGCCCGTCGGTTGGGTAGTCCGCTGAAGAGGACGTTGACCGTCTTGTCGGGTTCCTGGAAGTTGCCGTCGCCTTTGTCGTTCTTCTTGTTGCCTTTCTTGTCGTGAGGCTGCCGTGGCTCTAGAGTATCCTTGAGTGCTCGCCGGAGTTGGTAGCACTGCTCGGTGGTGTGGTTGCCGTCCAGATGCCACAGGCACTTCTCTTTCAGCAAGTCTTTGAAGCCGCCGGAAGTCTTCTTCGAGTTCTCCTTCGCAGGGCACTGGATAGCCGCGACAGTGTTGTCTGGCTTGCGCTTGCGGTTGGGACCCGAGTAGTTGTTGTTGCGACCGCCTTGGTTCCTGTTGTTGCTGCTGCCGCTGCCCGTGTTCTGTTTGCTTTTGCCATGGATGGCATCGTACTTGGCGTTGGCCTTGTCTTCTTCATCAGCCCAGGAGGTGATCATGTCCTTGAGGTGGGTGATGGAGCTTGGGCGGCGACGGCCGAAGTCTTCGAAGGTGCGACGGTGGTAGAGTCCGTCTTGGAAGAGATCGATGACTTCTTTGTCAGAGACATCGACTACTGTGGTGCGCTTGTCGAAGAAACGCCGCATGTACTTGCGAAGGGTCTCACCTTGTTCCTGCTTCACCATAGCCAGGTCCATGCGAGTACCCGAGCGGCCCATAGCGCCCGTGAAGTTGCTGGTGAACTGCTCCTTCAGCTGGTCCCACTTGTCGATCGAGTACTTCTCAAGTGACTCGAGCCATGTAAGCGGGGCTTGGTCCAGATAGAAGGGGAAGTAGAGGGACTTGGTGTCGTTGTTGCCACCAGCGTTCTCGATGGAGAGGGCGTAGCATCTGAGCCACTGCACTGGATCTTGCTTTGCATCGTACTTGGTGATTCCCAGAGGCTTGAATTTCTCTGGGAGGAGTAGGTTGCGAAGTCGCGCAGAGAAGGCAGGGAAGCCGTCGTTGTCGCCTGCCGTGGAAGCCTTCTTGCGCCGTAGTTCTTCGATTTTCTGGCGGGCGTCGAAGCCGCCATGTGAGGCGCCGGAGACGTGGCTGTCCACGTGGCCTCGGCCACCGCGGTCGCCACCGCCTCCAGCTCTCCTGTTAGCCCCATGGTTGGAGCTCCCGCCGTCGCTGCCTCCACCTCTAGGATCGCGGTGAGGGACGATCTCCCGGTCACCACCAGCACTGTTGCCACCGTGGGAAGCTCCACCAGCTGTTGCCCGAGTACGGTTGGGGTTAGCTGGTAGCTCCCCTCGAGTACAGTTGCGACCATTGTCCGCACTGCGACTTGTGTCTTCATTGTCGCGGTTCCTGACGGGAGGTGGTTGAGCGACCCTGGTGTTGACTCGCATGAAATAGGCGTCTTCCGTGAGCTTGGCGATGACTTGCCCCGCGCGCATCCCCTGAGTCTGACGTGCTATTGTAGTGATAGACATGAGGCATTGCTCTGGGGTAGTGTGTACCCGGCTCTCAACTTGGTCGAGTGCTTCAGCGAGGTTGCGGATGGGGAGGGACTCGCGGAGACGTCGGCGCCGTTCGTTCCGCTTTCTGTTGCATTCACGTCGGGCGTCTCTGTTGGCGGCGGTCTGAGGACCAGGAGCGTCCCAGTGGTCGATGGATGACCACTCCTCAGTGATGAGTGATTGACAACGGGTGTTGGACTGATTCTTGGCTTAGTGCGCAGGTGTAGGCTGCGGCCTAGTTCGTGTTGTTGCAGGTGAAGAACGGGCGCGAAAGGTCTTCAGCCTTGAGGGGCCTCCAGGAGATGGAGAGACAAGTAGGCTCGGTTCGAGGGACCCGGTGGACGACGGGGCCGGGTGCGGGCCACATGGTGGCGACACGAGCAAGACGAAGTCATGGACAGACGAGCCGGTGCACGGTGGCGGTCAAGTCAAGTGGTTTGGCGGGAGGCCGAACCGAGCACGCGGGGTTTGGTGGTTTGCCCACAAAACCATCGGCGGACGGTTTCTTGGTTTGGGCCTCAAAACCAAGTCCGAGGGCCCAACACGACGGAGACGGGATCCGGCGTGTCGGGAAGCTTCGAGGCGGAGGACACGCGGCGGGATCGCATGGCTTGCGTCGGGAGGGCGCGGGGTGCGGCAAAGGCGTGGCCGTCCGATGGCAAGACCCACAAACATTACCTAAATGCCCCTACGTGGGTTGTATCGCCAGTAGTTAAGTTAGGGGTAGTCGAGTCATTTACCACTCCGGCGGGACCTGATATATAAGCCATGAGTGTGTGTGGATGGCTCCCTCTCTCCGCGACTTAGGGTTTCATTTCCTCCCCCTCTTTCTCATTTTCGTAGCTATTTCTCTTCCATTTTCTCTAGGCTAGCATGAGAGCTTCATGAGAGATTTGTTGAGAGGGATGGATGCTAGGGCGGCATGCTAGAACTTGTGAATCTTTCCTTGTTTGTATAGAAGGTTCGGGGTTGTTTTTCGTGGCCTTTTTGTGCTTGTTTTCGTGCCTTTGTTCCCGGTTCGATTCCGTGGATTTGAGTGGGTTTCTCCCCGGATTTCTTTGAGGGATACATGGATAGATGTCTCGTGCATCTTTGTGATTGATTGATCTTGTGCCCTCAAACACCGGGAAACCACTTGGATTCGAAGTTTTTCGTTCGGTGCTCTAGCTTTTGGTGGTGCTCAAAGGATTCGCGATTCCCGGTGATTTAGGGAGTTAGGAGGCAAGATTTTTGGGCTATATCATCCTTGTGTGACGCTTTTCAAGTCCCCAAACCCTTGTCTCCACAGCTTCAACCGTTTGGGAAATCCGATGATGATTTGGGGAAGTTGACTTTCGGGGTCGTGGTTTTTCTGTTCTGTCCGCGCGACGCGGACGGTCCGCGGGGTGGTCGCGGACGGTCCGCGGGTGGCCTGTTCGTCGCGTGTTCGTCGTGTTCTTGCGCGTCCTTGCTTTCGATCCGTTTTGGCGTTTGGTTTTTGTTGCAGCCAGTTTGCGGACGGTCCGGGCTCGAGTAGCGGACGGTCCGTGGGTGGCGCGGACGGTCCGCCCGACCTTGGCGGGACGGTCCGTTTTTCTCGGGTCGCTTCGGTGGTTCCGTGTGCTTTAACGGACGGTCCGCGGTGTTGGGCGGACGGTCCGCGGTGCTTTGCCGCGGACGGTCCGCGGCTTCGGGTCGGACGGTCCGCGAGGCTCGCGCGGACGGTCCGCCCCTCCCGGCCGGGACGGTCCGCCGCAGCCCGTGCGCTTTGCTTCTTGGTTCGATTCCTCCCTTCCCTTTCTAGTGCTTCCGTGTGTGCTTCAAGGAATCGTTCCTAGGACTAGAGGTTGATCCATAACCTCGTGGTCTTGGCGATTGGTGTGTGATTCGATCCATCGCTCGTGTGTGACCGGGTTTGACTAGGGTATAGGCCGGGTTCTTTGGAAAGAATTTTTACCGGCTCCTATTCACTCCCCACTCTCTAGTCACCATCTGATCCTTCAATTGGTATCAGAGCTTGGTGCCGGATTCTTTGCGACTTTGACAAGTCTCGAATCCTAAGATGGCGTACGTTGAGCGGGGCGGTCCGCCGCACTTCGATGGCAAGGGTTACCACAAGTGGGCGGCTCGTATGATGATCTTTCTTCGTGGGAAGCTGTTGGATTTCATTGTGCTTGACAAGACCTATGCTATTCCGGTCAACATCCATACTCTTATGGTGACCGATGCCGTGCTAAGGCCAAGTATGAGGCTAATGCAAAAGCCGTTGATCACTTGGTCCGAGCTTGTGTGATCCCGAGTTTGAGCGTGTTCGCCATTTGAATCATGCTTGGCAAATTTGGGAGAAGTTGTTGGTTGCTCACGGTGGTGATAACCATGTGAAGGCTCGCCTCTTTGTCTCTTACCGGATGCAATATGAGAATTTCACTCCACTTCCCGGTGAGGACATTGATGCAATGTTTCAGAGGTTCACCGCCATCGTGAACAACATGAAAGCTAATGTTGAGGATTTTCCCTACACCGAGCATGATCAGGCTTTGAAGCTCTTGCATGTCTTGGACCCAAATGTTTGGGGTGCTAAGGTTGAGGCCATCAAGGAGTCTGGGCAGTATTTGACTATTGAGTTGGATGACCTTTTTTCTAAGCTCAAGTCGTCTGAGGTTGACAGGAAGTTGCAATCCAAGCATGAGGGCTCGACTGATCATAGTCTTGCTCTTGTGGGCGGATCAAAGGGCAAATCTAACCCTTCCTGTCGACAGTTTTCCTTGTCTTCTCTTATGTCCATTCTAGATGAGGAGTTTGATGTGGTGGGCGAGGAGGAGCTGGCCTTGCTCTCAAGGAGGTTTGATCGACTGCGCGAGAGTCAGAGGAATGCAAGGCGGAGCTCAGGGACATGCTACAAGTGTGGCAAGCGTGGCCACTTCATCGCCGAGTGCCCGGAAGCGGAGGAGAACAAGTACAAGGTGAACGAGTACAAGGCGCACCCGAGGCGTGAAGACAAGTACTCCTCCAAGGGCAAGCACTTCAGCAAGTCCAAGAGCAAGGACAAGGACAAGCGGCGACCGAGCAAGAGCGACTACAAGAAGAACAAGGCAAGAGCGATGGCGGCGGTGCGAGCGACGTTGACTCAAGCTCAAGCGAGGAGCGATCAAGCTCAAGCGTGAAGATGAAGACGCCGAGAGGCGCAAGGGCAAGAAGAGTGCAAGCGGAACCTCGGCGGGCCGAGCCGTGTGGCGCTTGAGGGCTTTTGTGGCATGGCCCATAGCTCAAGCAAAGAAGAAGAGAGAGAAGGAAGACAGCGACTCCGACTCGGAGGATGAGGTAAATCGTGACCCCGACTCTTTGCTTGCTGAGATTGCTAGGTTGAATGGCTTGCTTGACAACCGAGATAGTGTGCTTAGAGATGCCAAAAAGATGAGGAAAGATCTTAGGGCTCAGCTTGAGAATGCTAGCGAGAAAGTAGGAGAGTTAGAGTCAAAATTGCTTGAATTGAAACTTGAGAATGACTCTTTGAAACTTGGTCCTACTACTCCTGATGATGTTGAATGTGTTGAGTGTGATGCTTGGTTGAATGAGATCAAACTGCTCAATGAGAAGAATGCTTCCACTTTGGCTAAACTAGATGCTCTTAGGACTAAGTACGATGAGCTTAAGGCTAGACCTACTTTGCTTGGTGCTTGCAAATCATGTCCTACTATTCATGCTAAGCTTGTTGATGCTCGTTCTACCATTAGTTCTTTGGAAGCATCTTTGAAATCTCTTGTTGCAAATGCATGCACTAGCTGTGATGAAGTTACTTTGCGCAATCTTGAACTCACTTCCCGGTTGGATGTCATCTATGAGGAGAATGACTATTTGAGGAAGGTGTTGGGTTGGTTGTACAAGGCGAACCTCAATCGAAAATCATGATTGAGGAGTTCAAGAGAGCCGATGGTCGTGGTTTGGGTTTTGAGAAGTTGGGTGAGAAAGTGGGAGAGAACAAGGGGGAGAGTGTGTATGAGAAGTGTGTTGAGTCTAACCCCAAGTTTGAGGTGATCGGAGACATCCAAGTCCCACTTCCAAAAGCACCCAAGAACTCTTTCACACCAAAGCCCAACCACCTTTGCAACAAGCTTGACACAACCCAAGATCCACCCAAATTCCCACCTAAGACAAATGATCTCAAGAAACCTGTGAAGTTTGTGGGTGAGAAGGGTGTGAAGCCTAGTGAGAAGCCAGAGCCAAAACCAAAACCAAAACCCATCCCCTTCAGGTGTAAGTATTGTGGCAAGGAGAGGCACCTTGCAGAGTTTTGCTACAAGAGGAAGAGGGATGAGAGGCTTGCTAGGGAGCAAGTAAACCAGGACAGGTATCGCCAGTCTCATGGTATTCCTGAGCCTAGAGTGCTACTTCCACGGGGTGTGGGAAGTGTGAGGAGTGTTGGCAGGTTCCCACAGAAAGGTTGTGGTGAGAGGTTTGCTAGGAGAGATGATGGTGTGCGTACTGGTGAGAGGTTTGGTCGGGCTCGTGGTGGTTTTGCTGGACGTCCCCCTACTCGTCCTCAATACGGGTTTAGGGGAGATGATCGCAGCTTTGGGTTCCAGAGGAACTACGGACCACGTTTCCCCCCTCGTGGTGCTCGTACTCCTCCCATGGGACATGGGAAGTTTGGTGGCAAGGGAGTGATGTTTGCTAACCCCTCTTTTGAGCAGATGGCTCGACACTGGTTTAACTTCCTTTGTGCTAACCCCAGTGTCGAGTCGCTAGCTCACTCTCGTTCTTGTTTCTGACTACAGGCAGGAGGCTTGGAGGACATATGGTTGATCGACTCCGGGTGTTCTCGACACATGACCGGAGATAAGAAGTGGTTCTCCAGCCTCACCCCAGTGAAGGAAAAGATGTACATCACATTTGGGGACAATGGACGAGGAAGGGTGATGTCTGAGGGTGTTGTGCATGTGAGTGACAAGGTAACGTTGAAGAAAGTGGCTCTTGTGAAGTCTTTGGGTTTCAATTTGCTTTCGGTTTCTCAGTTGCTTGATGAGGGTTTTGAGGTGCGTTTCAAGTCTGGCGAGTCTCGTTTGCTTGATTCTCGAGGTGATCTTGTCTGTATGATCATCCCCGAGGGTCGATTTTCGTGGCCGATTTCTCTCGTTCTTTGGGTCCTGCTTTCGCCGTTTTGATGGCCGGTCCTTCTTCGATTTGTGGAAATGGCATAGGCGGTTAGGACACTTGAGCTTTGATTTGGTTTCCCGCTTGAGTGGTCTTGACCTTGTCCGAGGATTGCCGAGGTTGAAGCTTGAGAAGGATTTGGTCTGTGCTCCTTGTAGGCATGGTAAGATGGTAGCCACTCCCCATCCACCCCTGACCGATGTCATGACCGAGCGTCCGACAGAGCTGTTGCATATGGACCTTGTTGGGCCAACTCGAGTTCGCTCGGTGGGTGGGAAGTGGTATGTCCTTGTTGTGGTGGACGATTACTCTCGCTATGCCTGGGTGTTCTTCTTGGAGGATAAGAGTGAGACGTTTGGTTTTGTTCGAGATCTGATCGTGAGGTTGAAAAACGAGAGGCATGGGAATGCTATTCGAGCTATCCACAGTGATAATGGCTCTGAGTTCAAGAACTCTCGTTTTGATGCCTTTTGTCGTGATCTAGGTCTTGAACACCAGTATTCGACCCCTTATGTGCCCCCTCAAAATGGAGTCGTGGAAAGGAAAAATCGGACTCTTTGTGAGATGGCTAGGACGATGCTCGATGAGCACAGGACTCCTAGGAGGTTTTGGGCTGAGGCGGTCAATACAGCTTGTCATGTTTCCAACAGGATTTTATTGCGAGCTTTCAAGAAGAAGACCTGTTATGAGCTTATGCATGGTCGGGCACCCAAGGTGAGTCACTTCCGAGTTTTTGGCTGCAAGTGCTTTATTCTGAAGAAGGGAAAACTCGACAAGTTTGAGGCTAGGTCTAGTGATGGTATTTTCTTTGGATATGCTAACCACTCTAGAGCCTATAGGGTGCTTAACCTTGAGACTAACAAAATCATGGAGACTTTCGAGGTGACCTTCGACGAGACAATGCCATGTACCTCTCTTGGTTTTGAATGTGCAGGTGATGAAGAGATGGCCGAGGACCTCTTTGAAGAGGAGAAGGATGAAGCTGGAGATGATGATGGGGAGAACCATGCGCCTGAAGCTGAATGTGTACCCACTACTTCCCCTACGACCACTATGGAGCGTGGACCGTCTACATCATGGACAACGACGGTGCAACAAGAGGACCAGGCGAGAGAAGCTGAAGTTGAGGGGGAGGTAGTCTCGAGGCGTGAGGCTCCCCGGCGGATTCAAGAAGTGCATCCCCTGTCAAAGATCATTGGAAACATCGACGAACGCACTACACGGTCGAGGTCCAGGAATTCCTCTCATTTTGCTCATGCTGCTTTTGTTGCTACTTTTGAGCCCAAGGCCATTGGACACGCTTTATCTGATGCAAACTGGGTCAATTCTATGCATGAGGAGTTGGAAAACTTTGAGAGGAACCAGGTGTGGGAGTTAGTTGAACCACCTCCAAATTGCCGTCCCATAGGAACCAAGTGGGTTTGGAAGAACAAAGAGGGAGAGAATGGGATGGTTGTGAGGAACAAGTCCAGACTTGTTGCTCAGGGGTTTAGTCAGAAGGAGGGGATCGACTATGAGGAGACCTTTGCTCCCGTGGCCCGTCTTGAGGCAATTCGAATCCTTCTAGCCTTTGCCGTGGCTAAAGGGTTCAAGTTGTTTCAGATGGACGTGAAGAGTGCTTTTCTGAATGGGGTCATAGAGGAGGAGGTGTATGTGAAGCAGCCACCTGGGTTTGAGAGCGAGCTGTACCCACACAGGGTGTACAGGTTGAAAAGGGCTCTGTATGGGTTGAAACAGGCGCCCCGTGCTTGGTATGGGAGATTGAGAGGTTTTTTGTTGAGCAGAGGGTTTGTGATGGGTACTGTGGACAGAACTTTGTTTCTCCTCAATCATGGAAATGACTTGTTGATTGTTCAGATATATGTGGATGATATTGTCTTTGGTGGCTCGTCACATAACCTTGTCGCCAAGTTTGCAGATGAGATGAGCAGGGAGTTCGAGATGAGCATGATGGGCGAGTTGCAGTATTTTCTCGGGCTGCAGATCAAGCAAGTGAAGGATGGAACATTTGTGCACCAGACCAAGTACACGAAAGACATGCTGAGGAAGATCCAGATGCAAGATGTGAAGCCGATGTCGACTCCCATGGGGAGTACGGCCACTTTGGATGCGGATGAGGATGGAGAACCAGTGGACCAGCGGGAGTACAGGAGCATGATCGGCTCCCTCCTCTACTTGACGGCGACGAGGCCAGACATACTATTTAGCGTGTGTCTGTGCGCTCGTTTTCAGGCTTTGCCGAGGACATCACATCGACAGGCCGTCAAGAGGATCTTCAGGTACCTACAGTCTGCCCCTGGTCTTGGCCTTTGGTATTCTTCCTCCTCGACTCTTTCTCTTCATGGTTTTTCCGATGCAGATTTTGCTGGTTGTCGAGTCGAGAGGAAGTCTACTTCTGGTACTTGTCAGTTTCTTGGTTCTTCGTTGGTCTCTTGGTCTTCCCGCAAGCAGTCTAGTGTAGCTCAGTCTACCACCGAGGCGGAGTATGTTGCTGCCGCGAGTTGTTGTTCCCAGCTGTTGTGGATTTCGTACACTTTGAGAGATTTTGGTGAGGAGTGCACCCAGATCCCACTTCTTTGTGATAGCACCAGTGCCATAAGCGTAGCCAAAAACCCAGTGCTTCACTCCAGATTCAAACACATAGAAGTGAGGTATCATTTCTTGAGGGACATTGTGGAGAAAGGAACCATTGTGTTGAGCCATGTCCCTACCCAAGATCAGCTTGCAGACATTTTCACAAAGCCTCTCGACCAAGCTACATTTGTGCGCTTGCGGGGGGAACTTGGGGTTTGTTGCCCTTTCTAGTTGATTCTTGGGGGTTTTCCTTTCTGTACCATATGTATCATACCATGTTTTACTTTGATGTATATACATGCTTTGCTTGATGTATAAACCATGGTAGGATAGCCATCTTGTCATATATCATGTTGCATTTGTATCATATTGCATTTTAGGATGATGAGCTTCTTTCATATGCCATATTTGAGTCTCTTTGGCTATTTGTGAGATTTTGGTCATATGTGTGGAGAAATGGTGATGTGAGGCTATGCTCTTGAAATATTTGAGATATATGTGTGGTGAGATAGCCCTTTTTGAAATAAATGCTAATCTTGACTAATTTTTGATGAAATATGCTCCACTCATGTGTAGTTGTGTATCCATGTCACAGTTTGGTCTAAATGTGCTTTTCATGCTTAGATTGTGCTTGGATGCCTTGTTCTTGCATTTGGGCCAAAGGCCGAATATCATTGTGAATGTTTAGCCTATGTTGCATTCATGGGGGAGCATAAGCTTCTTTTTGCCGCAAAGGCACTTCATGTACCATGAAATGAATTAATCTTGAAAAGAAGTGCATAATGCTTGAGAAATGCTCCATCCATCATGTCTATGTTTAAAATGTCTTATCTTTCACATATGGGTGCAAAACATGTTGCATGATGTTCACCAGTGGAGAAGTCTCCCCGAAGTGGACACATGGCTCATGAGATTTGACATGACATGCTTTGCTTTATGGGTGTTTGCCATGATCTTTTGCTGAGAATTTGATATCCTTGTATGATCTTTGAATGGCATGCACGTTTGTGGCACAAGTGTGACATGGATAGGCTTTTACATGTGAAGCGAGCCTTCTTTTGGGAAAACTGCTTAAATCTGAAAATTTTGCTTTGTCACATGCTTGTATTTTCATATATTACTTGTGGCAATGCTTTGACTATGCTATGATTCATTTGTGTGATCTTTGTCTCATTTTTAGCCTTTGACACTCGATTTGGCCTATTTGAGAAGCTCATGTAGATGTTTATATGCTTTGTTTTGCATTTCTGCATTTTCACCTTGATTCATACATTGTCAACAAGGGGGAGAAGAGGTGAGCTTAATGAAAATTCAGAAGAGGTGAGCTGAAATTTGGAAGTTTGCATCCACATGTTCAGGGGGAGCTTTCTTGCTGTTGTCGGTGCGGAGTTTGTGCTTTGCTTGGCTTGTGACCTTTCTTCGCCTTTCTTTGGTTTTGGTCATGAGTTGAGCTTCTTTGTTTTTCTTTCTTCTTCTTTTCTTTCGTTCTCTGAATTTCATTTCGCGTTGTGTGTTGTCAATGCACTCATCAAGGGGAAGATTGAGGACCAGGAGCGTCCCAGTGGTCGATGGATGACCGCTCCTCAGTGATGAGTGATTGACAACGGGTGTTGGACTGACTCTTGGCTTAGTGCGCAGGTGTAGGCTGCGGCCTAGTTCGTGTTGTTGCAGGTGAAGAACGGGCGCGAAAGGTCTTCAGCCTTGAGGGGCCTCCAGGAGATGGAGAGACAAGTAGGCTCGGTTCGAGGGACCCGGTGGACAGCGGGACTGGGTGCGGGCCACATGGTGGCGACACGAGCAAGGCGAAGTCATGGACAGACGAGCCGGAGCACGGTGGCGGTCAAGTCAAGTGGTTTGGCGGGAGGCCGGACCGAGCACGCGGGGTTTGGTGGTTTGCCCACAAAACCATCGGCGGACGGTTTCTTGGTTTGGGCCTCAAAACCAAGTCCGAGGGCCCAACACGACGGAGACGGGATCCGGGCGTGTCGGGAAGCTTCGAGGCGGAGGACACGCGGCGGGATCGCATGGCTTGTGTCGGGAGGACGCGGGGGGTGCGGCAAAGGCGTGGCCGTCCGATGGCAAGACCCACAAACATTACCTAAATGCCCCTACGTGGGTTGTATCGCCAGTAGTTAAGTTAGGGGTAGTCGAGTCATTTACCACTCCGGCGTGACCTGATATATAAGCCATGAGTGTGTGTGGATGGCTCCCTCTCTCCGCGACTTAGGGTTTCATTTCCTCCCCCCTCTTTCTCATTTTCGTAGCTATTTTTCTTCCATTTTCTCTAGGCTAGCATGAGAGCTTCATGAGAGATTTGTTGAGAGGGAAGGATGCTAGGGCGGCATGCTAGACCTTGTGAATCTTTCCTGGTTTGTATAGAAGGTTCGGGGTTGTTTTTCGTGGCCTTTTTGTGCTTGTTTTCGTGCCTTTGTTCCCGGTTCGATTCCGCGGATTTGATTGGGTTTCTCCCCGGATTTCTTTGAGGGATACATGGATAGATGTCTCGTGCATCTTTGTGATTGATCTTGTGCTCTCAAACGCCGGGAAACCACTTGCATTCGAAGTTTTTCGTTCGGTGCTCTAGCTTTTGGTGGTGCTCAAAGGATTCGCGATTCCCGGTGATTTAGGGAGTTAGGAGGCAAGATTTTTGGGCTATAGAATCCTTGTGTGACGCTTTTCAAGTCCCCAAACCCTTGTCTCCACAGCTTCAACCGTTTGGGAAATCCGATGATGATTTGGGGAAGTTGACTTTCGGGGTCGTGGTTTTTCTGTTCTGTCCGCGCGGCGCGGACGGTCCGCGGGGTGGTCGCGGACGGTCCGCGGGTGGCTTGTTCGTCGCGTGTTCGTCGTGTTCTTGCGCGTCCTTGCTTTCGATCCGTTTTGGCGTTTGGTTTTTGTTGCAGCCAGTTTGCGGACTGTCCGGGCTCGAGTAGCGGACGGTCCGTGGGTGGCGCGGACGGTCCGCCCGACCTTGGCGGACGGTCCGTTTTTCTCGGGTCGCTTCTGGTGGTTCTGTGTGCTTTAACGGACGGTCCGCGGTGTTGGGCCGGACGGTCCGCGGTGCTGTCGCGGAGGGTCCGCGGCTTCGGGTCGGACGGTCCGCGAGGCTCGCGTGGACGGTCCGCCCTCCCCGGCCGGACGGTCCGCCGCAGCCTGTGCACTTTGCTTCTTGGTTCGATTCCTCCCTTCCCTTTCTAGTGCTTCCGCGTGTGCTTCAAGGAATCGTTCCTAGGACTAGAGGTTGATCCATAACCTCGTGGTCTTGGCGATTGGTGTGTGATTTGATCCATCGCTCGTGTGTGACCGGGGTTTGACTAGGGTATAGGCCGGGTTCTTTGGAAAGAATTTTTACCGGCTCCTATTCACTCCCCCCCTCTCTAGTCGCCATCTGATCCTTCACGGTCTCGTTGGCGGGCGTGTTGGCGGACAACTCGTCCGTTGAGATGTCCTCAAGGTATTGGTCAGGGACCGTCCCTGAGGGCCCTGGCGTCTCGTCGATAGTCATGAAGACTTGCCGGTCGGGAGAGCCAAGGCTGGAGTCGCTGGTTGCCACCTCTGTCAGAGTGTGCTCCCCAGCTGGAGCAAGCGGTGTTCCCTCCTGGAAGGGAAGTGAGTCGAGGTAGGCGACGCAACGTGAGTTCCCTCTCTCGTCGTCCGGAGCTTGCGGTCCGGCCGCAGGACAAATCTGCCGGCGGGTGTAGATGTTATAACCAGGCCGGAGGCTGGTCCTGACAGGGGTTGCTCTGTGGTGTTGTTCTCGGACTCGGGCTCATCAGGGTCCGACCCGAAGTCGAACTCGTAAGAGGAATCCGAGTAGAAGCCGGAGGGAGGGTTGGAGTCCGAGTGCAGCCGGGGGTGGTGTCGGAGTCTGAGTTGTACTCGGGTACGATCTCCTTGCCGGCCCGACGCGTGGTGGGAGCCTTCAAGTGGGCCCTGCTGACGTTGCGGGGGCCACGTGCGAAGCGCTCACGGAGTGGGGAGGCCGCACGTGATGGCTGGGTAGCCGACTCACATGTGATAGCCCACGGGGACGTCGAGTTCGAGTTGGAGTCAGATCCGAGCTCGAAGTCGGCGTGTTGGTTGCAGAGCGAAATTTCGCTGAATTTTCCAGCGAGATTGCCCGTGACTACTTCGGGAAGCGTCACGAGCCCAGTCTCCGGGTTGGGCGACATGGTGAGGCGGCGTTGGAAGGATCCAGCGCCGTCAGCGGTGCAGACCCAGGAGCAGAAGACGAAGGTGTCGCCGCGCTTGAAGGCGACGGTTGGCTTGATGAAGATAGAAGCCGTCGAGTTCGCCATGTGATCTTCGGCGAGATCCCCTACCCGGCGCGCCAGCTGTCGGTGTTTTAGACCGGCAACCTACTAAGGGGAGTACCCGAAGTAGATGAATGTGGCCTCGTCGAGATCGGTAACTCGAAGGAAGAGACACGTGGCACACAATTTAGACATGTTCAGGCCGCGAGGTGCGTAATACCCTACGTCCTGTATGCTGTGTAGCTCTGGATTGATTGGGTGTGATTACAAGATGGCGTAATCTGATGCGTATGAGAGAGGAGGGGTCACTGCCTCGCCTTATATAGTCCTGGAGTCAGGGTTACAAGTCGGTTTAGGGAGAGAGTACTAGTCGTGTACGTCTAGGAGTCCTCTACACTGTGCATGGTATGCGTAGCTTCCTATCCGAGTACTTCTCCACCGTAGTCCTTGCGCCTCACGCCAACAGGTACCGTGCGGCACAAGTCGGGTAGTCCCAGGGGCCCACCGAGTAGTCGGTCCTGGTACCCACCGAGGTAGTGGGCCCAGGGAGGTCCATACGACAATGTGGTCAAAAAATATGAACCAAATGCTAGGGTGGCCATGGAAGATGCACAATTTAACACCACCACCATATAGGGAACAATTACATTCAAAAGAAAAGGAAATTAAAAAGCAAGCATGGAATAGCCACGACAAGACAATGACATGAAGTTGATCTAGAAAACGAAGAAAGCGTTTCATATAGGAGAAGATCATATTACGATGAGGTGGTTATCATGTGGACAAGCATCAGGTTGGCCTTGAAAAGTGTAGCCGGATAGTAGCACGTGGAGAAAAGTTGAGATATTGGAAGATAGAAGAGAAGAGCAGCGAGGTCACTAGCTGGATGAGGTTGTGGCAATTTATCATTGAAGCACAAAGAAAGAAATTAGTTTTGGCAAGAATTAAAGAGGATGCATATGCTCTTTAAGGTTCGAATTCAAACTTAAAAACAAATTTTAATCACTCTTTACTCCTTCCGTCTAATATTGTAGGCCGTTTTTGGCTTTATTAGGTACAAAGTTTGTTCTACACACCTAGATATAGTGCATCTTGATTTAATAAAACTCCCTTTATGGGAAAAAACCCTTAGATATAGTGCGGTCTAGATGAATTATAACACACCTAAAAAATTTAAAATAAAAATGTATCTTATTCTTGCCTAAAAAATGTATCTTCTTTTAAGTCCCTAGATAAATTGTCACCATAACTAAAAACCTCGAACAAGGTTGTGTGTCACAAGTCTCACAACTAGAAAATAAAGAACCATATTCCTGTTAAATACACATAGTTCTTCAAATTAGTTTTAGTACATATTGAAAAAAATATATGCAATATAACTCCCCCCTAAGTTGATGTTTTAACCGTCTAACAAAATATGATGATTATAATAAAAACACATAATATCTTTATTTGAGACATACATATAAATAATTTATTTTGAAGAAAATAATTATTTTTTTTCATAAAAATCACTAGGTACCTGCGCTATTTGCGCGGGTCAACTTGCTAGTTAGTATGATTTCAAAGTTGGGTTCGAACGGGGCCTACGAGGATAATCAATCAGGCCAGTCATATATAGGGTCTGTTTGTTCTATGAGCTTTTCAACTTTCCATAGTTTTTCAGTATAGAAAGTTATGCATTGAAAACTGAAACAAACACGGTCACAGTTTAGAAGTTATTACTATATATATTAAGTATGATTTTAGAGTTAGGTTCGGACTTAGCCTACGTGGATAGTAAATCAAACAACCCTGGCTCTGTGTTTTATGAGCTTTTCAATTTTCTGTTTTTTTGTTGTCAATTTTTTTTTCTGTTTTTTCAGAGTTTTTCAGCTCTCAGCTGTATAGAAAGTCATGCATCGAAAACTGAAACAAACACGATCTAACAGCCAAACCCAGTCATACGAGTCCATGCATCTATTACAAAGCACTACACAAAATAGAAAATACTCCCAGTCCGTCTTCTATCCTAAAAATGTCAAGCGCTACACAAAATAGAAAATACTTTCAGTTCGTCCTCTATCATCAACATGAGGTTAAGACTGCCTCACGGTTTTCATCAAGAGAGAAGATATACATAAAAAAATACCCTCAATCCGTCCTCTATCATCAACTAGTAACAACGCACATGCGACACACACGTGCTATATCTAAATTGTCCATACAGCGAAGAGTGATTATATATTAAGTGTTATATCGATATTATTTTGAACTATATGTTAATAAGTGTGATGAGTAGGAGGTGCCTCATGATAATCATGACTTCTTTTTTTTTAAAAAAATATTACCCCGTATCATTCCAGATAAAACTATTACCATTTGTACATTTTTTTCTTAAGTGTTGGAAGATTACATGTAAACGCACAGTAATTGGAGGATCAACCTCGAGGACAAGCTGAAAACTTTTTGGCTGTGAGATCGAGATTTGACAACCCTTATCAAACAAAAAGATGCTCAAAAGAAGAGTTTTACTAATCTCCTATTATAATGCAACCAAGTTAAGACAAGGATTGCATATCCAATTTCTTAAAGCTGATCTCCAAACCTGATACCCCATTGTCAGGGACAGCCATAAGGGTCCCTAAACAACCAGCGAGAACTCGCTTACCTTCGTAAAAAAACAAACGCAAACGAACTCAAAAACACGCGTGAGATAAACCCATGGGCACGGCCCACCAGACAGTCGGCCTAGCCACCATCGGGCGGAACTCCGCTTCGCTCAAGGAGCACGGTGCCGCACTGGTAACACTCCGCCTCGCTCGAGGGCTGGTCGCCCCCTCGGGTGAGGTTCCGCCTCGCTCGGGGCTGGGCGCCCCCTCGAGCGGGATTCCGCCTCGCTCGGGGGCTGGATGCCCCCTCGAGTGAGGTCCCGTCTCGATCGAGAGCTGGACGCCCCCTCGAGCGAGGTTCCGCCTCGCTCGAGGACTTCACGGGCCCGCTACCTCCATACCTGCTCCCCCGACAGGGGCATTTAATGCACTGACATTTGCAGGCGCCCAGTTCAAAGACGAATCCACGCCACAACGCGCCTGGGAATCACGCTCCGGCACTGTTCCGCCAACTCCCTCGGTGAGGCCACCCCGCCACTATGCGACGCTGTGCGGCATGGCCGGTGACAGTCCCGTGACATAGCGCCGCCCACTCCCGTACGACTGATGCGCCGCACCCTCGAAAGAGGACGGCGGAGCCCTCGAAAGGGAGACGGACGACTACTCCACGCCCGCACAGGACTACACCGTGACGTCAGGCCAGCGGGACCGGTCACCTCCGTCGCCATCGGTCATGTGCGGCCATCCCCGCCGTACCAACACCATCCCGGGCACTGCATCACCATCTCCTACACTGTGGGGGGACGGGGCGACAGGACACCGCCACGACCACCGCTATGCCTCGTACGGCCTCCCGTTAGCAACACCCTCGAATCAGCGCGCGGGCGACCACCGAACGGGCGACCCCTGCACCACCACCCTCGAAGCCGCTCCTGGACGGATACAGGGCACGCCATGACGTCCCGCCAGAAGCAAGATTCGCCAGGACGACCGTCCACTCCACGGCACTGTACGCCATGCCTCCACACGTAGATAAAATAGTGCGGCACGCCTGTAAACTGCCTCCTTCTTGGCCTATAAAAGGAGGGGCAGTCCCCTAGCTGCAGGGGGACGACGGATAGCGCTCACTTGCACGCTTTCAGCCTTCACCACGATATTGGCACTTGCCTCAGCCAGTACCTCTGGGACCTGGAGAACCGGCCTCCTCTCCCGCCACGCTTGTAGCCCCCCCCCTCTGCAAGCACCACGGTGCAACGCAATATAGTGCCCCGAGCACACCCCTGCTGGACGTACGGCCCCGGCCTGAACCAGGATAAAACCCAGTGTCACTAGTTGCTTAGCACCGGCCATCGACAGATAGATCTCAGCGCTTCTACTAGTCAGTGTCGGGAGTACTTTCCGCACCGACACCCATGTTGTGACCTTGTTTGTAAATAATGGACAATAATTTAAAATATACAAATATCTATATAACGAATCTTGGGTCCAAGCTCGGGCACACGCTAGCGCCACGTCACCCGTTAGCCCGCTAACCGTTGGATCCAGCGAAATCGTGATACGGGCCGTTAGATCGAGATGGGCGCGGGTCTATGGTCTACCGCCAGGTAACGCGTGAACCCGGCGCTCACGAATCCTCGCAAACCTAGCGTCCCAGCGCTCCGTGGTTCCGCCTACCTCGCAATTGCCGCTCCTCCGCCGCGCCTCCCTCGCCTGCGGCCAACCCCACCGGCCTCGTCCACGCAGCCCTGGCCACCAATTAAGCCCGCCATGGCCTCCTTCCCACCATCGCCGCCCGTGTCATAGATCGACCACACCCATGGCGCAGCAACACGGGGTCCTATAGCGGCGCTGCTGGGCCTCTGCGCACCGCCTGCTACGCCGCCCCCTCCGCCTGCAGCGTTGCTCGCCGCCTGACTGAGAAGAGCGCTCAGCGTGAAGCCCACTGCTCCTGATTTCCCTAAGCGACCATCGCTCTCTACCTCACGTCTTCTCAACTCACAAAGACAACCACTGGTGTAGATTTGTATCTGTACTGTTTTGTGATTAATGGAAAGGGCAAAGGAGGCGAAAGCCATTAGTTGCTGCTATTATGCTTGGCCAGGTGAACAGAATCACAGAAATTGACATCGATCGACAGGATAGACAGTTTCTCTGAATTCCTTGTCTTGTTGCTCCTACCACTACCAGAGGCAGAGATGTAAGTGGTGAGAAATTCAGTATAATTACCATTATTTCCCCTATTGATTTGATTAGCTAATGAGTTCTAAATATATGCATAATAGATAAAGTGCACATCATAACATTTATTAATTTCCAATATTTCCCCTATCGATTCAATGAATTAGTTAATGAGCTCTAAATTTCTGCACACTGTATAAACAGCAGTTTAAGACTTGTGTGTTTCATTTTGAGTACATGCACATGTACAAGTTCTAGAATGTAAAATGTTCGAATTCTAAAAATATGTAACTGCTATCTCTTCTGCAAGACATGGCTAAATATTGCACTTTATGCTTTACATGTATACGTAGCATGTATGGCTACATTTCTATAGCTGGGAATTAATTTAACAACACTATCTTACACTAACTTGGTATTCTGCTACCGCTGAATTAAGGGAAAACAACACAATGACCGCCCTGCTTCCTGATAACCTACTACTTGTTGAGGATGCAAAGCAGAGAATTTTGCTCCATAATCCATGGCTAAATGCCTTTTATTGTACATGCCCTGTTGCCTTTGGCCTAACATTTCAAGGAACTTCAATATGTTATACAGTAACATCCTTTATTCTCTGATGTTAATCGATTTTGCAAAGAAACTATAGGATCTTAGAGGCCTTAGCTTTTGGCGAAAATGAGATGTCAGATACAAAGGATAAGATCTTGCCTGATGAAGAAGGCTTGGCTAGTTACTTTTTTCACTTGTCTGTTGTCCATGCTAAATAGGACACAAAAATATGAAATGGAAAATGATATGTTTCGTGCTTACATAAGCTAATGCATGTATCCCCTACAAAAGCAATAAATATGTTCACTTGCGATCATAGTGAATTTGAGGCTTCAGTCCACGGTGAAATTATGACCAAGAGGAGGCTAAAGCAGCAGTAGTGAAAGCTTTTCGTATTCAAGAAATAAAAAATAAAAAATGAAGGTATACATATTCATCATCATTGGAAAAAGAATCTAATGTATGAAATTCCAAAATGTTTTACTTGATATGTGTAATCTATTCCTCACAGCAGTGTGGGTACTTAAGCATATTAGCAGCTACTTTAAATGGAGTCGAATATGATTGAATGTCTACACTTTTACTTGCTTTGAGAGAGGTGTTATCAGAAACTATGTTGTACTGTGGAGCCAGCAATAAGATTGCTCAACAAAAAGCTATAAGCAAAACAGTAGGCATTGAAACTAAATTGGCTCAATCAAGTTGGGCGCGGCAACGCCGCGCTAGAGCTTTCTAGTAATACCTAAACAACAATTTTGTGTCACCTTGTTTAAACATGTTTTAGCTAAAATTTAATAGCGCTCTGTTCAGCACTTTTTAACAATCCTATAACCATCATGCATGTCGTCACCATAACACAACTGAAACATGCAAGTGCTACCAGTACAAAAGCAAAAATATCCTCACAACAATTACTAAAATAAACATTTTAGGAACATAGACTTGTTCTACAAGGTGCAACTTTGACCACCAACTTATGATATTATTATTAAGGGACTACAGTGTGAAATTACTTTTAATGATGAATCTTAGTACCATTAACCTATGATGCACGACTATTTTCTTTTCACCTACTGGTGATGAAAATTCGAAGTTAACTAAATTTAAACTTAGGATAAATAAAAAACTACCTGTATTTGTGACTGAAGGGATAAGATTGCAAAGTAACCAAAGCTTGTATGTGCAGCAGCTCAGCTCATCACTTCAACAGCAACCGTAATTAATTTACCCTCCCAGCCTAACAGCATCCAGTCATAGAAGAAAAAAACACTAGCACGCCGTGGTGAGCGTCAGCGCGTGTCCGCGGACGGCGAGGGGAGGTTTGCTATGTGACGATTGCGACAAGACCGACGCGTATCTGATTGGGACACAACCAGTCGACCACACGGACAAGCGCAGGTGGTATGACGGTGGGTATCAATAGATCAGTGTAAAAAGATTTAGCTTTTTGGCAGAAACGCTCTCCAAATTGCGATTTTTTTATCCTTCCATAGTCCTTCCACCCTATCGACTCTTAAAAACATATGACGCGTGAGTCTGATGCGAGGGGTAAGGTGGACCCGATTTGGGTGAGAAAAGTTTTCAATTGTGTTCGCTCCTTATAGTGTAGATAAAACTAAGTTGGTGGGGTTAAAACCGCCCCACGTGTTCATTAAGAGAACGGAACCAATCCCAGCTTATAAAATCCACGGACCCAGTTTCACCGGTGAGAAGTTTTTTTAAACCAATTCTATAAATTCGCTCCAACGAGGAATCAAATACGAATCTCCTGGTTGCAACCATACCTCAACCCTGACCCAACTAAGATAGAGGACCTTTGGTTCTTTTTCTATCCCCAGCTCCCTACCTGGCACGCATATAGTGAGAACTGAGAACCAAGGTCAGGTGGTTTTGACCCTCTGGCTGCAACACAACAACTTGCCCTAGGCACGACCGCACTACGCTGCACGGCCGCTGCCTGCCAACATGAATAGCTTGTGAATAACTTGCATGAATAAAGAATTTGTGGGAGATGATGTGCATAGCTTGCTTTTAGAGAGAAATAGAGTTAGAGGTGGGAGACAACATGAATAGCCTGCATGAAGGATTAGTAGGAGATGATGTGCATGTAAAAAGAAATAGAGTTAATGAATTTAGTAGGGTGCTTCTATATAGGTTATATAGATTCATCATAAAGGTTCATAGTCAAAAGAGAGAGAGAAACACTCGGGATTTCGGATGTCAATGCACTGGTAGGGGAGGGGGCATTAGTCTCGGTTGGTAAATGCCATAGGAACCTAAAGACCAACTGGAATTAACGCGGAGAGACAAAAGGCCCTCTTTGAGTCCTGGGTGAGCAACCAGACTAAAGGGGTTAAAAAAAACAAAAATAGACCCTACGCTCAGGTCCCGTCCCGATCCCCCATTGAAAGGATCAAGATGTCGATTAGAGGGGGTTTGAATACTCGAAACTGAAAATCACAAACTTTAAACAACAATCAGTCCAAAGTTCGGATTCTCCGGATATTTTTCCGGATACTCCGGGCTGTCCGGAGTATCCGGGAAAATGTCCGGGCCTACGAGAGGAGATTCAAATCGACTGAAATTAAACTTGGTCAAATGTAAATTTATGAATATAGGTTATGCAGATCGTCAACAAACCCTATAAATGAGCTCAAGAGGATTTCAAGCATACAACACGAGCAACAATTACAAAGGAGACACATGGATTTGCTACCGGAGTTCAACCTCACACATTGAGGTCTACGTCTCCATTGAGGAACCCACAAAGGGTGGACCTTTACACCTAGGTCACTTTCCTCCCTCTAGCAACCACAAAGATCGAGCTAGAGTTACTTAGTCAATCTCAGGGTAATACAAACTTCCTTGGGCAGCCACAAACCTTTGGATGCTCCAAGGCAATGCCTAGCCGGCTAGGAGCTCAAAGCTCCAAGAGTAACAAACACAAAAGTTACCAACCAAGCAAAGAACAAGGTGCTATAGAGATTGGAAATCAGCTCACTAGCACTCTCCAAGCTCTTGCTCTCAATCCCTCCTTAAATCCCTAGCAAATATCACCAAACCAAGGCCAAAGGGAGTAAAGAGGGGGAGTGAATGAGTTCTAAGTACTGCATGTTGAAATGGGCAAGAGAGAGGGAGGGGGGGAGAGTAAGGGGTGGAGGAGGCTTTTATACCTCCTCACACAGAAAAAGAGTCATTGTAGCTCTAAGACCCGAAGTATCCGGATTAGGTTCGGAGACTCCGGGAAGTCCGGAGATTCCGTGAAAAATCCCGAAGAGTCCGGCTTTCCAAGGTCAGCACCCAAAAAATTAACCCTGTGAACGTGTTGGTGCAAAGGTGTCTCTCATAGGTTATGTTTCTCAACTAGAGCACCTCTTCAACTCTTGAAAGATACATTTCATGTCCCTCTTTATAGTATGACATTCCTAGAACTCAAATTCAAAATATAAAATAAATAAGTCTTCATTAGGAACCCCTTGTAGCATCACTTTCCTTTTGCATAGACAATCAATAACACATGATGCCACCATATAATTTTAATCCCTGCTCATACACTAGGTAAATCATTAGCCACTAAAATGTGTGTCATTAATTCACTAAAACCCACTTATAGAGGGGAAAGATACTCTTCACCCATCCTCCATCCCTCATCTCTCATCTCTCATCCCTCACTCATACCTCATCCTTCATATTTCTAGAGCTCGAGCTCAAATCAAGAACAAGAATGAGACTTCAAAAAATTGAGTTAAATTACATTCACCACATACCCAGATCTGATTCATCACAACACATGAGTTCAGTTTGGTTTGCAACTTGATTCATCACGAGAAAAAATCACAAAAAAACATTAAAAAAATCTTGCATCTGGCTCCTCTGCCCCCGCCCCGCACTGGCCTTGGTAAGCCTCACGCCGTCGCGCCCCGTGCCCGCCGCCGGTGGCCTAGCCGTGCCGACCTCAGGTGCTCTTACCGATGTGCCCTGCTCCGTCCGCTAGGGGCTGCTCCCGCCACTGTCAGCCTTGCCGCGTGCCAAACGTTGGGGGAGCTATGCCCGCTGGCTGGCTTGGCCGAGAGGCACGCTGCCGTGCCTAGGCAGCTCCTCCCCTGCCGGCTTCTTCATCATAGATGAGATGACATGAGATGATAGAAAAAAAGAGGAAGAGTGTGTGGTTGCCATATGGAGAAGATGAGAGAAAGAAAGATAAGAGAGAGAGAGAGAGAGAGAGAGAGAGAGAGAGAGGGAGAGAGAGAGATTCGTAGGAGGGAGAGGGGGGCCGTGCGGCTGGGGTAGGACGCGAGGTATGTTGTCTCACTTGGTATTACCCAAGGGGGCTAAAGGGTCAGGGCATTCGCAAGCACTCGCGAACATGTTGATGCAAATTCTTTAGTCTCGGCTCCAAATTTCAACAGGGACTAAAGGCATGAACCAAAGGTTTACTCTACAAATGATGTTGAAGGGATCTTGATGTCGCCTAGAGGGGGGGGGGTGAATAGGCGAGTCCTGAAAATCACCACCTAAAACAATTTTATTAGTGAAACCCGGATACTCCGGACTTTTCCCCGGAGTTTCTGGAAAGTCCGGAATCTTTGGACTGGCGCTTGCGCAGCGGAATATGCACACTGCCCAAAACCGGTGCCACCGGTTTTGCAAATCCAGTGCCACCGGGTTTGCCTGGCAGTGACTCCCCTCTAACCTCCTTCTTGATTGCTTGCTTGAAATCAACTAAAGCTGGGTGAGTAGATCAGAGTGAAGTTATATGAAGAATATTCAATGCCTGCACTTCACAAACACAAACACCCGAGTAGATCGACAAATATGACAAAGAGCAAGCTAGGAATAAGAAGTAAGGTAAATGTGAGATAAATCAACAAGAGACACAATGATTTGTTTTACCGAAGTTCGGATTCACCACTATGTGAATCCTAGTCTCCGTTCGGTGCTTCGCCTACCGAAGCCGGGTTGCACTCAACCCTTTTCCCGATTCACTAGATGGCTTCTTCCCTTGCGGAGGCGAAGCAAGACCTTCACAAACTTTACCACAGCTCACCACACCTTGGGAGCTTACGGGCGACGCCTAGCCGTCTAGGAGGCAACCCTCCAAGAGTAACAAACACCACGAAGATCTCTTGCTATGAACTCGAGTGCTCAAGGATGGATTAGCTCAACTTTCACTCAATCTTTCAATCCCTCACCCAAATCTCTTCTCTTCTTAAATCTCTTGCTATACTAGAGATGGGAGGGCTTAAAAGGGCTGTGGATATGTGTTTTCATGTGGGGAACCAGCAGCCCCAAATGGGAGAGGGTGAGGGGTATTTATACCCATCACCCAAAAACTAGCCGTTGGCTGTTAAGTCCCGGAAACTCCGGAAAAATTCCCAGATACTCCGGAATCCCCAAAACTAGCCGTTAGATTCAAAAGTTCCGGATATTCCGGACATTTTTCCGGAATCTCTGGAAAGTCCGGAATATCCGGAAAATTCCCGGAATATCCGAAGCTTCACTGGACAGCACAAGTCACCTCGGAGAAAAAGCCATAACTTTTTACTCCGGACTCCAAATTCGATGATCTTGGACTCTATGGAAAGCTTATTCAGAGGAGCATCCATTCCAACTGAAAATAAGCTCCAAAACCATCAGGTGCATGTGTTGTGAAAAGTGTTTCTCTCATGATAGCACTTGGGAGGTTAGGTTTGAGCATCGAGACATAAGCAAAGCTATCCACGTTGCATCCCTCTTGATAGTACGGCGTACCTATACTCAAGATCAAATATAAATGCAATATTAGAACTCTTGAGCTTCTTCTTCAACAATGGCCATACTTGATCAATATATCCTCATGAGAGATCCATCCATCAATGCCTCATTGATTTGAGCACTTCTACCTTGAGCTAGTGACTTTGATCTTTATATAAGAATGAAACCCAATTCTCGATTAAGTCACCCTTCACATGACTCAACGAATATGTAATGCTTCTTCGTTGCTTCACTCGGTTAGGCTTGACTTGATACCTCGAAACTTTCCAAGCTATAGCCACTTCACCCTAGCCAAGCACATGGTCCAAGTCACTACTCGGCCAACCTTAGCTTAGTACCTCGTTGCTAATCCCTTGCTTGATTTCTTCATCCATTCGTTGCCAATTTGAGTGAAACTTTGATTCAACATCAAGAGTGGAATTCTATTGAGATCATGCCTTCTTTTAATTTAAATATCCCTTTTTATTATAACAAGCTTCTTCCTTCAATAAGAGGCCATCCAATGTTCCAAAATCAATATGCCTCTTTCTTATCCTTCATTAGCTTGTCATATACCATCTATATGCTTCATGGGAACACACATATCAAATATCATGACATTCACCATTGAGTTAAGCCATTTCACAATGAGGCTAAAACCATGCCTCAACTTATCTTGTATACACATAGCTTGTTTTCACCATGTAGATAACCAATGTCATATATATCAACCTGTTCACCTGCTTGACAAAGACATTAGATCTTTAATCTAGTTGTCAATCAATACACCAAAATCCACTTAAGGGCCTAGATGTCTTTCAGATGTTAACACAAATAAGGTTCTTGTGTACGAATTGACTTGTAATCCAATGGTAGGATGGTCTAGTGGGACACTACTTATCAGGGTTCAAATCCTGGTGCTCACACCTTTTCATGGGATTTTGTTAGGATTTATCGACGTTGTGCATTAAATGGTAAGCGACGTTCCTGTCGACAACGAGGTGCCAATGGTGACTCCTTCGAAGGTGCTCATAGGGGTAGGGTTTGCATATGTGTGTTCATAGGGGTCAGTGTGCATGTGTGCCGTAAGCGTATGTGTTGTACTATGCAATTCTAAAAAAAGTTCTCGTGTGATAATTGGAAACCGGTTCCACCGGATTTGTGCAGACAGAGCCAGAACAGATCA
Organism: Cenchrus americanus; assembly: GCA_947561735.1. Lineage (NCBI taxonomy): Eukaryota > Viridiplantae > Streptophyta > Magnoliopsida > Poales > Poaceae > Cenchrus > Cenchrus americanus. The sequence goes on from OX387241.1 coordinate 252,411,977, forward strand.
ACAAGCTTTCAATCGACACTTCTCTCCCCCTTTGTCATTAATGACCAATAAAGGTCTTGGGGGTCTTGGACAGCTGCTCATAGTTCTTCTTCTTCATCATCTTGAGACGGTGGCACAAATTGGCTTGGAGGCACAAAGGGTGGTGGTGGCAGAAATGGAGGATAGTGAGACGGCATTCCCTCATATGGGTTCACCGAGCCAAAGAGACCGCCATAGTAGTATCCACCAACAACGCTTGAACTTCTTTGTGCATTAGGATCCACGGGAGGCATGCTAGAGGATGTGCCTTGGCCTTGTGTGCCCGTGAAAGGAACCTCTGAATAAGACGATCGAGCACTATACACTCCTCCAAAGGTGGGATTGTAATATGAGTTTCCATAGGCTCTGTCCCAATAGTCCTTGTTGGTTGCCGGATCAACTTGTTGTGATCTTTTCCAAATGCTCTCAAAGGTCTCCGACTCACTCTCTTCCTCATCGGATGGTGCATGTGGCATGGGAGGCCTATTTGTGGGAGAGGGATTTTCATACATAAGTCTTATCATCCTTGAATCCCTCTTCCTAAGTTGTCTCTTCTTGTGAACCGCATCACTTGCTTTCATGCAAGACTCACACCAAAAGTTGAACAATTTTCTAAGTGGGGAAGGGGGGCTTTTGCACTTGTTGTTGCCCACGTCCACGCCCTTGACCATGTGAAGTCCTTGCTACCCTAGATGGTGCAGCAGCTGCGGTGGGCTGTTCGGGGGCTTCTTGGCCTCCAATATTTCCCTGTGCCCTTGCCAAATCAGCTAGTGAAGGTCCCACAACATTATTCTTCAAGTGGAAAGGCTTATGCTCATGATCATAGACAAATGTATAGTTGGTGATAGCCTCAATTACATGCATGAGATAAGGAGCATATCCACAACTCTTTTGTGGCGAGCTGGAGATGGAATGAATTTCCTCCCAAATGTAGTCCACAACACTAAATTCCGGCTCACTAGGACACATGTGTTTCAACAAATCTCTTCTATAATTTGACACATTTGATTGATCCCCTTCCCTAGGAGAAAGTGTCTTTCTAAACATGCGGTGCAAGTATGCATAGAATGGTAGCATGCCATTGACTCGTCCAAAGTTCCATTCTTGTCCCGGGATATACATGAACTTCATATCTACCTTGTCCATGTCATGATCTCTATGGATCTTCATCCTTCCAAGATCTTCTTCATCAAAACCAAGTAGATAGGCAAACTCAGTGATAGTAATACCAAACCATTTTCCCTCGGTCATCCAATGCACAACTTTGTCATTCTTCCAAGTGGTGAAGTAACATGTGGCATAGAATTGTGCAATCACTTCATTTTTCCATGACTTGGCAAAACCCATGATGTCATAGACATTTTTCCTCTCGCACTCCTGAATAATTTCAGCAATCTTCGGATCCTCCATGACTGACAAGAATCCCCAATCAATGTATTCTGAGCAAGCAATGGGGTAGTCTTTCTTGATGATGGCACTTGCATAATAGTCTTCATGAAATTTTGTGCCAAAATGATAATCCAAATTCCTTCCACCAACGGCCAAAGGATTCTTTTCCCTTTCCTTTCTTGCCCTCTCTGTCATACCCCTTCCCTTATAGTTGACTATGTTGCGGTGCTCAGGGTCAACGGGTGGCCTCATTCTCACATTGAAGTGAGTCACAACACCACTCTCAACGGGCTGCGGTCCAAGAACTGAGATGGCCTCATACTCACCATCACTGTCATCCTCTCCGGTGCCCTGACTATGCTCATGGCTAGCTGTGCGGATGTTCTTGCCCTTTCTCTTACGCTGAGCTACTGCTGTAGGTGACTCAGGAGGGGATGGTTCCTGCCTATATGGGCTCTCCTCATCATCATCACTAGAGGTTGACTCAGGCTCGGAGTCCTCAATGCGCATAGCACCTCTAGGGAGATTAATTCTTCCTGCTGCCCTTTTAGACCTTCTAGGTGGCTCAGGAACATCTTCTGTAATTTCATGAGCGCTGCTTGTTCCTTCTCTTCTTCTGAACTCAAAACTTGCATTCTTCATTCTAGGTTGCCTTCTCCCATAAACCAAGTCAATCCTTGGATCTGTGAACAAAGGAGATACATATGGGTCTTAGGAACATTTCTCTGCCACAAATATATGCAATTGAATTTTATGGAGCCCATTTTGCAACTGAATCAGACAATCCTGTACTGAAACCGGTGCCACCGAGTTGGAAACTCGGTGCCACCGGGTTCAGCATGAACCCTAGATCATGTCCCTGATAATGCTGCCATGGAACACTTAAGCCACTGATTTGAATCTGTTCTAGGACCATATAGAAGCCATTCTACCAAAGGAATCCAAGAGATAGTCCCTATAAAAGTAGATCGGACAAAACCAAGATATGGGGTACCTCCCGACATGGTGAAAGTGCTGCTACAACCAAGAAACCGAGGGGAACTCGATCCCACCAAATTGGAGGACCGGATTCTTGCTCCAATCCTTGAATCCCATGGTTGAGCCCTCAAATCGCCATGGAATCGCCCTTTCTACCCTCCTCTTTACTGTGCTGGGTCGTGGGGTGAAAGGGGTGGTGAATGGGTAACTGTAGGGTGAGTCACGGGTCTTATCCTTTTACTGCCGACAGAAACCGGTGCCACCGGTTTTCAGAAACCGGTGCCACCGGGTTTCACTTGACCCGTGGACTTTTGTCCATAAATTCACCTCTGCTCTTCCTCTTCCTTTTCCATTTCTCTTTATTTCTATGCCTTTAATATTCATTTTTGCACAACCCTTAGTCTCAGATATGGATTTTGAGAGATTTTGATGAAATGAGAGAAATCTAAAGTTTGCAATCCCTTGAGATAAGAATGAGTAGCTTCCTTTGAACTTGAGACAATCTTGCCATTTATGGTTAGCCAACATTCAAACATAAGCAACAATAACCATAAACAACAAGACATGATCTAAAAGATCAAGACTCAAAAAATTTGCAAAAAGCACACCACCTACACATGCTAGTGAGTTTTTTTTGAAAGTCTATCCTAAGTCACAAAGAGTATGCAAAGATTACTAGCCAAGATAGGTCTTAGCATATTTAGCTCATGCCTCTACTAATATTTTCAGCCACGGTTAGAAAACAAAATTTCCAACAAAAATTTGTGAGGCATCAACTAAATATCTAAAAGCTCATCACTACCACCAAGTAACAAATCAAGGTGATGCTAGCTCCTTTTGCACACCAAAACTCACACTAGCAAGAATAGGGCCTAGATGCCCAAATTAATAACTTGAATTTAGGATTCATACCTTTGCCTTCATTCTAGATTTTCTCACTTAGAGAAACTCACATAAGTTAACTTGTACTTTTTAGTCTTTCAATAACTTCCTCTTGTCACTTTTGATGAGAAATACCCATTGTGTGCTAAGATGACAAGAGAACACAAATATTAAAAGCACAAGCTCTAGTCTCACATTGGATGACTCTTTGAGAGTGGAATGGAAGTAAGTCACCCAACATGAAACCTCATAGCATGGGCTAAACTCCTCAAAGATATAGTGCACACATGGATATGTGGATGGAAGGGACATGTGCACTACCTTGGTCAAATATGTCCAAGTTAAGGAATTTAAACCATGCTATGGTGAGTAGCCAAAGATAAATGTAACCCAATCCAAAAATAAGGAGAAATAGATACAGATATGGATTGGTGACCTCCTTGTCAAGTTGCTTGCTCACAATCAACACCCTTGCCATAAGAATCATTCAAGTGAAGAGTATAGATAAAACATTGAGACACCTCACACTTGAACTACACACATGAATCCTTGCAAGTGATGTTAGTACCAAGAGACACAAAATGTGAAGTGAACTCCCCCTAAATAAGTGCATCAAGTATTTGAATCTTGAGAAGTGCACTTTTGACTCAATTAAAGTACTAGGGTAGCAAGCTCCACATTTTGGTTAAAGTTCATGAGCAAATAAGAATATGTGGAATGAGATCAAGAGTAGCTCACAAACTATATTTGCTTAGTCTCCTTTTATTTTGAATAAAGAATAATGTGCCATGAGGTATTTGCAAACATTTCCTCTCCAACCCTTGCTGATTCTGGGAAACTCGGTGCCACCGAGTTTATAAATCTGGTGCCACCGGATTTTCTCTGAGTTCTCCAAATTTGCTTTTCTCAAGAGTTGATCATCCTTTTCTTGATTCTTTCTTGCTCTTTTAGCTCACATAAGTTCTCCTACATGCACAAGTCACTCAATGCTTCTAGATGAAGCGGTTAATAGCATCGAATGGTATTTGACACAATTTTGCCAAAGAGAACATATGTAAGTTGTCCACCTCATATGATCAACTAGCACATGAGCAAGTTTTGCATATGAGAGTGAACAACAGCAGTGAAAGGTACTTATCATGGGAGGAGCATTTGAATGAGATTTCTTTGATTTATGTCACTTGGTCCTTTTCTATTGATGAGTCACAAAATTTCTCTTGAGATATAGATGAATGAAAATTAATATCTTCTCAAGTGAACCAAGCTTCCAATGCTGCTCCAAGTACCTGCAAAGTCCTTTTAAGCATGTTTTGGTACCCAACGTCCATTGGGTCCGACAAGGTTAGTGATCAAGGACTTAGGTACCCAAATGGCCTTTGTGCCCTTTCTTTGTAAAATAACCACGTTGGGGGCACCGGAGTCATTTGAGTTACCCCTAAGCTTCTCATTACTATAATGAACATGATTGAGCTTAGGGTTCTTACTATTGGGACAATCTTTACCAAGATGTCCCTTTTGACGACAAGTGTAGCAAATTTTGTGCTTGATTTTGCCATTGCTATTTATACTTGTCTCTGAGCCATTCTTCTCTCTGAATTTTGCTTGAGCCTTCAGAAATCCCTTGTTGAGCTTTATATGGGGTTTCTCAGGTGAAACCGGTGCCACCGGTTTGGCAAAACTGGTGCCACCGGGAACCTTTGCCCGGTTGGTACAAGCTTCAATCTTGTGCCCTTTCACATGGCAACCAAAGCATCTTCTCTGAGCAAGACTTATTTGCCTCTTTGATTGGTTTGGATTGTCTTCTTCCTTGAATGAGCACATGGATGCATAATGTCCCATGTGTGAGCACTTGTAGCACTTGATATGATCTAGCTTCTTTTTGTTGCTAATCTTGCGATCATTGATTTTGTGGCTTTATTGAGAGATTGATTGAGTGACGATTATCCTCTTCTCAAGCTTCTTCACCATGGGCTCACGGTTATCTTGAGAAGGTTGCACCTTTTCTTTTCCCTTCAACTTAGCCACCTCTTTCTTGAGTTTTTCAACTTCTTGCATAAGATCATCATTTTCTTGAGCAATGAAGTCATCACAAGATTCTGCAATCACACAATCATACCAAGAAGGTTTGCCTTTTGGGCCACATGGGTTAGCACAAGATATATCATTTTCAACTTGAGTACAAGTGCTAGTGGTGCAATGAGGTGTGTAGAATTTAACTGAGTTTACAAAAACCTCATTTGCCACTTCTAGCAAAGTGTTTGATTCTACAAGCCTCTCATGAGAATATTCAAGTTCTATGTGAGTTCCTTGTAGTTTCACAAACTTGCAAGTGCTTTCCTCAAGTTGGTCCTTGAGAGCTTGATTTTCCTTTTCCAAGGATGCTGCACAAGATAGAGAGTTAATAGCACAAGCATATGCCTTGGTAATGTCCTCCTTGCACTTTCTAGACAAGACGTCATTTGACTCCTTAAGTTTCTTCAATTCTTCTTCAAAGGAGTCTCGATATGCTTGTTGTCTTGTGAGCTCATCTTCTTGTCTTCTTACTCTCTTTATGAGCTCTAGCACATTCTTCTTGTCTTTCTTGGTCATCCTGTCAAGCTCGAAGTCAAATTGCTCAACTTCACTTCCCTTCTTCCTTCTTCCTTTAGTCACTTGAGACTTGGAATTGTTAGTGCATAGTAAGGAATTACTAGGGGCTGTAGATACCTCAATAGGCTTGTGTGAAGCTGCTCTGAAGTTCAATGAAGCAAGTTGGTGTTGATCACTGCCAAACCCGGTGCCACCGAGTTCTGAACTCGGTGCAACCGAGTTTTCCTGGTCAGAGGCAGCGGTCGCAATGTTGTCACTCTTTTGCTTCGTGGATGAGGTCTTTAGAGGAGGGATGCAAGATGTTGATGTCGAGCACTCCTCTAGTGACTCCTCCTCTTCATCTTCATCATCGACACTAGTATACATGTCTTTGAGTGCCACCCAAATATGATGTGCATCATCGCAAATGTCTTCATTGTTGAAGATGAATTCTTGAATAACCTTGCTCACATTATTATACATGAGGTTAGTAATAGAGTAGTTATGGAGCACATTTTCGTTTTCTTCCGTTGATAGGTTGGACGTGTCCTCACTATCAAAATCCTCGGGAAGGATGCTAGCAACCACAACTCGCTCAAAAAGAGGACCCCAAGTATTTAATACATGAAGAACATAAGCAGACCAAGAAGAGTAGTTTGAGCCGTCAAACCGAAGAGGCTCAAACGATACCTCACACGTAGTCGACATCCTTTTAACTCCAAGCGATTAAGCTCGACTCGGAGCACCAGGCTCTGATACCAATTGAAAGGATCTTGATGTCGCCTAGAGGGGGGGGGGGGGGTGAATAGGCGAGTCCTGAAAATCACCACCTAAAACAATTTTATTAGTGAAACCCGGATACTCCGGACTTTTCCCCGGAGTTTCTGGAAAGTCCGGAATCTTTGGACTGGCGCTTGCGCAGCGGAATATGCACACTGCCCAAAACCGGTGCCACCGGTTTTGCAAATCCGGTGCCACCGGGTTTGCCTGGCAGTGACTCCCCTCTAACCTCCTTCTTGATTGCTTGCTTGAAATCAACTAAAGCTGGGTGAGTAGTTCAGAGTGAAGTTCTATGAAGAATATTCAATGCCTGCACTTCACAAACACAAACACCCGAGTAGATCGACAAATATGACAAAGAGCAAGCTAGGAATAAGAAGTAAGGTAAATGTGAGATAAATCAACAAGAGACACAATGATTTGTTTTACCGAAGTTCGAATTCACCACTGTGTGAATCCTAGTCTCCGTTCGGTGCTTCTCCTACCGAAGTCGGGTTGCATTCAACCCTTTTCCTGATCCACTAGATGACTTCTTCCCTTGCGGAGGCGAAGCAAGACCTTCACAAACTTTACCACAGCTCACAACACCTTGGGAGCTTGTGGGCGACGCCTAGCTGTCTAGGAGGCAACCCTCCAAGAGTAACAAACGCCACGAAGATCTCTTGCTATGAACTCGAGTGCTCAAGGATGGATTAGCTCAACTTTCACTCAATCTTTCAATCCCTCACCCAAATCTCTTCTATTCTCAAATCTCTTGCTATACTAGAGATGGGAGGGCTTAAAAGGGCTGTGGATATGTGTTTTCATGTGGGGAACCAGCAGCCCCAAATGGGAGAGGGTGAGGGGTATTTATACCCATCACCCAAAAACTAGCCGTTGGCTGTTAAGTCCCAGAAACTCCGGAAAAATCCCCGGATACTCCGGAATCCCCAAAACTAGCTGTTAGATTCAAAAGTTCCGGTTATTCCGGACATTTTTCCGGAATCTCTGGAAAGTCCGGAATATCCGGAAAATTTCCCGGAATATCCGAAGCTTCACTGGACAGCACAAGTCACCTCAGAGAAAAAGCCATAACTTTTTACTCCGGACTCCGAATTCGATGATCTTGGACTCTATGGAAAGCTTATTCAGAGGAGCATCCATTCCAACTGAAAATAAGCTCCAAAACCATCAGGTGCATGTGTTGTGAAAAGTGTTTCTCTCATGATAGCACTTGGGAGGTTAGGTTTGAGCATCGAGACATAAGCAAAGCTATCCACGTTGCATCCCTCTTGATAGTACAGCGTACCTATACTCAAGATCAAATATAAATGCAATATTAGAACTCTTGAGCTTCTTCTTCAACAATGGCCATACTTGATCAATATATCCTCATGAGAGATCCATCCATCAATGCCTCATTGATTTGAGCACTTCTACCTTGAGCTAGTGACTTTGATCTTTATATAAGAATGAAACCCAATTCTCGATTAAGTCACCCTTCACATGACTCAACGAATATGTAATGCTTCTTCGTTGCTTCACTCGATTAGGCTCGACTTGATACCTCAAAACTTTCCAAGCTATAGCCACTTCACCCTAGCCAAGCACATGGTCCAAGTCACTACTCGGCCAACCTTAGCTTAGTACCTCGTTGCTAATCCCTTGCTTGATTTCTTCATCCATTCGTTGCCAATTTGAGTGAAACTTTGATTCAACATCAAGAGTGGAATTCTATTGAGATCATGCCTTCTTTTAATTTAAATATCCCTTTTTATTATAACAAGATTCTTCCTTCAATAAGAGGCCATCCAATGTTCCAAAATCAATATGCCTCTTTCTTATCCTTCATTAGCTTTTCATATACCATCTATATGCTTCATGGGAACACACATATCAAATATCATGACATTCACCATTGAGTTAAGCCATTTCAGAATATGAGGCTAAAACCATGCCTCAACTTATCTTGTATACACATAGCTTGTTTTCACCATGTAGATAACCAATGTCATATATATCAACCTGTTCACATGCTTGACAAAGACATTAGATCTTTAATCTAGTTGTCAATCAATACACCAAAACCCACTTAAGGGCCTAGATGTCTTTCAGATGTTAACACAAATAAGGTTCTCGTGTACGAATTGACTTGTAATCCAATGGTAGGATGGTCTAGTGGGACACTACTTATCAGGGTTCAAATCCTGGTGCTCGTACCTTTTCATGGGATTTTTTTAGGATTTATCGACGTTGTGTATTAAATGGTAAGCGACGTTCCTGTCGACAACGAGGTGCCAATGGTGACTCCTTCTAAAGTGCTCATAGGGGTAGGGTTTGCATATGTGTGTTCATAGGGGTCAGTGTGCATGTGTGTCGTAAACGTATGTGTTGTACTATGCAATTCTAAAAAAAGTTCTCGTGTCATAATTGGAAACCACCCCACAACTTCAAATATTCGTGTTCACAATCTCTCCTCTAACCTCAATCTTCAACCTTCGACCGTTTTACGACTCGTTGCCATCCGTGTAGATGAACTGGGATATTTAATCATTTGCCACCGTAAGAAGGTCGCTCCTTCAAAAGGGACCTTTAGAATGGCTTCTGCAGATTTGCCACGGACGAACGAACACAACAATGCATTTGCCACTTTAGTTGACGTGGCACGCCGTATCTGCATGCTAGCGTGCATTGGACTAGCGAAGTGACGAAAATGTCCCCACATCCTCATCCTCTACCTCCGGCTACCCCTTATCTTCTTTGTTGTATCACTTACATGTGGGCCCTATATTTCTTCTACCCATATCCTTCAATCCTCCCCTTCTCTCTGTACCTACTACGCCACCACCCGGCCAGCTACCGAACGCACCGCCCAGGCGCCCACACCCATCAAAACTGAACTCTTGCCTTGCAACCTTGCCATCATCTTCTATTCTTCTCTCGGGAAGGTCCATCTCCATTCTCCACCGCCCAAGAAACAGATTTCCATAGAAATCATGGCCTGTTAGACTTTCTGACGCCATGAGCGTAGTCCAATGTGATCGGAACCTGCGTTTGGACAGTCTTTGTTTGGCCAGGTCTGACTCTTGACTCGGAGACGCAATGAAAATGGAAATTGAGCGATAAAAAAGAGAGCTAATCTCATGTCCGGACTAGATGAGACCGTTGCCAAATCAATTTCTCGTTGTGCCTTCACCTTTGGGGATGCTTGGGGTGCAAGGGAGGTGGAGTTTCAGGCGACCATGGCGGGTGGTGGAGCTCGGGGCTGCGGCCATGGCGAGTGGTGTAGCTTAGGGCCATGGGAGGTGGAGATTGGGGTGCCACCCGCCTCGCGCCACAGCAGCAGCCCTCGTTGCCCCCACCGATGCCGCGACTCAAGTTCTACCCATCCGAGCCCAGCGCAAAGTCCGCTGGCATGTAGGCGCAGTACGGTAGCCTGCAGACGCTGAGCTTCTGGGCTAGGAAGGCCGCATTCTACGACGGATGGCCCAGCTTCGCACGGAGCTCCAACAGCGCGCGCTCCTTAAGGTTGTTCATGGAGACTACAGTGCGCAACGCGAAAGAAGGGAGCGGCGAGAGGTTGAAGACGAACTGACATGTAGGTTCCACACGTCATTGGCATGAGAGGTGGGTAGGGGTTCTATGAGGTGAGATAGGCAAGGGCACAAAGGTCATTTCACATGGCGAATCCACGCTGGCATGCGGATTTGGCGTGCCACATCAGCAAAAGTGGCAAATACATTGCTTTGTTTGTTCGCCGGTGGCAAATCTGTAGAAGCCATTCTAAAGGTCCCTTTTGAAGGAGCGGCCTTTTTTACGGTGACAAAAGATTAAATATCCCAGATAAACCATCCCATAACTTCAAATATCGTGTTCCCACTCTTTCCTCTAACCTCAATCTTCAACCTTCGACTGTTTCACAACTCATTGCCATTCCAGGTCATAAGTCTACCAAATCTAGTAACAACTTCAAATATTGTGCTCCGAGTCTCCCCTTTGACCTCAATCTTCAACTCTGACCGATTCATGACTCGTTACCATTTGTGTAGATAAGTCTACCAAATCTAGTAACAAAGGTAGTAGGGGGCCATGGCCCCCCGGTATGCTCCATTTAAAACATTTAGACCCATTTTGTTGCATAGGTGAAATTTTTTGGTTCTTTTTCAAGGTGTAATAGGAGTATTGAACGTAGGATAGTTACAAAAACAATTACACGAATGGATCGGAAATTGCGAGATGAATCCATTAGGCCCAATGAATTCGTCTTTAAAGATTGGTTACCGTAGTAAGATGTTGTTTAATCGTGACATATTTAGGCTCATTAGATTCATCTCGAAAATTAAGGTAGTAGTTATGGAATAACTTTTGTCATTAATTCACATTTAACACTCTTAATTAGTGTTTGATAGTTACTTCGAGAATTTTTTGGAAACTAAACATGATCTGACTGGGGACGAAGTGTGCAAAGCAGCATCCCATCCATGTTGTTGGCTGCTCGGAAGGAAGCTCTCCTGTAAAATCCAGGAAATAATTCTGATGCTCTTGTGTTTTATAAGCGATGGAGAAAATTTGTACGAGTGTTATTTATAGTTTACCAATGAACTCTCCTTTTTAGCTGAAAAGAATTCAGATTGTGATGCCCTTCTTTCAAGATCGACGTTCAGTGTTTCAAAATATGTAGCAATAATACAAAATATAACAAAAGAATCTCTAGTCTATGATTTTAGCTGAACGTTTTGTGTCGATTATTTGAGCATGAAGATGATTTATAATAAACAAATATTTGAACTACAAAGTGGTAGATCTCATCGACGTTTACATGTTTTGTATAAAACTCATCTTCATCTGAGTTCATATGAAACTAGCAAGTTAGCCCGCGCTAATAGCGCGACTAGATTTGATAAATCATACTTTTTAAATTGTTATGTTAGCATTGTATTTTCTTTATCTATCATTTTGAAATCACTAATACCGATGTAAATATTGGATCTCAAAATTCAGAACTGATATTGATACACTCAAATTCTGCTATTTGGATGGTGTTTAATTGGTGGATGGAACCTGACCTAATAACGAATATCATTCGATGCTTTGTTGCACCTCTGCATATAGTGTCAACCTCCGAGCTTTGCATTGAATAGAGATTGTTGTTCAACCTCTCATCATTTAGTCTCCGCCTATTGATTCTATGGCTCCTGAGTTTGCCTCGGTTGTTGACCTCACGCAAAGTCTGGGTTCTCCACTTTCTGTTGCGCAGATCCAACTCCTCTAGCGAGCTCATCGTACCACGTGGCACCGTTGGTTGTCGACATAGGTGACCTTGAAGCTTGATCTGGGTTGGGCTCAAGCAACAGTAGCGTAGGTCCTCCTCTCTTTCCATATGGGTGCATCCCCTTCTTCATCTCATCCAATGGTATTTTCGTCCTCTCGTCCAAAAGTCTCTCTTCCTTACGATCGACGGTCGATGTCCCTTTCTTTTTCTTCTTCCTGCTCATCGATGGCCCCTGCTTCGTTGATGGTGCATGGTGACTAGTTCTCTCTCCTCTAACTTGCAATCTCGACAAATATATAGGATGTTTCTAATATATACATATTGTATCATGTCTCCTAGGATATATATTTATTGCTTGAAATGTTTTGTCCTTAGTCGATTGTTGAATATACCTTATGTCTTCTAAAATGTAACCATTATGTTTGACAATAATTTTATAACTTCCAACATAACTATTGATAATCAATGGTAGGTAACATTATTCATTGTGGGTATACTTGTGTTCATCATCGTGTTCATTATGTTGTTTGGCTCTTCACGCATCACATACCAATCTAACTGTGACAACCCCATCCGAGATAATTCCGTACTATCGCCTAAACCACTCCTTTTGGTCATTAAGCAATAAAGAATCATCCCGTTGAGTGTTGTCGGGTTAACGCTCGGTAAATCACTTGATAACACAGAGAGGATCGAACATATGCATTAAAACTCCCACGAAGGAGAGTCCAGAGTGCCTTACAATTTAACATCAAATTCCCCGTAGGGTCCATTATTACAAGCATAGTTCTTTGACATGAAAGTAAATGGTTCAGAGTTTATTAAGAATAGCGGAAACTAAACGGTACGATCAACATCATAGGAGGCCTGTCCATGATGCAATCACTCGTCGTCATCCACCCATTCCAGCTCCCAGCCGGGTGGAAGTTCACCGGGCCACACATCACATGCATTACCTGGAAACAACATTTATAAAGCAAGACTAAGTATACTACTACTCAGCAAAGCTTACCCGTCTAAAAGAAAGACATTACCTCTAATCATGCAAGGTTTTTGGCTAGTGGGTTTGTTTGCCAAAAAGCTACTAAGTAGTGAATCCTTACTTTCACATTTTAGCTCATGTTCTAGTAGAAGTAAACATTACTAGGTAAGCAACTATTGCAACCATAGTTGTACAAACAATTAATCAAAGTAATAATCTTCACAAAGTTCCATCATAAAGGGATGTCATGGCCAGTAGATTAAGTAGTCTTAGATAACGGTGAGAGGCCGACAATCGATTGATTCAAACCTTGCAAGGTGGACCTAAACACACGGAGGTGCCCTCACTAAGAGTTCACCAACCAGGCGGTTCTCGTCATTCTTCGGTTTGGGGATAATAGCTCACAGTCTTAAGTACAAGGTTTACTGGGCTACGCCACTAAGGTCACCCAGTCTCACGCATGCACTCAGGTGGCGAGCCCGGGGCCGCAACCCTAAGAGTAGTGATAGTAAAACCCCGTACCGCCTCATTAGGTACTAGGCTTACCGTGCCCATTTTCGACAAGTGTTTAGTACTTTCAAACACTTAACCAACGAAGCCATTGGACCAGAGCCCAAATCCCATGCTCTTACCACATGAGCAATCCATTTAAACATATGGTGATTCCATAAAGGAGATCCTATTCTCGTGAGTGACGAACATCACTCGACTTGTATCGAATCCTTAGAGCATAGCCACTAGCGACCTAATATGCTAGTAAAATATCATAGGTACTTAAGGATCATGCAACTAGGGTTTCAATCAACTCCTGAAAGTAAATGCACATAAGATACAATGATAAATTCAGAAGCTTGAAAGTAAACACATGGGTTAATGATTAAACCGGGGCTTGCCTTCGTCAGCACAAGTAGAGACACAAACTTCCGGACTTTGGTCTGGGTCTTACTCTACGGTCACGTAGTGCACGTCTCCTTCTGCTCCCTCGTCCTCGTCAGCCGGCACGAGCATGTAACTACCGTCGGAAACTTCTACACGGAGGATGCAATGTAGTGATTAGGAGTGGAATTAATTTAATTTAAACCACAAACAGTAGCATACAACCACAAGGATCACATGGTTGGCCATATTCACCTTAACAAAAGCATTTAACATTTTCCCTTTAAAAGATAATCAAAAAGCTTAATTAGCCTTCTCTTTATGGTGATTGTGTACACATCTAAAGGAAATAATTATTTTAAATGCACCAACAGAAAGCAAATGTGCTTTCCTTCCACAAATTATTCTCCTAACTCATTTATAGGGTGCAAGCATAACAAAGATGATTTTTCCCATAAATTTTCCTCACTAGCTTAATATAGTCTTCCCATCTTTTAAACAATCAACAAGCCTCAAAATTAGCTAAACAATACCCACTGGTCCTCCCGACCAGGGACAACCTCTAAGGACAGCAAGCAACCAAAATTTTAGCCACTGGAAATAATGCACACAAATAAAAGCATTTCTAGCTAACAATAAAAGGATTAATGCATATAAAAATAAAGATGCCAGTACTGGATCCAAACTTTCTCCTACACATGCTCTGCTCTGAAACAAGCCTAAGAAACAAACAAGCACACCTAGAGCTATTATAGATCTTGATCTATACATTTATGATTAAAAACAAGCATAAATTAGGAAATAATATTTATACATAGATAAAATCATGGTAAATTCACCAGAGGTACATTTTAGCATAACCAGACAATAGCCAGAAGTAGGGCTCAAAAATAAATTTATTTTAAGCTGTAAAATTCATCTAGGCAGATTTGTCAATATTACAATATAAATCATATAAAAAAGATTCATTCATTAACTTTGTGCAAATTTTGGCACAGGACCTACACATGCTAGTATCCACAACATATCCAAAATTCAGCTCATGATCATGTATAGATTTTGCAGAACAACAGATCTAGATAAAAAAGTTTTCTATTTTTCATGCAAACATTGAAGCTCAAAAGTATATATATGTTTCATGAAAGTTGTAGTTCTAGTCACAAAGAGTACAACAAAATTGGTTTTGCAATTTTTGGATTTTTCTACAATTTTATATTGATTTTACAAGGTTCAGCACAAGGGGTCAAAGTCTGACTTTTGGTTTTACGAACAGGTCCCTGGGTTTCACGGTTAGGCCCTTAGGCGGAAATCATCTTCTGCAATTGGGTCCCTGGGTGCGGCCAGTACCGGGGATCACCGGAATCCGGCCAAGGAAGGGCCGGGATTGGCCGGGAAAGTGGCCGGGATGATGAGGGACTCACCTAGGGTCGATTTGAGGGGTTGGAGGCGGCGGGAGGTGCTCCGGCGAGAGAGCTCGGCGGTGTCAGGCCATGGCGGCCGCTGGGAGCTTCGCTCCGGCGAGCAGGCAGCCCGGCTTGGACCACACATGGTTGGGGAAGCTTGTTGACGGATAAAACTCGTATCCACCTACGATCCGCAAGCGTACGGACCTACACCTTTTTCGCCACGGGATTCCCTAGGTTCTTGTCAATCCGCGGAGCAAGGGGATTACTAGCGCTTAACCAAGTACTAATCTAGTTTACTAAGGAAACCTTTAAAGAGAGTATTAATCTAAAAGTAAAGACAATATAACCTAAGTTAATCTAAGTTAAGTTGATCAAACAAATCTAGGGTTAAACTAGATGATAAAGGGGTGAACACAAGAGAGTGAGTAAGAAAGATAAGCGTTCCCTCCCTAGGATCTAGGATAACATGGTATGCATCTACTACACGAAAGCGGTAAACCAATCTACCGGGGGTTGTAACCACGGTTTCGCCCTTTCCCTCCTCTCGTATTGTGACTACGCGAAGGTATTCGTGACTAGACCTATGATGGACGGTATGTTGATGGAATCTATGGGAGTAGCAGATATCATACGCCCGAAAAATACGGTGGCCTACCTTAATCATCAAAGCATCATCAACATGAAAATAATAGATTGAAACCACGAATCAAGTAGCGATCACATAGCATGTATCCATCTAATCCTAGGGATGAACGGAGACATTACCCCATCATCTTACAGTGATTGAAGCACATAGGGGTGATGGAGACTCCGGAGAACGTCGTCGATGAAGTTGGTGGCGATGGAGCTTGGGAACACCCCTAGGCCAGCGGCTTGGAGTCCTCCTCTTGCTTCCTTCTCTCCGCCGGTGTTGATCCTTGCGACGAGCTCATCTAACTCTCTCCCTCATCTTGCGGCGACGGTTTTCTGGTGATTGGCGTCGGTAGGATGATTTGTTCGATGGGTAACCATCTTGGGGCGCCTAGGGGGTTGTATTTATGTCCTTGGGGTGCCTTTGGGCGTGCTCCACCTTGCCTTGCATGAGATCCTCCTTGGGAGAGAAGCAAACTTGGTTTCCATAAAATCAGCCAGATTTTCCTGATTCGCAGTCCTTCCTTGTCAGCGCCATATCTCCCACGTCCGGACTCCAAATAATGCAAATTCGGTGCCCAGGTTGTGTGCCACGAAATTATCTTCAACTTTGGTATTCATTTCTTTCCTTAAAAACGAAGATAATATCTCCAAATCGGCCTTGGAAGATAATCTGTTCTGATTTCGGACTGACTGCGCAGCAGGAATTTCGGGGGCTATATCTCCTAGCTCCCTTATCCGAATTGGGCCTTCCACGTATCCAAATCAAAGGTATCGTCGAGGCACACAACTTTGGTAGTCAAACTTTTGCCATTAAAGACCGTTTAAGTCTTCGAATCTGTACCGAAAGATCATGTTGTCCTGAGCTGCGAGAATATCTCTCGGGCTGAGTTGATCTCGTTGGTAAACATCCAAGTCCCCGGAGTTTTGCGTGTTGATGCTTCGGTCCTTGTGTCATTTGGAGTCATGTTCATCACGTGTCTTGACTCTTGTCGGGCTTCATGATCTTCTTCCAAAGTGCTTGGTGAACTTATCCCGAAAGTCTCCTCTTTAGCGTAGATTTCCTGCGTAAACAACAAACTCCAAAATCGACATGCAAGTGTGAACTTGTTACATCATTAGTATGCCTAGTGGCGAGTTAGTTGCAAATCATAATCGAAACCAATGTATAACAAGTACTCTAGGTTGACGGAAATTCACCGTCAACAAAGCTCCAGGCGGTCCTAGTGGAGGTATGAGCAGGATTGGTTGGCGGCGACGAGGGTCGGAATGCGGGGCTCACCGTGCGACCTTCACTGGCAGACCGTGGTGGCTCTGGGGAGCTGCGGCGGCGCGCGCGGCAGGCAAGCTCCGGCTCTTAAATAGGCGGGCGAGCAAGAAGGGCGGTTGGCTCACGCCATGTCGTCGACATGGTCACGGTATGGGCGCAGAGAGACGACGACATGCAGCGGAGTACGGCGGCGACACGGTTGGTCGGGCGGCGGAGGTCGGTGCGGCTTGGCCTGTGGGTGCATGGCGCGTGGCGCAAGGGGAGAGGGCCGGAAAGGCGGTGTGACTGAGGTGGGCCCACTACGCATGTGTGGGAGAGCGTGCCCTTCGGCGTCTGGGCCTAGTCAGCACGCGGGTGCATGCTCTGGCACTGTCAGCGCACGACGTCGCGCGGGAACGCTTTCTGGTGCAAAAACACCTTGAGGCAGCCCTGTTCAAATGACTTGTTCTCCAAATTTTTGAACTAAAGTGCCCCAAGAGGTAAATAGCAAAGTTGGAGATCTCACTACCCTCTACAACTTTTACAAAGGGCGTATGTGGTTTTTCTCAACCATTTGTGCACAAAATGCATGCCAACTTGGTTGTTTTCATGGCCCCGATGAACAGTGCCAAACTGCATTGATCACGATTTTTCACCCATTTACGCTTCAAATCTCGAATGCCACTCAACATGAAAGTTGTGTCCCTCGAAAAACTACAAAACTTTCGTATTGGGAGAATTTGAAGTGTTTAGGTAAAAGATTTGGAGAACGTGGCAAAAGTTCCGAATGACATAGGAGGGTCAAAGGGTGTTTAATGGGTTTTTGACTAGGGTTTGACCAAACCTTTACCAAGGTTGACCAAAGTGGGTCATTAGGGGTGGTTGGTGATGTTTTCGAGGTGATGGCCCAAGTTGACCATCGTTTGACCAAAGTCAACGCATTTGACTGGACTATTAGGGTTAATGGACCCGCTGAAAACCTGGGGCGTCACAGCCAACCCCCCTTAAACAGAATCTCATCCCGAGATTCGACAACAAGATTAGAGCAACTTCTTCCAACAAGGCGAAGGTTACAAAGGTGGAAGGTATACTCGCTTACACTTCTCGATAACGAGAATTCAGATGGGGCAAAAGATACATGGTGCTCTCCTCACCGCCTCAACGCAGTTCATGAGGAAGCGGACAATGAATGTGTACATGAAAAACTAAAAGAAGACAAACTCCACCGGCGATGCAGAGGTACATCGCTACAAGCGTCTAGCGGAGGGACTTGAACATCTCCACGAACTGATCCATGGTTGGCGATGTAGGCTGGGGTTCTTCTCTCGGTCTTCTTCCGAGCTGCTTCTGCAGGTTGTCGACGAAGATGGAGAAACAGCTTGCGCGGCGAGTGGGCGGAGCAACGACAGAGATGGGCTAGTGGAGGGTTGGCCAAAAAGCTAGCCGGGAGGAGAACAAGAGTGATGATGATGTCGAGCTCAAAGGAGGCGAGACTTGGTAATGGCGACACCGTGGGAGGGCTTCCCTTTTATTCCTCAACGGAACGCAGCGGTCACCCAACTGACTGAGGTAGGGACTAGCGGAGCGATCCGGCGGTGGCAACACAGGGCTCGATAATGGTCGTCCCGTGAGGTCTCAGCGACGTGATCATGGCCGCAGGAAAAGAGATGGTAGAGCGTCGCTACAGCGTCGTACCATCGCGACATTGAAAAGAATGGGGTCCAACGGTCGGAAGAATTGACCATGATGGTGAGATCGTAACAAGGAGAATTTAGCAAAAGATTTTATCAATCCCTCCTTTGCTTGTTCTCTTGATTCCTAGGATTTGGAAGGTATGATCAACGGATCATGGATTGATAAGTGATGAAGGACCCTCATGCCTTGGCCTTTCGAGAATCTTGATTGCTCCTGAAAAACTTTGCTCAAACTTCCTTAACTTAGTTGGTTGATTTGATTAGATGCTAAGATAACTTTGAGATTAGGCGGAAGGAGACCAAGTTGAAAAGTGATTACCAAAAGAGATTTCTATGAAGAAAAGGAAGACTAGCAAACAATTATTTGCCAAAATTTGTTTACTAAGATTTATGAATTCATTTTTGAAAAGCAATAAAGGTATAATGATGGATCAAGGTTTCCACCACCAGAAGTCCAAGGTTATTGGTCCATAGAAACAATAAAGGATGGCAAGGTCATAAGGAGCGGTTACACGAGTTGTTTACAGATAGCAATGTGAATGACTTGAAAGGAAGGGTTGGTACAACAATGTCAGAAGATATTTGCTCACATATTATTTAGTTGGTGAGTTTTGCTGACACATTCCTTATGTTACCGGTGCAACAATGGAGTGGTGTGCATGTTAATGCTCATGTTGTTGTGCATAGAGTGTGTGAAGCACATGCAGATGAGCACATGATGCTTGTGCATATGAACATATGGTGCACTTGCCATGATGCATAGTGAGGGATGCACATGTTCATGGGATATGATGCTCGTGATGCTTGTTAGCATGACTTGTTTACCCATGCAGTTAGCTAGCAACAAGGGGATAACATAGAGTGAAGAAAATGGATTTGCGGTGAGTTGCACGCTCCCAACCAAGATACCTAGCGCGCCCCTAGTGGTAATCACATGGCTGCAGTACACGTGATGCACTAGGTTCCGTCGGGGCACCTTTGGTCATGGAACAACAATCTCATCAGCCATAAGGAGGATAGAGGAGGAAGGTTGAAACCTTAAATGTGTATGCATGTTAGTCCATCCACGGTTCCCAAATGCACATGCTATGTAATGTATGTCCATGCCCATGAATTATTAAATTAAGGGTGCAACCCACGCATGACATGATGATGCTCAAAGTATACCAACAGAATTTAACTCTTTCTATTCATGTTTTATGTGTTCATAAGGTTGTGAGCAAGATCAAGATGAAGACGTTCAAGATTGCAAGGTCAAACACGATTGAGATAAGGATGTCGCTAGCAAGGGTAGCTTAGGGCATCAAGAGGCACAAACATTACCATCAAAAGTCCACGGTGGGTTATTCACAAACAACAAATGATGGCAGGTCATAGAGAGAGGTGTTCTCAAGTAGAAACAATACCCGTGAAGTTACACTGACCTTGCTTCACTTGATTATTTGGCTTCTTGTTATGATGACTCTTATTTGCTTTGGAGCCTTGCCTCTGTGGATGTGGCTTGTTCCGCCTAGGGTTCGGGCATTTATTGGCGTAATGCTCGGGTTGTCTACAATTGTAGCAAATGCGGGGCGGAAGTTCTTTAGGCTTGGAAGCTTGTTGACGTGGCTTCTTGCTGCCGTCATCACTTTGTTTGCCCTTGCAAGGACAAAATTCCTTTAAGGTAATTCCCCACTCACTCAAATCCATTTCGGGGAATGCTCGCTTGTGGCTCCGGCTTTTCCCTTCTTCCTTTGTAAGGTCCATTGGTAGCTTTGATGGTGGTAGTAGAGAGTTGGAGGTGTTGAGTTGATTCTCCTTCATATGATCCACCAACAAATTGCATAAGCGACCCTGCTCAACCACAGACGTAACTAACGCTTGGGAGAGACTGTCCGTTAAACTAGTTTGAGATAACCCTTGATAAAGATCCTGGAGGATATTGTCCATGATATGACTTAACACTTAATTTTGTTCTTCCAACATCTCGATTGCATCAGCAATGGTGTCTATATCACCCTGAGTAGGTACTCGGGTGAGCAAGACTCATAGGGTTTAGGTTTCTCTGGATCTTTTCTGGTGGAGTTCATGGTCTGAGCGACCAAATTTGGTCCATCTGGATTGGCACCAAGGGGAGGTTGCTGCTGTAGCATCTGGACGAGCTGCTGTTGCGTCTGAAGGATTTAGCACAACATTCCCTTTTGAGCAGCCATGAATGCCTCTACCATCGTTCTGGGTGGTGGTGGTAGATCGCTACCACTACTCGACACACCAAAACCATCTGGGGAGCTGCATGTCGGTCCCACCATCTGAAAGAATTGAGCTTCCGTTAAATACACATTCATAAGCTTGTTCTCACAAGCAGAACATGTACAACGAAAAACTCAATTGGAACAAAAGTTCGACTTGGGCAACACAATATTCTAGACCAAAGAATTTCATGCGCGCAGCTCAAGACTACGAGGATTCATGAATCCAAGGTGCATTACAAGGCAAAGGTTTTGAGCCACTGGATATCCAAATTGGAATCAAAAGCTAAGGTTATCACGTTGGGAAGAATTTGGTATGGGGGTCCTATTCTGGCGGCGGGGAACAAAAATTCCCAACTCAAACACCAGAGTCCCAAAAATTCCCAAATTTCACCAGCAACTCAGTGGCATAATTATGCACACTTTTGGTATTCAAAGGTAGATCTAGATTGGAGTGGAACATGCTCGAAAAAATCCATTTTCAGAGGAAGGTTACCCAGAAAAACAGCAGGACATAGACTTACTAAACTGAGCATAACTCCTGATAGAAAATTCCTAAAATCGTGAGACATTCACAGTAGATGCTAAATTTGATAAGAAACAATTTTCCTTAAGGATGTCTAGTCAGACTCCTTACATATTTGGCTCTAAAAATTGAGAAATGACAACAACAGAATCTGCCAGAAATCTGCCAAAGATCAAAAGAGAGGAAACCTTATCTAAGATCAAGCAATCACCCTAGGAAAAAAATTACTCCAACAAGAAAAAACCAAATTTTAGGTTCAACAAGATTTTAATTATGAATGCACATGTCTTAAATGACCTCACACCCACGGATCCAAAAAGACATAGTTAGTGCCGGTGGCAAGCTTATAATTGGTTCTCCTTATAATAACTAGTCAGAGCTACTTGATTCGCACTTATCGACTTACGAAACGTTGTTAGTGTACCTGCAGAAAACGAACCTTCCGTGCCAGCACGTCACGGAAGCGTCCATATACATTACTGTTCACTATAGAAATGGTATCCATGCGTCAAGCCGCTGCATGGATAGCGTCCAACCTCCGACAACCTCCGTTTGAATGGAGTGTATCCTTGCCTCGCATATTCCACATGCGGAATGCACACGTATGGCAAAACGTGGCGACATCACAACCCATAACATGTTCATCTTGAATAGAGCATGTCATCCTTCGTATGACTTCATACGGAAAGCACACGTATAAAACACGTGAGCGACCAGAGAGAAGATGGGATCCGTTGAATAGATCACTCCATCAACCCTCGCAATTCCCGTGATGTGGAACAACACACGTATAAAACACGTGGCTCATCTAGTTTGGTTGTGCAAGAAAGTAAGTCTGACATAAAGTAAAGTGCTGGAAGTTAGCAAACTAAACCATAGATTCTTTTGCCACCTTAAAGAACCCAAAAATTCCCACTAGGGCCTCTCGATCTAGATCATTCCTTAACGATCCAACGGATTTTCAAAATCCAATCAATCTTGGCAAGTTTTATTGTAAATTATGTGATTAGTATTAATCTAATCACTTTGGTGCATACAGATGCTCTGGTACCAACTGTGACAACCCCATCCGAGATAATTCCGTACTATCACCTAAACCACTCATTTTGATCATTAAGCGACAATAAAGAATCATCCCGTTGAGTGTTGCCGAGTCAACGACCTGGTAAATCACTTGACAACACAGAGAGGATCGAACGTATGCATTAAAACTCCCACGAAGGAGAGTCCAGAGTGCCTTACAATTTAACATCAAATTCCTCATAGGGTCCATTATTACAAACATAGTTCTTTGACATGAAAGTAAATGGTTCAGAGTTTATTAAGAACAGTGGAAACTAAACGGTACGATCAACATCATAGGAGGCCTGTCCATGATGCAATCACTCGTCAACATGCACCCATTCCAGCTCCCAGCCGGGTGGAAGTTCTTCGGGCCACACATCACATGCATTACCTGGAAACAACATTTATAAAGCAAGACTGAGTATACTAATACTCAGCAAGGCTTACCCGTCTAAAAGAAAGACTTTACCTCTAATCATGCAAGGCTTTTGGCTAGTGGGTTTGTTTGCCAAAAAGCTACTAAGTAGTGAATCCTTACTTTCACATTTTAGCTCATGTCCTAGTAGAAGTAATCATTACTAGGTAAGCAACTATTGCAACCATAGTTGTACAAACAATTAATCGAAGTAATAATCTTCACAAAGTTCCATCATAAAGGGATGTCATGGCCAGTAGATTAAGTAGTCTCAGATAACGGTGAGAGGCCGACAATCGATTGATTCAAACCTTGCAAGGTGGACCTAAACACACGGGAGGTGCCCTCACTAAGAGTTCACCAACCAGGCGGTTCCCGTCATTCTTCAGTTTGGGGATAATAGCTCACAGTCTTAAGTACAAGGTTTTCTGGGCTACGCCACTAAGGTCACCCAGTCTCACGCATGCACTTAGGTGTGGGGGTGGGCGCTCGGGTTACCCGATTAGTTCGGGTCGGGTAATTCGGGTTTTGAGAAATTCGGGTAATGAGAATCAGTACCCGATATCTTCCTTGACAAACTACTACCCGCAATTTCGGGTACCCGCAAAAATCGGGTTCCGGTTCGGGTAACCCGATTTACCCGAAATATATAGAATCACAATATAAGCTCAAATACATAGAATTTTGCATGAACTAGTACTGATGATTAATTAATAATTGATAAGTTCACAACGACAACATAATGATACTTAATAGTCTTGTGCAAATGCATCACGCAAGTGCAAACCAGGACACATTCAACCTGCCTACATAGTGTACTCGACAAGATACAAAAGCATAAATTAAAAAGTTCAAAGTGTGAAGCCTGCAGGCTGTAGCGTGCCAAGTGATGTTGCATCACACAAGAACAAAATGATGGTTGATACTTCAAAGTCCACACGCCAGGTCTCTACTGCAGGTCTCCAACGACAGCAATAATCCAGTTCTCATCCTCCATAGTCCATACTAACATACTGTGCAAGTGCAATAATAAATGATGGTTCACATCTGGGGACAACAGATAACATGTTTGAAAAGCATACTGAAGCACACATGACATACCTTTAAGGTTTAAGCTGAGCCGTAGTTGAGGCTTGAACACTACTGCTTGGTGTTTGTGACTTGGAGTTTATCACAGATGTCTGCTCATTTTTTTCCTTTGCTGCCAAATTCTTCTATCCACTCTGTAAATGCACAACACAATTACAAGGTTAATATTATACATAGGAAAATTACAAGTGCAAGCAAGGAAGAAATATGATACCTTTTTCCATTATTGCCAATTCCTCAGTACTCTCTTTTATGTCAATTGTAGGCCTTCGTAGCCAATCCTGTGTGCATACTAAAGCCTCTAACATAAATGGAGTAAGAAAAGTACGGAAGTCATCCAAAATACATCCACCTGTGCTAAAAGCGGACTCCGACGCTACTGTTGTGATGGGTATAGCAAGTACATCACGAGCCATGTGACTCAAAATTGGGAACCTACTGGAATTGACTTCCCACCAAGCAAGAATATCAATTTTGGAATCTGGGTCTTCTCTTTCTTCAGCAAGATATTTCTCAAGTCCAGATTTGTTGGTGCTAGTGGAACAATTGTTTAACTTCATCTTCTTGGCAATTTTTCTTTAAGCATTCCTCCTGCTACTCTTTTAGTTTTATCAACATCAACTACTTGATTAGTTTCTTCATTTGGAGCATACATGTTCTTGTATTCTTCAAATAGCTCTGTCACACAAGTATTAATTGCTGTCCAAACCAATTGACCTTTTTCCTCAGCAAATATCACTTCAACACTAATCTTTGTGTACAAAGATAACTTGTACCTTGGATCAAGGAATGCAGCCACAAATATCAACAAATTGATGTTCTCTTTCTCTTTCTCCTTCTCCTTACCCCTGCCCTTGTTGCATTCTTGTTGCTGCCCTTTCTCATTGTCCTTGCTGTTGGTGTGCCAAAGTCCCCAATATTTATCAAATTTCTCTTTCATTCTACCCCCCATTGAAACTTGCAAATTATCTTCACTACTCAGCCATTCTTGAATTAGCAGACATACTTCTCCAATGTCATGAAAGAAAGTGTTACTAGTGACTTGGAGAGAAGAAGAGATACAGATAGTAAGGTCATGGAAATGCTTTAGAAATTGTGCCATCTTGTTTGCATTCTCCCAATCATCTTCATCAGGATGCCCAAGACCATCTTTTGCTTCAGACAAATCAATAACATAATTTGTGTCATCATCAGCTAACCTTAAACACTTTCTCATACACAATTGAAGCCTTCAACATCAAGTATGTGTAATTCCACCTTGTCGGAACATCAAGTTTCAAAAAAGCCTTGCTGTCCACTTTCTCTTCCTCAGCAATTTCTTTAAACTTAACCAATCTTGAAGTCCCATTTTTATATATCTAACAACAGCCCTAACACGCTTAATAGATTGGTCTACTTCTTGCAATCCATCTCTTACAATAAGATTCACAATGTGGGCTGCACACCTCATATGCAAAAACTTGCCCTTGGCTATGTTGGTTTTCTGGAGTTGCTTCCTCAAGTAATCAACACCACTGCCATTGGCACTTGCATTATCCACTGTTACAGTCATAACTCTATCCAAACCCCAATCAGCTAAGCATCTCGTCAAGTTCTTCCCAATATCCTCCCCCTTGTGACCCTTTACCTTGAAAAAACCTATCACTTTCTTATGAAAATTCCAATTTCCATCAATGAAAGTTGCTGTAACAGTCATATATCCATCTTGAACCTGAGAAGACCAACAATCTGTTGTCAGGCACACTCTCTAACAAGAATCATTGAAGAACTTCTTCAGCTTAACTTTCTCTTCAAAGTAAAGACGTACAATGTCTCTTGTGCAAGTCCTTCTAGATGGAGGTTCGAAGCGAGGACATGCTTTGGATAGAAATTTCCTCAAGCCAGGCTTCTCACCAAAACAAAAGGGTTGTTCATCTTCTATTACCATCTCAGCAAAGGCAACTCTATGTGTTGCTTGATCAAACCTCCAAGTGACAGGAGCTTCCCCATAACTGGCTTGCAAGATGGCTTGCTTCGGATCCTTGTTGAAAACATGGGGATTGCGTTTGCATGTACCAAAGTGTTTCTTCAACGCAGATGTGCCATGCCCCCTTGTGTTAGCCTTGATGTCACGGTGGCAATATTTGCACCTTCCAGCCATTATAATTCCTTTCTCATCCTTGATCTTGATAAAATGTTGCCACATCTCAGACCTAGATGGCATCTTCTTCCTCTGAATATTTTCTGTTTTTGTCTCTTCCAGATCAATGACCACATTTTTAGTGCCTTCAGTAGTGCCTTGCACTTGAGCCTTCACTGATTGTTCATTTACTGTTGCTGCCACCATTTCTATTGCTGGAGTCTCCTCACTTTCAAAATGAGTGTCACTGCCCAAAGAGTTGATATTATCCCCTGGTTCGGACATCTACACAAATAAAAAAGAGCACCATAATGGCAATTTGGCATAATCAGTCACTACTCACTAGGACTAAGACAATCAGTCACGAAAACATATCATTTGCCCAGAAACATATCATTTTCCCAGAAAACATATCGTAAGAACATTTCATTTGCTTTCATATGAGTATTTCATATTTTCATTTGCTTAATTCAGATTTCAGAGAAAGGTGAATAAGGAAACGATGACTGGCTATACAAATGTTGATTTTATTGTACATGGGACACCGATCATTACACCAATCACTGATTCACTAATTCACAAATCAAATACTAAGGAAACATTGGCTGGATGTACGGATGATGATTTTATTCTACATGTGACACCAATCATGACACCAATTAGGCAATCACTAAATTACTGATTCACAAATCAAATACTAAGAAAACAGGGGCATATGGGTTAGGGTTAGGGAATATGATTACTTACATTGCATGATGATTTTCAATCTCCAACGAGGTGACGCACACCGGCAGGAGGTGGCTTGACAGGGACAGCAGCGTCGAGCTTGGAGATAGGAGTACTGGAGTAGGGAGTAGCAGCGCGCCAGCACAACGCTGGGTGAGGGTCGCAGTCGCGGCGTCGATGTCATTTTGACGACTGTCGAGGACTCGCGGCCGTGGCGTCAATCGCTCCACGGCTCCATGTGGTGAGCTGACGGGAGACGGACAGAGCCAGACGGTGGCCAATGGCATGGCTTGGTTTTAAAGGAGGTAGCAGACGAGGAGACGCCAGGCGGCCGCCACACGAGCGGCCGCGGCCGCTGTGTTGGGGAGACGACGGTGAGTTACGAGATGATGAGTAAATGAGGGAGGGTCGAAGACGAGGAGATTTGTTGTTGTTGGACTTTAATTCTTTGACCACAACACCCCTATTACGGGTAGTTCGGGTACCGGGCCAAGCAACACGAATTACCCAATATAAATGCAGGTAATTGGCTCTACTATCCGAAATAGCTATCGGGTAGTGCGGGTTCAGGTATTTCGGGTTTGGGTCTGGGTATTTCGGGTTTGGGTAACGGGTAGCGGGTAATATGCCCAGACCTACTCAGGTGGTGAGCCCGGGGCCGCAACCCTAAGAGTAGTGATAGTAAAACCCCGTACCGCCTCATTAGGTACTAGGCTTACCGTGCCCATTTCCGACAAGTGTTTGGTACTTTCAAACACTTAACCAACGAAGCCATTGGACCGGAGCCCAAATCCCATGCTCTTACCACATGAGCAATCCATTTAAACATATGGTGATTCCATAAAGGAGATCCTATTCTCGCGAGTGACGAACATCACTCGACTTGTACCGAATCCTTAGAACATAGCCACTAGCGACCTAATATGCTAGTAAAATATCATAGGTACTTAAGGATCATGCAACTAGGGTTTCAATAAACTCCTGAAAGTAAATGCACATAAGATACAATGATAAATTCAGAAGCTTGAAAGTAAACACATGGGTTAATGATTAAACCGGGGCTTGCCTTCGTCAGCATAAGCAGAGACACAAACTTCCGGACTTTGGTCTGGGTCTTACTCTACAGTCACGTAGTGCACGTCTCCTCCTACTCCCTCGTCCTCGTCAGCCAGCACGAGCGTGTAATTATCGTCAGGAACTTCTACACGGAGGATGAAATACAGTGATTAGGAGTGGAATTAATTTAATTTAAACCACAAACATTAGCAAACAGCCACAAGGATCACATGGTTGGCCATATTCACCTTAACAAAAGCATTTAACATTTTCCCTTTAAAAGATAATCAAAAAGCTTAATTAGCCTTCTCTTTATGGTGATTATGTACACATCTAAAGGAAATAATTATTTTAAATGCACCAACAACAAGCAAATGTGCTTTCCTTCCACAAATTATTCTCCTAACTCATTTATAGGGTGCAAGCATAACAAAGATGATTTTTCCCATAAATTTTCCTCACTAGCTTAATATAGTCTTCCCATCTTTTAAACAATCAACAAGCCTCAAAATTATCTAAACAATACCCACTGGTCCTCCCGACCAGGGACAACCTCTAAGGACAGCAAGCAACCAAAATTTTAGCCACTGGAAATAATGCACACAAATAAAAGCATTTCTAGCTAGCAATAAAAGGATTAATGCATATAAAAATAAAGATAGTAGTACTGGAGCCAAACTTTCTCCTACACATGCTCTGATCTAGAACAAGCCTAAGAAACAAACAAGCACACCTAGAGCTATTATAGATCTTGATATATACATTTATGATTAAAAACAAGCATAAATTAGGAAATAATATTTATACAGAGATAAAATCATGGTAAATTCACCAGAGGTGCATTTTAGCATACCAAGACAATAGTCAGAAGTAGGGCTCATAAATAAATTTATTTTAAGTTGTAAAATTAATCTATGCAGATTTGTCAATATTACAAGATAAATCATATAAAAAATTCCTTCAGTAACTTTGTGCAAATTTTGTCACAGGACCTACATTCGCTAGTGTCCACAACATATCCAAAATTCAGCTCATGATCATGTATAGCTTTTTCAGAACAACAGATCTAAGTAAAATGGTTTTCTATTTCTTATGCAATCATTGAAGCTCAAAAGTATATACATGTTTTGTGAAAATTGTTGTTCTGGTCACAAAGAGTACAACAAAATTGGTTTTGCAATTTTTGGATTTTTCTGCAATTTTAGATGGATTTTACAAGATTCGGCACAAGGGGTCAAAGTCTGACTTTTGGTTTTACGAACAGGTCCCTGGGTTTCACGGTAGGCCCTTAGGCGGAAATCATCTTCTGCACCCTGGGTGCGGCCAGCAGCGGGGATCGCCGGAATCCGGCCAAGGAAGGGTCGGGATTGGCCGGGGATGATGAGGGACTCACCTAGGGTCGATTTGAGGGGTTGGAGGCGGCGGGAGGTGCTCCGGCGAGAGAGCTCGGCGGTGGCAGGCCATGGCGGCCGCTGGGAGCTTCGCTCCGGCGAGCAGGCAGCCCGGCCTGGACCACACACAGTTAGGGAAGCTCCAGGCGGTCCTAGTAGAGGTATGAGCAGGATTGGTTGGCGGCGACGAGGGCCGGAAGGTGGGCCTCACTGTGCGACCTTCACTGGCAGACCGCGGCGGCTCTAGGGAGCGGCAGCGTCGCGCGCGGCAGATGAGCTCTAACTATTAAATAGGCAGGCGAGCAAGAAGGGTGGTTCGCGCACGCCATGTCGTCGACATGGTCACGGTATGGGTGCAGAGAGATGACGATGTGCAGCGGAGTACGGCGGCGACCCAGTTGGCCGGGCGGCAGAGGTCGGTGCGGCTCGGCCTGTGGGTGTGTGGCACGTGGCGCAAGGGAAGAGGACCAGAAAGGCGGTATGGGGTTTTTCTCAATCATTTGTGCACAAAATGCATGCCAACTTGGCTGTTTTCATGGCGCCGTTGAACAGTGCCGAAATTGATCACGGTTTTTCACCCATTTACGCTTCAAATCTCGAATGCCACTCAACATGAAAGTTGTGTCCCTCGAAAAACTACACAACTTTCATATTGGGAGAATTTGAAGTGTTTAGGTAAAATTTGGAGAACGCGGCAAAAGTTATGGATGACATAGGAGGGTCAAAGGGTGTTTAAGGGGTTTTTGACTAGGGTTTGACCAAAACTTGACCAAGGTTGACCAAAGTGGGTCATTAGGGGTGGTTGGTGATGTTTTCGAGGTGATGGCCCAGGTTGACCATCGTTTGACCAAAGTCAACACGTTTGACTGGACTATTAGGGTTAATAGACCCGACTGAAAACCTGGGGCGTCACACTAACTCCAAAAGTTTCCAAAAGATTAGAACAAACCAACTTGATATCATCACTTTCAATCTTGTTCGGAAGCTTACTATGCTTATAGATATGTCTAGTCAAAAAATTGTTCCTCTTTATTTATTATAGAGGATCTCATGTCAAGAACAGGTGGCCATTCGCAAGCAAGCCCATGTTCTAGGGATACAAAGTCCCTCTACTGCAGAGAATGCTTATCATAATTCCTAAATGGTGACATCATACTGATAACTCAATTTATATCCCTCATGTCTACTGTTCAAGATAGTTATTTGCATTAGGTAGCTTAAATTTCTCCGCAGATCGTGCTAGCTTCTCGGATGTATCACAATATTTGTTCATATCACAATGCTTATGTTTTCTCTTGTTGTTTCCCTCTTTTGTCAGCTTTACACCTTCTTGTTTTTTCAAGCATTTTGCCAATATGCTGTAACCATTTATGGCCACCCACTTTGTCCACTATTGTTGTCTACTACCTCAGTTCTTCTCTTACCAAAGCAGTCATATCACGTTGGTCGCTATCTAGGAAGCCATTGTCTCGCTTTTGGTCTCCAAATCCCATATGGTTGATGTCAAACCATACTTAACATCTTATTATGCAAACCTACATGCATTTCTCATGAAATCTATCTTATCATATCATTTCCTGTGGTATCCGATTTTTTTGTCTCCATCACAGTTGTAGGTTTGTATGTGCTAGAATCAAGTATTTCCTCTCCCTAGCCTTCTACCCATGCTATATTTTTCAGTGCCTATCTCCGAAAAAAATTGAAGAGACTTAGAGCATACTTGGTACACTTGTTGCCACTTGTATGCCAAGTCTGTTTGCCTCGCGTTGCTAGGCAAATCAAGGTGACCTCCCATGGAAGAGCTTGCTTTCCTTGTTATTGCTCACCTTGCAGCTCAATCCAGTAGTGTCGTACACACTCGATCGATAGCAGCAAAGGTCCATCCGACCATGGTGGAGGTTAATCCAACAACAGTGGAGGTCGAATGGACGATATTAGATGTCGAATTGACAGTAGTGGAGTACGATTCAGTGGCCGAAGAGTTTGATTCAGTAGCTAAAGAGCCTGATTTGGTTCTCGTGCACCTTTTTTTACGATGACAGCTTGTTTTGGCAGATGCGGTGTTGATTTGACGATTAGTCCACATCAATTAATCTGAAGTGTATCTAGATCGGATTACAAACAATGTCCCGTGAAATCTGGATTGATTAGCGTTGTGTCTAGTGTCTTGACATTTGCACGCCAAATCTCCCATTGTCTCGAGCTCGCTTGCCAGAATGGGCTAGCCCACCATCAAGACTTAACTTCAACCCTTTGAACAAAATCCCCCCATCTTCATATCCCTTAGCGACAACCCAATTAAACAATGGATAATGTGCAATTGACTGTGTATATATATAAACAAAATCCCTTATCTTCGTCTCCCTGAGCGATTGCATGGGCTCTTGTCGCTATCTCTTTATGCCATGGTTGCTTTCTCTAAATAGTCTACCTAGTTCGTGCTTTAAACATCTCTCATCGCGCTTTATGCTCTGCTCGTGTCTTCTTCTCAGACTTTTGGTATAGAGTGAATTAAACTACTGGATAAAAATAAATAAACAAAGCACTAGATCAATTACGCTTTGTTCTCCTTGCACCCTCTTTTTTTGCATGAAGATGTTGCCAATTAGATTATTTGATCGCCTACTCGAGGGCACCACACTGTAATCCCTTACTTTGGGAGGGAAGAATGGACTATATCCAACTCTTGTATATTTTCATCTGGCGGTTTTTTACATATATGAGTGGTTTTCTACGAAGTATAGTTTAGAGAAGAGCGTTTTGGTTGTCACTAAAGTCACCATGAGGCCAAACTTAGGGTCACGGTTCACCTCTTTTTTATTTGAGAAACAATTTTATTTCCATCTCATATATATATATATATATATATATATATATATATATATATATATATATATATATATATATATATATATATATATATATATATATATGAGTCATGTGAGGCTCAACAAAGAGATTAATTATTTCCTAACAAAAAATTATTTTCATCATGTGTCGTGTCTTATCAATGTTGGTATTTAGAGCCTTGCAAGGCTACATGCCTATGCGGATAAATATTTCATGAGCTTCCTAATTAGTACTTTAGCGAGGACATAGAACTAATTTAATACCCATCGCGTGAAACTTTCTAAATTATAATTGTATTTGTTATTTTCTCTTCAGTTGTTTTTCTTTCCCAATCTGTGTAAACATTAACTACTATTTTTCTTATTTTTAATTCAGTATTTCTTGAGTATATGTGAGTTTTTTTAAAAAAAATACATTTTGTTTTAAATTTTATAATGCTATTATATAAAGATAAAATTACAAAATTGGTACGAATAGTGCAAAAGTGAATTACATGATAGGTGAAGTCATATCAAATATATACGTATTCCTAGCAAAAGAGTAAATAAAATACAAAATTGGCTAAGTATAAAAGAGAAGTACCCGAAGCCCATATCTTCCTACTGGCTTAAAAACTATTGACATGTATCAGTATGATTATAAAAAGGATGTGTCTATACGTCAAGTGTTTGATATTTATCTAACCCTCAATCACTTTTCTTTTTACCGTGGATGCTATATCCAGTGGCCGCTCATGTGCAGCAAAAATTTTTTCATCAGCAAAAATTTGATTGAGATTTGTTTTGAGTCAATCACTTTTTCCCATGTAGTACAAAGACCCAGCGGTAGCTGTTTATAGTTTGCGGGTATTTATGTGCAATCGGGTCTCTTTTTGCTAGTCCGTTTATTTTAGGATGAAGATTTTGAAGAAACTACTTTCGATGAACTGAACCCCAACATAACAGGTGTCAGAAAAATGAATAAAATAGTAGGGTAAATGAAAAGTAAAAAAATACACATGGTCTACACCCCTCACAGTGGAACTCTGCCCTACTTATGGAGGCTTGCGGCTCTCCAATTACAACATACAAAGCTTCAACCATGAAAAAGAAACACATCTGCCCAAAAAAATCATCTTGAAAGGCGTAAAAAAGCCAAGCAGAGGGAGATGTTGGAGGCGATCTGGAAGGAGCAGCATGGTACCCATGGCGTCCAGGTGGGGTAAGTTTGTCTCTGCAAATGAAAACCTTAAGTGAATTTAAATGGATGCAGAGGCTGCTGATAATGCCTAAACTTGGAGCCTTAGACCTACACTAGCACTAGAAGACAAAAATGTATCAAATTTAATAATAAGTTAATGCAAGTAAAAAAAATCTTTACCAAAGTCATGCCATCACTATCACATACACATTGTTATTGCTTATAGTCAACGAGTCAACCATTTCCATCTTAAGTAACTGAAGAGCTCAAGGTTATATAGCTGCTAACTCGAACACTAACACATACACAAACACAACCATATGGCCAAAAGTTGCCAAACCACCAATGCATATTAACAATTGTGTATTCTATGACAACAGTATAATAATTTGCAGATTATAAAACTTGCATTTTAGTAAATACACCAAGTAATTAAAAATGTAGTATGTATCAAAGTTAAGAGATAAAAAAGGATTTGTACTACAGCTGCCAACAAAAAGATAAAAAATGTTACAATGACTATTTCAACTACTAGATGTGGTTGGTTGGAAAATAATTATACCTTAGTTTGCTCTGCCAGAGTTACACCACACAAAAAGTAGTTTAAGATTTCGTAACTGATAATGCAGGAAACACATAAGATGTCCCATCAAAAAGAAACCTACACTTACAAAAAACATATTATTGAAATCCTTTAATTTTATTCCACAAGAGGCCAGTCTCTTGTATTTATCCCAGTCAGTCTATCCCTTGAAACAGAGATGTACAAAGCAAGGCATGACTTAGACAAGTTTGAATGCAAGCATCTGCTTGCATTCAAGTCAGTTAAAGAATAATCTAAAATGAATCAAAGTACATCATCAAATCGATCATCATAGAAAGAGTATGAAAAAGATAAAAGTATATATAATTGCAGAAACCAGGATGACATTCGTTCTACTTGATAAAATTATCATATCAAGAAAACAATATTGCAACTAATGACAACAGTGTATACTAAAACATGGTAATGCTCATTTCCTCTCTGAAAAAGTTACATTGTATATTCGGGTGTAACTCTCATACACATTATTTGAAACTTTATAAATTCAAACATAGTAATGTGCATTTCCTCTCTAAAAAGATACATCACGAAATAATCAAAGAATAAGTTGAGTTATGACACAACGAAACAATACCGAAAAATGAGCTAAAGACTGAGCAAAAATGATTAGTTACATATCTTAGGTTAGATTATAGGTGGCTGGTGATCCCGCTCAAATTTTTTCGCCTACCTTATATTTTCCATTTCTTATCCCACTCGGCTTTTCCTTACATGTCTGTTGAACAAAAAATTAAGCTAAATAGAAATTGAAGTATAATTTTGTGAACCCTATAAAAGAATGAAATGGTTACAACCCCAAAAAACTCACGTTTCTTTAAAAACACAGTATTTCTTTAAAAACACAAGTGTTTATCAAAACACACACAAGTATTTCTGGAAAACAAAATATAAAATAGGTGATTAGTATCTTAGTTAAGAGCCTAAATAAAACAATTTATACTAGCCTTTGTATGTCAACCTTAAATGACAATCCACTTGTTTGAAACAAAAATTCTACCAATGAAGTATAAAAGGAACAAAAGCTCCGCCTATAAAAGCAAAAGTCTGCGGGTATAAGAAAAGTGTGAGTCATTATATGTATACGTGGGCAAGCTTAGAAAAAAAGAGAGAACTGAGTTAAAAGATCAGATAAGGTGCATGATGAGCTCAAAAAAATCATTCAACTGACATGAGGTAGTAAAACTATATAGGGGAATCAAACTTGCAAAGGAAAAGAAAATACAAAAGATCAGGGAGCGCCAACTCCAAGGGTCTGTGGATTTTTAGCAACATAGTATGTATTTAGATTTGTTATATGAGGTAAAAAACATTGGTCTAAATGCCACGTGGTGCATGATCATTGTGCCTAAAAATTCAGATATTAACTACCAGTTTGAACAAGTAAATGACTGCACATTAAGGCAGGAAGTGGTAAAATACTACACAATATTCTTTTTATACACATTACATACTACAAATTCACTCTAAATCGAAGTATATATAGTATCCACATCACGAACCATTTATCTACAACTCTGATAAATAATTTAGGTATCTATAGTTACAGCATGGACACAAAGGATTGAACACAAGTCTCAGGTAGCCAGCACAGATATGATTTAATCACACTAGAGGGGCAACAAAATATGTAGGTATAAATTTAGGTGATAGATATGGTTCATATGACACAAAAAGATAAGCCATGAATTAAAAAAGGATTTAAGTTTAGACAAAACAAGCAAAGGTCTTGTAAAAGTTCTGCTCGAAAAGGACTGAATATCGTCCACGATGGATGTAGACAAGCTCTGGCCCTATTTAAGACAAAGAATTAAAAACTACATGAATATACAAAAAAGAAAAAGGACTAGCATAGCTGAGATCAAACAATATCGTTGATGAAAGTCGTACAAAACAAAAACTTATAATAACACAATTGGAATTATTCTTTCCATCTCACAAAAAATGCAGCTCAATGGATAAGGGAGAGGATTGAGCAGTGAGCAGAGCTTTGGACTTACCTCACCTTAAGATTTCTTATTTCACATTCTACTCGTCTACCAAATATAGTTTGTGTGGTTTCATATATCACAATAAATCCTTACATCATAAGGGTTTCAAAAACAATATAAATATCACATGGGAAAATTGCACTTAAAGAAATTGTACAAGTGTGAGCAGTGTAATATTAATATATATTACTCGTAAGTCATTTATGTGCCAGCCAAGTTTCTAGTCAAATTGCAAAATATATAGTACTATGGAATGTGCAATTCAAGAAAATTTTATGTGACCAATTTTGAATTTGTGGCGACAAAGCTTGGAGCATATCCTGTCCTTTGCAAAAAAAACTACTATAGTTAATTTTCAAGCTGCATTTTTTTAAAAAAAACTACTATAGTTGCAAAAATCACATATACCATACTGCTAATAGAAAACTCAAGAGGCTTTCAAAAATTAGAAACATATAACAGACAAATGGATTAAAAAAGCATTCGATTGTATGGCTTATATGCTCCTTTGCATTTTTGCATGACTATAACAAACATGAAAAAAGTTCATATTAAAATTTTAATTTTATATCTGTTGGTATAGGGGAATGTGTGCCTCATGAACCACTGGGTGCGGTGCTTATTTTGTGCGGGAATGTGCAAAAAAATCATAAAGATGCAAAATATAAAGTGCATGATATGAAACTGTTGTGGTTTTAAAGGTTTCAATTGATAAAAGTCAAGAATTCTTGCTATTATAAACATAACTTACTATGTAATCAAAATATATGCACAATAAATTCATAAAATAATTTGGAACGAAGTAAAAGACTGTCACTTATTGAATAGAAAATTTAATTGAAATGTTAGATACCATTCAAATGTAAAATCTGCATCTCTGGAAAAATGGATGAAAGGCACATATATAAAATAGTAAGAATTCATGAGGTAAACTGGAAAAATGACAAAATAAAAGGAATCATAAAACTTTTTATCATTCATGCAGAAAGCCTCAAAATGTGCTTGCAAATCTCTTATAATTATTGAATGACTGAAAACCAAATTTCTAGAGCGTACACAAAAATAATGAAAGTATAGCTGTGTAATCTTGACCCATCATTGTTTCGGGTCTCCATTTAGACAGAATGCTACTAGACTAGTAACTTCTTTTAGTATATAACCAAATGGATTCTTTAATTAGGTTATAAAAAGGTCCTTTAGCGGAATTAGCGCAAAAATACAGAGTTAAAGCAATAAGAAGAACAAAGTCATTGGTAATGATGAAAATTCTTTGTAAAAGTATGCACAAAATATGTCCTCCTACACCAACACACACTTGATATCCATTCTGTTCACAGAATCCTTGGCATCATCATTGTTGATTAAGTTCACAACTATAAAGGCATAATGACAATACAATCTCCCTGTTTGTGATGATCCTGGCAAGATCAAGAGAACAAGACATTTTAAAACAAAAAATGGGTCACGAAAAATACTTGTATGCTGCCAAAGAAAAATGGAATGGGACAACGTGATCTAAAATCCCTAAAATTGAACACATCTTGACCTAGAAATCAGACATAACCAGGCCTTAAATTCTCAAATAGAAAACTCACAGGTCGTATATCACAGAAATTTAACTAGGTCATATATCGGACACAAATACATCACTAAATACCCAACATACATCCATCTCCCTAGCCACCGACCACAGAAAATAAAATCATATCACTAAGAACCATGTACTGATGCCATTCTGGATGGGTATGAGGCCAAACACTATTAGCTTACCCAAGCACGAGTGGAAATGGAAATGAAAATTAAAATGGAATAACCAGCAATGAAACCCTAGGATAGGGTGAAATCACGTTAAAATGAGGAGAAGTCATCAAATACGCATACAGCTCGTCCATCAATTAACTACGGCCCATTGTGCAGCTCGAATCGATTTGATTCGGAAAAAATAGAGGATTTGTTGTGTATTACCTCAACAAGACACGATGGCTAGATCTCGGAATAACGGATGACGCTGCCGGGACACCAGTCACTGAAAGGTCATTGTCACAGCGGCGCAGCACCGAGGGGAGAAGGCTGGCACTAGCGGGCGACAATCACCCATCCGCTCCCAGCTACTGGCCCCGTCCGTCCGTCTCCCTCCACCCAAGTGAGGAAGACGAGGATGAAAAGGAAAAAGAATGGTCGTACAGCCTATCGCCACAAAAAAAATTGATGGCGAACCTTTCCCTTCGCCTACCTCAGGCATGCAGTGAGTTGTGACGTGGGCCCGAAACGGAGAAAGAGTGCCAAGATGATCTCACTGTTGTAGATCAGATGGCTCAACCAAAAGTGATTGAGATAAAACTAAAAATCAAGCGTTTGGTGTCTAGCAAATCTGTTATAAAAAAAAGAGAAATGTATGCTAAAAGGTAAACGTATCTTAATTTGCACCTTATAGATGGAGTCCGTATGAGGTGCTAGTTTTTTTTATTAATTGTATTTGTATTGAATGGACTCCTTGTATTTCCTTATTTTAATTCGGAATTTATGTATTTTTTGATTAATGTAGAGCTTCAGATCTTCACAAAATCCACCGGTGCATATTCTTCTCTTTTTAGATTAATGTGGGAATTTCTAGACCCTCTCAGCGAACGTGGTGACTTCTTTTAACACTCAAGTATAAAGATAATAGATAGACAACGGTACCATTCTCTCACATCCCCCATCTGCTCAATGTCATGCAAATTTATACATGGCATTTTATGAGACATGAGAGTGTGAAACTAACTATAAGATTGCTACGACTACGATGCACCAATATCAACATAACCCAGCATATTCATCACTAGCACTAGCACGCATTCAAAAACTAGCTAGCCCACAGCCTCCATCACAACGCGACCAGCGCCATTGCACCGAGAGCCACGGTGGCTGCACGGCGCGCGAACCGATCGCCGGCTCTGGACGTCGAGGTCGAGGCGTCCGCCACCGCCGGATCGTACTGCCTTGGCGTTACCGGATCCGGCTCCGTCGCTGGCGCCTCGGCGTCCTCCTTTGTCGGGGGAGGCGCCGGCGGCACGTCCGGGATCGCCGCGACGGGCGGCTGGGCGCGGAAGAGCGAGTCCGGGAGCAGCACCCGGTCGAGCTCGTAGATCGCCATGGGCGCGTCCACGGACACGCTCCCGACGACCTTGGCGTCGGCCCACCTGGACCGCACGTGGACGGTGCCGGCGTCGTAGGTCACGTTCACCGTGTACATCCCGCCGGCGAGCGTCGTCACAGGCCCGATCCGGCTCAGCCACTCGAAGTCCGCGAGCTCGTAGTGCTTGGCCAGCGAGTGGCACATCAGCAGGTCCTTGAGCTGGTTCCTGGACAGACCCGACAGCACCTGCATGCATCACACAAATGCTGATTTCATCACGTTACCCTTACTCCGCGCGCGCATGCGTTCGACGATGTGAATTACCGACGGCTTGACGGCGGCGAAGGCCCTGTCGACGGGGACGAAGACGGTGATGCCCTGGTCGGTCAGGTACGCCTGGTTCTGGAACACCTCCACGAGGTTGGTCTCCTGCAGGTACCCGACGAAGGTGCGGAACGGCCCGTCGAGGGTGAGGATCGCGGTGAGGTTGGCGCGCTTGGCCTGGGGAGTCGGCGGCCACATGTCCGTTCTGTGCAGCGTCGTCGCCGGCGGCAACTTAACGGCGAGCGGCCGGCGCGCCGCCCCGGCGTGGTGCAGGACGGACACGGACATCACGGTCGCGAGCAACGCGACGGCGCACCGCAACATGTCGCGAAAGATCACGGTGTCGAAGCGGAGCTTGGCGTGAACAACTTTTGCGACTGCACAGGCAGGGAGACTCCGAGATGCGATCTTTGTGCGAGCTGTCAGCTCTCGTTTCCTATTTTTCCAGTGGCTCAGAGGACACTGCAGGACGGCGTCAACTGCCAAACGATCGTCTGGAGACTTGAGTTCCAACTTCCAAGACATGCAGCTGTGAAGAACCAGATGGAGTCGTGTAACTGTGTAAGAGTCCTCACTTATTAACTTGTGGACATCGTCACGGTACAGATGGAATGAACCGACACGTCTGAAATAACACACGAGCAAGGTGCAACACAACCCACACTTCCTCTTGCAAAAACTATGACAGAGTTTCACCGTACGTGCGGCACCAACGCAAAAGAAATCGGCGTCTACACCACCAGAAACCCGGAGGCCAAGAGGGCCAAGAAACCAACAAGAACGGGCCCTGCACCGACCCTGAACGACAAGCTCTTGTCGCCTCCACGCTCCGTGGCGGCCGGCGCGCCGTCGGTCGCATCGCCTACGCGCGCCGGCGGCGCGGGCGCGGGTGCGGGAACGGGCGCCACGTCGGGCTCGGTCGGGAACACCTGCTCGGGCAGCAGCACCCTGTCCAGCGCGTACACGGCGACCGGCGGCGTCGAGTAGACGCTGCTGACGAGCCTGGCCGTCCCGGTCCACCCCGACGCGATCCGGATCCTGCCCGCCGCGTAGGTGACGTTCACCGCGCACCGCGGCCCGCCGCCGAGCGTGGCGACGGGGCCCGACGCGGCGAGCGCCGCGAAGGACGAGAGCGGCAGGTACCGGGCCACCGCGTGGCACAGCACGAGCTCCCGGAGCCGGTCGTCGGTGAGGTTGGACAGCGCGGCGCCGTCGACGGCCGCGAACGCCGAGTCCTCGGGCGCGAACACGGTGACGCCCTGGCCGTCGGTGGCGTTGGCCAGGCTCTGGAGCGTCCGAATCGCGTCGGTGCGGACGAGGTAGCCAAGGAACCTGCCGTAGGGGCCGGCCAGTGAGAAAAGGTCGGTGAGGTTGACGCGGTGCGGGGCTGGGGCCGGCGCCGGCGCCGGCGTGTCGGCGATGGCCGGCGGTGCGCTCTGGGGCTGGGACAATGCCGCCCGGGGCAGCGCGAGGCAGAGCACCGCGACGGCGAGGACGACGGCTGGTGGTTTGAGCTCCATCCCTGCCAAACGCTGCAAGCTGCTCTCTGCAAGTGCAGCCGCGAGGGGAGCTTGTTCGAGATGGAACCTCAGGCCGTGGCGAGGCCGTGAACTGATCGGAGGAGGGATTTGTAGGGGATGCTGGCGCGTCAGAAACGGTGAGAGTAAAGCAGTACGGAGGCTGGCATCCGGTTGTCAGCGTGTCGGTAGGCAGTGTTGTGCTGCCATTGTCAAGGGGTCAACCGAGGAAACTGAACACGATCGTAAGATTTTGGGAATGTTTTTTGTGCCATTTCCGACGGTGGTGGCGACCAACGTTTCCTCTGAATTTGGGTTTAGTTTGAAGCACGTATATATACTGAATAATTGCGAAGCAGAATAATTGTGTGGTTCGTATCCGACAAAAAAAGCTGTGAACTTGAGGACATTTTCAAACACAAGGGCATTAGTAGTTTAGTACTTGAAATGATTCGCATATCGGCATATGGTAGAGAAAGAATTAAGCTCGTAATGTCAATATGCACCGACAGGCCGGAAGAGCTGGTTTTGTTTAAAATGAGAGTGGGGAATGGAAATTGATACCGATGATAAACGAAACGAAACAAAACAAAACAAATCCAATCACCGTTAGGGAGAGTATCGCTGACCAATGTAATCCGTGATCACGACGGAGGGGCTCGCGCTTGCCGCTTGGCGCTTCCCGTAGAGGCCTAGAGGGCAGGACCGCAGGACGGGCAGCATGTTGTCTCGGCGCTCGAGGTGGCGGACGTGCTCGCCTCAAATCGGTCTACAGGCTACAGCTCTCGGTGACTCGCTCGCGCCGACACATATACTGTCACATGGGCAACTAAAGAAAAACCTGTATCGTGTGCAACGTCATTTGTGCTTTTTTTAGGGACAGCGCCATCTGTGCTTGTCACTGCTGATTAAAAAACATCAGCACTTGGCGACGTGCACGGCCCACTGCTGATAAAAATCACCGGAAAAAGTCAAAGTTACTACCCTGTAGCCAAAGTTTAGACAACCCTTCTCTAAAGTATTTCTTGATTCATTTCGCCTTAAATTATATCATTTGGTTCAATTTATACCTTAACACAATTTGTTTTTTATTTCTTCGTACACAAGTAGACTTTTAAGTTCGATTTTTTTTCTCTTAGACGTCAATTCATACTTCATGGAGAAACATAGGAAGGAAAAGAAAAGACGCCTCGTGTCGCTCTCGTGAGGCGGCCAAACCCTAGCGCCGCCGCCGTCCCTCCTTTCGCCTCCTTCCCCGTAACGCCGCCACCTGAGGGTGTCGGGCACAGCCATGAGGGTCCCCTAAATAATCAGGGGAAACCCGATTAAACTCGTAAAAAATAAACGCGAACGAACCTGAACGCACGCATAAAACAAACCCATGTACCACGGCCCGTCAAACAATCGGCCCAGCCACCCTCGGGCGGAACTCCGCTCCGCTCGAGGGGTACGGCGCCGCCCCAGTACAAACCCGCCTCGCTCGTGGGTCGGTCGCCCCCTCGAGTGAGGTTCCGTCTCGCTCGAGGGTCGGACGACCCTCGAGTGTAACGCCCGCGTTTTTAGCTCCTAATAAATCACCTAATAAATCACGCGTGGTTTCAAAACTTTCCCGCTGAGCTCATTCGAAACCCTGGTCACCGTCTCCCTCTCTCACCCTCGGCGCGCGCGCCGGGAATCCCGCGCATGCCACGGTGCCGCCAGCCGGTCCGCCTCACCATCACCGCCGTCCCGAAAATCACGCTGACGCCCGGAAACCGGAAAACCCCGCAAATCCTTCCCCCTAATTTCCCTAACAATTTTCCTAATTTAATAAACCTTTTTCCTATTTCTTTTCCTTTTCTTTTCCTATTTTCTTTTGTTCTTTCCTTTTTCCCCTTTCCCTTCTTTTTCTTCCTTCCTTTTCCTTTCCCCTTTCTTTCCTTTCCTTCCTCCTTCAGCAAGACGCGCCTGGCGCCGTTGCCCCCTGCGCCGCTCCTCTGGCCCGCGCGCCTGGCTCCCCGACCACGCCGTTCCCCTCTCCTCCTCAGCACGCCACCCCGACCCCGCGACGTGACCACACCCTGGCGGGTCGCCATTACTCCGTCTGCCCGAGCCGTCACACCACAGCGTCGTCGCCGCCGCCGCCATCCCGCGCCGACCCGGCCCCCGCCGGCCTACCACCCCCCGCGCCGCCTAGCACCGCGTGCTCGAAGAGACCCAACGGCCGCCACCCGACGACCGCGGTCGCCTGCGCCCGAGCCGTCCCGTCGCCCGCCGACCGGGATTCCGCCAACCCCAAGCACCGCCTCCGCCGGCGACCTCCCCGCCGGAAATATCTCCCCCCCGAACCGCCTTAAGCCGCCTATAAATAAGCCTCGGACCTCCTCACTGCCCCTCGCCTCACCACCGAGCCCTCACAGCCCTCCCTTGCTCTACCGCCGCCACCAATTGCGCCGCCGCCGCTAGCCTCCGCCGCCGCCCAGACCTCGCCGCGGAGCCACCTCCACAAGCAACCCCAGCCCAAGGTGAGCACGGGGTTGAGATCCCCTCGGTTCCCTTTCCGTTTTTCCTCTATCCCCGGCCGCCGCCGACCCATGG
The DNA here is from genome assembly GCA_947561735.1 of Cenchrus americanus. Classification (NCBI taxonomy): domain Eukaryota; kingdom Viridiplantae; phylum Streptophyta; class Magnoliopsida; order Poales; family Poaceae; genus Cenchrus; species Cenchrus americanus. The sequence continues at coordinate 252,455,452 of OX387241.1, forward strand.
GACGCCGCCGCCCGCCGTCGGCCGAGGCCACCCTACCTCCCTCCCCTGTTCTAGATCAGGGGGAAGAAGAATGGCGCTTTTTCCCAAAGCCCCCTAGCCTTTCTTTTTATTCTGAGCCCATCTCTAACTCTATTCACTCTCTCTCCCTCTTATTCCAAAATAGCCCCTAGGTTAATAGTTAATTGTAAACTAAACCCTGTTCATCCCTAAGCAATTTACAACCAGGCCCTTACCAAGTTTACACTATTATAATCACACCCTTTTTCCATTAGCAGAAATTACCAATAAGTCCTTATTTTCTCGATTAGCCCTTACTACTCCCTTTAATCCATCATTTCATGCGCGATTTTAATTCAAATTACGCCCAAACTCCCTCACACCCGTACCGGGTATACCGCCACCTATCTGTCACCAAAAACCCCTACCTAATATTTATTTCCCTATTTTATTTAATTACCTTCCTCGAGCTCAGCCAGAGAAATTGTGTATGCTTATATTGATTGCTTGCATGCCTGTGTGTGCGCTATAGCCGACGAAGTAAACGAAGGAATGTACCCCGAGCCGGAGATCGAAGCCGACTACTGCGAGCAGGAGCCCGAGATCCCGAACGCCGAGCCGGCACTCCCCAAAGACTTCGAAGATGGTAAGTTCAATCTCATCCTTTGATGCATGCTTGATCCTAGTTTTATAAACACAACCCTATGCCCGTTTTATACATTGCATATTGTTTTACTGCAAAAACATGGTAGGATAGCCACCCTTGATTGCTATGATTGAACCTTGCTTTGGCCTAAATGAGTGCTTTAAAAATGTGTGAGTGCTTTAAAAATGTGTGAGTGCTTTAAAGATGGGAAGGGGATATGTTTGGAAAATGAGTAAAGAACTGGGTAGACGGGATGGACGTGTGTGTCAGGAGTATGGGTGAGCTCGTACCTGTGTGGTTGAGCGTGTGTTGGGAGTTGTCCATCTTGTCAATTAAGGACCGGGTTGCGTGACACCTCACCTGACCCAAATCATCGTACAACCACTCGACCGTTGTATGTGGCAACGGCTTAGCATAAATCCCACTAGTTAAACTACTTGCCATCTGGTGTGCGGGTGAGCGGCGGGAGACCAAGGAGTAGGGGTACACTCTGTGTGAGGTACGCCCTGGTTATGTGGGATAACCCCTTGGTTGCTTCCGTGGTGGCTCGTAGGGTTAGCTAAGGTGGGTAATGGCTTTGATAGGATCCGTGCCGGCACTAAGGTGTCCGTGTGACGGTACCCTACTTGTGGGTAAAGATGTACAACCTCTGCAGAGTGTCAAACCTATTCGAATAGCCGTGTCCACGGTATTGGACGAGTCACGGTGTGGTCACAAAAACTAGTGTTTGGGTCTGGGATATTTCTCATGGCGTGAGTTGTTTTCTGGGTGAAATGTGTGGCTGTGTGCCTGGGCTACTGCGGACGGGAAGTCCGGTAGTTCCACAGTGGTTTTCCTAAAACAATTGAGTCACTTGGGTTATGAAAATGATTTGCGAAAACTTTTTTTGAAATGAACCCCTGCATGAGTGAGTTTGCAAAATGAACCTTAACCTAATCCTTGATATACTCTGTGCATGATTCTGCTTATAAGCCCCTCCGTGGGTGGGGTTGGATTTGCTGAGTACGTATGTGCTCACCCTTGTTTTACTAACTATTTTCAGAGGAGGATCCCGATTACATTCCCGAAGACGTCGAGTAGGTCGCCGCCCTACACCCAACCGTGCCTGTGTACCCAGGGCCTCCACAGAGAGCTTCCATGGTGTGGTACTCTGATGAGGCTTTGGAAGCCTTTACTATCGTAGTGTGGTTGTTAGCGTTTGTGTTGTTCCTTGTAGCGTTGGCACTTCCGTGCCCTCTGTGTCGCCGTGATGTAAAAGACTGATCCACCTGTTGTAATAAATGTGTTACCAGCCTCCTGGGACTGGTATTTGTGTCACATTTAGTCACCTCTGATGAGGGGACGCTTCAGGTGGTATCAGAGCTGTAGGTTGGCCGTAGGACGCGACCCCTAGGATAAGAGACCTCCTCTGGCCCTCTCTAACCTTTCCTTTGCTGAGCTCATCTTTTCCCAAATCCTTACCTTGATCCTTGCCTGATTCCAGATGGCTAACCCCGAATGGAATGGAGGAGTCTGCCCCGTCCAGCCTGGCCTCCCTAACCTGCTGCTACTCAGCTTAGAGCGCGTCGGAGTAAGGGATCCGCCGGAGTTCGTCTATCGGGAGTACGAACGCTACGGCACCCTTCGGTGTAAGGTGTTGATCTTCGCGGGAAGAAGCACGCTCTACCCCAACATAGAACCTTGGTTCGTCTCCGCCACTGGGTTTCGCTTCGCCGACACCTACCCAAAGGCTGCTCGGAAGGCCCTGCGACGTCTACGAGTGGTTTATAGGCAGCACCTCAGAAGGACTCCAATGGGATTTTTCCCACCCTCCAGAGGAAGAGGACGCTCGTGGATTGATCGCATGAGAGGACTAGAACGAGAAGAAGAAGACCTAGAAGAGGCAGTTTCCCACCTGTCCATCTACCTCAATGGCCTAGACCACCTCTACCAGGAGCAAGCCCAGCAACTGAAGCAACAGATTGACAGAGCGGAAAGAGCGGAGCAAAGGATAGAACTGGAAAGGATAAAGACAACCATGGCGGAAGTTGAACTACGCAACACAAAGCGAGAGTACCTTAGGGAAAGGGAACGTACTCTATTAGCCAATAAAGCCCTATGGGATGAAGTAAAGGAACGTAGAAGGAGAGAGGAAGAAGCTGGATTGGAGGAAGATGAACCCGAGGAAACTCACTGGGACAAAGGGACACAAACCGAGGACGTGATACTGGAGCAAGACCTCCCGCCAAAGAAGCGTCGCATTCAGCTAGAGGAAGAATCACCATAAGGATAAGACTAGGATGTTTAGGCTAGAGCTGTGTTCTAGTAATAATAAGTGTACCTCGAAGAGTGTACCCCAACCTTGTTACTGAATAAAGTTATCTACCTCTTGTACCCCACCACAACCTGTTCAACTCTACCTTTGTTTTCAGATGACGGAAGATGGATGGACCCAAGGCGTGTGCCAGGAGGAGCCTGGTTTTGCTCGCCTTCTTATCAACTCCCTGGAGCGCCTCGATATCACTGAGCACCCTAGGTACTACAGCAGAGAGTACGAGCAACTCGGCACTCTTCGCTTTAGGGTGGTCCTCTCCGTCGCTAGAAGCAACCGCCACACCAACATCGAGCCGTGGCGCGTGACCGCCACAGGGTTTCGACACCGAGACACCTATCCCTTGGCTCTCAGAAAAGCCCTCTGCTACCTATGCCAGATCTATGAGGAACACCTCGTCCCCACACCAATGAGGTACTTTCCTCCCGCCATCAGATCCCCAGTTTGGCAGGCCCGCATGAGAAACCTGGAACGACGCCGCCACCAAGAAGACCTGCTGTACCACGTAGTCGCCTACCTTGTCTCCCTGGATAAGCTCTTCGATGACCAAGCCAAGCACTTGAGGGAGCAAATCAGTCGGGCCGAGCAAGCTGAAGTCACAGTGAGGATGCACCAAGTCCGAGTGGCTCAAGCAGAAGCAAGGACCGCAGCCGCCATAAGCAGTGAAGTCGTTGCCCAGGAAAGCCTCAGGCGAATCCAGGACCAACGCATGCAAGAATGGACCAACAGCGGAACACCCGTTCCAGCCATTGGAGAAGCTCAAGTCCTGCTTGGAACACCCCTTGTAGGATGGGGAGGAACTATCGAAGTCCCGCCAGCACCACCAGTAGTCACCGAACCCCCAACGACGACCGCCGAAGCCGCAGCACAGCCCCAGGAAAATGGAAACCCCGAGGGCGAGAATGACGACGAGCTGCTCATTCCGCTGGAAGAGCACTCGACCCCGGAGATGGCCCTCCTCGCGAGTAGCATACCCCGGTGACCCCGACCCGGGGAATGAAGCCGTCTTGGTCCAAGTTGTACCCTTAGTTCTTGTCGGGATGTATCCGCGTAGTGTTAGTCGCGTAGTCGGGATGTATCCCCCTCACCGGTTTGTAATAAAACTTGTTTGTGCTTGCTTGTTTGCTATGTGCTTGTTGTGTGCCTGCGCCGGCAGAGTAGACCCTGCCTTTTCAAAAAGAAATCCGATATAATCCACTTAAACATCACATAAAAGCTAGATCTCTTAGAAAACCCGCTCCTTTACAGATGGTTTTGTTGACGGTTTATTTTGGTGCACCTAGCATGTTCATTACACTTTGGTTTGGATTTGATTATGGAACTAACCCGCCACTAGGCACACTAATCATATAACAAGTTCATCTTTGTGCATGCATTTGGAAGTGTTGTGTTTATGTAGGAAAACATGGACATAAAGGAAGGATTCGCAACAAGTTAAAAGGAGCATTTACGGAGTCTTGTTCGTGTTCATGAGCTTGATGAAATCACTTCCAAAGGTGGCATGGACCGAAGTGCTACAAGGAACACCCCCGGGGATTGAAGCGTAAAAGACTGAACTTCATGCGAAGAGAACCTCCATCTTGGACGCGAGGATAACATCATCAAAATCATGCAAGTGGAGGGGGCAAAGTACATAAGTGCATGAGGACCCACAGAGCAAAAGGGGCGACCGAACCGGGCCGAAAAGGTCCCGGGCCGGTCGGCCCGGGCCGGCCGGCCCGGCCACCGTTCGGCACTGGTTCGGTCCCGTTTTCCTTGCCCTCGAAGGATCTTCAACCCTAAAAGCCCCAAGGCGCCGCCAACACCAGGGGGGAGTCATTCGCACCAGAAGGCCATCCACAAGCTAGAGAGAGAGAGAGAGAGAGAGGAGGATCTCCGGCGGGAGATCAACCACCTCGAAGGAAGCACCCTCTCGTGGAGAAGAAGGAAGACACCGGCGGAAAGGAAACCATGATCAGCGGTGCCATGATCAGCACCTTGATGGGGTAATCTTCTCATTCGTCCATGGGTTGTAATCGATCTTGAGATGTAATTGCACTTTGTCAGATTATCTATCTATCATCTTGGGTTGAATATACTTTAATGCTTAAGGTTAGCTACCATGCCGTAAAGGGAGTAAGGCCTCAATGCTTCCTTGGATCCATTCAATACGCCGTGTCCATCAAAGGTCTAGTCACGAATACCTTCGCATAGTGACAGTACGAGAGGAGGGAAAGGGCGAAACTATGGTCACAACCCCGATAGATTAGATTGGTTTTCATGTCTTTAAGCGATTGCATGTTCTAGTATCGTAGACCAGTGGGCGAGTGTCTTTTATCTTGATATCTTAATCATTCTCTCTAGTGTAGTTTAGTTGTTTTCTAGCATAATAATAGTTAGGGTTTTAGTAGTTAGAGTGTCGTTGTAGATCGGACGCTTGTAATCCCCTTGCTCCGCGGATTGACAAGAACCTTGGGAATCCCGTGGTGAAAAAGGTGTGGGGTCCGTACGCTTGCGGATCATAGAGGGATACATCTTTTATTCGTCAACAAGCCCCTTTTTTGGCGCCGTTGCCGGGGAGCAAGTTAGTTTACATCGTTTGATTTGCATCTAACTTAGTTTTATATCTTAGTTTATCTTTTATTTGCTATATCTAACACATATTATCTAGAAAAACACTTGTTTCGTTTTTGTTTTTGTTTTTATCTTATTGTCTAGATGGCGTTCGTTAATCAACCCATGGAAGAATCGGAGAAATCATTAAGGGATTACGCTAGCCATCAATGTGAAGACATAAAAGTACAAGAGTCGGATTCGAAGCTCGAAGCGACCAAGTATGAGATTAAATCCAAGATCATCAAGATGGTGGCGGCGAACCCATTTGAAGGGATGGTTACGGAGAACCCATATAGACACATAAGGGATTTCACGACAATATGCAACACGGTGCGTCAAGAAGGAGTTCCCGATGAATGGTTCAAATGGAATCTCTTTCCCTACTCACTTGCCGGCAATGCAAAGACATGGTATTCGGTTGCGTCCTTTGAAGTTGAAGGCAATTGGAACAAGTTGACAAAGAAGTTTTGCGAGAAGTTCTTTCCAATTAGCAAGGTTCAACATCTAAGGAGGCAAGTGATCACTTTCATGCAAGGAGAAGAGGAAGGGATAGACCAAGCCTGGGATAGGTTTAATGGATTGATCGAACAAGGACCAAAACTCGGCTTCACCGGTGACGTACTCTTGCATACATTTTTATTTTCCCTAACCCCTAGTTGCATGCAACATGTCGAAATGTGTGCAGGTGGGGATCTCATGGAGAAAACACTCACGGAAGCCGCCCAACTTCTACAAAAAATTAGTAAAGCGGCTGCCATGCGAAGAGATTGGGAAACAAGACTTGCGGAAGAGCCGGAATATAATTCGAGGAAGAAGAAGTGTGCTGATTTTTCTAAAGAGGCAACCCCGGAAGTCACAAAAGAGGAACCAATCATGGGAAAGCTTGAACAAGAACACATCAAGTCAAGAACTACACCAAACGTCGACTTCGCCACACCAAATGAGACGAACAAGAGAAGCATGTCAAGCGCGAAGCCACTAAGGGAGTTCGAGCCAATGGATTGGGTTCCTATTGATCAGAGAAGTATTCGACAAGAGAAGACCGTTCCCTAATCAAAAGGGAATGGCAAGAGCATTGGAAGTGGATTTCCCACCGGAGAAGGAAGCTGAAAATTCATACGACCTTGAAACCACCGGTGAGATTTTTCAAAAGCTCTTTGGAGATGATATAGTGGATCCGGAACATATTGCCGAGGTGAAGAGAATCATGGGGATCAAGCCCAAAGCATCACCATATGCTCGCCTTGCTGAAATTTACGCGATAGGATCCGAAGAAGAAGAGAAGATGACACCACACTTGAGTTGCGAGATCAACGGGGTTCAATGCAAGGCTTTATGCGACATCGGAGCCCAAGTAAGTGTTCTATCTTCTAAAATTTACGATAAAGTTCAAGACCACAACCTAGACTTAGCTCCAACATCAACGAAATTAATTATGGGAGATGGTAGAACTATCAAACCTCTAGGTATTGCTTGCAACATGAAAGTAAAAGTCTCTAGAAACTACATACCAATCGATTTCTTTGTTATTGATGCTTACCATAGTAATCATGATCATATAATCTTAGGTAGGCCTTTTCTTAAGTTGGTTGATGCCGTGTTAGATGCCGGAGAAGGCAAAGTAACAATGAACCTTAATGGAACAAAGTACACATATAACTTTCTTCGTGCTTCTAAACACCTTACACCCTTTCCTCCCGAAGATGAAGAAGTAGAAGAGATAGATAGTCTTTGTTTTGTTGAAACCCTTAGACACCCACTGCAAAGGGCGATGGAAAATCAAATTAGTAATCAACAAGATGAAGAACTAGAGGAAGCAACAAAAGGCTTAGAGTTGCATGATGGTAGTGTGGAGGAAGAGAAATTCGAAGACATAGGAGAAATCAAACCCGAGGAGCCACAAGTGCCCGAGGTAGACCTTAAACCTTTGCCCAAGGGATTAAAATATGACTTTTTGGGCCCGGACAAAACTTATCCGGTCATTGTTAGCGACGAGTTGAGTCCCGAAGAAAATGAAGCGTTGCTGATTTTATTGAAAAAACATAGAAAGGTGATTGGATATTCGATTAATGATCTCAAAGGTCTTAGCCCAGCCTTTTGCACTCATCGTATACCAATGGAAGACCAATGCAAGCCCTTATTGGACCAACAAAGGAGGCTAACTCATGCCATGCGAGCGGTAGTAAAGAAAGAGGTCATCAAGTTACTTGATGCCGGAATCATCTACCCGGTTCCGCATAGCGAATGGGTCAGCCCGGTACATTGTGTACCGAAGAAAGGAGGTTTGACCATGGTGAAGAATGAGAAGAACGAATTGATACCGCAAAGAACCGTGACCGGGTGGCGGATGTGTATCGATTATCATAAGCTTAACAAAGCGACGAAGAAAGATCACTTCCCCCTACCGTTAATTGACGAGATGCTCGAGAGGTTAGCAAACCACGCTTATTTTTGCTTTCTCGATGGATACTCGGGGTTCATGCAAATTACCATTCACCCGGAAGATCAACATAAGACAACGTTTACGTGCCCTTACAGAACGTTTGCATATAGGAGGATGCTCTTCGGTCTATGCAATGCTCCGGCCTCTTTTCAACGTTGCATGATGGCCGTATTTTCGGAATTCATCGAAGAATTGTTGAAGTGTTTATGGATGATTTTTCCATTTACGGGAAGATGTTCATGGATTGCTTAGCAAACTTAGAAAAGGTCCTTACGAGGTGTGCGGAGGTAGATTTGGTCTTAAATTGGGAAAAGTGCCACTTCATGGTTAAGCAAGGCATAGTGCTCGGACATGTTATATCCGAGAGAGGAACTGAAGTAGACAAGGCTAAGGTAGAGACGGTTGAGCAACTCCCACCTCCTACGGATGTTAAGTCCTTAAGGAGCTTTCTAGGCCATGCCGGATTCTATAGAAGATTTATTAAGGACTTCTCGAAGATCACGAAGCCTTTAACACATCTCCTTCAAAAGGATGTGGCTTTCGACTTTGATGAGAAGTGCCTAGCGGCATTCCGGACCTTGAAAAATGCGTTGGTGAGTGCACCCATCATCCAACCTCCAGATTGGAGCCAACCTTTCGAGATCATGTGTGACGCAAGTGACTACGCCGTAGGCGTGGTCTTGGGTCAAAGAAAGGAAGGCCGAGTTCACGTCATTTACTATGCTAGCAAAACTCTTAGTGGGGCACTATTAAATTATGCCACTATGGAAAAGGAGTTGCTAGTGGTGGTATTCGCTTTCGAAAAATTCAGATCTTACATCGTGAACTCGAAGGTCATTGTTTACACCGATCACGCAGCCATCAAGTATCTCTTGGCTAAGAAGGAAGCTAAACCACGTTTGATTCGTTGGATCCTTCTTCTCCAAGAGTTTGATGTTGAAATTCGTGATAAAAAGGGGTGGAAAATGTTGTGGCCGGTCATTTGTCTAGGATGAATCGTGGACAAGATGATAAAGAGCCCATAGAAGATAAGATGAGAGATGACCACCTCTATAGAGTGCTTGATAAAGACACATGGATGATCGATATCATTCGAGCAATTCGAAAGATGCCTCTCGACCATCTAGATAAAAACACTCAAAAGAAGATAATCTCCGAAAGTAGGAAATATTTATGGGATGCACCATACCTCTTCAAACTTGGCAATGACGGAGTAATGAGGAGATGTGTGCCAAGAGAAGAGAGGGTTGAGATTCTAAGGAAGTGCCACTCGGCGGAGTACGGTGGACACTATAGCCATTTTCGAACCCAAGCAAAGGTATGGTCGAGCAGATTCTATTGGCCGGAGATGCATGAAGATACTAAAAGATATGTTGCATCATGCCCCGAATGCCAAAGAACCGGAAACATCTCTCAGAGAAATTCCATGCCTTTGAAATACAACTTACAAATCGACATATTCGATGTATGGGGCATAGACTTCATGGGGCCTTTTAAGAACTCATTTGGATTCGAGTACATCCTTGTTATGGTTGATTATGTATGCAAGTGGGTAGAGGCAATACCATGTCGTAAAGCTTCCACGGAGGAGTCCATTACTATGATCAAGAACATGATTTTTCCCCGTTTCGGCACATCGAGAATCTTGATAAGTGATGGAGGAACTCACTTCACCGGGAAGAACTTTAAAAGATGCTTGTCCAAGTTGGGGATCGAACATAGGGTCTCTACGGATTATCACCCACAAACCAACGGACTAGCGGAGACGTCAAATAGGCAATTAAAAAGCATACTCAACAAGACCATAGAGAAGGGAGGCAAGGATTGGTCAAAGAAATTAGACGGAGCTTTATGGGCTTATCGAACGGCGTTTAAAACACCGATAGGTATGACCCCTTATCAATTCGTCTATGGAAAAGCTTGCCACCTTCTGGTTGAGTTGGAACATAAAGCCTATTGGGCAATTAAAGAGATGAACCTCGATCTTGATGCCGTGGTGGTGAAACGAAGAATCCAAATAAGCGAGCTAGAGGAGTTGAGGTTGAAAGCATATGAAAATGCAAGCATATACAAAGAGAGAATCAAAAGGTGGTACGATAAAAGATTGAAGAAAAAAGAATTTAAAGAAGGAGATAAGGTCCTCCTCTACAATTCGAGGTTTAAAACCTTCGGAAAGGGGAAATTGCAAAGCAAATGGGACGGATCTTATGTTGTGCATTCGGTGTTCTCCAACAGAGCGGTAACCATTATGGATATAAACGGCGATCAATTTGTGGTGAATGGACAGCGCCTTAAGGTTTACTACGAACCCGACGTCGTGCCCCTTCACCATGTTGACGTCTTCACCATGGAGGAAGAGCCCAAACGTCCCGCTTAGGACGAAAAACAAGGCATCAACTTTTGTAAATAGTTTTTCTTTTAGTTTTCTGGAGTTTTTCGTGAAGATTTGCTGGGCCAACTTTTTCCCATGGGCTAAGGAAGAAAAAACAGGGCGGTGTGCAAAAACCCGGCCCGGCCCGACCCCGAGGGCGGGGGTGGGCCGGCCGGCCCGTGCCGACCGGCCTAGAGGGTTTCGGCGGCCGATGACGCCGAATTTCGCCGAATTGCTCCTTTTTAACTTCCTTGTTTAGTCGGAAAATTTTAAGGGAAGTGTAAAAAAGGAAAATAAGGTTCCCGTGGCTTTTCTCTCAGGACTATTTATTTGGCCGAATTGGGAGCTCGAGGATCAAACCTTTCAAGCAATATTTTGCACCCTTGTAGCAGCCATTGTGCCCCCAAGGAGCTTAGAGTTGAAGCTAGAAGCCAAGAAGCCATCGATGGAGGAGGCGATGCGATGCGAGCTCAAGCTACCCGTCAAGAGGACCGCCCGCATCCGTTGCGGAGGGCGTGTCCCGACCGGAGCTCTTGCATCTCGCAACCCCGTCGAAGGAGATGATCGTAGCTCGAGCCCGTGGGTGGCCGTCGAAGATAACGACCTCTACATTGGGACGAGAAGCCCAAAGAGAGCACTCCCGAAGGCCCCAACAGCGACGGTAACGATGGCAACGAGAGCGACAACGACAATGGAGGTGGCGACGACGGTGGAGACTATGGCGATGAAGACCCCTTCGGATTGCATCTGATGTGTTGTCGAACTTGCCGTCAATCCATCGGGGATCTCTACACGTCGGCCGATGAATGTCTCCAAGCCATGGAAGCGATGAAGCAGCGTATGGAGGATTTGGAGCACGTAGTTGGAGACAATTTCAAGTTCCTTAACCGTAACGTGCGCAAACTTTTTGGCATGGTTGGAAACATGAGAGGCAAGTGGTGGAATACTTGCTTGAGGTACCATTAGATCTAGTTTTCCCCTTAGGGATTTGTAAGATGCGACGAGGACGTCGTATGTTTTAAGCGTGGGGGAGAGCTAGCTCGCTAGCCTTAGCTTTTGAACTTCAAGTTTAGGTTCGGTTTAATCTTCGTGTGAGAGTCTTAGAGTTTTAATGAGTCTTTAGTTTTTGAGTGTGTTTTAAAATTTTTGCAAGTGTCTTAAATTAGTGTTGAGTCAACAAAATCAAATAAAAAGAGTCTATATATATATCTTTGTGTTTTATGTATTGCTTATCTTTATTCACTTGTTTGTTTAATCTTCTATTCTTGTTATATGAACATAAGTATGTGGTTTGAAAAACATTTACCGTGGGGCTTAGTGGAATTGCTACTACTTAAAGTACCCATACTGCACTTCGATCTTGAGCTTCACATGTTAGTTGTGCTATGTTCAATGATAAAAGTTGGAGGATTTCAGTTCTGAAAATTATCTTAAAACCATTGTAATAAAGGTTAGCAAAACCTCTTTTCCAAGTTGAGAGTAAGAAAAAAATTCCTATCCAAAGCCAAGTTTATTTTTTTCGCTCCACCATAAGTGTGATTAGCACGATGAGTTAGGCTAGGACCCTTCTCTCTTGGTAAGTTTTAATTTCGAGAAATGATCATGTTCTTGTGCTTATCTTTTGTTGCTAGCCTTGTCATATATTCGGTAACGTGACTTTCACAACGGAAGTCACGTACATCGCCGAATTACATACCCAACCCTATACATCTCTTTTGTACATCGTCTTCCTTGAACACAACCTACTTTCAAAGTTTCGTCTCGTCTCTAGCATGATTTATTTAAAATTTCAGATTGTATGCATGCAAGGAAAGAGAGAATTGAAAGCTTTGAAAAGTTGTCAAGAGAGAGAAAATAAAGAGAAAAAGTATGTGTATGGAAAAGAAAGAAAGAAAGAAAGAAAAAAAATTATATGTGAATGAAAAAGAAAAAGAAAAAGATGAGGTAGCAATAAAGATATGAGAGGGATGAATTAAGTGAAAGAAAAGAAAAATAAAGTGTAAGGAAGGATGTCACGTTGTTAAGAGACGAAACTTTCACTCTTTTTCCAACCATGTGCAATCCGACAACGAGGACATCATCGGTGCCTTGTAGTCACAATTTTCTTTTGCCCTTGCACATGTCCACCATTCTAAATCTTCTCATCCTTGATATCCCTACATATGGTTAATTCTCATGATCATTGGCTTTGAAAGGTAGACAACCATTAGAGGAAGTTCTTAGTTTGACAATACTTGTGTTGATTGCGCTAGCCCTACCTATAGCTCCACTTTACGTGATATATGAGAGATTAATGGGAGGTGAGAGTTTTATAAAATTTGGTTAGGATAGCCACTTCATATGAGTGACTTGAGAGAGCTTGGAGAAAGGTTTTTGTTTAATACTTGTTGCAGGAATTTTTGTTTTGAAAATCATAAAAACCCTCCGATGGAAGCAAAGGAGTAAGCATGGTTGAGATTGAAAGCTTCGAGTGAAGAGTTTGAGTTGTGGGGTAAAACTTGACGTGGTAAAAATTCTAAACGCCCATGTTTATGTTTGATTATCATTACTTTGTGTTTATGTATTAAAGATGAAGGGATTGACTAACTTGTGAAGAAGGATAAGTGGTACATGATTACAACACATTGGACGAAGTTCTTTTACGAGTACTTGCTCGAGGACGAGCAAGAGCTAAGCGTGGGGGAGATGTTGACGGTGTATTTTGGTGCACCTAGCATGTTCATTACACTTTGGTTTGGATTTGATTATGGAACTAACCCGCCACTAGGCACACTAATCATATAACAAGTTCATCTTTGTGCATGCATTTGGAAGTGTTGTGTTTATGTAGGAAAACATGGACATAAAGGACGGATTCGCAACAAGTTCAAAGGAGCATTTACGGAGTCTTGTTCGTGTTCATGAGGTTGATGAAATCACTTCCAAAGGTGGCAAGGACCGAAGTGCTACAAGGAACACCCCCAGGGATTGAAGCGTAAAAGACCGAACTTCATGCGAAGAGAACCTCCATCTTGGACGCGAGGATAACATCATCAAAATCATGCAAGTGGAGGGGGCAACATACATAAGTGCATGAGGACCCACAGAGCAAAAGGGGTGACCGAACCGGGCCGAAAAGGGCCCAGGCCGGCCGGCCCAGCCCTGTTCTGGCACCGGTTCGGTCCCGTTTTCCTTGCCCTCGAAGGATCTTCAACCCTAAAAGCCCCGAGGCGCCGCCAACACCGGGGGGGAGTCATTCGCACCAGAAGGCCATCCACCAGCTAGAGAGAGAGGAGGAGGATCTCCGGCGGGAGATCAACCACCTCGAAGGAAGCACCCTCTCATGGAGAAGAAGGAAGACACCGGCGGAAGGGAAACCATGATCAACGGTTCCATGATCAGCACCTTGATGGGGTAATCTTCTCATTCGTCCATGGGTTGTAATCGATCTTGAGATGTAATCGCACTTTGTCGGATTATCTATCTATCATCTTGTGTTGAATATACTTTAATGCTTAAGGTTAGCTACCATGCCGTAAAGGGAGTAAGGCCTCAATGCTTCCTTGGATCCATTCAATACGCCGTGTCCATCAAAGGTCTAGTCACGAATACCTTCGCGTAGTGACAGTACGAGAGGAGGGAAAGGGCGAAACCGTGGTCACAACCCCGATAGATTAGATTGGTTTTCATGTCTTTAAGCGATTGCATGTTCTAGTATCGTAGACCCGTGGGCGAGTGTCTTTTATCTTGATATCTTAATCATTCTCTCTAGTGTAGTTTAGTTGTTTTCTAGCATAATAATAGTTAGGGTTTTAGTAGTTAGAGTGTCGTTGTAGATCGGACGCTTGTAATCCCCTTGCTCCGCGGATTGACAAGAACCTTGGGAATCCCGTGGTGAAAAAGGTGTGGGGTCCGTACGCTTGCGGATCGTAGAGGGATACGTCTTTTATCCATCAACAGGTTTCCAGGCGCCCTGTCAGGACCCACCAAGGCTCCGGCCGATTGGACGCTGAAGGATCGCAAGCCGATCGGAGGGAGCGTCTTAACGACCAGGAAGTAAACCAAGACGAAGATGGAGGAGAGAACGTTGTCCTGTCGCCGCCACCCCCTCCCATTGACTTGGCACAAGTTTTGGCCAACCAGACTGTCCTGATGGAGGCCATTTTCAACGCCGTCAACCGCCCAAGACCCCGAGTTCTGGGCATGAACGAGAAGCTGATAGAGTTCCTCAGGACGAAGCAGCCCACTTTTGGCGGGTCGGTGAATCCTTTGGATGCTGATGACTGGTTGAGAGCCATTCTGAGGGAACTAGAGCCCTTCAACTGTGAGGACCGCGACAAGGTTCTCCTGGCAACTCACCACTCACGGACCGTCGGGGACCGCCCTAGGGGCCCCCTCAAACAATGGGGGAACCCCTACTTAAATTCTCGCATCAATGTAAGCTGAGCCTAACCATGCAGGAAACTAACCCTGCAGGACACGGCCCACGCAACAGGACTTCGGAGGCCCACCAAGGCGGCCCGCCTAGGAAGACCCCTCGAGCAGGCTCCGCCTCGCCCGAGGGCATGCTCCTCCTCGAACGGGCTCCGCCCCGCTCGAGGGGCAACTCCCTCCTCGAACGGGTTCCGTCCCGCTCGAGGGGCGACCCCTTCCCTCGAGCGGCCCCCCCCCGCTCGAGGGCGCGCTCCCCCTCGAGCGAGTCCCGCCTCGCTCGAGGGTCCGCTCCGCCCTCGGCCGGGGCCCGCCACGATCACGGCGCCCCGCACGCGTGCGCCGGCCCCGTACCTGGGCATTTAACGCCCGACGCCGCGGGACGGCGCCATCATGCGCCCGGGCTCACGCCCCGTGCCGCCGCACCAACTCCCCGGGGAAGGAGCCCATCCCCGCCACCGTGGGATGGGCCGTGCGGTACGGCCGGTGTCGGTCCCGTGACACCGTGCGCATGCCGCCGTACGACTAACGCGCCCGACCCTCGAAAGGGGGCCGGCGCACCCTCGTTTCCGCTTTCTCGTGACCTTGCGTGTTAGGTGAGGGGCGCTAGGCGGTGGATGGCCATCCCGGCCACCGTAACGGCGCGGCCGCCGTACCCACGCGTGCGGGCGCACGCCCGACTCCACAGGGGCACGCCCAAGCACCGCGAGCAACCACTCCGCCACCGCGAGAACTCATTGGGAAGGAACGCCGTTCCCCGCCCGCTCCCCCGTGTCCCGTACCGGTCGTCATCGGCACCTCCCCTCGAAGCCTATCGAGAACGCCATCACCATCCGCCGCCTCCTACCCTCGAACCGCCACCGTTCGGGTACGAAGTAGGCCATCATGGCCGGATCGCAGCGTGGATCATCCGACGATCGCCCGCTCTACACTATAGCACGACGTGCTCCCACACGTAGCTAGGTAGCGCGGCGCGCATGTAACTCGCCGCCCCCTTGGCCTATAAAAGGGGAAGCGAGCCCCCAACCGCGGGGGGGGACAAGTTCGAGAGAGTTCGGTTCAACACAACGCACCGCGCACTCACTCTCTTATTCTCCCGCTACACCTTCAACCACTCATCGGGACTTGGGAGCCACGCTTCCTCTCCCGCCTTGCTTGTATTTGCCCCACTACAAGCACCCCCGTGCCGAGCAATATAGTGCCACGAGCACCCCACCGCCGGGACGTACGGCCCCCTCGGCGGGAACCAGGGATAAATCCTTGTGTCATTAGTTGCTTAGCATCGACCATAGAGGGATAAACTTAGGCGCTATCTACCGGTTAGTGTCGGGACCATATTCCGCACCGACGCTGGCGCCCACCGTGGGGCAAACGAGCGCCTAAAGCCATTTCGCTAACTCCCTCCATGGTGATTCGCACCGAGTACCGTAGCACCCGCTACAACATGGGTAGCTCGGACCCCCTTCCCGGCCGGGTTCGAGATCCGCTTCGGGGACTTGAACTTCCAAGCCACGGGGAATGGCTATCTCATGCGCCTCACCAACCGTGAGGAGCTACGCGCGCGGCGGGAGGCCGGGTCCGCTGCGGTCACCGCCGCACGCACGACACCGGCGCGGTACCCGCAGCACGGATGCCGCGGGTCCGTCGACGCCGCGACGCCGTCGCCGCTCCGGGCCGCGCTCGCGCCGCGGCACGGTCCGAGCGGCGGCAAGCCGAGCGCGCCGCCGCCCGGCCGCGGTGCGCCCACCGTCACGACGGCCGCCACCGCCCCCGCCGGGACCGCGCGCGGTCTCCGACCACGCGTCCCCATCGGGCCGCGTGGCGCCACCACGGCCTACAACGCCAACGTCAACACGACGATGCGCGGGGTTCCGCCCCGGTCGGCACGTCTTCGTCGCCGGGAATCCCGGCACTTCGGCCAGCGGACGAGTCGTCCCCCGGGCTCCGTCGACACGATGCCACCCGCCAACCGTCATGGGTACGCGGAGTGGGACTTCTCTCGGTGTACCGGACCCGGTCGCGTTCGTGGCGCTTCCTCGACGCCACGGACCTGCGGTTCGGTCGCTCCGACGACTCCAACGACCGGGAGCTACGACCCCACGCGGGAATGCTGCGCCGTCATCACCAACGACCCGGCCAACGCCGCCGGTGCGGCGGGCGCCGGAGATGGGGAAGTCACGCCGGCCCCGGGGGTTGCCACGCGCCCGGCCGCGGGGCCAAGCGCACCCCGCCGGGGCCGACGTCGACGCGCGGCGGCCCAAGCTCGCGAGCTCGAGGCCAAGCCGGCGGAGGAGTACGGACCGTGCGGGCCGCTCCGCGCCTCGATGGCAGGGAGAGGCCTCGCGCGCGCGGCGAACGCGCGCGCGGAGCCGGGCCGACGGTCCGCGACCGCCTCAACCCCGTCCCCAACGTCGACAACGCGGACACTCCGCCGCGGGCGAGCCAAAAGCTCATCGCCGCCGCAACACTCCGCGCGCCATGCCGGCACCCTCGACCCCCGAGGCTCGAGAAATGCACCGCGAGGTGCGGACCCTCCTTGAGCAAGCGGCCGTCCGGCGGGCCGAAAGCTCGGCCTCACGCATCCGCCAGCGGGGGGACGCGCGGGGGTGATGATCCGGCACCGGGGGGCGAACCCTCGGTGCATGCGGGTCGACCCGCCGACCGGGGACGCACGCCGGCCAAGGAACGCCTCCTCGACACGCGCAGGGCGCCGGATGGCGACGCCCGCAACGTCATCAACGCCGGGCGCACCGGCAAGGCGGACGCGCGAGCGGCCGGGGGCTACCACCCTCGAAGGGGTGGACGCTACGACGGGGCGGTGAGGATCGCTCCCCAACGCCGGAGCCCCCGGCACCCGCGTGTTCGGCGAGGGAGATCCGCACGGCGGCGTTCCCCCAGCCGCTTCCGTCGCCCTCAACGATCACCAAATACAACGGGGAGACGGACCCTCGTGTTTGGCTCAACGATTACCGCCCGGCTCCGTCGGCCGGGCGGGGCCACCAACGACGAAGTGATCATCCGCAACTTGCCCCCGCATCCGGGCGACGCGGCCCGACATGGCTCGAGCACTTGCCCGCCGGCCGGATCCACAACCGGGACGATCTAGTCCACACCTTCGTGGGCAACTTCCGTGGCACATACGTGCGCCCCCGGAACTCCCGGGATCCGCGCTCCCCGCACGCGAAGCCGGGCGACCGCCGCGGGACTTCATACGGCGCTTTTCCAAGCGCCGTACGGAGCTCCCCGGCCGTGGCACAATCCGAGATCGTGCACGCGTTCCTCGAGGGCACCACGTGCCGGACCTTGTGCGCGAGCCGAGACGCCGCCCGCCCACGGACTCGAACGAGCCGTTCGACATTGCCACCCCGCCTTCGCCTCCGGGAGGAGGCCGTGGGGGCAATCTTCGACGGCAAGAAGGGCAAGCGCTCCGAGGACACGCCCCCGCGAGGGCGGCGGGTCCAAGGAGCCGCGCCGCAACGACAAGCGGGGCAAGAAGGGGAAGAAGCCGCGCCGCGAGGCGCGCGAGCAGGGCGCAACGGCGGCAACGCCGAGGCCCTCGCTCGTTGACCCGGCCCGACGGGGCCCTCGACCGGCCCCTCGAGGCCCGGGGTTTTCGACGACATGATGAAGAAGCCGTGCCCCTACCACAAGACCCCCGTGAATCACACTCTTGAGCAAGGCGACATGCTCAAGAAGTTCTATGGCCGTGCCGCCGCGAAGGAGGCAGAGGCCAAGAAGGATGGGGGCGACGGCGACGCGGTGGTTTCCCTCGCGCCGAAAATGTGTTCCTCATTTTTGGGGGACCCACTCGTCGACATGTCAACCCGGCAGCGCAAGAAGGAGCGGCACGAAGTCCTCGCCGCGGAGAGGGCACCCCCGGCCTTTCTCAACCGGTCGAAGGATGCCATCACCTTTAGCCGGGATGATCACCCAAACCGCATCCCGAACCCGGCCAAGACCCCCGGTGGTCGATCCCATCATTGGGAACGCCCGGTTTTCGAAGGTCCTTATGGACGGAGGCAGTAGCCTCAATATCCTCTTCGCGCACACACCGCGCCTAATGGGGATTGGGGCCGGACCCAGTCGCGGCCCGGCGCAAAGCCGTTTCACGGCATCGCGCCCGGAAAGCGAGGTTCAACCCCTCGGGCATCGATCCGCCCGTTTGGTTCGGGACCCCCAAGAATTTCCGCAAGGAAACCCTCACCTTCGAAGTGGTGGGATTCAAAGGGGCCTACCATGCCATCCTTGGGCGACCATGCTATGCCAAGTTCATGGCGGTCCCCAACTACACGTACACCGAAGATGAAGATGCCGGTCCAAACGGCGTCATCACCGTCGGGTCGTCGATCGAGCATGCATTCGGCCGCGATGTCGAGTGCGTGGAGCATGCGGAGGCGCTAGCGCCGGATGAAGCGCCGGTGAACACACCTGGAGAAGATGGTCAACGACGACCTCGCCTCCGCCACCAAGCACGCCGCACGTTCGAGGCCGCCGAGCAAACCAAAGGGGTCCCCCCTCGACCCATCGGCCCCGAGGGCAAGGCTTTGAGGGTCGGCTCGACCCTCGATCCTAAATAGGAAGCAAGTGCTCGTCGACTTCCTCCGCGCCAACGCCGACGTTTTCGCGTGGAGCCCCTCGGACATGCCGGGCATTCCGAGGGAGGTCGCCGAGCACTCCCTTGATATCCCGCCTAATGCTCGCGGCCGTTCGGCCAGCCGGCCGCGCCGCTTCGACGAGGAACGGCGACGGGCGATCGGAGCGGAGGCTGCGGAAGCTCCTCGAGGCCGGATTCATCAAGGAAGTGTTCCACCCGACGTGGTTAGCCAATCCCGTGCTTGTAAAAAAGAAAAATGGGAAGTGGAGGATGTGCATTGACTACACAAGTCTCAATAAAGCGTGTCCAAAAGTCCCTTTTCCTTTGCCGCGCATAGATCGGATCATTGATTCCACCGCCGGGTGTGAACTCGCTCGTTTCCTTGATGCCTATTCGGGCTATCATCAAATAAAAATGAAGGAGTCCGACCAGCTCGCGACTTCATTCATCACACCGTTCGGGACGTTCGTTACGTCACGATGCCTTTTGGTCTCGAAATGCGGGCGCAACCTATCGCCGCCGCATGCAGCACGTTTTTTGGGGACCATATCGGGCGAACGGTCGAGGCTTACGTAGACGACATCGTCGTCAAAACCAGAAGGCGGACGACCCGGTCGCCGATCTTGGCATCGCATTCGGTTACCGCGGGCCAACGGGGTCAAGCTCAACCCCGAAAAATGTGTCTTCGGAGTGCCGCGGGGCATGCTCCTAGGATACATCGTCTCCCGGCGGGGGGATCGAGGCCAATCCCGAAAAGGTCGCGGCCCTCGAGCGAATGGGTCCAATTCGGGACCTCAAAGGGGTGCGAAGGTGCCGGGGTGCCTTGCCGCCCGAGCCGCTTCATCTCGAGGCTCGGTGAGAAGGGCCTCCGCCCCTCTACCGCCGCTCAAGAAGCACGAGCGCTTCTCTTGGACCGCCGAGGCCCGGGAAGCGCTCGACAAGCTAAAAGCATCTCCGACGCACGCCCCAATCCTTACGCCGCCACAAGACGGCGAACCCCTCCAACTCTACATGGCCGCAACCACCCGGGTGGTCGGCCGCCGTAATCGTTGTGGAGCGCACGGAGGAAGGGCACACCCCGCCCGTGCAGGCCGGTCTACTACATCGGCGAGGTCCCGTCGGACACAAAGACGCGCTACCCTCGGGTCCGAGAAGCCGTTGTACGCGGTGGTCCTCGCGCGGCGCAAGCTCCGCCACTACTTCGAGGCCCACCCGCCATTTCGGTGGTCTCTTCCTTCCCATTAGGAGAGATCATTCGCAACCCCGACGCGGCGAGCACTTGCCAAGTGGTCCGTGGAGTTGATGGGCGAAACGCTCGCCTACGCCCCGCGCAAGGCCATCAAATCGCAAATCTTAGCAGACTTCGTCGCTGAGTGGACGGACACACAGCTGCCGCCCCCTCAAATTCAAGCAGAGTGCTGGACTCTGTTCTTCGACGGCTCGGTGATGAAGACGGGAGCGGGCGCGGGCCTGCTCTTCGTGTCACCCCTCGGGGAGCACATGCGCTACGCAGTGCGCCTCCACTTCCCCGCGTCCAACAACATGGCGGAATACGAGGCCCTCCTCTGCGGCCTCAAAATCGCCATTGAATTGGGCATCAAGCGCCTCGACGTGCGAGGGGATTCGCAGCTCGTGATCGACCAAGTCATGAAGAACGCGAGCCGCCACGACGACAAAATGGAGGCCTATTGCAAGGCCGTGCGGGCCCTCGAAGACGGATTCTACGGCATCGAGCTCAATCATGTACCCCCGCCGGTACAACGAGGAGGCGATGAACTTGCCAAAATCGCGTCGGGCGGATCACCGTCCCCCGAACGTTTCGCGCGCGACATCGCGCGCCATCGGTCGCCTTCGAGCCCTACCCCTCGAGCGACAGGCGGACCCTCGGGGGCTCCCTCGAATCCGGCGGGTGCGGAACCCATGGAAGAGGACCCCTCGAACGAGGCGTACGTGCTCTCCCTTCTCGAGGGGTACGGCTCCCATGAAGCGGTCGCAATGGACACCGAGCCGGCTCCCCGCCCGGGCGGACCGGCGGGAGAAGTACATCGCCCGGATTGCCCGAGGGGAGCTCCCCGCGGACCGAGCCGCGGCCGCCGGCGCATCGCCGGATGGCCAAGTCATTCACCCTCATCGACGGCGAGCCGTACAAGCGCGCGCGCGTCGGGCATTCTCCGGCGGTGTATACCCATTCCCGAGGGGCGCGAGCTCCTACGGGATATCCACGCGGGGATCCGTGGCCACCACGCCGCGCCGCGCACCCTCGTCGGCAACGCGTTCCGCCAAGGCTTCTATTGGCCTACCGCGGTCGCGACGCCAACGAAATCGTGCGCACTTGCGAAGGGTGCCGGTTCTACGCCCGCAAGACCAACCTCGCCCTCGCTCACGCCTTACAAACCATCCCCCGTCACATGGCCGTTCGCCGTGTGGGGATTGGACATCGTCGGCCCCCGCGAAAGGCGCCGGGGGCTTCACCCACCCGCTTGTCGCGATCGACAAGTTCTCCAAGTGGGTGGAGGTGCGCCCCATTACGAATTTGAGGGCCGAGCAGCGGTCTCGTTCTTCACCGACATCGTCTACCGCTTTGGAGTGCCAAACTCCATCATCACGTACAACGGGTCCCGGTTCACGGGCGGAAGTTCTTAGAGTTCTGCGACAAGTTCCACATCCGTGTGGATTGGGCACCGTGGCACACCCACGGACCAACGGCCAAGTAGAACGCGCCAACGGCATGATCCTACGTGGGCCTCAAGCCCGAGAATTTTCGACCGGCTCAACAAATGCGGCCGGAAATGGCTCCAAGAACTCCCGGCCAGGTCGTGTGGAGCCTAAGGACCACCCCAAGCGCAGCCACCGGGTTCACCCCGTTTTTCCTAGTCCATGGCGCGGGCCGTCCTCCCCACGGATGCGGAATACGGGTCGCCCAAGGTTCGAGGCCACAACGAGGGACGCTAACCGGCCGAGCCCGCGAGGACTCACCTGGATCAGCTAGACGAAGTACGCCTCGTGGCGTTGATGCACTCCGCAAGGTATCAACCGGTCCTACGGCGCTACCAAGCACGCAAGATACGTCGCGAGGATTTCGGCCGAGGGGGACTGGGTCCTAAGGCTACGCCAAGACAATCGAGGGCGCCACAAGCTATCGCCCCCATGGGAGGGACCCTACGTCGTGGTGAAGGTGCTCAAAACCGGGCACGTACAAGCTTGCCAACGAGGACGGCGAAGAACTCACCAACGCTTGGAACATCCAACAGCTACGTCGCTTCTACCCTTAGCTAGGATTTCCAAGTATTTTCTGTTGTACAAACACACGGCCAACACCCCAGTTGGTGTCACCTATGTAAATACTCCAAGTATAATAAAAGGGCAACTCGGCTTTCCCCTGAAACCCAAGTTACCCTCGGGGGCTACTGCGGGGGGGGCACCCCCCCCCCAAATGGTCCCATTTTTTCGCGCAAAAAACGTAATAACACGCGCTAAGTTTGTTTCCTACTTCAACCACGAGCTACGATTCGAACAGGGCGTAGGCGGCACAGCGGAAGGAGCGCGCCGAGAGACGGCCTACGCCGCGCGGCTATGGCCCGTCTCTCTCGCCTCCAACCCAGCGGGCCCCGCGAAAGGCGGACTTCCCTAACTAGAATCTACTCGGGAGGAAGAAGAAGCAAAAAGCGCAATCAAGCGATTTCATTTACAAACTGTCTATGATTCACGAAATTACTTGTTTAATTACAAGAGGCCACGAGGCCACAATTTCGATACACTTAAACAAAAAAAAAAACGGGCCTAGCGCCCGGGTGCTTTCGGCGCGGGCGGAGCGGCGCATCGGCGGCGTCCGGAAGAGGAATTCTTCGAAGGCCTCGGCAAGCGACTCCTGGCGGCGTCGGCCAGCAAGCGCGTCCGCGCGCTCCATGGCCACCTCGTCCTCGACGCCCTCGGGCACGATGTAGCCCTCCGCTACCGCCTCGAGGTTGACCTCGTAGTGGGATCGCACCACTCCGAGGGGCCTTCGCACGCCCGGGTGCAACGCCCGGCGCACCCGCTCCGTGACGTGGCCACCGAGGGCGCGCGGCGGCCGGCCGAGAGCCGCCGGCTTGGACATCGCCTTCCTCGATGGCGTGGCGGGTCTCGAGGGCCGCGTTCGCGGCCCCCCCCGCAGCCTCTCGCTCGGAGGAGTTGTAGGAGGCTTGCGGGGGCCTCGCCCGCCCGACGGCATGCCCCAAAGCCGTGCGCAGCTCCCGGAAGCAACAAGATGACGAGAAATTAGAAATGGGGAAACGAATCCTCTAAAACGAAAACTAACAAGCGAGGGCCGCACAACAACTTACCCTCGACCCGCCTCTTCTCCCGGATCGAGGTCGCGGCGCGCGGACTCGAGCGCCGGCCGAGATGCTCGGACGGTCTCGCCTTGCTCGACGAGGGCCATCTCTTGGGCGGCGTTGCGATGCCGAGCGTCAACGCCTCATCCTCGGCCTCGAGAGATGCGGCGTTCCGCTCCTCCGCCGACTTCTCCACCGCCTCACGAGCAACGCGCTCCCGCTCCCGGCCGTCCCGGCGTCGCGAAGGGCGGCTCCTCGCTCCGCCGGAGCCGCCCCTCGCCCCCGGCGGGCGGCGCGCTCCCCGCCGGAGCCGCCCCTCGCCGGCGACGAGAGCCGCGGCCTTGGCGTCGAGGGCGGCCTTCGAGTCATCCGCCTCCTTGCGCGCGGCGCCCCCCCCGCGCGCCCGCTCCTCGGCCCCGGCGCCGCCGCGCCTCGCGCTCCCTCGAGCGACGTGCGGAGCCTCCCGGTGTCGCGCGCGAGCGGTGGCCACCTCTGTCTCCCGGGTGGCGGCCAACGTCCGCGTCTTCTCCGGGTCTTCGCGCGCGTTCCACGCCGCCTCGTCACGATCGACGAGGGCTGCGCGGATCCGCCCGAGGCTTGGGTCACGCGCCGCGTCCCGCCCGAGCTCTCGGGGAGCACGTCACACCACGCCAACGCCCGGTGACCCGGCCCACCGTCCCCGGGCGTCCTAAGGGCCTCCGCGAGCGCGTCGAAAGCGCCGCACCGCTCCCGAGCCGGGGGCCTCGGCGTTCACTTGGTCGAACGCGCCGTACTTCTCGCGGGCGCGCGCGCTCAAGCTCCCGGCATCCACGCATCGATCCTCGTCGCCGCCAAGTCTTGAATACGGCGCGCGTGAAAGCGAAAAAGAGAAAGAAGAAAGGCAACCGTGGCTCACCCGGAAGACGATCCAGGCCGGCCGCCGTGCACCCGCTGCCGCTTCGTTCAACGCACGGTTGAGCGTGGCGCCGTGGCTCATGAGCTCGCCCCGCAGCTCCTCGCTCCCCTCTCGGGCGTCGCCGAACGCCGGGGATCCTCCACCGCCCCCCCCACCCTCGGGCGGGGCGATCGCATGGGAGGACGAGGCCTCGGCGTCGTGCCCTCGGCCCCCCACTATCATACGACCCTCGTGACGCCTCACGAGGGCCTTCCCCCCCGGGGCTCGGGGAGAGTTCGTGGGCCGCCCGGCCCACCGGTTCCACCCGGCGGCGAGGAGTCATCCGAGAGCTCCACCACCTCCGCCCGGGGACCGCCGGCGGGCGGAGCCGCCCGCTCCGCCTCCGCCGGGCGCCTCCACCCGCGCCTCGCGGCCGCGGCGCCCGCCGTGGCGCCGTTGCCGCCACCTCCGTCCGCGCCGCCACGTCCGCGGGCGCTCCCGCGAGTTGCGCCCGCTCGCCTCCTCCGCAAGGGCCGCCGCCGCGGCGGCACCCCCGCCGTAGCCGCCGCCGCGGCCCGCGCCTCCATGGCAACCGGCGCCGCCCGCCCCGGCGACCTCCTCGGGCCGCGCGCGGCGGGTTGATCCACCCCGGCCGGGCCTCGAAGCCCCGGCCCGGCCTTGCGCGCTCGTGCCCGCCGCCACGCCCGTTCCTGGGCGCGACCCCCTCGACGAACGCCGCCGGTGGGGATCGACGCATCCGTCCTCCGCACCTTGGCCGGTGCAAGGGGAGGGACGGTGGGCACCGCCCCGCGGGGAACGCGAACGGAGGATTAGAGCGTCTAATGACCAAACAAATTAAGGCCAAGCAAAGGAAGAGCAGATTCCTTACCTCGCGGAGGAAAAGGCCCGCTTCCTTTTCCTCGAAGCCTCCGACGAGGCCGGCGCAGGGGGCCGCGCCCGCCGCGGCGCTCCCCGACGGTGCCGCCGCACGCGCGGGCACGCCCGCCTCACGCGTAGGCACGCCCGACGCCGCCACCGCGCGCGGAGGCACGCTAGCCCCGCGCGCGCGCGCGCCCACGCACGCGCCCCTCGACGAGGACGCCGCGCGCGCCGGACGCGCGCTCCCCGCCGCGTGCGGGCACGCTGACGCGCGCGCGGGCACGTCCGCCGCACGCGCCTCGGGCGCGCGCCGGCACCTCCGCGGCGCGAGCCGCCCCCGACGACGATCGCCCGGCGGCGGGCGCCGGCGCACCCGCCCCGACGCAAGCCGCCCCCGACGCCGCGAGATCCGCGACGGGGCGCGGGCGCCACCCGTCCGAGGGGCCCTCCCCCTCGGACTCTTCCCTCCTCGTCCCGATCCGAGGACGAGGGCTCCTCGATGTCGGGGAGGAGAGCCCCGGCTCCTCCCCGCCGCCGCACTCGCGGACCGCGCGTCACGCGCGCTTGGCGCCGCCTTGCGTGCGCCCTCTTGCGCGCCGCCCGCTCCCGGCCTTGCCCCGCCGCGCCGCCCGCCGAGCGCACGGGAGTCGGGGGTGGGTGGAACGGCCTTGGCGGCGGTGAATCGCACCGCCGCGCACGAGAGCAACGGCGGCACATCGGAAACGGAATCAAGAACAAGAACTAAAGCAGAATCAAAAGACCACACTCACCAACGGGCCGGTGGGGAGCATCTCGAGGTCCCACGGGGTCCGACCCGCGAGCGCCGGTGTCCGGGTGTCGACGGCGCTCCGCGCCCGGGTGAGCGCGCGTACGGCCGCTCCGGCGGCGTCGGGGGGCATCCGCGACCTCGCCGTGTCGACGGGGTTGGCCGCCCTCCGTCATCTCGAAGATGCAGAGCGGCCTCGCATCAACCCGCACGATCCGCCGAAGTGATGGAGGAAGGCGAGGACGCCCATCGCGTTGAGCCCCTTCCCTCGCCAACCGCCGCAAGGCGGCGAGGATGGAGTCCTCGGCGCGCCGGGGAGGTTGGCCGTAGACAACCCGTAGCCCCGCCGGTCCGGCCTCTCCTTGAACACCCGCCCCGGTGTAGGGAGGGGAGGCCGGCTCGGCGTTGCGCCCGATAAAACCATCCCCGCTCCCGGCGGCGTTGTTCGTCGTCATGGTGCGGGGGATGTAGGAGTTCTTGAGCTGCCCCCGCACAGCAAGCGTACATCCCGCCGCGCGCACCGCGCGGCGGGTCCCCGGCTCCGTCGTAGGCTGCGTGATGAGCTCCGCGCGGAAGAGGTGTACCCGCAGCTCCCGCTGACCGGGGATCCCCGTGTACCCCTCGCGACGCCCACGAATGTGGCCGCCGCGAGATAGCGTTGGGGGCGAAGTTGTGCGGCTCCACCCCCGTAGTGGAAGCACAACGCCCTCATAAATGTGCTCCGCCGCCGCGTTGAAGCCGCGCTCGTGGTAGCGTGAGGAAGCTCACCACGTATCCCTCCGCGGATTGGGCTCGAGGTGCGACGATGGCGGCACGATCCACTCCCGCCGGCGCCCATCTTCGTTGGCCGAAAGCCGGCCGGCGGGCGACCAGCTCGCCCGTGGCGAGCCGGGTCACGGCCGACCTCTCTCCCAAGCGTACGGCTCCGGGACCCGGATCGGGGCCGAGGCGGCGCCATAAGCGAGGGACGAACGAGCGCGGGGCGGAGGACAAGGAAGCGAGAAGAAAGCTCTAAGCAACGAAACCGCGCGGTGGCAAGAGCAAAACGAAGACGAAGCGACGAAGATTGAAAATGGTGAGGAGCCAAGGTAAAAACCGCCACCTACTCCTCCCCGCAAGTTCATGACAGGCAAACGGCGAGTTCTCCGAGCGCACGCCCCGCCAACAAGAATCGCAGAATCTTTCCATCGCGTCGACGGGCGGGCCCCACCACGACCGGCGGCGACTAACCCCGCAGGCGGGTCATCATTACGGCGAGACCGGCGGCGACCGAGGCGAAACCGTCACATCCGCCGGCCACGTCGCCCACTACGCGCGCGCGCGCGCGCGGCGCAGCGCGCCAAAAAGGCGCGCCCGCCGCAAAACCCGCGGCCACGCCCGCATGGCAATTAAATGCCCGGCCCCTTGCCAAGCGAGGAGAGCCCTCGAGCGAGGCGAATCCTCGGCTCGAGACAAAGGTGACCCTCGATGGGTGACGGCGTGAGAAGGTCGCCCCCGGACCCGCTCGGTGTAGAGCACGGCTCGGCGGGCACCCATGCCACATGAAGCCCTCGAGCGGCATGACCCTCAACTCGAAACAAGGCGACCCTCGATGGGATATCGCCGTGAGAAGGTCGCCCGGACCTCGCTCGATGTAGAGCGAGCAGCGCGCGGCACCCATGCCACGTAGGACCCTCGAGCGGCATGACCCCCAACTCGAGACAACGTCAACCCCCCGAAAGAAGGCACACGCGTAAGAGGATCGCCCGGTCACGCTTGAAATAGAGCGACACCGAAAGCACTCATACCGCGCCACGCCACCAACAAGCACCTCGAGGATCGGCACGCCCGGACCCCTCGACTGCCGCAAACGTGAAAAGACCCGAGGCGTCCATGCACAGCCCCCGCACGGCCTTCGATCGGGGGGTTCGAAGCCCGACCCTCGACGGGTTCGAACGGGCGCCTCGGATCTCGCAGTTAGGGACGACGAGGGCACGCGCATTCGAGCCGTTCCTCGAGCCCGTCGGCTCGAGGGTGCCCCACATGTCGTGTTCGAGAGCCGCCGAGGGCAGCTAGGCCGGGGGGATCCCACCGAGGGAGAGCTTCCGCGCCCTCGGTCCCTAGCGAACGGGGACCGAGCCCCACCTAGCAAACCCACGCAAGCGCTTCCATGGACGTGTCTCCGACCACGCGCCCTACCCTTATCGAACGGGGCATGGACGTCCACTTGAACTACCCGCTAGCAGCTCGAAGAGGAATCCGCGATTCGCGACCCGCTCGATGGGAGTCGTGGAAACCTCACCTCCCGACCCGCGGAGGGGACCCGCGAGGGCGCGATAAAAAACAAGTCGTCGGGCTCGACCCGATCGCCTCGAACAGCCAAGGCTCGGGGGCTCCGACGCACGGCTACACCTCCTTGGAATTGCACCCGCCCGAGACAGAGACGAGGGGAGCGTGCCACCCCCGATGCCGGGCCGAAACACCGCCGATGCCGGTTGGCATATGTGACACGCCTTTCGACCGAATTGCTCGCGGTTAACCCCCGCAGAGAACCCACACTCCCGCGGGCTTCGGGGAAGGGGACCCGCGGGTCCGCTAGCGCGGCCCCCGGAAAGCGTTCGCAAACAAGGAGGGAAGAACGTCCTATCGCTAGGTTCCGCATCCGCGGGAGCCTCAAAGGCAAACCCGCATGCTCGGGGGCCTGCCGTCGGGGACCGCCCTAGGGGCCCCCTCAAACAAGGGGGAACCCCTACTTAAATTCCTGCATCAATATAAGCTAAGCCTAACCATGCAGGAAACTAACCCTGCAGGACACGGCCCATGCAGCAGGACTTCGGAGGCCCACCAAGGCGGCCCGCCTAGGAAGACCCCTCGAGCAGGCTCCGCCTCGCCCGAGGGCATGCTCCTCCTCGAACGGGCTCCGCCCCCGCCGAGGGGCAACTCCCTCCTCGAACAGGTTCCGCCCCGCTCGAGGGGCGACCCTTCCCTCGAGCGGCCCGCCCCCGCTCGAGGGCGCGCTCCCCCTCGAGCGAGTCCCGCCTCGCCGAGGGTCCGCTCCGCCCTCGCCGGGCCCGCCACGATCACGGCGCCCGCACGCGTGCGCCGCCCCCGTACTTGGGCATTTAACGCCCCGACGCCGCGGACGGCGCCATCATGCGCCCGGGCTCACGCCCCCGTGCCGCCGCACCAACTCCCCAGGGAAGGAGCCCATCCCCGCCACCGTGGGATGGGCCGTGCGGTACGGCCGGTGTCGTCCCGTGACACCGTGCGCATGCCGCCGTACGACTAACGCGCCCGACCCTCGAAAGGGGGCCGGGCGCACCCTCGTTTCCGCTTTCTCGTGACCTTGCGGTGTTAGGTGAGGGGCGCTAGGCGCGTGGATGGCCATCCCGGCCATCGTAACGGCGCGGCCGCCGTACCACGCGTGCGGCGCACGCCCGACTCCACAGGGGCACGCCCAAGCACCGGCAGCAACCACTCCGCCACCGCGAACTCATTGGGAAGGAACGCCGTTCGCCCGCTCCCCGTGTCCCGTACCCGGTCGTCCACGCACCTCCCTCGAAGCCTATCGAGAACGCCATCACCATCCGCCGCCTCCTACCCTCGAACCGCCACCGTTCGGCACGAAGTAGGCCATCATGGCCGGATCGCGGCCGTGGATCATCCGACGATCGCCCGCTCTACACTATAGCACGACGTGCTCCCACACGTAGCTAGGGTAGCGCGGCGCGCATGTAACTCGCCGCCCCCTTGGCCTATAAAAGGGGAAGCGAGCCCCCAACCGCGGGGGGGACAAGTTCGGTAGAGGAGTTCGCTTCAACACAACGCACCGCGCACTCACTCTCTTATTCTCCCGCTACACCTTCAACCACTCATCGGGGACTTGGGAGCCACGCTTCCTCTCCCGCCTTGCTTGTATTTGCCCCACTACAAGCACCCCGTGTGAGCAATATAGTGCCACGAGCACCCAACGCTGCTTGGACGTACGGCCCCCTCGGCGGAACCGGGATAAATCCTTGTGTCATTAGTTGCTTAGCATCGACCATAGAGGGATAAACTTAGGCCCTATCTACCGGTTAGTGTCGGGACCATATTCCGCACCGACAGGGGACAGCCTTAGCCTGGTGGGAGAACTACTGCGCAGCAGCCAAGGATCCCTCCGCCATCACCTGGGATGAATTCGTGGAAGAGATTCGCCGCTACCACATCCCAGAGGCCACACTGAAGCGAAAGGCAGATGAGTTCCGTGAACTCCGCCAAGGCAACATGTCCGTGGAAGAGTACACGTACCAGTTCATAGAGCTGGCTCGCTATGCCCCCGAGGAAGTGGACAAAGACTCCAAGAAATAGGAAATGTTCAAGAAGGGACTGACTCCGGAACTGAGGACCCTCCTTACCCCTCAGATCTACCCAGACTTCAACACCCTCATGAACATGGCCATACTCACAGAAAGAGCAAGGGCAGAAGAGAAGAAGGAGAACAAGCGCAAGTTTATGGAGCACAAGGCCAAACATCAAGAGCGGTCCCAAAGGCCGAGAAACTTCGGACATCCCATGTCCAGGTTCCAAGCTCCCATGCACATGTAACCCGGCCCCAAGCCACGGGCTCGCAAGGCCCCAGAACCCAATTCAAGCCCTACAACAACCAGAGTGCCATGAAGCCCCCACTAAACAAAACCACGCATCACCGCCAACAACAACAACAGCTCCCGAGTGTGTTTCCAACCGCCGCGAAACCGTACACTTCATCGCCAACCGCCCGTATGCCAAAAAGCCAACCACTACCACCTACTCCAACCTCGGTGAACGAGCCAAGGCCACTCGTGTCCGGAGCCAACCGCATGCGGTGCGCAAAGAACAACAACTTCGGCAACAACAACAAAGAACCGGCAGATGAGGCAGCCCCCCGCAAGCTTGTATGGACGAGCCCGCGTCAACCACATCAACGCACAAGAGGCTCAGGAAGCACAAGGCGTAGTGCTCGGTGAGTTCCTGGTCAGCTCAGTCTTGGTAAGCATATTATTTGATTCAGGAGCATCGCACTCATTCATACTCTCAAGTTTTGTGGAAAAGCATAGAATACCCACAGTACTACTAAAAGCACCCCTATTAACTCGAACGCCAAGAGGTGACATCAAGTGTCAACTGGGATGCCCCCGGGTAAGAATCATTTTAAGTGGGTTAGAGTTCCTAGCAGACCTGGTAGTACTGAAGTCCAAGGGAATATATGTGATCCTTGGGATAGATTGGTTAAGCCAACACCATGGCCTTATAAGTTGCGCCGATAAAGTAGTGCACCTAACCAACCCAGACGGGATACAAGTGACTTGCCACACCCGAGGACAAAGGCCAGACATAATGGTTTTCAACATGGAAGCCAAGTCCATAGAGGATGTCACAGTAGTGCGAGAATACCCAGATGTGTTCCCCGAAGAACTCCCCGGAATGCCACCAGATAGGGATATAGAGTTCGTCATCGACCTTATTCCCGGAACCTCTCCCATAGCCAAGAGACCTTTGAGGACCAAAAGCGTCCCAGTGGTCGATGGATGACCGCTACTCAGTGATGAGTGATTGACAACGGGTGTTGGACTGACTCTTGGCTTAGTGCGCAGGTGTAGGCTGCGGCTTAGTTCATGTTGTTGCAGGTGAAGAACGGGCGCGAAAGGTCTTCAGCCTTGAGGGGCCTCCGGAAGATGGAGAGACAAGTAGGCTCGGTTCGAGGGACCCGTGAACAACGGATCGGGTGCGGGCCACATGGTGGCGACACGAGCAAGACGAAGTCATGGACAATCGAGCCGGTGCACGGTGGCGGTCGAGTCAAGTGGTTTGGCGGGAGGTCGGACCGAGCACGCGAGGTTTGGTGGTTTGCCCACAAAACCATCGGAGGACGGTTTCTTGGTTTGGGCCTCAAAACCAAGTCTGAGGGCCCAACACGACAGAGACGAGATCCGGGCGTGTCGGGAAGCTTCGAAGCGGAGGACACGCGGCGGGATCGCATGGCTTGCGTCGGGAGGACGCGGGGTGCGGCAAAGGCGTGGCCGTCCGATGGCAAGACCCACAAACATTACCTAAATGCCCCCGTGTGGGTTGTATCGCCGTAGTTAAGTTAGGGGTAGTCGAGTCATTTACCACTTCGGCGGGACTCGATATATAAGCCATGAGTATGTGTGGATGGCTCTCTCTCTCTCCGCGACTTAGGGTTTCATTTCCTCCCTCCCATTTCTCATTTTCGTAGCTATTTTTCTTCCATTTTCTCTAGGCTAGCATGAGAGCTTCATGAGAGATCCGTTGAGAGGGATGGATGCTAGGGCGGCATGCTAGACCTTGTGAATCTTTCCGGTTTGTATAGAAGATTCGGAGTTGTGTTTTTCGTGGTCTTTTTGTGCTTGTTTTCGTTCCTTTGTTCTCGGTGTGATTCCGCGGATTTGAGTGGGTTTCTCCTCGGATTTCTTTGAGGGAAACATGGATAGATGTCTCATGCATCTTTGTGATTGATCTTGTGCTCTCAAACGCCGGAAACCACTTCGATTCAAGGATTTTCGTTCGGTGCTCTAGCTTTTGGTGGTGCTCAAAGGATTCGCGGTTCCCGGTGATTTAAGGAGTTAGGAGGCAAGATTTTTGGGCTATAGCATCCTTGTGTGACGCTTTTCAAGTCCCCAAACCCTTGTCTCCACAGCTTCAACCGTTTGAGAAATCCGATGATGATTTGGGGGAGTTGACCTTCGGGGTCGAGCAGTATTCTGCTCTGTCCGTGCGGCGCGGACGGTCCGCTGGGAGGTCGCGGTCGGTCCGCGGGTTGCGAGTTCGTCAAGTGTTCGTCGTGTTCTTGCGCGTCTTTGCTTTCGATCCGGTTTGGCTTTTGGTTTTTGTTGCAGCTGGTTTGCAGACGGTCCGAGCTTTAGTAGCGGACGGTCCGCGACCCACGCGGACGGTCCGCTCGGCCTTTGCGGACGGTCCGTTTTTCTCGGGTCGCTTATGTTGGTTCTTTGTGTTTTATCAGACGGTCCGCGGCGTTGGGCCGGACAGTCCGCAGGGTTGGCACGGACGGTCCGCGGCATCAGGCCGGACGGTCCGCGAGGCCAATGCGGACGGTCCGCCCCTCCTGGCCGGACGGTCCGCCAGAGCCTGTGTGCTTTGCTTCTCGGTTCGATTCCTCCCTTCCTTTCTCGTGATTCCGCGTGTGCTTTAAGGAATCATTCCTAAGACTAGAGGTTGATCCATAACCTTTTCGTCTTGGCGATTGCCGTGTGATTCGATCCATCGCTTGTGTGTGACCGGGATTTGACTAGGGTATAGGCCGGGTTCTTTGTGAAGAATTTTTACCGGCTCCTATTCACTCCCCCCCTCTCTAGTCGTCATCTGATCCTTCAATTGGTATCAGAGCTTGGTGCTGGATTCTTTGCGACTTTGACAAGTCTTGAGTCCTAAGATGGCGTACGTTGAGCGGGGCGGTCCGCCGCACTTCGATGGCAAGGGTTACCACAAGTGGGCGGCTCGTATGATGATCTTTCTTTGTGGAAAGCTGTTGGATTTCATTGTGCTTGACAAGACCTATGCTATTCCGGTCAACATCCATACTCTTATGGTGACCGATGCCGGTGATAAGGCCAAGTATGAGGCTAATGCAAAAGCCGTTGATCACTTGGTCCGAGCTTGTGTGATCCCGAGTTTGAGCGTGTTCGCCATTTGAATCTTGCTTGGCAAATCTAGGAGAAGTTGTTGGTTGATCACGGTGGTGATAACCATGTGAAGGCTCGCCTCTTTGTCTCTTACCGGATGCAATATGAGAACTTCACTCCACTTCCCTAAGGAGGACATTGATGCGATGTTTCGCAGGTTCACCGCCATCGTGAACAACATGAAGGCTAATGTTGAGGATTTTCCTTACACCGAGCATGATCAAGCTTTGAAGCTCTTGCATGTCTTGGACCCAAATGTTTGGGGTGCTAAGGTTGAGGCCATCAAGGAGTCCGGCGTATTTGACTATTGAGTTGGATGACCTCTTTTCTAAGCTCAAGTCGGCTGAGGTTGACAGGAAGTTGCAATCCAAGCATGAGGGCTCGACTGATCATAGTCTTGCTCTTGTGGGCAGATCAAAGGGCAAATCTAACCCTTCATGTCGACAGTTTTCCTTGTCTTCTCTTATGTCTATTCCAGATGAGGAGTTTGATGTGCTGGGCGAGGAGGAGTTGGCCTTGCTCTCAAGAAGGTTTGATCGACTACACGAGAGTCGGAGGAATGCAAGGCGGAGCTCAGGGACGTGCTACAAGTGTGGCAAGTGTGGCCACTTCATCGCCGAGTGCCCGTGCGGAGGAGAACAAGTACAAGATGAACGAGTACAAGGCGCACCCGAGGCGTGAAGACAAGTACTCCTCCAAGGGCAAGCACTTCAAGCAAGTCCAAGAGCAAGGACAAGGACAAGCGGCGACCGAACAAGGGTGCCTACAAAAAGAACAAGGCAAGAGCCATGGTGGCCGGTGCGAGCGACGTCGACTCAAGCTCAAGCGATGAGCAAGCCGAGCTCAAGCAAAGAAGATGAAGACG
This sequence comes from Cenchrus americanus, assembly GCA_947561735.1. Taxonomy (NCBI): domain Eukaryota; kingdom Viridiplantae; phylum Streptophyta; class Magnoliopsida; order Poales; family Poaceae; genus Cenchrus; species Cenchrus americanus. The sequence goes on from OX387241.1 coordinate 252,490,177, forward strand.
CCGGGAGGCGCAAGGGCAAGAAGAGTGCAAGCCGGAACCTCAGTGGGTTGAGCTGTGTGGTGCTTGAAGGCTTTTGTGGCATGGCCCATAGCTCGAGCAAGAAGAAGAGCGACAAGGAAGACAAAGACTCCGACTCGAGGGATGAGGTAAATCGTGACCCCGACTCTTTGCTTGCCGAGATCACTAGGTTGAATGGCTTGATTGACAACCGTGATAGTGTGTTGAGAGATGCTAAGAAGATGAGGAAAGATCTTAGGGCTCAACTTGAGAATGCTAGTGAGAAAGTAGGAGAGTTAGAGTCCAAATTGCTTGAATTGAAACTTGAGAATGACTCTTTGAAACTTGCTCCTACTACTCCTGATGATGTTGAATGTCTTGAGTGTGATGCATGGTTGAATGAGATCAAGTTGCTTAATGAGAAGAATGCTTCTACTTTGGCTAAACTAGATGCTCTTAGGACCGAGTATGATGAGCTTAAGGCTAGACCTACTTTGCTTGGTGCTTGTAAATCATGTCCTACTATGCATGCTAAGCTTGCCGATGCTCGTTCTACCATTAGTTCTTTGGAAGCATCTTTGAAATCTCCCGTTGCAAATGCATGCTCTAGCCGTGATGAAGTTACTTTGCGCAATCTTGAACTTACTTCCCGTTTGGATGTCATCTATGAGGAGAATGACTATTTGAGGAAGGTGTTGGGTTGGTTGTCCGGCAGAACCTCAATTGAAAATCATGATTGAGGAGTTCAAGAGAGCGGATGGTCGTGGTTTGGGTTTTGAGAAGTTGGGTGAGAAAGTGGGAGAGAACAGTGGGGAGAGTGTGTATGAGAAGTGTGTTGAGTCTAACCCCAAGTTTGAGGTGATCGGAGACATCCAAGTCCCACTTCCAAAAGCACCAAAGAACTCTTTCACACCAAAGCCCAACCACCTTTGCAACAAGCTTGACACAACCCAAGATCCACCCAAATTCCCACCTAAGACAAATGACTTCCAGAAACCGGTGAGGTTTGTGAGTGAGAAGGGTGAGAAGCATAGAGAGAAGCCGTAGCCAAAACCAAAACCCATCCCCTTCGGTGTGAGTATTGTGGCAAGGTGAGGCATCTTGCAGAGTTTTGCTACAAGAGGAGGAGGGATGAGAGGCTTGCTAGGGAGCAAGCAAACCAGACAGTATCGCCGGTCTCATGGTATTCCTGAGCCTAGAGTGCCACTTCCACGGGGTGTGGGAAGTGTGAAGAGTGTTGGTAGAGTTGGAGCTCAGGGTGGTAGGTTTGTTAGGAGAGATGATGGTGTGCGTGCTGGTGAGAGGTTTGGTCGGGCTCGTGGTGGTTTTGCTGGACGTCCCCCTACTCGTCCTCAATACAAGTTTAGGGGAGATGATCGCAGCTTTGGGTTCCAGAGGAACTACGGACCACGTTTTCCCCCTCGTGGTGCTCGTACTCCTCCCATGGGACATGGGAAGTTTGGTGGCAAGGGAATGATGTTTGCTAACCCCTCTTTTGAGCAGATGGCTCGACACTGGTTTAACTTTCTTTGTGCTAACCCCAGTGTCGAGTCGCTAGCTCATTCTCATTCTTGTTTCTGACTGCAGGCAGGAGGCTTGGAGGACATTTGGTTGATCGACTCCGGGTGTTCTCGACACATGACCGGAGATAAGAAGTGGTTCTCCAGCCTCACCCCAGTGAAGGAAAAGATGTACATCACATTTGGGGACAATGGACGAGGAAGGGTGATTTCTGAGGGTGTTGTGCATGTGAGTAACAAGGTAACGTTGAAGAGAGTGGCTCTTGTGAAGTCTTTGGGTTTCAATTTGCTTTCGGTTTCTCGCCTGCTTGATGAGGGTTTTGAGGTGCGTTTCAAGTCTGGCGAGTCTCGTTTGCTGGATTCTCGAGGTGATCTTGTCTGTATGATCATCCCCGAGGGTCAGATTTTCAGGGCTGATTTTTCTCGTTCTTTGGGTCCTGCTCGTTGTTTGATGGCTGGTCCTTCTTCTGATTTGTGGAAATGGCATAGGCGGTTGGGACACTTGAGCTTTGATTTGGTTTTGTTCGAGATCTGATCGTGAGGTTGAAAAACGAGAGGCATGGGAATGTTATTCGAGCTATCCGCAGTGATAATGGCTCAGAGTTCAAGAACTCTCGTTTTGATGCCTTTTGTCGTGATCTAGGTCTTGAACATCAGTATTCGACCCCTTTTGTGCCCCCTCAAAATGGAGTTGTGGAAAGGAAAAATCGGACTCTTTGTGAGATGGCTAGGACGATGCTCGATGAGCACAGGACTCCTAGGAGGTATTGGGCTGAGGCGGTCAATACGGCGTGTCATGTTTCCAACAGGATTTTATTGCGAGCTTTCAAGAAGAAGACCTGTTATGAGCTTATGCATGGTCGGGCACCCAAGGTGAGTCATTTCTGAGTCTTTGGCTGCAAGTGCTTTATTCTTAAGAAGGGAAAACTCGACAAGTTTGAGGCTAGGTCTAGTGATGGTATTTTCTTTGGATATGCTAACCATTCTAGAGCCTATATGGTGCTTAACCTTGAGACTAACAAAATCATGGAGACTTGCGAGGTAACCTTCGACGAGACAATGCCATGTACCTCTCTTGGCTTTGAATGTGCAGGTGAAGAGGAGATGGCCGAGGACCTCTTTGAGGAGGAGAAGGATGAAGCTGGAGATGATGATGGGGAGAACCATGCGCCTGAATCTGAGTGTGTACCCACTACTTCCCCTACGACCACTACGGAGCGTGGACCGTTTACTTCATGGACAACGACGGTGCGGCAAGAGGACCAGGCGAGAGAAGCTAAAGTTGAGGGGGAGGTAGTCTCGAGGCGTGAGGCTCCCCGGCGGATTCAAGAAGTGCATCCCCTGTCGAAGATCATTGGGAACATCGATGAACGCACTACACGGTCAAGGTCCAAGAATTCCTCTCATTTTGCTCATGCTGCTTTTGTTGCCACCTTTGAGCCCAAGGACATTGGACATGCTTTATCTGATGCAAACTGGGTCAATTCTATGCATGAGGAGTTGGAAAACTTTGAGAGGAACCAGGTGTGGGAGTTAGTTGAACCACCTTCAAATTGCCATCCCATAGGAACCAAGTGGGTTTGGAAGAACAAAGAGGGAGAGAATGGGATGGTTGTGAGGAACAAGTCCAGACTTGTTGCTCAGGGGTTTAGTCAGAAGGAGGGGATCGACTATGAGGAGACCTTTGCTCCCGTGGCCCGTCTTGAGGCAATTCGGATCCTTCTAGCCTTTGCCGTGGCTAAAGGGTTCAAGTTGTTTCAGATGGACGTGAAGAGTGCTTTTCTGAATGGGGTCATAGAGGAGGAGGTGTGTGTGAAGCGACACACCGGGTTTGAGAGCGAGCTGTACCCACACAGGGTGCACAGGTTGAAAAGGGCTCTGTATGGGTTGAAACAGGCGCCCCGTGCTTGGTATGGGAGATTGAGAGGTTTTCTGTTGAGCAGAGGGTTTGTGATGGGTACCGTGGATAGGACCTTGTTTCTCCTCAAGCATGCAAATGACTTGTTGATTGTTCAGATATACGTGGATGATATTGTCTTTGTTGGCTCGTCACATAACCTTGTTGCCAAGTTTGCAGATGAGATGAGCAGGGAGTTCGAGATGAGCATGATGGGCGAGTTGCAGTATTTTCTCGGGTTGCGCATCAAGCAAGTGAAGGATGGAACATTCGTGCACCGGACCAAGTACACGAAAGACATGTCGAAGAAGTTCCGTATGCAAGATGTGAAGCAGATGTCGACTCCCATGGGGAGTACGGCCACTTTGGATGCGGACAAAGACGGAGAACCGGTGGACCAGCGGGAGTACAGGAGCATGATCGGCTCCCTCCTCTACTTGACGGCGAAGAGGCCAGACATACAGTTCAGCGTGTGTCTATGCGCTCGTTTTCAGGCTTCGCCGAGGACATCACATCGACAGGCCGTCAAGAGGATCTTCAGGTATCTACAGTCTGCCCCCGGTCTTGGCCTTTGGTATTCGTCCTCCTCGACTCTTTCTCTTCATGGTTTTTACGATGCGGATTTTGCTGGTTGCCGAGTCGAGAGGAAGTCTACTTCTGGTACTTGCCAGTTTCTTGGGTCTTCGTTGGTTTCATGGTCTTCCCGCAAGCAGTCTAGTGTAGCTCAGTCTACCACCGAGGCGGAGTATGTTGCAGCCGCGAGTTGTTGTTCCCAACTCGTTGTGGATTTCATACACTTTGAGAGACTTTGGTGAGGAGTGCACCCGTGTCCCACTTCTTTGTGATAGCACCGGTGCCATAAGCGTAGCCAAAAACCCGGTGCTTCACTCCGTAACCAAACACATAGAAGTGAGGTATCATTTCTTGAGGGACAATGTGGAAAAAGGAACCATTGTGTTGAGCCATGTCCCTACCCAAGATCGCTAGCCGACATCTTTACAAAGCCTCTCGACCAAGCTACATTTGTGCGCTTGCGGGGGATCTTGGGGTTTGTTGCCCTTTCTAGTTCATTCTTGGGGGATTTTCTCTTGTACCATATGTATCATACCATGTTTTACTTTGATGTATATACATGCTTTGCTTGATGTATAAACCATGGTAGGATAGCCATCTTGTCATATATCATGTTGCATTTGTATCATATTGCATTTTAGGATGATGAGCTTCTTTCATATGCCTTATTTGAGTCTCTTTGGCTATTTGTGAGATATTGGTCATATGTGTGGAGAAATGGTGATGTGAGGCTATGCTCTTGGAATATTTGAGATATATGTGTGGTGAGATAGCCCTCTTTGAAATAAATGCTAATCTTGACTAATTTTTTGGTGAAATGTGCTCCACTCATGTGTAGGAGTGTATCCATGTCACGTTTTGGTCTAAATGTGCTTTCTATGCTTAGATTGTGCTTGGATGCTTTTTCTTGCATTTGGGCCAAAGGCCGAATATCATTGTGAATGTTTAGCCTTTGTTGCATTCATGGGGGAGCATAAGCTTCTTTTTGCCACAAAGGCACTTCATGTACCATGAAATGATTTAATTTTGAAAAGAAGTGTGTAATGCTTGAAAAATGCTCCATCCATCATGCCTATGCTTAAAATGTCTTATCTCTCACATATGGGTGCAAAACATGTTGCATGATGTTCACCAGTGAGAGGCCTCCCCGAAGTGGACACATGGCTCATGAGCTTTGACATGACATGCTTTGCTTTATAGGTGTTTTCCATGATCTTTTGCTGAGAATTTGATATCCTTGTATGATCTTTGAATGGTATGCATGTTTGTGGCTCAAGTGTGACATGGATAGGCTTTTACATGTGAAGCGAGCCTTCTTTTGGTAAAACTATTTAAATCTGAAATGTTTGATTTGTCACATGCTTGTATTTTCATATATTACTTGTGGCAATACTTTGACTATGCTATAATTCATCTGTGTGATCTTTGTCTCATTTTTAGCCTTTGACACTAGATTTGGCCTATTTGAGAAGCTCATGTAGATATTTATATGCTTTGTTTTGCATTTCTGCATTTTCACCTTGATTCATACATTGTCAACAAGGGGGAGAAGAGGTGAGCTTAATGAAAATTCAGAAGAGGTGAACTAAAATTTGGGAGTTTGCATCCACATGTTCAGGGGGAGCTTGCATTTGTTGAGGGGGAGCTTTCTTGCTGTTTTCAGTGTGGAGTTTGTGCTTTGCTCGGCTTGTGACCTTTCTTTGCCTTTCTTTGGTTTTGGTCATGAGTTGCACTTCTTTGTTTTTCTTTCTTCTTCCTTTCTTTCTTTCTCTGAATTTCATTTCGCGTTGTGTGTTGTCAATGCACTCATCAAGGGGGAGATTGAGGACCAGGAGCGTCCCGGTGGTCGATGGATGACCGCTCCTCAGTGATGAGTGATTGACAACGGGTGTTGGACTGACTCTTGGCTTAGTGCGCAGGTGTAGGCTGCGGCCTAGTACGTGTTGTTGCGGTGAAGACCGGCGCGAAAGGTCTTCAACCTTGAGGGGCCTCTCGGGAGATGGAGAGACAAGTAGGCTCGATTCGAGGGACCCGGTGAACAACGGGATCGGGTGCGGGCCACATGGTGGCGATACGAGCAAGACGAAGTCATGGACAATCGAGCCGGTGCACGGTGGCGGTCGGGTCAAGTGGTTTGGTGAGAGGCCGGACCGAGCACACGGGGTTTGGTGGTTTGCCCACAAAACCATCGGAGGATGATTTCTTGGTTTGGGCCTCAAAACCAAGTCCGAGGGCCCAACACGACGGAGACGGGATCCGGGCGTGTCGGGAAGCTTCGAAGCGGAGGACACGTGGCGGGATCGCATGGCTTGCGTCGGGAGGACGCGGGGTGCGGCAAAGGCGTGGCCGTCCGATGGCAAGACCCACAAACATTACCTAAATGCCCCCGCGTGGGTTGTATCGCCGTAGTTAAGTTAGGGGTAGTTGAGTCGCTTACCACTCCGGCGGGACTCGATATATAAGCCATGAGTGTGTGTGGATGGCTCTCTCTCTCTCCGCGACTTAGGGTTTCATTTCCTCCCTCCCATTTCTCATTTCCGTAGATATTTTTCTTCCATTTTCTCTAGCCTAGCATGAGAGCTTCATGAGAGATTTGTTGAGAGGGATGGATGCTAGGGCGGCATGCTAGACCTTGTGAATCTTTCCTGGTTTGTATAGAAGATTCGGAGTTGTGTTTTTCGTGGTATTTTTGTGCTTGTTTTCGTGCTTTTGTTTTCGGTGTGATTCCGCGGATTTGAGTGGGTCTCTCCCCGGATTTCTTTGAGGGAAACATGGATAGATGTCTCATGCATCTTTGTGATTGATCTTGTGCCCTCAAATGCCGGGAAACCACTTCGATTCAAGGATTTTCGTTCGGTGCTCTAGTTTTTGGTGGTGCTCAAAGGATTCGCGATTCCCGGTGATTTAGGGAGTTAGGAGGCAAGAGTTTTGGGCTATAGCATTCTTGTGTGACGCGTTTCAAGTCCCCAAACCCTTGTCTCCACAGCTTCAACCGTTTGGGAAATCCGATGATGATTTGGGGGAGTTGACCTTCGGGGTCGAGCAGTTTTCTCCTCTGTCCGTGCGGCGCGGATGGTCCGCGGGGAGGTCGCGGACGGTACGCGGGTTGCGAGTTCATCAGGTGTTCATCGTGTTCTTGCGCGTCTTTGCTTTCGATCCGGTTTGGCTTTTGGTTTTTGTTGCAGCTGGTTTGCAGACGGTCCGAGCTTCAGTAGCGGACGGTCCGCGACCCACGCGGACGGTCCGCGACCCACGCGGACGGTCCGCCCGGCCTTTGCGGACGGTCCGTTTTTCTCGGGTCGCTTCTGTTGGTTCTATGTGTTTTATCGGACGGTCCGTGGCGTAGGGCCGGACGAGTCCCGCGAGGTTGGCGCGGACGGTCCGCGACATCAGGCCGGACGGTCCGCGAGGCCGCGCGGACGGTCCGCCCCTCCTGGCCGGACGGTCCACCAGAGCCTGTGTGCTTTGCTTCTCGGTTCGATTCCTCCCTTCCTTTTTCGTGCTTCCGCGTGTGCTTCAAGGAATCGTTCCTAAGACTAGAGGTTGATCCATAACCTCGTTTTCTTGGCGATTGCCGTGTGATTCGATCCATCGCTTGTGTGTGACCGGGATTTGACTAGGGTATAGGCCGGGTTCTTTGTGAAGAATTTTTACCGGCTCCTATTCACTCCCCCCATCTCTAGTCGCCATCTGATCCTTCAACCTTATAGGATGGCAGCCCCCGAGTTGGCAGAATTGAAGAAGTAGCTAGGAGAACTCCAGCGAAGCGGGTTCATCAGACCTATCTCATCACCATGGGGAGCCCCAGTGCTTTTCGTGGAAAAGAAGGATAAGAGCATGAGGATGTGCGTGGACTACCGCTCGCTGAACGAAGTCACTATCAAAAACAAGTACCCTCTCCCCAGAATAGATGATCTATTTGACCAGCTGAAAGGAGCCAAGTATTTTTCGAAGGTGGATCTAAGGTCAGGGTACCACGAACTCAAGATTAGGGAAAGTGACATCCCCAAGACCGCCTTTGTCACTCGCTACGGGCAGTATGAGTTCACAGTGATGTCCTTTGGACTCACCAATGCACCAAAGATATTTTATGAACCTCATGAATAAGGTGTTCATGGAAGAGCCGGACAAGTTTGTCATAGTCTTCATTGACGACATACTTGTTTACTCCAAGAGTGTGGAGGAACATGAGCAGCATCTTCGAGTAGTGCTGGGGAAATTGAGGGCGCACAAGCTGTACGCCAAGTTCAGCAAGTGTGAGTTTTGGCTGGAGAAAATATCTTTCCTTGGGCATATTCTGACTACGGAAGGAGTAGCTGTAGACCCTGGGAAAGTTGAAACAGTCTCCAACTGGCAACAACCGACTAACGTGAGCGAGATCAGAAGCTTCCTTGGCTTAGCAGGGTACTACCGAAGGTTTATTGAAGGATTTTCCAAGATTGCCCGACCCATGACGGAATTACTAAAGAAAGAGAAGAAGTTCAACTGGACTGAGTCATGCGAGAAAAGTTTCCAAGAGTTGAAGAGAAGATTGACCACAGCCCCAGTGCTGACCTTGCCAGATATCCAACGAGACTTTGTCGTGTATTGCGACGCCTCCCGACAAGGGTTGGGATGTGTTCTCATGCAAGATGGGAAGGTAGTGGCATATGCTTCCCGTCAGCTCAAACCCCATGAGCAGAATTATCCCACCCATGATCTGGAGTTTGCAGCCGTAGTGCATGCCCTTAAGATTTGGAGACACTACCTGATTGGGAACAAGTGTGAAATCTACACGGACCACAAGAGTCTAAAATAAATCTTCACCCAGCCCGACCTGAATCTAAGGCAAAGAAGGTGGCTAGAGTTAGTCAAAGACTATAACCTAGAGATTCACTACCACCCAGGGAAAGCCAATGTAGTAGCAGATGCCCTAAGCCAGAAATCCTATGAGAAGGCAGCACCCAAGAGTACCCAATTGCAAGAAGAAATGGCACGACTCAATGTGCACATTGTCCCCCAAGGCTACGTCCGCCAACTGAGTGTTCAGCCTACCCTAGAGGACAAGATCCGGAAGGCCCAAGAGACTGATGAGAATCTGATGAAGATCCGCAAACATACAGGAGAGAATAAGGCCCCCGACTTTAGAGTGGATGACCAAGGCACCCTGTGGTATAAAAATAGGATATGCTTGCCTGAAGGCGGAGATTTTCGACAGACCATCATGGATGAGGCACACAACTCGGCGTACTCCATTCACCCGGGATCCACCAAGATGTACATGGACTTAAAACAGAAGTATTGGTGGAATGGGATGAAAGCAGACATTGCCCGGTTCCTCGCCCACTGTGATACTTGTCAAAGGATTAAAGCTGAGCACCAGAAACCCGCAGGACTATTGCAGCCCTTACCGATCCCAGTATGGAAATGGGACGAAATAGGCATGGACTTTGTAGTAGGTTTGCCAAAGACTCAGAAAGGACATGATTCCATATGGGTGATAGTGGACCGACTCACTAAAGTCGCTCACTTTCTACCCGTGCGGACCACTTATGGTGGAGAGAAGATGGCAAAACTCTACATAGAGAACATAGTGAAGTTGCATGGAGTGCCTAGCAGGATAGTCTCAGATAGAGGGACCCAGTTCACCTCTAGGTTTTGGAAAAGCCTGCATAAAGCCATGGGCACCAAGCTGGATTTCAGCTCAGCATACCACCCGCAGACAGATGGACAGACCGAGAGAGTAAATCAAATTTTGGAATACATGTTGAGAGCATGCGTCCTCACATATGGCAAAGACCGGGAACAGAGCCTACCTTATGCAGAATTCTCCTACAACAACGGCTACCAAGCAAGCCTAGGAATGTCGCCGTTTGAAGCCTTATACGGGAGGAAATATAGGACACCCTTAATGTGGTCAGAAGTAGGAGAACGTGCCCTGGTTGGGCCCGCACTTATAAAAGAAGCCGAGGAACGAGTAGCCGAGATTCGAGAAAAGTTGAAGGCCGCCCAATCCCGACAAAAGAGCTACGCAGACAAGAAGAAGCGTGAAGCAAGCCTCAATCCTGGAGATTTCGCTTACCTCAAGGTTTCACCTATCCGAGGGACTTGGAGATTTCAAGTGCACGGAAAGTTGGCCCCTCGGTACATTGGACCGTATAAAGTACTAAAGAGGGTCGGAGCAGTAGCATACCGGTTGGAGCTACCAGAAGAAATGTCAGATATACACCCAGTGTTTCATATCTCCCAGCTACGCAGATGTTTGAAGGTCCTCGAAGAAAAGCGAGTACCGGTAGAAACTATCGATCTTCAGCCAGACCTTAGGTACCAGGAAGTGCCCGTCAAGATTTTGGACACAGTGGTCAAAAGGACGAGAACATCAGAAGTACGGGTGTGCAGAGTCCAATGGAGCAGACACGGAGTAGAAGAAGCCACGTGGGAGCGAGAGGACGCGTTGAAGAAGGAGTTTCCCCACCTGTTTGAAACCTAGCCGAATCTCGAGTGCGAGATTCATTTTAAGTGGGGTAGGTTTGTAACGCCCGCGTTTTTAGCTCCTAATAAATCACCTAATAAATCACGCGTGGTTTCAAAACTTTCCCGCTGAGCTCATTCGAAACCCTGGTCACTGTCTCCCTCTCTCACCCTCGGCGCGCGCGCCGGGAATCCCGTGCACGCCGCGGTCCCGCCAACCGGTCCGCCTTGCCATCGCCGCCGTCCCGAAAATCACGCTGACACACGGAAAATGGAAAACCCCGCAAATCCTTCCCCCTAATTTCCCTAACAATTTTCCTAATTTGCTAAACTTTTTTCCTATTTCTTTTTGTTTTCCTTTCCTATTTTCTTTTCTTCTTTCCTTTTTCTCCTTTCCCTTCTTTTTCTTCCTTCCTTTTCCTTTCCCCATTCTTTTCCTTTCTTCCTTCCCTTTCTTTCCTTTCCTTCCTCCTTCAGCCAGCCGCGCCTGGCGCCGTTGCCCCCTGCGCTACTCCTCTGGCCCGCGCGCCTGGCTCCCCGACCACGCTGGCCCCCTCTCCTCCTCAGCACGCCATCCCGACCCCGCGACGTGACCACACCCTGGCGGGTCGCCATTACTCCATCTGCCCGAGCCGTCACACCATGGTGTCGTCGCCGTCGGCCATCTCGCGCTGACCCGGCCCCGCCGGCCTACCATCCCCGTGCCGCCTAGCACCGCGTGCCTGAAGAGATCCAACGGCTGCCACCCGACGATCGCGGGCCGCCTCCGCCCGAGCCGTCCCATCGCCCGGCGACCGGGATTCCGGCCAGCCCCAAGCACCGCCTCCGCCGGCGACCTCCCCGCCGGAAATATCTCCCCCCCGAACTGCCTTAAGCCACCTATAAATAAGCCTCAGGCCTCCTCACTGCCCCTCGCCTCACCACCGAGCCCTCACAGCCCTCCCTTTCTCCACGGCCGCCACCAATTGCGCCACCGCCGCTAGCCTCCGCCGCCGCCCAGACCTCGCTGCGGAGCCACCTCCACAAGCAACCCCAGCCCAAGGTGAGCACGGGGTTGAGATCCCCTCGGTCCCCTCTCCGTTTTTCCTCTATCCCCGGCCGCCGCGACCCCCGGGATGCCGCCGCCCGCCGTCGGCCGAGGCCGCCCCTACCTCCCTCCCCTGTTCTGGATCGGGGGGAAGAAGAAGGGCGCTTTTTCCCAAAGCCCCCTAGCTTTTATTTTTATTCTGAGCCCCTCTCTAACTCTATTCACTCTCTCTCCCTCTTACTCCAAAATAGCCCCTAGGTTAATAGTTAATTGTAAACTAAACCCTGTTCATCCCTAAGCAATTTACAACCAGGCCCTTACCAAGTTTACACTATTATAATCACACCCTTTTTCCAATAGCAGAAATTACCAATAAGTCCTTATTTTCTCGATTAGCCCTTACTACTCCCTTTAACCCATCATTTCATGCATGATTTTAATTCAAATTACGCCCGAACTCCCTCACACACGTACCGGGTATACCGCCACCTATCCGTCACCAAAAACCCCCTACCTAATGTTTATTTCCCTATTTTATTTAATTACCTTCCTCGAGCTCAGCTGGAGAAATTGTGTATGCTTATATTGATTGCTTGCTTGCCTGTGTGTGTGCTATAGCCGACGAAGTAAATGAAGGAAGGTACCCCGAGCCGGAAATCGGAGCCGACTACTGCGAGCAGGAGCCCGAGATCCCGAACGCCGAGCCGGCACTCCCCAAAGACTTCGAAGATGGTAAGTTCAATCTCATCCTTTGATGCATGCTTGATCCTAGTTTTATAAACACAACCCTATGCCCGTTTTATACAGTGCATATTGTTTTACTGCAAAAACATGGTAGGATAGCCACCCTTGATTGCTATGATTGAACCTTGCTTTGGCCTAAATGAGTGCTTTAAAAATGTGTGAGTGCTTTCAAAATGTGTGAGTGCTTTAAAGATGGGAAGGGGATATGTTTGGAAAATGAGTAAAGAACTGGGTAGACGGGATGGACATGTGTGTCAGGAGTATGGGTGAGCTCGTACCTGTGTGGTTGAGTGTGTGTTGGGAGTTGTCCATCTTGTCAATTAAGGACCGGGTTGCGTGACATCTCACCTGACCCAAATCATCGTACAACCACTCGACCGTTGTATGTGGCAACGGCTTAGCATAAATCCCACTAGTTAAACTACTTGCCATCTGGTGTGCGGGTGAGTGGTGGGAGACCAAGGAGTAGGGGTACGCTTTGTGTGAGGTACGCCCTGGTTATGTGGGATAACCCCTTGGTTGCTTCCGTGGTGGCTCGTAGGGTTAGCTAAGGTGGGTAATGGCTTTGATAGGATCCGTGCCGGCACTAAGGTGTCCGTGTGACGGTACCCTACTTGTGGGTAAAGATGTACAACCTCTCGCAGTGTCAAACCTATTCGAATAGCCGTGTCCACGGTATTGGACGAGTCACGGTGTGGTCACAAAAACTAGTGTTTGGGTCCGGGATATTTCTCATGGCGTGAGTTGTTTTCTCGGGTGAAATGTGTGGCTGTGTGCTTGGGCTACTGCGGGCGGGAAGTCCGGTAGTTCCACAGTGGTTTTCCTAAAACAATTGAGTCACTTGGGTTATGAAAATGATTTGCGAAAACCTTTTTGAAATGAACCCCTGCATGAGTGAGTTTGCAAAATGAACCTTAACCCGATCCTTGATATACTTTATGCATGATCCTTGATATCCTCCGAGGGTGGGGTTGGATTTGCTGAGTACGTATGTGCTCACCCTTGTTTTACTAACTTTTTGTCAGAGGAGGATCCCGATTACATTCCCGAAGACGTCGAGTAGGTCGCTGCCCTACACCCAACCATGCCTATGTACCCAGGGCCTCCACAGAGAGCTTCCATGGTGTGGTACTCTGATGAGGCTTTGAAAGCCTTTGCTATCGTAGTGTGGTCGTTAGCGTTTGTGTTGTTCCTTGTAGCGTTGGCACTTCCGTGCCCTCTGTGTCACCGTGATGTAAAAGACTGATCCACATGTTGTAATAAATGTGTTACCATCCTCCTGGGACTGGTATTTGTGTCACATTTAGTCACCTCTGATGAGGGGATGCTTCATCGAGCGGGACTCCGCCTCGGTCGGGGGCTGGACGCCCCCTCTCGCGTGAGGCCCCGCCTCGGTCGAGAGCCAAGCGCCCCCTGGAGCGAGTTTTCGTCTCGCTCGAGGGGTTCACAGGCCCGCCGCCTCCATACCTGCTCCTCCGGCAGGGGCATTTAATGCACTGACATTTGCAGGTGCCAAGTCAAAAGCGAATCCACGCCACTACGCGCATGGGAATCATGCCCCGGCACTGCTCCGCCAACTCCCGTGGCGCGGCCATCCCCGCCACTATGCGACGCTGTGCGGCGTGGTCAGCAACCGCCCCGCGGCACTATACCGCCCACTCCCGTACGACTACTCCGTGCCCGCACGAGATGACGCCGTGATGTCAGGCCAGTAGGAGCAGTCACCTTCGTCGCCATCAGCCCTGTGCGACCATCCCCGCCACCGCAACGCCATCCCGGCCGCTGCATCACCATGCCCGACGCTGTGGAAGCAAGCAGCAATGGGACACCCTCGAATCCTCACGCGGGCGGCCCTCGAACGAGCAACCTCTACGCCACCCCCCTCGAAGCCGCTCCTGCAGACGCACAGGACACGCCATGACGCCATGCCAGAAGCGGGATTCGCCAGGACGGCCGCCTACTCCATTGCACTGTACGCCATGCCTCCACACGTAGCTAGAACAGTGCGGCATGCTTGTAAACTGCTCCCTCCTTGGCCTATAAAAGGAGGGGCAGTCCCCTAGCCACGGGGGACGACAGATAGCAATCATCTGCATGCTTTCCGCCTTCCCCACGATATTGGCACTTGCCTCAGTCAGTACCTCTAGGACCCGGAGGCCCGACTTCCTCTCCCGCCTCACTTGTAGCCCCCCTCTACGAGCACCACGGTGCAACGCAATATAGTGCCCCGAGCACACCACTGCTGGATGTACGGCCCCCGGCCGGAACCAGGATAAAATCAGTGTCACCAGTTGCTTAGCACCGACCATCGAGAGATAGATCTCAGCGCTTCTTACTAGTTAGTGTCGGGACTACTTTCCGCACCGACAGAGGGTGCCTCCGGATGTCCGTGATGCCCCGATGAAGGCAGCGGCACGACTCTCTTCCCCCTCCACGGATGCTCCGCAATGGGCGCGGCTGCCCGAGCACTCGAAGACCTCGGCGGTGGCTGGGGCCTCCCCAGCAGCAACGGTGGCGGGAGGTCATGGATCCGGGCGGCCCCTGGCCGGATCTGGTGGCCCGCGTGGAAGGGGGCATGTTTGCCCTGTGTGTGGTGCAGAATGGGGCAGAGGGCGGCGACAATGGAGGACGGCGACCTACGGCTGCCTTGGGCGGTGGCAAGCTTCGGCCTCGGCCGGCGGTAGCCTTGACGGCTGTGGCCGGCGACAGCCACAGACAGCCTAGCTGTGGCTAGACGTGGCCGATCGGGGCCGTGGCTAGCGGTGTCTTATGGTCGGCCGTGGCTTGGCCATGGCCTGGCTATGGCTGGTCGACGACTTCTCCTTCTTCGTCAACGCTGCCAGTCTGGTGTCGCCTTGGTGGTGGAACCAGAGGGGCTGGCTGGTGCTTGTTGGGGCGCCGAGGTGGTGCTTCGGGATGCGTCGGGCCCCTTTCGGTGGTGGTGTTGTGGAGGAAACCGAGAGCTTGCTACTACCATGACCATGAGCGGGCAGCAAACGTGGTGCATTCGGGCGAAAGTCTTCACTGGTGAACGGTGGGTATGATGGTAGCGCCCTTGGGTCGTCGGTCTCCCCGTTGGGGGCATCATGGTGAGGCATCGTGCTCTCGTCGTGTGGGGCTCTTAGGGTGAAGACCTTGTCCATCTGGACGTTCGACGGTGGCGCCTCGGCGTCGTGACCTTCTTGGAGGCGTCGTAGTTGGAGTCATACCGTTTGTGCTATTGGTGGTGGCTGGCTGGCTAAAGGTGTTGCGGGGTGTGCGCTTGGTCTGAGTTGCTGCCAGAGTGCAGAGGATCCATGGTGTTGAAATGTTTGACGATGTCATGCAAGATGCGGTGGTGATCTCTGTGACGGTTGGGCAGAGGAGGTGCTCTCATTGCGGTCTAAGATATATGAGTTCTTGGCAGAGGAGTATGAGGCGGTGGATATGGCGAGGCCCCCATGTAGAGTGGCCAGGATCAGTGGTTGCCATGGTACTGGGTTGGGAGTATGTGCTGAGGTTTCTCTGGATCTGAGGGATCGACGATCGTGTATGTGCAGTTTGAGTGTGACAGTTCCATGGTGGAGGAGTGTGACGCCCCAGGTTTTTAATTAACACTAATGACTAGTCAAACTTGTTGACTTTGGTCAAATCTTGGTCAACCTGGGTCACCTCAAAAACCTAGCCTACAGTCACCCATGAGCACCTTAAGCAAGTCAACATCCTTTACCATGGTCAAAACCCTAGTCAAAGTGGTCAAACCCCTTGATGTCCACACCTTATCCTGTAACTTTCGCCACGTTCTCCAATTTTTGTCTAAACACTCAAAAATCTACCAATATAAAAGTTGTGTAGAATTTTGTGGGACACAATTCATCTTTAAGGTGACATTTAAATTCAGAGGGGAAATAGTTCAAAAACCCAAGTCAAACTTCATTTTAGTATTCCTCGACACCATGAAAGTCAATGACTTTGCCTGCAGTTCATGCTCAAACCGTGGCTCGAAACATAGGTCGACCTACACAAAAGTTGCTCTCCTATGTCCCCTCTACAATTCCTTCTTTTGGAGGTTTTGAAGTTGCAATTGAAAATTTCGAGTTTAAGGCGTGCAAACTAGGGGCAAATTCAAATTGAACCGGCGCCGTCGCGCTCTGGGCTGTGTTCGCGCGCCGACGCGTCGCGCCCGCGCCGCCACGCGGCGGCCGGCGTACGTTGCCCGCCCCTCGTGTCCGACCCCCCCCCGCCGGACGCGTTGCGCGCCCAAGGAAGCCATCATTGCGCTCGTGCGCCGCCCGAGCGGAAATCCATCTAGGGACGTGTCCCACCGCGCGTGGCGCCTCCGCCCGCGCCCGGCCGGACGCCCCCGCCCGCCATCGCCGCCGCGCCCTCGCCCGCCGAGCCGTCCTCCCTCCCCTCTCCTCCCTTGCTTCGAGGAGAAGCTCTCCAGCACCCCCACTGCCTTGCCCGCCTATAAAATAGCACCCCGTTTCCCCCTCGTGCGCACACGTACCTCCGCCGACCCGCCATTGCTGCCGCCGCGGTGAGCACCACCCTCCGCCAACTCCCGTCGCCGGCCAAGCCTTCAAGCACCTTCACAAGGTTCTAGCAAAGCTCCCACAGCCACGTGTTGCCCCACATTGCACCTCCCCACGCCGGATTTCGAGTCAAGGCGGCCGCGCCACCGCGGTCTCGCCATTGCCGCTCACCAGAGCTGCCTCCGGCCAAGCCACCGCAACCAATCGACTCATGGTAAGCCCAATTGCACATCTCCACCATTTTTTCATCTCCTCCGACTGTCGTTCACCGCCAGAAGGGCACGATTGTGAATATCCAGGGGTATGGTTGTGAACCAGGGGCTTGTTTGCAACAAAAGTAATCTTAGTTTCCTTGCAACTTAGTCCATCTACTTATAAAACTCATAGAAATCCGTAAAAAAATAATAAAAATGCAAACCCAATTTTGTTGGTTTCAGTGAGACTATATCTACAACTTCTACAAAGTATGACCATACTTTTGACTTATAGATTTTGAATGAAAATTCAAACTCAGTTTGACACACTTTTGTTGTAGTTCAATATCTAGAAAAGTTATGGAGCTGAATTTTGGATATGTTTCTAGATATGACAGTTTTAGGTTCTGGACAAAATTTTTCACAAATTTAAAGAACATTTCTTTTAATATAATTTACTTTGCATTTATGCTATTTCCGACTTAATGATTTTTGTAGCAAAATGTAAAAAGATTTTTGTGCGCAACTTGTGGCTATGCTCATGATATGACTAGATTCAACTTTCCTGCATTTACCATGAATTTATCTCTGTCAAAAGTATTTATCCTTGTTTTATGCTTAGATTATTTAAATGCCTAGTTCAAATTTTAAATTGGATTTTGATGTGTCTATTAGTCTCCTAGGCTTGTTTAGGTAAGAGATGATGTAGGAGTGAGTTTGGCTCCAGAAGTGCTTTAGTTATTTATTTATGTATTTCTCATATTTTTGGTACCTAGGAAATGTCATTTTTGATATATTGGTTTTATGGCTCATTTTCAGTGTGTATCTTGGACCGGCGGCTTTGTTTAGGTGATTAGGACCTGCAATGCACCTCCCACTGTTTTTATAATTTATTTGGTAATTAAAAGACTTGAAATCCAAATAGGCTTCACACTAAGTTTAAATGGAAAAAAATCCCAATGACTCACTTCATGACCTTGTTAAAATGTTGAGGAGCATGTTAGAAGTTGACGATCGCTGTTTTTGTGAAATTAAATGGCTTTATTTGCTTAAATATGTACACAATCACCATCAAAAAGATTAAAATAATAAACCTCCACGTGTCATGACCTTGATGGAAACAAATGCTAATTAAATGTTTGTCAAGGTGAATGTGGCCAACAAGAGTTGGATGTGATAATTAAACTCTCACTCCACATAATAATCCTGCATATGCATCCTGTGTAGAACTTCATGACGGTAACTACTCGCTCATGCCGAAAGCTGAGGAAAGAGGAGCTGATGTGGAGCTGCAGTACGTGGAAGTGAACGAGGACACCGAGGAGCCCCAGGCTAACTTTGCTGACGAATGCAAGCCCCAGCGCATTAACCTAAGTGTTTTTGGAAATTTATGCAACTATTTATGGATGTTTGTGCATTTACGTTCAGGAGTTTAAATGAAACCTTAGATGCATGATCCTAGGTACCCTTGTCCTTTACTAGTATGCTAGGTCGATAGCTGCCATGCTATAGGTCCGTTACAAGTCGAGTGATGCTTTTCTTTGCGACAATAGGTTCTAATGTTGGAATCATAAGATCTTTATAAATGGATTGCTCATGTAGTAAGATCATGAGATGTGGATCTGGTCTAATGGTTTTCGTGGGTTAAGTGTTTAAAAGTACTAAGCACTTGTCGGGAATGGGACCGGTAAGCCTAGTACCTTAATGAGGCAGTAAGGGACTTTACCATCACTAATCTTGGAATGCGTCCCACGGCTAGCTACTGGTGATGCATGTGTGAGGCTTGACGCTAGTGTGAGGCGTACCAGATAGCCTTGTACCAAAGACTGTGATCTTTTATCCTGATCCGAGGATTTTTGGAAACCGCCTGGTGGTTGTCCAGTGTGAGGGCACCCTACCGTGTGTTTAGGTCACCTTGCAAGGTTTTAAATCAATCGGTTGTCGGCCTTTCACCGATATCTGAGACTACTTATCCAACTGGCCATGATATCCCTAATGATGAAACTTCGTGAATATTTATGTTTGATTAATTGAATTGCACAACTTATGCTTGTGATAGCCTGCTCATTTAGAAAAGAGTAATAAACTAGAATGTGAGCTAAAACATTGAAATTAAGGACATACTCTTTATTGCTTTTCAGCAAAAGAACCCCACTGGCGAAAAAGCCTTTCATGTCTAGAGTTTGGTGATGTAGTTGTCACCGACGGGTAAGACTTGTTGAGTATTAGTATACTTAGCCTTGCTATATTTGTGTTGCTTTCAGGTAATGCTTTTAGTGATGTGTGGCCTGGAGAGATCCCACCTGGCTGGGAGCTGGAATGGGTGGAAGATGACAAGTGAAGGCATCATGACACGCCTCCTGTGATGCTCATCGCACTGCCTAGTTAATTTTCGCTGTTTTCGAACTCTGAACCTCGTTTAATATGTCAAGTACTTCGGTTTGTAATAATTAAACCCTTCGGGGCACATTTGGATTTTAATCATGTGTTGTACTTTGGACTCGCCTTCGCGTCAGTTTTAGTGTCTATTTGTCGATCCTTTGTTGCTATGTAAGTGATTTCACCGGGCTTGACCCGACAACTAACAACGGGATGATACTTTATTATTGCTTAATGACCAAAGTGGATTGGTTTAGGCAATAGTACGGTATTTTCCTAGGTGGGTTGTTACAAGGAGCTCAGGGGGTCGTTTGAGCCTGCAGCGGGTTGAACATCGGCATGGCACAACGTTGGTGACGACGACGCAGGTATCGGCGGCTTGTTTCGGTCTTCTCTCCCATGTGGTTGAGGATGATGGTGTGTTGTGTCGGGTGCGTTTATTTCTATTCTGGGGTTTGTTCGAGTGGTGGTGTCTGCTTCGGCTTGTTATGTATCAATGTTGTTTCTTTTTATATGACATAACACTGCTCCTACTTTGATTCAAAAAGATCAAAATTTTCAAGGTGGTAGCAGACAACATAAGCCATGAAATATGTAATGAATTTAGAATATTTAAGAATAATTTTTATTGTTGAGACACAAAATTATATAGAAATTAATGATGAAAAAATCATAAAATATTTTCCTAGTATAGATTTTGATGCCCATTGTTTGCAAAATCTCAAATTAATTTGTGTATGGAGAAAAAATAATAACTTGAACCAAGTAGCTAACTTTAGGGGTGAATTGAATCAAAACATAGTAATTTGGATTTTTTTACAAAATCAACCAGCACTTGCCTAATGACCACTAGTTTTTTGGGCCGCGTCCAGTTTAGCGAGGCCCAGTCAGTTTAGCAAATCAAGAGTAGCCACCATTTAGTGCACTCGGATCGGGGTGGGGGTCCTGAGCTGCACGTGCTCGCGAATCATCCCTTTGGCGGCACCGCGGTTCTGCCTGCTCTGGGTTTCAGGCCAAACTTCGGCCCATGGTTCTGCGGTCTAATTTTGGCATGCCAACCAAGCCACAGGCTACAGAAGCCAACAGAGCTTACCGAGTTTGTTTGCCAATGCCGGCATCGCTTGTACGAGCAAAACAAAACTCAATCTGGGGTTGGTTGATGCACCAACTGCCCCCTGACTTGGGGTCTTTGTGGTAGTTGGCTCCTTCAATGTTGTGCACTTTTGTGATCAGCAAAAGAGTTAACAATATGTGACTCATAGTTACAACTTTCAGCGGATTTAACTTTAAGCGTGACAGGTAGTAAAATCTCCCTGTGTTATCTTTTGATAATGTAGTACTTTTTTGGTGCTCTTACTTGTCACTTTGTGCAATTTGTCGCATGTGCGGAACTTACTTGTCACTTTGTGCAATTTGTCGCATGTGCTTCCGCACATGCATGCAAAAAAGGCAAAAAAAACTGATGTCACCCTTGTATGCAACTCGTTTGGAAATTCAAAAAATCTATAAATCACAAACCAAATATTAAAATTAAATTCCGATCGCACCATTGGATTTTTGACAATAAAAACTTTGAAACAAGTTCCCACTTGATTATATTTTGACAAAAAAATTATTCATATTTTTTAATTAAGGTTATATATTCTGTTGTCGCTAGAACAAAACGAATGAAATGCCAAAACAAATGAGAACAACTGTCAGAATAAGTTTATATGTCATCTCGAACAACAAATGTCATAACAAATCAGAATAAAGGTCAAACACATTTTATTATTATAGCCAGAACAATATATTACTATAGCCAAAACAACTTATTATTATAGCCAAAACCAGTTTGTATGTCATCTCGCAAAAAAAAGGGTCAGAACAAATGAGAACAACTATCCGAACAAAATCCTATTATAGTCGGAACAATTTTGTGTGTCATCTCGAACAAAAACAAATGTAGCATCAGAACAAATTAGAACAAGGGTTAGAGCAAGTTGTTATTATAGCCCGAACAAGATATTATTATTATAGCAAGAACAATTTATTATTATAGCCGGAACAAGTTTGCATGTAATCTCGAACAAAGAAAATAAAGTGTCAGAATAAATGAGAACAACTATCAAAACAAGATCCTATTATAGTGAGAACAAATATTTACAGAGGACAAACAAATTTGTAAAAGAGAAAAAACATAAAGAATATGAAAAATAACAAACATGGAAAAGATGAAGGGACGAAGTTAAATAACTAAATAGATAAGTAATGAATAAAGAGAGAAAATAAAATGAATAGAGAAAAGATAATCAATAAAGGCAAAACGGGAAAATAGAGAAAGAGAGAAAAAGAAATATATGAAATAACATGAAAGAAAATAGCACAAAAAGGAAATTAGTAAAGAATAGGGAAATAACATGGAAGAAAATAATGCAAGAAAAAATAAAATCAACTAAATTTTGGAAGAGGAAAAAATAATGAAAAGAAAATTGTTGGGGGCCGAAAATCAGATAAAGTCCCCGAACACAAGAGTCAAGAACACAAGTCACAAGAACTGCGAAAGGGAGACAAAGAATCTCCAAAAGCCTGTACTCGCCTCAAAAATTGTGAACCCTTTTACAC
Source organism: Cenchrus americanus (assembly GCA_947561735.1). Lineage (NCBI taxonomy): Eukaryota > Viridiplantae > Streptophyta > Magnoliopsida > Poales > Poaceae > Cenchrus > Cenchrus americanus. The sequence continues at coordinate 252,512,076 of OX387241.1, forward strand.
GTGCCCTCGCGCCCCCTTTTATAGGGAGATGAAGGGACTTTTACATTCCGAAAATACCCTCGAAACTAGGGAATATTCCTTGTGTGAACATGTACATGAATGTCTTTTACATCCCGTGATTTGCGGGGCTGATTTCATACAATTACAAGTCTGCCACTAGTTCACACGCCAAACCCGGACTTTTGAGGTAACGTCTTTGACTTGGCCTCCTTCTGATTCCCCAATCCTTCATCCATGACTCCCGAATTTCGGGGACCTGAACGCATAATTTCGCGGGTCTATGATTCTAGAGCTTCACCAGTTCTTGATTCCCGATTTTCGCGACTTCCTGATTCCAGACTTCCGCGACTTCCTGATTCCAGACTTCCGCGACTTCCTGATTCCAGACTTCCGCGATTTCTTGATTCAAGACTTCCGCAAGAATCGCGGATCCTGAAACAAATCGAAAGTCTGAATACATGGGCCTAGTTCGGCCATCATTTTCACGCTAGTTCAAAAACTTGCGAAACACCCGAAACTCATTAGGACTCTTTATTTCACCCATTTTTTCATAAATATAAACCTTTTTTCCTATAGTTGTTTCGCGTACCTGTTTCATGAATTTCGGTAATCCGACATTTCGAGGGTGACAGGGTTTTACCGAGTCCCCAACACTTGCCCCTCGGGGAAGAGGGTTGACTCCGACGATCCGTTTCCATGAAAACCTTCGAACTCTGGTAAAAAACGTCACCCTCGAAACGTCGGAGTGGACACGCGTCCTCCGGAAATCTCGCAACGGTCGAATCAAGGCAAGTTCTTGGAACTAGCCCCCCCCACCCCTATAAATAGTGTGCCTTGGCCGTAGAAATTTTTTCACCATTTCCTCGACTTTCCTGAAGATTTTCGAGAATCTTCGCTAAAGTCGGTCACGTTTTCGCCTGCGCAAATCTCAGGTGCTTCTCTTAATTCGCAAGGTACTTTCACATTTTCCTTGAAGTTTTTTCTGTATTCTTTAGTTCATATTGTTTTGAAATCTTATGTCTATGTTCATACTTTCATAACTTTCGACCAGGTGGCTCAAACTAAAAGCACTGCGAGACCAATGACTTCCGAAGAACTGGCTGCTGCCGGCTTGTCGCCGAACAGGGATGAAGTTCACGAATCTGAGGACATTCATGTTCGAGAAAGTGATTTGGGCAATGCCAGCGCCCATGAATCAGAGACTCGTGAGGAAGGGGAGGTCAGATCGGAAGGGGAGGAAATCAGAGATGTTGAAGCCGACCCTAGGGATCTTGTTTCAGTGAAACGATCAAAGTCTGCTTGCCTCGTTCGTCTTTGGTGAATCCAAGGTCACTACGAACTTCATTCGGGAGTATGAGGCCGCTGGTTATTTTCCTACTGGTGATGGTCGTGCCCCTCTCGACGAGCAAGTTCCTACTCCTGCACATTTTCACAGACTTCTTCACTTGCGGTCTCAGATTTCCTTGCGATCCTATGTTGATTGCTATTCTTGATAAGTTTTCAGTGAAGATCCATCACCTATCGCCAAACTCATTTCTAGAGTTATGAAAGTTCTTCTGGATCATGAAAACCTTCAGGTGTAACTTTAGTGCCGATGTGTTCGCAAGATTATTTGAGTTGGTCATTGCCGGGAATTATCAAACTCAGCGATGGCCAATACCACGAATCGCACTTCAGTTGTTGTACTTTCAACACACGCCGACAAAATACGCGACGAGGGCTCACACATATTTAGATTGCGCCTTGTTGTAAGACGAACTTCACCAAAGATAGGAATTCCTACTGGTCCTATGTGAAAGTAGACATGTCAAAGATTTCTGGTTATGAAGGGCTGACTTTTCCTCTCTCTCTCTCTCTCTCTCTCTTCGCCTATTGAAGAGTTGACTGCTACTTGCATCGCTCCCTATAATCATCGCACAGTTGGTTTCAGGAACTGCGAAAGTGCCTTTCATTTGGTTAGCAAAATTCTTGGTGGCCGGGACATTATCGAGGAATTCGTCGCTGCTAACATTTGGCCGATTTCATACGGATGGGCTCCTACTGAAATTTCATTTTTTAACGTGAACTGGGCGGCACAGGAGGTTCCCTTTCCTCAATTCGACATTCAACTTTCTGAAGATCAGAGCGCTGACGACTTCATGGATGAAGTTGAAAAGAAAGTGAACGCCATGGTTGGCGAATCTATTGTGAACGAGTACAAAGCTTTCAAGAATCCGGTGAAGCACAAGAAAAGAATAAATTGTGTCTTTTCTGAAGTTTGTGGTGACAAATCCTTCCACTCTCGCCGCCCAGGAATCAAGAAGAAAGCCCCAGCCATTGCTGTTGTTAGATGCTCATCTGGACCTCCGAAGACTTCTAGGAGATCATCTTCAAAGAAAAGAAAAGGATGTGATGACGGAACTTCTTCTGCTACTATGTGCCCTGAGAAAACCAGATCTCTTGAATCCAATAAACGAAAGCATAAATCAACTGAGGTTGTTTTAGATGCTGAACTTCAGGCTGCCACTGGTCTTACTGGACTTAGCCGGAAAAAGATGAAGAAAGCTGTGAAGAAGGTTGCAGCTGTTGAAGTTCGTCGCATTCCTGCTGCTTTTGATGACTTGGTCGACGAACCTGGAACAAGTTTTTTCTTTTGTCTTTGGCCTTATTTAAGACTCAATGTTCGTAGACATTATACTCCAAGTTTTGAGAATGATTTCGTGGATGTTGAAACCTTTTCAGATGACATTTCTGAAGTTCAGAAAGAAATTATTACTGTTACTGCTGATGCCACTACTTATGCGATTAAAGTTGTTGAAGCTCGACCCTCCACCGAGGCATCTTCTGAATTCGCGAGGGAACTTGAGCTGACTATTCACAAAGGTGAAGATCTCGTACAAGATGTTCCCTTGATCAAGACTTGTGAAGATCTCCCTGAAGACCAAGACCCTTCTCCCTCCGTAGCTGCCTTCAACAAAAGCTTTGGTACGTCATACCGTGGTGAATTGCTAAGTGTTGGTTATGAAGTGGCTGGTATCGGAGGTGGCGCATCCAAGATTTTAACACTTTGGAAATCGCTTACGCTTATTAATGAAACAGGAGAAGGAGCTTCGGCACAAACGCTTCACTCGCTCGGACAAATTGCTCGTGATTCTAGAAAAGAACCTTGCACTTCCTCCAAGAAAACTTCCGTTTGTCTGGACAAGCCCTCTGCGAGTTCAGGGAAGAAAGTTTCCATACAAAATCTTAGTAAGAAAGGTTCGTTACTTTTGTTAATCCTTTAGTCTTAAAGTTCACAATTTTCTGCTTATGGCTTTGTCTCGCGATTTTTCAGAATTTGAGGATCTTCTTCGATCATATCCAACCTCTAAGATCGCGAACTACCAGAAGGATTATGCTTTGAAGGCCTCTATGCTTGGAAGGGTTGCTTCCTAACGTTTGATTGAGCAAGAAAAAGCTACTGATAAGTTGTCCAAAGAATCTAAGAAGCTGAAGCGCAACTTTGATCTGGCCCAAGCTGCGAACCCAGACGTGGAAAAGAAGGTGGCTGAATTGGCTGAGGCCCTTAAGCAGTGCCAAGATGACAAGAAGATTGCGGATGATGGCAAGAGAGTCACCGAAGAGGCCCTTGAACAGTCTAAGAAAGATCTTGAGAAACTTCAGAAAACCCATGATGATGATTTGTGATTAATTGAGAATCTTCGCAAAGATCACGACAAGTCTTCCAAGACCACTGAAGATCTTCGGATTAACAACGATGATCTCTCAAAGACTCTCAGCCATAAAGAACAAAAAATTCATGATCTTGAAAAGGCACTGGCTAAGCGAGATGAAACTTCTGAGAAAGAGATTTCGGACATTCATGATAAATTGAAGCTTCTGTTCAAGGATTATGAGAAGGCTTTGGTGGAGTTCGGTGTTCGTCCCACTCCGCTCCCTTCCGACATTGGGATGTCTGACTTCATGAAATGGATTGCGACGGAGTTCAAAGCTCTTCCTGAAGTTATCTCCGGTGCAAGTGACTTCACTGCCGCTTTTTCGGCTGAAAGTATCTTGAAGCTGCTTCATGATTTTGACTGTGCTGATCTTGCAAAGTTCCGTGAGAAACTTCCGCAGTTCCCTGATACTTCAAGTACTTCTCGGATTCGGCCCAATGCTGACGTTCTAGCCATTAAATCCAAATTCGTGAGGGAATTTCGGTTCTCCAGCGGGAAAGAAGTTGTAAAGAACATCGCCCGTGCCAAACTTGAAAAGGTTTTTTCTTAGGAAACACTATCGATTTTTTGAAAGTCATGAACTTTCGACTTTTAGTTTTCTTAGATTCTTTGCTTTGTTCTTTTCAGTTGATTAAGGAGGAAAAGCGAGGGAAAAGCATCGAGTTGTCGGAATCTTCTTCTGAAGATGATGATGAAGGTGTTGGCAACGCTGAAGAAGATTGCGAACACGGCAGCGACAGCAGCAACAACAGTAGCGATGCTGAGGAGAGTTCTGAACATGAAGAAGGTTCTCTGAAGGTTGATATCACCGGCTGAGATTGCCGAAAAACTTACCCTTTGAGGCGATTTGTGTAAATATGTAAATTCATTGGGTTGTGATACTTTATCTGAACAATTTGTCTTGTAAACTTTAACATGCGGAGGTCCTGCATCTTGGGCCTGTGCAGGATGTGTTGCCAACGCGGATTCATCGTGGTAATATGATTGTCAGTGGCGAAGCATGGCAACTGTTTAAAGAAATTCACCCCGAACGAGATTTTTCCGATTTTTGGCTTGAAGTCTCGCTTAAGTTTTCAATAAATTGTTTTGATCTTTCTTCGTTCTTCCGTCTTCGTGAAGATAACAATCCTACTACTACGAATTCAAGTTCTTCGAAGATTCTGAAGACGAAGCCCCTTAGCCCAATCACCACTGGACTCGACTTCGCTTATGCCAGTGATGTTGCAGAGAATAATAGCCGCGATCCAGGACATATTGTTGAACTTCCGTTCTAGAGATTGTGGATTCCCGATGTAATCGTAATAATACTATATCAAAATTTTTATGCAATTAACGCAATAAAGACGTTTTTCTTGAGAAAAAAACGTCACCCTCCCCCACCTTGCCGTTTTGCATGAAAAATTTCAAGGCAGACTGGGGAAGTTAGAGTTCTATCTTAATGCTTTACTTCTCTAAATGTTTGTGAATTTTTCGCTAATTCTGAATTCACAAGAAATGTAACGTAATTCGACAAAATTTGTTTCACAAATTTTGTGGACTTAACTCGTCTGGCACGCTTGCCCCTGGTTGATATCGCAACCTTCAGTTGCTTCAACCATGATTTCTCACGAATCTTCACTCGAGCCCCTTTCCTCTCGAAAGGAAACTAATCATCGTGAATGTTATTCATGAACTTTACAAAAAATCGTTAACGAAAACATATACATTTCGCTAGTCGTAATTTTCATTTTTTCGAACTTTTGACAAAACGTTCCTTCACGGTGGGAACTAGGCCACAACTCATTGTTGTTTCAGGTCTTTCGGTGGGAATCCCTTTGACGGTGGGATTTAGGCCACAACTTGTTGTTGTCTCAGGCCTTTCGGTGGGAATCCTTTTGACGGTGGGATTTAGGCCACAACTTGTTGTTGTCTCAGGCCTTTCAGTGGGAATCCCTTTGACGGTGGGATTTAGGCTTTCACGGAGCCTTTGGATATCACGAAGCCCTTTCACAAACTTTCCTTTCTCATGATGGAATTTCAGCCATCACGGAGCCTTTCACGAACTTCTTTTTTTCACGATGGAATCTTGGCTATCACAGAGCCTTTCACGAACATCCCTTTTTCACGATGGAATCTTGTCTATCAAGGAGCCTTTTCGAACTTCTCTTTTTCACGATGGAACACGGTGGAATTCTGGCTATCAAGGAGCCTTTTCCCGAATCACAATGGAATTCTGGATATCAAGGAGCCTTTTCACACAATAAAGTTCGCAAAATGCACGAATTGGGGGAAGTATCCTTTCATATATATCACAAAGAGTATTTACACAGGATTCGCCTCGTTAAAAACCTTGCCTCCTGATTTAGAGCCCCCTTTGCAAGGAAAAAAGTACAATCCTCCTTATTGTAATGAAAATGCAGAAAAGAAAACAATTGTTTTTTCCGAAATCACTTATAGATTCATGATTTGGTTTTTAATTTTCTAGAATGTAAACTTACGAAAAAGGAAATACTTGAAAGTGAATCTATCTAACTTTGGAATTCTCAAGGATAGTACCTTTTCAAGCTGTCAGCATTCCACGAATATGGTAACTCTTCGCCAGTTTTCTCTAGCAGACGGAAAGCCCCTGGCATGTCAGTTTCCTTTGCTATGTATGGCCCTTCCCAAGATTCATGAAGTTTCCCAGGGTTCTCCCAGTTCTTATTTCTTTTCAAGACCAAATCACCAATCTTGATGTCTTTTCTAACCACTTTTTTGTCCTTCCATGCCTTAGTTTCCTTCTGATATCTCTCGATGTTCTCAGCAGCTTCAAGAATTGTTAGCTCAATCATGTCTTTCTATACTTTCTGGTCAACCTCTTCGATTTCTTTTGCTTTCAGCACTCTCATGCTTTCAGTCTTGATTTTTTCTGGTGTCATTGCTTTAGTGTCGAAGAGTAAGCGAAAAGGCGTGAAACCTATCGCTCTTGATATAGTGGTGTTGTGGGACCAGATTACTCTTGGCAATTCATCAATCCATTTGCCCTTCTTCTGATCAAACAAGCACTTCTTGATTCCTGAGAATATTAGCCCATTTGCCCTTTCAACTGCTCTGTTAGACTGCGGATGGTATACTGATGAAAAGTTCGCATGAGTGCCCAAAGTTTTGCAATACTCTTTGAAAGAGTAACAGTTGAATTGTTTTCCATTGTCAATAGTCAGTTCTCTCGGAACTCCGAATCTACAGATTATGTTTTGCCAGAAGAACTTCTGGATCGTTGGTGCTTTAATGTTTGTGAGTGGTTTTGCTTCCACCCATTTCATGAAATAATCCACAACAACAGCTGTGAATCTGCAGTTTCCTTGAGTTGTTGGTAGTGGTCCGACTAGATCCATTCCCCACCTTTGCAAGGGCCATGATGGTGGAATTAGATGGACTGGCATGGAAGGTAGGTTTTGTTGATTTGCCGTTTTCTGACATGTTTCACACTCCCGAACTAATGTTTTCACATCTATGTTTATGGTAGGCTAATAGAACCCTTGCTTTATGCCTTGCCTGCTAGAGCCCTAATGCCGGTGTGTGCACTGCAGAATCCACTGTGGATTTCCTTGAGAAGTTCAAAACCTTTTTCGGAGGTGATGCACCTCAGCCATGGCTCTGTAACTCTCGATTTGTACATCTCTCCATTGACTACCGCATATCCCCTTGCCCTTTGCTTTAATCTTTTTTCCTGCAATTCATCTTGCGGTTCGTAATGACCTCTCAAGTATGCTATGATTTCTGCTCTCCAATCGGGTGTTTGCACAACACTTACGATTCTTGCCTTTTCTTCCTTAATGGACGGTTCTTTGATGATTTCGAAGAACACATCTGGAAGCATTTCTTGATTTTTGGCTGCTACCTTGGCTAGCCTATCCGCTTCATTATTGTCATCTCTTGGAATATGTTGTACTATGTAACCTTTGAAATGTCTTTCCATTTCCCTGACCTTTTCAAGATACTTCATCAAAACAGGGGTTTTTGCTTCGCTCTCTTTCTCAATATGTTCTTGGATAACTTTGGAATCTATCCTGATGATAAAGTTTTGCTGTCCAAGAGCTTTCATTTTTCTCAACGCCAAGAGTAAGGTTTCATACTCCGTTGTGTTGTTCATGGAATGTTCCTCTTTTGCGAAAATGAGTTGGGTTGCATATCTTATCACGACCCCTGTTGGAGATGTTATGACTGCTGAAATTCCAACTCCCTTGTGACACCAAGCTCCGTCACACTGTACTATCCAAGGTGTAGGGATTTCTTCATCAAAGTTGTGTGTCAGCAAAGTCCAATCTACAACAAAATATACTAGGACTTGCGATTTTATCACGCTTCTTCTCTCGAAGTCTACGGTATATTCTGAGAGTTCAACGCCCCATTTGATGATTCGGGTGGATGCTTCTTTATTGCGAACGGATCGTTCAGTGGTTGATTTGTGATGACTCTTATTTTGTGACGCTCAAGGTAGTGCCTTAGCTTCCTCGCAGCCATGATGACTGTGTCGGTGTTTAAACCTCTCGACCTCCATGGGAGGTACCAGCAGCAAGGTAGAAAGTGAGGATCGCCATGATCGGGAACCCGAAGGTACGCGCGAGGACACGAGACACGAGATTTATACAGGTTCGGGTAGCCGGAGTAGCTACCCTACGTCCTGTTTAGAGTATTGCGCCCCGCGCTTGGATGTTGATCCCCGGAGGGATTGTAGATGTCCTCCTAGGTACCCGGCCCACATTTATATAGTCCAGGGGGCAGGTTCCTAGTCGGTTACAAGGCAGGAGTCCTAGTAGGATTACACAGAGCGAGTCCTATTAGGAGTACAGGGGAATTCTAGTAGGAGTCCGTCTTCTACTCTTCCTCCTTCCTTGCATGAGTACCCGGGGTGTATGCCCGACAAGCCCCCGAGCACATTGTAGTCGAGAGTAGTAGTTCGAGTAGTCTTAAAGCCTCTTCGAGTAGTTCTTGAGCGTCCTCGAGAACTGCTTGGAGAAGTCTTCAATAGTACTTGAACTGCCACGAGGCTGGAAGGTGATCCAGCTCATCTGTCTTGAAGTCGAGATTATATGGAAGTGCGGTTGCAAAATCGCACTCCATATGGAGTAGCCCCCGAGCCTTAGGTTGAGTCGTAGACTCTAGCTGAGGGTCAATCTCGATTATGAATCTTCCGTCTTGAAAAAATTGAACGATGGGTGTAGCATAGTAGCCCCCAAGCCTTGAAATGATTAGGTAATCAATCCAAGGGTCTTCAGTGTTCGCGAAAGCCATCATCTGAATACTCTTGCAGCGTGTAGCCCTCGAGATAAGAGAGCCATATGAGCCACATCGAGTAGTTGTTGGTACGGAGCCCCCGAGCTTGAGAGCAAGCGAAGTCTACTGGAGTCATCCTCGAGTAGTAATTTGAGTGCAGCCCCGAGCTGGAGAGATTCCGAGTAGTAATTTCGGCATCGAGTCGTGGAGCTTGAAAAGTAGCCATGCCGTCAGAGCGGACTTTAGATGCGACCGAAGTCGACTTTAGATGCCGGCAGAGCGGACTTTAAAATGCGACTTAAAACCCGAAGTCGACTTTGTGCCGCGCGGAGCGGTCTTTGAGATGCGACTTGGAAACCGAAGTCAACTTTAGGATGCCGCGTGGAGCGGGCTTTGAGTTGCGACTGAAGAAGTCGACTTTAGATTGCCGCGTAAAGCGGACTTTGATATGCGACTTGAAAACCGAAGTCGACATTGCGCCACGCGGGGTGGACTTTGAGATGCGACTTGAAAACCGAAGTCGACTTTAGTTGCCGCACAGAGCGGACTTTGATATGCGACTTTGGAAGTCGACTTTAGGATGCCGCGCGGAGCGGACTTTGAGATGCGACTACGATAGACGACTTTAGGATGCCGCGCGGAGCGGACTTTGAGATGCGACTACGATAGTCGACTTTGTGCCACGCGGGGTGGACTTAAGATGCAAAAAATGAAAAGCACTTTCCGGAAAGCCAAAGCGAATAAAAAATCAGAAAAAACGAGTAGTTTTGCCGCCGGAGCGGGCTTAAGATTGCGACCAAAGTCGGCTTGTGCCACCGGAGTGGGCTTGGATGCGACCGTTAGCGTCGACTTATGCCACCGGAGTGGGCTTGAGTACCTGAGCCATGGATTTCAGACCCAAGGTACAGTTGCCGCTAGAGCGGGCTTGAGGGTGCAATCGGAGTCGGCTTGAGGGTGCGACCGGAGTCGGCTTGTGTACCTAGGCCATGGATTTCGGACTCAAGGTATGGTTTCCACCGTAGTGGACTTGAAGGTGCGACCGGAGTCGACTTGCGTACCTGGGCCATGGATTTCAGACCCAAGGTACGAAGCGCGAGTACTTAGGGTACTTGGACCCATGGTACAGAGCGTGAAGACCACGTGCAGCTATGTTCCATCGTCGCCAGGACCCGAGGGCCGCTTACAGCTAGGTTCCATCGAAGCTTACACACGTAGTATGCCATCGAAGCAGGCGAAGATGGGACCGGAGTCGACTTTAAGTTGTCGCACGGAGCGGACTTTAGAATGCGACTTTAGAAGTCGACTTTAGATTGCCGTGTGTAGCGGACTTTAGAAACTGCCTCCTAGGGATAGCCCCCAAGTTGATGAAGTAGACTCGTGGCGACTTGATTGATTTACCCCAAGAGTAGTCAGCAGAGTGTAGCTCCCGTGAACACCCGCCGAGAAGCATACACAAATGAATAGTCGGCAAGTAGTCCTACATGATGAGGAGAACACGCCAAGAAAACAGTAATCATTTAGATAAATGACTTAGCCGTTGCTTTGCCCGGCGGACCGATGATGAAGCCGTGGCGATCGGCGATGGAGCCGCGACGGTTGTTGTTGAAGTCGAATAGTCAAAGTTGATTCCGACTAGTTGTTGGGGGCGTGACTGCCATTCTGGACTAGTTTGGAAAACTAGTCGAGATGAATGGTCAATGCGATGCGACCGGAAGACGACGTCATGGCGACGCGCGGTGTACTCGAAGTAGAGCCAGTGTTGCCGCGAGACAAGTAGTCACGACGCACGGCGTGGCTAAAGTAGAGCCAGCGTGGCCGCAAGACGAAGTCGCGGCGCACGGAGTAGTCGACGATGAGCCGCGTGACGGGCCGCGCGACGTGCCGAGGCACCCGGACGCGCGGCGTAGGCGAAGTAGTCGACGACGAGTGGCGCGACGAGCAACGCGACGAGCCGCGCGACGAGCCGAGGCACCGGACGCGCGGCGTAGTCAAGGTAGATCACTGCAGCCGGGAGAGTGGAGACGAGTAGTCGCGGTGCACGGCGAGGTCGACGTAGAGCGCGTGCAGCCGGAGACGAGTAGTCGCGGTGCATAGCGAGGTCGGTGTAGAGCGCGTGCGGCCGGAGACGAGTAGTCGCGGCGCACGGCGAGGTCGGCGTAGAGCGCGTGCGGTCGGAGACGAGTAGTCGCGGCGCACGGTGAGGTTGACGTAGAGCCGATGTGACTCGACAGCAAGTCGAGCATTGATGCATGTCCGTGTAGCTATATTGAATGCTCTGTTTTTCTTTCACGTGCTTCACGTAGTAGCGATCCCTTGAAGAAAAAAGCTCGATGCTTTGTTTTGTCTTGATGCTAATGATGCTTAGCGTCGACTGTGCTTCGGATCCCAACCGGAAAATTGTTTCCTGGTAGGATTTTGACTCCAGGCAACGTCATCGAGTGCTTGGGACACAGACTTTATAGCAGCGCGCACCACATTGAAAGGCTGGAACGTTGATACGGAGAACCTGCCGAGACCGAGTACCGCCCTGTTTCCAACTCGAATACAGAGACTGATTTCAGATCGGATTTTGACTCGATGCCGCCGTCTCGATCGTGATGTTGATTATGACAGGTTGATCTCCGCCTGGAGTGCCGACTTGAACGAGTGACGCCAAGTCGATTTCGTGTCGGACTTGTAATTGTGGAGAGTTTCGCCGAGTCGGCGAGTTGCTGATCCATCGGGATGCTTGACGCGGCGAGTTGGCTGAATCAGGCAACACCGTTGCGGTAGATTGATTTTGCAGATGAGGTCCTTCGAATTCGTCGGTGATCGTGACGATGTGCCCCACGGTGGGCACCAGCTGTCGGTGTTTAAACCTCTCGACCTCCATGGGAGGTACCCGCAGCAAGGTAGAATGTGAGGATCGCCATGATCGGGAACCCGAAAGTACGCGCGAGGACACGAGACACGAGATTTATACAGGTTTGGGTAGCCGGAGTAGCTACCCTACGTCCTGTTTAGAGTATTGCGCCCTGCGCTTGGATGTTGATCCCCGGAGGGATTGTAGATGTCCTCCTAGGTACTCGGCCCTCCTTTATATAGTCCAGGGGGTGGGTTCCTAGTCGGTTACAAGGCAGGAGTCCTAGTAGGATTACACAGAGCGAGTCCTAGTAGGAGTACAGGGGAATTCTAGTAGGAGTCCGTCTTCTACTCTTCCTCCTTCCTTGCATGACTACCCGGGGAGTATGACCGACAGACTGCGTAAGCTATTTTCTCCAGCTCAGAATAAAAGATTTTCGAGCCCGAGAGAGCTTCTGAAGCAAAATACACTGGGATCTGCTTGAACTTCCCTTCTTCTTCTTTCTCTTGCACCAGCACAACGCTTACTGCCGAATTTGATGCAGACACATATAGCAAAAGTGCTGATCTTGGTTCGAGAGGGCACAGCTTGGTCATGTTGGACAAGTAATCTTTGAGTTCTTGGAAAGCTTGCTTCTGAGTCTCAGACCACTGAAAATTTTTAGAACTTCTGAGAACTTGAAAGAATGGCAAACTTCTTTTCGCGACCCTGGGAATGAATCTGTTTAGCACTGCAACTCTCCCCGTCAGTTTTTGCACATCCTTCACCGAGATTGGGTCTTGCATTTTTATAAGTGCTTTGATTTTGTCGGGATTCACCTCTATGCCCTTTGTTGAGACTAGATATCCGTGAACTTTCCCTTTATGAATACCGAAGACACATTTCTCGGGATTCAACCTCATGTTCGCTACTCTACGATTCGCGAAAGTTTCTGCCAAATCGCTGATATGATCTCTTCTTGAACACATTTGACCACTATATCATCCACGTATGTCAAAATATTTCTTCGAAGTTGAGGGTGAAGGACTATTGCTATCATTCTCGAGAATGTGCATTCTGCGTTCTTCAGTCTTTCTGGCATTCTCACAAAACAAGATGTTCCGAAAGGAGTGATGAAGCCTGTTTCCTCTTCATCTTCTCTACGCACTCTTATTTGGCGATACCCTGAGAACATGTCCAGGAGTGTCACACCTGATTTTCCGAAGAAAACCAAATGCATCTCATATGTGCGCCAGGATCATGTTTACACACATATGATAGACATCATGAGTGAAATATCAATAAACAGCAATAAAAACATACAAGAGTTAAACCATTACATTATCTCTTTATTACACTCAGACGTTAGACTCGAAGGTCTTTACAACGATCAAACGATAACTATGAAGATGTAACTCCATCTTCATCTTCCACAGGCATCTGACTGGAGGCACGCAAGCCTCAGAACTCCTCATAGTCGCTGAAGTACTCTTTTCCAGTGTTCTCCTCTAAACAGCGGGTAAGCAAGGGTGAGCACACTTATGGTTGGAGCTCAGCAAGTGGGGGAAGATGCAAGGCTATCAAGGACAGGCTAAAGTTTATTGCGGTTAGCATTTTAATGTTGGCCAAATTTTTATTAGCAAGCACCTATTTACTAGATGTAAGTTTATACCAACCCACTTAAGCATTTAGGACAGCATCTCCTCTCAAAAACCCACAAGAAACCACGGTTTAATTTCATCTTCAAGTTTATTAATCATGTGAGGGTCCAGGCCGCTCTTGACCATGAGCACGGCTGATCGATCAGTTTCCACTCTGCAGAGGTGTACACTTTACCCACAGTTCGCGTAAAAGTTCCGAAGAACTTTGAACCCAACCACACATGTGTTGATCAGACACAATACCACACTACCGAGGTGTGGCTGCATAGGGACGCTACGAAGCCTTTACAAAGATATGTAGAAGACCAACAACTCGCGACAGCATACTGAACGGAGCGGACCATAACCCTCCCTAGTGGTCGGCACCTTAGCAAAGGCTGCCACCCCAAAAGAACCGGCTATACTCCTTCAACTCCGGCCCCATGTGCTCCTTTCGGATAAGGTCGTCGATAATTCCACACACCTAATTAGTTGGCTAAGCCAGAGCCATGTGGACTGTGGTTGCACTGTTTTCCTGGGTGGTTCTCCATGTTCCGATTAAACCATATGATCTTGTTATTAACCATAAGCACACACATATATATCACCCAAGTTATCATGATCAACATTCATCATATTGTAAAAGATTCATTTGAACCATCCCAAGTTATAACAACTAAGAATTTCTACCCAAAACATTTATTTAAAAGGGTTGTCCAAGGTAATAGGGATAAAATTCTAGTCATGTCCTTAAAAAGGTGATTTCCCATCAAATTTATGCATAGCAACATTTAAATGTAAACTTAGTTATCATGCAAGTTGTGTGGGACAAAAATAGAATATGTAGGGGGAGAAGTCCACTTGCCTTCCTTGCTTAAACACTGGGGTTCTTCTTCTTCAAACAATTGCTCTTGATCCACACCAACTGGCTGCTCATTTGAAACCGACACGATGTCTACGAGCACACAAGAAAGCATACAATAAACAAAACAATACACCAAGCATGAAAAGCTTAAAGAGAAGACAAGGGTTGGCTCTAGGAACGCGAACACAAAAGCACTAGGAACTATCGGAAGCTTTGGATGATCACAAACAAGAGCTAGTTATGTGCTTGGTATATTTTAATTAAATAAAGTCATGTGTATAGGTTATTTCAAAGAAATACCTTATTAATAATTAAGCGAGTTATATTTGTATTTAAAAGACGATGTAAGCCTAGTTCAATTTTATTTATAAGTATTCAAGTTTAACTTATGCAAATTAAACATTTTAATTCAAAAGAAGCATGTAAAGCATCTAAACATGTAACTTTATATTTCGAGTTATTCTAATCAAATTACAACTTAAAAACACATTTATATTCATATTAATCAAATTAACAATTTAATTAAGAAAACTCGACATAAACTTATATTGCTTTTATATAGGAAGCAAATTGCATAAACATTACTCAAATTAAGTTTGATTATAAAAACCGAGGTACACATCTAATTAGCTTTTAATTATAAGAAATATTTAACTAGTATTAAGCATATTAACTTTCTTATGAAAACACGTGTTGAACTCTAGCTAGATTTTAATTAGAAAAGCATGAATAACAAGATTTAATCATATTTAACATTTAAATAAACTATAAAACAAAGAACATGTACAACATTGGTCCTATCACGTAGTTTTAGTTGATATGAGCCTAACGCAACTTGAAACGGTGGAAACGGAGCTAAAACGCACAAGATACGGCCAAAACAAGGTTCCAAAACTGACGGGCTTGAAAATACGGTCGCGTGGACACCAAGAACGCTTAAAACGGAGCTAGGACGGAAAAGATATGGCTAAAACAGGGTTCATGGGCTTTTCTGTGAAGAAACTGGGCTTCCAGGGGCTTAACTGCAAGAAACCAGGGGATAAAACATAATTACACATATAAACTGAAGGTTTATAGTGTAAAAGATCAAGGATGGACCTCTGATGGGAGGAACTAAAAAGGACAGGGGCTTTAACGAAGAAAACAGGACCTAACTGGAGAGATTCTTATAGGTGGAAGGGTATTGTTGTGATATTGGAAACTTCAAGGTTATTTTTGCAAAAAGGCAGAGGTCGGCCCTGAGTTGACCATTACGGTCTCTGTTGACTCGGGCGGGGCGCGGATCTGGACCGTCTGCTGCGGATCCGACGGCCGACGTGACGTGCGGGAGGGAGGGCGGCGGCGGCTCTGATGACCAGGGCTGGGGCTGATTCGCGCCGCTGATCGTGCGATGGACGGCTGCCGTGGTCGTGGTGTCGTATGGACCTCCCTGGGCCCACTACCTCGGTGGGTACCAGGACCGACTACTCGGTGGGCCTCTGGGACTACCCGGCTTGCGCTACACGGCACCTGATGGCGTGGAGCACAAGGACTACGGAGGAGAAGTACTCGGTTAGGAAGCTGTACATGTCCTGCACTGTATGGAAGACTCCTAGACGTACTCGACTAGTACTCTCTCCCTACTCCGACTTGTAACCCTGCCTCCCGGACTATATAAGGCGAGGCAGGGACCCTTCTCTAGCATCTTATCCAATCCACGGCGCACTATTACACCATCTTGTAATCGTGCCCAATCAATCCAGAGCTACGCAGCATACAGGACGCAGGGTATTACGCACCTCGCGGCCCGAACCTGTCTAAATTGTGTGCCACGTGTCTCTTCCTTCGAGTTACCGATCTCGGCGAGGCCACATTCATCTACTTCGGGTACTCCCCTTAGTAGGTTGCCGGTCTAAAACACCGACAGCTGGCGTGCCAGGTAGGGGCTCTCGCCCGAGATCACATGGCGAACTCGACGGCTCCCGTCTACTTCAAGCCAACCGTCGCCTTCAACCGCGGCGACACCTTCGTGTTCGGCGCCTGGGTCTGCACCGCAGATGGTGCGGGCTCCTTCCAGCGCCACCTAACCATGCCGCCCAATCCGAAGACCGGCTTCGTGACGCTTCCTGAAGTTGTCACAGGCGAACTCGCCAGCAAGTTCGGCGAAATTTCGCTCTTCAACCTGTTGATGCAAAATGTGCACCTAGCGCCAAGCACACAGCAAGCCGAACAAGCTGGCTTCACACGTGCAGAGAATCACAAGACGTGCCAGTCAATTTTCCCTGAAAATTAACAAAAGACAAAGTAGTTAAATACCAAAGCTTGGAACTTGTCGGGTGGTACCAGACAGTTCCATATTTACGGCTATAAAGACAAATGGGATGACATATAGCTATACAAAGCTATCTGCCAGCAAACGGAAACCATTCGGGAGCTTTAAAAAGGAAAAAGTAACATAGCCGAATGGATGACGCAAGCATGACGACGATCGGTCTTTGTTTGGACAAAGATGCACGTGCGCAAAACCATAACTGAACCCCATGGTGATCAACGTTAAATAAATAAATGAAGTAAAGCGCAGGCATAAATATGTAATAAACAAGCATGCATAGATCCAAAGCACTAGTCTACCGCATGTCTAGATACTTTAAAACCCGTCGGGTACGACACCAAGCAAATCTATCCACCGCATGATACAACTTACGTGGGGATCGTACCACTTTCCACAAATAGATCTATCCACCGCATGATACGATCTAAATATGGAAAGCTAAAAGCATACATTATCTAAAGCATAAATTATGCACGTGTTTTACTCATGAGAAACATAACCGAATACGGCTGAACAGCCGAATCGGGGTCCATGAAGAAGGAACGAACATTACCAAGTAAGACAAATCTATCAGATTGATTTGAAATCTAATCCACCGGATGACTAGCTCCAAAGCAACCCAAAAACCTGCATCTACCGCGTGATACTCAGTTCTTTCAAGATTTATACGAATGTTAGCAAGCTTGAACCCACAACACGTAACAACCTAGATCGATTCGGTTTCGGCTATCGAAGAGCACGTGATCCACGTGTTAAATCAGCCAAAGGCACGAACTTGAATCGCATAAGGATCATCAAAAGGTATAAAGCCGATCCAAACCCATCTAGATTGGGCAAAAAGGTGTTACATGAATTTAAACATAAAGCAAAACTCAAAGCAACACGGGGTAACTTAATTAATCTATTGAATCTTGCCAAAATTCAATAGAGCCGATAACTAGCTTCAAGCTAGATCTTAGCCTACCGCATGGATCATGACCTAACAAGAAACCCTCTTGAACCAAGCTTGAATCTACCGCATGACACTAAGCATGGTAACAAGACTACTTGCATCAGATCTAAATCCACCGCATGATACTAGATATGATACAAGGTTGCCGGTACTCACGGAGGTCGACGGATCGATGAACCCTCTCGAAGAACTCGACGACACGACAAATGGACTCTAGGGTTTGGCGTAAAGCCGGTTTGTATTGAGAATGATTACGTATATCTGTTACATACATTCAGGGTTCATATTTATACCCTGCCAAGCACAACCTCGAATGGATTTGATACCTAATTTATCTCTAAGCTTGATCGCTTATCCATCCATTCGTCCTTCCTGCTTGAGCCACGTCACCGTACAATCCCGCAAAATCAGCTCAACAGTTCCCTTGTCGAACGGAAGCAGATAGCCGACCGCGGATTTTTCTGCCGAATGCATCTGAAGAAACCTTCCTTCCGCCGGACGGATTTCTCACCGAGCTGGACCCATAAGTCAGACTCCTTACCAAATTTTGGTGTTAACACAACCACCACGCTGACTTCGAGCTCGAGTCCGCTTCCAACTCGAACTCGACGTCTCCATGGGCCATCGCATGCGAGCCGGGCCGCCCCGGCCATCGCGGCGATCCCCTCACCTCGTGAGCGCTCCGCGCGTGGTCCCCGCATCCTCGGCCGGCCCGCACGGTGGCTCCCTCTTTGCGCCGGCCGGCAAGGAGCCCGTACCCGAGTACAACTCGGACTCCGACACCGCCCCCCGCCACGCTTCGGACTCCAACCCTCTCTCCGAGTTCTACTCGAACCCCCGCATACGAGTTCGACTTCGGGTCGGACCCTGAGGATCCCGAGTCCGAGGACAACTCCACTGAGCATCCCTTGTCAGGGTCGGCCTGCCGGGCCGGATATAACATCCACACCGGCGGGAGATTCGTCGCCCGGCCGACCGCAAGCCTGCTGACCTGATAAGTGGAGACTCACGCTACGTCGCCTACATCGACTCGCTACCGTTCCAGGAGGGAACACCACTTGCCCGAGCTGACTCGAACACCCCAACTGAGGTGGCGGTTTCTGAGTCCAGCCTTGGCACCCCTGATCGCCAAGTCTTCATGGCTGCCGCGACACCCCGGACCTTCAGGGACGGCCCAAGACAAGTACCTTGAAGACATCTCCTCCGACGAGCTCTCTGCTGATGCTCCAGCAAACAAGACCCCCTCGCAGACGAGACGCTCGACATGAGCGTAACCGAAGCGCGCCGAACGTCGCCGACGCCTCCGCGACAATTTCCCCCCGTCCGCAACCTTGCGGAAGCTCTCGAGGCGGTCGAGAGCAGAGTACACACTACCCCTGAGCAATGCCTCATGTCGATCATAGCGATCGCACGCCGGGCTCGGGGGCATACGCGCGGAGAGGTCATCGCCAAGCTCGCCGAAGACGCCTACTTCATGTCGACAACAGGGTCAACCAACCTCCTCCCGCCAGGCACCACGACAACGAAGCCACAAGTCGCAGCGCCAACAACGGTCCCAACCGTACTCGAGTTGAGCTCCCCGCTCAGCCCAACCGCACTCGCTCCAACGCCGGCGGACCCCCACAGGGTGGCAACAGCCACCGCAAAGTCGTCCCTCACCGTGCTGCGGCGGCGGCGGCGGCCATGACCCCGACGGCGGCGGCGGCCGACGGCGGAAGCTCCAACCATGGAGCCAACGGGAGGGCCGATGGCGGCGGCGCTCGCGGCGGCCGAGGCCACACGAACGACCACGCCTGCGGCGCCTCACGGGGGCGGCTACGACGCCCGCCGAAGATTGAGGAGCCGCGGCGGAAGAAGTCGACCACCGCGGCGACAACGACGGCTTCCCCGCCTTCTCACCTCGACTTCGCAACTTGCTCCTCCCCGACAAGTTCAAGCCTTTGGGGATCACCAAGTACGACGCGAAGCAGGACCCCATCCAGTGGCTCAGGTGCTACGCCCTCTCCATCGAGAACGCTGGCGGCAACAACGACACCAAGTGCCTCTACTTTCCCTTTTGCCTGGACCAAGCTCCACTCACACGGCTCGAGTCGCTGGACAAGCACTCGATCGACAAGTGGGACCGGTCGAAAGAGCGAGCTCACCGAAACTTCGCGGGCGCCATGGGCCGATCGGGTACTCGCATGTACCTGGCCATGGTCAAGCAGAACAAGGCGAGACCCTCCGCAAGTACATGCGCCGCTTCTTCGACAAGCGCGCTACCGTAGTCGACGTCACCGACAAGGAGGTCATCGACCTCTTCCAAGACGGCCTCTACCACCGCCGCACCTTCGAAGACTTCGGTCGTCGCCGCCCCAAGTCCATCCCCCACCTCAAGGACATGATCACGTCCTGGGCGGATGAAGAAGATAAGGCCAACGCCAAGTACGACGCTATCCGTGGCAAGAGCAAGCAGAACCAGGGCGGCGGCAGCGGCAGTAACGGGAACCAGGGCGGTCGCAACAACAACTACTACTACTACTACTCGGGTCCCAACCGCAAGTGCAAGCCAGACAACACTGTCGCGGCTATACAGCGCCCTGCGAAGGAGAACTCGAAGAAGAACTCCGGCGGCTTCAAAGACCTGTTGAAGGAGAAGTGCCCGTGGCATCTGAACGGCAACCACACCACCGAGCAGTGCTACCAGTTCAGGCATGCACTCAAGGGTACACCAGAGCCACCGCACCCTCACGAGAAAAAGGGCAAGAAGAAGACCGACGGAGACAACGGCGACTTCCAGGAACCCGATAAGACCATCAATGTCCTCTTCGGCGGACTACCCAGCAGGCGGGAGCAGAAGGCTACACATCGATAAGTCATGAGCATTGAGCCAGCGGTCCCGACCCCTCTCAGGTGGTCGGAGGTACCCATCACCTTCTCTCGCGCGGATCAATGGACCAGCTTCTCCGAACCAGGACGGTTCCCCCTCGTCCTGAAGCCAGTGGTCGCGGGCTCCAAGCTTAACAAGGTCCTCATCGACGGTGGAAGCGGGCTCAACGTCCTTTTCACCAAGACCTTGAAGAAGATGAAGCTCGACATCACCCACATGCTCACCAAGAGCAACACGCCCTTCTACGGCATCGTCCCCGTAACGCGGCTATCCCACTGGGCTCAGTGGTCCTGCCAGTTACCTTCGGGGAATCTCGGGACAACTACCGTACCGAGTACATCAAGTTCGAAGTCGCGGACTTCGAGACTTCCTACCACGCCATCCTCGGCAGACCGGCCATCGCCAAGTTCATGGCGGTGCCCCACTACACCTACTTGGTACTCAAGATGCCAAGCCTAGCGGGTGTACTCTCTCTACAAAGGGACTTGAAGATCTCCCACGACTGTGACACAGAAGCCGTGGAGATCGCCTCTATGAATCAAGTACCCAACGCGATGATGGAGGTCTACGGCGCGTCGAAGAAGCTTGCCATAAGTGAACTCGACATCCCGGAGAAGTCTGACAATGCCAACAAGCCTCAGCCACCTGAGGAGGTTCTCGTCAAGACGATCGACCTCGGAACAGGCGACCCCAGCAAGACCACCACCATCGGGGCCGGCCTCGACCCCAAATAGGAAGACGCGCTCATCAACTTCCTCCGGGCTAACCGCGACATCTTCGCGTGGAAGCCAGCGGACATGCCAGGAGTGCCCAGGGAGTTGATCGAGCACTGCCTCAACGTCGATCCTAAGGCCACCCCCAAGCGACAACACCTCCAACGCTTTGCCGACGACAGACGGGACGCCATCAAGAAGGAACTCCCCAAACTACTCGCGGCTGGCTTCATCAGAGAAGTCTTCCATCCTGAGTGGCTCGCCAACCCCGTCCTCGTCTGCAAAAAGAACTCGAACGAGTGGAGGATGTGCGTCGACTACACCGACCTCAACAAGCACTGCCCCAAGGACCCCTTCGGGTTACCGTGGATTGATCAAGTCATCGACTCCACGGCGGCCGCGACCGCTCTGCTTCCTCGACCGCTACTCCGGTACCACCGGATCGCGATCAAGGAAGAAGACCAGGAGAAGACCGCGTTCATCACCCCGTTTGTCGCGTCTTCGCTACACGACCATGACCATGTCCTTCGGGTTGAAGAACGCCGCCGCCCGTAACACCCGAAAATTCCATCACAATAAAATATTGTTAGCAACATGGCTTAGTTTTATTTTTCTAAGGATTTAATAAATTTGAATAAATAAATTTGCCTTTAATTAAATTAAACGTCATTTAATAATTAGAATAAATCAAGTGTTTGTGCATCATGTTGAAATGCATGAATTTTGTTTGTGGTGTGATTTTAAAAGTCTTAAAATATTTATGAAAAGTCCTTAAAATAATTGTGAAAAAGTTTGTGGAAATTGGTGTAAAAGTTTAAAAAAAAATAAAAGTTTGAATTAAAAAATGTTTGAAAACTTGTTTAAAAGGTTTTCTAAAAAGTCTTAAAATAGTTGGTGAATTTGTGTTAAAATTTGATTTGAAAAAGATTTAAATTTGAATTGGGTTTGAAAAGGATTTGAAAAAAAAAGGGAAAGAAAAAGAAAAAGAAAAGAAAAAAAAAAGAAAACCAAATCTAACCTAAGCAACCCGGCCCGGCACCCGCGGCCCGGCTCCTTTCCACTCTTCTTCTTCATTTTTTTTTCGACCCCCGCATTCGCAACGGCCGCCGCCCATCTCCCTTCCCGCCCAAGAGGCACCGCCTCCCTCCCCTCCCTCTCTCACGCCGCCGACGGGTGGGGCCCACCCGTCGGGGCCGCCTTCAACCTCCTCCGGCGAGCCCCGCCGCCCGGCGCCGCGCCGCCGCCGCCAACCGCCCGCCGCCGCCCGACGCCCGCGTGCCACGGCGCCCGCCCGATCCGGCGGACGGCCCCGGATTAAAAGGCCGTATACCCCTTGGGTCCGGGCCCACCGTGGACCATGGACCGGTCCACGGGCGCGGGTCCACGGCATGGCGTCACCGCTTGCATCGCCCTTGCGTCGGCTTGCGTCGGCACGGCCAATAGCACCGGCCAAGTGTCACCGCCACAGTTCACCCGCCAGCAGCCCAGGCATTTTTGCAAAAAGGACCCTGCGGTTTTTAATATTACAAAAATACCCTTCCACCTATATAAAAGCCTTACAACTAGGTCCTGATTTTTATATCTAGGCCCCTGATCTCCATAGTTTTCATGTTTGATAGCCTATCCTTAACCTTTTACATATTAGACCTTCTAGTTTCACACATATTTATGTCTAGGTCCCCGAAATCTTGCGAAAACCCCCCTAAACTTCCGGTTCTTTTACAATTTAGTCCCTGAACCTTGTTTCAGCCATAACTTTTTCATCCTAGCTCCGTTTTACGCGTTCTTGATGTCCACGCGATCGTCTCTCGGAGCCCGTCATTTCTAAAAGCTTGTTTTAGCCTTTTGGTAATATTTGATGTACTGTTTTATTTATTGTATGTTTTCTTGCATGATCGTAGCCAACACGCCGTTCGAGGAAGTTCAAGTACAGAGCTTTGCTGATAAGGAAAGTAGCTTATCGTTGGAGAAAGGCAAGTGACCCTAACCACCCTTCTACCTATGCTTTAATCAAGAACACTATAAGTTAATCGGAACATGGATAACCACCCAGGAAAACGGTGCAACCACGATCCATATGGCTCCGGCTTAGCCAATTAATTAGGTGTGCGATTGATCCGATGGCCCTTTTCCGAAAGGAGCAGAGGGGGGATCCGGGTTGCGGGGGTATAGCCCGGTCCTTTTGGGGTAGCGACCTTTGCTAAGGTGCCGACCACTAGGGAGGGTTATGGTCCGCCCCGATCCGTAACTATGCGGGTCGTTAGTCTTTTGTATACCTTTGTAAAGGCTTCGTAGCGTCCCTATGCAATCACACCTCGGAAGTGTGGTATTGTGCTCCGATCGGCACATGCGTGGTTGGGTTCAAAGTTCTTTGGAACTTTTACGCGAACCGTGGGAAAAGTGTGCAACCTCTCGCAGTGTAAACGCGATCGATCGGCCGTGCTCACGGTCAAGAGCGGCCGGGACCCTCACATGATAATTGAACTTAAAGATGGATTAATATTGCTTTCCGGTTATTCCCGTGGCCTTGCCGAGTACCAACCATAAGTGTACTCATCCTTGCTTACGCCGTTCGCAGAAGAACCCGGAGTGGAGTACTTCACCGACTACGAGGAGTTCGAGGATGCGATCAACCGCCGGATGCTCGTGGAAGATGAAGATGGAGTCGCGTCTTCATAGTTATCGTTGTTCGTGTAAAGACCTTTGTGTCTACCTTCGTGAGTGTAATAAAAGTTAATAAACCTTTTACGTACGTTTTGAGCAATGTCTTGTGATATTACACTCATGAGTCTATCATATGTGTGAAATTGTGATCCCGGCACACATATGAGATGCATTCGGTTTTCTACGGAAAATCGGGTGTGACAGAGTGGTATCGTAGCATTGTTGATCGTAGGACGCAGCCTCAGATAGAAATGGTCGATATTAAGGACTCTTTATCTAGAAAGCCTTTCCAGCATTCAAAATATCTTATTTACGCATAAAAAAATATTTTATTCTTTATCCTCCAACAAAATCAAATCTTTTGTTTTCTTCTACACTGAGTCTGATTCTTGTTCTTCCACCTTGAACTACCACACGTGTTTTATAGGATAGATTCTTAGGTTGCCTACCCTTCTATCAGTTTCGTTTCGATAGAGCCGTTCTTGTGAGGACGTGCGATGTTAATGCTTGTTGATTGTAAACATGCATGATTTGGATCTTTGACTTGATTGAAATGTTTTTGTGGAGTGATGGCCACAAATACATCAATAAAATAATTAAAATTAAAATTTGAATCTTAGCCCCTTCTCTCTGATTCATCTTTATCAATTCAACTTCCTATCGGAAAACTTCTCTCTCTAACAATCAGATGGTAAACGTCGGGTCGGGGAGGCCGGACAGGATATTCCGTTCATCGTCAATCAGTTGAATCAAGTTTCCTCCTTCACAAGAATTAGCGATGGATCCCGCGATGCAGCAGTTCTTTACGGAACAGATGCAGTTGATACAGAACCTCACCGCCACTGTCCAGAATCTACAGGCACAGCAGAATCAGCCACCACCACAAGGACCTCCACCACCTCCACCACCAGTGAACAAGCATAGAGAATTCATGAGCCACAACCCGCCCACTTACTCTCATTCCCGTAGATCCCCTCGATGCCGATGATTGGCTCAAGACCATCAACAAGATGCCGAATATCACCCAATGTAATGATCGTGAGAAGGTTTTGTATGCCTCGGGACGTCCGGAAGGTGCGGCCTCGATTGGTGGGATGCTTACACCGTCGCACATCTTCTTCGCCGACACCATTACACAGCGGGGAGTTCCGGAGAGTTTTCGTACACATCACATCCTAGCCGGTGTGAAGAAGGCCGAAGAAGAAGGAATTTCTAGCTCTAAAGCAAGGTAACATGACCGTTAGTGAGTATCCGGATCGGTTTACTCATTTGTCCCGCTATGCACCGGATGAAGTCAACACGGATGCCAAGAGACAAGAACGCTTTCTCGATGGATTGATAGGGCCACTTAACTATCGGTTGCGAGAGCCACACATTTCTTAACTTTCGGATGTTGCTCAATAAGGCTATAGGCTTGGAGAATAAGCGCAAGGAACTCCGTGAACAAGCGCAAGTTTCAACCTCAAGGTCAATCTAGCAAGTAACACCCGCCCTCGTTACAACTCCTCGCAAGACTCTCGGATTCGTTCTAGCACACCGGGCGGAGGCCATGGACGAGTCAACGGTATCGTTCGTTTGATGAACCCGAAGATTCCAACCCAATGACACCTCGGGCTCCAAATCCTCATCGAAATCGCTCGGTGCACCAGAAGGAACACTACTCCGGTTCACCCCGGTGGATGCTTCAACCGCGGAGAATTGGGACACTATGCTAGTATTTGCCCTCAGCGTAATATGCAGACACCCCAGAGAGATAACAGAGGTCAACAGAACAATATGCATGGTAGGGTGAACCATGTGACAGCTGAAGAAGCTCAAGGAGACAAAGATGTTGTCTTGGGTACGTTTCTTATCAACTCGTACCCGCAAGTTTTTATTTGATTCGGGGCATCGCATTCATTTATTACGAACGATTCGTGACAAAGCATGATGTACCCAAGAGTTCCATGAAGACACATTTGCTAATTAGTTCTCCAAACGGTGAAATGAAATCCACTTATGTATGCCCACGAGGTCAATCTTAAGATCGGAGAGATAGATTTTGAAGCGAGACTTAGTGATCCTAACATCCGGTGGAATAGATGTGATCCTTGGTATGGATTGGTTAAGTAAGCATGATGGAATCATTTTGTGTGCCAAGAAGTCGGTGCTCTTAACTACCCCGCAAGGAGATAGGATTGAGTTTGCCGCTACAAGCCCGAAGAAGAAGGAGAGGTGAACAAGCTCGTGATAGTAAACCATCATCTATCAAGAACATCTTGTATCTCCTCTTGTTTCCCGATCCCTCCGAATCTCGGGACGAGATTCTTTTTAAGGGGGTAGGATTTGTAACACCCGAAAATTCCATCACAATAAAATATTGTTAGCAACATGGCTTAGTTTTATTTTTCTAAGGATTTAATAAATTTGAATAAATAAATTTGCCTTTAATTAAATTAAACATCATTTAATAATTAGAATAAATCAAGTGTTTGTGCATCATGTCGAAATGCATGAGTTTTGGTTATGATGTGATTTTAAAAGTCTTAAAATATTTATGAAAAGTCCTTAAAATAATTGTGAAAAAGTTTGTGGAAATTGGTGTAAAAGTTTAAAAAAAAATAAAAGTTTGAATTAAAAAATGTTTGAAAACTTGTTTAAAAGGTTTTCTAAAAAGTCTTAAAATAGTTGGTGAATTTGTGTTAAAATTTGATTTGAAAAAGATTTAAATTTGAATTGGGTTTGAAAAGGATTTGAAAAAAAAAGGGAAAGAAAAAGAAAAAGAAAAGAAAAAAAAAGAAAACCAAATCTAACCTAAGCAACCCGGCCCGGCCACCGCGCCCCGGCTCCTTTCCACTCTTCTTCTTCATTTTTTTTTTCGCCCGCATTCGCAGCGACGGCCGCCGCCCATCTCCCCTTCCCGGCCCAAGAGGCACCGCCTCCCTCCCCTCCCTCTCTCACGCCGCCGACGGTGGGGCCCACCCGTCGGGGCCGCCTTCAACCTCCTCCCGGCGAGCCCGCCGCCCGCGCCGCGCGCGCGCCGCCGCCGCCAACCAGCGCCGCCGCCGCCCGACGCCCGCGTGCCACAGCAGCCGCCCGATCCGGCGGACGGCCCAGATTAAAAGGCCGTATACCCCTTGGGTCCGGTCCACCGTGGACCATGGACCGGGTCCACGGGCGCGGGTCCACGGCATGGCGTCACTGCTTGCATCAGCCTTGCGTCAGCTTGCGTCAGCACGGCCAATAGCAGCCAGCCAAGTGTCGCCGCCACAGTTCACCCGCCAGCCGCCCAGGCACTTTTGCAAAAAGGACCCTGCGGTTTTTAATATTACAAAAATACCCTTCCACCTATATAAAAGCCTTACAACTAGGTCCCGATTTTTATATCTAGGCCCCGATCTCCATAGTTTTCATGTTTGATAGCCTATCCTTAACCTTTTACATGTTAGACCTTTTAGTTTCACACATATTTATGTTTAGGTCCCCGAAATCTTGCGAGAAAACCCCTAAACTTCCAGTTCTTTTACAATTTAGCCCCCGAACCTTGTTTCGACCATATCTTTTTCATCATAGCTCCGTTTTACGCGTTCTTGATGTCCACGCGATCGTCTCTCCGAGCCCGTCATTTCTAAAAGCTTGTTTTAGCCTTTTGGTAATATTTGATGTACTGTTTTATTTATTGTATGTTTTCTTGCATGATCGTAGCCAACACGCCGTTCGAGGAAGTTCAAGTGCAGAGCTTTTCAGATAAGGAAAGTAGCTTATCGTTGGAGAAAGGCAAGTGACCCTAACCACCCTTCTACCTATGCTTTAATCAAGAACACTATAAATTAATCGGAACATGGAGAACCACCCAGGAAAACAGTGCAACCACAGTCCATATGGCTCTGGCTTAGCCAATTAATTAGGTGTGCGATTGATCTGATGGCCCTTTTCCGAAAGGAGCAGAGGGGGATCCGGGTTGCAGGGGTATAGCCCGGTCCTTTTGGGGTAGCAGCCTTTGCTAAGGTGCTGACCACTAGGGAGGGTTATGGTCCGCCCTGATCTGTAACTATGCGGGTCGTTAGTCTTTTGTATACCTTTGTAAAGGCTTCGTAGCGTCCCTATGCAATCACACCTCGGAAGTGTGGTATTGTGCACGATCGGCACATGCGTGGTTGGGTTCAAAGTTCTTTGGAACTTTTACGCGAACTGTGGGAAAAGTGTGCAACCTCTCGCAGTGTAAAACTGATCGATCAGCCGTGCTCACGGTCAAGAGCGGCCTGGACCCTCACATGATAATTGAACTTAAAGATGGATTAATATTGCTTTCCGGTTATTCCTGTGGCCTTGCTGAGTACCAACCATAAGTGTACTCATCCTTGCTTACGCTGTTCAGAGAAGAACCCTGGAGTGGAGTACTTCACCGACTACGAGGAGTTCTGAGGATGCGATCAACCAGTCAGATGCCTGTGGAAGATGAAGATGGAGTCGCGTCTTCATAGTTATCGTTGTTCGTGTAAAGACCTTTGTGTCTACCTTCGTGAGTGTAATAAAAGTTAATAAACCTTTTCTGTACGTTTTGAGCAATGTCTTGTGATATTACACTCATGAGTCTATCATATGTGTGAAATTGTGATCCTGGCACACATATGAGATGCATTCGGTTTTCTACGGAAAATCGGGTGTGACAGCGCCACCTACCAACGAGCTATCCGGGCACTGCTTCAAGAGGCAACTCAACAAGAACGTCGAAGCCTACGTGGATGACGTGGTCGTCAAGACCAGAGACTCCAGTACCCTCATCGACGACCCTGAAGAGACCTTCGCCTCACTACGCGAGTACCGCTGGAAGCTCAACCCGAACAAGTGTGTCTTCGGCGTACCTTCGGGCAAACTACTCGGCTTCATCATCAGCCAGCGCGGCATCGAAGCCAACCCCAAGAAGATGTCCGCCATCACCAGCATGAAAGCTCCCACGAGCATCAAAGACGTCCAGAAGCTGACCGGGTGCATGGCGGAACTGAACAGATTCATCTCAAAGCTTGGAGAATGGGGGCTCCCCTTCTTCAAACTACTCAAGCACCAAGAGAAGTTCGTGTGGACTCCAGAGGCGGATCAAGCCCTTGCCCAGCTCAAGGACTTCCTATCGAAGCCGCCGGTCCTCACGGCTCCTCGCAAGGGCGAGCAGCTACTGCTCTACCTCGCTGCGACTACTCACGTGGTCAGTACTGCCATCGTCGTCGAGCGGCAGGAAGACGGCCACGCCTACCCAGTCCAGCGCCCAGTCTACTTCGTCAGCGAGGTCCTATCAGAGTCCAAGGCACGCTATCAGCCTGTGCAGAAGCTCCTGTACGCAGTACTCATCACCTCGCGGAAGCTACGACACTACTTCCAGGAGTACTCGATCTCCGTCGTCACCGACTACCCGCTCGGCGACATCCTGCGGAACCAAGATGCTACTGGAAGAATCTCCAAGTGGGCAGTCGAGCTCGGCGCCCTCACCATCGACTTCAAGCCACGCACAGCCATCAAGTCGCAGGCGCTAGTCGACTTCATGGCGGAGTGGCGGGAGAACCAGCTACCTACTCCAACCGTGCGACCAGAGCATTGGGTGATGTACTTCGACGGCTCACTCAACCTCGAGGGCGCAGGTGCAGGGGTACTCCTGATCTCTCCAACGGGCGAACAACTCAAGTACGTCCTGCAGATCTTCTGGAAGGTCTCAAACAACGAAGCCGAGTACGAAGCTCTCCTACATGGGCTCCGCCTCGCGGCTTCACTGGGCATCAAGCGGCTACTAGTCTACGGCGACTCCGCAGTGGTCATCAACCAAGTCAACAAGTCCTGGGACCGCAACAAGGAGAACATGGACGCCTACTGCCTCGAAGTCCGCAAGCTCGAGAACAAGTTCTACGGTCTCGAGTTCCACCACATCGTCTGCGACAACAACGTCGCAGCGGACGTTCTCTCGAAGCTTGGATCTACCCGCGCTCAAGTACCAGCGGGTGTCTTCGTTCACGAGCTTCACGCGCCATCCATCCCGGAGCCAGCGCCACCGACCACTGTCCCAGCGCACCCACCAGCTGGACAGGAGGTCATGATGATCGACGTGGACTGGAGGCAACCCTTCATCGACTACCTCAGCGAGCAGAAGGTTCCCTCGGACAAGAACTCGGCTGAGCAGCTCATCCGCCGCGCCAAGTCCTACGTCCTCGTCAGAGACAAGCTTTACAAGTGGGGCGCATCTTCTGGAGTACTCATGAAGTGCATCCCTTGGCAAGAAGGCAAGGACATCTTGGAGGAGATCCACAAGGGTGTCTGCGGCAACCACGCGTCCTCCCACACGCTGGTCAGCAAGGCCTTCCGGCGAGCTTTCTACTGGCCCACTGCCCTAGGCGACACTGAAGAACTCGTCAGACGGTGCCAAGGATGCCAGTACATCGCCAAGCAGCAACACGTCCCTGCCTACAAGCTAGTCACCATACCGCCAACCTGGCCCTTCGCCTGCTGGGGGCTCGACATGATTGGGCCACTGCCAACTGCGCCAGGTGGTTTCAACAGAGTATTGGTGGCCATTGACAAGTTCACCAAGTGGATCGAGGTCAAGCCGGTCACATGCCCCAAGGCTGACAGAGTACTCGACTTCCTGGATGAACTCGTGCATCGCTATAGACTACCCCACCGCATCATCACAGACCTAGGCTCCAACTTCCACAACCACCAGTTCTGGGAGTACTGCGAGAACAGCGGGATCGACGTCCGATACGTCTCAGTTGCCCATCCTCGGGCCAACGGACAAGTCGAGCGCGCCAACGGGATGGTGCTCGACGCTCTCAAGAAGTGGCTACACGATGCTGCTAACTCCAAAGGAGGCAAATGGATCAAGGAACTACCCAACGCACTCTGGGGGCTACGCACTCAGCCCTCCAAGCCAACGGGGCAATCCTCTTACTTCCTGGTCTATGGCTCCGAAGCAATCCTACCTGTCGATGTCATATGGAACTCACCAGCAGTGGAGCATTACAACGAAGGCGTCTCCGAAGACAGCAGACGAGTTGACATCGACAGCCTCGAAGAAGCTCGCTGCGCCGCCCTCGTCCAATCAGCAAGGTACCTGGAGGGTATCCGACGCTACCACGATTGCAACGTTAAGGAACGCTCCTTCAACGTTGGTGATCTCGTCCTCCGTCGTATCTAGAACACGAAAGGACTACACAAGCTCAGCTCCCCCTGGGAAGGTCCCTTCACCGTGGCAAAGGTGACCGGGCCGGCTCCTACCGCCTCCGTACACTTGAAGGCGAAGACATCAACAACTCGTGGAACGTCGACCAGCTCGTCGGTTCTACGCCTAGTCTACACGACTACTCCGGGTTCAAGTCTACACGACTGCATCAACACCCCTCCGCCGTAAGCGGCCTCCGGGTCCTGGCTCCAGTCTCCGGACTTCTCCTCTCCAAGATCCAGCCCGCGCGGCTACCTACGGATCCTGGGCTGCGACGAGCGACAAAGGACTCTAGCAGCGGTCTACTAAGAGACCATGTACTCCAAGATCCAGCCTACACGGCTACTTACGGATCTACTGCTACCCGCCCTAGCACCACTTAGTTGTAAGCAGCCTCCGGGTCCAGGCGACTACTCTGTAACTATGGCCCTGGCCATCCAGGTGTACTTCTTCAGTAATAAAGTTTGATCGATTATCAACTTCTTTACTGTCTAGTTCCCTCAACGGGACTACTGCCGAGTACGACTACTCGCATCATCTCCACGATGGGGCTCCGCACTCTAAGATCGCGACTACGAGTACTCATTGATGGAACTTTTCTTTCATTAACACTTAAGCAATTCCATTACAATTGTTTTTGTACAACTTTGGCCATGAGCTAACTATTACAGGGCTACTGGAGATTAAGCTTATCGGCTACTTGCTCCGCGATGGGCGCCATCTCGCTCCCGGCGGCTACGCGTCTTGCTCATCCGTACGCTTGGCGGCTACCCGCCGGCCGACTAATTCCACCGGTGCCTTCGGGAAGTAGGACTTCATGAAGGCCAAGACTTGCTTCGGGATTGACCTCGCCATATGCTTCACATAAGCCGCCCCCGGCCGGGGGCTTCCCCCGAGGCGATCCACGAGCGGAGAGATCTTGGGGCCGCCGGATGAGGCACCAAGAGCCTTGCGATCGGCGGCCGCAGCCTTCCTCAAGATCCTTCGGTGCCGGGCCGCGAGCGCCTCGCAATCTTCATTCAACTTCTGCAACGATTTGTAGCAGTTGACGAGATCGCGGTCAGAAGCAATCCGAAGCTCCATGTGCTTCTCGCACTCGAAGGCAAGTTCTTTATAGTCGAGCTCGAGTACCTGGCAGGCCTCCTGCTCCCGGTAGAAGAGGTTTTTCATATCTGTCTCGGAGGTCCTCAACTGCTCCACCCGGCTCTCAAGCTCTGCAAGACAACAAGGCGCAGCGGGTCAGACTACCTCTCGACCTCCAACAACTACCCAACAAGTCAAGCGGCGTACCTTTGTTCTTGTTGCGGAGTGTCTTGTTCTTCCGCACCAAGTCGTCGCCCTTTGCCTGCAACTCCTGGACAACATTATGATACTTGGCAAAAGCGGCGTCGAGCTTGGACTGCATGGCGGCCGCGTGCTTCCGTGACTTCAAAAGCTGATCTTCTAGTGCCTCAGCCCGGAGCACCGTGTCGCCGAAGCCTTGCAACATGCTAGACTTCTCGCGGGACATCTCCGCGACGTCCTGCACAGACAACACATGTCAATGAGTACTCAACAACAAAGGATTGACTACTCAAGAGTTCAGACTACTCACCTTCATCCATTGTTCTGCCTGGCGGATCACCTCCAGATGCCTGGCTACCGTCGCCGAGTCCACCAAGTCATCAGCCAGCAGCTCCACTCCGCCACGACTACTCGTGGCAGTTTCCATCATTGGCGCAGAGCGGATGGGCTCTGCGTCCTGGATTTCTGGAGAACGGACCACTACTTCCAGAGCAGCCTCTGGCGGCACAGCGGCCTCCTCTCCTCCGGTGGCCACGGCGATCTCCTCGGCGGCCTCCTCCATTGGCTCGAGGGCTCCCTCAGCAGCCTCCGGCGCCTGTGGTGTAGACTTCTGCATGGGCACCGCGGCAGGGATGTTGCTCCCTTCGGCCTCGATCCCTAACAGGTGGTCAAGTTCATCAGCAACTACGACTACTCTATGGGGAATACCAAAGCCTCAGCAGAACACTTACCCTCGATCACGCTGGCCTCGGGCAACGCAGCTCCAGCAGCCGGCGCTTCTGACTCTGCCTGAGGGGCTGGGGTAGACTCCTCGGCGGGCGGCACGACTTCTTCCTCCGCCACCATCGTGGAGGGCTCATCCCCCTCCCAGGATAGGTCTGTTGATCTCCTGCAGAAGCATACAAAATTGGTTGTCATTCAAGCTCGACTACTACACCAAGTACTACTCGGGAAGGCTCAGCACTTACAGACTTGACCGGACTATCGTCAGGGCCGGGGCACCGAGGATGCTGGCAATGTCTACCAGTCCACCCTCGGCGGGCGCTTCCTCTTGCGCCTCTACAGCCGCCCGCCTCCTCTACGACAACGGTAGCCGGTGCGGCGCCCTCCTGCGCTCCTGCGGCCACCACCTCTTCGACGGCGGGGGATGCGCGTTCCGTGCTCTCTTGATGAGCAGGGGGCTGGCGCTCCAACTGCTCTATGAGTTCTTCAATAGTGGGGGCTGGGCTACGACTCCCAGCTGGCTCCCCCACTGTGTCCCACTCGCCTTCGTCGCCCTCCTCGACGGGCTCCGTCGGCGGCACCTCCTGCATATAAGGAAGATCAGTCATCAGCAAGTGAACTCGCACGACGGGTACTCGACTACACTAGTCAAGACATCTTACCTCTTGAGGAGTGGTCTCTGAGACCTTCAGCTTCTTTGTCACCCGCTTGCGGGCGGGGTTGCGAGGCTTCCGTGGCGGCGCAGCCAGACTAGCCTCCAGGCTAGCCGGCGGATCTTGCACAAGGGGTACATGAGGCAAGCCGGGACGGCTAAACCTCGACCGCAGCTGGAAGCGGTCTTGCAACGTCTCCTCGTCGCCGTCCTCCTTGGACGTGTCCTCTACGATGACGGTGTCATCGCCTTCGCCGACTTTCCGCCGCTCCTTGGCCTTGGTCTTTCCTGCCTCCGAGATCTCGATTCCTTGAGGAGGCGGCTGCGGCTCGGAGACGAACCTCTTCAAGTCGTCCTGCAAGGCACAAGAAATCAACGCGACTACTCACAAGCAATGACTACTCGACTAGGGGGTACGGCTACTTACCTCCTTTGGCGGGCGCGTGGCGGAGTACTCCTGGACGGGGCACGCCGTGTACGGCGGCATGTCCTTGAAGATGCGCGTCAGCCTCTCGATGATGTCGTCGTCGTCCATCTCGCCTCCGGGCATCCGCGACGTGTCGTCGTCGCCGGCGTACTCGAAGCCCAGGGTGTCGCGGGCCATCAGTGGATCGCACCCTTCGCTTCATAAAGGCGAAGGCCACGTGCTCGGCCCTCGGTCCGGCTTCTCTCGAGCACCTTGATGCGTGCCGGTAACTCGAGGAGCCGGATCCCCTCCTCCGCATCGTGGGCTCCGTGTTCCACCAGTCCCGGTGCATGGGTTGCCTTCCGCTCGGCTTCGGCAAGCCGGGGTGGTGGTTCGTGACGTAGAACCACCTCGCCTTCCAATCCTGGTTGGAGTCGATGGGCTTGTATGCGAGGTACTGCTCGGCGGCGTCCTCCCTCATCTGGATGTTGGCTCCGCCTACTACTCGAGGGTTGCTAGCGCTCGGCTGTGGCTTCACCCGGAAAAACTTCTGGAACAGGATCCAGTGGGGCTTGATCCCCAGGAACGCTTCGCAAAAGTGAATGAAGACGGCGGTATGGAATATACCGTTGGGGTTGAGATTGACGTACTCGACGTCGTAGTACCCGAGAAGACCCTTGAAGAAGTCGCTTGCAGGCAGTGCGAGTCCGCGCTCCGTGAAGCGCACGAACATCAGAATTTTATCCTCGCTCTTCTCCATGGGGTACGGGTCCCCGGCGGCGGCCCTCCAACTGTCCATCTCCTTCTCGCGGATGAACCCGCTGTTGAGGAGGGCCAGCAGATCCTCCGTCTTCGTCTTCGACTTTTTCCACTGGCGGCTTGGATCTGGCCGCGGTGGAGACATCGGTGGCGCTGCTCCCGTGGCAGCAGTGGTGGCCTCGTCACGGCCCCTCTTCTTCCCGGCGGCCTTCGTAGACTTGGACGGTGAAGACTTCATTCTCCAAGTACACGGCATCTTCACGCGCATTCGCTCGGGGGCTACCCTGGAAGCTCTGGGTGGCGGCACACTTGGATCTACTGCGGCGGCGGCGTGCGCTGGGAGTGGATCTGGCTCAGATCTATTTGAAATGGCTACAGCAGTGATGGGTGGAAAACCCTAAGGGTTTTGGTCTCTATTTATAAGCCAAAACGGCCCTCCAACGGCCGGACGGGTGAGTCCGCGCTCGGCTGACTCAGCGGCCGCGCGTGACTCTTCGCATTCTACTAGTCGACGCACCTCACTTCGGGGGCTCGGCTACTTCTACTCGACTACCTAGGAAGCGACAAGACTCAGGAGCATCTCAGGACACATTCTTCAAGATGACCCTTCAATACGAGAGGAAGTACTCGACTCAAGGCTCGGGGGCTCTGTGCCACGTGTCCTTCAGTTTTTTCTCTCCGGATTTTACGGGATTTTCTTGCTAGACTTCAGATGGACCCTCAGCCAGAGCCTACGGCTCAACCTAAGGCTCGGGGGCTACTCCATATGGAGTGCGATTTTGCAATCGCACTTCCATATCAGCTTCTGCTTCAAGACAAGGCGGGCATTCTTTGAAGACCTTCGAGGGCAGCACTCGAGGACGCTTGGGACTACTCGAGAAGACTTCAAGATTGCTCAAACATCAGCTGGAGTACATTCCAGCCTCGGGATGCTTCGACTACTCTTGAGGACTTTTGACTTGTAGTACTCTGGGACGCCTGAGGACTACTCGTTAAGGCCGTCAAGACTACTTGAAGCTATCCTTCTCGACTACAAAGTACTCGGGGGGCTCGTCGTATGGACCTCCACCGGGCCCACTACCTCGGTGGGTACCGGGACCGACTACTCGGTGGGCCTCCGGGACTACCGGCTTGCGCTACACGGCACCCGATGGCGTGGAGCACAAGGACTACGAGAGGAGAAGTACTCGGTTAGGAAGGCCGTACATGTCCCGCACCGTATGGAAGACTCCTAGACGTACTCGACTAGTACTCTCTCCCTACTCCGACTTGTAACCCTGCCTCCCGGACTATATAAGGCGAGGCAGGGACCCATCTCTAGCATCTTATCCAATCCACGGCGCACTATTACACCATCTTGTAATCGTGCCCAATCCATTCAGAGCTACGCAGCATACAGAACGTAGGGTATTATGCACCTCGAGGCCCGAACCTGTCTAAATTGTGTGCCACGTGTCTCTTCCTTCGAGTTACCGATCTCGGCGAGGCCACATTCATCTACTTCGGGTACTCCCCTTAGTAGGTTGCCGGTCTAAAACACCGACACGTGGACCGCGCCGTGGTCCACGGTCCACAGGTCCATGGTGCACTGGTCACTTAAAGCGAAGGGGTACGCGATCAACACCGTCCGGATCAGATCCAACGATGCATGTCACCCGCACGCGATGGAGCGGGGGCGGTGACGCCGAAGGCGCGGTGTGCGGCGGCGGACCGCTGGAGCATCACCGGAGAAGGCGGCCCGGGGCTACAAGGCACCATTTGCGATGCGGTTTGAACAAGGAGAAAGAGGAGGCCGGCGCGAAGCTCACTAGTGGCTCGTTAACGGCGGTGGGGCGGTGTAGACGACGTGTGGCGATGAGGGGCGGTCGGGATCATGGGTGCCCACCGGGGAGGGGGTTGCGGCCTCGGCTGTGTGCCTTCGAGGGAGGGGACGGCGTCCTGGGGGTCCTGCGAGTGCAAAGGAGAGGAAGGAGGGTGAGGTCGGGACCGACGGTACTAGAAAAATGGCGGCGGCGGAGCGCTTCACCTCGGCGGCGGTGGCGCTTGCACGGAGGAGAAGAAGTACGGGCGAGGCGAAAGGAGTGGAAAGGGATGCGCGAGGGGCTCAGGCACCACTCTTATAGCGCAATGGAGGGAGAGGGGACGCCGGCCGGAGAGGCGGTGGCCATCAATGGCCATGAGGCCGGCCGGTCATCGATTGCAATCAAGGAGAGGCCTTGATTAGGGGTAACGTGCGGATTTAAAGGTGAGAGAGTAAATGGAGGGCTTCACAGCGCCTTGGTAGCTGGCTTGAAGGAGGGGAAGAAGGGGAAGAGGTGAATCAGCCGGGGAATCGGCCGGCGGCGGGGTTGCTGTGCGAGGCAGAGGAGGGGACCGGCTGGAAGAAGGGGACGGCTGACGAGCGGGCCCGGCCAGTCAGTGAGAAAAGAGAGGGGCGGTGGAAGTGCGCCGGCGCGGGGATGCTGGGCTGGAATAGGAAGTGGGCCAGCGGAGGTGAGGTTGGGCTGCGGGGGAGAGGCGAGCTGGGCCGCGGGTTAGAAAAAGGAAAAGGGAGGGAAAGAAAGTTTGGGGAGGTTTTTCTTTTAAACTTTTTTTTTCAAACCTCTTTTTTTTAAATCCTTTTGCAAACTTTTAAAACTTCCAAACTCCTTTCAAACTTTCAAACTGAATTATAAACACTTTAAAAGTTTTCAAGATTAAAATCATTTTAAAAAACTTTTAGAACTTCACACAAACACATGTAAACAATGCAAACAAAATATGATGCACATACACTTGTTGCTTCTAAAATTATTCAAAAGTGACATTTAAATATTTTAGAGCATAATTTATTTGATAATTTATTACTCCTTAAAAAACAAAAACTAAAACACCATGTTGCTTACATTAATTTAGTGATGGAAAATTAGGGTGTCACAAATCTACCCCCCTTAAAAAGAATCTCATCTCGAGATTCGGAGAGATTGGAAAAGAAACTAAGAGTACACTTCTATAATATCGTCTTGCATGCTGAGTTCTCCTAGAGTCATAGCTTCTTCTCTTGCTTTCCTTCATCTTGATTCTCATTTCCTTCTTTCTTGGACGGGGTGGTAGCCACAACTTCAATCTTATCTCCTTGCGGGCTGGTTAAGAGTACTGACTTCTTGGCACACAGAATTATTCCATCACATTTGCCTAACCAATCCATTCCAAGTATCACATCTATTCCACTAGATGTAAGAACTACTAGATCAGCTTGAAAATCTATTCCCCTGAGTTTAAGATTGACTTGTGGACATATATAAGTGGATTTCATTTCACCGTTCGGGGAACTAATCAGCAAATGTGTCTTCATAGAACTCATAGGTATATCATGCTTTACCACGAATTGTTCAGTGATGAAAGAATGCGATGCCCCAGAATCAAATAAAACTGTTGCTGGTACAGAGTTGACAGAGAACGTACCCATCACAACACCTGGAGCGTCTTGAGCCTGTTCAGTCGTCACATGATTCACTCTTCCACGTGCGTAGTTCTGTCGGCCTCTATTACCTCGATAAGTAGAATTCCCAATACGAGCTTGTGATAACGGTTGTCCAAATCTCTGACCAATATCTTTCTGAGGAGTCTGCACATTGCGCTTAGAACAAATGTTGGCATAATGTCCCAATTCTCCACAATTGAAACAACCATTAGGACGAACCGGGGAATTACTTCTCACTGGTGCTTCTGATCGATCTTGATGATGACTTGGAGCATGTGGTGTCTGCTGTCTAGAATGCTGAGGTTGTTGAGTTGAGTGCTGCAACTATAAATTCTGAGTATAATTTCCACTTTATCCACAAGAGTAAAACTGAGAATTCTGAGATGAGTTGAAGCGAGGGCGTGTGTTGCTGGGCTATCCATGAGACTTGAACTTGCACTTCTGTTCACCAAGTTCCATTCGTTTATTCTCCAAACCTATAGCTTTGTTTAGCAACATCTGAAAGTTGGGGAATGTATGGCTGCGGTCCGATAGTTGAGTGGTCCAACCAATCCATCCAAGAATCTTTCCTCGTCTCTTGGGATCGGTGTTGACTTCATCGAGAGCATACCGGGACAAAAGAGTGAACTTGTCGAGATACTCGAAATGAGACATGTTTCCCTGCTTCAGTGCAAGAAACTCCTTCTACTTTAGCTTTATCACTCCCGAAGGAATATGATATGTACGGAAGTTATCTCTGAATTCCTGCCAAGTAATATTGTTTCTATTAGGATGTGCAGTCGAATATGCATCCCACCAATCAGCAGCTTGCCCTGTCAATCTTCCTGCAGCATAAAGGACCATCTCTTGGTCGGTGCACTGAACAATCTCAAGTTTCTTGGTTACCGTCTTCAACCAGTCATCGGCATCCAAAGGATCAGAGGAGTGGGAATAGGCAGGAGGGTGGTGGCTCATAAATTCCTTATGCTTGTCCCTTGGCTGTGGCGGAGGTGGAGGAGGGGGTGCTGGTTGGTTCTGTTGAGCTTGTAGGTTTTGGATGGTGGCAGTGAGGTTTTGAAGTAGCTGGGTTTGAGCGGCAAAGAACTGTTGCATTGCGGGATCCATTTGGTTAAGTAGTGGGGGTGGTGCTTGATTCTACTAATTAGCAATATGAGTACGAACAATAGATGGAACGTCTTGATCTTCTCCTGACCTGGTTTGTACCATTTGATTGTTAGAGAGCAAGTTATTTCCGACAAGAAGATGATGCATGAGAATATGGACTCGAAAAGATGAAGCGGCGTGAATTTCAAATCTAAGACAAATTCTGTTGATCTCAATAAATCAGTTGTAACTCTCTGTACCATTATCCAAAAATCATGAAACTGTACCAGGATATGATGTGCAAAATTATGAAACTAATCCAACTGGAATCACCTCAATCGGAGATCTACAACTCGAGATAAAATTCAAACAGTGCAGCTATGTCAGCAGAAATTACAGATTCTGATAGACTCAATTCTTTGTGCATAACTCTCAGAATACATACTGTATGGTATTGAATTTTTGACAGAAAATCATCCTCAAAATTTGTGAACTAACCCAACTGGTTTTGTATCAAACGGAGTTCTGTAGCTCGAGATATGATTAAAACATTGCTGCTATGTCAAATAACTACGAGAACGGATTTGCATCATTCCAAACTTGCATGAGAGATAAAATAGAAGACATCAAGATTGGGACCCCAAACTATCTTATTAACCTAACAATTTATTTCTTGTTGCATTTGTGGCCATCACTCCACAATACAACTCACACAAGCAAAGATCCAAATCAATCATGTGTTCAAACAACAAACATTAGCACAACGATCGTCCTCACAGAAACGTTTCTATCGAAGTTTGATAAGTGGTAGGTAAACTAAGAACTTATATTAGACGATCTCGGTGGTGAAGATTCAGCTGATAGCACAAGAACCGAACTCAGAATAGATCAAAACAAAACGATGTGTTTTAACAAGAAGACAAAGATTAAATTAGATTTTATATGTAAAATAAGTCAATTTTTGAAGGATGACAGGCTTTCTAGAACATGAATCCTTACTTTTCGACCATTTCTAACTTAAGGCTACGTCCTACAGTCAATACTGCTCTGATACCACTTTGTCACACCTGATTTTCCGAAGAAAACCAAATGCATCTCATATGTGCGCCAGAATCAAGTTTACACACATATGATAGACGTCATGAGTGAAATATCAATAAACAGCAATAAAAACGTACAAGAGTTAAACCATTACATTATCTCTTTATTACACTCAGATGTTAGACTCGAAGGTCTTTGCAATGATCAAACGATAACTATGAAGACGTAACTCCATCTTCATCTTCCACAGGCATCTGACTGGAGGCACGCAAGCCTCAGAACTCCTCGTAGTCGCTGAAGTACTCTTTTCCAGTGTTCTCCTCTGAACAGTGGGTAAGCAAGGGTGAGCACACTTATGGTTGGAGCTCAGCAAGTGGGGGAAGATGCAAGGCTATCAAGGACAGGCTAAAGTTTGCTGCGGTTAGCATTTTAATGTTGGTCAATTTTTTATTAGCAAGCACCTATTTACTAGATGTAAGTTTATACCAACCCACTTAAGCATTTAGGAAAGCATCTCCTCTCAAAAACCCACAAGAAACCACGGTTTAATTGCATCTTCCAGTTTATTAATCATGTGAGGGTCCAGGCCGCTCTTGACTGTGAGCACGGCTGATCGATCA
The DNA here is from genome assembly GCA_947561735.1 of Cenchrus americanus. Taxonomy (NCBI): domain Eukaryota; kingdom Viridiplantae; phylum Streptophyta; class Magnoliopsida; order Poales; family Poaceae; genus Cenchrus; species Cenchrus americanus. The sequence goes on from OX387241.1 coordinate 252,553,055, forward strand.
GTTTCCACTCTGCAGAGGTTGTACACTTTACCCACAGTTCGTGTAAAAGTTCCGAAGAACTTTGAACCCAACCACGCATGTGTTGATCAGACACAGTACCACACTACCGAGGTGTGGCTGCATAGGGACGCTACGAAGCCTTTACAAAGATATGCAGAAGACCAACAACCCGCGACAAGCATACAGCGGCGGAGCAGACCATAACCCTCCCTAGTGGTCAGCACCTTAGCAAAGGCTGCTACCCCAAAAGAACCGGGCTATACTCCTTCAACTCTAGCCCCCTGTGCTCCTTTCGGATAAGGCTGTCAGATAATTCCACACACCTAATTAATTGGCTAAGCCAGAGCCATGTGGACTATGGTTGCACTGTTTTTCCTGGGTGGTTCTCCATGTTCCGATTAAACCATATGATCTTGTTATTAACCATAAGCACACACATATATATCACCCAAGTTATCATGATCAACATTCATCATATTGTAAAAGATTCATTTGAACCATCCCAAGTTATAGCAACTAAGCATTTCTACCCAAAACATTTATTTAAAAGGGTTGTCCAAGGTAATAGGGATAAAATTCTAGTCATGTCCTTAAAAAGGTGATTTTCCCATCAAATTTATGCATAGCAACATTTAAATGTAAACTTAGTTATCATGCAAGTTGTGTGGGACAAAAATAGAATATGCAGGGGGAGAAGTCCACTTGCCTTCCTTGCTTAAACACTGGGGTTCTTCTTCTTCAAACACTTGCTCTTGATCCACTCCAACTGGCTGCTCACTTGAAACCGGCACGATGTCTACGAGCACACAAGAAAGCATACAATAAACAAAACAATACACCAAGCATGAAAAGCTTAAAGAGAAGACAAGGGTTGGCTCTAGGAACGCGAACACAAAAGCACTAGGAACTATCGGAAGCTTTGGATGATCACAAACAAGAGCTAGTTATGTGCTTGGTATATTTTAATTAAATAAAGTCATGTGTATAGGTTATTTCAAAGAAATACCTTATTAATAATTAAGCGAGTTATATTTGTATTTAAAAGACGATGTAAGCCTAGTTCAATTTTATTTATAAGTATTCAAGTTTAACTTATGCAAATTAAACATTTTAATTCAAAAGAAGCATGTAAAGCATCTAAACATGTAACTTTATATTTCGAGTTATTCTAATCAAATTACAACTTAAAAACACATTTATATTCATATTAATCAAATTAACAATTTAATTAAGAAAACTCGAGATAAACCTATATTGCTTTTATATAGGAAGCAAATTGCATAAACATTACTCAAATTAAGTTTGATTATAAAAACCGAGGTACACATCTAATTAGCTTTTAATTATAAGAAACATTTAACTAGTATTAAGTATATTAACTTTCTTATGAAAACACGTGTTGAACTCTAGCTAGATTTTAATTAGAAAAAGCATGCATAATAAGATTTAATCATATTTAACATTTAAATAAATTATAAAACAAAGATTATGTACAACATTGGTCCTATCACGTAGTTTTAGTTGATATGAGCCTAACGCAAATTGAAATGGTGGAAACGGAGCTAAAACGCACAAGATACGTCCAAAACAAGGTTCCAAAATTGACGGGCTTGAAAAGACGGTCGCGTGGACACCAAGAACGCTTAAAACGGAGCTAGGACGGAAAAGATATGGCTAAAACAGGGTTCATGGGCTTTTCTGTGAAGAAATTGGGTTTCCAGGGGCTTAACTACAAGAAACCAGGGGATAAAACATAATTACACATATAAACTGAAGGTTTATAGTGTAAAAGATCAAGGATGGACCTCTGATGGGAGGAACTAAAAAGGACAGGGGCTTAAACGAAGAAAACAGGACCTAACTGGAGAGATTCTTATAGGTGGAAGGGTATTGTTGTGATATTGGAAACTTCAGGGTTCTTTTTGCAAAAAGGCAGAGGCCGGCCCTGAGTTGACCGTTACGGTCTCTGTTGACTTGGGCGGGGCGCGGATCTGGACCGTCTGCTGCGGATCCGACGGGCAACGTGATGTGCGGGAGGGAGGGCGGCGGCGGCTCTGATGACCAGGGCTGGGGCTGATTCGCGCCGCTGATCGTGCGATGGACGGCTGCCGTGGTCGTGGACCGCGCTGTGGTCCACGGTCCACAGGTCCATGGTGCACCGGTCACTTAAAGCGAAGGGGTACGCGATCAGCACCGTCCGGATCAGATCCAACGATGCACGTCGCCCGCACGCGATGGAGTGGCGGCGGTGACGCCGAAGGCGCGGTGTGCGGCGGCGGACCGCTGGAGCATCGCCGGAGAAGGCGCCCCGGGCTACAGGGCACCATTTGCGACGCGGTTTGTACAAGGAGAAAGAGGAGGACGGCGCGAAGCTCACCAGTGGCTCGTTGACGGCGGTGGGGCGGTGTAGACGACGTGCGGCGATGAGGGGCGGTCGGGATCACGGGTGCCCGCCGGGGAGGGGGTTGCGGCCTCGGTTGCGTGCCTTCGAGGGAGGGGACGGCATCCTGGGGGTCCTGCGAGTGCAAAGGAGAGGAAGGAGGGTGAGGTCGGGACCGACGGCGCTAGAAAAACGGCGGCGGCGGAGCGCTTCACCTCGGCGGCGGCGGCGCTTGCACGGAGGAGAAGAAGTGCGGGCGAGGCGAAAGGAGTGGAAAGGGATGCGCGAGGGGCTCAAGCACCGCTCTTATAGCGCAAGGGAGGGAGAGGGGACGCTGGCCGGAGAGGCGGTGGCCATCAATGGCCATGAGGCCGGCCGGTTATCGATTGCAATCAAGGAGAGGCCTTGATTAGGGGTAACGTGCGGATTTAAAGGTGAGAGAGTAAATGGAGGGCTTCACCGCGCCTTGATAGTTGGCTTGAAGGAGGGGAAGAAGGGGAAGGGATGGATAAGCCGGGGAATCGATCGGCGGCGGGGTTGTTGTGCGAGGCAGAGGAGGGGACCGGCTGGAAGAAGGGGACGGCTGACGAGCGGGCCCGGCCAGTCAGTGAGAAAAGAGAGGGGAGGTGGAAGTGGGCCAGCGCGGGGATGCTGGGCTGGAATAGGAAGTGGGCCTGCGGAGATGAGGTTGGGCTGCGGTGGAGAGGCGAGCTGGGCCGCGGGTTAGAAAAAGGAAAAGGGAGGGAAAGAGAGTTTGGGGAGGTTTTTCTTTTAAACTTTTTTCAAACCTTTTTTTCTTTTTTAAAAAAAACCTTTTGCAAACTTTTAAAACTTCCAAACTCCTTTCAAACTTTCAAACTAAATTATAAATACTTTAAAAGTTTTCAAGATTAAAATCAGTTAAAAAAAACTTTTAGAACTTCACACAAACACATGTAAACAATGCAAACAAAGTATTATGCACATACACTTGTTGCTTCTAAAATTATTCAAAAGTGACATTTAAATATTTTAGAGCATAATTTATTTGATAATTTATTACTCCTTATAAAAACAAAAACTAAAACACCATGTTGCTTACATTAATTTAGTGATGGAAAATTAGGGTGTCACAAGGAGTGAGAGCATTTCACTGTTGGCCGCGTCATCCACGATTTTATCTACCATTTCTAAGGGAAAATCGTCCTTATTGCATGCTTTGTTCAAATCTGTGAAGTCTACACACATTCTCCATTTTCCATTTTTCTTCTTCACTGGTGCAGTGTTGGCCAGCCAGACTCGATATTTTACTTCTTTGATCACTTTCGCGTCTTGTAGTCTCTGCACTTCAACTTCAACTGATTTTGCCTTTTCCTCAGACATCTTCTGAAGTTTCTGCTTTTTCGACACTATTTTTTCATCTGTTTCCAGGGTGCGTTCGATGATGTCCCTGTCGACGCCTTGCAAATCTTTGGCTGACCAGGCGAAAACATCTTTGTTCTTGTTCAAGAATTGTATAAGCTATTTCTCTTCTTCGGGATTGAGGTGAGCCCCAATTGTGACTGCTCTATCAGGCATATCATCTAGGTACACTTTCTTGGTTTCACTGTCAGCCGCTATCTCGATTTTTTTCTTTATCTCGCTTGGCTTCCACGTAAGGCTCTTTCCTTTCTTCAGTTGACTTTAGCTGATACACGTTGGTTTGACCTGGGGTATGGCCCTTTTCTATGTTTCGAGCCTCTTGCTGATCGCCAAACACAGTGATAACCCCTTCGGGTGCTAGTATTTTCATACACAAGAATTGTTGTCTTATGACTGCATCGAATTTGTTCATGAAACCTCTGCCGAAAATCGCGAGATATCGGTGATAGATGTCAACTACATCAAAAGTTAGAGTTTCTGTTCTGGCGTTGTCAAGATCTCCGAAAGATACAGGAAGTGATACTTTTCCAACTGGTTTGATTGGCTTTCCTTCGAAACCCTGCAATGGATACTCTGGTGGATGCAAATGTGCTGGCTCAGGTTCATTTTCTCGAAAGTTTTCAAGAATAAGATGTCTGCCGAGCTTCCATTGTCTACCAAGATCTTTCGATAACCCATCCAGCTATATTCACTTCGATTACCATGGCATCATTATGATTCGTGGATTTCAATTTGAAATCCTCTTCAGTGAAAGTGATTGGCAACTTGGCCCATTCTGGTCGCGCAGCTGGACCGTCGTTGATGATGGTGTTCACAGATCTGAAATAGTTGTTTCTTTGTTTCTTGGTTTCAAATTCCATGGTCGACCCTCTTGTGATTGGCATAATTATTCCGAAAGATGGCAAGGCTTTCGAGTTCTGAGGTCTTGAACTTGATTCTGGTCTTGACGAACTGTCAGGTGGTGGTGGCAATATTTCTCGGATTGGCTGCGGTTGTTGGATTGACTGAATTGCCTGCGACTGCGGGTAGAACTGCTGAGAAGGTTGCCAGGATGGTTGTGGTTGCTAAAATTGCTGCATTGCAACTGGATTTAGTTGAGAGTTCATGAATTGTGGTTGCCGGAAGTTCGGGCGAAGTTGTTCGGCATTGAGGAGGCGATGCTCATCATTGCCTTCTCTTACTGAATTCTGGCGATGTTCTTCTTGGTTTCTGGGCACCCTTCGGTGCTATGTCCTCTTCCGTGATACTGGCAGTAGAAGTACGGATCTCTTGGATTGTGGTTTCTGAGTTTCGAGGGTCCTCTTCCCCTTCCCCTGGGTGTAAATCCTCCTCTTGTACTTGGTCTGTTGTTCTAGTTGGACTGAGGATTTTCCACATTGTTGATGTTTCGCGGATTCTGGGACTAAGGTCTCCACGTCATTTCTCTATTGCCTTGTCGTGCTTCATTTCGTTCAGCTACTCTTCTGCGATGATCGTCATCGAACAAAATGTACTCTTCAAGTTCATGAAAAAGTTCATCAATTGTCTTGGGTTTGTTTCGTGTCAAATGTGAAGTTGTTGGTCCTAGAGTCAGACCCTTGATTAATATCTTGATCGTTGTTTTGTCATCCGCTTCGGGAATCTGGAATCTCTGCTGCATGAACCTTCTTACGAAGTTCCGTAATGGCTCCCTGTCTTTCTGTTTGCAGTTGTACAAGTCTGATGATTCGGCTGTGGTTTCATGAAATATCTGGAATGCCTGCATGAACTTCGTCTTAAGATCGACCCAGCTGCAGACTGAGTGTGGTTGTAGCAGAGAATACCAGTTCGGAACTAGACCTTCACAGGCAATGATGAATGATTTGGCCAGCACAACATCATTTCCTCCGGCTGAGTTTACTGCCGATTTGTACCTCATGAGGAATCGTCTGGAGTTTCCGAAACCATTGTATTTTGGTAGGGATACTGGTATGAACTTTGAAGGCCATGGTGCAGTTTGCAAGCCTATTGAGAGTGGTGATTCAAGATCCACAAATTGTGAGATTCCATTACCCGCGAAGACATTTTCTTTTGGTGTTCCTCTGTATAGACCAGAGTTTTGGTGTGGTGAGTCTTCCCACAGTGAACTGTTCTCTTGTTCTTGCATTTCTTTAATTTCTCTTTGTATTGTCTCAATTTGTTCTTTTGCTTGGTTAAGTTTTTCTAGCTTTTCAGATGCCTTTCTTTTTGCTTGCAGTTGGTTTGCAAATTTCTCTTTCTGTAACTGCTGTATTTTTTGCTGAACTCTTTCTAGTTCTTTGTCTATTGCCTCGTCGTCGTCATCATCATCATCATCATCATCATCATCATCATCATCATCATCATCATCATCATCATCATCATCATCATTGTTTTCATGAGTTTGTTGTTCCGCAAGTTGTTCTAGAGTGTGTGCTGTCTTTTCAGCTCTTGCTCTTTGGAGAGCCTCAAGTTTTGCTCTTCGTTCCTGGTTTGTGATGTTCGAAGGTTCAGAAGTGAGAGAGATTTCGTTGCCTTCGTCATGGTGGTGCTCTTCTTGATCGGTCTCAGCGGGAGTGTTCTTCTTCGATCTCTTTTGCGGTGGCATCTTGAGCTGTTTTTCGGCTGAAACACGGTGGGCGCCAATGTTGGGGGGGTCCGAAAATCAGATGAAGTCCCCGAACACAAGAGTCAAGAACACAAGTCACAAGAACTGCGAAAGGGAGACAAAGAATCTCCGAAAGCCTTTACTCGCCTCAAAAGTTGTGAACCCTTTTACACGTGCCCTCGCGTCCCCTTTTATAGGGAGACGAAGGGCTTTTACATTCCGAAAATACCCTCGAATCTAGGGAATATTCCTAGTGTGAACATGTACATGAATGTCTTTTACATCCCGTGATTTGCGGGGCTAATTTCATACATTTACAAGTCTACCACTAGTTCACATGCCAAACCCGGACTTTTGAGGTAACGTCTTTGACTTGACCTCCTTCTGATTCCCGAATCCTTCATCCATGACTCCCGAATTTCGAGGATCTGAACACATAATTTCGCAGGTTCGTGATTCCAGAGCTTCGCCAGACCTTGATTCCCGATTTTCGCGACTTCCTGATTCCAGACTTCCGCGACTTCCTGATTCTAGACTTTCGCGATTTCCTAATTCCAGACTTTCGTAAGAATCGCACATCATGAAACAAGTCGAAAGTCCTAATACAAGGGCCTAGTTCGGCCATCATTTTCGCGCTAGTTCAAAAACTTACGAAACACCCGAAACTCGTTAGGACTCTTTATTTCACCCATTTTTTCATAAATATAAACCTTTTTGAGTTTTTCCCCCAACGCCCTTTGTTAAGTTTCACTTCCCCCACATGCCCCTAAAAAGTTTACCCTCCCTCCCATGCCCTCCCCCAAACTTTCTTTTCCTCCAGTAGCCTTTCTGACGGAATGAGGGCAAACGGCGCCTAACGGAGGGGCGAAAAGTCGTTTTTGCCCCTCGGTTCATTGCTGGTTGTGGCGTTGTTTTTTTTTCTATTTTGCTGTTTGTGTTCTTTCTGTTGTGTAGCTTGGTTGGCACCTTTTTTTTCTTTTTTTCCTTTTTCGCTGTTTGTGATCTTTTTCTATTAAGCTACAAGCTTGGTTGTCACCTTTTTTTTATTTTTTTTCTTTTTTCCTCTTTGCGAAGCTCGGTTGTCACCACTTTTTTTTCTTTTTTCGTTGTTGTTTGCTGTTTCATTCTTTGTGAGCATTTAGCAAATTGCTCATATGAATAACAAATTGCACATATAATAGGAAGCCTCAATATTTTACTCGACAACATCAGGATAGGACAACAATATTTAATACATAGTTCCATAAACATAAGGACAACATTGTTCCATAACTATGTAACATAACACAACAACATTCTAAGAATACTCAAATTCTAACTCCATAGACTACAACTTGGGCTTCCATAACTTAGCTTCATTAGGCGACCAACTAGCAACTACTTAGGGGACTGTCTTTGAAAAAACAACAACCAAATTCATGGTTAACATAACAACAACCAAATAAGCTCGAATCAATGTGTGTGTACATATTAAAGTGCAACCACTTACATGATACAACGAGCGATCACATGTTGGCTCACAACCTTGTCGGGGCGATCGCGAAAGCGACGAGTCGGTGGAGTACCTTCCTTCTGAAGGAGGAGCCCTTCCTGCATCTTCATCTTCGACTGAAACATATAACAAGTTGCAATATCAGGGAGAACATATATATTAGGAAGAACATAGAGTATTGAGTGATATTCTTACGCCTGCAAATCATAGCGAAGGCCTCAGCTTCAACCTCAGGGTCCTCATTGGGCTCCTCATAGGACTCCTCATCTATCAATAATTTATGTAAATACAATGACCACCATATGAACATAGTGTAATGCAAGTCATAATAGTAACAATGCTAAATATTTGCCTCAGATTGAAGTACATAAAATTTCATGATGGCCATAAAACCATGAGACACGTCCAACCCAACCATCAAAGTTATCTTTGGTTGATAACAGTTGCGTTCGGTATGGACGTATCTCATGGTTCGATGACCATCATGACAAGTGGATGATATCATCATGAGTACTCCATCATGACAAGTTTGGGTGAGGGCATGTGAGGGAGGGTGAACTTTTTAAGGGCATGTGGGGGAAGTGGAACTTAGCAAAGGGCATGTGGTCGATAACGGTTGCATTGGGCATGGACGTATCACACGATTCGGTGACAATCATGATAATTTTTGTCGGGGACAGCCCTAGGGGTCCCCCCTAAACGGAGGGGAAATCCTCACTTAAAACCCACAACAAGGCCAAAACACAATTTGCCTAACCATGCGGGGAACGACCCACGCCGCAGGGGACTCCGACGGCCCATCCGGGCGGCCCTCTTAGAGATCCCCTCGAACGGGCTCCGCCTCGTTCGAGGATGCGTGCTCCCCTCGGGCGGGCACCGTCCCGTTCGAGGGGTAGCACTTCCCTCGAGCGGGCTCCGCCTCGCTCGAGGGCTCGCTCCTCCTCGAGCAGGTTCCGCCTCGCTCGAGGGTACGCCCCGCCCTCGGCCGGGGTCCGCCACGCTCGAGGGTGCCCCTCACGCGTGCGCCGGCCCCGTACACGGGCATTTAACGCCCGACGCCGGCGGGGACGGCGCCATCATGCGCCGGGGCTCGCGCCCGGTGCCGCCGCACCAACTCCCCGGGGAGGAGCCCATCCCCATCACCGTGGGGAGGGACGTGCGGCGCGGCCGGTGTCAGTCCCGTGACGCCGTGCGCCTGCTCCAGTACGGCTAACGCGCCGAGCCCTCGAAGGGGGGCCGGACGCACCCTCGATTCACTTTCTTGTGACCCTACAGGGTTAGGTGGAGGCGCTAGGCCGGTGGAGCACCATCCCTGCCACTGTAACAGCGTGGCCGCCATCCCCGCGCGTGCAGGCGCACGCCGGGCTCTGTGGCAACCACTCCAGCACTGTAAAGCGTGTTGGGAAGGGACGCCGTTCTACCTACTCCTGTACTCCGTACGGACCAACGTCAGCACCTCCCTCGAGCCTATCAGAGGACATCGCCACCATCCGCCGCCCTTCTACCCTCGAACCGCCACTGTTCGGGTACAAGGTAGGCCATGATGGCCGGATCACCGCTAAGATCGTCCGGACGGCCGCCCACTCTACGGCGTAGCACGTCGCACTTCTCCACGTAGCCAGATAGCGCGGCGCGCATGTAATTCGCCTCCCCCTTGATCTATAAAAGGGGGGCGAACCCCCAGCCGCGAGGGGACGACGGACGGACGAACCGAGCACACAACGCACCCCGTACTCATTCTCCAACTCCCCCACAATATCTTCGACCACTCCACTAGGGACTTGGAGGCCACGCCTCTTCTCCCGCCTTGCTTGTAGCAGCCCCACTACGAGCACCCCGGTCTTGAGCAATATAGTGCCTTGAGCACACCACCTGCTTGGACGTACGGCCCCCTCGGCGGGAACCGGGATAAACCCCGTGTCTCTTATTGCTTAGCATCGACCATTGAGGGATAGACCTCGGCGCTATCTCTTGGTTAGTGTCGGGACCATATTCCGCACCGACAATTTTAAATGATATCATCATAGGCAAGCAAGAAAGCATGAAAGTTTACAATGATGCTTGAAGTAACAATATTAATTTGCCTCGGATAAAGTAAAGTGGAGTTTATAATGGCCATGAAACCGTGAGAACGTCCATGCCCAGCCATCAAAGTCATCTCGTGGTGGATAACGATTGCATTGGGCATGGACGTTTCTCACGATTCGATGACAATCATAACAATTTTAAATGATATCATCATAGGCAAATAACGAGTTGCATAAGGACGAGCATACATAATAAAATGCCTCGGACCACAAGGCGCATAGGCGGACCACAAGCATCATAGGCAAATAACGGAAAATAACGAGCATACATAATGTTGCCTCGGACCACAACATCATAAGCACACCACAAGCGGCATATATAGCAAGCGAGCGGTCTCAAGTGGATCGAGCTCACCGAGGTGGACATTGGCCCGACGTGGCGCGGGGGCAATTCGATGGGGCGGCGGCGCCCGCGCCATCCATGTAGGGCAGCCACAGGCGAAGGAGCCATGCACGCGGGCCACGGTCGCCCCTGGAATGGCGGAGGCGGCGATATGCCATGGACATGGATGGCCAACACTAGATCCGTAGGAGGAGGCGGCGGTGGAGGAGCCATGGCCATGCACCGGAGGAGGCACATCCTCCACGCGGCGAGGAGCGAGCGGGGCCGAGCGGATCCCGCACGGCCTCGGCGTGCGGAGGCGATGCCGCGCACGATCCGTACGAGGAGGATGCGGAGGAGCCGGGGCGTGCGGAGGAGGAGGAGGAGGCGCATCCTCCACGCCGGCCGACAAGCATCGGGGGGACGGATCCATAGCGCCGACCGGGGGCGGCTTCGAGGCCTTTCGGACGGAATGAGGGCAAACGGCGCCCACGTGGAGGAGCCGGGGATACGGGGAGGCGGCGGGGAGACGGCGCGGCGGCGGGGAGGAAGCGGCCGCCCTAGATCTACGGTGGTGGCGCCACCCGCCCTCCCTCCCTCGATACATGCGGCGGCGCGGTGGAGGAGCCGGGCGCGGCGGAGGCGAGCACCGCCGGCCCGGTCGGGGGCGGCGGGGGAGGGGGACGACTCGACGGCGGCGCGGCACACGAGTGGGGGCGGGCGGCGGCGCAGCACACGAGTGGCGGCGGATAAGGACCAAATGGTAGGAGGAGTAGTAGTAGAAGAGAGCAGGGGTAGTATGGTCTTTTCACAGGGTCTGGCCCGCGTGTCAGGATGAGTTCGGCTGTTAACTATGGACGGAAGGCTACTGGAGGAAAAGAAAGTTTGGGGGAGGGCATGGGAGGGAGGGTAAACTTTTTAGGGGCATGTGGGGGAAGTGAAACTTAACAAAGGGTGTTGGGGGAAAAACTCAACCTTTTTCCTATAGTTGTTTCGTGAACCTGTTTCATGAATTTCGGTAATCCGACATTTCGAGAGTGACAGGATTTTACCGAGTTCCCCAACAAATAGAAATAGAGAAACAAACAAACAAATTTTCACTTAGGTGGAAAATTTCATTGAAATGAAACAAATATTCACCAATAGAAACAAATATAAAAAAAGAAAAGAAACAAGAAATTAAAAAGATGAAAATTGAAATAAAATAAACAAAGAAATAAACAAAGAAAAAGAAACAAGAAATAAAAAAGAAACAAGAAAAATAAAAAGGAAAATAAATAGAAATAGAAAATAAAAGAATAAAAGAAAGAAAGAAAAGAATAATAGGAAGAAAGAAATAGAAAAACAGAAATAGAAAAAACAGAAATAAAAAGAAACGAGAAAAAGGGAAAGAAAAAACATCCGCGCCCCCTACCTCCCGTGCATGCGCCGCGTACCCGCGTACCCACCCCGCGCCCTTTGGTGATGCTTGGCGATTTTGTCACTTAAGCGACGCATAATATCCACACTTTTTTTTGCCATGACTTTAATAGATCTGAAACTTTGGCCTGGTCACAAACAAAACACTAATAAACTGTTTTGTCCAAAACTTTTTCATGGCATGAGGTTTGTCAACCTAGGATCGGACGGAGGCAACGGAGCACATGGTATGATAGGGTTACGTTGGCAGAGCGCTACTATTTGCAGCTCTAGAAAAACGTGGGAACCAGGAGTGCTAATTTCTCGGTAGACAGCGCTTAGCTCCCAGCACACGGCACGTACTACCTACCATCTATTTGAGCAGAAGCGGACGCCGGCCGGCCATGGCCGGATCAGAGAGCATGCACAGATACAGGAGGAGGGCCCTGCGATCCAGTGGCCATCAATCTCTCGATCTGGCCACCTCGATCGTGCACCGCCACCGTGTACCGGCGGACCTAATGATTTCGTTAGCGCGTCCCGGTTCCGTGATAGTAGCCTGACCACCTGGGAGTACGTGGAAAGTGGTGGTTGAGGCAGAGGGCGATCGATCGAGCAGGCCGGTTCTCCAGCGGGAGGAAACAAGCAGAGCTAGCCTGCATCAGCCTGTTCATGAGCTAAGCTAGCGCCAGAATTCATCGTCAGAACGCTCACATCTTCAAAGCCGCCCAGTTCGTGAGTGCGACCGCACCACGAATCCGGCGAACCCACCGGCGGCCGTACCCAATCTCGCGTCGCCGCCAGCCCGCCGGGCAAACCCGTGACCGTCACTCGGATCAAGCTGGTTGGCTGGCTGCATGAAATGGATGGGGAACGACGCGGCGGTCATGGGCGCGGGAGGTCCGGTCGTTCTCGATTCACGCTGCATGCATGTACCAGCGACGTGTGCTTGCGAACCCCGCCGCGTCCGCATGGCACATTAGCACCCGACCGGCCGTGGTGCCCGCGTCTCGTCCACCCCGCAACCATCAGCCATCAGCCGCGCGGCGCTCGCGATCCGGGCCGGCAGACGGAGCCGTTTCTCCTTGGCTTCCGTGGCTCCAAGTCCATCCTTGGCTTGGCCCCTGTGCTTGCTACACTTTGCCGCCGCGGTGCAGAAGCCCAACCTCCGACGTACTACGCGTCCAGGCGACTCGGCGTCGAGCAGCTGGTCTGGTCGACCTGCAACGGCACTGCACCTTCTCCCGCGAGGGGACACTTGTGTTTGTGTCACCATGAATCAGGGGACCTTGGATGCTTCTGCTGCGCTAGATACTACCTGCTCCTTCCTGGTAAAAGCACGTACGGTTAATTTCCTTGTACTTGCACGCAGCAAAGATTGGTTCGGACGTGATTTCATAACCACTCAAACAACTTTACACTCTTGCGCCATCATGACTCGTGTTCTTGTTTTTTTTTCTCTCGGCCGGCCCGGTTAGCGCAAGTACCGTACCAGGCCAGCCCAACGGTGCCGATTGAATCACTAGCTAGAGAGATAAGTTACGAGGAAATGGTTGTGCTCATAACGAGCCAGCACGTACGAAAAGACCCGACTCGGGCCGGACTCGTACTAATAAAGGCCATTTGAGCAGAGGTCGACGCATCAAGTTGTACAAAATCTGGCTGGCCCCGAGATAAAATAAACCAGCTGGCTTCACACGTTAAGTCACGATAGGATTACTGATGTCGTAAGCGTGGGTCACTAGTGACGCGACTGCCACACGTGAAGGTAACGGTAACGTACGCGCTCATCGCCAGACACGCAGCCACCAACCACCTCACCGGTGGTTTCCTCACCGGTGGTTGATGCTGATTTATCCTACCTGCTCCAACAATCTTGATTTATCTTGATTTATTAGAGAGAAAAGTGACCTTGATTGGTTGGTGGTTGGTGGGTCATGCTGATTTATTTCAATGGGCATCGGTTGCCAATCCTTTGGCAGCTTGGACTTGGACTCTCGGAGGTTTGCATGTATACAGCTGTATACCAGAGACGAAACAAGTAATCCACCCCGAAAATCGATCGATCAGTCTAATCCCGGAGAATCCCAAAACGATGGACCAGCCCCAGCCCGGACTTTCTCCGTCTTTATTGAGTCCATGTTGACGTGTGGGGCCCACATATCGGTGGCGCCACACATCGATGACTCGATAGCGCACCGAGAATGGCACCGAGCAATGTCACCGAATCTCAGTCGCCCCAGCCCTGATCCCGAACCTGAAGCCATCAATGGAGGCAGCTGCCGTACCCCACCACTTTTCCCCGCTGCCACCCCCCCCCCCCTCTTCCTCCAGTCTCCATTCCCTCGCCTCGTCTTCTTCTCCAACGCAACTCAAGCACTACTGCACTTCCGCCTCTCTTCTCTCCTCTCCTCTCCCGGTCCCGGGGCTCAAAATCCAACATAGCCACTGCGGCGGCTCAAGGAGTCTTCGGTTCTTGCTGCCTTCTTCGCCCGTCTCGGGGGCGGCATTTTCGGTCCGGACCGCTCTCTGCGCGGCTGCGTGCTTGCGCTCCTCTGCCGGAGGCGATGAGGGCATGCCATGTCCGCTCCGTTCTCGCGCCGCTCTTGCTGCTGTGGCTGGGCGTCGCCGCCGCGCAGAAGGCCACTTCTTGGAAGACATTGAGCGGTGCGCTCCTCCCCTCAGCCCCCTCTTCTTTTCTTTCAGGATTGATGATGAGCCTTTGGGGACGCCGCCAGTTCGTTTTTGTGCTCCACAAAAAAATCCTCTTTTGCGCACGTCCGTTTTGCTTTTAGGCTTAGCCGTGTTCGATTGTCATCCATTCGAGCATTGCGTCAAATTACTACAATCTGCTGCGGGTTTTAGATTTTGGGTCAGGGGGTTGTTTTAGACCCATCAAGATGTCCTTTCCCCTCTGGTTGCCTAGTCTTCCAGCTGATGGTCGTCATGTTATTATTTAGGGTTTAGGACCTGGCTGCATCTTTTTAGATGAAGGATTGTTGCATGACTGTGCGCTGATAGTATATCTCTGTATACTTTTACAGCAAAGCATACAGTGTGGTTTCCTTGACGATTTATCCTACCTGCATCTGCATGCCTCATTTTAGCATCAGAAATCCTGCTTCTTGAATGCATTCCGGATGAAAAGAGTTAAGGATTCAACAAGTTCCAGGCATGAGGCATTCCCTAGGCTAACAAATACACCTGTTTTTTTTTTCAGGCAAGGCTCCAGCAATCGTAGCCAAGGGTGGATTTTCAGGGCTGTTCCCTGATTCAAGCCCACACGCTTATGAATTTGTGCAGTATTCTAGCTCGCCGGATACAGTGCTGTACTGTGACGTTCAGCTGACCAAGGATGAGGTTGGCTTGTGCCTGCCGGACATTAACTTGGGCAACTGCACAAGCATCGCAAATATCTATCCACAGGGTCGGAAGAGCTACCAAGTCAATGGCGTGCCTACATCAGGATGGTTCTCCGTAGACTACAATAACACTGAGCTTGGACAAGTGTCTCGTAAGTGATATCATACTGTTCTAAGTTATCTCACTAAATATTGCATGTTGTTAAATGCCTCTGACCATGTTAGTATTAGATGAAGAAATAGGAAATGTCTCTTCCCTCCTTTTTAATGAAAAACATGCCTAGGCACGTTCATCAAAGGAAAGGGAAATGACTCTTGCTTTGAACTTTCTATGATTTGAGCAACATGATTCGCTTACTCATCTAACTCATCGTGATATATATGACATGCAGTCATCCAGTCAATTGATTCCCGATCACCCATATTTGATTCGAATTTCTATCCACCACTTGCTGTCGAAGATGTGCGGTCCCAATTCAAACCTCCTGGAATTTGGCTCAATATTCAGGTACAACTGAGAATATCATTCCATACATCAGGTCACATTGGACTGTTTTCTGCTGTCATGGTGTAACCTTGAAATAATGTCATTTGCAGCATGACAGGTTTTACAGCCAGTTCAATCTAAGCATGAGGAATTATACCATTTCTGTATCTAACCGTGTTGCTGTCAATTATATCTCATCACCTGAAGTGAGCTTCCTCACCAGCATACTTGGAAGAGTTAACAAAAAGACAAAGCTTGTGTTCCGCTATCTTGATGAGAGCACTCTCGAACCATCTATGAACCAGACGTATGGTTCCATGTTGAAGAATCTTACATTTGTCAAGACATTTGCATCCGGGATACTTGTACCAAAGAGTTATATTTGGCCTACTTCGGCAGATAATTATCTGCAGCCGCACACTTCAGTTGTCGATGATGCTCATAAAGCTGGGTTGGAAATTTATGCTGCTGATTTTGCAAATGACTTTATGATCAGTTACAACTACAGTTATGACCCCTTAGCAGAATATCTGGCGTTCATTGATAATGGTGTGTTCTCTGTTGATGGAGTACTAACTGATTTCCCTGTTACACCATCAGAGGCAATTGGTGAGTCCTAATTCTTTTGACAAGTTTATTTTTACATCAGCACAATTTTTTCTTAAATTTTTTCTACCATTTTAATTTTCTGAGGGAAGGAAGCAGGGGATCAGAATTCTATGTCAATTAATTTGGTTTAATTTTATTGTTATATAGATTTATATCTACCGATATATAGCTCCAATATTTAATTTAGAAAGTGGTTCTCTGTCCCTGGAGGAAGTGCCAACTAAATCTCCAAACTGCATAATCTCACTGTTTTCTTAGTACACCATGGAACTTGATATTCTCTTTTGATTTCGCGTTTCCTTACATCATTATTCTATCTGATATGGTGGATTGCTTTCCAAATATTCCATGTTTCCTGCTTTGTGGCATGTAGTTTCTTACTGTTTTGTGAATTCTGAGGACTGGATGGCTGTGAAACTGCCCTCCGCTGGATTTGCACCAACTGAAAGCCAAGGGCACCCGCAGTGTGTGCCCAAAGCGAACCGTGGAGCGGCAAAAGTGAACCATCAACGTAGTGGCAGCCGAACAGTTGGTATTAGAGGTATGGTTCGGATGTTGCAGACGCGCCGCACCATCAGCTGCTCAAACCGAATAAAAATAACTCATTTGGCTGTTGGTCGTTGGTTTCAACCCATTGAGGGACGGGAAGCAGCGGAGGTGGAAGGATGCGACGATGGGGGCGACGGCTAGTAGTAGAGCAGATCCGGTGCCGCCGCGGCCGGCGACCGCCAGCAACCAATCTCGTACCTGATGTGCCGCCGTCTTCCCACGGCGTCGGCGACGTCGTTGTCGTCATCCGCGGATATCAGATTTTTGAGTGTGAGGATCGCCGCCTCCTTGCGAGCAGCCCGACCAGCGTGAGCCCCTACGAGCACTGTGAAGGATCTGATTTGTATTTATCTGCTGCGGTTTGACCCGATCTGCTCTTCTTCATGGTCCAATATCTTGATCCATGACCAAATTCGGGGGAATAGAGACGAGAATGGAAGGGGATTCAGAGAACAGAGAGAAGCGGGAGGAGGCGGAGGCACTTCCCATGGCCTAATTTGTGCATCCATCATCTGATTGTATTGGGAAAGGAGAGGATTGGATTATGGAAGAAGAGGAGAAAGGAAGGGGAACGAGAGGCGGACGGAAGTGACCAGGAAGTCTCTGGGAGTTCACGTGAGGGGTGAAGGTCCGGAGGATATTTTGTTGTCATCGTTGGTGGGCCCACAGATCGACGCTGACGTTGTACGCTGGTTGCGTTCGATGTTTGGCGTCAGAAGGGTTCGCACCAGCACTGCGGGTGCCCTAAGAGATTCTGAACAGATCTAGCTAATCGCCCTAATAAACAACTCAAATATATGTAATTTGATACCCAAGCAAATTCAATGTCATTAGTATAGAAATATAGATACATGCATACGGCAGGTAACTATAAGATCTTATGTCTAACTTGATATGCAGGAAAACTAACAAATCGAGATTCGAGAGATAATTAATATCTAAACCTCCTATGCCATTGTTGTTAATTTCCCATATAACCAAAGAGCATTTGCCACAAATATCTAGGACATTTTCTGCCTTTATCGCCATATTTTGAACTTTTCTGTTTTCGCATGATTTATCTGAAGATATATAAAAAGATTATAGGTTCTCATCCACAGTGCTTGTATCTTGTTGTGCAGGGTGTTTTACCAATTTAAACAAAAGCAACACAAATCATGGTATGTGTAGATCATTTATTCATATTATTTCATGATTCTTGTTTATTTGTCACCAATTTCTCACTTTCGGAATGTAGGGAAACCTCTTATTATTTCCCACAATGGTGCTAGTGGGGACTACCCTGGCTGCACTGATCTAGCTTATCAAAAAGCAGTTGATGATGGCGCAGATGTCATTGATTGCCCTGTTCAAGTGACCAAAGATGGAGTGCTAGTATGCATGAGTTCAGTTAACCTATTGGATGATACTACTGTTGCAAGATCACAATTTGCCTCTCAAACGGCAGTGATCAAAGAAATTCAGAGTGCGCGAGGAGTCTTTACGTTCAACCTGACTTGGGATGACATTGTAAAGAATCTGAGACGTAAGTTGAATTGAAATGTTTCTGCTATTGAATGAAGTGCAAAATCATTTATATGTTTCTTGGCTATTTTGCTATATCAAGTCACCTGCTATTTGATCTGGATCTCTTATATTGACTACTTATATTGCTCTGCTGTTGTGTTTGCACCATTGGCATCAAGCCTGCATTCTGAGGTAACTTTTTCCATCTTTACAGCCATGATATCTACCCC
This sequence comes from Cenchrus americanus, assembly GCA_947561735.1. Lineage (NCBI taxonomy): Eukaryota > Viridiplantae > Streptophyta > Magnoliopsida > Poales > Poaceae > Cenchrus > Cenchrus americanus. Next base: position 252,571,462 of record OX387241.1, read on the forward strand.
ATCAGCCAAGTACATAATGGATAGAAACCCGAGGTACAGGAATGCAGGAAAGTTCATGACACTATCAGACTTTTTGGGCCTCACAAAGAATAAGGATTTATCAGGAATCATGATCAGTATAGAGGTGAGAATTCATGCTAGTAGTGAGTTTTTAAGTGCATGAAGAGAACCAAATCCATTTATTTACTACTAGGATATTGGCCTTTTCTTTTACCAGGAATTATATTTGACTATTTGGCTACCCCTATCAGTTCTGTTGAATCATTAATTGATTATTATGTCAAGAGCTTAGCATTTAGGAGTATTTCATATTGTAGTACTTATTAAGCACATCAATGAAGACAAAACCCATAAAAAATGTAAACTGTCCCTGGCTTTCAGTAGTAGTTTCATGCCATCAATTAACTTACTGTTCATATTTTGCAGCATGCCGCTTTTGTGGCAGAGGAACTTGGTTTTGACATGGTAGCTGCAGTTATCAAAGCCCTTGGCGATGCTGGTTACAACAATCAAACTACCCAGAAAGTTCTGATTCAGTCGGCGAATAGTTCAGTTCTAAAGAAGTTCAAGCAGCAAACAAAGTACGATCTTGTGTACATGATCAACGAAGAAGTCAGGGATGCCACACCTTCTTCCCTCGTGGACATCAAAAAGTTTGCTAGTGCTGTATCTGTTGATACCAGCTCTATTTTCCCTGAAACCCACCATTTCACAATGTACAAGACCAATCTTGTCCAGACACTGCAGACTGCGGGTCTCTCGGTCTACGTTTACACTCTCATGAACGAGTTTGCATCTCAGCCATACGACTTCTTCTCAGACGCGACAGTGCAGATCAATGCGTATGTTAAGGGCGCGAGAGTGGATGGGCTGATCACTGATTTTCCTGCCACAGCTCGAAGATACAAGGGTAAGTTTAGTTAGCCACTTAGCCATGTTGTGTGTCTTGCGTAGTATTGTGTTTTGGATCACAAAGCATCCACAATACCTTCAGCTGTTAATATAATACTTGCGTCTGTCAATCAGTTGTACTCACACGATGAGTTCTATTTTGCAGTGAACAATTGCGTGAACATGGGGAGCACGCCGATTTTCATGACCTCTCCTCATGCTGGAGATCTCATGCAGATCATCAGCAAACCTGCGCAACCACCGGCACCGGCTCCCATGCCGCTCCTCACAGACTCGGACGTGGCAGAGCCACCCCTGCCTCCCACCAGATCAAACAGCAGCACAGCTCCAACACATTCCGGTGCAATCAGGATGCATGCTCATGCTACTCACATCCAGATCCTTGTCACAGTGGCGGTGCTTTTCGCTTGGTGTTCCCTGGTCTGAGATTGCAATGCAAGTCACAGCTCGTCATTCGAGCTGGACACCGCGCCAATCTACTAATCATATATTCTCTCCACCTGTAGCAGACTAGCCTTAGTTCATTGGTTCAGTGCATGTGCATTTGGGGGGCACATAACACTTCTCTGAGTTGCCCATGCAGCAATGCTCTGACGATTCAGTACATACATGTAGGATGGGGAAGATATTGCAATTGATGCTATGATCTAGTGTAAGCAACTCAGATGGCATACTTGTCCGCAATCTGAGCCTATGAGCCATGACAGTTCTAGTTCTTGAAGGCTGAAGAGGAATTTGAAAATTGCGACAACCATCCCTGAATTATGATGGTGTTTCTCATGAGATGGATGTGCTTCCGGATTACCTGCTTGTTCTCTGATCTAGTTTCAATAATTTGTGTTGGTTCATGCTCTTGTGTAAGTTGAATTTTGCATTGTACTGCAGCAGTCTTATGCCGGTGCTAGTTTTCGCGTTGATTGCCTGTTTTCCTTTTTGAGATTCTGAACCGATTTTACCGATAATCCTCATCCAGGTCGTTTACCCAGTGCTTGCCACAAACCTAACAGGAATCAAGCCATTCCTGGATACTGAATGGCCAAGGCCCAGGCCTATCAGGATCTCGATCGGCAACTAGTCCCATGATGATCCATCTAAAGAAAGTGTGGATGACCATGCAAGCACAATGGACCGGCTGGTGGGTGGCATGTCTGTCCTCTGCGCTATTGTCTGATGCCTGATGCCCGATAACGACCTGTAAATCCGGTTCTTATCGCATCGCCAGCCCTGTTCGTGATAAGCACTGTGATGAACACAGCCACATGCACATACATCACCACATGGCAAAAGGAAATGTTCGGTTCACGTCTGATTGCGAAACGAAATGTGTGCCTGACTGATCCGTCCTGTGTAAACTCTGGCATCTTCTTTTCCTCTGAAAAGATTGATCAGCATCTTTTCCTCTGAAGGGCTCTGTTTCCATTCGGGCCGCTCCCTCGTCGGCAGTCTGGTTTCTGGTGGTCAGATTTGCGATCGTTCCTCGATCTGAATTCGGGAGGCCGTTGTTTTGTTGGTCTGATCTGACGGTTGAAAACCCACAAAGCCCGCTGCCGTGCATGTATCATGTCAACAGGAGTCTCTACTGTTTCCAAAACAACAATTGTCCCCGAGTCAAAAAAAAAACAACAAAACAATTGTCCCATTTACTTTCGAGTGCCAAGATCCCTCCCGGCAGAAACTTGTACAACCAAGCTAACAGGGTGTGTCAAGCACTGCGAGTTGCACATGAACTTCCAAGTTTCGAACAAAAGCATGAAACAGAGAAAGGGGGCGCCGGCACAAGAACACGCCAATAAGCAAGTGAAAACATGGCACGCACGTTTATGCACAGGTCACTACTGCTCTGAACGTGCTATAGTACAAGCAACACATGTGCAACACACAGGCCGGACGCGGCAGAGCCAGAGTCTAGAGAGGCGCCTCGCCCTAGGCGTAGATGGCGTAGCGCATGCCCTCGCGCACCATGAGGTGGCTGACCTCGTCGGCCGCGCGCGCCGGGCGCCAGCCGCTCGCCGCCCACGCCTCCTCCGCGCCGCCGCCGGCATCCTCGCCGCCGAGCCGGACGGCGCGGCACGCCATCGCCAGGAGCGCCCTGGCCAGGGCGCCTGCAGCAGGCGTCGCCGCGGGTTCGCGCGGCGCCACTACGACGTCGCCGGCGGCGCCTACCTCGTCCGCGCCGCCGTCGACCACCCGCGCGCCCCGCTGCCGACGGCGCGGCCGCCGCAGGCCTTGCCGCACAAGCGACAGCACGCCCCACATCGATCACGAAACGAAGACGATCGATCAGATCAGCTACACACTCTCTCTGATGGATCGGTCTGCTCTGCTCCCAAGCTCACATACACACAGAAACTCTCGCTCGCTGGTTACTTGGACGGATCGGAGATCTTCGTCGCTTGTGTTGTGAGTCAGCAGACTCGGGAACATGTCGTGCGTATATATACACACGACCGATCTCGCTTGTGAGCAAACGGAACAGACCCACGAGAACTTTCATGGGCTAAAGGGTCTTGGTCTTGGACTGTGCGGAGTCTTGAGGATGAAGGGTGGCACACGGACGGACGGGTGTGGTGGTGTGGTGGGGGTCTGCTGTGGCCTGTGGGAGTCTGGGAGAGGGACGAGCACTCGCTAAAGCTGAAAAGGTTGCGAGAGGTTAGTGGAGGAGGGACGGGGGTCACGGCCGAAAACTACGGCTCGGCGCCGGAGACGACCAGGAATTAGCGCAGGGTTTTCAGGTTCCTTCTTTTATCGCTCGTTGCCGTCGTGCGCCAATCTCGATCGATCGACTTTGGGCTCAGATGATTGGAAGATCTCTGCCGCGCGCGTTTGGGAGGGAAGTGGACGCTGCAGGCCTGCCAATAATCGTTCCGAGGAAACGAAAGAATTCCCGCTGATGAACAGCCCATATACGACGACTCGCAAGCACGGGCCGGGGTTCGATCATTAACAGCAAAACAGTGTGTACACGGTGTATGTGACGCATGCCAAGCAAGAGATACACAACACAGCGTGCTCTCCTCCTCACCTGGCTGGCTGGCTACAACAAGAAGGGACGACGTAGTACGTACGTGATCATGCACGCACACGGCACACCTGTGCATGCTCCCTTTTGTTCTTATTGTGGAACACGAAACAATAACTGACATCGCGAACAGAAGCACAGAACAGAATGGATAGCTGCATGCATGCATCACTGCTTGTAGACGGCCGGGGCGAACTTCCAGACCGCGTTCGGGGCCGCTGGCCTGGAAGGGTGGACTCCCACCACCGTGCCGTCCTTGACGTTCCCCCACAGGCCGTTGAGGGTCTGGGTGACGTCCCTGAGCACCCTCACCTCGCGGAAGCCGCCGCCGAGGTCCGCGGCGCCCAGCGTCCACAGCATCGACAGGTCCACGCGCACGCCGGGGGTGTAGGGAGCCAGCTGAACCTGCAGAGAGGGCAATGGGCATGCATGTCTTGGGTCGTCATTACATTTTTGGTGTGGGAGGGCGGCCGGAAATGCATGCAAAAATGGAGAAAACAGTCATCGATCGCGTGTCCTCGATCGCTCACATACGTACGTGCACTTGCTTGTCTGACGGGCTGATTATGTTCTTGTTCACCAGTGCTTGTCCCGTGGCCTTGTTCACCAGCGCGAACGCCCGCTGGCCGTCGTCGTCGGTCACCGTCCCGGCGAAGTCCTGGACCCAGTGCTGTGTATATTTGCACGGCATGTGCACGATGAATTACACATACTGAGGGAAAACTAGCTATAATTCGGATGATATATATGCAACGCTTGCCTGCAATTCGTCGTCGGGGTTGGCACGAGCGAGGACCACCGTGGTGCCACGGACGGCCACGTTTAGGTTGATGTCCTCCCTGCAGAAAATCCTCAGTGGCTGCGCCATTTCTCGATCGGCTGCTACCTACTGCTCTTCCTGACTAGGGAACGAAGGCGGCGCTCTACTGGCAATGGCCAGTTGAACTTGTCGCTGGTGTGTGTGATTTGAGGCCTCCCAAGCTTCACTTTTATAGTCGCTCACATAGACGGATAGAGCTCATGCGTATGCATCTTAGCTCGCTCCCAGCCAATAAGCAGAGGGCTAAGCTTAATTACGACTGACCTGCTGATTTGTTGGCTCGCTCCCAGCCAATAAGCAGAGGGCTAAGCTTAATTACGACTGACCTGCTGATTTGTTGGTCAAGTCATTAGTTTTATTTTTATTATTTTTATATTTCATGGGGAAGTCATTAGTCTGCTTTGATCTAGAGGCGAGGCGATGCCGCGACGGCGAGTACAACGTTCGTGGTCGTCGGGTCACACAGGTGCTTCCTCCATCCAAATTATAGATCGTTTTGATTGATACTTTTTTAATTCAAAATTTACTATGTATCTAATATAATACATAACTCTTACTATGTATTAGTACGTATTTAGGCACAATATATGTATGTCATTTTGGTATTCTAGGTTCAAAGATACTAGGGGAATCTCACCCACGCGTTGCTGCGGGAACTAAGAAAAATGCAATAATTGTAAGAGAGAATTTCGGCAACCTCGCGCGTCTGATCATAAGAGAGAATTTCGACGACCTCGGCAACCTTGTTGCCGCCGTTGGTAATTCTTTGATCTAGGTTTGAACACCACGCGCGTTGTTGCGGCCCTAAACCCTAGAGTAATCGTTGTTACCGTGTGTTAGCATGATGACAAACTAAAGTCATGGTGGTATTTCACCAAAATTTACCTAGCTTTATTTGCAGTTTGCACGATTTCTCTTACAATAGCATATCTCTCTTACAATAACATTTCCCTTTCACAGATTGTCAGCATCCAAAAGGAGGTTTAGAAACCATAACTTACACTTTTTTAAGCGTAGTTTAGTGATGGTGCCGGGCCTACTCACATGTTGAATAGCTATTTACTATAGAAATGGATATATTTCATGATGTCAAATGAAAAAAAAGATTTGATCATTATGTTTCTCCTAGGACTATCTACGCTGATATTCCTTTATATTCCTCAGTCCCCTGCGCATTGCCGCGAGTATGTAGGAGAAATCTATAAGTTAGAATATTACTATCACCATCCTGTTCTTTTTCTTTCTTCTTTTTCCTTTTCCTTTTTTCATTCTTTTTTTCACTTTACTCTGTACCAACTACCATGGATGGGGCCTATTTGTCATTTTATCAAAATATATTTATATGAGATCTTGTTTTGAAAGATTTATTAAAAGGAATCCAATGATGTAATCAGAATTTAATTTGGGTTTTTAATTTTTGAGTTATAACATTTTTTAGCTAGTTCAAGCAATGGGGTCCACCACTGGATGTCATGATCTTAGTGAGGCTGTTGAGGTGATATGCTTGCGTGCTGACAGAACTCCCTTGTGAGGAGCTACTATATAAGAGTTATTATAGATTAGACGTACATTACATCTAGATGTATAAAAAATACACCTAGAAAAATCAAAACTTGAGATAAAGGGAGTGGAGTAGTACGTATGGGGTCTGCGGGCAGCTGGCTGGGCTGCGCCAGTCAAGAGATGTTTTTAATTTAGAAAACATAGCTTTCATTCAAGAAACCACAAAGTTACAATCCCTCTCTAGAGAGGACACAAGAAAGCTTGGTGGCTGTTCAAGCCACAAGGAAGTAGGCGTAGACTGAGAAGCTTGCTTAGCGCAAAGATGAGCGGCACCATTAGCTGATCGCTTTACATGAGCAAAATGGAAAGAAGTTAACTGGGGCACCATCTCCTCCATCTCTGCTAGGATAACTGCAATTTCTGATCGGTGATGCCGACGCGAGTTCCACAGCCAGTCAAAAGATGTTGGCTACTCAGAAAAACTTTCCTCCGTTCCAAAAATGTAAATCGTTTTGATTCTTTAGTTTATAGATATTATTATACATCTAGACATACATTTGAACTTAAAAAACAAAATGATATGCTCGTTTTGATTGTTTAGTTCATAGATAAAACTAAGCCATGTTGCTAATAATATTTTATTGTGATGGAATTTTCGGGTGTTAGTATTGTACTGCCATTTCTGTTATATTTTTAACTACCCATGCATGGATCCAATATAATGGCCCCATTTGACACACAACTGACAGCTCCAGCTCCGAGAAGTTTTGGGACTAGTCATGGAGCTAGAACTATGAGCATGTTCAAAACATTTGGTTCAACTATTATTATTACTATTACTATTACTATTATTATTATAGATTAATTAAATACATATGTTTAAATGTCACACCCGATTTTCCGTAGAAAACCGAATGCATCTCATATGTGTGCCAGGATCAAAATATCACACATATGATAGACTCATGAGTGTAATATCACAAGACACTGCTCAAAACGTACGAAAAGGTTTATTAACTTTTATTACACTCACGATGGTAGACACAAAGGTCTTTACACGAACAACGATAACTATGAAGACGCGACTCCATCTTCATCTTCCACGAGTATCCGACGGTTGACCGCATCCTCGAACTCCTCGTAGTCGGTGAAGTGCTCCACTCCGGGGTTCTTCTCCGAACGGCGTAAGCAAGGATGAGTACACTTATGGTTGGTACTCGGCAAGGCCACGAAATAACCGGAAAGCAATATTAATCCATCTTTAAGTTCAATTAATCATGTGAGGGTCCAGGCCGCTCTTGACCGTGAGCACGGCCGATCGATCGGTTTAACACTGCGAGAGGTTGCACACTTTTCCCACGGTTCGCGTAAAAGTTCCAAAGAACTTTGAACCCAACCACGCATGTGCTTGATCGGGCACAATACCACACTTCCGAGGTGTGATTGCATAGGGACGCTACGAAGCCTTTACAAAGATATGCAAAAGACTAACGACCCGCATAGTTACGGATCGGGGCGGACCATAACCCTCCCTAGTGGTCGGCACCTTAGCAAAGGTCGCTACCCCAAAAGGACCGGGCTATACCCCCCCGCAACCCGGATCCCCCTCTGCTCCTTTCGGAAAAGGGCCATCAGATCAATCGCACACCTAATTAATTGGCTAAGCCAGAGCCATATGGACTGTGGTTGCACTTGTTTTCTGGGTGGTTCTCCATGTTCCGATTAACTTATAGTGTTCTTGATTAAAGCATAGGTAGAAGGGTGGTTAGGGTCACTTGCCTTTCTCCAACGATAAGCTACTTTCCTTATCTGCAAAGCTCTGCACTTGAACTTCCTCGAACGGCGTGTTGGCTACGATCATGCAAGAAAACATACAATAAATAAAACAATACATCAAACATTACCAAAAGACTAAAACAAGCTTTTAGAAATGACGGGCTCGGAGAGACGATCGCATGGACATCAAGAACGCGTAAAACGGAGCTAGGATGGAAAAGTTATGGTCGAAACAAGGTTCGGGGACTAAATTGTAAAAGAACTGGAAGTTTAGGGGGTTTTCGGAAGATTTCAGGGACCTAAACATAAATATGTGTGAAACTAGGAGGTCTAACATGTAAAAGGTTAAGGATAGGCTATTAAACATGAAATCTAAGGACTGCGGGGGCCTAAGTGTAAGGAAAAGGACACGATTGAAAGGCTTTTATATAGGTGGAAGGGTTTATTTGTAAATTCGAAACATCGGGGTTCTTTCTGCAAAACCGCCAAACAGCCGGCGGGTGAGCCAAGGGAGCGACACGTGGCGGCTTGCTGCGGCCGTGCGACGCGGTGGTGACGTCGGCGTGACGCAGGCGCGTGGACCGCGCCCGTGGACCCGGTCCATGGTCCACGGTGGGACCGGACCCAAGGGGTATGAGATCTTTTAATGCGGGCCGTGGATTTAGATCGGACGGTCGCGGTGGCGTGTGGGCGTCGGGCGGCGGCGGCACCGTACGGGCGGCGGCGGTCTCGCCGGCCGGCTCGCCGGCGACGGCCAACTAGGGCTCCCGGGCACCATTCGCGGCGGGGAAAGTACCGGGAGAAAGAGGAGGAGGCGGGGGAACTCACCGGAGGCCTTGGAAGGGAGCTAGGGGCGCCGGCGGAGGAGATCGACGGCGAGGGGCGGAGCTCCGGCGGCCTCCACGGGGTGGCGGTCTTGCGCGCGCGGGGAAAAAGGAGGGAGAGTGGTGCGGGTGGTGCGGGGGGATGGTGCTGCATTTTATAGGGCGGAGGGGGAAGTGGAGAGGGTGGCCGAGGCGGTGGCGGCGAGGTCGGTGGGCGGCCGGCGCCATTAATGGCGTGCGGGTGCGGTGGCGGCTCGGTGCGTGCCGTTTTGGGAGAGGAAGGGGCGGTGGATGAGTGCGGTGGGGAGGCGGAGCGTCGCGGGAAGGCGAGGAGGCGGCGCGGGGGGTGCGGGGAAGGCGGCGCGGGGATGGAGACACCGGCGGCGGCGCGGGCAAGAAGGGGGGGGGGCCGGGCCGGGAGGTAGGGGAAGCCCCTGACGTGTGGGCCCCACACGTCAGCGGGTGAGAGGGGGAGAGGGAGGGAGGCGGGTGCAAAGTGGGCCGCTTGGGCCGAAAGTTGTTGTGGGCCGGGCGGGAGCTGGGTTGGGTTGATTGTTTTTCTTTTTTTTTCTTTTCTTTTTCTTTTCTTTTCAAATCCAAATTCAAATTCAAATCTTTTCAACTTTTCAAACACAAATTTTAACACAAATTTACTCAACTGTTTTAAGACTTTTCACAAATCATTTTTTACAACTTTTCAACCTTTTTTTTTTTAAAATTCAAACCTTCATTTTTTTTTCAAGCTTTTACACCAATTTCCTCAAACTCTTTTCACAACTATTTTAAGGACTTTCTCACAAATATTTTCTTTTTAAGACTTTTAAAATCAAACCACAAACAAAACTCATGCATTTCAATTATGATGCACAAACACTTGGGTGATTCTAATTATTAAATGATGTTTAATTTAATTAAAGGCAAATTTATTTATTCAAATTTTATTAAATCCTTAGAAAAATAAAACTAAGCCATGTTGCTAATAATATTTTATTGTGATGGAATTTTCGGGTGTTACAAATCCTACCCCCTTAAAAAGAATCTCGTCCCGAGATTCGGAGGGATCGGGAAACAATAGGAGATACAAGATGTTCTTGATAGATGATGGGTTACTATCACGAGCTTGTTCACTTCTCCTTCTTCTTCGGGCTTGTAGCGGCAAACTCAATCCTATCTCCTTGCGGGGTAGTTAAGAGCACCGACTTCTTGGCACACAAAATGATTCCATCATGCTTGCTTAACCAATCCATACCAAGGATCACATCTATTCCACTTTGGATGTTAGGATCACTAAGTCTCGCTTCAAAATCTATCTCTTCGATCTTAAGATTGACCTGTGGGCATACATAGGTGGATTTCATTTCACCGTTTGGGGAACTGATTAGCAAATGTGTCTTCATGGAACTCTTGGGTACATCATGCTTTGTCACGAATCGTTCAGTAATAAATGAATGCGATGCCCCGGAATCAAATAAAACTGTTGCAGGTACAGAGTTGATAAGAAACGTACCAAGCACAACATTTTTGTCTCCTTGAGCTTCTTCGGCTGTCACATGGTTCACCCTACCATGCATATTGTTCTGTTGACCTCTGTTATCTCTCTGGGGTGTCGGCATATTGCGCTGAGGGCAAATACTAGCATAGTGTCCCAATTCTCCGCAGTTGAAGCATCCACTGGGGTGAAGCTGAGTAGTGTTCCTTACTGGTGCACCTGAGCGATTCTGATGAGGATTTGGAGCCTGAGGTGTCATTGGGTTGGATTCTTCGGGTTCATCAAACGAACGATACTGCTGACTCTGTCCATGGCCTCTGCCTGGTGTGCTAGAACGAAACTGAAAGTCTTGCGATGAGTTGTAACGAGGGCGGGTGTTACTGCTAGAATGTCCCTGAGATTGAAACTTGCGCTTCTGTTCACGAAGTTCCTTGCGTTTATTCTCCAAGCCTATAGCCTTATTGAGCAACATCTGAAAGTTAAGAAATGTGTGGCTCGCAACTGATAGTTAAGTGGCCCTATCAATCCATCGAGAAAGCGTTCTTGTCTCTTGGCATCCGTGTTGACTTCATCCGGTGCATAGCGGGACAAATGAGTAAACCGATCCGGATACTCACTAACCGTCATGTTGCCTTGCTTTAGAGCTAGAAATTCCTTCTTCTTCGACTTCTTTACACCAGCTGGGATGTGATGTGTACGAAAACTCTCCTGGAACTCTCCGCCGGGTAATGGTGTCGGCGGCGGCATGCGCGACGGTGTAAGCATCCCACCAATCGGCGGCCGCACCTTCCGTACGTCCCGAGGCATACAAAACCTTCTCACGATCATTGCATTGGGTGATATTCGGCATCTTGTTGATGGTCTTGAGCCAATCATCGGCATCGAGGGGATCTACGAATGAGAGTAAGTGGGCGGGTTGTGGCTCATGAATTCTTTATGCTTGTTCACCGGTGGTGGAGGTGGTGGGGGTCCTTGAGGTGGTGGCCGGTTCTCGCCGTGCTTGTAGATTCCGGGACGGTGGCGGTGAGGTTCTCGAATCAACCGCATCCGTTCCGTAAAGAACCGCCGCATCGCGGGATCCATTGCTAATTCTTGTGAAGGAGGGAACTTGATTCGAGTCGATTGATGACGAACGGAATATCTCGTCCGGCTCCGACCCGACGTTTACCATTTGATTGTTAGAGAGAAAAGTTTTCCGACGGAAGATAAAGGTGAATCGAGAGAGAGGGGCTAAGATTCAAATTTTAACTTTAATTATTTTATTGATGTATTTGTGGCCATCACTCCACAAAAACATTTCAATCAAGTCAAAGATCCAAATCATGCATGTTTACAATCAACAAGCATTAACATCGCACGTCCTCACAAGAACGGCTCTATCGAAACGAAACTCGGTAGAAGGGTAGGCAACCTAAGAATCTATCCCGTAAAACACGTGTGGTAGTTCAAGGTGGAAGATCAAGAATCAGACTCAGTGTAGAAGAAAACAAAAGATATGATTTTGATAAAGAATAAAGAATAAAATATTTTTTTTAAGCGTAAATAAGATATTTTGAATGTTAGAAGGGCTTCCTAGAAAGAGAGTCCTTAATCTCGACCGTTTCTATCTGAGGTCGCGTCCTACGATCGGCAATGCTCGATACCACTCTGTCACACCCGATTTTCCGTAGAAAACCGAATGCATCTCATATGTGTGCCAGGATCAAAATATCACACATATGATAGACTCATGAGTGTAATATCACAAGACACTGCTCAAAACGTACGTAAAAGGTTTATTAACTTTTATTACACTCACGATGGTAGACACAAAGGTCTTTACACGAACAACGATAACTATGAAGACGCGACTCCATCTTCATCTTCCACGAGCATCCGACGGTTGACCGCATCCTCGAACTCCTCGTAGTCGGTGAAGTGCTCCACTCCGGGGTTCTTCTCGAACGAGCGTAAGCAAGGATGAGTACACTTATGGTTGGTACTCGGCAAGGCCACGAAATAACCGAAAGCAATATTAATCCATCTTTAAGTTCAATTAATCATGTGAGGGTCCGGCCGCTCTTGACCGTGAGCACGGCCGATCGATCGCTTTAACACTCTGCGCGAGGTTGCACACTTTTCCCACGGTTCGCGTAAAAGTTCCAAAGAACTTTGAACCCAACCACGCATGTGCCGATCGAGCACAATACCACACTTCCGAGGTGTGATTGCATAGGGACGCTACGAAGCCTTTACAAAGATATGCAAAAGACTAACGACCCGCATAGTTACGGATCGGGGCGGACCATAACCCTCCCTAGTGGTCGGCACCTTAGCAAAGGTCGCTACCCCAAAAGGACCGGGCTATACCCCCCGCAACCCGGATCCCCCTCCCGCTCCTTTCGGAAAAGGGCCATCGGATCAATCGCACACCTAATTAATTGGCTAAGCCGAGCCATATGGACCGTGGTTGCACTTGTTTTCCCGGGTGGTTCTCCATGTTCCGATTAACTTATAGTGTTCTTGATTAAAGCATAGGTAGAAGGGTGGTTAGGGTCACTTGCCTTTCTCCAACGATAAGCTACTTTCCTTATCTGAAAAGCTCTGCACTTGAACTTCCTCGAACGGCGTGTTGGCTACGATCATGCAAGAAAACATACAATAAATAAAACAATACATCAAACATTACCAAAAGACTAAAACAAGCTTTTAGAAATGACGGGCTCGGAGAGACGATCGCATGGACATCAAGAACGCGTAAAACGGAGCTAGGATGGAAAAGTTATGGCTGAAACAAGGTTCAGGGACTAAATTGTAAAAGAACTGGAAGTTTAGGGGGTTTTCGGGAAGATTTCGGGGACCTAAACATAAATATGTGTGAAACTAGGAGGTCTAACATGTAAAAGGTTAAGGATAGGCTATTAAACATGAAATCTAAGGACTGCAGGGGCCTAAGTGTAAGGAAAAGGACACGATTGAAAGGCTTTTATATAGGTGGAAGGGTTTATTTGTAAATTCGAAACATCGGGGTTCTTTACGCAAAACCGCCAAACGGCCGGCGGGTGAGCCAAGGGAGCGACACGTGGCGGCTTGCTACGCGGCCGTGCCGACGCGGTGGTGACGTCGGCGTGACGCGGCGCGCGTGGACCGCGCCCGTGGACCGGTCCATGGTCCACGGTGGACCGGACCCAAGGGGTATGAGATCTTTTAATGCGGGCCGTGGATTTAGATCGGACGGTCGCGGTGGCGTGTGGGCGTCGGGCGGCGGCGGCACCGTACGGGCGGCGGCGGTCTCGCCGGCCGGCTCGCCGGCGACGGCCAACTAGGGCTCCCGGCACCATTCGCGGCGGGGGAAAGTACCGGGGAGAAAGAGGAGGAGGCGGGGAACTCACCGGAGGCCTTGGAAGGGAGCTAGGGGCGCCGGCGGAGGAGATCGACGGCGAGGGGCGGAGCTCCGGCGGCCTCCACGGGGTGGCGGTCCGCGCGCGGGGAAAAAGGAGGGAGAGTGGTGCGGGTGGTGCGGGGGGATGGTGCTTGCATTTTATAGGGCGGAGGGGGAAGTGGAGAGGGTGGCCGAGGCGGTGGCGGCGAGGTCGGTGGGCGGCCGGCGCCATTAATGGCGTGCGGGTGCGGTGGCGGCTCGGTGCGTGCCGTTTTGGGAGAGGAAGGGGCGGTGGATGAGTGCGGTGGGGAGGCGGAGCGTCGCGGGAAGGCGAGGAGGCGGCGCGGGGGTGCGGGGAAGGCGGCGCGGGGATGGAGACACCGGCGGCGGCGCGGGCAAGAAGGGGGGGGGCGGCGGGCGGGAGGTAGGGGAAGCCCCGACGTGTGGGCCCCACACGTCGGCGGGTGAGAGGGGGAGAGGGAGGGAGGCGGGTGCAAAGTGGGCCGCTTGGGCCGAAAGTTGTTGTGGGCGGGGGCGGGAGCCGGGTTGGGTTGATTGTTTTTCTTTTTTTTTTTTCTTTTCTTTTTCTTTTCTTTTCAAATCCAAATTCAAATTCAAATCTTTTCAACTTTTCAAACACAAATTTTAACACAAATTTACTCAATCGTTTTAAGACTTTTCACAAATCATTTTTTACAACTTTTCAACCTTTTTTTTTTAAAATTCAAACCTTCATTTTTTTTTTCAAGCTTTTACACCAATTTCCTCAAACTCTTTTCACAACTATTTTAAGGACTTTCTCACAAATATTTTCTTTTTAAGACTTTTAAAATCAAACCACAAACAAAACTCATGCATTTCAATTATGATGCACAAACACTTGGGTGATTCTAATTATTAAATGATGTTTAATTTAATTAAAGGCAAATTTATTTATTCAAATTTTATTAAATCCTTAGAAAAATAAAACTAAGCCATGTTGCTAATAATATTTTATTGTGATGGAATTTTCGGGTGTTAGTATTGTACTTGCCATTTCGTTATATTTTTAGCTACCCATGCATGGATCCAATATAATGGCCCCATTTGACACACAACCGATGGACTCCAGCCTCCGAGAAGTTTTGGGACTAGTCATGGAGCTAGAACTATGAGCATGTTCAAAACATTTGGTTCAACTATTATTATTACTATTACTATTACTATTATTATTATAGATTAATTAAATACATATGTTTAAATCACCTTATTCTATCCTACGAACTCAAAATCCTACATGAAAACCAAAGGTCCTCTAGCCTAGTTAGTTAGAGGGGCCAAGGTATAGTCACAAACTGTTAGAAATTTAGGCAATATTCAACATATTTTAATTCCATAATTTAGCAAGTAATTCATGATGTAAATGAGTGAAAACGTGATATGCCATGTGCTCGTGTTCATGATTAACACAATGTAAAACATGAACAACACAAATAACCAGATAAGTTTGAGGATGTACCCAGGGGCGGGACCATTGCCGGCGACAATGGTTGCGCCGTTAGCAGCTGGATTAACCATGTTAATTGTAGTCTACCCTCAATCGATGTAGTCGTACAAGTTGATGAAGCGAAGACGTTGATGCAGTGTAGACGGTCGTCGAGAATCACCACCGGGAAGTAGTCGATCGCAGCAAGAAGAGGAAGATTATTGAGTAGTCGCGCACTCGTTGCGCTACCCCAAAACCTGATTACCTCGCTATTCCCGAGTAGGAACTCAAGTGTCGGGGACAGCCCTAGGGGTCCCCTTTAACAACGGGGAAATCCCCACTTAAAACCCGCAACAAAGCCAAACACACTTCGCCTAACCATGCAGGATACGGCCCATGCCGCAGGGACCTCAACGGCCCACCAAGGCGGCCCTCTTGAAGATCCCCTCGAGCAGGCTTCGCCTCGCTCGAGGATGCGCGCCTCCCTCGGGCGGGCTCCGTCCCGTTCGAGGGGGTGCACTTCCCTCGAGCGGGCTCCGCCTCGCTCGAGGGCCCGCTCCCCCTCGAGTAGGCTCCGCCTCGCTCGAGGGTCCGCCCCGCCCTCGACCGGGGTCCGCCTCGCTCGAGGGCGCCCGCACGCGTGCGCCCGCCCCCGTACACGAGCATTTAACGCCCCGACACCGCGGGACGGCGCCATCATGCGCCGGGGCTCGCGCCCCGGTCTTTGCCGCCGCACCAACTCCCCGGAGGGAGCCCATCCCCATCACCGTGGGGAGGGACCGTGCGGCAGACCGGTGCCGTCCCGTGACGCCGTGCACCTCGCTCCAAGACGGCTAACGCGCCGAGCCCTCGAAGGGGGGGCCGGGCCGCACCCTCGATTTGCTTTCTTGTGACCTTACGGGATTAGGTGGAGGCGCTTGGCCGGTGGGACGCCATCCCCGCTACTCGTTACGGCATGGCTACCGCCCCGCGCGTGCGGGCGCACGCCGGCGCCGTAGCAATGACTCCAAAGACCGTGGAACGTATTGGAACGGGACGCCGTTTTACCTACTCCTGTACTCCGTACGGGCCAACGTCAGCAGCTCCCTCGAGCCTATCAGAAGACGCCACCACCATCCGCCGCCCTTCTACCCTCGAGCCGCCACTGTTCGGGTACAAGATAGGCCATGATGGCCGGATCGCCGCAAGGATCGTCCGACGGCCGCCCACTCTACAAGCATAGCACGCCACGCCCCTTCACGTAGCTAAAATAGCACGGCGCGCATGTGGTTCGCTCCCTCCTTGATCTATAAAAGGGGGACGAACCCCCCCTGCCGCGGGGGGAGATAGACATAATACAGCAGAAGACAGGCTGCGCTACGCACTTGCTCTCCAATTCTCCCACAACATCTTCAGTCACCACACTAGAGATTTGGAAGCCAGACTTCCTCTCCCGCCTTGCTTGTAGCAGCCCCACTACAGGAACCCCCGGTGCTAAGTAATATAGTGCCTTGAGCACGCCACCGCCGGGACGTACGGCCCACCGGCCGGAACCAGGATAAAACTCTGTGTCCCTTATTGCTTAGCATCGACCATTGAGGGATAGACCACGGCGCTTATTACTGGTTAGTGTCGGGACCACATTCCGCACCGACAGTTGGCGCCCACCGTGGGGCAATCTGAGCGCCTAAGGTCAATCCGTCAACTCCCTCCATGGTGATCCACACTGAGTACCATGGTACACGCTATCCGCATGGGCAGCTCGGACCCCCCTCCCCCGCCGGGTTCGAAATCCGGTTCGGGGGCCCGAACTTTCGGCCACGGGGAACGGCTACCTCATGCGCCTCACCAACCGTGAGGAGCTCCGCGCGCGGCGCCGTGCCGGGTCCGCTCCGGCCCCCGCCGCACGCGCCACCACGGCGCGTACGCCCGCAGCACGGATGTCGCGGGCCCGTCGACACCACGACGTCGCCGCCGCTGCGGGCCGCGTTCGCGCCGGCGCGGTCCGAGCGACGGCAGGTCGAGCGCGCGCGCCTCTCGGCACGGTGCGCCCGCCACCACGACCACCACCACCCCGCCGGCGGGACAGCGCGCGGTCTCCGGACCGCGCTTTCCCATTGGGCTGCGTGGTGCCACGACGGCCTACAACGCAAACGTCAACACCACGATGCGCAGGGTTCCGCCTGGCCATCACGTCTTCGTCGCCAGGGATCCCGGCGCCTCAGCGGGTGACGAGTCGTCCCTGGGTTCCCTCGACGCGTTGCCGCCCGCCAACCGCCACGGGTACGCGGAATGGGACTTCTCCCGGCTTGCCGGACCCGCCATGTTCGGACGTTTCCTTGACGCTACGGACTACCGGTTCGGCTGCTCCGATGACTCCGGCACGGGAGCTACGATCCCGCGCGGGGAGTGCCGCGTCGTCGTCACCAACGACCCGGGCCGAACGCCACCGCGCGGTGGGCGCCGGCGACGGGGAGGTCACGCCCGCCCCGGGGATCGCTCCGCGCCAAGCCGCGGGACCAAGCACCCCCCGCCGGGAGCCGACGCCGACGCGCGGCCGCCCCAAGCCCGCGAGCTCGAGGCTAAGCTGGCGAGAGGAGTACCGCACGGTGCGACTGCTCCGTGCCTCGATGGCAGGAGAAGCCTCCGCTCGCGGCGAACGCGTGCGAGAGCTGGCGGCGCAGGCCCGCGACCGCATCAACGCTGACAACCCTGACGTGCCTCCACGGGCAAGTCAGAAGCTCGTTGCTGCCACAACGCTGTTGCGAGCTATGCCAGCACCCTCGACCCCTGAGGCGCTGAACCTGCACCGCGAGGTGCAGGCCCTCATCGAGCAGGCGGCCGTCCAGCAGGCCGAAAGCTCAGCCTCACGTGTCCGCCAGCAGGAGGATGCACGGGGTGACGGGGCCGCACAAGGGGGCGAACCCTCGGTCCACGCAGGAGAAGCTGCGGAGCGTCCCGCCAACTCAGGGCGCGCGGCGGCCAAGGAACGGCTCCTCGACACACGCAGAGCGCTGGACGGTGACGCCCGAAACGTCATCAACGCCAGGCGCACGAGCAAGGCGGACGCGCGAGCAGCGGTGGGCTACCACCCTCGACGGGGCGGACGCTACGACAGCGGCGAGGACCGCTCCCCGACGCCGGAGCCCCCAGGAACCCGTGTGTTCAGCCGGGAGATCCGCGCGGGGGCCTTCCCCCGGACTTCCGCCAACCCTCGACCATTGTCAAGTACAACGGGGAGACGGATCCCCACGTGTGGCTCAACGACTACCGCTTGGCTTGCCGGTGGGCGGGGCCGCCGCCGACAAGGTCATCATCCGCAACTTGCCCCCGCACCTCGACGACGCGGCCCGACATGGCTCGAGCACCCGCCCACCAACCAAATCCACAATTGGGATGATCTGGTCCGCACGTTCGTGGGCAACTTCCAGGGCACGTACGTGCGCCCCGGAAATTCCCCGGGACCCGCGCTCCTACACTCGGAAGCCGGCGAGTCGCCGCGGGACTTCATACGGCGCTTCTCCAAGCGCTGCACGGAGCTCCCCAGCGTGGCGCAATCCGAAATCGTGCATGCCTTCCTCGAGGGTACCACGTGCCGGGACCTCGTGCGCGAGCTGGGACACGGCCGCCCGCGGACTCCAACGAGTCCGGCTCGACATCGCCACCGCCTTCGCCTCGGAGAAGAGGCCGTGGGGGCGATCTTTGACGGCAAGAAGGGCAGGCGCTCGGACGATGCGCCCGCGGAGGGCAGCAAGTCCAGGGAGCCCCACCGCAAGGACAAGCGGGGCAAGAAGGGAAAGAAGCCGCGCCGCGAGGCGCGCGAGCAGGGGCGCGACGGCGGTGATGCCGAGGCCCTTGTCGTCGACCCGGCTCGACGGGGCCCCGGACCGGCCCCTCGAGGCCCGGGGGTGTTTGACGACATGCTGAAGAAGCCATGTCCCTATCACAAGACCCCAAGAACCACACCCTTGAGCAATGCGACATGCTCAAGAAGTTCTATGGCCGCGCCGCCGCGAAGGAGGCAGAGGCCAAGAAAGATGGAGGAGATGGCGACGCCGGCGGCTTCCCCGCCGTGGAGAACGTGCCCACCGTCGACATGTCGACCCGCCGCCGCAAGCGGGAGCGGCACGAGGTCCTCGCCGCGGAGAAGGCGCCTCCCTCCTTCCTCAATTGGTCGGAGGACGCCATCACCTTCAGCCGGGAGGACCATCCGAACCGCGTCCCCAACCCGGGCCAATACCCGCTGGTGGTCGACCCCATCATCGGGAACGCGCGGTTCTCGAAGGTATTGATGGACGGAGGCAGCAGCCTCAACATCCTCTACGCGCATACGCTGCGCTTGATGGGGATCGGGTTGGACCAGCTGCGGCCCAGCACGAAGCCGTTCCATGGCATCGCGCCCGGAGCGGGTCCGGCCCCTCGGGCGATCGACCCGCCCGCTTGGTTTGGCACCGCGAAGAATTTCCGCAAGGAAATCCTCACCTTCGAGGTGGTGGGGTTCAAGGGAGCCTACCACGCTATACTTGGGCGACCCTGTTACGCCAAATTCATGGCGGTCCCCAACTATACCTACTTGAAGATGAAGATGCCAGGACCGAACGGCGTCATCACCGTCGGCTCGTCCATCGAGCATGCATTCGACTGCGACGTCGAGTGCGTGGAGCACGCAGAGGCACTGGCGCTGGATGAAGCGCTGGTGACCACTTTGGAGAAGATGGTCAACGACGACCTCGACTCCACCGCCAAGCACACCGCACCTTCGAGGCCGCGGAGCGCACCAAGGAGGTCCCCCTCGATCCTTCCGCCCCCGGGGCAAGGCGTTGAGGGTCGCTCCACCCTCGACCCCAAATAGGAAGTGGTGCTCGTCGACTTCCTCCGCGCCAACGCCGACATCTTCGCGTGGAGCCCCTTGGATATGCCGTGCATCTCGAGGGAGGTCGCCGAGCACTCCCTTGACATCTCGCCCTCATGCCCGCGCCGTGCGGCAACGGCTCCGCCGCTTCGACGAGGAGCGGCGACGGCAATCGGAGCGGAGCCGCGGAAGCTCCTCGAGGCCGGGTTCATCAAGGAGGTGTTCCACCCAACGTGGTTAGCCAACCCTGTGCTTGTAAAGAAAAAGAACGGGAAGTGGCGGATGTGTATTGACTACACTAGTCTTAATAAAGCATGTCCTAAAGTTCCTTTTCCTTTGCCACGTATTGATCAAATCATTGATTCAACGGCTGGGTGTGAATTGCTTTGCTTCCTTGATGCTTACTCCGGTATCATCAAATAAAGATGAAGGAGTCCGACCAGCTCGCGACTTCGTTCATCACGCCGTTCGGGATGTTCTCGCTACGTCACGATGCCGTTTGGCCTCCGAAACGCGGGTGCGACATACCGCCGCCGCATGCGGCACGTTTTCGGAGATCACATCGGACGGACGGTCGAGGCGTACGTGGACGACATCGTCGTAAAGACCGAGAAGGCGGACGACCCGGTTGGCGACCTTGGCGTCGCGTTCGGCCGCCTACGGGCCAATAGGGTCAAGTTAAACCCCGAAAAGTGTGTCTTTGGAGTGCCCCGAGGTATGCTCCCGGGATACATTGTCTCCCAATGGGGAATCGAGGCCAACCCCCGAAAAGGTTGCGGCCCTCGAACGAATGGGTCCGATCCGGGACCTCAAAGGGGTGCAAAAGGTGCTGGGGTGCCTTGCCGCCTTGAGCCGCTTCATCTCGCGGCTCGGCGAGAAGGGCCTGCCCCTCTATCGCCTCCTCAAGAAGCACAAGCGCTTCTCCTGGACCACCGAGGCCCAGGACGCGCTCGACAAGCTGAAGGCGTCCTTAGCGCACGCCCCGATCCTCACGCCGCCGCAAGATGGCGAACCCCTGCAGCTCTACGTGGCCGCAACCACCCAGGTGGTCAGCGCCGTGATCGTCGTGGAGCGCACGGAGGAAGGGCACGCCTTGCCTGTACAGCGGCCGGTCTATTACATCAGCGAGGTCCTGTCAGACACCAAGACGCGCTACCCCCAGGTCCAGAAGTTGATGTACGCGGTAGTCCTTGCGCGGCGCAAGCTCCGCCACTACTTCGAGGCCCACCCCGTCACGGTGGTCTCCTCCTTCCCGCTGGGGGAGATCATCCGCAATCCCGACGCCGCGGGCAGGATCGCCAAATGGTCCGTGGAGCTGATGGGCGAGACACTTCCCTACGCCCCGCGCAAGGCCGTCAAATCCCAAATCTTGGCAGATTTCGTCGCTGAATGGACGAATACGCAGCTGCCGCCGCTGCAGATCCAAGCAGAGTGCTGGACTCTGTTCTTCGATGGTTCGGTGATGAAAACAGGGGTGGGCGCGGGCCTGCTTTTCGTGTCACCCCTCGGGGAACACATGCGGTACGCGGTGCGCCTCCACTTCCCCGCATCTAACAATATGGCCGAACACGAGGCCCTCCTGTGCGGCCTCAAAATCGCCATTGAGTTAGGCGTCAAGCGCCTCGACGTGCGGGGAGACTCGCAGCTCGTAATCGATCAAGTCATGAAGAATGCGAGCTGCCATGACGACAAGATGGAGGCCTATTGCAAAGCCGTGCGAGCCCTCGAAGACAAGTTCTACGGCATCGAACTCAACCACGTGCCCCGCCGGTACAACGAGGAGGCGGACGAGCTGGCCAAGATTGCGTCCGGGCGGATCACCGTCCCCCCGAACGTTTTCGCACGCGACGTCGCTCAGCCCTCGGTCGTCTTCGAGCCCCACCCCTCGAGCCGCATAGAACCCTCGGGGGCTCCCTCGAATCCAGCGGGTGCGGAGCCCATGGATGAGGACCCCTCGAACGAGGCGTACGTGCTCTCCCTCCTCGAGGGGTATGGCTCCTACGAGGCCGATGTGATGGACATCGAGCCAGCCCCCGTCAAGGCTGACTGGCGCGACAAGTATATCGCGTGGATGGCTCGAGGGGAACTCCCCGCGGACCGGGCCGCGGCCAGGCGCATCGCCAGGATGGCCAAGTCCTTTGCCCTCGTCGACGGCGAGCTGTACAAGCGCGCCGCCTCCGGCATCCTGCAGCGGTGCGTGCCCATCCCCGAGGGGCGCGAGCTCCTACGGGACATCCACGCCGGAATCTGTGGCCACCACGCCGCGCCTCGCACCCTCGTCGGCAACGCGTTCCGCGAGGGCTTTTACTGGCCTACCGCGGTCGCGGACGCCCACGAGATCGTACGCACTTGCGAAGGCTGCCAGTTCTACGCCCGCAAGTCCAACCTACCCGCCCATGCCCTGCAGACCATCCCCGTAACGTGGCCATTTGCCGTGTGGGGGCTGGACATCGTCGAGCCCCCGCGAAAGGCGCCGGGGGCTTCACCCACTTGTTGGTCGCGATCGACAAGTTCTCCAAGTGGGTGGAGGTGCGCCCCATCACGAACCTCGGGCGGAGCAAAGGCGGTAACATTCTTCACCGACATCGTCTACCGCTTTGGAGTGCCAAACTCCATCATCACCGACAACGGGTCCCGCTTCACGGGTAGGAAATTCTTGGAGTTCGCGACAAGTTCCACATCCATGTGGATTGGGCAGCGTGGCACACCCACGGACCAACGGCCAAGTAGAGCGTGCCAACGACATGATCCTACAAGGCCTTAAGCCTAGAATTTTCGATCAGCTAAACAAATCTGGGCGAAAATGGCTCCAAGAGTTACCAGCGGTTGTGTGGAGCCTAAGGACCACCCCGAGCAGAGCCACTGGGTTCACCCCGTTTTTCCTAGTCCATGGCGCGGAGGCCGTCCTCCCCACGAACTTAGAATATGGATCGCCGAGGGTTCGAGGCTATGACGAGGATGCCAACCAGCGAGCCCACGAGGACTCGCTGGATCAGCTGGACGAGGCACGCCTCGTGGCCTTGATGCATTCTGCAAGGTATCAACAGTCCCTAAGACGCTACCAGGCACGCAAGATACGTCGACGGGACTTCAGTGAAGGGGACCTGGTCCTAAGGCTACGCCAAGACAACCGAGGGCGCCACAAGCTATCGCCCCCATGGGAGGGACCCTACGTCGTGGTGAAGGTACTCAAGCCCGGCACGTACAAGCTGGCCAACGAGGACGGTGAAGAGCTCACCAACACTTGGAACATCCAACAGCTACGTCGCTTCTACCCCTAGCTAGGATTTCCAAGTATCTTTTGTTGTAAGAATCATATGACCAACGCCCCAGTTGGTGACAACTATGTAAATGCCTCAAGTCTAATAAAAAGGGCAACTCGGCTTTACCCTGAAACCCAAGTTACCCTCGGGGGCTACTGCGGGGGGCACCCCCCCCAAAATGGTCCCATTTTCGCGCAAAAATAAAACAACTCACACGCGCTAAGTTTGTTTTTCTACTTCAACCCCGAGCAACGATTCGAACAGGGCGCAGGCGGCCTAGCGGAAGGAGCGCGCGAGCCAGAGATAGCCCACGCCGCGAGGATACGGCCCTTCTCTCTCGCCTCCAACCCAGCAGGCCCCCCGCGAAAATCGAACTCCCCTAACTAGAATCTACTCAGGAAGAAGGAGAAACAAAAAGCGCAGTAAACAAAAGACTTCATTTCGTATCAACAAAAGTTTACGATTAAGATAACTTGTTTATTTACAAAGGCCGCGTGGCCAGAATACTGATACACAAATAAAAACGGGCCAAGCGCCCAGCTGTCTTCAGGCAGGAGGAGCGGCGGTGTCAACAGCGTCCGGGAAGAGGAACTCCTCGAAGGCTTCAGCGAGCGACTCAGCGGCATCGGCGGCGAGCGCATCCACGCACTCCATCGCCACCTCGTCCTCGACGCCCTCGGGAACGACGTAGCCCTCCGCCAGCGCCTCGAAGTTGACCTCGTAGTGGGACCGTACCACTCCGAGGGCCTTCGGACGCCAAGACGCAACGCCGGCGCATCCGTTCGGTGACGTGGCCACCAAGGGCACGCAGGCGGCCGGCCGGCCGAGCTTCCGGCCCGCGCCTCGCCCTCCTCCACGGCTGGCGGGGTCTCGAGGGCCACATCGTGCGGCTCTCCGCAACTCTGCTCGGAGGAGTCGTAGGAGGTCCGCGCGCCTCGGCCCGCTCAACCGCGTGTCCCGGCGCGGCGCGCAAGCCCGGAGTCACCAAGACAAGAAAGAAATCGAAAAAAGGAGTGCGAATTCCCAAACGTAAAACCAACCAAACAGGGGTCAAGCGACGGCTCACCTTCAACTTGCTTCCTCTCCGCCTCGAGGTCACGGCGCTCGGCCTCGACCGCCGGCTCGAGGCCCTTGACGGTCTCACTTTGCTCCCCGGAGGGCCGGCTCCCGGTTTGCGTTTGTAATGCGAGCATAATCACCTCGCCCTCGGCCTTGGAGAGCGCGGTGTTCCGCTCCTCCGGCGACACGCGCCGCCTCGCGAGCGACGCGCTCTCGCTCCCGGCGCCGACCGGGCGTCGGCGAGGGCGGCTTGCTCTGCCGGAGCCGCCCCTCGGCCCCTTGGTGGGCGGTGCGCTCTGCGAGAGCTGCTCCTCGGCCGACGGCGAGCGCCGCGACCTTGGCGTCGAGGACGGCCTTCAAGTCGTCGGCCTCCTTGGCCCGCCGCTCCAAAGCACACGCGCCCGCTCCTCGGCCGGCGCCGCCGTGCTCGCCCCCTCGAGTGACGAGCGGAGCCCCCGGTTCTCGGCCGCGGACGCCGGCCACCTCCGCCTCCCGGTTGGTCGCCGCCGTGCGCATCTTCTCCCGGTCCGAGCGCGCCCCGCCACGGCGCCTCATCACGGTTGATGAGGGCGCGCGCGGACCCGCTCGAGGCTAGAGCGGCGCGCCGGGTCCCGCCTCGTGCTCTCGGGGAGTTCGTCGCGCCGAGGATACGGCCCGTACGCCAACCGGCCGTCCGAGTCCCGAGGGCGTCAGCGAGCGCGTCGAAAGCGCCACATCGCTCCCGGAGCTGGTGGAGCTCGGCGTTCACCCGATCGAAGGCGTCGTACTTATCGTGGGCGCGGCGCTCGAGCTCCTGGCACCCACAAATCAAAACCCGTAAGCGCCACGACACAGAAACAGCGCACAAAAACGAGAGAAAGAAGAAAACGAACAACAACGCCTTACCTGGAAGACGCGCCATGCGGGGCCGCCATGGACCCTCAGCGCCTCGTTCAGCGCGCGGTCGAGCATGGCGCCGTGACTCCAGAGCTCTCCCCAGAGCTCCTGCTCCCCCTGGGCGTCGGCGAACGCAGGGGGATCGCCAGCGGCCCCCTCTACCCCGAGCGGTGTGGCCGGCGCGGGAGGACGAGGCCTCGGCGCCGTGTCCTCGGCCCCCCGCCACCATGTGGCCCTCGCGCCGCCCTCACGAGGGCCCCCTCCCGGAGCTCGGGGGAGAGTGTGGGGAAGCTCACCCACTAGTCCCACCCGGCGGCGGGGAGTCGTCGTCCGGGACCTCCACCACCTCCCGCCGGGAACCGCCGGCGGGCGCCGGCCCTTGCGCCGCCTCCGCCGGCGCCTCCACGGCCGCGGGCGCTTGACGCGGCGCCGCGGCCACCGCCTCCGGCCGCGCCTCCGCGGCGGCGGCGCCCGGCCGCCCTCCTCGGCGGCCACCGCCTCCGGCCGTGCCTCCGCGACCACGGGCACCACCGCGGGCCGCACCCGCTATGCCTCCTCTCGGCGCCGGCGCCACGGACCGCGCCTCCGTCGCGGCGGCCCTCCGCGGGATGCGCCTCCGCCACGGCCGCCGCCGTGGCCGCGCCCCCCACCACGGTCGGCGCCCGGCCCCTCCTCGGCGACCGCCGGCCGCGCCATGGCGGGCCGATCCACCGGCCGAGGCCTCGAGGCCTCGGCCGGGCTTTGCGAGCTCTCGCCCGCCGCCGCCGTGCTTGCCCCCGCCCGCGACGCCCTCGACGAGCGCCGCCGGGTGGGGATGGACGCGTCTGCCCTCAGCACCTTGGCCTGTGCGAGGGGAGGCACAGTTAGCACCACCCTGCACAAGCACAAACAGAAAGTTGGAATGCCTGATCGTCAAAAAAACTAAACCAAGCAGAGGAGCGAGCCCCTTACCTCGAAGAGGAAAAGGTGTGCTTCCTTTTCCTCGAGGCCTCAGCGGATGAGGCAGGCGCGGCCGGCGCGCCCGCCGCCGCGCCTCCCCGACGTCGCCACCGCGCGCGCGGGCCCCCGCGCGCGGGCACGCTTGCCGCGCGCGCGGCGCGCGCTTGCCGCACGCGCCTGCGGCACGCGCCGGCGCCCTCCGCGCGCGCGCCGTCCCCGTTGTCGATTGCCGGCGGCGGGCGCCGTTGCGCCCGCCCCGGCGATGCCGCCCTTGCCGCCGGGAGCCGGCTCCGGCGACGGGGCGTAGGCTCCCACCTATCGGAGGGGCCCCGCCCCTCGGCCTCTTCCTCTTCGTCCTCCTCCGAGGATAAGTACTCCTCGGTCCCCGGGGAGGAAAGCCCCGGCTCCTTGCGCCGCCGGCACTCCGCGCTCCGTCGCTCGTGGCGCTCGTGGTGCCGCCTCGCGCGCTCCCTCTTGCGCGCCGCCCGCTCCTCGCTCCCGTTCCTGCGCCGCCCGACCAAGCGCGCGGGAGTCGGGGGGTGGGCGGAACGGACTTCGCGGCGGTGAAGTTCACCACCGCATACAGGGAACGTCAAGGGCGCGACGAGGCGAGGCGGAGGCAATACCAAGAACTAAAACGAAATCAAGAATCATACTCACCAGCATCCGGTGATCGGTCCGGGCGCGCCGACGCATCCGGGTGTCGACGGCCTTCCGCACCCGGTGAGCGCATACGGCCGCCCGAGGGGGTCGGGAGCATCCGCGACCTCGCCGGCGGGACGGGGGTCCGCCTCCTCTCGTCATCTCGTAGATGCGGAGCGGCCTCTCCATCGGAGGCACGACCCGCCGGTGATGGAGGAAGGCGAGGACGCCCGCCGCGGTCAGCCCTTGCGCCGTCAGGCTCCTCAGGGCGGCCAGGACCGAGTCCTGCCGCCTCCAATGCGGGGTGTGGACACCCCGTAGCCCCAGGAGTTGGGCTTCTCCTTGAACACCCGACCGGTGTAGGGGGGAGGCCGGGCTCGGCGTTGCGCAGGTAAAACCATCCCCGCTCCCCGGCCGGCGTTGTTCGTCGTCATGGTGCAGGGGATGTAGTCGTCCTTGAACTGCCCCCGCAGGCGAGTGACATCCCGCCGGCGCGCACCGCGCGCGCGGGTCCTTGGCTCCGTCGTGGGCTGCGTGAAGAGCTCCGCGCGGAAGAGGTGTACCCAGAGCTCCCAGTTGACTGGGATCCCCAGGATACCCTTCGCAGACACCCACGAACGTGGCCGCCGCGAAATCGCGTTGGGCGCGAAGTTGTGCAACTCCACGCCGTAGTAATGGCACAGCGCCCGCATGAAGCGGCTCGCCGGCGCATTGAAGCTTCGCTCGTGGAAGCGGACAAAGCTCACCACGTAGCCTTCCGGCGGGTTGGGCGCGCGGTCCCCCGCCGGTGGCACCTGTCCACTCCGCCGGGCGGCCATCCTTGTTTGCCGCCAGCGGCCGGCGGTGACCGGCTTGCCAAGGGCCGGTGTGTCACCGTCGACCGCTCCCAGGCGTACGGGTCAAGGATCGTGAGGGGCGGAGGCGGCGCCATGAGAAGAGGACAAAGGAATGCGAGAGCGGAGGACAGGAAGATGAAGAAAAGCTCTAATGGCGAAGCCGCACGGTGGCGAAAACAAAACGAAGACGAAAGCACAGGGGGCTAAAATGGCGGAGCGCAAAGGTAAAAAACCGCCACTTTCCCTTCCCCTCAGATTTATAAGCCGCGGGCGAGCTCTCCAGGGCGGATGTCCCGCGCGCATTAACTGCAGGGAATCTTCTCTTCTCGCTGGAGAGCGGACCCCACCACGACCGCAGCGGCCACATCACCGCGAACGGGCCATCATCACGGTGAAGACTAGCAGGGGCCGTGGCAGGCGGTCACGTCCGCCTGCCCACGCCGCCCACTACGCGCGCGCGCGGCCGCGACGCCTAAAAAAGCGCGCCCGCGATGTGAAACCGCAGCCTCTACTGTGGAGCATTTAATGGCCCGGTCCCTTGCAAAGCAAGGAGAACCCTCGAGCGGCACGGACTCCTGGCTCGGGATAAATTCAACCCTCGAAAGGGTACAGGCGTGAGAAGGTCGCCTCGAGGCCCGTTTGAAACAAAGCGGGCATCGCGAGCACCCATGCCACGTAGGACCCTCGAGCGGTGCGAGCCCCTGGCTCTAGACAATGTCAGCCCTCTGAAGGGTACAGGCGTGAGAAGGTCGCCTCGAGGCCCGTTTGAAACAAAGCGGGCATCGCGAGCACCCATGCCACGTAGGACCCTCGAGCGGCGCGAGCCCCTGGCTCGAGAAAATATTAACCCTCTAAAGGGGCACAGGCGTGAGAAGGTCGCCCGGGGCCCGCTTGAAACAAAGCGGTACCACAAGCACCCATGCCACGCCGTGTTGCCGACCGGCGCCCGGAGGGCCGGCTCGCCCGGACCCCTCGACGGCCGCAAACGCAAAGACGGGGCCGCCCGTGTGCCGCCCCGCACGGCCCCTACGATCGAGGGTTCGAAGCCCGACCCTCGGCGGGTTCGAACAGGCGCCCCAGATCGCAGAGTCAGGGACGACGAAGGCACGCGCACTCGAGCCGTTCCTCGAGCCCGTCAGCTCGAGGGTGCCCGATACGTCGTGTTCGAGAGCCAGCGAGGGCAGCTAGCCGGGGGATCCCACCGAGGGAGAGCTTCCGCGCCCTCGGTCCCTATTGAACGGGACCGAGCCCCACCTAGCAAACCCACGCAAGCGCTTCAATGGACGTGTCTCTGGACCACGCAGCCTACCCTTATCGAACGGGGCATGGGCGTCCACTCGAACCACCCACTAGCAGCTCAACGAGGAATCCGCAATTCGCGACCCGACCGATGGGGGTTGCGGAAACCTCACCCTCCGTCCCGCGGAGGGACGGCGAGGGTGCGTTAAGAAACAAGTCGTAAAGCTCTACCCGATCGCCTCGAACGGGCCCAGGCTCGGGGGCTTGACGCACGGCTCCACCTCCTTGAATTGCACCCGCCGGAGACAGCGCCAGCAGCGCGTGCGTCACCGAAGCCGGCTGAGATATTGCCGACGCCGGTTGAAACATGTACCACGCCCTCTGACCAGCTCTCGCGGTTAACCCCTACAGGAGCATCCACGCTCTGCCCGCAGGCTTCGGGGGCTAGACCCGCGGGTCCGCTGACGCGGCCCCACGGAAAGCGTTCGCAAGACAAGAAGGGAAGAACGTCCTATCGGAGGGTCCCGGCATCCGCGGGAGCCTCAATGGCAAACCCACGGATGCTCGGGGGCTGCGTCGGGGACAACCCTAGGGGTCCCCTTTAACAACGGGGAAATCCCCACTTAAAACCCGCAACAAAGCCAAACACACTTCGCCTAACCATGCGGATACGGCCCATGCCGCGGGGACCTCAACGGCCCACCAAGGCGGCCCTCTTGAAGATCCCCTCGAGCGAGGCTTCGCCTCGCTCGAGGATGCGCGCCTCCCTCGGGCGGGCTCCGTCCCGTTCGAGGGGGTGCGCTTCCCTCGAGCGGGCTCCGCTTCGCTCGAGGGCCCGCTCCCCCCTCGAGCAAGCTCCGCCTCGCTCGAGGGTCCGCCCCCGCCCTCTACCGGGGTCCGCCTCGCTCGAGGGCGCCCGCACGCGTGCGCCCGCCCCCCGTACGCGGGCATTTAACGCCCGACACCGGCGGGACAGCGCCATCATGCGCCGGGGCTCGCGCCCGGTGTTGCCGCACCAACTCCCCGGGGAGGGAGCCCATCCCCATCACCGTGGGGAGGGACGTGCGGCGAGGATCGGTGCCGGTCCCGTGACGCCGTGCACCTCGCTCCAAAGACGGCTAACGCGCCGAGCCCTCGAAGGGGGCCGGGGCCGCACCCTCGATTTGCTTTCTTGTGACCTTACGGGGATTAGGTGGAGGCACTAGGCCGGTGGGACGCCATCCCCGCCTCGTTACGGTATGGCCGCCGCCCCCGCGCGTGCGGGCGCACGCCGAGCACCGTAGCAACGACTCCGCATCGTGGAACGTATTGGAACGGGACGCCATTTTACCTACTCCCGTACTCCGTGCGGGCCAACGTCGCGGCTCCCTCGAGCCTATCGAAGACGCCACCACCATCCGCCGCCCTTCTACCCTCGAGCCGCCACCGTTCGGGTACAAGATAGGCCATGATGGCCGGATCGCCGCAAGGATCGTCCGACGGCCTCCCACTCTACAGCATAGCACGCCACGCCCCTTCACGTAGCTAAATAGCGCGGCGCGCATGTGATTCGCTCCCTCCTTGATCTATAAAAGGGGGACGAACCCTCCCTGCCGCGAGGGGGAGATAGACATAATACAGCAGGAGACAGGCTGCGCCACGCACTTGCTCTCCAATTCTCCCACAACATCTTCAGTCACCACACCAGGGATTTGGAAGCCAGACTTCCTCTCCCGCCTTGCTTGTAGCAGCCCCACTACAGGCACCCCCGGTGCTAAGTAATATAGTGCCTTGAGCACGCCACTGCTGGACGTACGGCCCACCGGCCGGAACCAGGATAAAACTCTGTGTCCCTTATTGCTTAGCATCGACCATTGAGGGATAGACCACGGCGCTTATTACTGGTTAGTGTCGGGACCACATTCCGCACCGACATCAAGCGCGACGGGTTTCGGAGGCTCTGCTCTCCCAACAACGTGTGCGCGCACGGAGTGGAATGGGGAGATTTTTGTGAGTAGCAACAGCATTATAAATATAGGGGAGGCCGAAAGAAGAGAATCCATCGAAACTCGACACCACCATATGCCTCTAATGCTAAATAACACTAGTAACTGATGCAATAACCAGCCACTAGTAATTGATGAGCATTTGCACTAGTACCAGCCAAGACAATTCCACCATTCCTTCTCATTCAACCATATGGAATTAACTACATTAATCAGCATTTGGTAACCTCTAGCATTACTTGTGGGCCTGAATTATTATTGATTTAATTGCTTGGAAATGGACTAAGCCCAATTAAATGCAACGACAACTAGGAGTTCCAGGTTCGATTTTTCGCTGGAGTTGAAGCGGATTAATATAATTATGGGACTAGCTCTAAAAAATCCCCTCACCAGTGAAACCGATGTCGGCGATTTTCTAAGTTGAGAGAAGGTTCATTCTTCTTAATGAAAACCCATGAGATAGTCTTACCCCACTGGCCTAGGGAAATCATGCATGAAACTTTGGAGGTAACGAAGTCAGAAACACAAAATTGATTGCGATAACCTGGTAGGTGATGTCTTCCCCACCTCCAAACAGCTGATAGCAACTAGGAGGATTTTTCAACTTCACTTTGCAGAAATTTTCGACCCCTTCAAAATCAACAAAATTCCAGAAATTTAGCAAACATCGAATTTTTCTCAGTGATTTTTTACTAATAATAATAATTTTAAATACTTAGAAAGGTTACTAAATTTGTACACAATTTTTTTCTCGAATACACAGGAGAGTTATGTATCATTGTATTAAGAAGAACAGCAAGTGCAAAGTTTTACACAGCGTGTAGCCATTCGGGCGCACGCCAGACTGGCCGTGATGATACTACATAGCCGTACAACCAGATAATCCCAGGCCTAATGAACTACTCCCTCTGGTTTGGTAAATGAAGTTGTTTATGGCAGCAACACGGTCTCTAAAGTACAACTTGACTTCTTATTTTATAATTTTTTTAAAAAAACTAACATATGTATACTTTTATGAAAGTAATTTGCAAGACAAATCTATTTATATGGTGTTCACATTAGCAAACTTACTGACTTAAAAATAATTCGTGATTTATATTCCTAATATTTGACACAAATCTTGTTCAAAACGACTTCATTTACCAAATCAGAGGGGTACTCACCAAAGAGACAACTCAAGTTGCTTGGCACCGGCGGTGATCTAGTTGTCGCCCTCTCACTTGATCGCTCAGCAGTAGCGCCGGCTCGGTTTCCGCTTTCCGGAAGATGCGGGAAATCTATATACAATGATATGTACACTCAAATCGGTGCATGCATAATGCAACGGTTTTGCTGATTCTGGTCCTTGAAATCCAGGAAAGCACTTTCATAATTTTTTAACAATCTGTTAATTGGGATGGACCCCATATATCAACGAGGAAAGAACGGGACAGGAACCCTGTGCAATAGTAATTTTGTATGTAAATTATGTGATCTTGTCCACCTTGCTTCAAAATTTTCAAATATTTTGACCATCGAAAAAAGGACGGACACATTTGCTTACTGGTACAGTCGTACGTACCACAAACGACCCAACGGAAACTGAACTATTGATCCCAGAAATAGTGAAATACTGAACGGCAGAGGCTCTGGTAAGCACAGCGACGGCCGGCCACATTGATCGCTACATATCTGATGTCTAATCCATGCATAATTTGTCCAGGAAAGTTCTCAAAAAAAAAGTTGTCCAGGAAAAGAAAACCTGATCCTTTATGCTCGTGTGTGTGAAGTGTGAACTGTCAACAAACCCGGCCTGCCGCCATCGTCTTTTCGGTTTTCCTCTAAAAGGTTGAGCAACTTGCCCATATTGCCATGTCTTTTTTTTTAATTACACAGTACAATGCAGACACTCACAATACGCACGCACATTCACCTATATAAATACACGTACACAAACCCTAGTCAGTCCCAATGGGCATTGATGATAGTTTCTATCTCCATTAAATGAGGTGCCATATAAACAGAAAAGATGACATGGCAGTTCAATTAATGAGAAAAGGGAAGGAATTTTGTAGAAATTGTTTCTTCACTAAGAAACGGCGTCCTCCCTAAAACCGAGATGCGAAGAAACGCCCATATCTGTGTTGGGGAGAAACGACTGGTTTCTAGGTGACGAGCGATGACGATAGTGAGCATGCAGTCTTCTTCCATGGCACTCACCGGTAGCTGCGCCCGCCGGCCATCCCACGTGCTCACCTACCACTACACCGGCCGGCTGTTGTGCCCCTGCCATCCAGCGTGCTCACCTGCCGCCGCGCCCGCCTGTGCGCTCGTCGGCCGTTGTGGCTGCCGGCCGCCGCGGGAGGCTGCTCGCGAGCGCCGCCGAGGGAGCCACCTGCGCCGTGGGGGCGCTCACGCCGCCGTCGTGCGTCGCAGCGAAAGCTCGCGTACCGCGCCACAGCAGGTTGCTCGCGTGCACCGAGCCAGGGAGCGCTTGCGCCGTGGGAGTTCCCGTGCCGCCGTCGCGTGAAGCCGCGGTATCTTGCGCGTCGCGCCGAGGGAGTGCCATGGCCGCCTCTCCCAACTACCTTGCGCTCGTTGTCCGCCGCTCGCCGGCAGTTGCGCTCGCTGGCCGCGCATCAATCGCCGGTCCTACTAGTCCGACCTGCAAACCAATGCCACCCGAGTCGTTCAATTCATGTGGGGAGTAACGTACGCACACAGGGTGCGCCATGAATCGTAGGACGCAAAGAAAATTTCAATTTGCAGCCGGCGGTGCTACTCACCACGAGGACGAGGTCCAGTCGACGAAGTGAGGCCGACTACAGTGCGGGGAACGGCGGCGGTGCGGACAGGACGCGAATGCCGCCGCCGACGCGCGCACCTCACGCGCCGTCTGCGCCTTGGTCGCCGCCGCCGATGCCGTCGCGGCATCCCGCTCCCGTCCTGCGCTCGCCATTGTTCGACCATGCTCACGGTGTACAGAACGCCAACGGGGAGAGAGAGGAGGAAGATAAGAGAGAGATTACAAAGATATAATAAAATAAATTCCATATTTATTACATGGAGAAACTCCCATTGAGTAGAATGGTTTCTATAGAAGAGTTTTTGCTAACATGACTCTCTTGATTGCGCGCATGGTGTCTACCATAGGGACCGCCCTTAAGACACCTCAGAAGAATCGAAAGCACCGACAGATCTGGAGAAAACGTCGTTCTACCACTTAACGCATAACGCCTCGTAAATCCCCGAAAAATCTAAAAAAAAGGTCGCGAAAGCACGTAGATATGAACCTCGTCGGGTAAGCATCTCACTTGGACCGTCCTACCATTGGACTACGATCCCAATTACTTGTCATGACTTATCTAGTTATCTTGTTGGGTCACGGGACACGGTTCCCAGTTCGCGGCTAGCGGAAACGGAGAGGGTTCTTGCTTGGCTGGTGATCCGAGTGACCGGGGGTCTCACTCACGGACCGTTGCCCTCTTCATTTTAACCGGTTATCGTGCCGCCCACGCGGCATCGATCCAAGCACGAAGAGAAACTAATAATCTTTGGATCAGTCAGTATACGATCTCGATTGATTAAGATTTACACGACACGATCGCACGAGCAATTGTTTAGATATATGTATCTTCTCTGCTCCTTGACATACACCCACATCCGCCACATGCGGACATGATGCGCGCGGCGCGCAGGCGTGTTGCTCTCAGGCGTAGATGACGTAGCGCAAGCTCTCGCGCCGCGCCACGAGGTGCCGGACCTCGTCGGCGGCGGCGCGCGGAGGGTACCACCCGCTCGCCGCGGCCCACGCATCCTCCTCAGCGCCGTCGTCGTCCAGGCCGCCGCCGACGGCGCCGCGCGCCATCGCCAGGACCGCCGCCCTGCTGGCCAGCGGGGCGCCGGGGGCTTCGCGCGCCGCTCCAGCCGCGTCGCCGCCGCTGCCGGCCGCCATCGTCGCGCTCTCGTCGGCCACCTGCGCGGTCCGCCGCCTCCTCGGCCGGCGCCGCAGGCCTTGCCGCACGAGCGACAGCACGCCTCCCCACATAGAGCTCTCAGCTCTCGATCGAAAGCAGCATCTTGGAGAGCTCGATCGATCGGGAGCCCTGTCTCGTTTATATACACGGTTGGCCACTTGGCCGGCCTCACTCTCGTAAGCTAACGAACAAGCGCAATCATGGCAGGTGTGACAAGGTTAAGGGGACCTGGACATGAGTCGTTTTCTCGAAAGG
Organism: Cenchrus americanus; assembly: GCA_947561735.1. Taxonomy (NCBI): domain Eukaryota; kingdom Viridiplantae; phylum Streptophyta; class Magnoliopsida; order Poales; family Poaceae; genus Cenchrus; species Cenchrus americanus. Next base: position 252,606,512 of record OX387241.1, read on the forward strand.
TGAAAGGCTGGTGGTGGTGGACTGGGTGGGGCTAGCTGTGGGGAGGGACGAGCACTAGCTCGCGCGCGAAAGCTGGGAAAGATCGGTCGGTCGCGCACGCACGATAGAGGTTAGTGGAGGGCTGGTCATCACCGGCCGAAACAACTGCTCGGCCATCTGCAGTTATCGATCGAGATCGGCGATGATCTGCCAGACGTGAACGCTGGATTTTTCAGGCTTCTTGTTAGCTTGTTCTTCTTCTTCTTCTCTCCTGCACGATCATCGTTTTGCCACACGATCAACGTTAGTGAAAGCCTCGTAGAAAGGCCGGCACCTTTATTCTGCGTATATGGACAACACGGACGACACACACGGCGTACATGCCAACCAAACGTCCACTGCATGCATGCCGGCATGCCGCCACTGGCAGGGGAGGGGCTTAGTCCCGGTTGGTGGAGGGAATAGGTCTCTCATGTCCAACCGAGACTAATGGTGAGAGGCAAAAGACCCCCTTAGTACCGGGTGAATGAACTAGAAGGGTAGCTCGTTAGCGCCTGCGCACACCCTCATTAGTATCGGTTAGTAACACCAACCGTGATTAAAAGGTTTTGCAGCAAATAAAAAAAGACAACCTACTGTTGTCCCCACATGCTCTGTCTTTGCTCTGCAACTCCAACATTGTCCTCTAGCTCCAATCCACCGCCCACTCCACCACACACAAGTTCATCTAAACTTCATCACAAGTTCATCAACAAATTCATCTCATCAGTTCATCAACAAATTCACCTCACAAATTCATCAATAAATCTATACTATAAAGAACGAGTTATTTTGATGGGTCTCCCCCTCTTTCGTTCTTTTCCATAGTTGTGACTTGCATTTCATGGAAAGACAAATCGACAATGCGGGAAAGAATTGCTAAGCCAAATCTAAATCATGGCTTGTTTTTTTGGAAAGTCAAATCATGGAATGCGGGAAATAATTGCTAAGCCAAATCATGGCTTTTTTGAGTATCAAATGGCATCAAAGAATTGCTAAGCCAAATCTAAATCATGGCTTGTTTTGTTGAAAGTCAAATAGTGCAATGCGGAAAATAATTGCTAAGACAAATCATGGTTTGTATTTTTGGAAAGTCAAATAGCGTATTGGTTTGGAAAGGGAGTTTTTGGAAAGTCAAATCGTGCAATATAGGAAATAATTGCTAAGCCAAATCATATCTTGTTTTTTGAAAGTCAAAACACGTCTTTGTTTGTAGGGAGGATGTACGCGTCGTGCGTTGGCGGCGGCAGGTACGGGGTGCCAGTAGAAAAGGAGTCGGTGATCTTTTGATGGGTCCCCCTTTCGTTCTTTTCCATGGTTGTGATTTGCATTTGATGGAAAGGCAAATCAACAATGTGGGAAAGAATTGCTAAGCCAAATCTAAATCATGATTTATTTATTTTTTTAAAGTCAAATTGCACAATGCGGGAAATAATTGCTAAGCCAAATCATGGCTTCTTTTTTTAAAAGTCAAATCGCGTCAAAGAATTGTTGAGTCCAATCTAAATCATCGCGTGTTTTTTGAAAGTCAAATCGCGCAATGCAAGAAATAATTGCTAAGCCAAATCATGGATTTTTTAAGTCAAATCGCGTATTGGTTTGGAAAGGAAGTTTTTGAAAGGCAGACCATGTAATGCGGGAAATAATTGCTAAGCCAAATCATGTCTTGTTTTTTTAAAGTCAAATCGTGTCTTGGTTTGGAAAGCGAGTGCATGTATGCCTCGCGCACTGGCGGTAGCGACGGGTACATGGCGCCGGTAGAAATGGAGTTGGTGAAAAAATATTTTGGCGAAAAGTATTCTCTAACGTCGAAAAAATGAGTCTCACCCTTCAATTTTGTTCTACAGATCATTTTATATGGTTCTAACCACCTCTTTCGTCAACCGTATGAATAATTAGTAAGCCAAAACACATTGTGCTGGAATAATTGATAACCAAAACACAACACAAGCATTGTGGAGTGTTTTTTTGAAGGGATTTTGAGGGATAATTGGTAACCAAATCAAGTTGTGGTTTTTTTGGAAACGCTCAGTGATCGAGGTCGGCGACCCCGGTGGCGCAGTTGCATTTATGGCATTACCATTATCTCATGTCAACATGGATGCCTATCACACGACAGTATGGGTTTGCACTAATCACGCATCACTATGTTCCATTACTTTGCAACATGCGTCAATGCATGTTGCCGTCAGCAATTCTCCGACACGGTGTTTCCCCAACCGCGAGAGGTAGCTGCTGATTTATCCTCACCCCCACGCTATTGTTGCAGCCTTGATGATTAGACATGTGCGACACTATAAAAATAGTTTTTTTGTTATTGCGATTTTTAGATACGTGCGTGCTGCATCTACATTTTGCTAGTTAATCTCACAATTCACAATATTTGTTTGCACATCACAACACATTCCATCGACAAACAAATTACTCACCAAATACAGATGAAAAAAATCTTTCCTGCCCAACGCACTGCCCGGAGTTCGCCGCGCGTGCGCCCACCCGTCATCCCGCCTGGCTGTGACAACCCGCCCAGGAAAATACCGTACTATCGCCTAAGACCGATCCACTTTGGTCGTTAAGCAATAGTAAAGTATCATCCTATCGTTAGTTGCCGGGTTAACGCCTGGTAAATCACTTGGACTTCGTACAGAGGATCGACATATGCATTAAAACTCACGCGAAGGCGAGTCCAGAGTACAACATGAGTTAAAAAAATATTACAAACCATTGTTCATGACAATGAGTAAAGGTTCAGAGTTCGAAAACAGCGGAAATAAATTAGGCTAGCACAACGGTAAACAACACAGGAGGCCATCCGTGATGTCATCACTTGTCGTCACCCTTCTGGTCAACAACACCTGCAACAACAGTTTTAAAGCAAGGCTGGGTATTGTGACAACCCGCCCAGGAAAGTACCGTACTATCGCCCAAGACCGATCCACTTTGGTCATTTAAGCGATAATAAAGTACCATCATGTCGTCAGTCGTCGGGTTAACGCCCGGTAAATCACTTGAGAGCACAAGGATCGAATATATGCATTAAAACTCACTCGAAGGCGAGTCCAGAGATACAACAACATTCAAATTCAAATTCGCACCCCGAAGGGTTTAATTATTACAAACCATAGTTATTGTCATGACAGAATAGTTCAGAGTTTTGAAAAGACACAGCGGAAATTAACTAGCGGAAGCAAGTCACCACGGGAGGCCATCCATGATGCTTCAGTAGTCGTCCTCCACCCACTCCAGCTCCCAGCCGGGCGGGATCTCACCGGGCCACACATCACTGAAGGCATTACCTGGATCAACACATTATAGCAAGGCTGAGTATACTAATACTCAGCAAGTCTTACCCGTCGGTGATATCTACTTCACCAAATCTAGACCATGAAAGGCTTTTTGGCTACTGGGTTGCCTTTGCTAAAAAGTAACAAAGAGTAGGTCCTTACTTTCAGATTTTAGCCCAAGTTCTAGTGGTTTAATCTTTACTACATTAGCCAACTAGTACAAACAAAGTTGTACAATACAATTATTCAAACATCATCTTCATCAACTTCCATCATTAGGGATCACATGACTAGTGGAGTAAGTAGTCTCGGATAACGGTGAGAGGCCGACAATCGATTGATTATAACCTTGCAAGGGAAACCCAAACACACGGTCGACTACCCCCGCGAGGACAACTCCCCGAGCCGTCCCCATAAATCCTCGGGTTGGGATCGAATCTTACGGTCTTTGGTGCGGGCTATCCAGGCATACCCCGCGAGATACCCGGAGTCACCATACACCACCGGTAGCTAGCCGTGAGAGCGAATCCCAAGAGTAGTAATAGTAAGATCCCTCACCGCCTCATTATGGTACTAGGCTTACCAGTCCCATACCCGGCATATGCTTGGTACGTTCAAGGACTTAACCCACATAACCACTGGACCGGAGCCCAGATCCCATGCTCTTACCACGTGAGCAATCCAGTTAAGGATATAGTATGATTCCTATCTAGGAACCTATTCTCGCGAGTGAGGTCATCACTCGACTTGTAACGGTCCTATAGCTTAGCAGCTATCGACCTATCATACTAGTAGAGACCAAAGGTACCTATGGATCATGCATCTAGGGTTTCATTCAACTCCTGAACGTAAATGCACAATCATTCATAGATAATTCAATAAAGAACTTTAAAACTAGGTTAGATGCACCGGGGCTTGCCTTCGTCAGCTAGGTTAGCTTGGGCACCCTCGGTGTCGAGTACGTCCATGTACTGCAGAGATCCTTCCGCTCCTCCTTCCTCGGTTTCCGGGACCAGGGAGTAGTCTCCGTCCGGAAGATCTACACGGAATGCAATGCACTTTAGGTGATGTGATAGTTGTTGTCTTATCCAACTCTAGTTGGTCATATTCACCTTAACAAGCATCTATCTAAGGTTTCCCTTTTAGGAAGGTTATTGGTTGTACATGGGTTACTCTTTTATTTCACATTTGAATAAAGGTTTTATTAAGCTTATCATTTCATGTGAAAGCTCCATTACCTTTTATCTTCACCAACAAAGGTGTAATTAATATCTTTTATTTATGAATTAAATTTCTTTATCAGTAATATTAATTAAATTTCTTTTATTTATATTACGTACTATTTCCAAAAAGAAAAAGGATTTAATTAAGGATTTCTCTTTATTTTAATTTCCCTTTAATATTTAAAGGGCATTTAAGCCATTATTTAAACAATTAAATTACCAAAAATTAAATGAGTGTTTCTTAAGCTTAACAGTACCTATTCTGGTCCATTGGGCCCACAAGTAAGTGTTGGATGCTAGAGAATTAAATATTATTGAAAATAACAAAGGTTATCTAGTGATTCAACTTAAATGCAAATAAAAATAAATAAGCATCAAAGTGATCCAAACTTTCTTGTGCATGTTCTCTGACCCTAAACAAGTCTAAAAAGCTAGCATGTTCACATGGAACCTCTACTGAACTTGGTTTATTAATTTACAAAGGAAAACATGCATAAATCAAGAATAATAATTTCTGTTACTCCTAAATTCATGATTAATTCACAAGATGTGCCTTTTGACATCTCAAGACAGTGTGCACAAGTTGGGCTCAAGAACATGAATATATTTAACATGAAAATTAATTTATGCAGTTCTGCCAGAGATGGAAAAGTATTTTTATAAAAATATTAACATGATAACTTTGTGCAATTTTTGGCACAGCATCTAGTCTTATCCTAACACACAACATATCCAAAGATTAACTACAGAGAAGCCATACATTTCAAGTTATAACAGATTCAAGCATAACACACTTGCAATTTTCTTGCCAAAATTACTTTGAATCTAGCCACAAGTGTACCACACATGGGTGGGGTTTGACATCCTGGGACCTACAAAATTTGTTTGAGAATTTTTGGAATTTTCTGTGAATTTCTAGGGATTTTCTAAGACTGTGGACTGATCTGTAAATAAACTAAGTTACGGATCCTTGCAAATATGCCCCCGGATTCACATCTATACCCTTGGCGGCGGCGGGAGGGCTCGCCGGGGGCGATGTGGGGCCCGACCACGACAACAAGCGGCACAGGGGTGCGATTGGGCTCACCACGGGCCGATTGGTGGTGGTGGCGAGGGTGGAGCTTGCTCCGGCGACGGTGCACGGCGGCGGCCGGCGGCGCGCGCTTGGGGCGGCTCGGTGTGCGGCGGCGTGGAGGCCAAATTGGCGCCAACAAGCGTGCACGTGAGCTTGCTCCGGGAGCTATGGAGGCTATCTAAGGACTTGGACGGCGGCGAGCATGAGCGGCGAGCTCGTCACCGGCGGCGGGGGGCAATGGCGGCGGGGGGGTCGCTCGGGTGGCGCGCGGAGGGGAGCGAAGGGGCTTTATACCCGGCTCGGGCGGCCCGTGGGTGACGCGCGGGTGACGGCGGGAGATGCGGCCGTGCTACGGCGCGTCGTAGCGCGCGCGTGCGGCGGCGACGCCGCCGACGGACCGGCGGTCCGTGGCGCGCGCGTGCGGCGGCGCGGACGTCAAGGCGCCTCGGGACGGAGCGCATCGGGGCGCGCGTGCATCGGGACGCAGCTCGGCACGGACACCCAGGCTACGGGCGGTGCGGGCACGGCTCGCCGGGGCAAGGCCGGCGGCGGGCGGCGGCGGCGGCGCCTTGCGCGCGCGCGACGTCGCGGCGCGACGCGTTCGGTGCCGGGACGGTGACACGGTGCCGCTTTCAAGCCACGATTTCTCCAAAATTTTGAACACAACTCGACCAAACAATGAATACCAAAGTTGTAGATCTAAGTACCAGCTACAACTTTCCCAAAGGTTGTATGGGGTTTTACTGTTTAGATTTGAATCTAGAGGTTTGTCAACTTTGAATGTCAACATGGTTCTGTCAACAGTGATCTCTGGCTTGCAAGGGCCTTTTCACAATTTTCCCTGCCAAATCAGCAATGCCACTCTACATGAAAGTTGTGTCCCTCAACAAGACCTACAACTTTCCCAAAGGTAGAATTTTAAGTGTTTAGGTGAATTTTAGGGAACGCGGCAAAAGTTCCGGCAGACACTGTGGGACACCGGGTGGCAAGGGGGTTTTGACCCACCCTTTGACCAAAGGTTGGCCCCACAAGTGTTTTACTATTCACTAGGGTCACTTAGGGGTATGTTAGGGAGTTTTCATGGGTGAGGGCCCAAAGTTGACCTAGGGTTGACCATTTGACCGGCTAATCGTGTCGTTAGCGTTAATGACGGTAATTAAAAACCTGGGGCGTCACAGCCTACCCCCCTTAAAGGAATCTCGTCCCGAGATTCGACTTGATAACGAAGAGAGGGGGAAAAAGACTCACTGCTTCGGGATTGGAGGAAGCCCGGATACTTGGAGTTGAGATAATCCTCCGTCTCCCACGTGGCTTCTTCTTCCATGTGATGGCTCCATTGGATCTTGTACATTCGCACGGTTTGCCTCCGGGTCTTTCGCTCTTTTTGATCTAGTACCTTCAAGGGATGCTCGACGAGCGAGAAATCCGGCTTGATCCAAGCATTAGCTTCTGTAATGATCTCGTTCTCCGGAACAGGCATTCCTTTCTTCAACTGAGTTACATGGAACACATTGTGAACCGCGGAAAACCGTTCTGGCAATTGGATACGGTAGGCCACGGGTCCACATACTTCTATTACTTTGTAGGGTCCAATGTAGCGCGGGGCTAACTTTCCTTTGACTCCGAACCTTTGCACACCTTTGGTGGGGGATACCTTCAAATATACATGATCTCCCACTTCAAAGTGTCGAGGTGCGGTTCCCTTGTCATGATAACTCTTTTGTCTCATCTGGGCCATCTTCAAATTTTCTCTTATCACTTGTACCTTCTCTTTGGCCTCTTTTACTAACTCTGGTCCAAAGAGCGTTCTTTCTCCGGCCTCTGACCAGTTCAGTGGGGTGCGGCATCTCGCGTCCGTATAAAGCATCGAACGGCGCCATTTTCAAGCCGGCCCTCGATAGCCGTTATTGTAGGAGAACTCGCTAAGGACAAGCACTTGTCCCAACTCTTGTCAAAGTGCAAGATGCTTGCTCTCAACATGTCCTCTAGGATCCGGTTTATCCTCTCCGTCCGACCATCCGTCCGTGGGTGATAACCGGAACTACGGAGTAGCCGGGTTCCCAAACACTCATGCAATCGTTCCCAAAAACGGGCTACAACCGAGTCCCTCTATCGAAATTATGGTCTTTGGGATTCCATGCGGACGAACTACGTGGTCCACGTACAACTCGCATACCGTTGCACCGAGTATGTGGTGTGTACGGCAATGAAATGAGCAGTCTTGGTAAGTCTATCCACGATCACCCAAATAGAATCCTTCTTCCTAGGCGTCGGGGTAAACCTACAATAAAATCCATACTAATGTCATCCCATTTCCACATAGGTATCGACAGGGGTTGGAGTACTCTCCGCCGATTTCGTATGACTTGCTTTCATCCCAGTGGCAAGTATCGCACTCGCCTACATACTTGGCTACATCCACCTTCATGTTAGACCACCAAAAGTTCTCGCTTTAGATCTTGGTACATCTTGGTACTACCGGATGGATAGAGAACTTGGACTTGTGAGCTTCATCTAGAATGATCTTCTTGATTTCCGGGTCAACGAGGACCACTAGACGTTTTCCAAACCAGACCACACCTTGGTGATCTTGCTGGAAACAAGTGTACTTTGGGTCTCCTTCCACTAGTTTCTGCCTGATAGTGTGGATATCCACATCATTGCGCTGGGCAGTGACAATCCTGTCATAAAGGCTGGATTCTGCCGTCAAGGCATAAAGAATTCCCTGCGGTACCACTTCTAGGCTGAGTTTTCTCATTTCTTCACACAGGGGTTTACTGACTGCCACCAACTCTAGGTGGTTGCAATGATCCTTGCGGCTAAGAGCATCCGCAACAACATTTGCTTTGCCAGGATGATAGTGCACTTCTAGATCATAATCCTTGATCAACTCAAGCCATCTTCTCTGCCTCATATTCAACTCGAACCGGGTGAAGATATATTTGAGGCTCTTGTGATCGTGAAGATATTGCAATGATTGCCCATTAGATAATGTCTCCGCATCTTGAGGGCATGAACAACGGCGGCCTAATTCAAGATCATGAGTAGGATAGTTGAGCTCATGGGGTCGAAGGGCTCGCGAAGCATAGGCAATGACTCGGCCTTCTTGCATAAGGACACAACCAAGACCGGTGCCTGATGCGTCACAGAAGACTTCAAATGGCTTGGAGTTATCGGGCTGAGCTAGCACTGGTGCTGAAGTTAGATGTTGTCTCAGGGTGTGAAAAGCTTTCTCACATGCTTCACTCCACACGAATTTCACTCCCTTCTTGAGTAATTCGGTCATGGGTTTTGCGATTCGAGAAAAGTCAGGAATGAATCGACGGTAATATCCCGCCAATCCCAGGAAACTGCGGATTTGATGTACGGATTTGGGTGGTTTCCAATCCATCACCTCCTGAACTTTACTAGGATCTACGAAGATACCATCGTGGGAAATGGTGTGCCCCAAGAATTTGACACTTTTCAACCAGAATTCGCATTTGGAGAATTTAGCATAAAGCTGATGATCTCGTAAACGCTGAAGGACAACTCGGAGATGGTTGTCGTGTTCTTCCTCGCTCTTAGAATAGATGAGGATATCATCGATGAAGACTACGACAAATTTATCGAGCTCCGTCATGAATACAGAGTTCATGAGGTACATGAAGTAGGCAGGCGCATTAGTGAGTCCGAAGGACATGACCAAGAACTCGTAAAGACCATAACGAGTGGAGAAAGCGGTTTTAGGAATATCGCATGGTCAAATCTTGATCTGGTGGTAGCCAGAACGAAGGTCAATCTTAGAGAAGACTTTGGCACCAGCCAATTGATCAAACAGAACATCAATTCGAGGAAGTGGGTATTTGTTTTTGATAGTGACTGCATTGAGCGGTCGATAATCTACGCACATTCTCAAGCTACCATCTTTCTTTTTGACAAAAAGAGCAGGGCAACCCCAAGGAGAAGAGCTCGGGCGAATGTAACCCTTATCTAGCAATTCTTGGAGTTGGGTTTTTAGCTCGGCTAGCTCTTTGGGTGGAATGCGATAAGGTCTTTTGGAAATAGGTGCGGTACCGGGTTGGAGTTCGATCACAAACTCGACATCTCTGTCTGGTGGCATACCAGGCAACTCGTCAGGAAACACATCCGGTACTCACACACTACCGGAATCTCATCAAGGGAGGAGATAATGGTCGCATAGGCACAAGAGTCGGTACCGTCCCGGAAAGGTAGGTACAAGGTAGTGTGCCCGACCGTAGGAGAGTGGATCTCTACGACCCTATCTGATATATCTAGAACCACCTTATGTTGATTCATCCATTCCATACCCAAAATAACATCCATGCTTCCTAACTGGATGACTATCAGATTAGATTGAACGACCCGACTTCCTAGTCTTAGGGGAACTCCAAAAATCACTAATTGAGACGTGATGTTTCCACCGGGTGTAGTAATTTTATAAGTAGCTTTGGTTGGTACCCCTCTTAGACCCAATTTGTCTAGTAGACTCTCATTTATGAAGCTATGGGTGGCTCCCGAATCAAATAAGACCTTGACAGGAGTGTTATTGATAGAGAATGTACCCGTGAGTACTGGAGCTCCTGCGGGAATGTCACTCAAGGTGGTGAAGTTCAACTTGCCCTGGCGCATGTGACGCCCCAGGTTTTTAATTACCGTCATTAACACTAATGACCGGATCAGCCGGGTAAAACAGTCAAACCCCGGTCAAACCTAGGTCAACCTGGGCCATCACCCGAAAACCTCGCAAATGAACCCCGATGAACCCCTTGGCCAAGCCTACAAACAACCATAGTCAACCCTTGGTCAAAGGCACGGTCAAAACCCACTTGACCGTTGACGCGGCCGAATGTCGTCCGAACTTTTGCCGCGTTCCCCAAAATTCACCTAAACACTCCAAAATCTACCTTTATGGAAGTTGTAGATATTGTTGAGGTACACAACTTTCATGTAGATTGGCATTTCAAATTTTGGGTGGAAAGTTGTGAAAAACCCCTTGCAAGACAGATTTTCCCCGTTCTCCGAACGTGTCGACATTCAAAGTTGGCACGACGTTCCCGCAAAATCCGTTGAGAAAAACACTATAGAACCTTTTTGAAAGTTGTAGAGGGTAGCTAGATCTACAACTTTCCTATTCATTGGTTAGAGCACTTTTATTCAAATTTTTAGAGAAAACTTGTCTTGAACAGAGTCACTCCGCAGTTTTAGCCGGCAGACGCCGCGCCGTGCGCGACGTCCGCGCGCCGAGCCGCGCCACCGCGCGCCGGCCGCGCCGCCGCCGCGCGCCGCCCGCACCCCCCCGCCCGTCCTCGGCGTCCGAGCCCCCGGCGCATGTTCCCGAGGCCCCCACGCGTGTTCCCCGGCCGCCCGCGCCCCGAGGTGCCTCGGACGGCGGGAACGCCGCGACCCGCGCACCGCCGCACACCCCCCGCCGCCCGTGGTACGGCCCCGCCCGCCGCAAGATCGCCGCCGCCCGACGATGTACCGCGCCCCGCCCGCCGCCGCCCTTGCCCGCGCGCGGCTTTAAGAGCCGATTCCCCCGACCCCCCGCACCCGCTCGCTCCCCACCGCTACCGCCGCCGCCGGCCACCGTGGGCGCCCCCGCGGTGAGCGCACCTTCCCCTCCTATCCGTGCCACCCAAGGCCTCCCCAACGCCTCCTTTAGCTACACCACGCCCTCGCCGGTACCCAGCCACCGCCTACCCCACCCCCTCGCCGGCACGCCACCGCGGCGGCCGCGTGCTCCCGACCGCCGCGCGCCCTTCCCCCCCCCGCCACCACCGGCTCCAAGCAACCCACAAACCGGTCCCCCAGGACCCTTAGCCCCTCCCCACGCCCTTCCCCCGGCCAAGCCCGGCGGCGGCTCGCCGGAATTTGGACGGACCGCCGCTGCCCGGCCGCCCAGGGACCACATTGCAAACCTTCCTTTCTTTCCAGGGTCTGATTTGCGAAAAGGTAACTCAAATAGTTAAATCAGTTTGCTGTAACTTGTAAATTGCGTAGAAAATCACAGAAAATTCAGAAAATTATGAAACCAATTTTGTTGGATCCGTGGTGATTTAAACTACAACTTTTGTTATTCTAGACTCAGATGATTCTTTTTAAATTTTGCATGAAAAATACAAATGTGAAAACACTAGATCTGCAATAACTCAAAAACCATAACTCCTCTGTAGCTAATTTTTGGATATGTTGTGTATTAGATCATGACTAGCTCCTGAGCCAAAAATTGCACAAAGTTATAATGTAAATCTTTTTATAAAAATGTTTTCCTATCTCTGGCAGATCTGCATAAATGAATTTTTCATGTTAAATATATTTATGTTCTTGAGCTCAACTTGTGCACACTGTCTTATAAAATCAAAATACACATCTTGCGAATTAATCATGAATTTTGTATTAACAGAAATAATTATTCCTGATTTATGCATGTTTTCCTTGGTAAATTAATAAAACAAATTCAGTAGAGATTCCATGCAAACATGTTGGTTTTCTAAGCTTGTTTAGAACCAGAGAACATCCACAAGAAAGTTTGGATCATTTGGATGCTTAATTATTTTTATATACATTTAAATTGAATCACTAGATAACCTTTGTTATTTTCCGTAATATTTAATTTTCTAGCACCCAACCTTTACATGTGGGTCCAATAGACCAGTATGGATGCTAGTAGGCTTAAGAAACACTCATGTAATTTTTGATAATTTAATTGGTTAATAAATGGCTTAAATGCCCATTTAATATTAAAAGGAAAATTGAATAAAAGAAAACCCTTAATTAAATCCTTTTTCTTTTTGGGAATATTATTTAATATAAATAAAAGAAATTTTAATAACATTACTGATAAGGAATTAATTCATGAATAAGAAAAGTAATTACACCCTTGATTGGTGAAGATAAAATGATTAAAAGCCTTTACATGAAATGATAAGTATAAAGAAGCCTTTATTCAATTGTGCAATAAAGAGAAATCACCCAACCACCCCATGTAACTTGAGTGTGGTTGCAAATCGTGTTAAAAAGGTTAAATGCACCTACCCACTGCTGTGGATGGAATTAAAATTAAATTATTTACGTATATATGTACACAGTCACCATCAAAAAGAATAAATAATAAAGAGTTGTATATTGTTCCTTTTTGGAAGAGTATGCTGAATGTCTCCTTATCTAGGTGAATGTGCCCAACAAATACACCCCTTGATTGTCAAAATGGTTTATAATTGATTAAAGTATAAACCGTCGAATAAATCGTGCATTTGCATCTTCGTATAGATCTTTCCGCCGATAGACGTACGCTCGTGCCGGAAGGAGGAGACGAAGGTGCCGACCAAGAACTGACGTGCGTGAACGTAGTTCAAGACCCGGACCCAAGTCCGAAGGGCCCAAGGCCAACCTTGCCGCCGAAGGCAAGCCCCGATCATTAACCCCGCCTTTTAAAATTATGCAATTATGTTTGCTATGATTGTGCATTTACGTTTCAGGAATTGAATTGAAACCCTAGATGCATAACCCTTAGGTACCTATGCTCTATCACTAGTATGCTAGGTCGATAGCTGCCATGCTATAGGACCGATAGAAGTCGAGTGATGTTTGTCACCCGCGAGACTAGGTTCCTAGATAGGAATCATAAGATATCCTTAATTGGATCGCTCAAGTGGTAAGAGCATGGGATTTGGGCTCCCGGCCCAAAGGGGCATGTGGGCTAAGCTTTTGAACGTACCGAGCACATGCTTGCTATGGGGCCGGTAAGCCTAGTACCTTAATGAGGCGGTGCGGGATCTTACTATTACTACTCTCGAGCAATTCTCCTTACCGGCTAGCTACCGGAAAGGATGGTGTATGGTGACTCCGGTATCTCGCGGGGTATGCGTGATAGCCTGCACCAGGGACTGTAAGATTCGATCCCAACCCGAAGATTTCTGGGGACGGCCTGGGGAGTTGTCCTCGCGGGGGCAGCCGACCGTGTGTTTGGGTCTACCTTGCAAGGTTTAAATCAATCGATTGTCGGCCTCTCACCGTTATCCGAGACTGCTTATTCTACTGGCCATGATATCCCATAATGATGGAACTCGAGAATATGTTGGATGAACTAATTGCTTGTCCAATTCTTGATTGAATTAGATGGCACATTTAGAAAGGGTAATCAACTAGAACTTGTGCTAAAAGATTGAAAGTAAGGATCCACTCTTCGTGGCTTTCCCCGCAAAAGAAACTCCACCGGCCAAAAGCCTTTCATGTCTAGAGGTTGGTGATGTAGTTATCACCCGACTTAAGTCTTGCCGAGTATTAGTATACTCGGCCCTTGCTTTAAAAATTGTTGTTGCAGGGTGTGCTTGGTCGAAAGGTGACGGCAAGTGATGACATCACGGACGGCCTCCCGTGATGTTCACCGTTCCGCTAGTTTAAATTATTCCGCCGTATTTTCGAACTCGAATCCTTATCTTATGCCATGAACAATGGTTTGTAATAAATGTTTAATCAATGTTGGACTCCGGACTCGCCTTCGCGTGAGTTTTAATGCATGTATCGATCCTCCCGTTCGATGTTCAAGTGATTTACCGGCATTAACCCGCAACCAACGACAGGATGATACCTTACTATTGCTTAACGACCAAAGTGGATCGGTCTTAGGTGATAGTACGGTATTTTCCCCGGCGGGTTGTCGCGCCGCACTTGCACCATGGGTTTCTTGGCCGAGTGACCGGTTTGTTTCCGTATTCCCGGTTCGCGGGTTTGGCTTGATCCGCACCGGGCTTGGGACACTCATTAATGTAGTGCCCCGGCCGGCCACGCTTGTAGCAACGGCGATCGCCAACATCTCGAGGTGGTGGAAGGCGACGACCTGGTTGGTGACCTCAACATTGCGTTCGGCTGCCTACGGGCCAACAGGGTGAAATTGAACCCCGAAAAATGTGTCTTTGGTGTGCCGCGGGGCATGCTCCTAGGATACATAGTCTCCCAGCGGGGCATCGAGGCCAACCCTGAGAAGGTTGCAGCCCTCGAGCGAATGGGTCCAATTCGGGACCTCAAAGGGGTGCAAAAGGTACTGGGGTGCCTTGCTGCCCTGAGCCGCTTCATCTCGCGGCTCAGCGAAAAGGGCTTGCCCCTCTACCGCCTCCTCAAAAAGCACGAACGCCTCTCCTGGACCGCCGAGGCGCAAGACGCGCTCGACAAGCTGAAGGCATCCTTGACCCACGCCCGATCCTCACGCCGTCGCCGGGACGACGAACCTTCGCAGCCTCTACGTGGTCGCGACCACCTGGTGGTCGCGCCGTAATCGTGGTAGAGCGCACCGGAGGAAGGGCATGCCCCGCGCGTCCAACGGCCGGTGTACTACATCGCCGAAGTCTTGTCCGACACCAAGACACGCTACCCCCAAGTCCGTGAAGCCGCCGTACGCGGTGGTCCTCGCGCGGCGCAAGCTTCGCCACTACTTCGAGGCCCACCCCTGTCACCGCGTGGTCTCCTCCTTCCCGCCGGGGGAGATCATCCGCAATCCGACGCGGCGGCAGGTGATCGCCAAGTGGTCAGTGGAGCTGATGGGCGAGACGCTCGCCTACGCCCCGCGCAAGGCCGTCAAGTCCCAGATCCTGGCGGATTTCGTCGCTGAATGGACAGACACGCAGTTGCCGCCGCCACAGGTCCAAGCAGAGTGCTGGACTCTGTATTTCGACGGCTCGGTGATGAAGACCGGGGCGGGCGCGGGCCTGCTCTTCGTGTCACCCCTCGGGGAGCACATGCGGTACGTAGTACGTCTCCACTTCCCTGCGTCAAACAACATGGCTGAGTACGAGGCCCTCCTCTGCGGCCTCAAGATTGCCATCGAGATAGGCGTCAAGCGCCTCGACGTGCGGGGGAATTCGCAGCTCGTGATTGACCAAGTCATGAAAAATGCGAGCTGCCACGACGACAAGATGGAAACGTACTGCAAGGCCGTGCGGGCCCTCGAGGACAAGTTCTACGGCATCGAGCGCAATCACGTGCCCCGCCGGCATGGCCGAGGAGGCGACGAGCCGGCTAAGATCGCGTCCGGCAGATCACCGTTCCCCCGAACGTTTTTGCCCGAGATATCGCCCGGCCCCCGCTCACCCTCGAGCCCCACCCCTCGAGCCACGCGGAACCCCTGGGGCTCCCTTGAATCCGGCGGTGCGCGAAGCCAATGGATGAGGACCCCTTGAACGAGGCGTATGTGCTCTCCCTCCTCGAGGGGTATGGCGCCGACGAGGCCGATGTGATGGATGCTGAGCCGCCCTCATCACGGCGGATTGGCGCGATAAGTATGTCACTCGGATGGCTCGAGGGGAACTCCCTCGACCGGGCCGAGGCCGGGCGCATCGCGAGATGGCCAAGTCCTTCGCCCTCGTCGACGCGCGAGCCGTACAAGCGCTCGCTTCCGGCATCCTCGCGCCGATGCGTGCCCATCCCCGAGGGGCGCGAGCTCCTCCGGACATTCACGCGTGGACCTCGCGGCCACCATGCCGCGCCCCGCACCCTCATAGGCAACGCGTTCCACCAGTGGCTTCTGCCGGCCCACCGCGGCCGCCGACGCCGCCGAGATTGTACGCACCCGTGAAGGGTGCCGCCTCTACGCCCGCAAATCCAACCTTCCTCGCTCACGTCCTACGTACCATCCCCATAACATGGCCTTTCGCCGTGTGGGGGCCGGACATCGTCGGCCCCCGTGGAAGGCGGCCGGGGGCTTCACCCACTTGTTGGCTGCAATCGACAAATTTTCCAAGTGGGTAGAAGTACGCCCCATTACGAATCTCGGGCGTAGCAAGCGGTGACGTTCTTCACCGACATCGTCCATCGTTTTGGAGTGCCAAACTCCATCATCACCGACAACCGGTCCCAGCTCATGGGCAGAAATTCCCGGAGCTATGCGACAAATTCCACATCCGTGTGGATTGGCAACCGTGGCACACCCGCGTACCAACGACCAAGTAGAGCGTGCCAATGGCATGATCCTACAAGGCCTTAAGCCAAGAATTTTCGACCGGCCGAATAAGTCCGAGCTCGGAAATGGCTCCGGGAGTTACCAGCGGTCGTGTGGAGCCTAAGGACCACCCCAGCGCAGCCACCGGGTTCACCCTCGTTTTTTCTAGTCCATGGCGCGCAGACGCGTCCTCCCCACGTACTTAGAATATGGGTCGCCCGAGATACGAGGCTATGACGAGGACGCCAACCCGCCGAGCCCGCGTGGACTCACCGGACCGCCTAGACGAAGCGCGCCTCGTGGCCTTAATGCACTCCGCAAGGCAGCCGCCAGCCTCCTCAGCGCTACCAGCACGCAAGATACGCCTACGGACTTCGCCGAGGGGGATTAAACCCTAGATGCGTGCGCATTTTCCCCGGTACGTGTAGAACCGCGCTCGTGCGAAAAGATGGCCGGGAGCTCACCCCGGAAGCTTGCGCCGGCGATGCGCCGCCGCGCGCGCCGCGCGCGCCCTGTTCCCGGCGACTACACCGCCGCCGCCGCATACTCGTCCGGGACGCGTTAGATCACGCGCGCGGACGGGCCCCGGGATCGCGTACACTTTCGTTTAAAGGGGGGATGGTCCACGGTGGACCCATGGACCAGCTCGGCCGGGTCACGGTGCACCCATGCGCCGGTCGCCGTTGGATGCAGGGTCAGCGGTGCCGGAAATGCTTGATTTGATTAAGAGCCCCTGGGATTTCAAATATTAGCAAGCGGTCCTTCCACCTTTGAAAATAATCACGGTTCGTCTGATTCTTGCAAACTAGCCCCTATCTACCACTGTTTAATTCTGTTTTAAAGCCCTTTTCACTTTTTTTACACATAAACCCTGTTTGATTTAATTTATAAAAATGTTTTAGCCCCTGAGATTTATTTATAAACAACCTATTAAACATAGTTTTTTCTTGCAAATAGGCCACAGCTTGTTTTTAATCATATCTTTCTCATTTTAACTCCGTTTTTAGCGTTCTATATACCGAAATGATCGTCTCGACGAGTAGAATTTTTTAACAGTAAATTTACTAGTTTTACTACTATTGATAATGTTTTTGTTTATTGATTGTTATCCATGTTTGACTCGTAGATATCGTGCACATTTCGTACGAGCTCCCTGTCGGAAAGTGATCGGAAGAACTTTTTTGTCTTTGAAGAGGAATTCCTTGACTTGTAGAGGAAGGCAAGTGGATTTCCCCCTACGCAATCTTTTTTTCTGTTTACTATTCCTTTGTTGTTATGCATAAATTTGATGGGTAAACACCTAGCTAAGGACTTATTTAGATGCTTTATCACTTTACCTTGATCAACCATTTTTAAACAAATGCTTGGGGTAGATAAATGCTTAGCTTGCCCAACATAAGTATGGTTATGCTTTGTTTATGTTTTTCACCTCGGTATTGTTTATGTACGTGTTTGTGCTTTAAGGCGAACAACTTGATATAATCGGAACATGGAGAACCACCCAAGATAACAGTACGACCACAGTCCACATGGCTCTGGCTTAGCCAAGTAATTAGGAGAGTGGGGTAGCTGATAACTCTTTTCGAGAGGGGCACGGGCGGAGTTGAAGGGTATAGCCGGTCCTTTTGGGGTAGCATTGTAGCTAAGGTGTTGACCACTAGGGAGGGTTATGGTCGCTCATTCTTTATGGTAGCAGGTACATTGGTTTCTCTTCTTTCCTTTGTAAAGGCTTCGTAGTGGACCCACAGCCACTCACCTTGGAAGTGTTTAAGGGTCTAGCTAACCGGGCAAAATGGGGAACACGAACGTAGGTCAAGTGTACAACCTCTCGCAGAGTGTAAGGCGATCGTCCCAGTAGTGCTCACGGTCTGAGCGGCTTGGACCCTCACATGAGTAATAAACTTGAAGACTAATGCAATTCATGGGTTGGAGGTTTGGTATGAGGTATACGGTAAGGTTAAGTGGAGTTTGGTATACACTTACATCTAGTAACTAGGTGCTTGCTAATAAAACTTGACCAACTTATAAAATGCTTACTGTTGTGAACCATAGCCTATCCTTGATGGCCTTGCATTTTTCCCCATGGCGAGCTCCAACCATAAGTGTGCTCACCCTTGCTTACCGCTGTTCAGAGGAGAACGTCGGAGGTGAGGACGAGTATTGGAGCGACTTCGAGGAGTTCTAGGCATGCGGATCCCCCAGTCATCATGCCTTGGATGTCAGCGATGGAGATGCTCGTCGTCGTTTAGTTATCGTCTTGTTCGGACCTTCGAGTCCACCCTTATGGATGTAATAAAGGATGTCATACTGGTTTAAACTCTTGTACGTTTTATTACAGCAATGGTATTACTCTCGTTTTGTCTATCATGTGTGTGTAAATGATCCTGGCGCACATATGAGATGCATTCGGTTTTCTTTGTAAAATCGGGTGTGACACCCTAAAATTCCATCACTAAAATCACTTAGCAACTTAATATTGTCTTAGGGGGTTTAAGGAGATTAAAATGCTAAATAAAATTGAGCTCTAAAAATATTAAAGATAATTTAATAACCTTAGAAACAACAAGTGTATGTGCATCATCATTTGGCTTGCATGGTTTTGGTTGCTTGAGTAGTCTACAGAAGCCTATAAAATATTTGAAAGAAAAGTTTGCAAAAGTTTGATTTGGTTTTGAATTGAAAATGAATTTGAAAATGAGGTTTGAAAAAGAAAAGAAAAAAAAACAAAACCCCGCACCCTTACCCTTTCGGCCCAGCCGGCCCAACCCCGATCTCCCGTAGGCCCACCGCTTCACCCCCTTCCCTTTTCTTTTCGGCGGCGCGCGGTGGGTCCCTGTCCGGCCTCGTTTTCTCCTTCTTTTCTTCTTCTCCCTCCTTCCTTTCTACGCACGCGGCGCGCACGCAGTTCGGTGCGCCCGCCCCTTCTTCCCCTTCCTCTCTGCGGCCATCAAGGCATTCAATCAAGCGCCGTAGCACCGGGATTAAACCCTCCCTTAATTTTCCGTCGGTTTCCTTTAATTTCTCCCAATTCACTTAGGCTTGGGCGGCACGGCGCGCCCATGGCCGAAGGCTCGGCCGCCCGCTTCTTTCCTCTCCTTCTAGTTCTGCGGACCTATTTAAGCTCGTGCACACGCTCCGCCCTTCCCTTTTCGCAACTGACTCGCCGGTACATGTGCCGAGGAGCCCAACTCCACGAGCGCCGCCGCCTTGCTTTCCGCCGCCGCCGTCGTCTCGTCGCCCCCGGCCGGTGAAGGGCTTGGTCTCCCACCCGTTTACGGTGATCAATAGGTTCGCGGGGCTTGACAAGCTCGTGTGCACACGGAGTTCACGCCCTTGACTCCCAAGTAGCGGCCGCGCCAGGTACTCGCGGAGCGCCGCCAGGAGCCGCCGTCGTCACCAAGCCGCCCCGAGTTGCGCCTCCCCTTTCCACCCTTCGGCCGCGTCCTCTTCGCTGCGTGTGGTAAGCAACCCCCCCTGCCCAAATCGCCTTCCTATCGCGCCCAGTTCCCTCCCCGCGAGCTCGCCGGAGTAGTGGCTCCCCCGCCCGGCGCGGCCACGCGTGAGCTCGAACCCCTCCCTGAAACCCTAGATGCGTGCGCATTTTCCCCAGCTGCGTGTAGAACCCGCTCGTGCACGAAGATGGCGAGGCTCACGGAACGCGCCGGCGATGCCTCGCCCGCGCGCCGCCCGCCGCCGCCACATTCCTAGGCGACTACACTGGCCGCCGCGCACGCACTCGTCCCGGGACGCGTTAGATCACGCGCGGACGGCTGGGATCGCGTACCCTTTCGTTTAAAGGGGGATGGTCCACGGTGGACCCATGGACCGCGCCTACGGCCGGGTCCACGGTGCACCCATGCGCCATCCGCCGTTGGATCTGAGATCCACGGTGCGGAGTGGCAGATTTGATTAAGAGCCCCTGGGATTTCAAATATTAGCAAGCCGGTCCTTCCACCTTTGAAAATAATCACAGTTAGGTCCTGATTCTTGCAAACTAGCCCCTATCTACCCTGTTTAATTCTGTTTAAAGCCCTTTTCACTTCTTTTTGCACATAAACCCTCTGATTTAATTTATAAAAATGTTTTAGCCCCTGAATTTATTCATAAACAACCCTGTAAACATAGTTTTCTTGCAAATAGGCCCACAGCTTGTTTTAATCATATCTTTCTCATTTAACTCCGTTTTTAGCGTTCTATATACCGAAATGATCATCTCGACGAGTAGAATCTTTTTAACAGTAAATTTACTAGTTTTACTACTGTTTGGTGTACTGTTTGTTTATTGATTGTTATCCATGTTTTGACTCGTAGATATCGGTGCTGTTTCGTCTGAGCTCACATCGGAAGTGATCGGAAGAACCTGTCTTGAAGAGGAATTCACCCAGCTTGTAGAGGAAGGCAAGTGGATTTCCCCTACTTGCATAATCTTTTGAACCTATAACACTGCATGCTAAACAATGTTTACTATTCCTGTTGTTATGCATAAATTTGATGGGCAAACACCTAGCTAAGGACTTGACTAGATGCTTTATCACTTTACCTTGATCAACCCTGTTTAAACAAATGCTTGGGGTAGATAAATGCTTAGCTTGCTCAACATAAGTATGGTTATGCTTTGTTTATGTTTTTCACCTCAGTATTGTTTATGTACGTGTTTGTGCTTTAAACTGAACAACTTGATATAATCGGAACATGGAGAACCACCCAAGATAACAGTACAACCACAGTCCACATGGCTCACAACCCAGCCAAGTAATTAGGAGAGTGGGGTAGCTGATAACTCTTTTTAGAGAGGGGCACGAGTAGGAGTTGAAGGGGTATGGCCGGTCCTTTTGGGGTAGCGACCTTGGCTAAGGTGTTGACCACTAGGGAGGGTTATGGTCCGCTCCGCTCTTTATGGCATTCATGGAACTGTTGGTTTCTCTTCTTTCCTTTGTAAAGGCTTCGTAGTGGACCCCTAGCCACTCACCTTGGAAGTGTTTAAGGGTCTAGCTAACCGGGCAAAATGGGGAACACGAGCTTGTGGGTAAAGTGTACAACCTGCGGAGTGTAAAACTGATCGATCAGCCGTGCTCACGGTCACGAGCGGCTTGGACCCTCACATGAGTAATAAACTTGAAGACTAATGCAATTCATGGGTTGGAGGTTTGGTATGAGGTATATGTTAAGGTTAAGTGGGTTGGTATACACTTACATCTAGTAACTAGGTGCTTGCTAATAAAACTTGACCAACTTATAAAATGCTTACCGCTGTGAACCATAGCCTATCCTTGATGGCCTTGCATTTTTCCCCCACTTGCTGAGCTCCAACCATAAGTGTGCTCACCCTTGCTTACCCGGCGGTTCGGAAGGGAGAACGTCGGAGGTGAGCCCAGTATTGGAGCGACTTCGAGGGAGTTCTAGGCATGCGGATCCCCCGATCATCATGCCTGTGGATGTCGGCGATGGAGATGCTCGTCGTCGTTTAGTTATCGTCTTGTTCGGACCTTCGAGTCCACCCTTATGGATGTAATAAAGGATGTCTATCTTGGTTTAAACTCTTGTACGTTTTATTACGGCAATAATTATTACTCTCGTTTTGTCTATCATGTGTGTGTAAATGATCCTAGCGCACATATGAGATGCATTCAGTTTCTTTGTAAAATCGGGTGTGACAAAGTGGTACCGAAACCGTGATATTTGTAGGACGCGGCCTTAGTTAGAAATGGACGAAATTAAGGATTCATGTTCTAGAAAGCCTCATCATGCTTCAAATCATCTTATTTACGCACTAAAAATCTAATTTAACTTTGTTTATCATTTTAAACTATCATTTTGATTTATTCGCACTGCGAGATCAGTTTTGCTTTGACGGATGGCCGGGACTTACATGACCCCTCGCAAGAGCCTTTGGTGGGCGTTTTCCCTCTTTGGACGGTGGCCCCTCGCCATCGCCTTGAGGATGTTGAGGAGGAACGGGAGGAGTTCCGGCGGGAGGTTGAGGTTGAGGAAGACCCGGAGGTCCGGCCGAGGAAGAAGAAGAAGAGGATCTACGAAGAAGTTGAGATGGAGGAGGAGGAACGGAAGAGCCATTGGAACGACCACGGTACATGCGATGGCACGGTGCTGTGAAGACAACGCGGAGACGGTGACATTGTGATTCCACGGCGCTGCGGTCAATGAGGAAGCACCCCACGCACCTGCTGATCCTGTGCCGAGAAGGTGATCCCGAGAAGACTCCGAGTGATGACGATGTGGGTGAGGATGGTAACCATCTTTAGCACGGCAACCCGGAAGGAAGATGAAGATCCCCGCTACCATGGAGGAGTTTGAATATCATAAGCACTCTACGGCGAGAATGGGGTACATTGCATTCTCTGTGGGATGTTACGAGGTATGCAGGGTATACCATAAGGCCTCTCTATGTGACCAAGCATTTCGGTGGGCATGGAATGAGGATTACTACACTTGCAAAGTTTACATCGGGAAGCCTGCGAACGTCTTGAAGGATGGAGGTATCGCTCATCCCACCATAGCACGGCTCGAGTTCTCTACGGATGACAGTTTGCGGTGAATGATGCGGCAAGGAGGGCGCTACGGTCGGTTTGTAATGCTAATCGGGTGCGGTTGTTCCAATCGGAGTATCGCCATGTGCCTCGACGTGCAAGTGGCACCCGAAGTGAGCGCGTGGTGCCCGGCGGGGGGGGGGGGGGGGGGACGCGGTGATGTCTTGGCACGGGTGGCTAACTGCTCTCGAATGCGGTCTGGAGAGAGCAACTTTGGAGATAAACAAGTATCATGAAGAGGTTTGCGGGGCTGTCGAGCAAAGATAGCGCGTCTTGAAGCACGGCTTGCGGGACGACGTACCTCGAAGTCATGCCATACGAGACTACAGCTTCCCCTCCACGCAAGAGGCTTCGTTACGGCACCGATGAAGCTACTACTCGTCTTGGCTAGGATCTTAGGATGCTCGCCCTTATCATTTACCTTTTCGATAGACCGTTCTGGCATTGAACGTATTTGCTTGTAATAATGAATGCTGTTTGCAAACATGCTTGAGTTGGATCTTTGCTTGATTGTGAATTGTATGGTGGAGTGATGGCCACTATGCAATCTGAAATTTTAAGTTAATTAAAGTTTGGTTTGGGTTTTATCGGTTGTCATTGCTTAGTCTATTATGCAAATGTGTTTGGATCAAATCTGTTTTCGCAGTCATATGACATATCAGTACTGTTTTGCTTATAACTCAAGCTACAGAACTCCAAATGACATGAAACCAGTTGGGTTAGTTCACAAATTTAGAGGATGAATTTCTGTCAAAAATTCAATGGTATACAATACATATTCTGGGAGTTATGCACGAAGTAATGAATAAGTCAGAATCTGTAAATTTCTGCTGACATAGCTGTCTTGTTTGAATTATATCTCGAGTTATACATATCCAAATGAGGTGATTCCAGTTGGGATGGTTTTACGCATTTATACACTATAATCTGGTAAAAATTCGTGGTCATTGGACAATTACACAGAAAGTTATGCATAACTCTTTGAGGTCAACAGAATCTGTCTTAACTGAAGAACATGCTGTCATTTTATTTTGAGGTTATACTCTCTTATGCAATGATTCAAGTACAATTATACGAGATATGATTTTTCTAACGATCGGATGGTAACCACCAGGTCCGGAGGAGGTCAGGACGTGCCACGTGATTCGGGCACATATTGCAAATCAACAAACCCGGCACCACCTCCACCGATCAACCAAGCAATGGACCCGAACATGCGGCAATTCCTGGCAGCGCGGATGCAACGATTCAAAACCTTACCAACACGGTGCGGCGAGATGCAAGCCTTGAGAACCGACCACCACCACGCGATGCCTCCACCACCCCCGCCACCCGAGGACGAGGCACAAGGAGTTCATGAGCCACCACCCCCCTACATTTTCCCACTCGGTGATCCCTTCGGATGCGTGGCGGGGCGAAAACTATCACAAAGCAGGCCCGGAAATCGTGCGGTGCAACGATAGAGAGATGGTCATGTCTTCTTCCGGGAGGCGGTGGGACGGGCCGCGATTGGTGGGATGCGTGCTCAGCGCTCATCCTAACGGGCATAACATCACCTGGCGGGAATTCCGTGACAACTTCCGTACTTATCACATTCCTTCGGGGGTTCTCAAGCTCAAGCGAGAGGGAGTTCTTGTCGGCGAGGCAAGGCAATATGTTAGTGAGCGAGTATTTGGACAAGTTCACTCATTTGTCACGCTATGCACACGATGAAGTCAGCAACGATCCAAAGAGGCAAGAAAGGTTCCTGGATGACGGTCGGTCCTGCGAACTATCTCTTGCGGAGTCACATGTTCCCGGACTTTCGGACGGCGGTAAACAAAGCTATTGGGGTACAGGAAAGCAAGAGAGAAAGGAGATGGGTGAACATAAACGCAAGTTTCGAGTCTCGGGGGCGGTCTAGCGGTAACACCGGAGTCCTAGCTACGTGTGGGAGCACGTCGTGCTACGGTGTAGAGCGGGCGATCGTCGGACGATCTTTGCTACGATCCGGCCATGATGGCCTACCTCGTGCCGAACAGTGGCGGTTCGAGGGTAGGAGGCGGTAGATGGCGAGGGCGTTCTCTGATAGGCTTCGAGGGAGGTGCTGATGATGACCGGTACGGGGTACAGGAGCAGGCAGAACGGCGTTCCTTCCCAATGAGCTCTGCGGTGGCGGAGTGGTTGCTGCAGTGCTTGGGCGTGCGCCTGCGGAGTCAGGCGTGCGCCCGCACGCGTGGGTACGGCGGCCGCGCTGTTACAGTGGCCGGGATGGCCACCCACCGGCCTAGCGCCCCTTACCTAACCTGCAAGGTCACGGGAAAGTGGAATCGAGGGTGCGCCCGGCCCCTTTTCGAGGGTCGGGCGCGTTAGTCGTACAGCAGCGTACGCACGGTGTCACGGGACTGACACCGGCCGTACCGCACAGTCCATCCTACAGTAGCGGGGATGGGCTCCTCCCTGGGGAGTTGGTGCGGCGGCGGCACGGGCGTGAGCCCCGGCGCATGATGGCGCGGGTCCTGCGGCGTCGGGCGTTAAATGCCCAAGTACGGGGCCGGCGCACGCGTGCGGGGCGCCGTGAGCGTGGCGGGCCCCGGTCGAGGGCGGAGCGGACCCTCGAGCGAGGCGGGACTCGCTCGAGGGGAGAGCGCGCCCTCGGCGGGGCGCGGACCGCTCGAGGGAAGGGTCGCCCCTCGAGCGGGGCGGAGCCTGTTCGAGGAGGGGGTTGCCCCTCGATCGGGGCGGAGCCCTTTCGAGGAGGAGCGTGCCCTCGGGCGAGGCGGAGCCTGCTCGAGGGGTCTTCCAGGCGGGCCGCCTTGGTGGGCCTCCGGAGTCCTACCGCATGGGCCACGATCTGCATGGTTAGTTACCTGCATGGTCAGTCTTAGCTTATGTTGACACAGGAGTTTAAGCAGGGGTTCCCCCATTGTTTGAGGGGACCCCTAGGGCGGTCCCCGACAGTAGCCCCCGAGCATCTGCGGGTTTGCCATTGAGGCTCCCGCGGATGCGGAACCCTAACGATAGGACGTTCTTCCCTCCTTGTTTGCGAACGCTATCCCGTGGGGCCGCGTCGGCGGGCCCGCGGGTTTAGCCCACGAAGCCTGCGGGGAGTGTGGGCTCTCCTGCGGGGGTTAACCGCGAGCGATTCGGTCGGAAAGGCGTGGCACATATGCCAACCGGCATCGGCGGTATTTCGGCCGGCATCGGGGGTGCACGCTCCCCCGTCCTTGTCTCCCGGCGGGTGCAATTCCAAGGAGGTGTAGCCGTGCGTCAAGCCCCCGGAGCCTTGGCTTTGTTCGAGGCGATCGGGTCGAGCCGACGACTTGTTTTTTAACGCGCCCTCGCCGTCCCTCCGCGGGACGGAGGGTGAGGTCTCCACGACTCCCATCGAGCGGGTCGCGAATCGCGGATTCCTCATCGAGTCGCTAGCGGGTGGTTCAAGTGGACGTCCATGCCCCGTTCGATAAGGGTAGGCCGCGCGGTCGGAGACACGTCCATGGAAGCGCTTGCGTGGGTTTGCTAGGTGGGGCTCGGTCCCGTTCGCTAGGGACCGAGGGCGCGGAAGCTCTCCCTCGGTGGGATCCCCCGGCTAGGCTGCCCTCGGCGGCTCTCGAACACGACATGTGGGGCACCCTCGAGCCGACGGGCTCGAGGAACGGCTCGAATGCGCGTGCCCTCGTCGTCCCTAACTCCGAGATGCTGGGCGCTCGTTCGAACCCGTCGAGGGTCGGGCTTCGAACCCCTGATCAGTAGGGCCGTGCGGGGCTGTGCATGGACAGCCCCGTCTTCTCGCGTTTGCGGCCGTCGAGGGGCCTGGGCGTGCCAGCCCTCGAGGTGCTTGTTTGCGGCGTGGCGCGGTATGAGTGCTTTCGGTGTCGCTCTATTTCAAGCGTGACCTGGGCGATCCTCTCACGCGCGTGCCTTCTTTCGGAGGGTTGACATCGTCTCGAGTTGGGGGTCATGCCGCTCGAGGGTTCTACGTGGCATGGGTGCCCGCGGTGGTCTGCCCTACATCGAGCAGGTCCCGGGCGACCTTCTCACGCTGATTCCCCATCGAGGGTCGCCTTGTTTCGAGTTAAGGGTCATGCCGCTCGAGGGCTTCACGTGGCATGGGTGCCCGCGGTTGCCTACTCTACATCGAGCAGGTCCCGGGCGACCTTCTCACGCTGATTCCCCATCGAGGGTCGCCTTGTTTCGAGTTGAGGGTCATGCCGCTCGAGGGCTTCACGTGGCATGGGTGCCCGCGGTTGCCTACTCTACACCGAGCAGGTCCCGGCGACCTTCTCACGGCCGTCGTCCATCGAGGGTCACCTTTGTCTCGAGCCGAGGATTCGCCTCGCTCGAGGGCTCTCCTTGCTTGGCAAGGGGCCCGGCATTTAATTGCCTTGCGGGTGTGGCGCGGGTTTTGCGGCGCGGGCGCGTCTTTTTAGGCGGCGCGGCCGCGCGCGCGCGTAGTGGGCGACGTGGCGGCGGACGTGACGGTTTCGCTTCGGTCGCCGCCGGTCTTGCCGTAATGATGACCCGCCCGCGGTGTTAGAGCCGCTGCCAGTCGTGGTGGGGCCCGCCCGTCGACGCGATGGAAAGATTCTGCCGCATTCTTGTTGGCGGGGCGTGCGCTCCGGAGAACTCGCCCGTTGCCTATAAAACGCGCGGTGAGGAAGGGACGGCGGTTTTTACCTTGGTTCCTCACCGTTTTCGGTCCTCCGTCCCTTCGCCTTCGTTCTTGCTCTCGCCACCGCGCGGTTTCGCCGCTAGAGCTTTTTCTCGCTTCCTTGTCCTCGCCTCTCGCGCTCGTTCGTCCTCCCTTATGGCGCCGCCTCGGCTTCCGATCCGGGTCCCGGAGCCGTACGCTTGGGAGAGGTCGACCGTGACCCGGCTCGCCCGGGGCGAGCCGGTCGCCGCCGGCCGCTTGTCGGCCAATGAGGAAGAGGCGCCCGCGGAGTGGATCGTGCCGCCGTCGACGCACCCCGGAGCCCAACCCGCCGGAGGGTTACGTGGTGAGCTTCCTCCGCTACCACGAGCGCGGCTTCAATGCGCCGGCGAGCACATTCATGCGGGCATTGTGCTACCACTACGGAGTGGAGCTGCACAATTTCGCCCCCAACGCTATCTCGCAGGCGGCCACGTTCGTGGGCGTCTGCGAAGGGTACCTGGGGATCCCGATCAATTGGGAGCTGCGGGTACACCTCTTCCGCGGGGGAGCTCATCACGCAGCCCACGTCGGAGCCGAGGACCCCGCCGCGCGGTGCGCGCCGGCGGGATGTCGCTGGCTGTGCGGGGGCGACTCAAGAACTCCTACATCCCCCCGCACCATGACGACGAACAACGCCGGCCGGGAGCGGGGATGGTTTTACTGCGCAACGCCGAGCCCGGCCTCCCCTCCCTACACCGGCCGGGGTGTTCAAGAATAGGCGGGACTCCGGGGCTACGGCCGCCTACGGCCAATCATCGGGCGCGGCAAGAGTCCGTCCTCCGCGCCCGCAGCGGCTGGCGAAGGAGGGGCTCAACGCGATGGGCGTCCTCGCCTTTCTTCACCACCGGCGGATCGTGCCGTTGATGGAGAGGCCCCTCTGCATCTTCGAGATGACGGAGGCGGCCAACCCCGTCGACCTGGCGAGGTCGCGGATGCTCCCGACGCCGCTGGAGCGGCCGTACGCGCTCACCCGGGCGCGGAGCGCCGTCGATACCAGGACGCCGCCGCCTGCGGGTCGGACCCCGTGGGATATCGAGATGCTCCCCACGGGCCCACTGGTGAGTAGAGTTCTTGATTTCGCTTCCATCCTTGGTCTTGTTTTTGATTTCTGACGCGCCATTGTTACCCTTGCGCGCGGTACCGGTGCAATTCAACGCCGCCAAGTCCGTTCCGCCCACCCCCGACTCCCGTGCGCTCGGCCGGGCGGCGCAGCGGGAGCGGCGGGAGCGGGCGGCGCGCGGCGGGAACACGCAAGGCGGCGCCAAGCGCGCCGCGACGCACGGTCCGCGGAGGACGGCGGCGGGAGGAGCCGGGGCTCTCCTCCCCGGACATCGAGGAGCCCCTCGTCCTCGGACCGGGACGAGGAGGAAGAGTCCGAGGGGGAGGGCCCCTCGCACGGTGGCAGGCCGCGCCCCCCGTCGCCGGATCTCGCGCCGGCGTCGGGGGTGGCGTTGCCCGGCGGGCGCGTTGGCGTCCGCCGCCGGCGGTCATCGTCGGGGCGGCACGCGCGCGGGAGGTGCGGCGCGCGCCACGGAGGCGCGCGTGCCGCGCGCGCGTCAAGCGTGCCCGCGCGCGGCGGAGCGCGTCCGCGCGCGGGGGATCTTCGCTCAAGGGGCGCGTCGGCGGGCGCGCCCGTGCGCGGGGCTAGCGTGCCTCCGCGTGTGGTGGCGGCATCGGGTGCGCCACGCATGAGGCGGGCGTGCCCGCGCGCGTGCGGCGGCGCCGTCGGGGGGCACCTTGCGGCGGGCGCGGCCCTCGCGCCGGCCTCGTCGGAGGCCTCGAGGAAAAGGAAGCGGGCCTTTTCCTCCGCGAGGTAAGGAACCCGTTCTTCCTCTCGCTTGGCTTTAGTTCGCCGGTTATTAGATGCTCTAATCCTCCGTTCGTGTTTGCGCGGGCGGTGCCAACCGTTCCTCCTCTTGCACCGGCCAAGGTGCCGAGGGGACGGACGCGTCGATCCCCACCCGGCGGCGTTCGTCGAGGGGGTCGCGCCCGGGGACGGGCGCGGCGGCGGGCACGAGCGCGCAAGGCCGGCCGGGGCCTCGAGGGCCTCGGCCGGCGGATCGGCCCGCCGCGGCGCAACCGCAGGTCGCCGGGGGCGGCCGGCGCCCGGTCGCCACGGAGGCGCGGGCCGCGGCGGTGGCCACGGTGGAGGTGCCGCCGCGGTGGCGGCCACCGCGGAGGAGGCGGAGCGGGCGCAACTCGCGGGGCGCCCGCGGATGCGGCGGCACGGGCGGAGGTGGCGGCGACGGTGCCACGACGGGCGCCCGTGGCCGCGGAGGCGCGGGGGAGGCGCCGGCGGAGGCGGAGCGGGCGGCTCCTCCCGCCGGCGGTCTTCGGGCGGAGGTGGTGGAGCTCTCAGATGACTCCCCGCCGCCTGGGTGGAACCAGTGGGCCGGCTGGCCCGCGAACTCCCCGAGCCCCGGGGAGGGGGCCCTCGTGAGGCGGCACGAGGGCCACATGATGGTGGGGGGCCGAGGGCACGATGCCGAGGCCTCGTCCTCCCACGCCGGCCGCCCCGCCCAGGTGGGGGGGGCCGTGGAGGACCCCCCGGCGTTTGCTGACGCCCAGGGGGAGCAGGA
This sequence comes from Cenchrus americanus, assembly GCA_947561735.1. NCBI lineage: Eukaryota > Viridiplantae > Streptophyta > Magnoliopsida > Poales > Poaceae > Cenchrus > Cenchrus americanus. Next base: position 252,636,844 of record OX387241.1, read on the forward strand.
GCTCTGGGGCGAGCTTCGGAGCCACGGCGCCACGCTCAACCGCGCGTTGAATGAGGCGCTGCGGGTCCACGGCGGCCCGGCCTGGATCGTCTTCCAGGTGAGCCACGGTTGCTCTTCTTCTTTCCCTTTTTCGCTTTCGCGCGCTGTGTTCAAGACTTGGCGCTTACGAGGCTCGATGCGTGGATGCCAGGAGCTTGAGCGCCGCGCCCGCGAGAAGTACAGCGCGTTCGACCAGGTGAACGCCGAGGTCCGCCAGCTCCGGGAGCGATGCAGCGCTTACGACGCGCTTGCGGATGCTCTCAGGACGCCAGACAGCTGGCTGGTGTACCGGGCGATGGCGTGGTGCGACGTGCTCCCCGAGAGCTCAGGGCAAGGTACGGCGCGTCACCCGAGTCTCGAGCGGATCCGCGCAGCCCTCGTCGATCGCGACGAGGCGCTGTGGAACGCGCGCGAAGACTTGGACAAGACGCGGACGCTGGCCGCCACCTGGGAGGCGGAGGTGGCCACCGCTCGCGCCGAGACCCGGGAGCTCCGCACGTCGCTCCGTGGGGCGCGGGCGCGGCGGCGCCGAGGCCGAGGAGCGGGCGCGCGGGCCGGGAGCGGCGCGCCAAGGAGGCCGATGACCCGAAGGCCGCCCTCGACGCCAAGGCTGCGGCCCTCGTCGCTGCGAGGGGCGGCTTCGGCGGAGCGCGTCGCCCGCCGGGGGCCGAGGAGCGGCTCCGGCGGGGAGCAGGCCGCACCCCGCGATGCCCGAGCGGCGCTGGAGCGGGAGCGCGTCGCGCGCGAGACGGCGGAGAGGTCGCTGGAGGAGCGGAACGCCGCGCTCTCCAAGGTTGAGGACGAGGCGCTGGCGCTCAGTATTAGCAACGCCAGTCAGGAGATGGCCCTCGTCGAGCAAGGCAAGACCATTCAGCGCCTCGAGGCGGCGCTTGAGTCCGCGCGCCACGACCTCGACCTGGGGAGAAGACAAGTCGAGGGTAAGTTATTATTTGACCCTGCTTGTTAATTCTTGCTTTAGAGGGTTAGTTTCCCCCTTTCTGATTTCTTGTCGTCTTGTTGGTTCCAGGCTTGCGCACTGCCTTGGGGCACGCTGCCGGGCGGGCCGAGGCCCTGCAGGCTTCCTACAACTCCTCTGAGCAGGAGCTGCAGGAACTGCGCGACGCGGCCCTCGAAACCTGCCGCGTCGTCGAGGAAGGCGAAGCCCAGGCGGCGCCTCGGCCGGCCGGTCGCTGCGCGCCCTCGGCGGCCACGTCACGGGGCGGGTGCGTTGGGCGTTGCACCCGGGCGTGCGAGCAGGCCCTCGAGTGGTGCGATCCCACTACGAGGTCAACCTCGAGGCGATGCGGAAGGCTACATCGTGCCCGAGGGCGTCGAGGACGAGGTGGCCATGGAGCGCGCGGACGCGCTTGTTGCCGACGCCGCCGGGTCGCTCGCCGAGGCCTTCGAAGAGTTCCTCTTCCCAGATGCTGCCGATGCCGCCGCTCCGCCCGCCTGAAAGCACACACGGGCGCTAGGCCCGTTTTTTGTTTATATGTATCAGAATTTTGGCCTCGTGGCCTCTTGTAAATGGACAAGTTGTTTCATGAACACGAGCAATAGTTTGTAAATGAAATCGTTTGCTTATTGCGCTTTTTGTTCCTTCTCCTTCCTGAGTAGATTCTAGTTAGGGGAGTTCGCTTTTCGCAGGGGCCCGCTGGGTTGGAGGCGAGAGAGACGGGCCATAGCCGCGCGGCGTAGGCTGTCTCTGGCTCGCACGCTCCTTCCGCTGTGCCGCCTACGCCCTGTTCGAACCATAGCTCGAGGTTGAAGTGGGGAACAAACTTAGCGCGCGTTGTTACGTTTTTTGCGCGAAAAGATGGGACCATTTGGGGGGGGGTGCCCCCCGCAGTAGCCCCCGAGGGTAACTTGGGTTTCAGGGGAAAGCCGAGTTGCCCTTTTATTATACTTGGAGTATTTACATAGGTGACACCAACTGGGGCGTTGGTCGTGTGTTTGTACAACGAAAAATACTTGGAAATCCTAGCTAAGGGTAGAAGCGACGTAGGCGTTGGATGTTCCAAGCGTTGGTGAGCTCTTCGCCGTCTTCGTTGGCCGGATTGTACGTGCCGGTTTGAGCACCTTCACCACGACGTAGGGTCCCTCCCATGGGGGCGATAGCTTGTGGCGCCCTCGGTTGTCTTGGCGTAGCCTTAGGACCAAATCCCCCTCGGCGAAATCCCTCCGACGTATCTTGCGCGCTTGGTAGCGCCGTAGGACCGTTGATATCTTGCGGAGTGCATCAACGCCACGAGGCGTACTTCGTCCGGGTCGATCCGGCGAGTCCTCGCGGGCTCGGCGGTTAGCATCCTCGTTGTAGCCTCGAACCTTGGGCGACCCGTATTCCGCATCCGTGGGGAGGGACGGCCTCCGCGCCATGGACTAGGAAAAACGGGGTGAACCCGGTGGCTCGCTTGGGGTAGTCCTTAGGCTCCACACGACCGCCGGCGGTTCTTGGAGCCATTTCCGGCCGATTTGTTGAGGCGGGCAAAAATCCTCGGGTTTGAGGCCCCGTAGAATCATGCCGTTGGCACGTTCCACTTGGCCGTTGGTCCGTGGGTGCGCCACGGGCCTGCCCAATCTACGCGGATGTGGAACTTGTCGCGAACTCCAAGAACTTCCGGCCCGTGAACTGGGACCCGTTGTCTGTGATGATGGAGTTTGGCACTCCAAAGCGGTAGACGATGTCGGTGAAGAACGTGACCGCCTGCTCAGCCCTCAAGTTTGTGATAGGGCGCACCTCCACCCACTTGGAGAATTTGTCGACCGCGACAAGCAGGTGGGTGAAGCCCCCGGGCGCCTTCAGCAGGGGCCCGACGATGTCCAACCCCCACACCGCGAACGGCCATGTTACGGGGATTGTTTGCAGAGCGTGAGCTGGCAAGCTGGTCTTGCGGGCGTAGAACTGGCACCCTTCGCAGGTGCGTACAATTTCGTTGGCGTCCGCGACCGCGGTAGGCCAATAAAAGCCCTGGCGGAACGCGTTGCCAACGAGGGTGCGTGGCGCGGCGTGGTGGCCGCAGACTCCCGCGTGGATGTCCCGTAGGAGCTCGCGCCCCTCGGGGACGGGTATGCATCGCTGGAGGATGCCTGACGCGGCGCGCTTGTACAGCTCGCCGTCGACCAGGGTGAATGACTTGGCCATCCTGGCGATGCGCCTGGCTGCGGCCCGGTCTGCGGGGAGCTCCCCTCGAGCAATCCAGGCGATGTACTTCTCCCGCCAGTCCGCCTGGGCGGGAGCCGGCTCGATGTCCATCGCGACAGCCTCGTGGGAGCCGTACCCCTCGAGAAGAGAGAGCACGTATGTCTCGTTCGAGGGGTCCTCTTCCATGGGTTCCGCACCCGCTGGATTCGAGGGAGCCCCCGAGGGTCCGCTGTCGCCCGAGGGGTAGGGCTCGAAGGTGACCGATGGCTGCGCGATGTCGCGCGCGAAAACGTTCGGGGGGAACGGTGATCCGCCGGACGCGATCTTGGCAAGTTCATCTGCCTCCTCGTTGTACCGGCGGGGGGACATGATTAAGCTCGATGCCGTAAAATTTGTCCTCGAGGGCCCGCACGGCCTTACAGTAGGCCTCCATCTTGTCGTCGTGGCAGCTCGCGTTCTTCATGACTTGGTCGATCACGAGCTGCGAATCCCCTCGCACGTCGAGGCGCTTGATGCCCAACTCAATGGCGATTTTGAGGCCGCAGAGGAGGGCCTCGTATTCCGCCATATTGTTGGACGCGGGGAAGTGGAGGCGCACTGCGTAGCGCATGTGCTCCCCGAGGGGTGACACGAAGAGCAGGCCCGCGCCCGCTCCTGTCTTCATCACCGAGCCGTCGAAGAACAGAGTCCAGCACTCTGCTTGAATCTGGGGCGGCGGCAGCTGCGTGTCCGTCCACTCAGCGACGAAGTCGGCTAAGATTTGCGATTTGATTGCCTTGCGCGGAGCGTAGGCGAGCGTTTCGCCCATCAACTCCATGGACCACTTGGCAATTCTGCCCGCCGCGTCGGGGTTGCGAATGATCTCTCCTAGCGGGAAGGAAGAGACCACCGTAACTGGGTGGGCCTCGAAGTAGTGGCGGAGCTTGCGCCGCGCGAGGACCACCGCGTACAACAGCTTCTGGACCTGGGGGTAGCGCGTCTTCGTGTCCGACAGGACTTCGCTGATGTAGTAGACTGGCCTCTGCACAGGCAGGGCATGCCCTTCCTCCGTGCGCTCCACGACGATCACGGCGCTGACCACCTGAGTGGTTGCGGCCACGTAGAGTTGGAGGGGCTCGCCGTCTCGTGGCGGCGTAAGGATTGGGGCGTGCGTCAGAGATGCCTTCAGCTTGTCGAGCGCTTCCTGGGCCTCGGCGGTCCAAGAGAAGCGCTCGTGCTTTTTGAGCAGCCGGTAGAGGGGCAGGCCCTTCTCACCGAGCCTCGAGACGAAGCGGCTCAGGGCGGCAAGACACCCCAACACCTTCTGCACCCCTTTGAGGTCCCGAATTGGACCCATCCGCTCGAGGGCCGCGACCTTTCGGGGTTGGCCTCGATTCCCCGGCGGGGAGACGATGTATCCTAGGAGCATGCCCCGCGGCACTCCGAAGACACATTTTTCGGGGTTGAGCTTGACCCCCGTTGGCCGCGGCGGTCGAATGCGATGCCAAGGTCGGCGACCGTGGTCGTCCGCCTTCTCGGTCTTGACGACGATGTCGTCAACGTAAGCCTCGACCGTCCGCCCGATATGGTCCCCAAAAACGTGCTGCATGCAGCGCTGGTATGTTGCGCCCGCGTTTCTGAGGCCAAAGGGCATTGTGACGTAACAGAACGTCCCAAACGGTGTGATGAACGAAGTCGCGAGCTGGTCGGACTCCTTCATTTTTATTTGATGATATCCCGAATAGGCATCAAGGAAACAGAGTAGTTCACACCCGAGCGGTGGAATCAACGATCTGATCTATGCGTGGTAAAGGAAAGGGGACTTTTGGACATGCTTTATTGAGACCCGGTGTAGTCGATACACATCCTCCACTTCCCATTTTTCTTTTTACAAGCACGGGATTAGCTAACCACGTAGGGTGGAACACTTCCTTGATGAATCCGGCCTCGAGGAGCTTCCGCGCAGCTCCGCTCCGATCGCCCGCCGCCGCTCCTCGTCGAAGCGGCGCGGCCCGCCGCCGAACGCGCGGGCGTTAGGCAGGATATCAAGGGAGTGCTCGGCGACCTCCCTCGGGATGCCTGGCATGTCCGAGGGGCTCCACGCGAAGACGTCGGCGTTGGCGCGGAGGAAGTCGACGAGCACTGCTTCCTATTTAGGATCGAGGGTCGAGCTGACCCTCAAAGCCTTGCCCTCAGGGGCCGACGGGTCGAGGGGGACCCCTTTGGTTTGCTCGGCGGCCTCGAACGTGCCGACGTGCTTGGTGGCGGAGCTGAGGTCGTCGTTGACCATCTTCTCCAGTGTGTTTACCAGCGCTTCATCCAGCGCTAGTGCTTCCGCATGCTCCACGCACTCGACATCGCAGTCGAATGCATGCTCGATTGACGACCCGACGGTGATGACGCCGTTTGGACCCGGCATCTTCATCTTCAGGTACGTGTAGTTGGGGACCGCCATGAACTTGGCATAGCATGGTCGCCCAAGGATGGCGTGGTAGGCCCCTTTGAATCCCACCACTTCGAATGTGAGGGTTTCCTTGCGGAAATTCTTGGGGGTCCCAAACCAGACGGGCGGATCGATCGCCCGAGGGGGTGAACTCCTTTCTTTCCGGCGCGATGCCGTGAAACGGCTTCGTGCCGGGCCGCACGGGTCCACCCCAATCCCCATTAGGCGCAATGTGTGCGCGAAGAGGATATTGAGGCTACGCCTCCGTCCATAAGGACCTTCGAAAACCGGGCGTTCCCAATGATGGGATCGACCACCGAAGGGTACTGGCCCGGTTCGGGATGCGGTTTGGGTGATCATCCCGGCTAAAGGTGATGGCATCCTTCGACCGGTTGAGAAAGGCCGGAGGTGCCCTCTGCGCGGCGAGGACTTCGTGCCGCTCCTTCTTGCGCCGCCGGTTGACATGTCAACGGTAGGTCCCCCAAAGATGAGGAACACATTTTCGACAGCGGGGAAACCACCCGCGTCGCCATCGCCCCCATCCTTCTTGGCCTCTGCCTCCTTCGCGGCGGCACGGCCGTAAAACTTCTTGAGCATGTCGCACTGCTCAAGAGTGTGGTTTACGGGGGTCTTGTGGTAGGGGCATGGCTTCTTCATCATGTCATCGAACACCCCCCGGCCTCGAGGAGCCGGTCGAGGGCCCCGTCGGGCCGGGTCAACGCCGAGGGCCTCGGCGTTGCCGCCGTTGCACCCCCGCTCGCGCGCCTCGCGCGCGGCTTCTTCCCCCTCTTGCCCCGCTTGTCGTTGCGGCGCGGCTCCTTGGACCCGCTGCCCTCCGCGGGCGTGTCCTCGGAGCGCTTGCCCTTCTTGCCGTCGAAGATTGCCCCCACGGCCTCCTCTCCGGAGGCGAAGCTAGTGGCAATATCGAACAGCTCGTTCGAGTCCGTGGGCGGGCTGCGTCCCAGCTCGCGCACAAGGTCCCGGCACGTGGTGCCCTCGAGGAACGCATGCACGATCTCGGATTGCGCCACGCTGGGGAGCTCTGTGCAGCGCTTGGAAAAGCGCCGTATGAATTCCCGCAGCGACTCGCCTGGCTTCTGCGTGCAGGAGCGCAGATCCCAGGAGTTCCCAGGGCGCACGTATGTGCCCTGGAAGTTGCCCACGAAGGTGTGGACTAGATCGTCCCAGTTGTGGATCCGGTGGCAGGCAAGTGCTCGAGCCATGTCCGGGCCGCATCGCCCAGATGCAAGGGCAAGTTGCGGATGATCACTTCGTCGTTGGTGGCCCCGCCCAGCTGACAGGCCAGGCGGTAATCGTTGAGCCAGACTCGAGGGTCCGTCTCCCCGTTGTACTTGACGATTGTCGAGGGCTGACGGAAGCGCTGGGGGAACGCCGCCGTGCGGATCTCCCGGCTGAACACACGGGTGCCGGGGGCTCGGCGTTGGGGAGCGATCCTCACCGGCCGTCGTAGCGTCCACCCCCTTCGAGGGTGGTAGCCCCTGGCCGCTCGCGCGTCCGCCTCGGCGGTGCGTCCGGCGTTGATGACGTTGCGGGCATCTCCATCCAGCGCCCTGCGTGTGTCGAGGAGCCGCTCCTTGGCCGGCGTGCGTCCCTCGGTCGGCGGGTTGACCCACATGCACCGAGGGTTCGCCCCCCCGGTGCGGATCATCACCCCGCGCGTCCCCCCCTGTTGGCGGATGCGTGAGGCCGAGCTCTCGGCCGTCGGGACGGCCGCTTGCTCGAGGAGGGTCTGCACCTCGCGGTGCATGTCTCGAGCTTCGGGGGTCGAGGGTGCGGCATGGCGCGCAGCAGTGTTGCGGCGGCGATGAGCTTTTGGCTCGCCCGCGGCGGAGTATCCGCGTTGTCGACGTTGGGGACGGGGTTGAAGCGGTCGCGGACTTGACGGCCCAGCTCCCGTGCGCGTTCGCCGCGCGCGGAGGCCTCCCCCGCCATCGAGGCACGGAGTAGCCGCACGGTCCGATGCTCCTGCGCGCCTTGGCCTCGAGCTCGCGAGCCCGGGCCGCGCGCGTCGACGTCGGCCCCGGCGGGTGCGCTTGGCCCCGCGGCCGGGCGTGTAGCGGCCCCCCGGGGCCGGCGTGACTTCCCCCCGTCTCCGGCGCCCGCCGCGCGCGCGGCGTTGGCCGGTCGTTGGTGATGACGGCACGGCATTCCCGCGTGGGGTCGTAGCTTCCGGTCTGGGAGTCGTCGGAGCGGCCGAACCCGGTGTCCGTGGCGTCGAGGAAGCGCCCGAACGCGGCCGGGTCCGCACACCGAGAAGTCCCACTCCGCGTACCCATGGCGGGCGGCGGGTGGCATCGTGTCGACGGAGCCCAGGGACGACTCGTCCGCTGCTGAAGTGCCAGGATCCCTGGCGACGAAGACGTGGCGACCAGGAGGAACCCGGCGCATCGTCGTGTTGACGCTGGCGTTGTAGGCCGTAGTGGCGCCGCGCAGCCCGATGGGGACGCGTGGTCCGGAGACTGCGCGCGGTCCCGCTGGGGGCGGTGGCGGTCGCCATGACGGTGGGCGCACCGCGTTGGGCGGCGCGCGCGCTCGGCTGCCGCCGCTCGGACCGCGCCCGACGTGAGCGTAGCCCGGAGCGACGACGGCGTCGCGGCGTTGACGGGCCCGCGGCATCCGTGCCCGCAGGCGCTCGCCCGGTGTCGTGCGTGCGGCGGGGACCGGAGCGGACTGGCCTCGCGGCGCGCGCGCGAAGCTCCTCACGGTTGGTGAGGCGCATAAGATAGCCGTTCCCCGTGGCCTGGAAGTTCAAGTCCCCGAAGCGGATCTCAAACCCGGCCGGAAGAGGGTCCGAGCTACCCATGTTGTAGCGAGTGCTACGGTACTCAGTGCGTATCACCATGGAGGGAGTTAGCGAAATGACTTTAGGCGCTCGCTTGCCCCATGGTGGGCGCCAACTGTCGGTGCGGAATATGGTCCCGACACTAACCAGTAGATAACGCCTAAGTCTATCCCTCAATGGTCGATGCTAAGCAACAAATGACACAAGGTTTATCCTGGTTCCGGCCGAGGGGGCCGTACGTCCAGCAGTGGCGTGCTCGTGGCACTATATTGCTCGGCACCGGGGTGCTTGTAGTGGGGCAAGTACAAGCAAGACGGGAGAGGAAGCGTGGCTTCCAAGTCCCTGGTGAGTGGCTGGAGATGTTAGATGAGAATAAGAGAGTGAGTGCACAACGCGCTGTGTTCCTCTGGCTTCCGTCCGAACTCGTCCCCCGCGGCTGGGGGCTCGCCTCCCCTTTTATAGGCCAAGGGGGCGGCGAGTTACATGCACGCCGCGCTACCTAGCTACGTGTGGGAGCACGTCGTGCTACGGTGTAGAGCGGGCGATCGTCGGACGATCTTTGCTACGATCCGGCCATGATGGCCTACCTCGTGCCCGAACAAGGTGGCGGTTCGAGGGAGGGAGGCGGTAGATGGCGAGGGCGTTCTCTCGATAGGCTTCGAGGGAGGTGCGATGATGACCGGTACGGGGTACGGGGAGCGAGCGAACGGCGTTCCTTCCCAATGAGCTCGCGGTGGCGGAGTGGTTCTTGCAGGTGCTTGGGCGTGCGCTGCGGAGTCGGGCGTGCGCCCGCACGCGTGGGTACGGCGGCCGCGGCTCGTTACGCGTGGCCGGGATGGCCACCCACCGGCCTAGCGCCCCTTACCTAACCTGCAAGGTCACGGGAAAGTGGAATCGAGGGTGCGCCCGGCCCCTTTTCGAGGGTCGGGCGCGTTAGTCGTACAGCAGCGTACGCACGGTGTCACGGGACTGACACCGGCCGTACCGCACAGTCCATCCTACAGTAGCGGGGATGGGCTCCTCCCTGGGGAGTTGGTGCGGCGGCACCGGGGCGTGAGCCCCGGGCGCATGATGGCGCCGGCCCTCGCGGCGTCGGGCGTTAAATGCCCAAGTACGGGGCCGGCGCACGCGTGCGGGGCGCCCGTGAGCGTGGCGGGCCCCGGTCGAGGGCGGAGCGGACCCTCGAGCGAGGCGGGACTCGCTCGAGGGGGGCGCGCCCTCGAGCGGGGCGGGGCCGCTCGAGGGAAGGGTCGCCCCTCGAGCGGGGCGGAACCTGTTCGAGGAGGGGGTTGCCCCTCGATCGGGGCGGAGCCCTTTCGAGGAGGAGCGTGCCCTCGGGCGAGGCGGAGCCTGCTCGAGGGGTCTTCCAGGCGGGCCGCCTTGGTGGGCCTCCGGAGTCCTACCGCATGGGCCACGATCTGCATGGTTAGTTACCTGCATGGTCAGTCTTAGCTTATGTTGACGCAGGAGTTTAAGCAGGGGTTCCCCCATTGTTTGAGGGGACCCCTAGGGCGGTCCCCGACATCTCAAAAACCATAGAACCTCTGTAGCTGATTTCTGGATATGTTATGCATTAGATCATGACTAGGTCTCATGCCAAAAATGGCACAAAGTTATCATGTAAATCGTTTTATAAAAATGTTTTTCTATCTCTAGCAGAACTGCATAAATGATTTTTCATGTTAAATATATTTATGTTTTTGACCCCAACTTGTGCTCACTGTCTTATAATACCAAAATACACATCTTGTGAATTAATCATGAATTTTGGATTAACAGAAATAATTAGTCTTGATTTATGCATGTTTTCCTTTGTAAATTAATAAACCAAGTTCAGTAAAGATTCCATGTGAACATGTTGGTTTTCTAAGCTTGTTTAGGACCAGAGAGCATCCACAAGAAACCTTAGGTCATTTTGATGCTTAATTATTTTTATATACATTTAAATTGAATCACTAGATAACCTTTGTTATTTTCCATAATATTTAATTTCCTAGCCTCCAACACTTACATGTGGGTCCAATGGACCAGTATAGATGCTAGTAGGCTTAAGAAACACCCCATTAATTTTTGGTAAATTAATTGATTAATAAAAGGCTCAAATGCCCTTTTAATATTAAAGGGAAATTAAATAAAGAAAAGCCCTTATTTAATTCTTTTCCTTTTTGGAAAATATTATCTAATTCAATTACAAGATAATTAATTCTAGATGCTGATAAGAAATTAATTCAAGGATAAAAGTATTATTTATATCTTGCTTGTGAAAGGAAAATGATTAAAAGCTATCACATGAAATGACAAGTATAAAGAAAACTTTTATTCAATTGTGCAATAAGGAGAAATCACCCAACCACCCATGTAACTTGAGTGTGGTTGCAAACCATGTTAAAAAGGTTAAATGTACCTACCCACTACTGTTGATGAAATGAAATTAAAATTATTAACATATATATGTACACAGTCACCATCAAAAAGAATGATTAATAAAGAGTTGCATATTGTTCCTTTACGGAAGAGTATGCTGAATGTGTTCTTATCTAGGTGAATGTGCCCAACAAATACACCCCTTGATTGTCAAAATGGTTTGTGAGTGATTAAAGTAAAAACCGTCGAATAAATCTTGCATTTGCATCTTCGTGTAGATCTTTCCGCCAGTAGACGTGCGCTCGTGCCGGAAGGAGGAGACGAAGGTGCTAACGAAGAGCTGCCGTGCGTGAACGTAGCTCAAGACCTGGACCAAGTCCAGAAGGGCCCAAGGCCAACCTTGCCAGCGAAGGCAAGCCCCGGATCATTAACCCCGCCTTTAAAAATTATGCAATTATGTTTGCTATGATTGTGCACTTACGTTTCAGGAATTGAATTGAAACCCTAGATGCATGATCCCTAGGTACCTATGCTCTATCACTAGTATGCTAGGTCGATAGCTACTATGCTATAGGACCGATAGAAGTCGAGTGATGTTCGTCACTCGCGAGAATAGGTTCCTAGATAGGAATCATAAGATATCCTTAAATGGATCGCTCATGTGGTAAGAGCATGGGATTGGGCTCCGGTCCAGTGGGCATGTGGGCTAAGCTTTTGAACGTACCAAGCATATGCCGGGAATGGGACCGGTAAGCCTAGTACCTTAATGAGGCGGCGCGGGATCCTACCGTAACTACTCTCGAGAAATCTCCTACCGGCTAGCTACGGGAAGGGTGGTGTATGGTGACTCCGGTATCTCGCGGGGGTATGCCGGATAGCTTTGCACCGGGGACGTAAGATTCGATCCCAACCCGAAGATTTATGGGGATGGCCTGGGGAGTTGTCCTCTCGGGGGCAGCCAACCGTGTGTTTGGGTCTACCTTGCAAGGTTTAAATCAATCGATTGTCGGCCTCTCACCGTTATCCGAGACTGCTTATTCTACTGGCCATGATATCCCATAATGATGGAACCCGAGAAATATGGTTGGATGAATTAATTGCTTGTCAAATTTTGATTGAATTAGTTGGCACATTTAGAAATGGTAATCAACTAGAACTTGTGCTAAAAGATTGAAAGTAAGGATCCACTCTTAGTGGCTTTCCGGCAAAAGAACTCCACCGGCCAAAGGCCTTTCATGTCTAGAGGTTGGTGATGTAGTTATCACCCGACGGTTAAGTCTTGCTGAGTATTAGTATACTCAGCCTTGCTTTAAAAATGTTGTTGCAGGTGTGCTTGATCAGAAGGGTGATGACAAGTGATGACATCACGGACGGCCTCCTGTGATGTTCACCGTTCCGCTAGATTAAATTATTTCCGCTATATTTTCGAACTCTGAATCTTTATCTTATGCCACGAACCAAGGTTTGTAATTAAATGTCTAATCCATGTTGGTACTCTGGACTCGCCTTCACGTGAGTTTTAATGCATGTATCGATCCTCTGTTCGATGTTCAAGTGATTTACCGGGCATTAACCCGGCAACCAACGACAGGACGATACCTTACTATTGCTTAATGACTAAAGTGGATTGGTCTTAGGCGATAGTACGGTATTTTCCCGGGCGGGTTGTCACAGCTGGTATCAGAGCGATCGCATGCACCAGAGTTTAAATAACAACTCTGATCACATGATTTTCGAATAAAAATTTGCCAAGACTGTTTGAATTGCAAAATACGTTGGTCCGTTAAGGATAAACTAGACCGAGAGGCCCTAGAGGGAAATTTTTGGTTTCTTTCAGGTGGCTTATTAATCTATGGTCTATTTTGCTAACTCTCGCCACAATACTTTACGTCGGACTTACTTTCTCGCACAACCAAACTAGGAGCCACGTGTTTTATACGTGTGGCCTCGTTCCGCATCATGGGAATTGCGAGGGTTGATGGAGTGATCCATTCCACGGATCCCATCTTCGCGTACGGTTATGAGTTGTGTCTTGCCACGTGTTTCATACGTGAGCATTCCGCATGTCGCTCATGCGAGGCAAGGATATGCTCCATTCAAACGGAGAATGTCCGAGGTTGGACGTCCATGCGGCGGCTTCACGCATGGATGCCGTTTCTATAGTGAACGGTAATGTATGTGGACGCTTTCATGAGTGCCGGCATGAAAGGTTCGATGTGTTACGGGATCTTCTCGGGTACACTAACCTTGTTCGTAAGTTGCTAAGTAAGCATCGACTAGATCTCGACTAGATATTATAGGGAGATACGTGTATGTGCCATGCCACCGCGCTAACTCCGAAGTTTGGCTTGATTGCCTTGTGAGGACGAATAGGACGTCTTGCATCATGCTAAAAATCGGGAAAGAACCTAAACTAAGTTCACGTCCGTTTTCGTGCTCTCGAAGGTAAAATAGTGATAGCGTGCCTTGTTCCGTTTAGCCTCTTTAGGTGTAGATGTGTTGTCATGCTTAAAGTTAATAAAAGTGTTGCTTAAAATTCTTGCTCTTGTCCAAAGACCTTTCGTCTAGATGATCTTAACCTAGGTCACTTCAAATCTAATCCAGTTTCCACTCATCGAAGTTCATGATCATACCTTGGTCTACCGCAAGTATGCTTGGTAGTCAACCTTGTCTTGACATTCCCCTACAATCTTGAACCTTGCTTGGTTCAGCACGTTTCTAGTTCTTTAGCTCAACCTTGAGGACCCAACTTAAGTTTCATAACCTTGCTAAGTTACTACGCCAATTTGGGAAGTGTTGGACCCTGGTTTGAGTAGGATGTTCGGTCTCCGATTGACAGACTGTGTATCATTGGTATGCCTGCTCGTTCGAGCTCAGCATACGATGGTATTTAAGTATGCATAGTTACCCCATACCTTAACCCCTACCCGAATTCGTGGATCGAGTTACCTTTGTACACTCGCACCCGCCTGATTCTCACTTTTGTCGTTATGTCCAGATGGACAACGCTGGCTCTACGTCGGCTGATGTGGAATCATGGACTCTCGTGGACTACCTCGAGGAGGGTGGTTTTCCTGCACTTTTGTGGGACACCCTAAGGAGCTTTGGGTACACCATTTATCCAGTGTACTCGACACGTGAGATCATGACCACACGCCAACTCCTTCGTTGTGAAGTAAAGGTGAAGATTTCGGTGTGCCCGACCAAAACTGCTTGGGATGAGTGGGAATGTACGGCACATGGAAGAAACTTGTCCGACACGGTGTAGAAGGCTGCTCTTGAAGCACTCACCACTTTCTGTGGGAAGCACCCGACCGAGATAGCCAACTCTGCAGCTAAAGTCATTCCGGTACCCGAGCGACATATTGCACCGGGTGGTGAACGAGAAACTATCCTTCCAGTCCAGAGCAACTCTCACTATAGCCCTGATCTTGTCACCTCAGTCCGCTTTCTAGAAGCCATGTACGACACCTATCTGCGAATGGTGGGAGAAAGCGTATTCTGTAGACACCAAATCTATAGATACAAAGTTAAGGAAGTAGAGTGTTCAGCTCAAGCGTTGAAGGAAGCCCGAGCAATGATCGCTGCTCTCAGGAAGGAAAGACGCAAGGACAAGGCAAAGATACAAGAGTTAACCGAGATCATCCATGAGCGAGAATTTCTTGTTGCGGCATAACGATCGGTATATGCTTGAACTAGAAAATCAATTGGAAGTTCTAGCCGTTCCACCCCCGAACTCGTCATTCGGGACCGGCACAAGAAGAAGATGTTGAAGATATCCAGGGTGAATCTGGTATTGAGTCTGGACCTGAGTCACCGTAGACTTTCAGAATGGAAGGTCCCACCCTCGGAGGTTGATCCATTGGGAATAAAAGTTCTGAGTTGTTAGAATCCAGTGTTGTGAGGAATCCTAGCGTACCCTGACCACCTTCGGTCAACTATCGCTGTCGGTTGGACTAGGAATCTTGTCATTGCAGCAAGTCTGCTTTGTAATCCTAAATGTTCTTAGTAATTTCGAAAACTCTTATCGATGTACTGCCTTGATTAAACATCCCTTCCAGCAATGATGTTTGTAAGGCATTATTTGTGCTCAATTGTGATCAATTAAGATCTGTACTCCATGAATTCTTGTGCCAGCCGAAAATCCAATTGATTCCTCAACCCGAACTTGTTCTTTCCGGTCTTGCTCAAACCTTGTGATTTAAACTTAAAATGCGGCTTTTGAGCGTGCGGCGCATAACATATGCATTTGGGAAGCATGGGTATACTAACGTGCATTCGCATGAAACTCCTCACCCTTCCCTACCTCTCTTGGGTTGGTGATGTCGTTACATCATAGTCAAAGGTGCCGCGACGGAACCTAGGGTATCGTGTGTCTTTGCAGCCACACGACTGCCACTAGGAGCGCGCTAGGTATCTTGGTTGTGGGATAGCAACTCGTCACACAGATCCTCCCCCTACTATTGATTGCAGTTCCAATCATCAATGCATATGGGTAACCGAGTCATTCTAACGTGCATCATAAGCACCATGCTGCACAAGCATATGCATCGCGTCAAATTTGGAAAAGTGTTACACTTTCAAAATAACGATTCGTCAAAACCTCAAAAATTTGCGAAACAAGTAAAGGTGTGAGCAAGATTATCCCTTGAAGTTCCCACTTGATGTCACCTTTCGTACATGAGTTTGTGGAACTCTATCTTTAACTTTCCTTTCCTTGTAAATGGCCTATTGGGAATCCTTGACCAATTGGTCCCTTGCCATGAATCTCGACGATCTTGCAGCATCGATTCTTTTTCCCGCTAGCCAAGTGGAAAACGGCGAAAGTAGAAACTTTTCTCTTGAGCAAGTCAAGGTTCTCGAATAGTCAACATGGAAAAGTCATCCATCGTGCATTCGTTCTTGGTCCGTGCTCTTAACCTTCCAATTCTCAAAAATCAAGCGAGGAAGCACGCCGGGATCGATCGAAGCTTGTCGCTACGCTCCTCGGTGTTGCTATCACAAGCGTGAGGCGTAGTACACCAAGTCTTTCTCGTTTTGCTCCCCCTCACGGTCGATTATCTAGACCGTTGAGCCCCATCGTCATCGGTGACACGGCCATACGACGCCATGACGTCGCTCTACCCTCGATTTCCGCGACCGTATTCGCGACGCCGTGATCGCGTGAGCCGACCTTGTTGAGCTCCGTGTTGAGTACACCGGATACCCGACCGGGTCAACGGCCGTTACGGCCCGGCATCGGCTATAAAATGGAACCTTTTCCGGGACCGCCGATACGAAAGCTCCCTTCCCCCCCGAGCTCGGCAGTATCACTGTTCTTGTTCTTCTTCTAGCTAGCCTGGCTACTTGCCACTATAGTACCTCTCCCAGCTACTTCAATCTTCCCGAGCAAACTGTGCTTCGTCTGCGTTGCCGACGTCGAGAAGAAGCTCGGAGTAGACCGAAAGCAGAAAATCAATCCAAGCTGCCACCCATGACTCCGTCTTCGGAAGAGCTCGAGTCTTTTCGCTGGACATTGTTAGGGATGTACCTCTGTATAGTAGGAGGATTGTGTCTACTATTAGCTGTGCATGTGCACATTCATCGTCCGCTTCCTCATGAACGGCGATGAGGTGGTAAGGGGGACACACCTTGTACTTTTTGTTCCCTCTGCAGTTCCAATCAGGGGACATGAGTAGGCAAGTTTTACCGAATTGATATTGTGAACGTTTAGAATGTCCGGTTTGCATTGCTTACCGTGAACGAGTCTCGTACAATATGTCCAAATTATAAGTTTGGGTGAGATTCCGATCAAGCGCTAATTAGGGACTCAAATTTCGGATGTTCCGCCAGGCATGGAACAACCCCAATGATCTTGAAGCATCGGGTAGTGGCGATCGTACGCAACCACCGCCCACGATGTTGACCGAAGCTTTTATAGCAGCCCATACCGAAGTGTTGTGTCAACTCTATGTACACAACGGCAAATGGCTCAACGGCTACAACAAATGCCACCGATGCAATCGAAGCTTCAACCGTCCAAATCCTCGTTCACCGAAGTACCCACCCCGAGGGACATCAACACCATTGTCGGCGCAACCCAACCGGCTAGAAGGGCGGGGTGCATCGTGCCGAATCGGATGGTGAACGATATCAACCAAGGACGTTATGGGAAACCATACCGGAACGGTTTGGCGAACGGTCTCTCTCGGTCCTTATTTGCCTCTATGGTCGAACAAGCTTGATTGTTCAATCTGTTGGAGGAGTATGTTAATCAAGACCAACCCCAAGCCTCGACTCAATATTACCACCTTCTCGACTACCAATGGATCTTAGGGCGAGAAGAGGAGGCATTCCGAGGCAACAAAAGAGGATTACCGAGATAGATGTAAGTGAGTGGGGAAATTACGTACGGAGACTTGTCCGCGTAAAGGCAAGCGAAGGCTGTAATCCTAACAAAACCACTCAACGCACCACTATTGCAACACTCGCGCGAATCTCGAAGAAGGCAAAGAAGAAGGAGAAAAGAAGGCTCCGCCGTATCCAGGAGGCCCAGCAACCGATCCCCAAACTCAAAGACCTTCCTCCCCGGTTGTGCTACAATTGTAGACAGCCCGGGCATTTCGCCGATAAGTGCCCGAACCCCGGACGGCGAAGCCCCGGCGGCGGAAAGCGGAACCCGGGATGCGCTATCAACGACAACAAGCCAAGCCCGCAAGTGAAGCGAGTAGTCAACCGAATTTCGTAGGTAACGCTTCTATCCCCGAATCATTCTTCACCTCCCCTTGTAATTTCAAATCTCGGGACGAGATTCTTCTTAAGGGGGTGAGCGCGACGCCCCCGGGTTTTTAATTACCGTCATTAACACTAATGACCGGATCGGCGGGTCAAACCGGTCAAACCCCGGTCAAACCTAGGTCAACCTGGGCCATCACCCGAAAACCTCGCAAATGAACCCCGATGAACCCCTTGGCCAAGCCTACAAACAACCATAGTCAACCCTTGGTCAAAGGCACGGTCAAAACCCACTTGACCGTTGACGTCAGCGAATGTCGTCCGGAACTTTTGCCGCGTTCCCCAAAATTCACCTAAACACTCCAAAATCTACCTTTATGGAAGTTGTAGATATTGTTGAGGTACACAACTTTCATGTAGATTGGCATTTCAAATTTTGGGTGGAAAGTTGTGAAAAACCCCTTGCAAGACAGATTTTCCTGTTCTCCGGAACGTGTCGACATTCAAAGTTGGCACGACGTTCCTGCAAAATCCGTTGAGAAAAACACTATAGAACCTTTTTTGAAAGTTGTAGAGGGTAGCTAGCTCTACAACTTTCCTATTCATTGGTTAGAGCACTTTTATTCAAATTTTTAGAGAAAACTTGTCTTGAACGCAGTCACTCCGCGGTTTTAGCCAGCGGGCGACGCCGCGCCGTGCGCGACGTCGCGCGCCGCGCCGCGCCCCCGCGCGCCGGCCGCGCCGCCGCCGCGCGCCGCCCGCACCCCCCCGCCCGTCCTCGGCGTCCGAGCCCCCGGCGCATGTTCCCGAGGCCCCCACGCGTGTTCCCCGGGCCGCCCGCGCCCCGAGGCGCCTCGGACGGCGGGAACGCCGCGGACTCCGCGCACCGCCGTACACCCCCGCCGCGCCGTGGTACGGCCGCCCGCCGCAAGATCGCCGCCGCCCGACGATGTACCGCGCCCCTCGCCCGCCGCTGCCTTGCCGCGCGCGCCCCTTTAAGAGCCGGTTCCCCGACCCCGGCACCCGCTCGCTCCCCACCGCCATCGCCGCCGCCGGCCACCGTGGGCGCCCGCGGTGAGCGACACCTTCCCCTCCCTATCCGTGCCACCCAAGGCCTCCCCAACGCCTCCTTTAGCTACACCGCCGCTCGCCGGTGCCCGGCCACCGCCGATACCCCACCCCCTCGCCGGCACGCGCGGCCGCGGCGGCCGCGTGCTCCCGACCGCCGCGCGCCGCCCCCCCCAGGCCACCACCGGCTCCAAGCAACCCACAAACCGGTCCCCTAGGACCCTTAGCCCCTCCCCACGCCCTTCCCCGGCCAAGCCCGGCGGCGGCTCGCCGGAATTTGGCCGGACCGCCGCTGCCCGGCCGCCCAGGGGACCACATTGCAAACCTTCCTTTCTTTCCAGGGTCCGATTTGCGAAAAGGTAACTCAAATAGTTAAAGCGAATTTGCTGTAACTTGTAAATTGCATAGAAAATCACAGAAAATTCAGAAAATTATGAAACCAATTTTGTTGGATCTGTGGTGACTTAAACTACAACTTTTGTTATTCTAGACTGAGATGATTCTTTTTAAATTTTGCATGAAAAATACAAATGTGAAAACACTAGATCTGCAATAACTCAAAAACCATAACTCCTCTGTAGCTAATTTTTGGATATGTTGTGTATTAGATCATGACTAGCTCCTGAGCCAAAAATTGCACAAAGTTATAATGTAAATCTTTTTATAAAAATGTTTTCCTATCTCTGGCAGATCTGCATAAATGAATTTTTCATGTTAAATATATTTATGTTCTTGAGCTCAACTTGTGCACACTGTCTTATAATACCAAAATACACATCTTGTGAATTAATCATGAATTTTGTATTAACAGAAATAATTATTCCTGATTTATGCATGTTTTCCTTGGTAAATTAATAAAACAAATTCAGTAGAGATTCCATGCAAACATGTTGGTTTTCTAAGCTTGTTTAGAACCAGAGAACATCCACAAGAAAGTTTGGATCATTTGGATGCTTAATTATTTTTATATACATTTAAATTGAATCACTAGATAACATTTGTTATTTTCCGTAATATTTAATTTTCTAGCACCCAACCTTTACATGTGGGTCCAATAGACCAGTATGGATGCTAGTAGGCTTAAGAAACACTCATGTAATTTTTGGTAATTTAATTGGTTAATAAATGGCTTAAATGCCCATTTAATATTAAAAGGAAAATTGAATAAAAGAAAACCCTTAATTAAATCCTTTTTCTTTTTGGGAATATTATTTAATATAAATAAAAGAAATTTTAATAACATTACTGATAAGGAATTAATTCATGAATAAGAAAAGTAATTACACCCTTGATTGGTGAAGATAAAATGATTAAAAGCCTTTACATGAAATGATAAGTATAAAGAAGCCTTTATTCAATTGTGCAATAAAGAGAAATCACCCAACCACCCCATGTAACTTGAGTGTGGTTGCAAATCGTGTTAAAAAGGTTAAATGCACCTAACCACTGCTGTGGATGGAATTAAAATTAAATTATTTACGTATATATGTACACAATCACCATCAAAAAGAATAAATAATAAAGAGTTGTATATTGTTCCTTTTTGGAAGAGTATGCTGAATGTCTCCTTATCTAGGTGAATGTGCCCAACAAATACACCCCTTGATTGTCAAAATGGTTTATAATTGATTAAAGTATAAACTGTCGAATAAATCTTGCATTTGCATCTTCGTATAGATCTTTCCGCCGATAGACGTACGCTCGTGCCGGAAGGAGGAGACGAAGGTGCCGACCAAGAACTGACGTGCGTGAACGTAGTTCAAGACCTGGACCCAAGTCCAGAAGGGCCCAAGGCCAACCTTGCCAGCGAAGGCAAGCCCCGGATCATTAACCCCGCCTTTTAAAATTATGCAATTATGTTTGCTATGATTGTGCATTTACGTTTCAGGAATTGAATTGAAACCCTAGATGCATAACCCTTAGGTACCTATGCTCTATCACTAGTATGCTAGGTCGATAGCTGCCATGCTATAGGACCGATAGAAGTCGAGTGATGTTTGTCACCCGCGAGACTAGGTTCCTAGATAGGAATCATAAGATATCCTTAATTGGATCGCTCAAGTGGTAAGAGCATGGGATTTGGGCTCCGGTCCAGTGGGCATGTGGGCTAAGCTTTTGAACGTACCGAGCACATGCCGGTTATGGGGCCGGTAAGCCTAGTACCTTAATGAGGCGGTGCGGGATCTTACTATTACTACTCTCGAGCAATTCTCCTTACGGCTAGCTACGGAAAGGATGGTGTATGGTGACTCCGGGTATCTCGCGGGGGTATGCCGGATAGCCCGCACCGGGGACTGTAAGATTCGATCCCAACCCGAAGATTTCTGGGGACGGCCTGGGGAGTTGTCCTCGCGGGGGCAGCCGACCGTGTGTTTGGGTCTACCTTGCAAGGTTTAAATCAATCGATTGTCGGCCTCTCACCGTTATCCGAGACTGCTTATTCTACTGGCCATGATATCCCATAATGATGGAACTCGAGAATATGTTGGATGAACTAATTGCTTGTCCAATTCTTGATTGAATTAGATGGCACATTTAGAAAGGGTAATCAACTAGAACTTGTGCTAAAAGATTGAAAGTAAGGATCCACTCTTCGTGGCTTTCCTGCAAAAGAAACTCCACCGGCCAAAAGCCTTTCATGTCTAGAGGTTGGTGATGTAGTTATCACCCAACGGTTAAGTCTTGCTGAGTATTAGTATACTCAGCCTTGCTTTAAAAATTGTTGTTGCAGGTGTGCTTGGTCAGAAAGGTGACGGCAAGTGATGACATCACGGACGGCCTCCTGTGATGTTCACCGTTCCGCTAGTTTAAATTATTCCGCTGTATTTTCGAACTCTGAATCCTTATCTTATGCCATGAACAATGGTTTGTAATAAATGTTTAATCAATGTTGGACTCTGGACTCGCCTTCGCGTGAGTTTTAATGCATGTATCGATCCTCTGTTCGATGTTCAAGTGATTTACCGGGCATTAACCCGGCAACCAACGACAGGATGATACCTTACTATTGCTTAACGACCAAAGTGGATCGGTCTTAGGCGATAGTACGGTATTTTCCCGGGCGGGTTGTCACAGCGCACTTGCACCATGGGTTTCTTGGCCGGAGTGACTGGCTTGTTTCCCGTATTCTGGTTCTGCGGGTTTGGCTTGATCTGCCTGGGCTTGGGAGACTCATTAATGTAGTGCCCTGGCTGGCCACAGTTGTAGCAACGGCGATCGCCAACATCTCGAGGGGGTGCATTAGGCTTTGGAGCCTACTGCTGGGCACGGCGGAATTGGAAGTTCCCGGCAGGTTTGCCCCGGAATGGCTTCATCGTCCGGCCGTCGGTTGAAGATTGCTGGGATGGGCCTGGAGCTTCCTTCTTCACAAAGCGAAACTTCTTGTGGGTCCCGTTGCCTGGGGTGAAACCGGACATCCTCTTGTTGTCCCCATGGGCTTTCTTCATAGCGTCTTCTTGCGAGATGGCTTTATTCACGAGTTCATGGAAGTTGGCGGGCTCGAGCAGATTTAGGCGCTCATACAGCTTGCCATCAAGCCCGTCATGGAACCTCTCCATCTTCTTGGCATCTGTATCAACATGATGCCCGCCGTACTGGCATAAGCTATTGAATTTCTGAGCATAGCGGTACACGGAGTCGGATGCTTGACGAAGGG
This sequence comes from Cenchrus americanus, assembly GCA_947561735.1. Taxonomy (NCBI): domain Eukaryota; kingdom Viridiplantae; phylum Streptophyta; class Magnoliopsida; order Poales; family Poaceae; genus Cenchrus; species Cenchrus americanus. The sequence continues at coordinate 252,659,051 of OX387241.1, forward strand.
CTAGCAGCTCCCTCATCTTCCGGTCCATAAGACCCTTGGGAATGTGATGACTCTTGAAAGCTTGCTTGAATTCTTCCCAAGTCACGGCGTGATTTCGCTGCATGGACTTGAAATGGTCCCACCACATCAAAGCTTCACCTCGCGGTTGTAGGGGCTGCGAAGTTCGCTTTGTTCTCCTTCGAGCAAGGCGGCACAAAGGCGAGAGAATTTCGCCTCTATGGCCTTGACCCAAGCCTCGGCTTCCGGAGGGTCTTCGGCTTTCGCGAACGTTGGCGGCTTCATGGCGATGAACGGGCATACGTGGTGACCTGGTTAGGTCCCTCGTGGTTGGCCCCATGTGGCGGCCCTCGGTTCATCCGCCGGGCGATCCGCCGCCGTGTCCGTAAGATCCGGCGCAGCACCTCGGTCTGGGTGGCCATGAAAGCCTCCGTCGGGTTCATGGGCGGGGGTGGCGGCAAGTCACCACTACCACTCGCTCCAAAACCGTTGGGAGAGCTGCGCGTGGTTCCCACCATCTGAAAAGTGAGCGTTATTAGTGAGATAACCGAAAGCTTACTTCCAAATGATGACAAGCACGATCATGCATTACCACATCTCATTAGTAATAAATAATGAGTACAGCAACAAGCACAACATTCTATAGCCACCAAGATTCTTAGAATCGTTTCTCTTAACATGGTTAGGACGGTGATTGGTCAACTGCGCGGCTCCTAATCACTTCCGAACAATCGTCGTTATCCCGAATACCAAAGAAAATGGTATACGAACGAGCACTTATATGCTGGCAACGAGTGACGTTCGCAAAGATGCTTAACGAGTGACGTTCGCAAAGATGCTTTGTTGTACCTACGTTCTTGGGAGATAAACAATGCATTCTTCGACAAGCGTGATCACTCGCAACAAATTATCCAAGGACACGGTATTTAGCACAAGAAAATTCAATTTGAAAGACAACGAAATTCACTTAAAGCATACAAGCTTAAGCATTCTTATTACAACATGACAGAACAAGGTTCAACGTCATTACAACTCAATTTGAAACAACAAGACAACACATGATACAATAGTTGCTTGGCACGAAGACGTGCTGTCAAGCCACTACTCCAACATCTCTAAGACAACTCGATAAGATCGATCTCCTGCTGCTCCCTGCTGTCGGCAACCTAGTTGCCCACTGAAGCACCACTGTACGAAGGCGAAGCTGGGGGAGTCGGTAGCGGTGGTCTCGCTCGGCTCGTCCGATCCCGACCGGACACGGCCTCGTCGCTCCTCCGGTGTGCCCTCTTACGGGGGCGATGGTACGTAAGGCCACTATAGCCTACAAGGCCGCCACCCGTACCTCGGCCTCCCGCACCTGCCGCTGCGAATATCAGCAATGTTCTGCAACAGGGTCAGCCTCTCAATCTCGTGTGCGTCGGCATCCTCCTCTAGTGCATTGTTTTCTGTCTCTAGGTCCACGATCCTCTGGAGGTTGTCACCTCGCTCAAGCTCCAACTGGAATCTCCTAGTACGCAGCCTGTCGTTCTCCTGCTGCACCTGGGTAAGCGTGAAATTCAGCTGCTGGTGTGCTGCTGAAAGCTGCTCCCAATCGCGCCTAGATGCCTCCAAGCGCTGTGCAATAATCGCTGCGGTGTTAAAACGCAGCCCCTGGAGTGTGAAAACCACGTTCAGGCAACGAGCAAGTGTCTGAGTAACATCCAACGGCTCTTCTAGGGCCAGTAACTCTCGTAAATGGTCCAAACGGTCCAACCAAGCTGGGTTGTGAGGACTCACAGCTGGAAACAGTCCAAACGGTGAAAGAGCTACCACAGTAGGGTTGTGGTCACAAAAGTCTGTCGGCCACTCGAGGGCGGGCGACTCCACGGACTCGTGCGTGATAAATCCCCGATAAATAAAACTCGGTCAAACCGGTCGGTGTGATCGGGGTGCGGCGGCACGATCACGATCACCCCGCGCGGGGAACACCAAAGCGCTCAAACTCCTTCACCTCGTACGTCGGCGGGGTAAGGTAGCTGCGCGCACGAGTGCTTCCCACGCCAAGCGCGGAAAACCCTCCCAGTGCAACCCGTTGGTACGGATCGTACCGTCAGCGTCGAACTGGTGAAACACGGGGAAATCCATCTGTACACAAAGGTAACCCATGTCAGATCTCAAAAGAGAACGGCATGACAAATGGTGAAGTTCTGGCAGTTGTGAACAAAGATTTCATAACCAAAAGCCCAGAACCACAAAAATTTCCCAACTTTTAAATTAATCCTTTAATACTCTTAATTAGGATTTTAAGATTGAACAACGATCAAGGAAACAAGATGGAGGGTTCTTAACTTGGATGTGCCTATAGGAAAAGTGAACCAACCCAACAAATAGAACTGAGACTTGCTATACAAGGTAACTAGTTGAGGAACACTGCTTTTAACAACTTGGTTTAGTTAACCTAGCACATGTTAAACAAAAATTTTTGCAAAATTTTAGCAGCATGACGGCTAGCTATGGGAGGTATTCTAGTTTTTAAAAGCACACACTAGCATAAACTTCCTTAGAGAACACATGGAAATTTCGATTTTTTGGTCCATTTTAGTTGTTTCGATTTTTATCATGCATGCAAGACGTCCTATTCGACCTCACATGGCAATCAAGCCAAAAATCGGAGTTAGTGCCGGTGGCAAGGCATTTATTCGTCTCTCCCTATAATATCTAGTCGAGAGCTATACGATATTGCTTAACAACTAACGAAGCGCTGTTATGTACCTGCAGAAAACGAACCTTTCGTGCCAGCACGTCACGAAAGCGTCCACATACATTACCGTTCACTATAGAAACGGTATCCATGCGTTAAGCCGCTGCATGGACAGCGTCCAACCTCGGACACCCTCCGTTTGAATGGAGTGTATCCTTGCCTCGCATGAGCGACATGCGGAATGCACACGTATGAAACACGTGGTGACACACAACTCATAAACAGACGCGAAGATGGGATCCGTGGAATGGATCACTCCATCAACCCTCGCAATTCCCGTGATGCGGAACAGCACACGTATAAAACACGTGGCTCCTAGTTTGGTTGTGCAATAAAGTAAGTCTGACAGAAAGAAATGTGCTGGGAGTTAGCAAAATAAACCATAATTTAATTAAGCCACCTGAAAGAACCCAAAATTCCCTCTAGGGCCTCTCGGTCTAGTTTATCCTTAGCGGACCAACGTATTTTTGAAAAAATCAGAAAATCTTGGCATATTTTATTCAAAAATCAGTGATTAAGGTTTATTAATCAATCTCTGGTGCATATAAGCTCTGATGCCAACTGTGACAACCCGCCCAGGAAAGTACCGTACTATCGCCCAAGACCGATCCACTTTGGTCATTTAAGCGATAATAAAGTACCATCCTGTCGTCAGTCGCCGGGTTAACGCCCGGTAAATCACTTGAGAGCACAAGGATCGAATATATGCATTAAAACTCACTCGAAGGCGAGTCCAGAGATACAACAACATTCAAATTCAAATTCGCACCCCGAAGGGTTTAATTATTACAAACCATAGTTATTGTCATGACAGAATAGTTCAGAGTTTTGAAAAGACACAGCGGAAATTAACTAGCGGAAGCAAGTCACCACGGGAGGCCATCCATGATGCTTCAGTAGTCGTCCTCCACCCACTCCGGCTCCCGGTACCGGCGGGATCTCACCGGCCACACATCACCGAAGGCATTACCCGGATCAACACATCATAGCAAGGCTGAGTATACTAATACTCGGCAAGTCTTACCCGTCGGTGATATCTACTTCACCAAATCTAGACCATGAAAGGCTTTTTGGCTTTGGGTTGCCTTTGCTAAAAAGTAACAAAGAGTAGGTCCTTACTTTCAGATTTTAGCCCAAGTTCTAGTGGTTTAATCTTTACTACATTAGCCAACTAGTACAAACAAAGTTGTACAATACAATTATTCAAACATCATCTTCATCAACTTCCATCATTAGGGATCACATGACTAGTGGAGTAAGTAGTCTCGGATAACGGTGAGAGGCCGACAATCGATTGATTATAACCTTGCAAGGGAAACCCAAACACACGGTCGGCTGCCCCCGCGAGGACAACTCCCCAGGCCGTCCCCATAAATCCTTGGGTTGGGATTGAATCTTACGATCTTTGGTGCGGGCTATCCGGCATACCCCGCGAGATACCCGGAGTCACCATACACCACCGTAGCTAGCCGTGAGAGCGAATCCCAAGAGTAGTAATAGTAAGATCCCTCACCGCCTCATTATGGTACTAGGCTTACTGGTCCCATACCCGCATATGCTTGGTACGTTCAAGGACTTAACCCACATAACCACCGGACCGGAGCCCGCATCCCATGCTCTTACCACGTGAGCAATCCAGTTAAGGATATAGTATGATTCCTATCTAGGAACCTATTCTCGCGAGTGAGGTCATCACTCAACTTGTAACGGTCCTATAGCTTAGCGCTATCGACCTATCATACTAGTAGAGACCAAAGGTACCTATGGATCATGCATCTAGGGTTTCATTCAACTCCTGAACGTAAATGCACAATCATTCATAGATAATTCAATAAAGAACTTTAAAACTAGGTTAGATGCACCGGGGCTTGCCTTCGTCAGCTAGGTTAGCTTGGGCACCCTCGGTGTCGAGTACGTCCATGTACTGCAGAGATCCTTCCGCTCCTCCTTCCTCGGTTTCGGGACCGGGGAGTAGTCTCCGTCCGGAAGATCTACACGGAATGCAATGCACTTTAGGTGATGTGATAGTTGTTGTCTTATCCAACTCTAGTTGGTCATATTCACCTTAACAAGCATCTATCTAAGGTTTCCCTTTTAGGAAGGTTATTGGTTGTACATGGGTTACTCTTTTATTTCACATTTGAATAAAGGTTTTATTAAGCTTATCATTTCATGTGAAAGCTCCATTACCTTTTATCTTCACCAACAAAGGTGTAATTAATATCTTTTATTTATGAATTAAATTTCTTTATCAGTAATATTAATTAAATTTCTTTTATTTATATTACGTACTATTTCCAAAAAGAAAAAGGATTTAATTAAGGATTTCTCTTTATTTTAATTTCCCTTTAATATTTAAAGGGCATTTAAGCCATTATTTAAACAATTAAATTACCAAAACTTAAATGAGTGTTTCTTAAGCTTAACGGTACCTATTCCCGTCCATTGGGCCCACAAGTAAGTGTTGGATGCTAGAGAATTAAATATTATTGAAAATAACAAAGGTTATCTAGTGATTCAACTTAAATGCAAATAAAAATAAATAAGCATCAAAATGATCCAAACTTTCTTGTGCATGACCCTAAACAAGTCTAAAAATCTAGCATGTTCACATGGAACCTCTCTCGAACTTGGTTTATTAATTTACAAAGGAAAACATGCATAAATCAAGAATAATAATTTCTGTTACTCCTAAATTCATGATTAATTCACAAGATGTGCCTTTTGACATCTCAAGACAGTGTGCACAAGTTGGGCTCAAGCACATGAACATATTTAACATGAAAATTAATTTATGCGGTTACCGGGAGATGGAAAAGTATTTTTATAAAAATATTCACAAGATAACTTTGTGCAATTTTTGGCACAGCATCTAGTCTTATCTTAACACACAACATATCCAAAGCTTAACTACAGAGAAGCCATACATTTCAAGTTATAACAGATTCAAGCATAACACACTTGCAATTATCTTGCCAAAATTACTTTGAATCTAGCCACAAGTGTACCACACATAGGTGGGGTTTGACATCCTGAGACCTACAAAATTTGTTTGAGAATTTTTGGAATTTTCTGTGAATTTCTAGGGATTTTCTAAGACTGTGGACTGATCTGTAAATAAACTAAGTTACGGATCCTTGCAAATATGCCCCCGGATTCACATCTATACCCTTGGCGGCGGCGGGAGGGCTCGCCGGCGGCGATGTGGGGCCCGACCACGACAACAAGCGGCACAGGGGTGTGATTGGGCTCACCACGGGCCGATTGGTGGTGGTGGCGAGGGTGGAGCTTGCTCCGGCGACGGTGCACGGCGGCGGCCGGCGGCGGCGCTTGGGGCGGCTCGGTGTGCGGGGCGGCTCGGTGTGCGGCGGCGTGGAGGCCAAATTGGCGCCAACAAGCGCGCACGTGAGCTTGCCTGGAAGCTATGGAGGCTATCTAAGGACTTGGACGGCGGCGAGCATGAGCGGCGAGCTCCGTCACCGGCGGCGGCGGCAATGGCGGCGGGGGGCGCTCGGGTGGCGCGCGGAGGGGAGCGAAGGGGCTTTATACCCGGCTCGGGCGGCCCGTGGGTGACGCGCGGGTGACGGCGGGGAGATGCGGCCGGTGCTACGGCGCGCGTCGTAGCGCGCGCGTACGGTGGCGGCGCGCGCGCCGACGGACCGCCGGTCCGTGCGCGCGCGCGCGCGTACGCGCGGCGCGGACGTCAAGGCGCCTCGGGACGGAGCGCATCGGGGCGCGCGTGCATCGGGACGCGGCGCGACACGGACACCTAGGCTACGGGCGGCGCGGGCACGGCTGGCGGGCAAGGCCGGCGGCGGGCGGCGACGGCGGCGCACTGCGCGCGCGACGTCGCGACGCGACGCGTTCTAGTGCTGGACAGTGACACTGGTGCTGCTTTCAAGCCACGATTTCTCCAAAATTTTGAACACAACTCGACCAAACAATGAATACCAAAGTTGTAGATCTAAGTACCAGCTACAACTTTCCCAAAGGTTGTATGGGGTTTTACTGTTTAGATTTGAATCTAGAGGTTTGTCAACTTTGAATGTCAACATGGTTCTGTCAACAGTGATCTCTGGCTTGCAAGGGCCTTTTCACAATTTTCCCTGCCAAATCAGCAATGCCACTCTACATGAAAGTTGTGTCCTTCAATAAGACCTACAACTTTCCCAAAGGTAGAATTTTAAGTGTTTAGGTGAATTTTAGGGAACGCGGCAAAAGTTCGGCGGACACACACGTGGACACCGGGTGGCAAGGGGGTTTTGACCCACCCTTTGACCAAAGGTTGGCCCCACAAGTGTTTTACTATTCACTAGGGTCACTTAGGGGTATGTTAAGGAGTTTTCATGGGTGAGGGCCCAGGTTGACCTTGGGTTGACCATTTGACCGACTAATCGTGTCGTTAGCGTTAATGACGGTAATTAAAAACCTGGGGCGTCACGGGTATACTGATACTCAGCAAGACTTAACCGTAGGGTGGTAACTACATCACCAAACTCTAGACATGAAAGGCTTTTGGCCGTTGGAGTTTCTTTTGCTGAACAGCTACTAAGGGTAGATCCTTACTTTCAATGTTTTAGCACAAGTTCTAGTTGATTACCGTTTCTAAATATGCCATCTAATTCCATCAAGAATTGGACAAGCAATTAATTCATACAACAATATTCATTAGTTCCATCATTATGGGATATCATGGCTAGTTTATTAAGCAGTCTCGGATGATGGTGAGAGGCCGACAATCGATTGGTTTATAACCTTGCAAGGTAAACCTAAACACACGGTGGGATGCCCCTCGCGAGGACAACCACCAAGCGGTTCCCAAAAGTCCCTGGGTTGGGATCGAATCTTACAGTCCTGTGTACAAGGTTAGCTGGCATACCCCGCGAGGCACCCAGTCTCACACATGCACCCCCTTCCCGGTAGCTAGCCGGTTAGGTGATTCCTCAGGAGTAGTAATAGTAAGTTCCTGCACCGTCTCATTAAGGTACTAGGCTTACCGGTCCCATTCCCGACAAGTGCTTAGTACGTTCAAAAGCTTAGCCCACGAAAGCCACTGGACCGGAGCCCAAATCCCATGCTCTTACCACATGAGCAATCCATTTATAAAGGTCTTATGATTCCAACATAAGAACCTATTATCGCGAGTGGTGAACATCACTCGACTTGTACCGGTCCCATAGCATAGCAGCTATCGACCTACCATACTAGTGATAGAGCATAGGTACCTAGGGATCATTCAACTAGGGTTTCAATTAAACACCTGAAACGTAAATACACAATCATAGCAAAATATAATTGCATAATTTTAAAAGACCGGGTTAATGATTCGGGGCTTGCCTTCGCCGGCAAGGTTGTCCTTGGGCCCTTCCGGACTTGGGTCCGGGTCTTGAGCTACGTCCACGTACTGCAGCTCTTCGTCGGCACCTTCGTCTCCTCCTTCCGGCACGAGCGTACGTCTACCGTCGGAAAGATCTACACGAAGATGCAAATGCAAGATTTATTCGACGGTTTTTAATTTAATTAACCACAAACAATAAATGACAACCATGGGGTGCATTAGTTGGACACATTCACCTAGACAAGAATACATTTAGCATACTCTTCCAAAAAGGAACAATATGCAGTTCTTTATTAAATATTCTTTTTTATAGTGAGTGTGTACATATATATGTAAGTAATTTAATTTAACTTCACATGGGTGAGTACATTTAGCCTTTTAAAATGATTTACAACCACTCACAAGGTTATTGAAGATGGGTTGGTGATTTTTCCCATTTAAATGACTATTAAGCCTTTAATTGCTTCCATAGCTTTTATTCATGAAATTAATTAATAAAATTCAGTGAAAGGGTGTGTTACACACTAAACACCTATAACAAGCCACTAGACATACATGCGTGCTTGGGATAGCTAGAGATTAATTATTTTTGAAAATGACAAAAGCTAGCTAGAAGGACAAGGTAAATGCACACAAAAATAAATACTCATCAAAATGATCCAAACATCCTCACACATGATAAATGGTCCAAAACTAACCTAGGTATGCAGCACATACACCTAGAACTATTTTGAAACTTGACTTATGCAATTACAAAGAAAAACAAGCATAATTCAAGAATAAATATTCCTGGTAATTATAAAATTGTGATTAATTCACCAGAGGTGTGTTTTGGAATAAAAAACATTATGCAGAAGTTGGTTGCAAAATTCTAATTATTTTTAGCTACAAAAATCATTTATGCAGATTCTGCAGAAATGAAAACCATTTTTATAAAAAGATTTACATCATAACTTTGTGCAATGTTTGGTACACGATCTATTCACGACATAACACACAACATATCCAAAAATTAGCTACAGAGGATTTATGGATTTTGAGATATTGCAGATCTAGGTTTTTCACATTTCTATTTTTCGTGCAAAAACTATCAGGAACTAGCTCAGGAAAGAATAACAAAAGTTATAGGATTTTTCACAACGAATCCAAAAAAATTGAGTTTGCATTTTTCTGATTTTGCTTCGATTTTCTATGGATTTTACAAGAATCAGCAAAATGGCTTTAGTATTTGAGATTCACTTTTGCACGCAGGTCCTTGGAAAGTTTCGGGATCTTACAAATATGCCCTTACTTTGCGGATTAGCCTTCAGAAAGAACTGAGGTCGCGCAATGTGGTCCTTGGGGCGGCGGGCGGCGCTGGTGGAGGAATTCCAGCGAGGTCCGGCAGCGGGGTCGGCCGGGGACGGGCGTGGGGCGGTCCACGGGTGCCTTGGGCTCGGTTTCGGATCTTGGTTGGGGCGGTGGTAGCGCCGGTGGGGTCGCACGGCGGCGGCGGCTCGCGGCGAGCCGCTCGTGCCCCCTGCTCCGGCGAGGTTGCGGCGGGCAAAGGAGTGGGGCGGCTCGGGCGGCTTCGGTGGGGCTAGGGGAGGTGGAGGAGGGCTTGGTGGGGCTTGCGGCGGCCGAAACCCGCAGCTCGCCGCGGCGCCTCTGCGGCGGCGGCGGGCGGCTCGGGACGGCATGATAGGGCGTCCGACCGTAGGCCAAGGCGAGGCGGAGGGGGGCTCTCCTGTGCGACGAGGAGTTAGTGGCCCTTATAGGTGGTCGGCCCCTATCCCTCTCTGGCGCGCGCGGGACGAGCACCGGCGGGTGCGGCGTCGCGAGCACGACGTGCCGTGGGTGCGACACCCATGCCACTCGGGGCGCGGGGCCTCGGGGCGCGCGGCCTCGGGACGGTGCGCGCCTCGGTAAGGGGCGCCCGGGGGCGCGGGCCTCGGTATGGCGCGGCGCGGCGCCGGCGCGAGCACGCGGCGCGCGACGTCGCGGCGCGGCTGGCCGAATGTTTTCCCGTGCCCCTGTTTGAACACGTGTAACTCCAAAACGTTGAATAGAAGTGCACAAAGTAGTGAATAGGAAAGTTGTAGATCTCACTACTCTCTACAACTTTTACAAAGGCCGTATGGTGTTTTTCTCAACGGATTTTGCACAAATTACTGCCAAACTTTGAATGTCGCCATGCTTCGATGAACAGGAGGTACTGGCGGTTGACTAAGTTTTTCACCAATTTCCTCTGAAAATTTGAAATGTCAATCCACATGAAAGTTGTGTCCCTCAACAAACTGGACAACTTTCATATTGGTAGATTTTTAAGTGTTTAGGTGAAATTTGGAGAATGCGGCAAAAGTTCCGGGCGACATTCGCCGACGTCAATGTTTAAGCGGGGTTTGACCGTGTCTTTGACCAAGAGTTGACCACGGGTGCGTGTAGACTTGGTCAAGGGGTTCAATAGGGTTTGTCGGTGAGGTTTTCGAGGTGATGACCCAGGTTGACCTAGGTTTGACCAGCGCCGGCCGGTTTGACTCGGCTAATTCGGTCATTAGCGTTAATGACGCTAAATAAAAACCTGGGGTGTCACACTGGCCGCTGCACCGCTGGCCGCGCGCTTGTGGCCCTCGCGGTGGCCGCGCGCCGTAGCTCGCGCGCCGGCGGCTCCCCGTCGGTGGTCACGCGCCGGCGGGCCCGCGGCCGGTGGCCTATGCGCCGGCGGCCCGTGCGCCGGCGGGCCCCTGTGCGCCGGCGGCACCCGCGCGCCGGCGGCTCCCACGCCGGTGGACGCGCGCCCGACGGGCCCCACGCCGGTGGCTTGCGCTCCGGTGGCTCGCGCGCGGCAACCCCCGCCCTCCTCCACCTACGCAAGAGATGAGCATAGAAGCAAAGGAGAGAAGATGGGAGAAAGAAAGGACAGAAGGAGATGAGGATTTGACTGAGCGGTGGGACAAAATAAAAGATGAGAGAGAAGGGGTAAGGGCACCGACGGTGGGAGGCTTTAGTCTCGGGTAGTGTTTTCATCCGAGACTAAAGGGTGTCCTTTAGTCTCAGGTGGAAACACCACCCGGGATTAAAGATTTAGTCCCGGGTGACGTTTCCACCCGAGACTAAAAGGTACTCTTTAGTCTCGGGTGGTGCTATCACTGGGACTAAAGATCAGTGCCAATCATTACTATAAAATAGTTGTTCGACGCCCCTTTTTTAGTCTCGGTTGGTATTACCAACCGGGACTAAAGGGGGCGGCTCCCGCAGCTATTTGTGGCCACGTTGATGAAAAGCCTTTAGTCCTGGTTGTAAGGAATCAGATGCTCGTTAGCCTAAGAGGGGGAGGGGGTGAATTAGGCAAACTAAAAACCTTAACCTATGACTTCACTATTTTTGCACAAAGATAAACTAGAACATACTATCTAGATGTGCAACTAGGTTTGTTCTAGTGTGAAACTCTCATCCCAAAACAAGGTTTGCAACTTATAGCCAATCCTAGCATGATACTACTCTAGGAAAGTAAAGGCAAGCAAAGATTACAATAGAGTAAATGCGGAAACGTAAAAGGGGATGAGAGGAAGCAAACTCTTGACATGCGATTTATCCCGTGGTATCGGTAGGCACTAAGCCACCCCTAGTCCACGTTGTTGAAGCACTCACACAAGAGTATTGCTTTCCGGTCACGAAGTCTCTCCCAAGAGCACCACTTGACTCGCCACAAAGGCTAGCCACTTAGGCACTTGCCAAGCTCCCTTGGTCACCTTGATGCCGCCTCCACTAAGGAGCTTCTCCACCAAGGAAGGGGGTCTCCATGTCCCCCGCACAAAGTGTTCTCGCCGCTCCACACCAAGCCGGAGGGTCGATGATGATTACCGGTGAGCCACTTAGGCCCCAAGGCTTCCGGCGAACCTTGTACAACTTGATTCACTCAAGAATCACCTCACAAGGTTGGCACAACCTTGCACTCACTTAGCTCTAAGCTAAGCCTAGCACTAAGCATATGCAAGTCTATGGACCAGCAATTAAGCACTTGGATGGATTGGATATGATCTTGTAGGTGTCTTGCACTCTTCTGCACTTTCACACAATCCAGCAACCTCAAATGGGTGAGTGGAGGGGGTATAAATAGCCCAAGGCACTCAGCTAGCCGTTGACTAACGGCTCTCTGAAAAGTTTACCATCGGATGAACCGACGCCTACTTTTCAGGAGCATCGGTTCATCCGGTGCCCCTCCCACGTCACTTAGCCGTTGAGGTTCTCTGACAGAACTGCTCCGACGCTATGCACCGACGCTACGTCGGTTCATCCGGTGCTGAAGGGCTTCACGCCAAACCGTCTCTGTTGGTTTCTTCATAACCGTCGGATAGACCGACGCTGCACCTTGACCAAGGCGTCGGTTCATCCGGTGCTGAAGAGCTTGTCTTGGCGCGTCTCTGTCTTCATTCAAACAAGGCATCAGATAGACCGACGGTGTCTCCACTCAGACCGTCGGATCATCCGGTGCTACTGTCTTCTCCTCTTCTTGTCTGCAACTCATCCGACGCTACTAGAAATGGACCATCGGTTCATCCGACAGTGCCTAGGATTCCACCCAGTGTACCAACTCGTCTGACGATTGCACCAACGCTTGCTATCTAGGTACCGTAGGTTCATCCAACGGTGTCCTTTCTTTTTCTTTTCTTTCTTGTTTTTGACCCTTGAAAAATAGACTATCTTCTCAATTTGGCATGTGGTATTTTGGCATCCTTGGGACCTAGAAATGTCTACAAAGACATGCTAAACAATATGGTTAGTCCCATTGATCATGTTGTCAGGAATCACCAACATCATACTCGAACTAATGGCATATGAGACCATGTTCGCTACAATCTCCCCCTTTTTGGTGATTTATGACAACACAAGCAAAGCAAGCATAAATTTGCAAAAATTGACAAAATTAGAACCACTTACACTTGCTTAGATGCTTACCATCATCCAAACTCCCCCTAGATCAAACTTCCACCTTTTTGATCTTCTCTTCCTATGTTCACACATAGCTTGCCTCTTCCCACTTTGAAACCACTAAATTGCTTTGGTCTCACATTCTCCCCCTTTGGAACAAAATCTCCAAAAAGTCCAAAACAAAAGGGCTCCAAGGAAACTAGCAAGTCCTAACAAACATAGCTCAAAGAGAAATGTTAAATACAAGGGAGGAAGTCGCATGAACCATGATCCATATGTATGATATCAATGAAGATACCACATATGAGAATAACTAAGGTGGATCACAAGTTCATGAGACTAGCATGATACAAACTAAGCCCCCCTAAGTGTGTGCACAAAAAGATAGCGTGGAAAACAAGTGCACAACTACAAACTTGTAAGACAAGGAATCTTAGAGCATATCATGCAAGGAGGTAGCTTAAAGGACAAGAGATAAGACAAATGGGTACTTGTTACATTACCACTTGTAGTCTTTTAATCATTGCATACCTCCGGGGGAGATCCTCTTTACCTTGTTGGCACCACATTGAGATGAGCCACTTGGAAATGATATCACTAGAGATGACACCACTTGAAAGAAGCTTGCATAGAAGACACTTGGGGTACCATAAGGATTAGGAATGTATGAGTACATTGCCTTTGAACTTATATAGAGACATAAGCTCGCAAGGACATGACTCAATAGCATGAAGCTCATATAACTACATTCACTCTTTTAGAGATGTTAGATCACATTGAGAGTGAAATAGCATTCTTTTAGAATGAAGTACCGCGCCGAAATGCGTCGCCATGGGACTACATAAGATAAGCTTGAAACAATGTTAGTCCCATAACCAAACCATAGGATGAGCTCCCCCTAAATGTGTGCATTTAGTGTTTGAATCACCAACTAAATGTATGCACATTGTTTATGACAACAAAAGGGAAGCTAACCCTATAGCTTGCTCATGATGCAAAGAAATATATAGGAAAACATGCACCATGAAAGAACAAGTGTAGCTTTCCTACACACTAATGAAACCATGTAAGTTGCTCATGGGTTAGCACATGACATAAGCAACCTACCATATGTAAATATTGCAACAAATGCAACCTAAACAAGGCAATGGAGCTACAAAGATACATGAGATAGGTTCTAGTATTCATTACCTTAACCGGGGATCTTGGGCAACACATGTCCAACTTGCAAGCTTGGCTTCTAGGCTTGAATCTTCACAACTTCCTTGTGCCAAGCCTCCCAAGTCCCTGTTCTCAAGGCCTTCAAGTGGCCTTCGGAACCCAAACCATTTGAGGCCCCTTCATGTTGATGATGACTTCCTTGAGTACCCAAATGGGTTGGATCCAACCCCGTCCCTCCTTCATCTTCCCAACCTTGTGTGCAACCACCTTGCCATTAGCCTTCTTCTTGATGACGTAGGTGTTGCTCTTGGTCTTGTTCTTGCGGTTGGGCTTGGTGTAGATGATTGAGCTCTTGATGGTGGGGTTCAACATCTTCTTTGTGCCCTTGTCCATCTTCTCGACAAATTGAGGGCATTTGTAGAACTTGTGCCCTTCTCCATGACACTTGTAGCAAGTCACAGTTGCACCCTTCTCAAGCTTCTTCACCATGGGATCATGGTTATTTTGAGAAGGTTGGACTTTGCTCTTCATGTCTTGAGAGATGTCCACTTGTTCCTCATCGCTCTTGTCTTTGCCCATCAAGCTTGCCAACCTCTCTCGAAGCCATTTCACTTCTTGATTAAGCTCATCATTCTTCTTGCTTATGAGGGAATCACATGTTTCTACAACAACATTCTCATTGCAAGATGGTGAGTAAGATTCGTCCATTAAATCAATGCAAGAAGTTGAAGCATCTACCTTGGAGATAGGAATTGCACAAGGAATAGATGATTCATCAAGCTCAAAGGAATTACTTGTTTTAGTCTCATTGCTCTCAAGCTTAGGTTTTAGCTCATCACACTCCTTGCTAAGCAATTTAAATTTGCACAACAAATTTTCATAGTTTGTAGCAAGGGTTGCACTAAGATCATTGAGAGAATTGAGTTCTTTAATTTCATTAGCTTGTTTCTTCAGCATTCCTTTTTGCTCATGGACTAGCTCAACAAGATCATCAAGAGAGGTGGCGTCGGATTCATCATCACTTACATTGCTTTCCATACCTTTGGCCATAAGGCACATGTGTAGTGATGATGAAGGACCTTTCATGAAGCGGGTTGTGAAGTTCTTTCTTGATTTATCACTTGAGCTAGAAAAACTTGATTCTCCACCACTTGTCCATTCACGGACGATGATAGTTGCTTCTTGCCTTGGTCTCTTCTCATTGACCACCTTCTTCTTGGGCTTGTGCTCGATCTTGGTGAACTTGATGTGTTTTTCGGGCATACTCCCCGGGTACTCATGCAAGGAAGGAAGAAGACGGACTCCTATTAGAATTCCCCTGTAATCCTACTAGGACTCGTTCCGTGTAATCCTACTAGGACTCCTGCCTTGTAACCGACTAGGAACCCGCCCCCTGGACTATATAAAGGAGGGTCGGGTACCTAGCCGGGCACCTGATCTCAACCAACACCAAGCGCAGGGCGCCATACTTGATCCCCAAACAGGACGTAGGGCTCGCCACCTTGGCTGCCCGAACCTGTATAAACCTTGTGTCCCGTGTCCTTGCGCATACCTTCGAGTTCTCGGTCTCCCGATCACGATCCCCACCACACAATCTACTACCTCGGGTGCCCCCTTGGTAGGTTTGCCGGTCTAAAACACCGATAGTGTTGATGATGACACCCTTCTCTCAAGTGGACGTTGTAGTCGTACATGTTGACTTTCTTCACATACTTGAAGATCTTCTTCACGTATTCGGCCACCATGGATTCAACCTCTTCATCACTTGAGGAATCTTCATCGTCACCATCATCTCCATCATCCTCGCTTGAGCTTCCATGAGTAGCCATCTTACTCGAGACCTTCTCTTGTTGGCTTGAGAGAGCATGGCTTGTAGTTGGAGAAGATGGTTCTTGGGGCTTTTCTTGGGGCACCTTCTTGGACTTGGGCATGATTTGAAGCTCATGTGCCATGATCTTGCTCAATATATGAGATAGCTTCAATTTTTCGAGCTTCTTCTCATAGATGATAGCTTTCACCAAGTCATAATCGGGCTCCCGGAGACTTTGAAGGATCTTGCGGTTGATGTTCACGTCCGTGATGTTCTTCACACCTAAAGCATTCACTACTAGATTTTCCCCCTAATGCAACGCACAAAATGTGTTGCAATATGCCATATTTGGTTGCAATAGACACAATTTCAACCAAATTATTCCGTGGGCCATGGGATGCAAAAGGCCGCGTTGCATTAGGGTATTGCGACGTTGTCCATCTAGTGGTTGCCAAAGTTTTTTTGTTACAACGTAACGCAATGTTGCAATTAGGTTTTTTTACAACGCTTGTTCTGGTTGCAAAGTGTACTATTGCGACACATCTGTGGTGTTGCCAAAGGTGCAATTGCAACGTTTCTGTTTCGTTGCAAGTTATAGTATTGCTACGCACTGACTTTGGTTGCTATTGGTTGAACCTTGTCTATTACCACGAAAGTAATTTGGTTGCAATATGTAGTATTGTCTGATGCCACGAAATTGGTTAGTTGCTATAGGTGGTCTCCTCTATTGCCACAAAAGTTGATTTCGATGTGATAGGTAGCATTGTCTGATGCCACGATATTGGTTACGTTGCTTTAGGTGTTATCCTCTATTGCCACGTAATTTGATTGGTTGTAATATGTGGTCCTCTATTATTGCTTCGAAATTTGCTTGGTTGCCATAAATTAAAGTCTTTATTACAACGTTTCTATTAGGGTTGCTACAAGTGCACTATCTATTGCCACGCTCATTTTGTGTTGCTACAAGTTGAACTTCTTATTACCACGTTCCTATTAAGGGTTGCTACAAGTACACCATACTATTGCCACGTTCCTTTTGTGTCGGTACAAGTTGAATTTCTTATTACCACGTTCGTATTAGGGGTGCTACAAGTGCACCTTACTATTGCCACACTACTTTTTGGCAACGAAAAACACTGGTTGTGATATCATGATTTATCATTTGCAACATATGGTGTATTCTGCCACGCTCATTTATGTAGCAGCACTAATTGCAACATTAATTAACATCACGAGATAAATATAACAATGCATCTATAGTTAATTAACCAACATTGAACCATCCACTGAGTTAATTATATGACTCATGAAGTACTTAAATACTGAAAAGTTTGGCACAGGACATTGTTTCAACACATAGTAGACAAATTTGCTAGGACATGAAGAACTTGGTCCGCCAATTGTGACTTGGAGATGATCCCAACACTTGATCGGCAAAGGGGGATTCAATGCAAGGAGGTCGCATCACCCGTAAAGAATCAACAAAATTTTTAAGCTAGCATCAATTAATCTCTAATATTGGAATTTGTGAAACAACAACATATAGCAAACCAAAGATTGATTGTGATTCATAAAAATAGCATAATGACATCAAATAATTACCACAACCATAAACACACTTTGACGAATGAAATATGAATTACATTCACAGCGGTAAGAGTTGTTGAAAAAAGCTTCACCTCATGTCTTTTTGGTGCTTTGTCGTCTCCTTTGTGCAACTTGTACCGTAGCTGTTGAGAAGAAATTTGTCTAACGGTGGATTGAGTTTCGGGATTGTTAACACCACCTTTAGTGCTTCGGTTTTGCGAAATACTTGTTTTCGAACTTCTTCGCATTCCTTCTCCTATGAACCAATCATTTGGAAGGACAAGATTAGGCGTAATTTCATCGATGAATCGATGATATGTACTAGTAAAAAGTTGTGAATTCGAGAACAACCTGAGTACACGAGAGCACATTCCTGGAGTCTGGTTGTACATTCCCAGATGTAGGAATTGATGGTTCCGCCGCCACATTGTCTGCGGATTCAGCGACAAGGTTGTTTTGCTGGGTGATTGATGCAACCGCCGCCACGTCGGCAGATTTAGTGACATTGTTGCTTGGGCTTGGTTGCACAGATATTGGCTGGTCAACCTACGAAAGGATACAAACATTCATATATAGAACCCAAGGAAAGAAACCCATTCATGCAAATAGCTTGACCGATTACTGTGGAACTTGTATTGTCCATTTGATGCTTGCGGCATTGATAGGAACTCTTGCCTAAGCTATTGTAGATCCGCCTCGCCTTCTCTTTTCACTTTCTTCAAGTTGGCGTGCATGTTCTCTCCTTTCTGCTTCCCTTTCTTCTTCCCATCCTGACATTTTTTCTTGTAGCTGCCCAAATGCGTCCATGAGCTCAACGTGTTCCTCATGCTTTAGCTCTTCCCTACGAATTTTTTCCTCGCGCTCCGCATTGAGCAGCTGCCTTCTAGTTGGGTTTTTTGCCAGGTACCCGTTTCCATGCAACTTGGTTGATTTGCACTTCGTGACTTCTTTGTAGGCTTTTTGGAACATCTCGTTTTTTTCCTTTTGGGAAACAAAGTTGTTGTCCGCATTTGATTCCGCCTCGGCAATAACGCTTGCTTGCGGTGTCCTAACATTTGCAAGGCACGAGTGGAGGAGTTAGTTGAACAAGAGATTGGTTGCATTCTATAGTTGCATAAGCCTATGTATAGTAATGTATGTACTAATTCATTGAGAACTCACATAGACATTTTTAGATTGTTCATCTGTCCAACACCCCTGGTTAGTGTGAGTTATCCACCAAAGTTCCATATCATCGGGCTCTTCACCAGTTTCTGGGTCTCTCTGTTATGCCAAGAAAATAACAAATTAATGTTCTTCATCCTGCAAGACAGATTGGAGATGTGCTTCTCCAGTTATTACCTTCTCATAGGCTGCGGCGAGAATAAGGCTTAGCGCACGACAAATGTCTTGTCATTTGTTGGCATCGAATCGCGAAATTTTGTGTGCTCCTTTCCTATACAATGTAAAGTTATGAACAAAAATCTTAAAGACTCGGACATCGCCATTTGAATGAAAAATGTAGTGGTCGAAATCGTAATTAACAATGTGGAACAAACCTTGAATTTAGCGATCTTGAAATACTTCAACGGATAGTGCCATTCAACAATATCTAATTTTGTAGGCTTATGTAATATTCTCCGGTGGTAGCCGTTGTATGTCTTGGGCCGTAGCACTGAAAGTTGAACGCCATCCTTTGTAACGCTCCCTAGCAATGGCCCATATGTTTTCCCTTGATTCAGCATTATCCTCCATGTCCCACTTTGCCTGTTATATAATCACAATAGCATTCAAATATTGTGTGAGTTGATATGTTAGTTTTTATTTGAATTGTACTGAAAAGCAAAGTCTATTATTACCAATACATTAGTTGCTATTGCGTTTTTGACTTCTTCCCTAACATTTTTCCATGATTTCACTCCAATGATAGGAGCCCTTTTCCTTGTATACATGACCACTTCATCAACGAATGAGCGGTAGTTATCACCTACCGGTCCTCCATGTTTAGAGAATTGAATGTCTAACTGCTGCTTGTCCGCCTTGATTCTCTTGGCGATTACCGTCAATGCTCTTACGAGACCGCGTCCTCTTTTCTTAACTTTTTGTGAGCCTATTCCATGCGAACAACATGCATGTGATAATACCCAAGAAATAATTGTATGCACGGACGGGTAATTTCTATGGAACACATGTTACCGGATCCTTGCTCTCGTTGTTTCCAACGCCGAGCATGAGATGGAGGGCACCTTTGCGGGTGTTGGGTTCATTTCATTCTTGTGTTGCAAAATGAAGGTGGGGTCCACGTACCGTTCGCGAGAGAATTTAGTGGCATATGATGACCGATCATATTTTGTAGTACGAGAAAAAATGGTAATTTGCTTGCAAATTAGGAGAGGGATATTACCGATGTCTTCAAGTAGTCTGCAACATTCGGGTATTCTCTGTATGTATCGATTGTGTCATCCCCGAAAATGTCTTTTAATTCTGAAATATAATCCATAATTAATTTCATTCATGTGATTGAACATGCAAATTCGGGAGTATAAGTACACAAATATTTGGTCAAGAAGCATATCTTACCCAAGGCTTTCTTCTCTTGATGCAAATCAGCTAGCCAAAGTTTGTATTCATCTAAGTCATGTTCTTCTACTTCTTCTTCATCATCAGCATGTATGTAAGCACTTTTGGATTTCAAAGGTGTTATGGCCATGGTATGGTTTATAGGTATTGGCTCTCTGGAGATAACTAATCTGATCACCATCTCCTCCTCGTGAATCTGTTTCATTCTTTCTACGTCGACGTCGTAGTCGATCTCAGTGAGTGTTGCTTCCGCGATAGAGTCGGGAATTCTAGTCTTGTAGTAAACAATGTCCCTCATCCTATACCCCGAGTTTTTGTTTCGGGTTGTTTATGGTTTGTAGGGTGATTTGTGAACCACGAGGGTGACAAGTATGTGTTGTATACGGCTCCCCATCTATACCCTTCTCAATCATATATACGGTCCAAGGCCTGATCATCTAATGATCTGCGCATTCATTTCGATGTCATATCAATAACATGTGAAGAAATTTGGTGTGCAAATCGCGTGATCAAATGCATGAAATCTAGAGTACCAGTGCGTGCACAGATGCATGAGATGTTGGAAGCAGTACGAACGAGGGGAAAGATCGAACCACGATACAGCGTACCTGGCCTCGGTCGTCTCGTCTTGAGATGAAGGTAAAACATCAGGGTCTGCATCTATGTCCACGTCGACGAGTGCTTCATCGTCGCCCGAAGGTGATGATGACCCAAAGAGCGCCCCCGTCGCCCTAGTCCTGGGGGCCATGGTGGCGGTAGGTTCACCAATCGCTGCACCAGGGGTTGTGAACATTCTAGGTAGCATGGCCGACGACGGTGTGCGCTGCGCTTCAGAGGACGTAGGGGTCACCCTTGTCGGCTCCCTCGACGACGGCATCCTCGTGTACGCGCGGCGAGAAGCAGCTTGGCGGCGGCGGCGGTAGTCGTATCCTCTACCCGGCCCCTAACTGACCGAGTTGTAGATTTGTTTTGCGAGGGGATTCGGGGAGGGAAAGTAAAGATGCACGACTTTTTACTCTTGTAACCCGGCGTGGTGGCCCCGATCATGGTTGCGCGGTAGTTTGGGCGAAAGTTAAATAATTCGGATGGGAAAAAGCGGCGCCACATTCCAAATCGGCCGGCTACCCATTTTTTACGAACGGTTGGCGTATTTGAGGGATGCGTTTTGGTGTGGCCGGTGACGGGTGGGTCCCACAAAGTTTACTTCTTGTTTACCACAAAGTTATTGTATATTGGTTACACATTTTTTGATGTGGTCAGAGTAAATTTATGAATGTCATATTTGTATAAACTTTAGCAGACTACCATAAACCCTTTATCAGATTTGTACCACAGTAAAATGCATCACACAAATATGTGTAACAAACATAAAGATCGGGTAGCAATGGGTAAGATTTATGACAACTGAGTTTACACAGGCTAGCTACCCGAGTCACGTTGACACCACACCAACTAAGGATCATCAAAAACATGCTCTACAAGGACACAATTGTAAAGACACATACATAGTCGAAAGACACAACTTGAGAGACATGCTTTGTGTTTATTAGCTGGATTTCTTCAAAGATGTGACTGAAATGACGCCAGAGCCTCTCTGCAAGGTCCCTCGTCAGTGGCAGATAAATTTCCTGAAAATGAAGAAAGCATTAAACGAACTGTCAGAACAAATGATAACCGAAATCTCGTGCCTTTGAAACAATGTTTAGGAATCGGCTGAACTTGTAAAACACAAGAAAGAACGCAAACATGTACACTGAAATCCAGAATGTCTTTTAGGGTGCATCATGTGTGGAACAAATTTATCAAGAAATATCGGCAATCACAACTTTTATACCTTCTTTCAGATCATTAACGCTTCCTTGAGTGTGTAGAAGAACCAATCACACTCGTTTCGGATCCTACACTCCTCGTTGCAGAACCTACGCCACGAGTACCAAGCATGCCATCCTGCGTGGTCGCCACACCCGCGACCCGCACACTGCAAATTGTCGTGGCGAGGTACGGGCGCCGGCACCGGCGACACGGCAATCGCATTCGCATCTGTAAGCAGGTAGTCCCACGTCGACGCAATGATCCTGGAGCGGCGTTTTGTGCAAGTCAAATTTATCCAAGGAAGCACTGTCGCCCCCTCTTGGGGTGCCTCGACCAAGCGCAGGAGCCGCCTGGCCTCGTCATCGTCGGCCTCGCCGCTGTTGGGTCTGTAGAGGAAGAGGGAGAGGGCGTACATCGATTCCTTGTGACCCACCTCCGCGGCGCGCCGTAGCTGGTCGAGGCACGCTGTGATGATGCCACGTGTGTTCCCCAGTACTGCGCGGCACAAGCCGCTCTGGAACAAGGTCTCCAGATTGCCGACGTTGGCCAGTGTGTTGACGAGCGCCGCGCGATACTCGTGGCCGAGGTAGAATCGACGCCGCAGGACGCGTTTCAGGGCTAGGCGTCATCCGACCGTGGCGGCGCCGCCCACCACTCACATTGCCTTGCATGTTGCGCGCAGGTTGCGGAGATCCACAACGGCATCCTCTGACTGCGCAGCGACGCGGGAGACGATGTCAATCGTCAGCTCCGTCGGCAGTTCCAGCAGCCTCGACGACGCCTCGTAGCGAGCCACGGAGATCTTTTCCATGGAGTGGTTGCAGTTCGTCACGCGCGGTGGGTAATTGGATATGCGACACTGTTATCCCCGGCGAGGATGAGGGGAGATGGAAAAGAACCGCCGCCTCCAGATCATGTTGTAGATTGAATTTGGGGGGTCGCGGGGGTTCATTGGGTTTTAAGGAAGCCCGGGCTTTCATAGGGAGGACACGGAATAACGGGGTCAGCGACGGGTGTACCCGGCCACTTGTTGGCCCACAAATCGATCTTTACGGAAATTTGACTCCGGGTGACCCCATGCGTGGACGGAGTTGCGGGACCCACTGTCGGTAGGATTGTTGCGCCAAGCTGTCGGCTGAACCCGCGAGAGATTTCCCCATTGGACGAGTTGTGGGCCCCACCTTCGGCGCCCGGATTGGGATGTGTTCTTGAGTTGTTCATGTTCATAATAAACTTGATCATTTGTATCGTTTAATCATAACTTCAAAGTTGTTTATATTTGTCAAATGACGTCCAAATCGGGAAATTTTTTTCCTACATTCTTATGACAACATAATCTAGATCATGGTGTCCACTTGCATATCGTGTCACGAGCGTACGAGCAACAATAATTTAAAAATAGAACATTTCATAACTAGATTCAAGATTTTCAATCGGTAGACGACGTCAATTTGAAATGAGATGAATACCAAAGTTTCATAGCTCGTCGAGATGAACAATCTTTATATTGGTTGGATTCTCATTTGAAGAAGGGGTACGATCACGTAGAACAAAAATGACATGTCTCCAACCAAGTTTCTTCAACAATGAGAGTGAACCTAGGATTAACGAACAATGTGTAGGACCACTTCGTCAAATCAAAATCCGACAAATATAAAGATTGTTCATCTCGACGAGCTATGAAACTTTGGTATTCATCTCATTTCAAATTGACGTCGTCTCTTGATTGAAAATCTTGAATCTAGTTATGAAATGTTCTATTTTTAAATTATGATTGCTCGTACGCCGTGACACGATATGCGTGGACACCATGATCTAGATTATGTTGTCATAAGAATGTAGGAAAAAAATTTCCTGATTTGGACGTCATTTGACAAATATAAACAACTTTGAAGTTATGATTAAACGATACAAATGATCAAGTTCATTATGAACATGAACAACTCAAGAACACATCCCAATCTGGGCGCCGACAGGTGGGGCCCACAACTCTGTCCAATGGGGAAATCTCTCGCGGGTTCAGGCCGACAGTTTGGCGCAACAATCCTACCGACAGGTGGGTCCCGCAACTCTGTCCACAGATGGGGTCACCCAGAGTCAAATTTCCGTTAAAGACTGATTTGTGGGCCAACAAGTGGCTGGGTAGACCCATCATTGACCCTTGGTAACCGCCCCACCCCGCTGAGTGAGTGGGGTCGCGTCCCTGCAATGGGATATTCTGCCTTTTAGTCATTGATCTGTTGGCCCCACACGGCAGTGGTACGAATGCAGTTGCCAAACGGAATAGGAACCGCTTCACCGACGCGAGTTATATAACCGCGGGGCCTCGCTGTGTTTTCCAATCCCGCTCCTTTGCACCACGCCGCTCTCGTCGATCTTGAGTAGCCGCTCGTCTCCCCCCTCGACTCCCTGCGCGCAGCTATGGCCGGAGAGAAGCGCCCCGCAGAAGAGGCCCCTGGTGGTTCGTCGCCGTCGGTCCCGCCGCGTCTCCGTCGGTTGATTTCTCGCCGGGGGTGAGTGTCTTCCTGTCTCCATAATTTCCTGTGCTTGCCGAGGATCGATCTTGTCATTCTTCTTCGTTTCCTAGTGCGACATATGGCCGGGTCCTTCGGCCCGGCGCGGCGCCTCCGTCCCGTGGATCTTCGTCGTCGGAATCCCGGAGCTTGTCTTCTTCCTCGTCTCGGGGCGACGCCCCCGTTCGTCGGGAGGCCGGGACTCGGCGGAGGAACCGGCGAGGACGCGGCGTCGTCTAGACGTCGCACTGCGCAAGGTACGGGACCTGGAGGGGACCCGGGATGCGATGCATACTGCCCTTCAGGCGGCTGAGACGGAGACAGCCGAAGTTCGCAGCGCCAAGGCCGATGTGGAGGCCCTCTGCTTTGGTGAGTTTCTGTATTCCGTCAGTGCACGCCGCCCACTAGGCTCTTGTTTGACTCGTCGCCATTGTTTCTTGCGTCAGCTGAGGAGGCGGAGGCGTCTTTCCGCCGCGAGCAGGTGGAGGAGCTGCGCCGCCGCCTGAACGATCTGGAGGATCGCCACGATAAACTTACGCGCGCGGCGGAGGTCGCCGTCGCGGTGGTCGGCCGGGGCTCCGCGCTGCGCCCGACCGGTCTTCGCGCGCTCCCCGGGCGTGTCCGGGGAGGCGGTGCGCGCGCGGGGAGCCGCCCGTGCGCTCGCGACGGCGGACATTCAAGTCGACTTTCCCTTGGGCGATCCGCGGCCGGAGTGGCCGTTACCGCCGGATCGGCCACCGGCTCTACGCGCCGCACTTCACCATTGCGGCCGATGCCGCCGTCGCGGGGGTTGACATCGACGGCGTGCTTCGCGGCGGTGCCGCCGCCGACATTGGCGGCCCGTAACTCACCTTTCTAAGATTAATCACGTACCGGCCCCTCGTGGCCGAGGAAATCGAACTTCGTCGCATTGTTCCTTGTTTGTGCCATTGCGATTTTTGTTCACTGCTTCGGGGTGGGCGTGGTCGGGTGTACGAAGCAAACTCCGGCCCCCGTGCCGTCTTGTCACCGGTCACAGCACCTGACGCGTGCTCAGTAGGTGGCTAGGAGCTTCGTTGAACAGGCGTCTAGGGTACTCGAGTAGTGTACGTAGGACTGAACGAGTGGGAGATCGCGAGGCGCAGCGCTGCGTTCCTTCTTCTGTTCGCATCTAAATAAAATTAGCCCAAGAATCTTTCATAAATGGAACACTAAATATAATTTATTTGTAAAACCTTTTCACGTGTAAGCGTAACTTTGTGTGACGAATCTAATGAACCTACTTAATCCATATTTAGCTACAGATTTTGAAAGTAGTTTTGAAAATAACTTACTTTAATATTTGTAATTAATGGTGCACCTTCATGGAGTAGTAAATGTAGATGAAATCTAAAACTAAATACATAGTTTGGATCTACTTTGCGATACAGAGCTTTTCGCAAACCTTTTCAGACATCAAACCCTTAGTGTGATTTTGCATGCAACTATCCGGTGCAGGTGAAGCGTTGCGGCCAGACGACGACTCCCCAGGCGCGCGTGCGTGTAGCAGTTAATTAGGAACCGCCGCCCCTTCGTCTTGCCGGTTGTCTTCAAATCTTGCCATGCCCATTGCTTCGGCAACCACCACGTCGATTTGACAGGTATATGAAGCCGAAACGACAGCATAGAATATACTAGTTTAGCCTCTTCCCTACCCCCCCCCCCCCCCCACCTGTCGCATCGAAGGAGAAGGGGTTTTCTTGCCTGCCGCCATTGCCGGCGACCCCCCGAAGCTTGCAATCTCGGCAACCACAATCGCAAGCGACCTCCAAACGGCGGCGATGACCCGAAGCGACGCATCGGGTGACGGCGGCGCCCCACAAATGAAGGGGGATGCCGTAGAGGCAACCACCACCGCCGGCCTCCACGGTAACATAGGTGATGCGGGCGGAGCAATCCCGGCCGCGTCGGCGAGAGAGCGTCGCTTCGAAGGTTAGTCTCGCAAGGCACAATGAGTTTCTAGTCGTGGATTTGTCACGAGGTTGAAGATTCGGAACTTTGTTTTCTTGGTTTGGGACTGCAGGGTGGCAAGCGTGTCGCCCTGAACCCGTGGGAGGCCGCTGTTGATCCAGCCGACGTTCGAGATCGTAGCGGCTGGGAGTGGGACGAATGGCGCCCCGTCGTCGTGCGTCCACGACTTTCAGAGAAGCAGAGACCACCCCCAACTACGATGCACGAGGTTGAATTCTTCAAGGAGCGGTACCCGAGCATCAAGACCACCGTCACTTGCGACGCGGGAGTAGTGGCGGAGTACATCAACAAAATCAAAGGTAGCCCACCTCCAGAACGTTTGCTCGTTGGATTGGACACCGAGTGGATTGAGCTTCGCAGTGGCGGGTACAAGCTCGCATTGTTGCAATTGTGTGTCAGTTCGTGCTGCCTTATTTACCAGGTGCACCATGCCGGCTACAAGCTTCCTGATGTCCTGAGCAAGTTTCTCAGCGAGGAAGGCCACATCTTTGTCGGAGCGCATATCACCAACGATGTTGAACGCCTACAGGAGGACTGCGGCGTCAAGATTTCTAATTGGAAAGACCTTCAACTGATTGTTTCTGACGTTGATGACAAGTATAGCCATCTGTACCTAAATGGTTACAGGTCTTCACTGGAGAAGATTGGAAATCGAGTATTGGAGCTACCTCTGTACAAGGACAGAAATGTGGACCACAGGCTTTGGGGTTTGAGGGTGTTGCACGAATGGCAGGTGAAATACGCCTCCAAGGATGCATTTCTGTCTTTTGAGATTGCTAATCAGCTTGAGATCAAGCATGGTTACCGATTTCTGCCAGATGCTAATTTGTAGAATCATGTAACTAATGTACTAACCAAAAGTAGCAAGTAGAATTTCTTGGTTTTCGGAACAAGTATCTGTGTACATATTACTAGTAATTCAGTGATGGATTGAAACTAAGAGGCCTTGTTTATTTGGGCAATTTTGACAGATAATTTCCATATTTGTTGATTTACTAAAGATTAATTTTTATCATTTGTGAGTCAATTTTTTATTTTCTATATCAACATATTAAAAGGAACAGCACATATGCAAATTATCAATGTGCCCTTTTGTTAGAAAAGGATTGCAGTCCGAGATTGGGCTGACCCATTTGTCCTTATTACTTCCCGGTGTGTGGGAAGCGGCGCACGGCAAAGACATCGAAGCATAATCTTTAGTGCCACACCGCTACCTCAAGCGGGCGCACCACAACTTAAACGGCGAGGCGTGCTTGCCATCCCGAACTCCTCCGAACACCTTGCTTCCTCTCTACTAACCTCCGGGCTTGTTGGGGTGGCCGGCCCATCGGGCTCCCGCTCGCCGGGCTTCACGCTCGCCGGTAGAGCTCATTGGTGACTCGGCTCGCCCTACGGCCCCCTATTTTTGTTTGTCATACCAATACCAATTTTTAGATTCATATTTTAAATATTAAGATTTATGCAAAAGTCTTCTAGAAGTAGTAAATAATGGCAACATAGAAGTCATGACTACGGTCGAGTAAGTATCAATTGAAAAACTCATCATCTTGGGCATCTTGAAATTTTGGTGCAACAATTCCATCATCAATGTACGTGTCATCTGCATCATGTTCATCATCAACATCAAATACTTCATCGTCTGGTTCGTCAACCGCCTCGGCCCGAACCTGATTGATAATTGAGACATCGCCGGTTGTGCCTTCCTTGTCCGATCTAGACCAATTTGTCAAAACCTGGTGTTCACCGAGCAAATTAATACCTTCGATACCCACAGCAAGTGAGTCCTCGAGATCTAATTCATGCATGGCAAACAAGTTTCTTGGTTTCATTGAAATAACACTGCTCCAGCCAGGTTTGTTCACCAGATTCACATAAAACACCAGTTCTGCCTGTGTTGCCAGAATATAGGGTTCATTGCTAAACTTGTGTCGAGTAGTATCGATGTCAATGACCCCATATTTATCTTTATTGTATCCTTTGCCTCTGTTGGTACTTGTGACAAGAGGCACATCAAACCAGTCACACTGGAACAGAATAACTTCTTTTTGTCCAGGGAATTCCAGTGAGATCATTCTTTTAATCACCCCATACCAATTTGTGCCTTCTCGCCTCACCCTTGACAAGCACACCACCGTTTTGTGTCACAAGGGTTCTCTCGATGTTAACGGTACGAAACGACCAATTGTTGATATGACATCTATTCATGTACGAGGTCGGGGAAACGGTCCTTGAGCAAGTGCAAACAAATCCGAACTTACTTCCCCTCTAGCATGTAAACCTGTGATCTTGCTTTCAAACCATCTTACGAGTTGAGCCTCATGTCGCTTATCAAGATTTCTGGATCCATGTGCCCTCAGTTCTTCCAAATGCTCGCTGCACACAAAAGAATATTACCGTTAGTTTGATATTTAAAATTAAAAGCAATAATGATGTTGAGTAGTGCATCTTACTCGACATATGGTCTAGCTTCATCACAATTGCAAATTATGTAGTGCCTCATCTTCCGAAACTCATTTGGTGGTATTTCTTCAACCGTCTGTCCTCTCCTCTTGTAATCCATTTCTGAAAAATGCTCAAACCAGATGGTGGCTCATTAACAATAACCGGTTTCATGTCGATCAACACGATTGTCTTTGGTGTGCACGTCCAAGAATCTTGAGCGAGAATGTAAGGCACTCCTCGAGTATGTATCCCTCAAGCAATTGAACCTTCGGGGTGAGCCTTGTTCCTCACATATCCTTTCACGGTGCGTAGGTACCGTTCCACCGGGTACATCCATCCGTAACACACCGGCCCCCCAAGTTTAGCTTCTTCCGCTAGATGAACGGGCAAATGGATCATGATATCAAAAAATGCGGTGGGAATATCATCTCAAGTCGACAAACATCCTCCCTAATTGAACGACTAAGCCTCGTCCAATTCGATTCCACCAACTCCTTTGAACATAGTGCATCGAAGAAATTACTAAGCCGAATCAATCCAATGACAACAACTTCCGGCAAAATCCTACGCACCACTAAGGGTAAAAGTTTCGTAGAATTAGATGGTAGTCATGCGTTTTCAAGCCCGACACCTTACGTGACTTTACATCAACACATCTTCTTATATTCGAGGAAACCCCATCGAGCATCTTCACTCCATATAGAAATTCACACAAACTTTCCCCGGCATCCTTATCTAACTCGTACAAGGCCGATGGCAAGGTATACTTATCATCTTTAATCACGGGGTGCTTGATCCGGTCGTATCCGTAGATGCTCCATGTCAAGCCTAGCATTCTCCCCCGTCCTTACATTTGTCATCCAACTTAAGCGAGTGCCTAGTATGCTCTCGCATATATTTTTCTCAATGTGCATCACGTCCAAATTATGCCCGATGAGCAAAGAAGACCGAGAAGGGAGCTCAAAAAAAATACTCTTCTTCCTCCGGTTGTGCCATCGGTTGTCTTCGTCACGCTTCCTTTTTTTATAACAATGTCTTTCCAAATTCTACTTGTTCAAAAGTAGAATACTCGCTCAAATACCCGTGCACCGGATAGTGGTTCGGTGCCTCCTCGGTTTCGACCTTGTTGTTGAAGCCGACCGCATTGTTGCGCCATGGATGGTCGGGGGCCAAAAAACGTCGATGTGCCATGTAGCAGTGCTTCCGCCCATGTTTCAACCACAAATACTCAGTATGTTTGTGGCAGTATGGACATGCAAACTTTCCTTTAGTGCTCCAACCAGACAACATAGCATAGGCTGGGAAGTCATTAATTGTCCAAAGAAGTATAGCACGCAATCTAAAATTCTTCTTAGTCCCTGCATCTCTTGTTTTAACACCATTATTCCAAAGCTCCTTGAGCTCTAGTATCAGGGGCCTCAAATATACATCAATATCCATTCCAGGAGATTTTGGACCAGGAATCAACATTGACAAAATCCAGTTAGATTGTTTCTGACACATCCATGGAGGCAAATTGTAAGGAACCAGGATGACAGGCCAAATGGAATACGTAAGACTTTGCATGCCAAAGGGATTGAACCCATCAGAAGCAAGACCCAGCCTAACGTTACGACCTCCTCCTTCTGAAAACCATTTAAACTCTGAATCCACGTGCTTCCATGCCTTTGAGTCAGTAGGGTGACGCATTTTCCCATCATTCACCAATTCATTCTTGTGCCACTGCATATCCTTTGACATTTGCTTTGACATATACATTCTTTGCAGCCGAGGAATAAGAGGAAAGTAGCGTAGGATCTTAACCGGTAACCGCTTCTTAACGAAGTAGCACCCACCGCACCGCAATTATTATCGAGAGGTTTTATCTACAACTTTCCACCTTGACTCCTTACAAATGGGACATGTTTCCCGCATTTGCGTATTTATCAAAAAATAACACACAATCATTTTGGCATGCGTGTATCTTGACATAGTCCAAGCCCAGGTCTCGAATCACCCTTTGCACTTTATCCAAGGAGTCAGGAATACAATGCCGGTCAGGGAGAACCTTTCCAAAGAGCTTAAGTATGTCCTCCAATGACGCGTTACTTAAGCCATACATGCACTTTATCTGAAAAGGCTCCACAATAAAAGAGACCTTCGTTGCATTTTTGCATCCTGGATACAATTCCTTCTTTGCCTGCTCTAATAGTTTCAAAAAGATCTCTGCCTGCTTATCTGCCTCTTCCTCATCTCTCGGTTTATCCATGATGTATAGTGCCACCGATAATGTTTCTAATCGGAGTATTGGTGGCGAAGGGGTTATCATCCAAACCATCTTCTTCATCGTCTTCTACAAATAAATGTGTTGTATCATCGACCGTAGGTACCGCATCATGATTATTGAGATCGGCGAGTAACATCTTGATTCATAGGACCCCGAGAAGAAGTATTAGTTTGGTCTTGAATGTTACCAACGATCGATGAAACAATCGGCAAACCCTCTATTGAGTAAATGAATTTGAATGGGACGCACGGTGGAATGTCTGATCATGCATTGACACAAATTACATGGACACGCAATAGATCCACCTCGCGCTGATGAGGCCGTAAATTTTTGCAAAAAAAATCGAAAATTGTTCTGCCAATCCGCTGAGTGTCGAGGCAAGCGCATCCAACTTCGATCTTCGTCTGATGCCATTAGTTAATCTGCATTGTTCAAGTTTCAATCGACCTTGATCACGATATATATACCAATATGCATATATATGCAGCGAACGATTGAATATATATACGAGATCAAGACATCGGTACGTACCGGCCGTGGCCGTAGCGCCGCTCAGATCTCCGCAACAAGAATCACGTGGAGATCGTCGTGGAGATCGATCCCCTAGAGGCCCTCGTGGAGATCTCCGCAACAAGAACCGGGTTGTCGAAGACGGAATTTTGGAATGGTCCGGATCGGAAGAGCCCCTATCCGATCGTGGCAATACATACACGATAGACAAAATTTTAGTACAACCAAGGAATACCTCGGTTTCAATATTTCGAGGTTGTACGTAGTATGACCTTTCTCGGGGTTTTCAACATATGCGTAATTCATTATTTTTTCTTTTACGATCGGCTACTATAGAGGCTAACAATAATACACAAATTCGGGAGTTCTAGTGAAGAGTCTCCAAATTGTTGATCACAATGCTTTGTGAATATACACATGAATAGCATAAACAATAGCATGTCGCAATTCGAAAACGGACGGATGGTTAGTCCAAATATGCATGACAGACCCAACAGATTTCAATTTGTGTCACTCATAAGTTCAAATATTTTTCAAGGGCTCATCCAGATCTAAACACATAGACATACGAAGATGCATATATAAAGGTTCAAAGTTATTACTTAGATGTTGGCATACTTAGATGTTGCCACATACACATCCATTCTTAGACCATTCACCAAAGCATACGCATAACATTCACCTAGGACCTGGTTATGTTACGTACTAAGCTAGATTACTACTATTTGCGATTGACTTTATCCTGAAGCTTGCGGATCTTCTTCGCCATGACTTCTAACTTGTCAGCAATAGTCTCCATGAATTCCTTCAGGGTCATCTCCATGTCTTCCTGCGTTCCAGCAATGTCGACGCTTAGGTTCTCAATCTGCTCCCGCAAATCATCATAGCGCTCCTTCGACCGTTGAACCATTTGGCGCAAGGGCATTTGCTATGGCGGACAACAAACACAAGTTACTAACATGAAATGTGTTACAACAAATGTGGCCAATGCGGCAAAATAGTCAAAAAATGCACCTTTCTTTTCGATGATCCCGAAGCTTTCGATGCGAGACGGTTTCTTGCTATTGTCCCGCTTATCATCCGAGTCCGGAATGATGATCCTCACCGATTAGCGTGTTCACTAGCCCGACCAAACAAAACAATTTGTTGTTTTCGGTTTAAAACAACCAATTCAATCTCTTGACTCATAATGTATACCAATTTACCCGTGATCCCCCGACTACCCGCCGAGAAAAGGCCTAACCTACTAAATGGGACGACTGCGTTCATTTGGGCGGCTTTGTTTTCGGATTGTGATCAAATGTACACGAGTCGATTCATAGCAAAAGATGGCAAGAAATCAAGCCAATTATCATTATCATTATCTAGTATGGGGTGAGATGGATCCACACAAAAACACAATTATCATTATCTAGTATGAAATTTTGATTACTATGAACTACTAACAATTTTCTAATTGCAAAAGGAGTCACACGATTCCTGGAAAATCAAAGAGGGTAGGGCAGTGTACCTCACTTCTCTTCTGGAACGCTTGCATCCGACTAGGGCCCTCGCTTACCCTTACGGATGGATCGACTTGGCGATGCGGGCCGTCGACGACGACGACGACGACGAGGTGGCGGTGTCGTCCGTACCAGAGGACGACAGGGTTGGGGTGCCGCCGACCATACCGGAGGACGACGAGGTAGGTGGTGTGGAACACTTGAACCGCCCGCGTGCATCGCGCTTCTGCGTGGTGGAGTAGTGGCACCTCCGTACGCCGTCGCTGCTCGCCCCGAAAACCCTCGGTGCGACCCCGCCGTCCGCCGCCGCCGCCGCTCTCCGGGATCCCCTCGATGCGGCCCCGCCCGCCGTGGCGGCCGCTCGGGCCGTGTTACGGCGCTACGGCCCCTTCGTCCGCGCCCGCCACTAGTCTGGGAAGGCTCGATGCGGCCACTCCGGCCGCTGTCGCCGCTTGCCGCAGGGGAAACCGCGATGCGGGGCATCTCGATGTGGACGCAACGGTCAGAGCCGACGAGGGAGATGGTTGGGAGCAAAAGTGTATTGGGGGTGGGGGAGTTGAAAGTTATAGACGATTTGGGCCGGCATATCCTTGTTCTTATTACTCTCATCGGCCCATTTGACATTTTCACATCCTAGTCTCCAGTACCTTTAGTGCCACCCCGTAAACTGAGAAGGGGGTATCCCAGCTTAAAAGGAGAGGCGTGCCTGCGTTTTTGAACTCCGTATTACCATCATCAACAAATGCTTGCTACTTGCGCTATGGGGCTTAATGGGCTGGTCGGTCCACTCGGGCTCCCGCTCGCTGGGCTTTACGCTCGCCGGTTGAGCCTATTGTGGTCTGGCTTAGCCCACATCCCCATAGCACACAATTTTTTCATCTAAACAAATCCTCTCTTTTTTTTCATGGTACATATAGTCTATACCATATTGTTAAAATTCAGATTTTTCATAATAAAATTTATTTATTAAATCGCATTTTAAATTTCGCTACAACCCCATAGCAGATTTTTTTCATCAAAACAAATTTTGTGGCAATACGTACACAATATTCCTCCTTGAGGCTAGAAACGAAGCGAGTAGTCTTCCTTGTATTGCAACAACGCAAAGAGATATTTGCAACCCAAATAAGACGTTGCGTAAGGCCGTTCAAACGCAACCAACCCTAGTATGGTAGCCATAGCAAGTTTATATTGCAACACCCGAATTTCTAGTGCAACGCGAAATAGGGTAGCAATATTTCCTACCAAATGCAACACAATTCTGAATAATGGGTGCATTAGCGCCAACTTGTTGCAACATCGCAAAGATATATTTGCAACCAAAATTCTACGTTGCGACATACTTGTTCAAACGCAACCATCCCTAGTATGGTGGCTATAGCAACTTTCTGTTGCAACGTAAGGAATGCTAATGCAACACAAATTTGGGGTGGCATTATTTCCAACCAAATGCAACGGAAATCCTAAAAAGGGCACATTAGCGTCAACATGTTGCAACCGAACAAATAAATAATGCAACTCAAATTTTGTGTTGCAATAGACACACAAATTGCAACCAAATCACCGTTTCGGTGCAATAGTACCCCCCTATTGCAACCGAAATAGTGGTGTTGCCTAAGGGATTTGTTGCAATAGGGGGAAAACCTTGTAGTGATTGATCTCATTGACAAGCACATTTAGGCGTGAGTACATAGATTCGGCATTTTCATTTGCAAGTTGCTTAAAGCTATTGAATTCCTTAAGGAGACAAAATGAACGCCTGCATCTAATGAGGACAAAATGATACTCTTAGCAATCACATCAAATTGTTTTTCCTTCTTAGTACCATTTTTCATGCCCTCACCGGTGACTCTCCAAACATCAAGGTCCTTTGCTTGGAGATAGGCCTCCATGAGAACCTTCCACTGAGGATAGCCCGTGCCATCGAAATGTAGAGCCAAACCTAAGGTATCCACCTCTTTCATTCCTCTATAGAGCAACTCACTAGGCGGTGAAGCCTAACCGTTCCAATGAGCCGATTTTCACAATTTACCAATCGAATTGGCGTTTCCTTGCGAAGGAAGTGAGTCCCGGCTCTGATACCACTTGTAAGGAATCGGATGCTCGTTAGCCTAAGAGGGGGAGTGGGTGAATTAGGCAAACTAAAAACCTTAACCTATGGCTTCACTATTTTTGCACAAAGATAAACTAGAACATACTATCTAGATGTGCAACTAGGTTTGTTCTAGTGTGAAACTCCCATCCCAAAACAAGGTTTGCAACCTATAGCCAATCCTAGTATGATACTACTCTAGGAAAGTAAAGGCAAGCAAAGATTGAAATAGAGTAAATGCGGAAACGTAAAGGGGATGAGAGGAAGCAAACTCTTGACACACGATTTATCCCATGGTATCGGTAGGCACTAAGCCACCCCTAGTCCACGTTATTGAAGCACTCACACAAGAGTATTGCTTCCCGGTCACCAAGTCTCTCCCAAGAGCACCACTTGACTCGCCACAAAGGCTAGCCACTTAGGCATTTGCCAAGCTCCCTTGGTCATCTTGATGCCGCCTTCACTAAGGAGCTTCTCCACCAAGGAAGGGGGTCTCCACGTCCCCCGCACAAAGTGTTCTCGCCGCTCCACACCAAGCCGGAGGGTCGATGATGATTACCGGTGAGCCACTTAGCCCATAAGGCTTCCGGCGAACCTTGTACAACTTGATTCGCTCAAGAATCACCTCACAAGGTTGGCACAACCTTGCACTCACTCAGCTCTAAGCTAAGCCTAGCACTAAACACATGCACTAAGCATATGCAAGTCTATGGATGAGCAATTAAGCACTTGGATGAATTGGATATGATCTTGTAGATGTCTTGCACTCTTCTGCACTTCCACACAACCCAGCAACCTCAAATGGGTGAGTGGAGGGGGTATAAATAGCCCAAGGCACTCAGCTAGCCGTTGACTAACGGCTCTCTGAAAAGTTGACCGTCGGATGAACTGACGCCTACTTTTCAGGAGCATCGGTTCATCCGGTGGCCCTCCCACATCACTTAGTTGTTGAGGTTCTCTGACAGAACTGCTCCGACGCTATGCAGCGACGCTACGTCAGTTCATCCGGTGCTGAAGGGCTTCACGCCAAACCGTCTCTGTTGGTTTCTTCGTAACCGTCGGATAGACCGGCGCTGCACCTTGACCAAGGCGTCGGTTCATCCGGTGCTGAAGAGCTTGTCTTGGTGCGTCTCTGTCTTCATTCAAACAAGGCATCAGATATACCGATGGTGTCCCCACTCAGACCGTCGGATCATCCGGTGCTACTGTCTTCTCCTCTTGTTCTCTGCAACTCGTCCGACGCTACTAGAAAGTGGACCATCGGTTCATCCGACGGTGCCTAGGATTCCACCCAGTGTACCAACTCGTCTGACGATTGCTATCTAGGTACCGTCGGTTCATCCGACGGTGTCCTTTCTTTTTCTTTTCTTTCTTGTTTTTGACCCTTGAAAAATAGACTATCTTCTCAATTTGGCATGTGGTATTTTGGCATCCTTGGGACCTAGAAATGTCTACAAAGACATGCTAAACAATATGGTTAGTCTCATTGATCATGTTGTCATAAATCACCAAAATCATACTCGAACTAATGGCATATGAGGTCATGTTCGCTACACCGGTTCCAAAGTTGAACCGGGATGCGTATCAAAAGCTCCAACTCTACTGGTGCGCCGCTGCCGCCTCGCGGTCCTCTAGATGCAAAAATCTCGACCGGATCGGAGCTGTGCGGCCGAGCGCTTTTGGAGAGTGGATCCTGAAAATTTGTGGACGTCCGCTAGGAGATCAATCGCTCGTGTATCCTGACCCGAGAGTCAGGGCCGTCTTAGAGGGGGGGACAGGCAGGGCGACCGCCGTGGGCCCATGGAGCTGGGGGGCCCAAGAATAAATAGGTAATCAGTATACATAATTTAATATTTGGCATAACAAGCCTTTGAAAGTGAGTACGGACCAGCCGTAGGGAAGTCAAATATCGTCGAGGGGAGCTAGCGCAGACACTATTCGACATCTCGTTTTGGTTTTTTTCCGCTGCCGCAACCTTGACACCCTGCCTGCCTATGGAAGCACGACGTCGACGCCTATTTAGGTTCTAGACGATGCCTGTCTAACGATGCACGACCCCGGTCTGATCAATTTCCTCGACGCCTGGCGACCGGCAACTGCAAGAACCACGAACAACAGATGCGCACGCGGTCACATTAAGCAACACACCAACACCCGGCTCATGATTCTTAATATTTTCCTAATTTTTTTCTTCTTTGTTTTGTGTATGTATGTCATATACGCTATTTACGATGCTAGGTTTATAAATTTATAATTCAATGTACTTCTTTATATATTGTATATCACATGTTGCCTAAAAATTATATGTGTTGTGCTTAGAAAAAACAAATGTTTGTACTTATTTGCTTATTATACTATTGTTATGTTTTATGGATATACATATGAAAATAAATTTTATTATCCACTATAATTTTGATATTAAAAATTATTTCAACAGACACTTATTTTCTGACTTGCCCAGAGGCCTTTAAAATTACAGAGCCGACCCTGCCGAGAGTGTGAGAGGTACTGCCACGAGGTAGGCGGCACTTATTAGCTTGCTTGCATTGGTGGAGCCTGGGCAGTGGGTGGCGCGCGCATGCACCGATGCACGGGCTGTACTTGTTGCGACATTTTGCGCATGAAAATGGAGTGTCGTAAATGTATGTCAAAGCTACGTGGTAATGTATTTCTAAAATCGTATACAAGGAACACCCTACTGATCATTTCTCTCAACATACATTTTGCGCATGAAAATGGAGTGTCGTAAATGTATGTCTAAGCTACGTGGTAATGTATTTCTAAAATCATATACAAGGAACACCCTACTAATCATTTCTCTCAACATGCAAGCAATCCACATCAATGTCAGGTCCCTATTCATTAAGACTAATCCAATTTTCTTATGTGACTTTCCGTGACTAATAACATATATACATACAATTTATAAATCTTGCGAGTACCACTTTACAAAATTCCCACAATAGAATATATGAAGGATCAATAATTTAAGAATAATTCTCAATCAATAAAATGACTGTGTTTTTGTTTATAATGTCGTTTGAAAAAAAGCTACCATCTTAATTTTTTCTTTCAAAGTTTATCTTAAAAATTTTGCTTAAAAAATTCTCACGACAAGTCGTGAGGTATCAATATTAAACATAAGTTATTTGCATGCTATACTCTGATCGAAAAATTCTCTCAGATCCCGCAACAACGCGTGGGAAACCACCTAATAAACTTATACAACATTGGCAGACACCTGAAAAGCACAAGAAACGAGATGGATGCAACATGTTTTCACGTACACAAAATGTCACAAATCATTCCGCAACAATTCGAGACCCTGTGTACATGACGGCATGGTGTATATGGTGGATTTAGAGTTCAAACAATATCATGTGTGGATTTTTCCGTCACTTTATCCTCCAAAATTACACTTGATCGAGAATATCATTGTTCAAGGTAGTTCTTCCACAATGTTAACGTTTTAGCACGTAGTTTCACTCTTGTGGCTTGCAAAAATCTATAGCAGCGCGTACCTTTTTGGGTTGGATGGTAGAACGGATCCAGGCTTCACATGGCATTGGACCCAACTCCAAGCCATAACAAAAGCATAAAAGGTTTCATTTTCTGACAAATCATCTTTTGGGGGGGGGGGGGGGGGGGGGGCTTCAACCCCCTGAGACATACGTCGATGGTAGAGAACACAAGTTAAAGTGTCATAGTTGCCAGCGCATCCGCATGGAGACCAAGATGTATGTAAAGTTTTTATTAAAAGCTTAATTGTAATGGGGTTATCCTATACACTCCTTCACCGGAAATAGTGTTGCATCACTGCGTCGATGATGCTCGAGCGGTAAAGCGCACACACACGGCTAGCCGATGTGATTGGGGTGCACAGTGTGGAGGTGCTGAGAGCGGCGGAGACGCTCGACGGAGGAACAAAAGGTGCGTGAAGGTAGAGCATCAGGGTACCCTCAGCGCATGGCAACGATATCTTACTGTTACTAATTGACTCATTTTGAAGGCTTGAGGTGAAGCCAACTAAGATTCTAGGTGGTTAGTATTATCCTAGAAATTATAAAAAAACAGAACAACTATGTCATTGTATAAATTAAACTAAAGTAAGCCCCTAATATCTTAATGTTACTGATTGAAAACTACTTCTAAAGCCTCCAAGTGAAAAGATTGTAGGTGGTCACTCTTGAAAAAGAGAAATCCTAAAAATTCTCACAAAAAGCAAAACATCTATGCCGCCCCGTTTAGTTCTCCAAAATTTCACCAACTGCCCATCACATCAATCTCCGGACACTAATTAGAAGCATTAAATGTAGATTAATGACAAAACCCATTCCACAACCCCTACCTTAGTTTTTGAGATGAATCTACCGAACCTAATTATGTCATGATTAGACAAATAAAGTCGTGCTACAATAACCGATCTCTAATGATGGATTAGTTAGAATTAATTGATTTGTCTCGCAATTTCCGGTCCATTCATATAATTATTTTTGTAACTAGTCTACGTTCAATACTCCTAATATACCTTGAAAGTGGACCCAAAATTTTCACCTCATGAACTAAATGGGCTGCTAAAATTGTCCACTTCTACCACTAAAACAGTCTGTGGGGTTAAGACTACCGCCTCACGATTTTCATTAAGAGAAGGGAATCTTATCACGGCTTCACCAACGAGGTGGTTTTTTTAAACAAGTCCCATAAATTAGCTCTGACAAGGAATCGAGGGTCCCCACTTTTACCATTGTAAAAATAACCCACGAGGTGGTTTTTTTAAACAAGTCCAATAAATTAGCTCTGTCAAGGAATCGAGGGTCCCCCACTTTTACCATTGTAAAAATAATTGAATATAACCCCTAAATTTACAAATAAATTATCCATGGCTAATACTTAAAAATAAAATAAAATAACCTTTTAAATCTGCATAGAATAATATGTAGTAACCTTAATTTTTATCCAAATGACCTATATTAAAAATATAAATCAAAATACGATTCTAAATAATCTTCTATTTCTTAAATTATTGACTTATGATATAATAATTAAGATATGCACAAATAGAGTGTGTTAAAATTTATAGTGTTCAAACTTATAAAAATATAACATATGCCCGAAGGCACAGGCTGATGGACTAGTGTAGAAAAGGTGACGACTATGTCACAAGTAGGCATACTGGATCACATCCAACGACCGGAGACCCGCGCATAAATCGAAAGCTAATTAACGTCCTGAGAGTAGCTCCAGCAACCTCTTTATATTTTAAGTTAAATATGGAGTTTTAACCCTTTGTAAAAATATAAGACTCATAATTCTAGGATGATCCAACATATTCTTTAAAACCGAACTTTCCATCTGGGCGGCCCTCACATGTTAGTCTTCCTAACCTTATCCATTCTCGCCCTCTCGCGCCTCCGCCCGTCCGCCAATGTGTTCCTCCACTCGAACTCCTAGCACCCGCACCGTCGTCGCCACCGCCCAAGGCCGAGAAGCGTGTGCTGGGCTCTGGCAAGGAGGGCGACAAGAAGACGGAGAAGATGAAGGCCAAGAAGAGGGTCGGTCCGCCGCCTCCCTCCACTGGTAGCGCGTGCAGCAGTGGCACCCGTGGGTAATTCGCAGTGTCCATGGTCGCGGACGTGACGCCAACCCCCGGTGCGGGCGCGACTTTGCGGCTTGCTCACAGCGAGGTGAAAGGGCGAGCGCGGGGTGCAGCAGGGGGGCATTCCGCCTCCATGAGCAGGGTGGAGCAATGGCGGGCGCGTGGAGGTCCCTCGCCTTTGTGAGCATGGGTGGGTGGCAGAGCTCCCCTGCCTTCGAGGTCGGGCTCCCTCCTGGCACGCTGGCGAGCGACCAACGGGTAGGCTGGCACATACCTCTTCGGCGTGGGAGGAGCAGAGGTGGCGGTGCACGCGAAACAGAGGCGGTAGGCGAGAAGAGGGGCGCAATGCAGTCGGATTCGTCGTCGGCGCTCGATTCGTGGCGAGGCGGCGAGACCTACGCTCGATTTTGGAGGCTAGTGTGGCATGCTTGTCCGTCGTCACTGGCGCCCCCCTCCCCTCTCCTCTAGCGGCCCCGGTGTCGGATTCTCTCCATCTCCGGTGACGAGAGCAGCGGGGCCAGCGGGAGGCGACGGGGTCGGCAGGAGCAACGGCGAGCTCGATTTATCATCGCGGGAGGAAGTTTTGGCGCGAGGAGGGTGGAAGGATTGATGCCGCCGCGCGATCCGGAGCTTTTGCTAGTGGAACGGCCTCGCCAAAGCTTGCGTGCCGCGGGGGTGAATGGCGAGGGAGGTTGTGATCTCAAATTTTATCGAGACTGTTATAAAGATGTTTTGCCTTTTTCTAACTTTTTACCGATCTGTAACGTTGTGTTCGGCTTGTGTCCATGAAGTCCGTTTCATCTGGATTGTAACCCAACACTGTAAAAAAGCTTAATACAATGATACACTCCGCAACAAACAACTACTGAAGTGGGCGTGTCGCACACTAGAGACCATGGCTATGGAGATCTTCGCCAAACACGAGTGGTCGTCTTTTAAGAGGATCGACACATAATGTTGCACCTTTACTTAGTTCCCTCTTTGAGAGTTGTGGCTTAATTTTAGATGCTTGAAAGAACTATAGTAAAGGAGTTGTGTGCAAAATTGTTGGAAAGGCGTATTCGATTTTTTTTACCATCGAAAAGGATACAAAGGATGTGTTGACGTTGCTCCGACGTCGGGAAGATAGGATTTTCAAATCCAGACGGTTCGGTTTGTCGGGTTGAACCGTTTCCACGTTCAATGTGTCTGGGCCGTTAGGGTGCGTACAAATGAATTGGGCGGTCCTGTCCACTGAGCTAAGCAGGGCCATTATATATAGATTTTTTAAATATTTTTTCTGCTTTAATTTTCGAAAAATAAATGGACGGACAAAAAATTTGGAGAAGTACACATCTGCTGCCCTATCCCACGGCGTTAGGGGCGGGGCTAACGGTCGGCTCACCTGCCATGTGGGGTCAGATTCCTGCCGCCATGGGGCACGACAGCAAGAATCCTAGCATCGTGCCCCACGGCGGCAGCGTCACCCTTATTAAAGGGGCTACCGCTGCCGCCGTCAGCCCCTCACTCCCTCCGTCGCTCTTCTAAATCTCCAACTTTCAACCCTTCAGAGCACTTTTGACTGAGGTATGTTTTTAAATTTAGTTTAGTTAGTGTAGTTAGTTAGTTTAGTTTAGAAATTTAGTTTAGTTAACTTATTAGTTTAGTTAAATTGATATAAAATTCGTATAAAACAGTTTAAATTCACGTAATTCGTTTATTTATTTAAAATGTCCTAAAAATAGTTATAATTCACATAATTAGATTAAATTGGTTTTAATTGGTATTAAACTTCTATAAAATGGTTATAATTCACATAATTAGATTAAATTGATATAAAATTCGTAGAAAATAGTTTAAATTCACACAATTCGTTTAAAGTGGTTTCAAACTTCCAGAAAATGGTTATAATTCACATAATTAGATTAACTTGATAAAATTCGGAAAATTATTTAAATTCACATAATTCATTTCAATTGGTTTTAAACTTCCAGAAAATGGTTATAATTCACTATTTGATTAAATTAATGTAAAATTTGTAGAAAATTATCTAAATTCACATAATTCATTTCAATTGGTTTTAAACTTCCAAAAAACGGTTATAATTCACATAATTAGATTAAATTAATGTCAAATTCGTAGAAAATTATTTAAATTCACATAATTTGTTTCAATTGGTTTTAAACTTCTAGAAAAATGGTTATAATTCACATAATTAGATTAAATTGAAATAAAAAATGTGAAAAATGTTTTAAATTCACAAAATTCGTTTTAATCAGTATAATTCGAATAATTGATTCAATTATGTTATTTTTTGCAGTTATTGCTGCACCACTGGAGTACGTATGGCCGGAGTTGTTCGATGAGGCGGTGGACCGGCACCACCGCTCATACCTGTCGGCTGTTCTTGAACGTTCGTCGATACACCAGCGGTGGATTCCAAAGTACGTAATTCATAATTATTATTTATTTTTGTTTCTTTACAATAGTAATTGTGTTAAGTAAATTAATATTTTTTTAGATTGCGCGCTGCAGGACTTCTCCCTGTTGTGCGGTTGGTCGAGGGGGACAGGCTACGAGCTGAGGTTCCCCGGGCGGAGCAGTCGACGCGGTTCAGCTATGACACCCCGTTAATCGCCGCGTTCATGGACCGGTGCGACCAGAGACACACATGTTCCACTTCCTCGTCGGCGAGATGACGCTCAGTCTGGAGGACGCTGTGATGTTGGGAGGACTGTCGTGTGCTGGCGAGGCGATGGAGCCGATCGACATCCCCGCGACGTGGCACTCTAACTTC
The DNA here is from genome assembly GCA_947561735.1 of Cenchrus americanus. Lineage (NCBI taxonomy): Eukaryota > Viridiplantae > Streptophyta > Magnoliopsida > Poales > Poaceae > Cenchrus > Cenchrus americanus. The sequence goes on from OX387241.1 coordinate 252,702,652, forward strand.
CTTGTCGGTTCACGAACGTTCCTCGGAACGATCGCACGCCAGCGCCGACACCCACGGGCCCACCTGGACTTGGATCCAACAGTTTAACGTGCGTGATTCTAAGTCTTATTTTCAATGTTTGTATGCATTTTAAATGAATGTGACGATGGATCTTTGTGTGTGTGCATGCTGACTACATGGCAGACAATGCTGATGACCCGACGTCAGACAGGTTTTTGGACGTGTACCAGCTCTGGCTGTTCGGGTGGGTGCTGTTCTGCGAGTCAGCGGGAGACTCAGTGTCACTGTACCTGCTCCCATGGGCTCAGAGGATCGCCGACGCACCGCTCGAGCAGATGCCCCAGATCAGCTGGGGCAACGTTGTTCTGGCAGCTACCTACAGGGGGTTGTGTTCGGCAGTGTCGAAGCCGGCGAGTAGGGAGGGGATCCTCCTGGGGTGCCCTCTCCTGCTGCAGATGTGGACCCACGAGCGGTTCGACATCGGTCGGCCCAAGGCCGACCTCTCGTAGTACGAGACGCTGCCGAAGACACCGACCCGGCGGACCTCCCCACCATGGGTTCTCTGTGGTGCCTCCGGAAGGTAATGACCTCCCTTATCGTTTTCTTCGCGTTATGAGTTCTTTAATTCAATTCACTTAACTTTTCATGTTCTTTTCAACACGTTTGGGCTGGGGAGCAGCCGAAGAAGGCGTACAAGGACTTCGTAGGTCAGATCGACCGGATGGTCGATGCCCAGGTCCGGTGGACGCTGTACGCTCCTGCCATGGCAGGGCTCTCGTCCCTGTGCTCCCGAGACCAGTCGTACTGGATGACGCGGTGACGACTGGTTTTCGACGTCTACATCGAGGAGTACGCCATCCACCGAGTGATGAGGCAGTTCGGCCTCTTCCAGGAGGCGTCAGTACCCACTGTGCCACATCTGCCGCCTATAGCGCACATGTGAGCTACCATTTGCCAATTATAATTATTTTCCATTACAAATATTCAGTTGCCAATAATTTTATATTTCATCTATTCTAGGTGGACGCATAAGGGCGTGGCTGCAGCGACATCGTTCGTCGACAAGCTGCAGTCGTACGTGACCGAGTGGGCGTCCGCGACGCACGAGTATAACGTCGTCACCGAGCACCGCCTTCACGACGACGCGGCCTGGGTAGCGTACCTTCAGTGGTACCTCCCGAGGACGCGGACATGGGTGACGTATGTGCCTGCTACCCCGCCACCGCCCCCTGTCCCGGACCACGACAGGATCCTGCCGGACACCACGTACCCGGTGCGCCGAGACCAGACCGCCGACACAGCGGTAAGCTACGATACTGCAAACATATTACATTTATATGACTTTTCATTATAGCATGTGTTTCTAATTTTGTGAGCAGCACGACGTGCTTGCTGAGATCGTGCGACTCGCATCGGCCGCGAGGGAGCAGTGCTTTATGTGGGGGCCTCAGCAGAACCAAAGCACATATGATAGGATCATCACTGCTGTCATGCGGTACTCCGCCGTCGTGAACTACAACGAGGCCGTAGGGATTCCTCTCCTTCTGCGCCACCCAGTGCCGTCCTCGAGCTCCGCCTCGACAGCGGCTTCGCAGCCGCCGCCTCCCACCCTTGCCGGCAGTTTCTCGGCTCCGACGACACAACAACAGCCACAGGCGCAGGGCCCGCACACCTACGTGCAGCGGCCGTTTGTTCCCCCGGCGCAGGTACTTTCGGTGGACCTTATTTTCAACTAATGCACGCAATTATTGTGTATTTGTGGTTATACTATATATTCTAATCGTACAGGGCGACTGCCGCTCTTTCCGACAGCCGGGCCTCGATAGCCGGAGACGGCAACACCCACAGCGTCGTTGCCGCCGATCTTTCTGCTAGGAGGTTCCAGACCGTCGGCCTTTCAGTTTCCGACGATAGATATTCCTTCCTCCTCCACTCGGCCTATGTTCCAGCCTGCTTTCGACATGACCACCGCGGACTAGCTGGGCAGGGATCAAATGGGGTAGGCGACATTCTCGCGACCCTAGAGGCCCCGCAGCAGGCTGAGGAGGTTGGCCCGTCACAGTTGACACAGGCAACGGTTTGGACTCAGCTAACACAGCCACTGGGCGGAGCGACCTCGGTGGCCGGCGGAGCGACACCGGCTGGCGGAGGGACATCGGATGCTGCAGGCTCGTCGCAGGCGGCCATGGCGACACCGTCTCCCGACCAGCTCGGACTATGGGTGGTTAGGCCACCTGACCCCTGGACTTACGACCGGGACCACACCTAGGCTGGCGCTAGAACTGTTAGGCCGAAGAGGCACCGATGCATTTAGATGTAGTAGTACTTTTACCATGATTTTGTATAAACTATTTGCATCTACTCGTTGATTATGATATTCCCCTGTGATTATGCTTACACTTATTAGTTTGTTGATTTTAAAAAGGTTAAAAGTGTTTTAAAATGTTTTGGCCTGCCGCCGTGCCGTGGGGCCATGCCGCCAGAAGTGCTCTACTGCCGCCGCGTCCCATGGCGACAAAGACTCAACGCCGTGGGGTACGGTGGCAGGGAGGCCCCTGCCCACCGTACCCCACGGCGTTAAGTCCCTGCCGCCAGCACATCGACAGATGTCTATTTCTCAAAATTTTTAGTTCGTCCACCCTGCCGGCGTACCTCACGGCGTTAAGTCCCTACCGCCATGGGGCACGACGACAGATGTATATTTCTCGAAATTTTGTCTATTTATTTTTCGAAAATCAAAGAAGAAAAAATATATAAAATAATCTATAACTCCTATATAGGAGCTCCCCACTAGGGAGTTCTCTCAACATGCAAACATGCCACCTCAACAGCCCCACTAAGAGCATGACATCCAGTGGTGGGCCCCAGTATGAACTAGCTAAAAAATGTTATAACTCAAAAATAAAAAAACCAAATTAAATTCTGATTACACCATTGGATTCATTTTAATAAATCCTTCTAAACAAGATCTCATATGAATATATTTTGATAAAATGACAAATAGGCCCCATCGATGGTAGTTGGTATAGAGTAAAGTGAAAAATAAAAAAATAATGGAAAAAGGAAAAGGTAAAATAAGAAAGAAAAAGAATAGGAGGGTGATAGTAATATTCTAACTCATAGATTTCTCCAGCATACTCGCGGCAATGCGCAGCGAATTGAGGAATATAAAGGAATAGCAACGTAGATAGTTCTAGTAGAAACATAACAATCGAATCTTTTTCGTTTTTCCATTTGACATTATGAAATATATCTATTTTTATACTAAATAGATATTCAACGCGTGAGTAGGCCTGACACGACCCCTAAACTACGCTTAAAAAAAGTGTAAGTTATGGTTTCTAAAGTTCCTTTTGGACGTTGACAATTCGTGAAAGGGAAATATTATTGTAAGAGAGATACATTATTGTAAGAGAAATCGTGCAAACTGCAAATAAAGCTAGGTGAATTTTGGTGAAATACCACCGTGACTTTAGTATGTCATCATGCTAACACACGGTAACACCGATTACTCTAAGGTTTAGGGCCGCATCAACGCGTGTGTGTTCAAACTAGATCAAAGAATTACCAACGGCGGTGATGAGGTTGCCGAGGTCGCCGAAATTCTCTCTTATGATCAGACGCGTGAGGTTGCTAAAATTCTCTGTTACGATCATTACATTTTTCTTAATTCCCGCAGCAACGCGCGGGTGAGATTCCCCTAGTTCTTATATATACTGCTAAATGAATTGCAAATGTCGTTTGATACACAGCCCAGCAAATTCCAGCCCAGCACACTACCGCGCCGCTTCCTTCTGAAGTGAGTTCGTTCAGGGCCCAAAACACGCGAGAACCCGCAGCAAAGCAACCTCCCTCACACACGCGTACGCCCCCACCCACGCAAAGCGTCCGGCCCCCGCGACGGTCCAGACCCCAGCGCCGCTCGCGTTCGGGTGCCGCCGCCTCCCCGCCGTATCCGTCCACCTGCCCCCCCCCCCCCCCCCCCCCCCCATCCCCCGCCGCCTCCGCCCCGTACTCCCCTCGCGCCATCGTACCGTAGGACGCGGCTGCTTCGGCCGCGTGAACTTCCGGGGGGTGCCGCCGCGGCCGGGGCGCCAGAGAGGGGGGCGGCGTCGTCGAGCTAGCTTATTAGGGTTCCTCCCCCATGGACGGCGGCGAGGGCCAGACGTTCAACGCGAACTTCACCGGCAAGGGGGTGATCCTGCTGCAGGACCGCGTCAAGGAGAAGCTCAGGGAGCTCATGGGCGACTACTCGGACGACACACTCGCGGTGAGCGCCGCCCCGCCCCCCTTCCTTTCGCTCCGCGGCGCGATCTTCCGATCCGCTGCAAAAACCCTAGCGTCGCCCGGCACTTCTGTGGAATGCTGTCCCGTAGGGGACGGCGCGCGGCTATATGGGATGTAGCGGAATCTCTGATTGGGTTTCCTTGTAGGGTTGTGTGGTGCGCTGTGGCGTGTTAGTTATCCGCATTTGCGGTTTCGTGCGCTGTCGTGTTTGTTATCTGCATTTGGGGTTTAGTGTGGCTCATGTGCTTTTGAGGATTGGCGGCACACGATTACTGCACGTTTCGGAAGCATGGATTTTGTAGTGGGATACGTGGTGTTTAGCCATATATGGAATCAGTTATACACATAATTTGTGAACAAAGTGTGTTTACTGTTTAGATTGCTGTGTGCGTTTTAGCAAACTCCTGAGTTTCTCGAGTGGGGGAGGTTAAAAGCACATTGCTGTGCTCTTTCAATTTTGTTACTGAACATTGCAATGGGCAATTTTTATGATTGATATTACGTGTGCTCTTCTCTCGTTGTGGAAAATCCATAATCCATTAAGATTGCTGATATATCAATCTCTGCTCGTTGTTGCTCAGGAGTATGTCGTAGTATTGCTAAGGAATGGGAGGTGCAAGGATGAGGCCGCAAAGGAGCTGCAGGTTTTTTTGGGTGACGAGAATGATGCATTTGTATCCTGGTCATCTTCTTTCACCCGAACTTTCCACACTTCATTTTCTTTTCTTCTGCCATGCATTTCCTCTGACGACACCATCAATCTATCTACGATTGTGCAGGTTATGGGATCACCTCTCCTCAAATTTGCACCTTTACGTTCAACCTAAAGCCACCACTTCTAATGATGAACCTAAAAGCATCCACAGTGCTGGTAGAGGATTGCCTGTTCGCAGTTTGACTAGCAGTGTGCAAGTTAATTGTGAACTTGAAGCTGAAGCCCAGAAAACAACTAGAGTTCATCAGAAAAGAGAATGGGGAAGAATTAATCGAGAACAGTCAGAAGCATTTCCTCTTCGAAGTGTTGTAGCCAATGTTTCTCATGCAGAGGAAAAGGATTTTCATGAATCACATGCAGAGGAAAGGGATTTCCATAAATCACATGCTGGAAAACGAACCCGCTCTCCTGACTTGCATAACCACAGAAAGAGGAGCAGAGAGGCAGATTCACGATCTACCAAGGTTTCTAATCCTCTTTAATTTATGCTGGTTGATTTACAAAGCTTAACAACACTGCCAATATAATTTATTTCTCCTTTTTATGTATGTTTTTTCTAATTATCATGTCATAACTGATAGACTCATAGTATAAAACAGATGAATATGCTAGGTATATGATTCTTATGGTCTTCAAAACTGGTAAATGGAAGTGCTAATAGTATAATAGAGTTTTATTTTCTGTGTCTATATTACAGTCTACATGAGTACATGGTACAACAGAGTGCCTTTCCCAGTTTACATCACATGTAATCTTGTTTTGGTTTTTACAACTAGAACATAACTATTATCCATTTCTGGCGAAAACATAAGTAAAACCCCAGGGCAAACTAGTTATGTCATTTGTATTCTGTTAATTGGAGGTAGCATGTTCTGCATTTCCCCGTTTATGTTTCTGTCTCAAGAATGTGAATGTTCTACTGGTTTTGTTTTCTTCCTTGGATAAAATTCTACAAAATGTTTTCTTTTTTTTTGTTGGGCCTAGGCTTGTAATTTTGAATTTGAAATCTGATTTGTATAACCTTCAATACGACATCTAGATGGGCCTGGACCCTTTTCTTTACAGCTGTATAACCTTGCCCATGTATGTTATAGGATTTGCATTAAGGAAGTCTCTGCTTATTATTTTTTCTTTAATGCAGCTACCAAGAATTGTATATCCTCTGCTCTATTTCTTAGCATGTATTTTTGGACCCTCAAAACTATGCAATCAGATGTACATTAGAAATTTATATCTGGATTAATGACAACCCTGAGAGTTACACAAATGGTATTCTAGATTTCTAGTCACATAACCTCATTTCGAAAACTTCATGTGGGGTTGAGGTGTTCATAGGAGGTGTTCTTTTCCTATTTTGGTAGGAACAAAGATAAAAATTGTTTTAGATTCGAGAAATCTACAAAATAGAGCTTGACTAATGTGCCCAACTTCAATGATGTTCCAGAATGATAAAAAATATGTTGCTGTGCTTTATCTTATTTTTTATGCCATTATTGACATGATTTATGAATTGATGTAAGCTCTCTCAATGGAAGTAGCCCTTTATTTGTTCTTTGTGATGATACTCTTAACATCTTCCCAGAGGGTATCACACCAAGTTATTGATGCACCACGCCGACTTCTCCAGTTTGCTGTTCGTGATGCTGTCAGAACTGTGCAACCAGTGACTCCTAGATCAGAATCAGCTTCCAAGCGACTTCGTTCTGTGGTGTCTACATTGGCGTCAGATTCCACACTTGATATTACTCATATTAGGTTGCAGAAAACAAATTCAGATGTTAGAGTACCAGGTGGTACATCAGCATTAAGAGCTGCAGCTGAGGCGGCTGAAGATGCTATCAAGGGTAGCCTTTCAAGGAGTGTTTTTAATAGATTGGGAAGGATGCCCACAATAAATCATACTGATGCTCTTAGAGAACAAGACCCGGAAGGTGAAGAATATGAGAATATCGCTAACATTCGAGCAGAAAATCAAGTTGAATTTTATGAAAGAAACCAATATGGTGGCAGTGATGCTTACATGCATGACCAGGAACCAGAGGAAGCTACAGGTTCTGCTCCCAATATCATTGAGTATGAAAGGTATAGTGGATTGGGTTCTCGCCAAAGTAGATTGTCTTCTAGTGCAGGCAAAGACTCATTAGTATTAGGGTATGTGAGAGGAGCTGCTGAAGTAAGAGGCAGAAGATTGATGGCTCAGGGTACACATGCTGGTTCAGGACCAAGACCATCTGAAAAGGACTTGAATATGTCTGCTAACACTAATATGCGGACACTTCCGACTCATCAAACTAGGGATGCTGCTGTATCTGACCTTCAAGTGCCAATGGAGAAGAAGGTTGCTGATGCAAGGAACTCAAATGTGAGAATTGCACATGTTCATGATACGGTCATGACTGATGAGGCCAAAGTAAGTTTTTATCTGTCTTTTCCCATCCACCCCCACCCAATTATGTGATTTAGTGTAAATTTAACAAACATTCAAGTTCCTAGCATGTTCTGTGGTTAGAGATTTAGTGGTATAGTATACCTAAATCTTATGTTTCAAGTCAAAGCATTGAGACCAGGATGGTACTGTGTACAACTCATGTAGCTCAATAAGTCGGTTTAGAAAACATGCTGAGGCTAGTAATCTCATATATTTTTTGGACTGCATGTGGATTGGCAATGAATATATCAGATTTTTCAACTAATGGTTTACTCATATTCTTTCATGTTGACTGCCTATATTAGTTTTGTGATGATTTATGTTTTTGGATCATTTGTGTTGCATCATTCTGTTCTAATTTGTTAAAAATATACATTCCAGGATTTTATACCTTCAGGTTCTATGCTGGAGCTGCAAAAGGCTTCATCACTTGGTATGTAATGCTGCTTGCTTTTTTGATGCGACAACGGCTTTAATCGGTAACATTAGGGAGTGTTTATGTAGATTAGAGCTGTGCTTGATATCAAGTAAAAAAAAACTGTTGCAGTAGGGACTAGGAAAGGCTAGTTACAAGTTATGATGTCATTGTTACTACACTACTACTATTTGGTTGGCTTATAAGTTCTCACCTCTGAACTTGTCTGCAGTTTTATTTATAGGGACATGCTTTGCCATAATCAAATTTTTAACGCTAGATTATAGCAAAACTTGCAACAGATTTGACATGTTAATTTTCTGATGTATTAAGCTTTGATATGAGTCCTGAGAAATCATTTTTCTTTAAAAGATCTTTGTTGTGCTGTCACTTAATATGAACATTTTGCTTTCACATTGATATTTATTTTTTTAACTGTGTTAAATTGCTACTCCATTCAAATTATAAGTAGACTAACTCTTTTAACTTTGATCATCAATAGCTAACCATCCAAATAGTTTTGCGATCTAATCCTGTGGCTACCAGATTAATCATGATTCACGAACAAGAATTTTGTAACATAAAACTTTGTTTGAAGCGATATATTTTTATTGAAATCAGTAGTCAAAGTGTCACTTTGTATAATGTGTGGATGGCCTAAAGTGCTTATATTTGTGAATACATGTTTGGTATTATTTCTTATGTTTCCAATTTCCCTTGACGATTAAAGTTTCTGTTCTTTTCCTCCAGCTGCTGGATCAAATACTACAGGTCAACCTGAAGGTGGCCCTGATTCTAGAACTGTCTTTGTTAACAATGTATGTGTTCCACTGCTTATTCCATTATATTCTTGCAGCTGAAGACTTGCTTCTTTACTAGTTGTTTACGTGTTTTGTTTCATGTTAGGTACATTTTGGTGCATCGAAAGATGCTCTTACTCGCCACTTCAATAAGTTTGGGGCTGTCCTAAAGACCCTTCTTGTGTCTGATGGCGTCACTGGCCAACCAACAGGGTACACAATCTATTTCTTATATGCAATCATGAAAAAACAGCTCTAATGATGGCATCCTCATTTTTTTTCTCTTTCTGACTTATCAGCTCAGCGTATATTGAGTTCTTGCATAAAGAATCGGCAGAGCAGGCATTAACCCTGAACGGCACATCTTTTATGTCACGCATTTTGAAGGTAAACACCACAACCTAACTGAATGTTTAATTGTGCAGCATGTTTTTTTCTAGAAGATGGTATGGTACACATGGCCTAGCTACTTTAGAAAGATTTGTTAAGTAATTCTCTTACACTCGTGCATATAGACTCTTCTGAGCTTTTAGGGTTGCACAAAATGTGGATTACTTTTGTCAGTAGCTTCATTAGCATCTTTAGTATGGTAAAATATGGCGACAAATTATACTCAGGTTGATTTTAGTTGATTGTTCCTTTTCAGTGTTCTTGTATCCTATTCCCAGCAGCAGGATCTTAGAAGTAACTCAAATCATATGGTCCTGCAGGTTGTTCGAAAAAGCTCCACTGAAGCAACCCAGCTGTCTGGCTTGCCCCACGCTTCTCGGGGTTCTCCCTTTGCTTCAAGGCTCATTAGAACTGCATACCCAAGGCCGACCTTTCCTGGTGCTATCCGTGGGCGACTACCACTCAGAGGTGGTGCCCGGAGTTACCAGTGGAAGCGTGGCGCTGCTGATTCCACAGATGCTGGAAAACCTAGTCAAACTACAGCTGCAGCTCTGGGGAATCAGTCGGTCACCCCAATCACAAGAAGCTTCACCTACACACGCACTGAGCCAAAGCCAAATGATGGTGCGATGGCATGACTGGCTAGGCGCAGCATGCCACCGATCCTGATGAAATCTCGCAGAAAGAGCTCGCCATTGATGGCTGTTTCGTGCTTCATTCGACCACTTTTTGGTACATATTCAAATAGCTGCAGATCTTAGTTTGTAGCAGGCTGTTTTTTGTGGACGTCAAACTTAGAGCCATATTCTGTGAGAGGCGATGTGCCTTTTTCCCATCGGTACACATGCTGTGCTGGCTGGCTGTATGGAGTTTCTGGAGAGTAGAATCTCTACTCCTAAAAAGAATGAAATGGAGATAAAAAATTCTCTTCACTTTCCACACCTCAGCCCCAACGCCTCTCCGCTCCGGCCGCACGCCCCACTCGCGAACTATTCCTCCGCTCCGCCCGCACGCGGCACACCCCGCTCGCGAACCCTCCGCCCACACGCCCCACTCGCGACCCCGAACCCGTCGTCGGAGCCGTCGCCGCCAGCGCGTCAGAAATCTCACCACTACCCCGTCGCCACCGTCGGCCGAGGGCACACACCTGCCCAAATCCTCTTCGCCAGAACACAAACCGCGCTGCCACTGCTCTCCACGACCGCCTAGGTGAGATCCCCATCCCGAATTCTTTCTGTTTTGCCGCTTCCCGTCTAATTCCAGTCCGCTCCTCCCGACGCGCGCCGCGGCGGCGCGCCCACGCTCCCCTCCGGCCCGCCGAGCGTACGGGTCGGCTCCGCTCCCCGCCGGCACCCGGCCCGGGGCCGGCCGGTGCCCGCGCCCGGTCGCGCCGCCGCGGCGCCGGTTCCTCCACCCTCGGCGTGGTCGATCGGGGTGGAGTCGAGATCCATCGCGGAGCGGAGGGTGATCTCGTCTTGTGCTGGTGAGTAGCTCGACCTCGCTCACGGACTGGATTCCCCTTTTGCCTCCCCACACGGTCTGGTTTTGCTTCTGCCTCTGATTAATAATAGGCTAAAAGATGTGAGAAACTTCCGATCTTCATATCCGAATGTCCCTGAGCGGTGAAGAGGTTGTTGGATTTAACGATCCATCAGTAGGCGTGCAGGATTATGCAACCTAGAAGAAGAGAAATGCTGGTTCGAACAGTCTGAAATCTCAATTCCGTGTTTACGCCACACTGTGGCATTATGCCGCAGTGTCGGTCCTTCATAGATAAACCATCTTGGAACAGACATTAGGTAACAGTAATGCGACAAGTAATTGTGCAGTGTAGGGTTGCTCGTGTACCTATTTAGTATGCTCACCGTGGATGCAGTTTTGTACTGCAGCAGTATAGTAACCACTGAGACTTGAAGTAGTTTAGTATGAACATTTATTCGATTAGTGTTTGAAGAATAATAACTACAAGTCTACAATTATGGAGAAACAAACAGGATTTGCTATCTCAGTTCAATCCTGCTGTTCAAGGCAGCATATGTAAGCATTCATCTTTCTCAGAGAATGATAAATTTCTTGGCGGGGAAGAATATCCATTTCAATTTGTGACGATCTTACCATTTAGAACCTGAAACTTTGTTTTGTGGTGTCTTGCTTCCCAGATTAAAGACCTTCCAGTTCTTATGCTACTCTTCTTTGCTCAATTCAAGATTAATGATGCAGGAAAAGCTCTACCAGTGGATCTTGAGGAAGCATGAAGAAGAATCAAGACTCATTGTAGCTGATATAATGTCTCATATTCAGGTCCAACCTCGAAACAACCTAGACTATGATGCCATCTCCTATCCGGAGAACATGCTTTGACTTTAAGTATTGTTTCTTTTTGTGGAGAAGAAACACTTGATTTGATTTACATCGAATTACCAGTCTGATACAAATATTGCACAAAAAATCCAAAAAATGTTAGTTCAAGGAAACGATAAGAGATGGCTTGTTAGAGGGTAAGACACAGAAAATGATATTTGTTGCCAAGGAATATTAACCAAAATAAGAAATATCTTTTTGGAAAGCTAGACTTTGACATTATTACATAAGAAAAAACACAGCACAATCAGAAATTACTCAGACTGAACTGTAAGCATGCCCACAAGAGAATTATTAAATGCAAAGACGCAATTTTCCAGTATGGCAGTAGTAGTACCTTTTCCCGAGCAAGTTCAGTGAGAACAAGAACATATTGATTCAGCATATGAAGCCTTGTAAAACAGTCAGCTGGCTACGCTCTTCTATCTTTTGCATTGGCTGACTACTGGGAAACTCTGTGGATCTGTTTTGATTCTGAATTGAACCTTTGCCAGCGGTCCTATCATAGCCAGCATTTCTTGTACATGTATCATCCTTTTTTTTCTTTGCCCCCGATCCCGTCGGCCGCTCGCCCAGGGTAGTTTGATTTTCCTCTTCTACATTTGAAGTATATTTGTATATGCATGCTACAATAGTAATGTGAGTTTCTCTTTTCACTTGGTTTGCTTACAGAACATCAGCACTTGGTACACACTATTCTGTTTCCGTGTTGGTCAGTGCTACTTTTTTTTGTTAGCAAGAAGGCTTGATAGTGTGTATAAAGATAGGAAAAGGATGATAGTTGTCTAAAGTAAAAGTGACTAAAGGAGATCCAGGCTGTAATGTCACTTACATATTTGGGGAAGGTGAAATTGCATATCTCAAATAAGAACATGAAGTGGAAATTATATGAGCTAATTGGATTTGCAACAATTAGTGTCAGACCATATGCATAGACACATCAGGCTAATTAGTTGTTCAGTGATCACTTATCAGTAAAAATAGTATAAGAAGTATATTGCGTACATTCTAAAATGTTGGCTACAATTTGTCCTTAAATTATCAATCCTTTATCACCCTCAACTATTAGCACTGACTACAATTTATTGCATACAAGAATGCTCCCATGAAAAAGTACAGTCAAGGGGGAAGTATTACACTTTCTTGGCAACAGACTGAAAGAAATATGCTGCATTAAATGAGTTTTCATAAAAGCGTTCTTATGAAAGTGATATGTAATCACTTGGTGATTCTGTCGAAACAGGCTACCACTATTTTTAAGTGATGTGCGTCATGTCTGCTTTTTCTGTCCAAAATAGCTTGTGGCAAGTAAATTAAGTTGAATCTGTTGGTCAAGTAATAACTGATGATATATGTAAATATAAAAGGGTCATTTGGCGCATCAAGTTTCTAAAAATTTAAAACCATTGTTGGCATATGTAGTTGGTGAGGCCCAATAATGTGGCCAATACCCATCAAACAATGCTGAGGTTGGCACAATGCATACATAGATCAGTGCCATACAAAGACTGCAAGTAACTGTGTTGTCCTGTCGCTGCATCATTGGTTTGTAAAGAAAAGTCCCCCTTTGAGTGTGATATCAATGCTCAAGTGCTCAAGTGCGATCCAAGATAATGAACCCATTATAAAAATAGCTAACTGAAATTTCTTTGTCTCCTCGAGATGTTCCGTTGAGTGTCACCGTTCACCGGGTTTAAGTGTTCCTTAGAATTGCATTGCGAAGTTTTTGGTGCCTCCATCGCCGGACAGTGCAATTGGTTACCCTTCTTTGTGATAACTAAGTAAGCTCATTGGCTTAATATGTCATGGTTTGTATTCTAAGCAATAAATCAATTCAACTCTAACTTGGTTTCATGTGCAATCGGTTTCCCTCGAAGATGGATCCCTCGAAACGAGAGATAGTTCGAATCCCCTAGCGGATATCACAAACACTATAAATCAAGGTTCACATGGTATCTATTATGCAACTTTTTATATGTGTTTGGGTTGTTTTGCCAGTGGTGTTGGATCCTATCACAAACACCATAAATCAATGTTCACACTAGCAATTTTAATTTTAATGAATCAATGATCACATTTTAATTTTAATGAATCAATGATCACATTCTAATCTAATTTTAACAAATCAATGTTCACACTAGCAATTTTAATTTTAATGAATCAATTATCACATTTTAATTTTAATGAATCAATGATCACATTCTAATCTAATTTTAATAAATCAATGATCACACTAGCAATTGGTCGTGTTGACAGTGGTCTTGGATCCTACCGAAAGAAAGAGGCAAAGGAATAAGGAGCGCTATGCATCATTGTCAAGAGAACAGAAGGACGAGCTCAACAGGAAAGCGCGGGAGAGACGCGCGGAGAAAAAGAAACGTGACCAGGCATCCTTGCGTGATGAAGGTGCATATAATTTGCTTACAAAAGTTCTGTTAATTCGGACACATGCTGTTGTCTAGTGCTAATCTTAACACAGTACCCCAAGGATCACCCTTCAAGTGTGTGCTTACTTTTTATCAACATTCTAAAGGCATGTTGTTAACAATTTGATGTGCAGGTGGTGATGGGCGGTTCAACGGTGGGCATATCACTATTGAAGGAGGCACCACTTGCGGAGATGATGTATCTATTCATGCAGAAAAGGAGTCCCCGCACAAACCGGGTAGGCGATCTATACCAAATAGTCATTGTTATTATTTTTATATTTTTATTCTAACTACTGTGTTCCTGCCAACATTTTGCTGCACAGATGGTAATGGACTTCGGATTGAGGACAATGACAATGGCGCTGAGGACCCTATAACACCTTAGCCGCAAGGAGGTAATAATTACACGAATTGGCCTTCAATTTACCAAGTTTATGATCCAAAAGGAGTTAAATATCAAACCGAGAAGATTGCGTTTCCATGTGCATCGAGACCGAAGGGATTCACAAACACATAACCTCTCTCGCTAACTAAATATTTTTAATCCGGACCATTTTAGAATTAGAATTTTTGGCTCCGGATGAGCACGGATTTCCTATGGTACCGCATAAACAAATATGAATTTGATACTTTGGAGGGGGTTCTATGGTACTCGCTCTAGGGTCTCGTTTTGCACATTTGGTTGTTTGATGACATTTTCTCTTATTGTTTTGTCGAGCCCTCGCATATATGACCCTACTATGTGCGGAGTTTGTTAAATTATATTACAGGGATATCTCCTCACAACCATAATAAAAAGGTTACATACTGAGTATGATCCTAACTACATTAAACACTTCCACACAACTTGACAAAATGCCCTTCCTCTCAGGGCCTCAAACTAAATCATGCTCCACAAATGAGGAAAACATAACTCCACATGAGCGTAAGCGTCGTCAGGATCATGCACGTTGGGCAACGATGAGCCCTGTTAGTAGGGCGTTGCATAATAAAAAGAAACGTGATTCATATGTTTCAAAGAGACTATTCAAGACACCACAACAGAGTGTTGAGAGAAGACGGCAGACAAACAAAGACTATAAGAAGAGAGTTAAGGAACAACGTGAGAACGACTTGCATCCTGACTCCATCGCCATGGCAAACCCTCAATGGAAGCCAGAGCTTTTATTCCCTCCTGGCGATAAGCCTTCCTCGAGAGTATCAGAACAGATGGTGATCCCCGATTTTGGTGGCAGTCCTGTCTATGTCGAGGCAGAAGTACGGGAACCTCCACAACAAGATGAAACCCCAGAGACATTTCTATCCAACACTACACATACATCCCACCTAACTCCAGGATTGCGAGAATCTCGATGAAAACGTCGTAATCAGGAGTTTGAATCAACCATTGGAAGAAACACCAATGGGACCACTGGTGAAAATGAGAACATTGCGAGTCAGCCGACACAGTCGTGTGTTGTTGACAATGGTAAACTACTTGGCAACCTATATATTATTATAACTGATAAGTTAATACACATTTAACCAACCTGTGTATTAATGTTGTATATATAAAGGTGTCATGCAAACCTACCCTCTGGCTGACGGAGCATCAGAACCTTGTGATGAAAGGTGTACTGAAACACAATCATCTGTGGTTGATGAGCCTGATTCTATGCCACCACGCGATTTGCACAGATGCCCCTGTCAAGGTATGTGTCCATGACACGTATGGTCTTCCTGTTCACATTGTGCATATCCACCTATGTTTGTCTCACCACTCATGTCACATGTGGTTGCTCAGATGGTGATGAGAACATCGTATTTGATGAGGACGATGAAAAGGATGAAGGGTTTCTTCTTG
The DNA here is from genome assembly GCA_947561735.1 of Cenchrus americanus. NCBI lineage: Eukaryota > Viridiplantae > Streptophyta > Magnoliopsida > Poales > Poaceae > Cenchrus > Cenchrus americanus. The sequence continues at coordinate 252,718,320 of OX387241.1, forward strand.
CTGGACAAAGTATACCTCGCTGTTATTATCTTTTGTTAAGATTTCATTAAAACCAACATATAGCACCCTTGACCTATGCTAAATATTATTAGAGGATGATGATGATGCCGTCGTGAATGACGACCTCACGAGGGGTGATGAGGATACTATTGAATCAGATGCACCGGATCCATTTTGTGGGGTTTACGCCAATGTCCCAAAAGAGGGTCACGTGCTGAAGCCAGTAGATAATTGCGAGTTCTGCAACGCCAAGAAGTTTGAGTATGAACCGCCGGGATTCTGTTGCCGTAGTGGTGCCATTCATCTATCCACCCCCGAGACGCCCCCGGATGATCTCGTGCGATTGTGGACGGCCTCTGACTCTGATGCCAGGCATTTTCGTGACCACATCAGTTATTTTAATGGGCACTTCTCCTTCACTTCTCTACACTGTAATCTTGATGGTGCGACCACCGACACTCGAAAGTGTCCCATATACACTTTCCGTGCGCATGGCGCCCTTTACCATAATCTTAAAAACTTTGGCAAAGAAAATAAGTATGAACCTAATCACCTCGAGCTTTATTTCTACGACGACGATCCTGATCTTGATTATAGGCTCAACAAGTGTCGTGAGAAGACTGAACAGAAAGACAGAGAGGTTATTCGTACTTTGGTAAACATCTTCAAGAGTGGTGTTAATCCCTACTCGGATCAACTTCGCACTATGGGAGAGGTAGAGGATTTTTCCGATTACCATATCGAGTTCAACCTTGATCAACGTTTGGACCGGAGAGAACATACAACAAGCCTTTAACATCGAGGTTGCCGCCGTTTGGATTGAGGGGAGCGAGCATCGGGGTCGGCTTGAAAATAGTGTCGTCCTCCACGGGAAGGATAGGTCATGGAAAGGCATTCGGTCGTATCATGGCTGCTATGACCCCCTCTCATACCCGCTTTTCTTTCCAAGGGGAGAGTTCGGGTGGCACAACTGCATTCCCAAAGTTGGTGTGACTGAGGCGCAGGTTAACAGAGCCCGAGCGATCCGCAAGCAACGTGCTCAGGGGGGTGGCGATGACGAAGCGGGTAATTGCATATTTCCTCTTAACAAATATGACCCGATTACCGTGCATCATGATACTAACCGATAGCTTTCCTGTGTGTAGGGTCCCCGGAATAAATGTGTTTCGGTTCGTGATTACTATTCCTACAGGTTGCAGATGTGGCCCGGCATTTTCAACCCGATACTATACGGCAAGCGTCCGTTCCAGACGCTTGCCGTCGACACTTATGTGAAGATAGAATCTTCGCGTCTGGACTACTACCGAAACAATCAGGATACTGTGAGGGCTGACTTGTACCAGGGTTTGGTCGACAGCTATCGTAACGGGGTGGAAGACGCGAGTGAGGTTGGGAAGCGTACGGTTCTATCACCGACGTTCATAGGTGGTCCCCGTGATATGAGGCGTCGGTACATGGACGCGATGGCTCTGGTTCGGAAGTATGGCAAACCGGATGTCTTCCTCACCATGACATGCAATCCGAATTGGGATGAGATAAAGAATGAACTATGTCCAGGACAGTGCGCCCAGGACCGTCCAGATCTCGTGGCTCGAGTGTTCAGAGCCAAGTTGGAGGAGCTGAGGCGACGATTGTTGTACAAAGACATACTTGGGAAGGTTAAAGCCTATGTATATGCTGTTGAGTTCCAGAAAAAGGGCTTGCCGCATGCACACCGGCCGCCGATAATGCGAGAGGAAGTTCAAGATCACTTGCCCGGAGCAAGACGACATGATTATCTTCTGCAGAGCTACCCAACAAGAAGGAGTACCCTGAGCTCTACACGATGGTCACAAAGCATATGATGCATGGACCCTGCGGTGCGCTTAATCCAAGCTGCCCATGCACAAAGGACCGTACTTCATGCAAGAACTATTACCCGCGATCATTCTGTGATTCGACATCGCAAGGCAAGGATTCGTACCCAAGGTACCGGCGGCGCGATGATGGTCGTAAGGAAATGGTACGAGGCCACATGCTGGACAATCGATGGGTTGTCCCGTACAACCCGTATCTCATACGTACTTTCAACTGCCACATTAATGTAGAGGCATGCAGCAGCATTAAGTCTGTGAAATATCTATTCAAGTATGTATACAAGGGGCATGACAGAGCATCTGTCGCTGTTAGGGAAAATGGAAAAAAAGATGCCAATGGGACTGTTGATGAGATCACAGAGTACAGAGAGGCTCGGTGGGTGGGGCCTCCAGAAGCGATGTGGAGGATATACGCCTTTGATTTACACCAGTGTCACCCACCCGTGCAGGCGCTGCAATGCCATCTCCCTGGCCAGCATATGGTCTCATTTCACGTACGGAACAAGATTGAACGAGTTTTAAAAAAGCCGCGTATCGAGGAGTCAATGCTCACAGAATGGTTCAACTACAACTACCATCACAATGAAGCTCGCGAAATCTTGTATCGTGACTTTCCACTGTTTTATACCTGGAATGTGAAAGATAAATGTTGGCAACCAAGGAAAAACTCGGCATACCAGGTCGGGAGACTCGTATCTGCAAATCCGGCAGAGGGCGAACGTTATTTTCTTCGGGTCCTCCTAAACCATGTTCCTGGAGCGATGTCATGGAGGCACCTTAGGACTGTGAATGGTGTGCATTATGATTCGTTCCGTGATGCTGCTTGTGCTGCAGGTCTGGTCGAAGATGACAACACGCTTGATGAATGTCTTACTGAAAGTAGTATGGTCCAAATGCCATCTTCATTACGTAGGTTGTTCGCTACAATACTGGTGTTTTGTGAGCCAAAGGATGTGGCCGGTTTGTGGACAAAACACTTTGATGCAATGGCAGAAGACTTCAAGCATAAGAATCCAAACTCTCATTGGGTGGAACAGATGGTTTTGATTGACATCAGGAACATGTTGCAATCTATGAAATCTAGGGATAACGACAAAGACATAAATAAGTTCCCCTTACCAAAAATAGATGATGCATTTGATGATGCTAGCGCGGTCCCTCGTGAGATATTTGAGGAGAACGAAAGATTGACACAAATCCGTAAGATGTGGGATTATCCTCTCTACTAAATGAGGAGCAGAGGGCTGCCTATGATGAGATAATGTCCAAAGTCGACACAGAACAAGGTGGTCTATTCTTTGTAGACGGACCAGGCGGCACAGGAAAGACTTTCTTGTATAGAGCGCTTCTCGGAACTGTTCGCAGTCAGAACAAAATTGCCGTTGCTACTGCTACATCTGGTGTCGCAGCATCTATAATGCCTGGTGGGAGGACAGCCCACTCACGTTTCAAGATTCCCCTAACACTCGACGATAAATGCGGTTGCGGCTTCACAAAACAGTGTGGAACTGCCAAGCTGCTGCAGCAAGCGTCTCTCATCATTTGGGACGAGGCGTCTATGACGAAGAGGCAGGCTGTGGAAGCGCTAGACTATAGCATGCGTGATATAATGGATTGTAAGGATCTTCCGTTCGGTGGGAAGACAGTTGTATTTGGTGGAGATTTCAGACAGGTCCTCCCTGTTGTACGTAAAGGATCCAGGGCTCAAATTGTTGGTGCTTCCTTGCGAAAGTCGTATCTTTGGGAGTTCATGCGACATCTTAAGCTCGTGCGCAACATGAGGGCCCAAAGTGACCGATGGTTCGCGGATTATTTGTTGCGCATTGGTAATGGCACAGAGGAGGTTAATGAAGATGGTGATGTATGGCTTCCTGATGAAATATGTGTCCCGTACACTGGGGATTCCGAGAAAGATCTAGACACATTGATCGAGAGCATCTTTCCAAATCTTAATGCAAACATGACAAACAAGGATTACATCACCTCCAGAGCCATTTTATCAACACGTAATGATTGGGTGGATAATATTAATTTAAAGATGATCAACAATTTCCAGGGTGGGGAGACGGTGTACCATAGTTTCGACGAAGCGGTTGATGATCCTCATAACTATTATCCTCAGGAGTTCCTTAACACATTGACTCCCAACGGGCTACCTCCACATGTCCTGAAGCTCAAGATCGGCTGCCCAGTAATATTGCTTAGAAATTTAGACCCTGCCAACGGACTTTGCAATGGAACGAGGCTGGTGGTTAGAGGGTGCCAAAGAAACTCAATAGATGCTGAAATTGTTTTGGGGCAGCATGCCGGTAAGAGGGTTTTCCTTCCTCGGATACCCTTGTGCCCCTCTGATGATGAGATGTTCCCATTTCAATTCAAGAGGAAGCAATTCCCTATTAGGCTCAGCTTCGCCATGACAGTCAACAAGTCACAGGGTCAAACAATACCAAACGTAGGAGTGTACTTGCCCGCACCTGTGTTCTCCCATGGTCAGTTGTATGTTGCTATGTCTAGAGCCACTAACCGAACCAACATCAAGATCCTCGCCCTCCCGCCTAATGCAGAGGCAGAGGAGGAAGAAGCTAGAAGGCAGGAAAATAAAGATGCCAAAAAGAAAGCAAAGGGCAAGGGTAAACAGAATGGGGTAGTCAAAAAACAAAAAAGAGTATTACCGGTGAATGTCACGTATACGAAGAATATTGTATACAAGGAGGTTTTGACATTGTAGGTAATGTACTATGATATTTATTTTTTCTTCATGCCTATCTTACGTATTAATGCATTTTTGGAAAAGAAATGATGCCAATTAATGTAGTTGCTATATCTTGTTTAGGTAAAATTAAATGCTCTATTATGCTATTCATGGTATGCTGGAGATCAAGGAGAAGGAGGTCGGCCGGGGCGGGGAGGTCACGGCGGCAGATCGGGTTGGGCCCTCGGATGCCATCGAGGGGTATGTGCCCCATCGTGACCGCACCACCGAAGGTGAGCACTCCACAATTTGCATTTCACTCATAGCTGCATTTGATTTTGTAATTGCGAGGATGAGAATAGCTTGGTGCTATTACCTTCACTTGCGTGGCAGTTTTTCGCCTTCGTGTTGAAGTAGAAATATATATGTATCTGGTCGTATATGAAGAACTTGGGAAGATAACAGATGAATTTAGGCCAATATGATTACTTTGATCCTCAGATGTGTAATCACTTGCTCTTTAAGTATAAATAGTAGTAACTAAAAATTAATCGAAGATGACTGATAGAGCTTGTTGGTCATGGATTTCCTTACTACTCTTGCATCTTTTGTTAGAACTGAGATGTGGTAAACGTGTAAGACTAACATGATCATCGTGGCTCCATAATGGAGGTTGATTCATCCTCGGCGTTTTAGCCATTTCAAATTTTCAATACGCTTGACCTCTACTCCTGCATTTCATGACTATACTACTGAGGGGAGTGAAACTGAGCTTTGAAGAACATTTACATTTCTTTAGGATAGGATACACGGCTTTCTTTGCGCAGGGATTCCTACTATTTTTCTTGGGAAACACACTCTAGAAACTAATTCGGGATTCCGAATGGGTTGTTCCATAGTTTTGTACAATAATTTTCCGATCACCTAGTGATTCGTGTAACAATGTCTACAAGAGTAATGGTAGTTTCATTTGCGGGCACATTTCCGTACATGAAAGGATGCTTAACTCCATTCTTGCCCTTTGTTCGGCCTGTCTTAACTTTCAAACAATTGAAGAAACGGTGAGCTTTTGTTCTGTTTTCGGGGCAAAAGCCGCCTAAACGAGAACAAAGTTCTTGGACTCCGAACTGCCGGAACCGAGAATGTGGATTGCAGGAATGCTGCTCCTGGTGAAGACTGCATGGCTTGTTCATCATCAGTTGAAGCACGCATGAGCTCAGAGGTAATCACTAAGAAGTTGGGAAACATGGTTCTTAGTGAGAATACAAAGACTCCTAAAAAGAAGACAACTACAAACTCATCGATAATATTGATTGAAAAGGGAGACTAAATTTATTTAACGAAACATCCACTAACACATACACTTGTTGCCCATCATGGTTGATTGCAAAATATTTCAATGCTTACTGATAATATTACTAATATCTTCTGAAATTAATTTGTTGATGTAATATGAAATGACTTAGCGTTCTATGATAGGAGGGCGCAATGGAGATGGTATGGCATCAACCAACAATGCATGGCAAGGTGCACATCATACTACCCCAAAATATTGATTTGCTCACATCATTCTACCCCATTATGTACCATTCTAATCTTATGCTTATGGAGCTAATTTGGTTACATTTTTTATCTAAATAAAATAATGATCTTTGTGTGTTTTGCTCCACAATAATAGATCAGTAAATCTGGTAGTTTATAAATGTCGTGCATTCAATTTGATATCATAATATGAAAGTTATTGTAGCCCTTTATGATTACAATAGTAGTAATTTTCTTATGTTACCTTAATTGTAATTGTCTCGTTGCTGATTTGCGGGCATGGACATGAGTGAGGGACTTGTGCTAAAATATCCTACGATTCGGCTCATTCCGGATGTTACAGGGAGCGATCTCTCGTTTCCTAAAGCCGAGAGGATCTAAAGTGCTTTGGACCACCAATTACGTATGTTACCCTCATCTATCCTTGGACTCGAAAGTTCATATTGGTCCAATTGGAAACCAAGTGCCGGACAGCAAAACAGCAGGACACACGGAGAAACCAAGCAAATAATTTGTGTCTGCCTTCCTCATGTGCATGCCATAAGGATCGGTCATAAAAAATATTGTGCATCGCATGAAGCTAGACTCGATAAGCGGATTTGGCTCAACAAAAATCCAAGCGATCATACAACACATGGGATGATCTCCATTGGTAGTGTCGTGTGTGCAGATGCAACGACTGTATCAATCAATATTAGTAAAGCATGACGGGATGTGGTGTTGACACTTGGTAGCATATATTGATCATGGCATGTAGAGAATTGTTATGACTCATGGGTAGCAACATAGCATTACTGGAATTATTTTCTCTACTTTGTTTCAAGCTGATGATAGATGATTCAGCTATTTAGAATGGTGACCCTATGAATTTAGCAAACATATGCCACTTCAGTTTTACCGGACGATCTTCTTTCTATGCCTAACATTTGTATATGAAATTATCGATCAATGTATAACCGTCACGTTTCAAGAATTGTTGTGCTAATCATTTTTGTTCTTATATATAGGCTTATCTTGTAGATCTAGCTTATTAAGTTGGCTTATTCTAAATTATTGTGCTAATTATGTTATAAGCCCGTAGCAACGCACGGGCATGCACCTAGTATATATAAAAGTAGTCAAGGTAGAGACGAATGCCATGGGACCGCTGGAACATTTGGTATTATTGATAGATTAATCGTCCTTCAGGTATCCTTGTTGAGTGGCGACCATTTCTGTAGCTTCAGTAACGTGCTTCATCACTGTAGGGAAAATTTTCCTTTCAGCTCCTTTGTGTCAGTTTTGTAAATATATAAAATACCGGGAGTGATAGTGCCTCCGAGATCTGGCTGCCATCATTGTGCAGGGGCTTGTCCGTTCTTGTGTAGGAGTTTTGGGTTTAAGGAGTACTACTCCACTATAGAAGTCTGCAACATCTGTGAAATCTGGGTGGCTGTGCCTGTTTGTCAGAGAAGAGTGCATTTTGTCTTGGAATCAGCGAAACTCACAGGTACATGATTTTTGTTAAAAAAACAGCAGGAGCGCTGCAATATCATTTAAGGAGAAGAAGGACTCTACTCAACAAAGACGATAACATTCTAGAAACTAAAAAGCTCAAGACCCCCACAAGCATCCTTCCGCAGTTTCATTTCTTCCTTAATGAGCTGGAAAATTCGAGTAGGTGCAACAGAGACCCTGTCAAAAATCCTCCTATTCCTTTCCTTCCAGAAATTCCAGGCGGTGTAGATCAACAGTGCGGCCACTTGACACTGATCTTTGTGTGACAGTCCTTGCAAGGAAGCATTCCACCACTGCTCAATGGCCACATTCAACACTGGAAGTCTGAAACTTTGCCCAACCCAACGAGAAACTAACTCCCAAACCTCCCTGGCGTACACACACTCCAGACAAAGATGAGATGCTATCTCAAAAGCCTGATCACAAAGCACGCAAACAGGGTTACATGACCAATTCCTGACCAAAAGATGATCAGCTGTTAATAATTTGCTTTGAACCAGCAGCTAAGCAAAAATACGGTGCTTTCCCTCCGCTTGCGCCCTCCGGATAGCAGTGGAGTTGAAGGTACAGTACGAGCCTTTGAATTGGGCAACATAGGCTGATCTTGCATTGTAAGAACCATGCTCTGTCCACCGCCAAAAAATTGAGTCAGGAGCAACCGAGAGTTGCACATCCTGTACCAGTCCCCATAAGCTGATGAACTCTGCTATTTCAACCGCCGTAGACATACGCCATAATCCCCGCAACCAGTTAACATTTGCAAGGTCAACAACCACTGTGTTAATTTTGTGCCAAGCGAGCTTATACAAAGATGGCGCCAAGTCCCTAGGCGCAACCCTCGATAACCAAGAAGACTGCCAGAACAAAGCCGCCTGTCCATTGCCAATAGCCACTCGAGTACTTGCCCTGAAAAATTGCATGTCAACCTCGCTGCAGGGAACCTCCGATCCAATCCAAGGCTGATTTGGGTCAGACCACTGAAACCACATCCAACGAATTCTGAGTGCTCTACTGAACCGTTCAAGGTCAAAAACTCCTAACTCACCGTACTCTTTAGGTTTCAAAACATTTGCCAGCGAACCAAACAGCTCCCTCCAGTAGCAGACTCTGTGCCCTTCCAAAGAAACCCTCTTCCGATCTTGTCAACCTTTTTCAGCATCCATTTGGCCGGTGCGAAGACAGTGAGGAAATAAGTCGGAATTGAAGACAACACTGAATTAAGGAGCTTGAGACGTCATGCCCGATTCAAAAATCTCCCTTTCCAGGTTGGTAGCCTGTTCCCAATCTTATCAATTAAGGGCTGCACGTCAACACGGCGCAAATGGTTGTAGTGTAATGGTAGGCCAAGATACTTGCATGGGAAAGCCTCAATGGGGCACTGGAAATCTGCCATCACACTGGATTGGGTACACAGCACACTTTGCTCTATTCGTGATCAGCCCATATGCATGGCCAAAAACGTCCAAAATGTAGGCCACAACCTGCACGTCTTCCTTTATAGGCTTCAGGAAAACTACAACATCGTCAGCATATAAACTAGCTCGAAGAGATGCCGATCTAGAGTTGATGGAGGATAGCAGTCCTGAAGATGACGCGGACTGCAAGAGACGTTGCAGCGGCTCCATCACCATAATGAACAGCATATGCGACAACGGGTCACCCTGCCTCAAGCCTGTGAAATGTCTGTACCACTATCCTCTACACCCATTGAGCAGAACTGCCGTCGACGCTGTTGCTAGGAGTGCTGTCACCCAACCTCGCCATTTATGACCAAAACCGTATTGCTCCAACACCTCCGCGAGAAAGTCCCAACGCACACTATCAAAGGCTTTAGCAATGTCCAGTTTCAAGAACAAGCCCGGTTGCTTACCCCTGTGCAGTGCTCGGATCAGATTTTGGGTGTACAAAAAGTTGTCTTGAATACTTATCCTTTTAATGAAAGCACTTTGCGCTCTCGAGACAAGATCATTTAGCTCAGGAGTAAGCCTTCTAGCCAAGCACTTGGAGAACAGCTTCGCGATGCTATGAGTTAAACCGATCGGCCTGTAGTCAGCAATACAAGTGGCCTCTGACTTCTTGGGTATGAGCACAATGTGGGCAGAATTGAGATGCTGCAAGACTGTCCATATTGACCATGGAGTCAGGTGTGATCGAAAGACAAGGACAATGACAACCATCTCTGTGGCAACCCAACATCCGGTTCGTTTGGCTTATCAGTCACCAGCCAGCAGTACTTTTCTCTTAGAACAAACCAGCCACCAGCAATTTGCCAACCGTACTTTTCTCTCAGAACAAATCAGCACCAACCACTAACCACAAGCCAAACGATCAGGCTATCAAATCTGGTTCTCTCTCTCAAATAGCTCATACTTCCGTCTCAAATTACTTATTTTTAATATATTCCTTTATTATATATTCAGATGTATATATATTTATGTTTAGATATATAATAAAAAGAATGCAATTAGAAAAGTCAAAATGATAAATAATTTGGAACTAAGAGATTATCTGCCAGCAGATTTCGTTGTGTACTTTACTGCCCTCCCTTGTTCCTTTACTACTTGTTTTGTTTGGATCCGTAGGTCGTGTAGCGCCTGTGACGCGCGCCACTGAGGATTAAAATATCAGTACTTGCTGATTGGACTTGGCTTTTATTTATCACTAATCCAAATCCATTATTGGAGGCAATTTGGTTTAACTGACAGTACCTCAATGTTGCTTGGGCAAACTACCCGTATGCATACAGTAGACCTACGATCTAGTACACACCACGCGTCCTTCTAGAGATGGATGAAAGTCACTATGGGCTTCATAGGCGAGGGGCACGCGCAGTATAAGCCATGTTCGTTTGACTGGTGGCTGTGTAACACCCCAGGTGTTTATTAAAGATAAATAACTTAATTAGTTGTGTTAATCAAGTTTAATCGGCTCCTAAACATGTTTGACATGATATTGCACACATTTGCACAAAAGACCTTTGTCAAAATCCCAAATCATTGTCAAACCCTAAGTGCTCCTTAAAGGCTGATTTGGTTTTCTTGCGCGTTCTCCAAATTTCACTATAGAAGTTCAAAATCTGCCAATATAAAAGTTCTTCTTTATTTCCGGGAACACATTTTTCATAATTGGCGGACATTCCAATTTTGAGTGCAAAGCCGCTTAAATTCGAGATGAAGTTCCTACACACAGTAAACGGGGCCGAGATTTCCTAAAAGTTCAACGCGTTTTTGCCACTAATCCATTGATCAAAACATATGACGCCTTTTGTGAAAGTTGTAGGTCTATAGCTCCTCTACAACTTTTATTTTTGGAGATTTTCGAGTATATTGACACTTTATGGAGTTTTGTAATTTCGAAAACGGGATCGCGAAATTGGAACGGACAACGATGTCGCAGACGCAGAGCCAGAGCGCGCATGCGCACCAGCGTTTTTACTTTGCCACGCATCGTGTCGGTGCGGAATGTGGTCCCGACACTAACCAGTAGTAAGCGCCGAGGTCTATCCCTCAATGGTCGATGCTAAGCAATCAGAGACACAGAGTTTATCCTGGTTCCGTCCGAGGGGCCGTACGTCCAGCAGTGGTGTGCTCGAGGCACTATATTGCTCAGCACCGGGGGTGCCTGTAGTGGGGCGGGTACAAGCGAGGCGGGAGAGGAAGCGTGGCTCCCAAGTCCCTGGTGAAGTGGCTGGAGATATTGTGGGAGAATTGGAGAGCAAGTGCGTGGTGTCCGTCGTTGTTCTGCCTTGTGTTGTCCTGACCTGTCCCCTGCGGCGGGGGAGTTCGTCTCCCTTTTATAGGCCAAGGAGAGAGCGAATCACATGTATGCCGCGCTATTTAGCTACGTGGGGGAAGTGTGGTGTGCTATGCCGTAGAGTAGGCGGCCGCCTTAACGGTCCTTGCTGCGACCCGGCCATTATGACGTATCTTGTACCCGAACAGGGGTAGCTTCGAGGGCAGGAGTGCAGCGGACGGCCGTGATGTCTTCAGGCGGGCTCGAGGGAGTTGCTGACGTCGGTCCGTACGGGGCACAGTGGCAGGTAAGGCAGCGTCCCGTTCCCGCATGCTTCACAGTGCCGGAGCTGTTGCTACAGCGCCCGGCGTGGGGTTGTACGCGCAGGGGCAGCCGCCACGCCGTTAACAGTGGCAGGGATGGCTCCCCACCGGCCTAACGCCGCAACCTAACCCTGCGAGGTCACGGGAAAGCAAATCGAGGGTGCGGACGGCCCCCCTTCGAGGGCTCGGCACGTTAGCCGTACTGGAGTAGGTGGCGCGGCGTCACGGGGCTGGCACCGGCCATACCGCACAATCCCCCACAGTGGCGGGGATGGGTTCCCTCCTAGGGAGTTGGTGCGATAGGACCGGGGTGCGAGCCTCAGGCGCATGATGGCGATGCCCTGCTATTGTCAGAGCATTAAATGCCCGTACCCGCGTACGGGATCGGGCGTGCGCGCGCGGAACGCCCTCGAGCAAGGCGGAGCACCGCTCGAGGGCGGCGCGGACCCTCGAGCGAGGCGGAGCCCGCTCGAGGGAAGCATTCTCCCTCGAATGGGGCGGAGCCCCTCCCGAGGGAGGCGTGTGCCCTCGAGCGAGGCGGAGCCTGCTCGAGGGGATCTTTGAGTGGGCCGCCTTGGCGGGCCGTCGGGGCCGCCGCGGCGTGGGCCACGCCCTGCGTGTTTAAGTGAGACGTGTTTAGCCTTGGCTTTTTGCAGGTTTTAAGTGGGGTTTCCCCTGTTGTTTAAGGGGACCCCTAGGGCTGTCCCCGACAGTAGCCCCCGAGCATCTGCGGGTTCGCCGGCCAGGCTCCCGCAGATGCTGGAGCCTACTGATAGGACGTCCTTCCCTCCTGCCTTGCGAATGCTTTCTGTGGGGCCGCGTCAGCGGACCCGCGGGTCTAGCCCCCGAAGCCCTGTAGGGGCATGAGTGCTCCTGCAGGGGTTTACCGCGAGATTTGGTCAGAGGGCGTGGTACATGTTTCAACCGGCGTCGGCAATGTTTCAGCCGGCTTCGATGACGCACGCGCTGCTGGCACTTCCTGCGGCCGGTGCAATCCAAGAGGTGTAGCCGTGCATCGAGCCCTCGAGCCTGGGCCCGTTCGAGGCGATCGAGTAGAGCTCTACGACTTGTTTTTTTATCGCGCCCTTGCCGTCCCTCCGCGGGACGGAGGGTGAGGTTTCCGCAACCCCCATCGAGCGGGTCGCGGATTGCGGATTCCTCGTTGAGCTGTTAGCGGGTGGTTCGAGTGGACGCCCATGCCCCGTTCGATAAGGGTAGGCTGCGTGGTCCGGGGACACGTCCATTAAAGCGCTTGCGTGGGTTTGCTAGGTGGGGCTCGGTCCCGTTCGCTAGGGACCGAGGGCGCGGAAGCTCTCCCTCGGTGGGATCCCTCGGCTAGCTGCCCTCGCTGGCTCTCGAGCACGACATGTGGGGCACCCTCGAGCCGGCGGGCTCGTGGAACGGCTCGAACGCGCATGCCCTCGTCGTCCCTGACTCTGGTGATCTGAGGCGCCTGTTCGAACCCGTCGAGGGTCAGGCTTCGAACCTCTGATCAGTAGGGCCGTGCGGGGTGGCGACTAAGCGCTCCCGTCTTGGCATCTGCGACTCTTCGAGGGGCCTGACCGCGTCAGCCCTCGAGGCGCTGATCAGTAAGGTGGTGCGGGGCGGCGACTAAGCGCTCCCGTCTTGGCATCTGCGACTCTTCGAGGGGCCTGACCGTGTCAGCCCTCGAGGCGCTGATCAGTAAGGTGGTGCGTGGTGGCGACTAAGCGCTCCCGTCTTGGCATCTGCGACTCTTCGAGGGGCCTGACCGTGTCAGCCCTCGAGGCGCTGATCAGTAAGGTGGTGCGGGGTGGCGACTAAGCGCTCCCGTCTTGGCATCTGCGACTCTTCGAGGGGCTTGACCGTGTCAGCCCTCGAGGCGCTGATCAGTAAGGTGGTGCGGGGTGGCGACTAAGCGCTCCCGTCTTGGCATCTGCGACTCTTCGAGGGGCCTGACCGTGTCAGCCCTCGAGGCGCTGATCAGTAAGGTGGTGCGGGGTGGCGACTAAGTGCTCCCGTCTTGGCATCTGCGACTCTTCGAGGGGCCTGACCGCGTCAGCCCTCGAGGCGCTGATCAGTAAAGTGGTGCCTATTTTACTCCAAGCGGGCCCCAAGGTGGCTGTTTCACGCCTGCACCCTTTCGAGGGCTGAATTTTCCTGAGCCAGGGGCTCGCGCCGCTCGAGGGTCCTTCCTGCTTGGCAAGGGGTCGGGCCATTTAATGCTTCGCAGTCGAGGCTGCGGCTTCGCGCCGCGGGCGCGCCTTTTTAGGTGCTGCAGCCGCGCGCGCGTAGTGGGCGGCGTGGGCGGGGCGGACGTGACCGCCGCCACGGCCCCTCCCGGCTCTACGCCGTGATGATGGCCCGTCCGCGGTGGCGTGGCCGCCGTGGTCGTGGTGGGGCCCGCCCGTCAGCGAGAAAAGATTCCCCTGCAGTTAATGCGCGCGGGACGTGCGCTCCGGAGAGCACGCCCGTGGCTTATAAATCTGAGGAGAGGGAAAACAACGGTTTTTACCTTAGCGTTTCGCCATCCTCGCCCCTTGCGCTCCTGCCTCTGTCACCGCGCTCTTTCGCCGTTGGAGCTCTTCTTCTCCTTCCCGTCCTCCGCTCTCAGCCTCCTCGCTTTTCCTCATGGCGCCCCTTCCGCCCCTCACGATCGTCGACCCGTATGCGTGGGAGCGCTCGTCGGTGACGCGGCTGGCCCTGAGCGAGCTGGTGGCCGCCGGCCGGGCGGGGCCGCGAACGAGGAGGGCCGGCCGGCCCGAGTGGATCGTGCCGCCGGCTGCGGACCACGCGCCCAACCCGCCAAGCGGCTACGTGGTCAGCTTCACCCAGTTCGACGAGCGCGGCTTCGCGGCTCCAGCAAGTCGCTTCATGCGGGCGCTTTGCTATCACTACGGCGTGGAGCTGCACAACTTCGCGCCGAACGCCATTTCGCAGGCGGCCACGTTCGTGGGCGTCTGCGAGGGGTATCTGGGGTTCCCAGTGAATTGGGATCTCTGGATTCACCTCTTCCGCGCGGAGCTGTTCACGCAGCTGACGACGGAGCAGAGGACCCGCCGCGCGGTGCGCGCCGGTGGCATGTCGCTCGCCTTGCGGGCGCAGTACAAGGACGACTACATCCCTTGTACCATGACGACCAATAACGCCGGCTGGGAGCGGGGGTGGTTCTACCTTCGCAACGCCGAGCCCGGCCTCCCCCCTTACACCGGCCTGGTGCTCCGGGAGAAGCCCGACTCCTGGAGCCACGGGGTGTCCCCGGCCTCGTGCCGGAGGCAGTTGGACTCGGTCCTGGCCGCGCTGAGGTACCTGGCGGGGCGCGGGCTGACCGCGGCGACCGTCCTCGCGCACCTCACAACCGGCGGATCGTTCCCCTGATGGAGAGGCCTCTTCGCATCTTCGACATGACGGAGACGGTGAACACCTTCGCGCTGGTGAGGTCGCGGATGCTGCAGACCCCCCTCTTGCGGGAGTACGCGGCTACCCGGGCGCGGAGCGCCGTCGACGCCCGGTCCTTGCGGAGCGACCGGTCCTTGTGGGACCTCGAGATGCTCCCTACCGGCCCGCTGGTGAGCAGAACTTTTGGTTCCGTCCTTGATCTTGCTGATATTCCAGGTTGTTGACGCGCTTCGATGTTTGCTTGCAGCTGGTGAGCCTGAGCGCCGCGAAGTCTGAACCGCCCACTCCCGACTCTCGCGCGCTTGGTCGAGCGTCGCAGCAACGGGAGCGGGAGCGGGCGGCGCGCAAGAAGGAGCGCGTGAAGCGACATCGCGAGCGTCGCGAACGGAGGAGCGAAGAGTACCGGCTGCGTGAGCAGCAGGGGCTCTCTTCTCCGGGAACCGAGGAGTACTCGTCCTCGGAGGAGGATGAGGAGGAGGAAGAGACCGGGGGACAGGGCCTCCCTGATAGGTGGGAGCCTGCGCCCCCGTCACCGGAGCCAGCTCCGGCGGCAAGAGCAGCATCTCCTGGGGCGGGTGCGGAGGCACCCGCCGCCAGGCAATCGACGACGGGATCGACGCGCGGGCCGCGGAGGCGCCGCGCGCGCGCGCAGGTGCGCGAGGCAAGCGCGCGCCCGCGCGCGGGCGGGGCCCCGCGCGCGCGGCGAGAGGGCGGGGAGGCGCGGCGGCGGCCGCGCCGGCCGCGCCGGCGTCACCCACCGGGGCCTCGAGGGAGAGGAAGCGTGCCTTCTTCTCTTCGAGGTAAGGGGCTTGCTCATTTGCGGGGTTGCGTTTTTGACAACCGAGAATTCGATTAGTTGTTTGTGTTTACACGGGGTGGTGCCGACCGTGCCTCCCCCTCGCACCGGCCAAGGTGTTGAGGGCGCACGCATCCGTTCCCACCCGGCGGCGCTCGTCAAGGGCGCGCGCGCGCGGGGCGAGTGCGGCGGCCGCGGCGGCGAGAGCTCGCAGGGCGCGGGCCGAGGCCCCGAGGCCACGGCCGGCGGATCGGCCGCCGCGCCGCGGCCCGGCGGCCGTCGAGGAGCGGCGGGCTCCGGTCGTGGCGGAGGCGCGGCCCGCGGCGGCGGCCGTGGTGGAGGCGCAACAAGCGGCGACGACCGATGAGGGCGGTCGGGCGCCCGTGGTCGCGGGGGCGCGGCCGGGCGCGGTGGCCGCGGCGGCGCGGCGGGGCCCGCGGCTACGGAGGCGCGGGCGGAGGCGTCGACGGAGGCGGCGCATGGGCGGCACCGCCCCGGCGGCTCCCGGGCGGTGGTGGTGGAGATCCCGGGACGACGACTTCCCGCCGCCGGGTGGGACCGGTGGGTGAGTTTCCCCACGCTTTCTCCCCCGAGTCCCGGAGGGGGCCCTCGTGAGGCGGCGGGAGGGCCACATGGTGGCGAGAGGCCGGGGGCACGGTGCCGAGGCCTCGTCTTCCCGCGTCGGCCGCTCCGCCCCGGTAGAGGGGTTCGCTGGCGACCCGCCTGCGTTCGCCGACGCTCGGGGAGAGCAGGAGCTATGGGGGGAGCTCCACAACCACGGTGCCGCGCTCGATCGAGCGTTGAATGAGGCGCTGAGGATCCACGGCGGCCCCGCGTGGCGCGTCTTCCAGGTGGGGCATCGTTGCTTGTTTCTTTCTTTTTCTCGTCTCTGCGCGCAATCCTTGCGTCATGATGCTTACAGGTTCTGACTTGTTGGTGACAGGAGCTCGAGCTCCGCGCCCGCGACAAGTACGCCGCCTTTGACCAGGTGAGCGCCGAGCTCCGCCAGCTCCAGGAGCGGTGCGACGCCTTCGACGCGCTCGCTGACGCCCTGAGGACCCCGGACGGCTGGCTGTCGTACCGGGCCATGGCCCTGCGCGATCAACTCCGTGAGAGAGCGAGGCAGGACCCGGCGCACCCCTCCACCCTCGAGCGGGTCTCCACAGCCCTCATCAACCGGGATGAGGCGCTGCGGCAGGCACGGGCGGACCTGGAGAAGACGCGCACCCTGGCGGCCAACTGGGAGGCGGAGGTGGCCGGCGTCCGCAACGACAACCCGGAGCTCTACTCATTGCTCCGGGGCGCGAGCTCGGCAAAGCCGGGGGCGGAGGAGCGGGCGCGCGCGCTCGAGCGAGGCCAAGGAGGCCGACGATCCGAAGGCCGCCCTCGACGCCAAGGTCGCGGCGCTTTCCGTTGCGGAGGACCGGCTCTGCGGGGGAGCGTACCGCCCGTCAAGGTGCCGAGGGGCGGCTCCAGCGGGGAGCGAGCCGCCCTTGCCAACGCCCGGTCGGCGCTGGAGCAGGAGCGCGTCGCTCGCGAGGCGGCGCAAAAGTCGCTGGAGGACCGGAACACCAAGTTCTCCAAGCTCGAGGGCGAGCTGATGGTGCTCGGTATCACTAGCGCGAGCCAGGAGCTGGCCCTCCAGGAGCAAGGCGAGACCATCAAGGGCCTTGAGCAGGCGGTCGAGGCCGGGCGCCGCGCCCTCGAGGTGGAGAGGAAGCAAGTCGAAGGTAAGTCGCTGTTTGACTCCTGTTTTGCTGGTTTTCCCTTAGAGGGTTCGCACCCTTTTCTGACTTCTTTCTTGCCGGGCAACTTCAGGCTTGCGCACCGCGCTGAGGCACGTGGCTGAGCGGGCCGAGGCGCTGCAGACCTCCTACAACTCCTCCGAGCAGAGCCGTTGGAGTTGCGCACCGCGGCCCTCGAGACCCGCCGGCCGTGGAGGAGGGCGAGGCGCGGGCCGGGGAGCTCGGCCGGCCGGCCGGGCCGCGCGCCCTTGGCGGCCACGTCACCGGCGCGTGCGTCGGGCGCTGCATCTCGGCGTCGAGAAGGCCCTCGGGGTGGTGCGATCTCACCACGAGGTCAACTTCGAGGCACTGGCGGAGGGCTACGTCATCCCCGAGGGTGTCGAGGACGAGGTGGCGATGGAGCGTGTGGACGCGCTAGCCGCCGACGCCGCCGGGACGCTTGCCGAGGCCTTCGAGGAGTTACTCTTCCCAGATGCCGCTGATGCCGCCACTCCTCCATCCTGAAGACAGCCGGGCGCTATGCCCTTTTTGTTCATGTATCAGTATGCTGGCCGTGTGGCCTTGTAAATAAACAGGTTACTTTGCTATGAACATTTGTCAAAGTGAAATGATGTCTTTTGCTTATTGCGCTTTTTTGTTTCTCCTTCTTCCTGAGTAATATTCTAGTTAGGGGAGTTCGATTTTCGCGGGTGGCCTGCTGGGTTGGAGGCAAGAGAGAAGGGTCGTATCCTCGCGGAGGCGTAGGCTATCTCTGGCTCGCGCGCTCCTTCCGCTGGGCTGCCTGTGCCCTGTTCGAATCTTTGCTCGGGGACGAAGTAGAAACATACTTAGCGCGCGAGAGCTGTTTCTTTTTTGCGAAAAAATGGGACCATTTTTTGGGGGGAGCCCCCCGTAGTAGCCCCCGAGGGTAACTTGGGTTTCAGAGGAAAGCCGAGTTGCCCTTTTTATTAAACTGATGATGTTTACATGGTTGTCACCAACTGGGGTGTTGGTTACGTGATTTTACAACAAAATACTTGGAAATCCTAGCTAGGGATAGAAGCGACGTAGCTGTTGGATATTCCAAGCGTTGGTGAGTTCTTCACCGTCCTCGTTGGCCAGCTTGTACGTGCCGGGCTTGAGCACTTTTACTATGACGTAGGGTCCCTCCCTCGGAGGTGATAGCTTGTGGCGTCCTCGGTTGTCTTGGCGTAGCCTTAGGACCAGATCCCCTTCGCTGAAGTCTCGCCAGCGTATTTTCCGTGTCTGGTAGCACCTGAGGGACTGTTGATACCTTGTGGAGTGCATCAAGGCCACGAGGCGTGCTTCGTCCAGCTGTTCCAGTGAGTCCTCGCGGGCTCGCTGGTTGGCGTCCTCGTCGTAGCCTCGAACCCTGGGTGACCCGTACTCTAAGTCCGTGGGGAGGACGGCCTCCGCGCCATGGACTAGAAAAAACGGGGTGAACCCGGTGGCTCTGCTTGGGGTGGTCCTTAAGCTCCACACGACCGCCGGTAACTCCTGGAGCCATTTCCGACCGCATTTATTCAGCTGGTCGAAAATTCTGGGCTTAAGGCCTTGTAGGATCATGCCGTTGGCACGCTCTACTTGGCCGTTAGTCTGTGGGTGTGCCACAACTGCCCAATCCACACGGATGTGGAACTTGTCACAGAACTCCAGGAATTTCCTGCCCGTGAACTGGGACCCGTTGTCGGTGATGATGGAGTTTGGCACTCCGAAGCGATGGATGATATCGGTGAAGAACGTCACCGCTTGCTCTGCCCTGAGATTCGTAATGGGGCGCACTTCTACCCACTTGGAAAACTTGTCGATCACAACCAGCAGGTGAGTGAACCCCCCGGGCGCCTTCCGCAGGGGCCCGACGATGTCCAGCCCCCACACGGCGAACGACCATGTTATGGGGATGGTCTGCAGGACGTGAGCAGGAAGGTTGGACTTGCGGGCGTAGAACTGGCACCCTTCGCAGGTGCGCATGATCTCGCTGGCATCCGCGACCGCGGTAGGCCAGTAAAAGCCTTGGCGGAAAGCGTTGCCAACGAGGGTGCGGGGCGCGGCGTGATGGCCACAGATCCCCGCGTGGATGTCCCGTAGGAGCTCGCGCCCCTCAGGGATGGGGATGCACCGCTGCAGGATGCCGGAAGCTGCGCGCTCTCACAGCTCGCCGTCGATAAGGGAAAAGGACTTGGCCATCCTGGCGATGCGCCTGGCCTCTGCCCGGTCCGAGGGGAGTTCCCCTCGAGCCATCCAGGCGACATACTTGTCGCGCCAATCTGCCTTGACGGGGGCTGGCTCGGCATCCATCACATTAGCCTCGTAGGCGCTATACCCCTCGAGGAGGGAGAGCATGTACGCCTCGTTCGAGGGCTCCTCATCCATGGGCTCCGCGCTTGCTGGATTCGAGGGAGCCCCCGAGGGTTCCGCGTGGCTCGAGGGGTGAGGCTCGAAGACGACGGAGGGCTGGGCGATATCACGGGCAAAAACGTTCAGGGGGGACGGGGGATCCGCCGGACGCGATCTTGGCCAGCTCGTTCGCCTCCTCGTTGTACCGGCGGGGCACGTGATTGAGCTCGATGCCATAGAACTTGTCCTCGAGGGCTCGCACGGCCTTGCAGTACGCTTCCATCTTGTCATTGTGGCAGCTCGCATTCTTCATGACTTGGTCAATCACGAGCTGTGAATCCCCCCGCACGTCGAGGCGCTTGACGCCTATCTCGATGGCGATCTTGAGGCCGCAAAAGAGGGCCTCGTACTCAGCCATGTTATTTGACGCAGGGAAGTGGAGGCGCACCGCGTACCGCATGTGCTCCCCGAGTGGTGACACGAAGAGCAGGCCCGCGCCCGCCCCCGTTTTCATCACCGAGCCATCGAAATACAGAGTCCAGCACTCTGCTTGGATCTGCGGCAGTGGTAGCTGCGTGTCCGTCCACTCAGCGACGAAATCCGCCAGGATCTGGGACTTGATGGCCTTGCGCGGGGCGTAGGCGAGTGTCTCGCCCAGCAGCTCCACCGACCACTTGGCGATCCTGCCCGCCGCGTCTGGATTGCGGATGATCTCTCCTAACGGGAAGGAGGAGACCACCGTGACAGGGTGGGCCTCGAAGTAGTGGCGGAGCTTGCGCCGCGCGAGGGCCACCGCATACAGCATCTTTTGGACTTGAGGGTAGCGCGTCTTGGTGTCGGACAAGACTTCGCTGATGTAATAGACTGGCCGATGGACCGGCAGGGCGTGCCCTTCCTCCGTGCGCTCCACCACGATTACGGTGCTAACCACCTGGGTGGTCGCGGCCACGTAGAGCTGCAGGGGTTCGCCGTCCTGCGGCGGCGTGAGGATCGGGGCGCGGGTCAAGGATGCCTTCAGCTTGTCCAGCGCGTCTTGGGCCTCGGCGGTCCAGGAGAAGCGCTCGTGCTTCTTGAGGAGGCGATAGAGGGGCAGGCCCTTCTCGCCGAGCCGCGAGATGAAGCGGCTCAAGGCGGCGAGGCACCCCAGCACCTTTTGCACCCCTTTGAGGTCCCGAATTGGTCTCATTCGCTCGAGGGCCGCAACCTTCTCGGGGTTGGCCTCGATGCCCCGTTGGGAGACGATGTATCCTAGGAGCATGCCTCGTGGCACTCCAAAGACACATTTTTCGGGGTTTAGTTTGACCCCATTGGCCCGTAGGCAGCCGAACGCGATGTTAAGATCGCCAACCAGGTCGTCCGCCTTCCTGGTCTTTACGACGATGTCGTCTACGTACGCCTCAACCGTTCGCCCGATGTGATCTCCGAAAACGTGTTGCATGCAGCATTGATATGTTGCACCCGCGTTTCGGAGGCCGAACGACATCGTGACGTAACAGAACATCCCAAACAGCGTGATGAACGAAGTCGCGAGCTGGTCGGACTCCTTCATCTTTATCTGGTGATACCCGGAGTAGGCATCAAGGAAGCAAAGCAGCTCACACCCAGCTGTTGAATCAACAATTTGATCGATTCATGGCAAAGGAAAGGGAACTTTAGGACATGCTTTATTAAGACTAGTGTAGTCTATACACATCCGCCATTTCCCGTTCTTTTTCTCTACAAGTACAGGGTTTGCTAGCCACGTAGGGTGGAACACTTCCTTGATGAACCCGGCCTCGAGGAGCTTCCGCAGCTCCGCTTCAATCGCCCGCCGCCGCTCCTCGTCGAAATGGCGGAGCCACTGCTGCACGACACGGGCATGAGGCAGGATGTCGAGGGAGTGCTCGGCGACCTCCCTCGGGATGCCTGGCATATCCGAGGGGCTCCACGCGAAGATGTCGGCGTTGGTCGAGGACCATGTGTGGTTCGAGGACCGATGGATGGTCGCTTCCCTGTGTGATGAGTGATTGACAACGTTGTGTGGACTGATTCTTGGCTAAGTATTGCGGTGCGGGTTGCGGCTTGACTCGTGTTGGTGCGGGTGAAGAACAAGCGCGAAAGGTCGTTGCGGTGAGGCCTCCGGGTGTGGAGAAGACAAGTAGGCTTCGTTCGAGGGACCGGTGGCCGGCGGGGGTCAAGCGCGGGCCGCATGGTGGCATGAACGGCAAGATGAAGTCGTGGACGGTTTCTTGGTAGAGCCTCAAAACCAAGGTCGAGCCGGGACTACGTGGGAGCCGAGTCATGAGTGGAGATTGGCGGAGGCTACACCGAGTTCGCGGGGGTTTGCGGTGGTTCACCGTAAAACCACCGGGTTACTCGGTTGAGCCACAAAACCGAGGCCGAAGACTCGACGAGGAGGTGCGGCCACCCGGGCCGGTTCAACCGCCACGGAGGGGCGGTCGGACCGCCCGGGGTCGGTCGGTTCCGGGGCCGGTCCTAACCGCCCGTGGGGGCGGTCCCGACCGCCCTGGCCGCCGGCGCCGAGAAGCTTCGAAGCGGAGGACACGCGTCGGGATCGCAAGGCGTGCGTCGAGGCTACGCAGGGTGCGGTCGCCGGGCATCCGTCCGATGGTGAAGACATCAAGAATTCCAAATCCGCCCTTGAGGGGCATGTATCCCTAGTTATTAGTGAAGGGTAGTTTAGTCTTTTGGGTGCCTCCATATATACTCATTAGAGGGGTGGATGGCAGCCAACTCGGAACCCTAGCTCATTTGGTTTTTCCATTTTTGTTCTCTATTTTCCTAGGTTTTTAGAAGGCTAGTTTGAGAGCTTCATGTGAGATCTAGAGAGAGGGATGGATGTTTGGGTGGCAAACTAGACCTTGTACGAACCATTCATGGCATGTATAGAAGGTTCGGCGTTGTTCTTCATGGTGGTTTTCCGTCTCTTTTGTGTTGATTTTCGGAGCTCTTTTTGGCGGTGTTTTGAGGACGATTTCTTGGGGCTCTTGGTGGGTGTCACGTATGAGGTTCTTGTGCCTCTTTGGCTGGTGACTTGGCCCCCAAATCCCCTTTGAATCGGACTCGATTTGGTGGTTTCTCGAGTTGGGCGAGTTCTTGACCTAGAGAAGCGATTTCTTCGATTCCTCTTGATTGTGAGCGTTTCGGGTCGATTCCTTTGAGGTAGAGGTTGCCCAGGGAGGTAACCCGGCTATTCCCGAAGTTTGGTTGCAATCCGTGGAGTGATTCGGGAGATCGGGCGCGAGGAAGTTGAGGTTTGACCCGCGGGTTCGTTTTACGGGAAGGGGCGGTCTAACCGCCTACGGGGGGCGGTCTAACCGCCCCGGGTGTTTCCGGGTCAAAGTTTTGTTTCGCCGGATTTTCCTCTGCGGGAGTTTGTTCGCCTTGATCGGAGGAGTGTCCGGGTGAAATTTGAGGTCGTTCTCGTGCGGTTGCTAGGTGTTCTTGGTTGGGGTTCGTTCTTTGGGTACGGGAGGTTAGACCGCCCCGGGTAGCCGGTCTAACCGCCCCCTAGGCCCTTGGGTGAAGTTTTGGTTTTCGCCAAGATTTTACGGTAGCTAGCATGGCCTTGACCAGAGATCTTTGTTGGTGAAACCGTGGTGTGTTTTGGTGCTCGGAAGAGGCGTTTCGGAGGATTTCTTGGTTGCCGGGTGGAGGCGGTCTAACCGCCCCCTATACCGGTCTAACCGCCCCCCCTCGGTTGGCGGCTTTCGAGTTGTTTCCGCCCGTCGGTCTTGCGTGTGTGTTGTGGTTGCTTTGGTAGAGTTTGTTCCTAGGACCGGTAGCACTCCAGTGGCTACGCGGTTTTGGCAAACGGAAGGTAGAAGTGCGGAGTGTGTGATTTCGGGGGTCCGACCGAGCTAGTTCGTCTTGTCGGAGTTTCAATCTCCCTCGAGAAGAATTTTTATTGGCTCCCATTCACTCCCACCCTCTCTGGTCGCCTAGTCGGTCCTTCAAGTGGTATCAGAGCCGGTTCGGGTTTTTGTTGACTCTAACCAGTCTAAGATCCAAGGATGGCGTACCAGGAACGAGGTTCGGGTCCTCCACACTTCGATGGCAAGAACTACCAGATGTGGAGTAAGCGGATGGGTGCGTTCCTCCGCGGAAAGGGTCGGTTGCTTTGGGATGTCACGGTGGACACGGGGCTATGTCCAGCCGATGGACTTCCTTGCTCCGGGGTCGAGGGACGGATTCGACGCCAACAATAAGGCGGTCGACTACTTGTTTCGTGCTTTGTGTCGGCCGAGTTCGATCGGGTGCACACCGAGCACTTGGCTTGTAGGATTTGGGCGGTGTTGAAGGAGGCTCATGTTGGGAACGCCCGTGGTTCGAGCACGGATGTATGCGACATACGGGAGAGAGTACGAGAACTTCACTCATCTCCCCGGTGAGTCCATCGATGCCTTGTTTCGAGAGGTTCACGGTGGTTGTGAACAACATGAGGGCCAATGTGGACGTGCTCCCGTACGATGATCATGATAGAGCGGTCAAGCTCTTACACTCTTTGGATCGTACGATTTGGGGCGGAAAGTTCGAGGCCATTGTCGAGTCGGAGAAGTATGACACTCGACGGTGAACGAGCCGTTCTCGAAGCTCAAGTCGGGCCGAGGTGGATAGGGGCATGACGACCAAGATCGAGGGCCCGACTAACTCTCATAGTCTCGCCCTCGTCGGTGGTTTGAAAGGAAAGGCTAATACTAACCCATCCACCGGGATGTTTTCTTTGTCCTCTTTGATGTCTATGCCGGATGAGGAGTTCAACGTGCTTGGAGAGGACGAGCGGCTCTCCCCGACGAGGCGGTTCGAGAGGCCGCACGAGAACCGCGTGAACATGAGGAGGAACACGAGGACATGCTTCAAGTGCGGCAAGACCGGACACTATTTCGCCGAGTGTCCGAAGGTGAACAACCACGACAAGCACAAGTTCAAGGACAAGAGGAAGAAGTCCAAGAAGAAGGATCATGGACATGGGAAGAAGGCACGGTCTCGAGAGAAGATGAAGAGATCAAGCGACATCGAGTCGATTCCGAGGACACGTCTTCAAGCTCGAGTGATGAAGACGAAGAGGATGAGAAGAAGAGGAAGAAGAAGAAGAACCTTGGCAAGTATCTCAACGGCCTTTGTGTGACGGGCCTAAGCCTCAAGGACGACTTCGCGGCATGGCTCGCGGTTCGAGCGACAAGAGAAGCCGAAGGACGCCTCGGACTTGGATTCCGAGGATGAGGTATGTGATGAGCTCTCTTCTTTGCGCAAGGAGAATGAGGAGTTGGTTGACTTGCTTGATAATCGCGATCACATGCTTAGAGAGGCTAAGAAGCTTAGAAAGGAGCTTAGATCTTTGCTCGAGGATGCTAGGACTAGAGTGGCTGAGCTAGAAACACAGGTTCTTGATAGCAAGCTTGAAATTGAATCGCTTAAGGCTAGCCTTGTTGTTTCTGATGAAAATGATTGTGCTGATTGCTCTGCTTTCCTAGCTGACTTGACTGATCTTAGGGAGAAGTATGCCTCCAAGTGTGAGGAACTAGATGTGCTTAGGGTTGAGTTGGCTGAGCTACAATCTAGACCCACTTTGCTTGGTGCTTGCACCGGGTTTGCATGAGAAAATTATTGAGCTTCGTTCTCGCATTGGTTCGCTAGAGGCTGATTTGAAAGTGCCTATTCCTACTTCTTGTTCTACATGTGAGATGCATGCTATGAAGAATTTGGATCTTGCAAAATGTGTTGGTCGCTTGCAAGATGAGAATGATAAGTTGCGTGAAGCACTGAGTTGGTTGTCGAGTCAAGAACCTCAGCTTGGTATGATGATTGCTAGCTGTAAGCGCTTTGATGGTTGGGCCTTGGGATTGGATAAGGTTGGTGAGGGCGGTGGTGAGAGAGAAAGGAAATTTGGGAATGTTTCGGCTCCACCACAACCCACACCCAAAGACAAGTTAGCATCCAAGCCAAACCAACCTAGTAAAAAGCCTAGTGAGAAACCAAGTGAAGAGTCTCACCCCAAGCCTAAGCCCAAACCAATCCTTTTCCATTGTGAGTTTTGTGGGAAGGATGGTCACAAGAGAGAGTTTTGCTATAAGAGAAAGAGAGAGGCGAGAATGGCTAAAGAGTGGGCGAACAAGGACAGGTACCATCCTTCTCATGGTGTGCCTGAGCCTCGTATGCCACTGCCTAAGGGAAAGGGTTTTGTGCGTAAGGATCCGGCATGGGGATATGAGAAATCCCGTAGCCGCGGTGGTGGTCTGGAGAGGGCGGTCAGACCGGCCTGGCTAGGCGGTCAGACCGGCCCCCGCCCGGGGAAGGGCGGTCGAGGCCCGGTCCGGCTAGGCGGTCGGGACCGGCCCTCCCCGCATTTCGGCGCGTTCTGTTTTCGAGGTCGTGATGCCGGTGGTTTCAGTTCCCTTGGTCATGGTGCAGATGGTAGACACTTTGAGTCTAGTGGCGTTGAGTTTGCGGGACGTTCTCCACCTCGTGATCAATACGAGTTTGGGAGAGGTCGCGAGTTTTGAGTCTCAGAGGGGCTACAGACCATGCTTTCCCTTTCGTGGTACTCGTGCTCCTCCGGTGAGACGGGAGTGGTGTTCCCATGGTGGTTCCGGGTTTGATAGGTTTGACGGGATGGATCGCCGTATTGATAGGCGAGTAGGATGAATGTTGCTAACCCTACTTTTGAGGAAATGGCCCGACACTTGGTTTCACACTTTTGGGACTAACCCCGGTGTTGAGTCATTTGCTCGTTCTCGCTCTTGGTTTTGAGTTGCGGGTGGGAGGCCCGAGAGAACATTTGGTTGATATCGGGGGTGGTTCTTCGGCCTCGGACCCCGGTGGTGACATGTAGGTACATCACTTTCGGGGATGGTGGACAAGGATGAGTGAATTGTGAAGAAATGATAAAGGTAAGTGCTTTGTGACCTTCGAGTGTGTGGCCTTGGTCAAGCCACTTGGTTTGTTTTGCTCCTTCTCTATATGATGTGTGTAGGGTGAGCTTTGTATGCTCTTTGGCCCTAGTGCATGTGTTTAGGGGGAGCTTGTGAGTTTTGTGCTCCTTTGCTCTTTTGCCGGTGGTGTCGAGCCCTTTTTGCCTCCCCTCGAGGAGCCGGTCTTTTGTGAGCTTTGTGTGTGTGGTTGGTTTCCTAAGTTGGTGGTGAAGCTCATTGTGTAGCATATGTATAGCTTTCCTTTGTGCATTTATTGCATTTGGCATGGCATATGTAACATGATGTATAGGCATTCTTGTATCTTAGATTGCATGCATTTTGTATCATATGCATTGGATAGGAAAAGCTTCTCCTATATACATTGTTCACCATGGGTTGCTATATATGTTCTTGTGAGCTCGTTTGGTATGCTACGGGTAGTTTGGCTTAGCTCTTGATGATCTTGTCGAATGATCCATGGTTGATGGCTATTTGTTTTGAAAAATGTCACATATATGCTCTCTCATGTGTAAATGCCTTTATATGATCTTGACATGTTTTAGTGGCTTGGCTATACTTAATTTGTGGTTGGATAGCTAGTTTATTGATCATATGGGGCCAAAGGCTCATTTGCCATCATGAATGTTTAGCCCTCTTGCTTCATCTTGTGGAGGGGCATAAGTTCCTTTTGTCGTAAAGACATTTCATGTACCAATTATGAATCTGAAAATGAAATGAAAAATGCTTGGAAAATATGCTCCCATGTCATATGTGCTGATTTTAATTTGCTTTGGGTGCTAAACCGTTTCATGATGCCTACCAATGAGAAGTCTCATACATAGAAGTAGGCACATGGCTCGGTGGCTTTGACATGACATGAGGTGCTTTTGGGTGTTTATGATGGTCTTATGATTAGAATGGCTATCCTAGCATGAAGTTTGAGTGGCTTTGCCATTTTGATATGTTTTGCTCATGTTTAGGTATTTGCTTATGAGAGAGTAACTTTTCGCAAATTTACTCAAATCCTTTTTAGCATTGTCCAATGGTTGTGAAACTTGGTGATCACGTAGTTAAGGTCATTACGAACCTGTCGAGTATCTAACTTGCTCATTTGGACTTGTGTAGCTCCTTGTGATGAATTTTGTATATTTGAGAAGCTATATGTTGAAAGTTTTTGCATTTTGCCTTGATTCATGCATTGTCAACAAGGGGGAGAAGTGTGTGCATGATTTGGGCACACCGGGAGCTAATGGAAGGTGTCCAAAGTGGTTCGGCAATTTTCGAGAGAAGTTTTTGCGGGGCGGTCACATGGGGCGGTCTAACCTCCCCTGGGGCGGTCACATGACCGGGGGCGGTTTAACCGGCTTGTGCGGCGGTTTAACCGCCCTATGCGAAGGTGAGCTTGGTTTGCTCTTTGTCATGCATTTCCAAGTGACCTTCTTGCATGCATTGGTTCGGGGGAGTTTGCATATGTGCGGGGGGAGCTCTTGTGTGAGTTTTTGGCTCGTGGCCTTGTGTGCTTTTGGTGGTTTTTGCTCTTTGCTTGAGCATGGTTTTGTCTCGGATGTGTCGAGCCGTTGCCCTTGCCTAAGGGGTCCGAGACTTGTTCTTCTTCAAGTGATCTTGCTCTTTGCCTTTCTTTGGCTTTCGATCACTTGTTGGAGTTTTTCTTTTAGTAGTTTATTTTCTTTTCTTTTTCTCTTTGGTTACAAATCATGGGTGTTGTCAATGCACTCATCAAGGGGGAGATTGAGGACCATGTGTGGTTCGAGGACCGATGGATGGTCGCTTCCCCGTGTGATGAGTGATTGACAACGTTGTGTGGACCGATTCTTGGCTAAGTATTGCGAGGTGCGGGTTGCGGCTTGACTCGTGTTGGTGCGAGGTGAAGAACAAGCGCGAAAGGTCGTTGCGGTGAGGCCTCCGGTGTGGAGAAGACAAGTAGGCTTCGTTCGAGGGACCCGGTGGCCAGCGGGGTCAAGCGCAGGCCGCATGGTGGCATGAACAGCAAGATGAAGTCGTGGACGGTTTCTTGGTAGAGCCTCAAAACCAAGGTCGAGCCGGGACTACGTGGGAGCCGAGTCATGAGTGGAGATTGGCGGAGGCTACACCGAGTTCGCGGGGTTTGCAGTGGTTCACCAGAAAACCACTGGGTTACTCGGTTGAGCCACAAAACCGAGGCCGAAGACTCGACGAGGAGGTGCGGCCACCCAGGCCGGTTCAACCGCCCGGAGGGGCCGGTCAGACCGCCTGGGGTCGGTCAGTTCCGGGGGCGGTCTAACCGCCCAGGGGGGCGGTCTGACCGCCCGGCCGCCGCGCCGAGAAGCTTCGAAGCGGAGGACACGCGTCGGGATCGCAAGGCGTGCGTCGAGGCTACGCGGGGTGCGGTCGCCGGGCATCCGTCCGATGGTGAAGACATCAAGAATTCCAAATCCGCCCTTGAGGGGCATGTATCCCTAGTTATTAGTGAAGGGTAGTTTAGTCTTTTGGGTGCCTCCATATATACTCATTAGAGGGGTGGATGGCGACCAACTCGGAACCCTAGCTCATTTGGTTTTTCCATTTTTGTTCTCTATTTTCCTAGGTTTTTAGAAGGCTAGTTTGAGAGCTTCATGTGAGATCTAGAGAGAGGGATGGATGTTTGGGTGGCAAACTAGACCTTGTACGAACCATTCATGGCATGTATAGAAGGTTCGGCATTGTTCTTCATGGTGGTTTTCCCGTCTCTTTTGTGTTGATTTTCGGAGCTCTTTTTGGCGGTGTTTTGAGGACGATTTCTTGGGGCTCTTGGTGGGTGTCACGTATGAGGTTCTTGTGCCTCTTTGGCTGGTGACTTGGCCCCCAAATCCCCTTTGAATCGGACTCGATTTGGTGGTTTCTCGAGTTGGGCGAGTTCTTGACCTAGAGAAGCGATTTCTTCGATTCCTCTTGATTGTGAGCGTTTCGGGTCGATTCCTTTGAGGTAGAGGTTGCCCGAGAGGTAACCCGGCTATTCCCGAAGTTTGGTTGCAATCCGTGGAGTGATTGGGGAGATCGGGCGCGAGGAAGTTGAGGTTTGACCCGCGGGTTCATTTTTACGGAAGGGGCGGTCTAACCGCCTACGGGGGCGGTCCTAACCGCCCCGGGTGTTCCGGGTCAAAGTTTTTGTTTCGCCGGATTTTCCTCCGGGAGTTTGTTCGCCTTGATCGGAGGAGTGTGCGGGTGAAATTTGAGGTCGTTCTCGTGCGGTTGCTAGGTGTTCTTGGTCGGGGTTCGTTGCTTGGGTACGGGAGGTTAGACCGCCCCCGGTAGCCGGTCTAACCGCCCCTAGGCCCTTGGGTGAAGTTTTGGTTTTCGCCAAGATTTTCCGGTAGCTAGCATGGCCTTGACCAGAGATCTTTGTTGGTGAAACCGTGGTGTGTTTTGGTGCTCGGAAGAGGCGTTTCGGAGGATTTCTTGGTTGCCGAGGTGGAGGCGGTTTAACCGCCCCCTATACCGGTCTAACCGCCCCCCTACGGTTAGCCGGCTTTCGAGTTGTTTCCGCCCGTCGGTCTTTGCGTGTGTGTTGTGGTTCTTGGTAGAGTTTGTTCCTAGGACCGGTAGCACTCCGGTGGCTACGTGGTTTTGGCAAACGGGAGGTAGAAGTGCGGAGCGTGTGATTTCGGGGGTTCGACCGAGCTAGTTCGTCTTGTCGGAGTTTCAATCTCCCTCGAGAAGAATTTTTATTGGCTCCCATTCACTCCCCCCCCCTCTCGGTCGCCTATTCGGTCCTTCATTGGCGCGGAGGAAGTCGACGAGCACCACTTCCTATTTTGGGTCGAGGGTGGAGCTGACCCTCCACGCCTTGCCCTCGGGGGCAGCAGGGTCGAGGGGTACCCCCTTGGTCTGCTCCGCGGCCTCAAAATTGCCGGCGTGCTTAGCGGTGGAGTCGAGGTCCTCGTTGACCATCTTCTCCAAGGTGGTCACCAGTGCTTCATCCAGCGCCAGCGCTTCCGCGTGCTCCACGCACTCGACGTCGCAGTCGAACGCGTGTTCGATGGACGAGCCCACGGTGATGACGCCGTTCGGTCCCGGCATCTTCATCTTGAGGTAGGTGTAGTTGGGGACCGCCATGAACTTGGCGTAGCAGGGCCGCCCGAGTATGGCGTGATAGGCGCCCCGGAACCCCACCACCTCAAAGGTGAGCGTTTCCTTGCGGAAATTCTTCGAAGTGCCGAACCAAACCGGCGAGTCGAACCGCCCGAGGGGCCGGACGCGCTTGCGGGGCGCGACGCCATGGAACGGCGTCGTCTTTGGGCCGCAGCTGGTCCAACCCGATCCCCAACGGGCGCGGCGTGTGCACGTAGAGGATGTTGAGGCTGCGCCGCCCCCATCCATCGGGATTTTTGAGAACCGTCCCAATGATCGGGTCGACCACCGGTGGGTGCGGCCCGGGTTGGGGATGCGGTTCGGGTGGTCTTCACGGCTGAAGGTGATGGCATCCTCCGACCAGTCGAGGAAGGAGGGAGGCGCCCTCTCTGCGGCGAGGACCTCGTGCCACTCCCGCTTGTGCTGGCGGCTCGACATGTCAACGGTCGCCCCCGAAGATGAGGAACACGTTCTCCACGGCAGGGAAGCCGCCCGCGTCGCCATCTCCTCCGTCCTTCTTGGCCTCCGCGTCCTTCGCGGCGACGCGACCGTAGAACTTCTTGAGCATGTCGCATTGCTCAAGGGTGTGGTTTACTGGGGTCTTGTGGTATGGACATGGCTTTTTCAGCATGTCGTCAAACACCCCCGGACCTCGAGGGGCCGGTCGAGGGCCTCGTCGAGCCGGGTAAACAACGAAGGGCCTCGGCGTCGTCGCCGTCGCGCCCCTGCTCGCGCACCTCGCGGCGCGACTTCTTCCCTTTCTTGCCCCGCTTGTCCTTCCGGAGGGGCTCCCTGGACTTGCTGCCCTCCGCGGGCGTGTCGTCTGAGCGCTTGCCCTTCTTACCGTCAAAGATCGCCCCCACAGCCTCTTCTCCTGAGGCGAAGCTGGTGGCGATGTCGAACAGCTCGTTGGAGTCCGCGGGCGGGCTGCGTCCCAGCTCTCGCACGAGGTCCCGGCATGTGGTGCCCTCGAGGAAGGCGTGCACAATCTCAGATTGCGCCACGCTTGGGAGCTCTGTACAGCGCTTGGAGAAGCGCCGTATGAAATCCCGGAGTGACTCGCCGGGCTTCTGGGTGCAGGAGCGCAGGTCCCAGGAATTCCCAGGGCGCACGTATGTGCCCTGGAAGTTGCCCACGAACGTGCGGACCAGATCATCCTAGTTGTGGATCTGGCTGGCGGGCAGGTGCTCGAGCCACGTCCGGGCTGAATCACCGAGGTGCAGGGGCAGGTTGCGGATGATGACCTCGTCGCTGGTGGCCCCGCCCAGCTGGCACGCCAGGCGGTAATCATTGAGCCATACACGGGGGTCCGTTTCCCCGTTGTATTTGACGATGGTCGTGGGCTGGCGGAAGCGTTGGGGGAAGGCCGCAGCGCGGATCTCCCGGCTGAACACATGGGTCCCCGGGGGTTCCGGCGTCGGGGAGCGGTCCTCATCGCTGTTGTAGTGTCCACCACGTCGAGGGTGGTAGCCTGCCGCCGCTCGCGCGTCCGCCTTGCTCGTGTGCCGAGCGTTGATGACGTTGCGAGCGTCGCCGTCCAGCGCCTGCGCGTGTCGAGGAGCCGCTCCTTGGCCGTCGTGCGTCCCGGGTTGGCGGGTCGTCCCGCCGCTTCACCTGCATGGACCGAGGGTTCGCCCCCCTGCGCGGCCCCGTCGCCTCGTGCGTCCCCCTGTTGGCGAATGCGTGATGCCGAGCTCTCGGCCTGCTGGACGGCCGCCTGCTCGATGAGTGCCTGCACCTCGCGGTGCAGGTTTCGTGCCTCAGGCGTCGAGGGGGCCGGCATGGCCCGCAGCAGCGTTGCGGCAGCGATAAGCTTCTGGCTCGCCCGCGGAGGCGTGTCCGGGTTATCGACGTTGAAGTCGGCGTTGATGCGGTCGCGGGCCTGTTTGCCCAGCTCCCTCGCACGTTCGCCGCGCGCGGAGGCTTCTCCGGCCATTGAGGCGCGGGGCAGCTGCACCGTTCGATATTCCTCCGCCAGCTTGGCCTCGAGCTCACAAGCTCGGGCTAGCGTGCGTCGACGTCGGCCCCCGGCGGGGGTGCTCGGCCCCTGCGGCCCGGCGCGGAGCGACCCCCGGGGCGGGCGTGACCTCCCCGTCGCCGGCGCCCCCGCACCGGTGGCGTTTGCCGGGTCGTTGGCGATGACCACGCAGAATTCCCGCGCGGGGTCGTAGCTCCTGGTGCTGGAATCGTCGGAGCAGCCGAACCAGTAGTCCATGGCGTCAAGGAAACGCCTGAACATGACTGGGTCTGGCACGCCGGAGAAGTCCCATTCCGCGTACCCATGGAGGTTGGCGGGTGGCAACGCGTCAAGGGAGCCCAGGGACAACTCGTCACCCGCGGAGGCGTCAGGGTCCCTGGCGACGAAGACGTGACGGCCAGGGGGAACCCTACGCATCGTGGTGTTGACGTTGGCATTGTAGGCCGTCGTGGCAGCGCAGACCGATGGGGAAGCGCGGTCCGGAGACCGTGTGCTGCCTCACCGGGGCGGTGGTTGCTGTGCTGACGGGCGCGCCGCGTTGGGAGGCGGCGCGTTCAGCTTGCCGTCACTCGGACCGCGCCCGGCGCGAACGCCGGGCCGGAGCGTCGGCGGCGTCGTGGCGTTGACGGGCCCGCGACATCCGTGTCGGCGGGCGTCCGTGTTGTGGCGGCGCACGCAGCGGGAACCATAGTGGATCCGGCCTGGCGCCGCGCACGGAGCTCCTCACGGTTGGTGAGGCGCATCAGGTAGCCATTCCCCGTGGCCTGAAAGTTCAGGCCCCCGAACCGGATTTCAAAACCGGCCGGGAGGGGGTCCGAGCTGCCCATGGAGCTAACGCGTGCCGCGGTACTCGGTGTGAATCACCATGGAGGGAGTTGACGGTGGATTAACCTTAGGCGCTCGATTGCCCCACGGTGGGCGCCAACTGTCGGTGCAGAATGTGGTCCTGACACTAACCAGTAGTAAGCGCCGAGGTCTATCCCTCAATGGTCGATGCTAAGCAATCAGAGACACAGAGTTTATCCTGGTTCCGGCCGAGGGGCCGTACGTCCAGCAGTGGTGTGCTCGAGGCACTATATTGCTCAGCACCGGGGGTGCCTGTAGTGGTGCGGCTACAAGCGAGGCGGGAGAGGAAGCGTGGCTCCCAAGTCCCTGGTGAAGTGGCTGGAGATATTGTGGGAGAATTGGAGAGCAAGTGTGTGGTGTCCGGTGTTGTTCTGCCTTGTGTTGTCCAGACCTGTCCCCTGCGGCGGGGGAGTTCGTCTCCCTTTTATAGGCCAAGGAGAGAGCGAATCACATGTATGCCGCGCTATTTAGCTATGTGGGGAAGTGTGGTGTGCTATGCCGTAGAGTAGGCGGCCGCCTTAACGGTCCTTGCTGCGACCCGGCCATCATGACGTATCTTGTACCCGAACAGGGGTAGCTTCGAGGGCAGGAGTGCAGCGGACGGCCGTGATGTCTTCAGGCGGGCTCGAGGGAGTTGCTGACGTCGGTCCGTACGGGGCACAGTGGCAGGTAAGGCAGCGTCCCGTTCCCGCATGCTTCACGGTGCGGAGCTGCGCGCGGCGCCGGCGTGGGGTTGTACGCGCGGGGGCGGCCGCCACGCCGTTAACAGTGGCAGGGATGGCTCCCCACCGGCCTAACGCCGCAACCTAACCCTGCGAGGTCACGGGAAAGCAAATCGAGGGTGCGGCCGGCCCCCCTTCGAGGGCTCGGCGCGTTAGCCGTACTGGAGTAGGCGGCGCGGCGTCACGGGGCTGGCACCGGCCACGCCGCACAGTCCCCCACAGTGGCGGGGATGGGTTCCCTCCTAGGGAGTTGGTGCGACAGGACCGGGGTGCGAGCCCCAGGCGCATGATGGCGCCGCCCTGCTATTGTCAGAGCATTAAATGCCCGTACCCGCGTACGGGATCGGGCGTGCGCGCGCGGAACGCCCTCGAGCGAGGCGGAGCCTGCTCGAGGGCGGCGCGGACCCTCGAGCGAGGCGGAGCCCGCTCGAGGGAAGCGTTCTCCCTCGAACGGGGCGGAGCCCTCCCGAGGGAGGTGTGTGCCCTCGAGCGAGGCGGAGCCTGCTCGAGGGGATCTTTGAGTGGGCCGCCTTGGCGGGCCGTCGGGGCCGCCGCAGCGTGGGCCACGCCCTGCGTGTTTAAGTGAGACGTGTTTAGCCTTGGCTTTTTGCAGGTTTTAAGTGGGGTTTCCCATGTTGTTTAAAGGGACCCCTAGGGCTGTCCCCGACACATCGTACCGCGCCGTTCCGGTGTACGGTCACCCCGGAGACATCGTTGTGGACTCGCCCCAGTTCAGTGGGCCCTTCGCTGCGCCTCCCATCGTGCACCGCACCCACACCACAGGGCGCCGGGCCGGCCCACGCGCCGAGTGCCCGGCGGCCGTGCATGCGCATCGCGCATGCCCCACGACACCTGGCCGTCCCACTGGATGCCAAGACCGTGAGTCGCCCTCGTTTACGTTGTGTGCGTCGCCCTTCCTTTTTAGCGAAGCCGAACCGGCCGTCGTCCAGTTTTCTGCGCCGCCGCCGTCCAGTACCGCGCGACCGCCGAACTCGCCTCCCCGCGCCAGCCCAGTGCCGCCCAACCACTCCTTCCCCTTCTCCTGGCCCTCCTCAGCACCACCACGTCGCCGCCCAACCGCTGGGATGCGCATGCACTGAGCACGGACGGCCGCAGCGGGTACACAGGGGGCATCCCGCCGCCGGCACCCACCGACTGCGTCCCAAGCCCGGGCAACACCTGGAATCGTCCCCAGGAGGCACGTATTGACCATTGAGACCACTCCCAGCGAACTCCGGCGACCAGACCGCCGCCGGCGAGCTCCTCCGGCCAGCGGGGACTACAATGCGTCTCCCCCAATCTTTCTAGGGTGTTTTCCATAAACGAAGGACCTTCTTGTAATTTCCGAAACTTCTCTTTCGAGGGCTGAGCTGCAAATGTATCTTTAGGGTTTCAACTGAACCTTAGAAAAATCACTAAAAACCATAGAAAAATCAAAAAAATGCAAATCCAATTTTGTTGGGTTCCTGGTGAAGAAACCTACCTTTTCTAGAAAACATATATAGGGTTTTTCTGTGTAGTTTTTGAATTGAAAATTCAAACTCAATTTGATGTGTTTTTGGTGTAGTTTAAAATATACATATGCTATGAACTTGAGTTTTGGATATGTTTCTCTTTATGAAATTTATAGATTTTTAACCAAAGTTGGCATGATTTTGATGTGTAGAGTTTCAGTTATGATTTATGTAAGCTTATGCTAGATTAAACATGATGCTTTTTATAGCCCCTTCAGTGAACTTTTATTTAAGAACCAGTGAACCCTAGGACTTTGTATTGGTGAGTAGTACCTCTGGTAGGTTGTATTTGATTTTAGGATTTTGTTTGATTCATGTTTTATATTTATGCTTGTTTAGGATGTTAAATTAATAATTTGAATAATAAATTTGATCTACGTTTGTAATTTGGATAGAGGCTTAAATTTGGTATAAATGACTTGTAGTAGAAAGTTTAGACCAAAACGATTAATAAATCTTTTTATAAGATTTATTTGTGTTATGCTAGGCTGAAATTTATCTTTTTCGTATAGCTGGATTTTGGTTTGTGAGCTTATCATAGGCATGTGTTGTGGTGTGCAAAAGCTTAGTCTTATTTGAAGTGTTTTTTTATTTTATATGGATTTATGGTTGGAAGACTTGTTTTATGTAATTAAATAAAGAAATGGAAATTAAGGTGTCGATTTGTGAAAGCATGTCTCAGATCTGTTTTTGAATTTGCAAAACACCACCTTGCTGTTTGGTGAAGTTAAATAATTTAGTTTTCTTAAATATGTACACAGTCACCATCATAGTTAACCTTTAATTAACCACCCTCACCTTAATCTAATGCATATGCATTTCGTGTAGATTTGTCGGTCGGTGCGTGCACGCTTACCCAGGAGGGAGATGGGATGGTAGATGGTGAAGTGAACGTGTTGAGTGTTCATCAAAACCTGGACCAAAGTCCGGAAGAGCCCAAGGCTGTTGCTAACTTAGAAGAAGGCAAGCACCGGTTTCGTCTAACCTTTTTGATTAAAAGTTCATACTATTTGTTTACATTTCAGTATTTATGTTTTACTTGTGCATTTAAGTTTCAGGAGTTGTTTGAAACCTAGATGCATGATCCTTAGGATTACTATGCTCTTTTACTAGTATGTTAGGACGCTAGTGCCATGCTTTAAGGACACGGTACAAGTTGAGTAATGACTCATTGCTCGCGAGATATAAGATGTTATGTTGGAATCATAAATGGATAAATGACTCGCTCATGTGGTAAGAGCAATGGGTTCAGTCTGGACCGAGTAGCATTGTGTTGGTTTAAGCTATTGAACGTACCAAGTGCTTGTCGGGAATGGGACCGGTAAGCCTAGTACCTTCTGAACCGGGGCGAGATCTTTCAAGCTACCCGCTTGGGTTGCGTCTCCGGGCTAGCTACCCGTGGTATAGTGGGTGAGTTCCGGACTGGTCGGGTTAGACCCCCTAGATAACCGTGTAACAGAGTTTGTAGCGTCTGATCCCAAACTGTGGGACGTTGGGAACCACCTGGTTGGGGTAGACAATGCACTTGGTCTACCTTCTTCCGTGAAACTTGGGTTTACCTTGCAAGGATATAAATCGATCGATCGTCGGTCACTCGCCGTTATCTGAGTCGGCTTGACCACTGGCTACCCCATGTTTATTTATGAAACATTTTGGATTAATATTGATGTCTGATTAATCTTGTTGTGACGCCCCAGGTTTTTAATTAACCCTAACAGCCGGTCAAAGCAGCTAACAGTGGTCAAATCACGGTCAACCTGGGCCCTCACCTCGAAAAACTCACTAACCTACCCTGGTGAACCATTTTGACTAGTAGGCACACTTGTGGGGCCAACCCATGGTCAAAGACTTGGTCAAACCCCTTTATTCCCCTAGTGTCCTTGGATGTCTGCCGGAACTTTTGCCGCGTTTTCCAAAATTCACCTAAACACTTAAAATTCTACCTTTATGAAAGTTGTCCATCTTGATGAGGGACATAACTTTCATGTAGATTGACATTTCAAATTTTGAGTGGAAAAGCTTGAAAAATTATTTGCAAAGGCAGAGTTCATTGTTCAAAAGGACAAGCTGACATTCAAAGTTGGCATTTGTGTATTTCAAAATCTGTGAAGAAAAACCCTATATAACCTTTTTAGAAGTTGTAGAGGGTGATTAGATCTACAACTTTCATGTTCAACGCTTGGTCGACTTTTATACAAAATTTTGGAGAAATTCAAATTTGAAATCAGTACCAGTAAAACAATTCAGATTCGGGCGCCAGCACGCCACGACGTCGCGCGCCCGCGCGCCGCGCGTCGCCCGGCCGGCGCCGGCCGCACCTCGGCGTCCGCGCCCCGCACGCCGCCCGAGGTCCTCCGCTCGAGGTGCTCCTCCCCCATGCACGCGCGCGCCCCCAGGCCCGGTGAAGCGTCCCCTCATCAGAGGTGACTAAATGTGACACAAATACCAGTCCCAGGACGCTGGTAACACATTTATTACAACAGGTGGATCAGTCTTTTACATCACAGTGACACAGAGGGCACAGAAGTGCCAACGCTACAAGGAACAACACAAACGCTAACGACCACACTACGATAGCAAAGGCTTCCAAAGCCTCATCAGAGTACCACACCATGGAAGCTCTCTGTGGAGGCCCTGGGTACACAGGCACGGTTGGGTGTAGGGCAGCGACCTACTCGACGTCGTCGGGAATGTAATCGAGATCCTCCTCTGAAAAAATAGTTAGTAAAACAAGGGTGAGCACATACGTACTCAGCAAATCCAACCCCACCCACGGATGGGCTTATAAGCAGAATCATGCATAGAGTATACCAAGGTTCAGGTTAAAGTTCATTTTGCAATCTCACTCATGCAGGGGTTTATTTCAAAAAGGTTTTCACAAATCATTTTCATAACCCAAGTGACTCAATTGTTTTAGGAAAACCACTGTGGAACTACTGGACTCCCCGTCCGCAGTAGCCCAGGCACACAGCCACACACTCAACCCGGAAAACAACTCACGTCAGAAAACATCCCCAAACCCAAACACTAGTTTTTGTGACCACACCGTGACTCGTCCAATACCGTGGACACGGCTATTCAAATAGGTTTGACACTCTGCAGAGGTTGTACAACTTTACCCACAAGTAGGGTATCGTCACACAGACACCTTAGTGTCGGCACGGATCCTATCAAAGCTATTACCCACCTTAGCTAACCCTACGAGCCATCACGGAAGCAACCAAGGGGTTATCCCACATAACCAGGGCATACCTCACACACATCGTACCCTTACTCCTTGGTCTCCCGCCGCTCACCCGCACACCAGATGACAAGTAGTTTAACTAGTGGGATTTATGCTAAGCCGTTGCCACATACAACGGTCGAGTGGTTGTACGATCATTTGGGTCAGGTGAGATGTCACGCAACCCGGTCCTTAACCGACAAGATGGACAACTCCCAACACGCTCAACCACACAGGTACGAGCTCACCCATACTCCTGACACACACGTCCATCCCGTCTACCCAGTTCTTTACTCATTTTCCAAACATATCCCATTTCCATTTTTCACACATTTCGAAAGCACTCACACATTTTTAAAGCAAACATTTAGGCCAAAACAAGGTTCAATCATAGCAATCAAGGGTGGCTATCCTACCATGTTTTTGTAGTAAAACAATATGCAATTTATAAGACGGGTATAGGGTTATGTTTATAAAACTAGGACCAAAGCATGCATCAAAGGATGAGATTGAACTTGCCGTCTTCGAAGTCTTCGAGAAGTTCCGGCTCGGCGTTCGGGATCTCGGGCTCCTACTCGCAGTAGTCGGCTCCAAACTCTGACTCGGGGTACCTTCCTTCGTTTACTTCGTCGGCTATGGCGCACACACAGGCAAGCATGCAATCAATATAAGCACACAAAATTTCTCCGACTGAGCTCGAGGAAGGTAATTAAATAAAATAGGGAAATAAATATTATTTAGGGGATTTTGTGTGAAGGATGGGTGGCGGTATACCCGGTACGGGTTTGAGGAAGGTTGGACGCGTTTTGGATTAAAATCGTGCATGAAATGACGGATTAAGGAGGCGTTTAAGATTAATTAGGGTCGGTTAGTAATTTATTATAAAATAAAAGGACCTAATTATAATATTTAAACCTAGTGGGGGTGTTACTAAATAGTCCAGGGGCATAATTGTAAAGGGACATGGTTGTTTTTGTGGTTTAATTTAAAGCATAGGGTCTGTTTTGAAAGAAAAGAGTGAGGGAAAAGTGGAAAAAGGGCAGGGGGTATGGGCAAAACAACCATCTTCTTCCTCCCTCCCTCACGACACAGAACGCAAGAGACAGGGAGGCCGACCATGGAAGGGGGAGGGGCGCCGGCGACCTGGTGCACGGCGACGGCCGGGAAGTGGGGCGAAACGAAGAGGAGGTCGAGGGCAACCGATTCCGCTCCTTACCTCGGGGGCTGGGGTGCTCGGAGAGGCGGATCGACGGCGGCGGGCGGCGACCGGTTATGGTGGTCGGTGGTGGCAGTGCTTGGGGGCTTGGGAGGCAGGGAGGCTTGGTTGGGGTGGTGCGTGGCGAGGTGGGGAGCCGGTCCGGCCCTTTTATAGGCGCGGGAAGGTCGGTTCGGCGAGGATATTTTGAGCTTCGCGGAGCTCCAATGGCCGGCAATGGAGGTTCGGAAAAAATCCCGGCGTGGACTCCGGCCAGCGGGATTCTCGGTCGATTGGCTGCTGTGTGAGTTGACCCGTCGTGCAGAGCTGCTATGGCCGTGGAGGGGAGACCGTCGGGGGAGTAATGGTGGCCGGTGTCGTATGGACCTCCATGGGCCCACTACCTCGGTGGGTACCAGGACCGACTACTCGGTGGGCCCTTGGGACTACCCGGCTTGCGCTGCACAGCACCTGATGGCGTGAAGCACAAGGACTACGGAGGAGAAGTACTCGGTTAGGAAGCTGTACATGTCCCGCACTGTATGGAAGACTCCTAGACGTACTCGACTAGTACTCTCTCCCTACTCCGACTTGTAACCCTGCCCCCCGGACTATATAAGGCGAGGCAGGGACCCCTCTCTCATCATCTCATCTCACGGCGCACAATTCCACCATCTTGTAATCGTACCCAATCAATCCAGAGCTACACAGCATACAGGACGTAGGGTATTACGCACCTCGCGGCCCGAACCTGTCTAAATTGTGTGCCACGTGTCTCTTCCTTCGAGTTACCGATCTCGGCGAGGCCACATTCATCTACTTCGGGTACTCCCCTTAGTAGGTTGCCGGTCTAAAACACCGACAGCTGGTGCGCCAGAGAGGGGCTCTCGCCCGAGATCACATGGCGAACTCGACGGCTCCTGTCTTCTTCAAGCCAACCGTCGCCTTCAACCGCGGCGACACCTTCGTTTTCGGCGCTTGGGTCTGCACTGATGACGACGCGGGATCTTTCTAGCGCCGCCTCACCATGCCGCCCCACCCAGAGACCGGTTTCGTGACGCTTCCTGAAGTTGTCACGGGCGAACTCGCCGGCAAGTTCGGCGAAATTTCGCTCTTCAACCATCACGCCGACTTCGAGCTCGAGTCCGCTTCCAACTCGAACTCGACGTCTCCATGGGCTATCACATGCGAGCCGGCTGCTCAGCCATCGCATGTGGTCCCCCCACCCCGCGAGCGCTCCACGCGTGGCCCCCGCAACCCCTGCAGGGCCCGCACGGGGGCTCCTTCTTCGCGTCGGGCCGGCAAGGAGCCCGTACCCGAGTACAACTCGGACTCTGACACCGCCCCCGGCCACGCTTCGGACTCCAACCCCCTCTCCGGTCTATACTCGGATTCCGCATACGAGTTCGACTTCGGGTCGGACCCAGAGGATCCCGAGTCCAAGGACAACACTACTGAGCGTCCCTTATCAGGGCCGGCCCCTGGGCTGGTTATAACGTCCACGCCCGCCGAAGATTCGTCTACGGCCGCACCGCAAGCCCCCGACCTCGATAAGTGGAGACTC
Organism: Cenchrus americanus; assembly: GCA_947561735.1. Classification (NCBI taxonomy): domain Eukaryota; kingdom Viridiplantae; phylum Streptophyta; class Magnoliopsida; order Poales; family Poaceae; genus Cenchrus; species Cenchrus americanus. The sequence goes on from OX387241.1 coordinate 252,760,278, forward strand.
ACGCTACGTCGCCTACCTCGACTCGCTCCCGTTCCAGGAGGGAACACCACTTGCCCGGGCTGACTCGTACACTCCAACTGAGGTGGCGAGCTCTGAGTCCAGCCTTAGCAACCCCGATCACCAAGTCTTCATGGCTGCAGGCGACACCCCCGGACCTTCAGGGACGGCTCAAGACAAGTACCTTGAGGACATCTCCGTAGACGAGCTGTCCGCTGATGCACCTGCAGATGAGACCACCGCCAACAGGGACGCTCGACGTGAGCGTAACAGGAAGCGCAACGAACGGAGCCGGCGTCTCAGAGACAACCTCCCCATCCGCAACCTTGCGGAAGCTCTCGAGGCGGTCGAGAGCAGAGTACACACTACCCCCGAGCAGTGCCTCATGTCGATCACAGCGATCGCACGCCAGGCTCAGGGTATACACGCCGGAGAAGTCATCGCCAAGCTCGCTGAAGACGCCTACTTCATGCGGGTCGACAACAGGGTCAACCAGCCTCCTCCCGCCAGGAACCACGACAACGAAGCTACAAGTCGCAGTGCTGACCTCGGCCGCAACCGTACTCGAGACGAGCTGCCGGCTCAGCCCAACCGTACTCGCGCGAATGCCGGCGGACCCTCACAGGATGGCAACAGCAACCGCGAGGTCGTCCCTCACCACGCTCCTGACGGCGGCGGCCGTGACCCTGACGGCGGCGGCAGCGACGACGGAAGCTCCAATCACGGAGCCAACAGGGAGGGCGGCGGCGGCGGCAATCGCGGCGGTCGTGACCACGCGAACAGCCACGCCTCCGGTGCCTCACAGGGCGGCTACGACGCCCGCCAGAAGATTGAGGAGCTGCGGCGGAAGAAGTCAGCCACTGCAGGCGACAACGACGGCTTCCCCGCCTTCTCACCTCGACTTCGCAACTTGCTCCTCCCCGAAAAGTTTAAGCCTTTGGGGATCACCAAGTACGACGCGAAGCAGGACCCCATCCAGTGGCTCAGGTGCTACGCCCTCTCCATCGAGAACGCTGGTAGCAACAATGACACCAAGTGCCTCTACTTCCCCTTCTGCCTGGACCAAGCTCCACTCACATGGCTCGAGTCGCTGGACAAGCACTCGATCGACAAGTGGGACCACCGAAGGAGCGGTTCACCGGCAACTTCGCGGGCGCCATGGGCCGATCGGGTACTCGCATGGACCTGGCCATGGTCAAGCAGGAACAAGGCGAGACCCTCCGCAAGTACATGCACCGCTTCTTCGACAAGCGCTACTGTAGTCGACGTCACCGACAAGGAGGTCATCGACCTCTTCCAAGACGGCCTCTACCACCGCCGCACCTTTGAAGACTTCGGTCGTCGCCGCCCCAAGTCCATCCCCCACCTCAAGGACATGATCACGTCCTGGGCGGATGAAGAAGACAAAGCCAATGCCAAGTACGACGCCATCCTTGGCAAGAACAAGCAAAACACGGGTGGCGGCAGCGGCAACAACGGGAACCAAGGCGGTCGCAGCAACAACAACAATTACTCGGGTCCCAACCGCAAGCGCAAGCTAGACAACACCGTCGCGGCTATCCAGCGCCCCGCGAAGGAGAACTCGAAGAAGAACTCCGGCGGCTTCAAAGACTTGCTGAAGGAGAAGTGCCCGTGGCATCTGGATGGCAACCACATCACCGAGCAGTGCTACCAACTCAGGCGAGCACTCAAGAGTACTCCAGAGCCACCGCACCCTCACGACAAGAAAGGCAAGAAGAAGAACGACGGAGAAAACGGCGACTTCCAGGAACCCGACAAGACCGTCAACGTCCTCTTCGGCAGACTACCCAGCAGGCGGGAGCAAAGGGCTACTCGGCGAGAAGTCATGAGCATTGAACCAGCGGTCCCGACCCCTCTCAGGTGGTCGGAGGTACCCATTACCTTCTCTCGCGCGGATCAATGGACCAGCTTCTCCGAACCAGGGCGGTCCCCCCTCGTCCTGAAGCCAGTGGTCGCGGGCTCCAAGCTCAACAAGGTCCTCATCGACGGTGGAAGCGGGCTCAACGTTCTTTTCACCAAGACCTTGAAGAAGATGAAGCTCGACATCACCCACATGCTCACCAAGAGCAACACGCCTTTCTACGGCATCGTCCCCTGTAACGCGGCTATACTACTGGGCTCAGTGGTCCTGCCAGTTACCTTCGCGGAATCTCGGGACAACTATCGTACCGAGTACATCAAGTTCGAGGTCGCGGACTTCGAGACATCCTACCATGCCATCCTCGGCAGACCGGCCATCGCCAAGTTCATGGCGGTGCCCCACTACACCTACTTGGTACTCAAGATGCAGAGTCCAGCAGGTGTACTCTCTCTCCAAGGGGACTTGAAAATCTCGCACGACTGCGACATGGAAGCTGTGGAGATCGCCTCCACAAATCAAGTACCCAACGTGATGATGGAGGTCTACGCCGCGTCGAAGAAGCTTGCAACAAGTGAACTCGACATCCCTGAGAAGTCTGACAAAGGCAACAAGCCTCAGCCAACTGAGGAGGTTCTAGTCAAGACGATCGACCTCGGGACGGGCGACAGCAGCAAGACCACCACCATCGGGGCCGGCCTCGACCCCAAATAGGAAGACGCGCTCATCAGCTTCCTCCGGGCTAACCGCGACATCTTCGCGTGGAAGCCAGCAGACATGCCAGGAGTGTCCAGGGAGTTGATCGAGCACTGCCTCAACGTCGATCCTAAGGCTACCCCCAAGCGACAACACCTCCGCCGTTTCACCGACGACAGGCGGGATGTCATCAAGAATGAACTCGCCAAACTACTCACGGCTGGCTTCATCAGAGAAGTCTTCCATCCTGAGTGGCTCGCCAACCCCGTCCTTGTCCGCAAGAACTCGAACGAATGGAGGATGTGCGTCGACTACACCGACCTCAACAAACACTGCCCCAAGGACCCCTTCGGGTTGCCGCGGATTGATCAAGTCATCGACTCCACGGCGGGCCGCGACCTGCTCTCGCTTCCTCGACCGCTACTCCGGTATCACCGGATCGCGATCAAGGAAGAAGATCAGGAGAAGACCGCGTTCATCACCCCGTTTGGCGCGTACTGCTACACGACCATGTCCTTCGGGTTGAAGAACGCTGGTGCCACCTATCAACGAGCTATCCAGGCCTGCTTCAAGAGGCAACTCAACAAGAACGTCGAAGCCGACGTGGATGACGTGGTCGTCAAGACCAGAAACTCCAGTACCCTCATCGACGATCTTGAAGAGACTTTCGCATCCCTGCGCGAGTACCGCTGGAAGCTCAACCCGAACAAGTGCGTCTTCGGCGTACCTTCGGGCAAACTACTCGGCTTCATCATCAGCCAGCGCGGCATCGAAGCCAACCCCGAGAAGATCTCCGCCATCACCAGCATGAAAGCTCCCACGTGCATAAAAGACGTCCAGAAGCTGGCCGGGTGCATGTCGGCCTTGAACAGATTCATCTCGAAGCTTGGAGAGCGGGGGCTCCCCTTCTTCAAACTACTCAAGCACCAAGAGAAGTTCGTGTGGACTCCAGAGGTGGACCAAGCCCTTTCTCAGCTCAAGGACTTCCTATCGAAGTAACCAGTCCTCACGGCTCCTCGCAAAGGCGAGCAGCTACTGCTCTACCTCGCTGCGACTACTCACGTGGTCAGTACTGCCATCGTCGTCGAGCGGCAAGAAGACGGCCACGCCTACCCAGTCCAGTGCCCAGTCTACTTCGTCAGCGAGGTCCTGACGGAGTCCAAGGCGCGCTATCAGCCTGTGCAGAAGCTTCTGTACGCAGTACTCATCACCTCGCGGAAGCTACGACACTACTTCCAGGAGTACTCGATATCCATTGTCACCGACTACCCGCTCGGCAACATCCTGCGGAACCAAGACGCTACTGGAGGAATCTCCAAGTGGGCAGTCGAACTCGGCACCCTCACCATCGACTTCAAGCCACGCACAGCCATCAAGTCGCAGGCGCTAGTCGACTTCATGGCGGAGTGGCGGGAGAATCAGCTACCTACTCCAACCATGAGACCAGAGCATTGGGTGATGTACTTCGACGGCTCACTCAACCTCGAGGGCGCAGGCGCAGGGGTACTCCTGATCTCTCCAACGGGCGAACAACTCAAGTACGTCATGCAGATCTTCTGGAAGGTCTCAAACAACGAAGCCGAGTACGAAGCTCTCCTACACGGGCTCCGCCTCGCGGCTTCACTGGACATCAAGCGGCTACTAGTCTACGGCGACTCCGCAGTGGTCATCAACCAAGTCAACAAATCCTGGGACCGCAACAAGGAGAACATAGACGCCTACTGCCTAGAAGTCTGCAAGCTCGAGAACAAGTTCTACGGTCTCGAGTTTCACCACATTGTCCGCGACAACAATGTTGTAGCGGGCGTCCTGTCGAAGCTCGGTTCTACCCGCGCTCAAGTACCAGCGGGTGTCTTCGTCCACGAGCTTCACGCGCCATCCATCCCGGAGCCGGCGCCATCGACCACTATCCCAGCGCATCCGCCAGCTGGCCAGGAGGTCATGATGATCGACGCGGACTGGAGGCAACCCTTCATCGACTACCTCAGTGAGCAGAAGATTCCCTCGGACAAAAACTTGGCTGAGCAGCTCATCCGCCGCGCCAAGTCCTACGTCCTCGTCGGAGACAAGCTTTACAAGCGGGGCGCATCTTCTCGGAGTGCTCATGAAGTGCGTCCCCGAGCAAGAAGGCAAGGACATCTTGCGGGGAGATCCACAAGGGCGTCCGTGGCAACCACGCGTCTTCTCGTACGGCGGTCGGCAAGGCCTTCCGGCGAGCTTTTTGCCGGCCCACGGCTGCGGGCGACGCCGAAGAACTCGTCGGAAGGTGCCAAGGGTGTCAATACTTCGCCAAGCGAGCAACACGTCCCGCCCTACAAGCTAATCACCATACCGCCAACCTGGCCCTTTGCTTGCTGGGGGCTCGACATGATTGGGCCACTGCCAACTGCGCCAGGTGGATTCAACAGAGTTTTGGTGGCCATCGACAAGTTCACCAAATGGATCGAGGTCAAGCCAGTCACATGCCCCAAGGCTGACAGAGTACTCGACTTCCTGGATGAACTTGTGCATCGCTACGGACTACCCCACCGCATCATCATAGACCTGGGCTCCAACTTCAACAACCACCAGTTCTGGGAGTACTGTGAGAACAGCGGAATTGACGTCCGAAATGTCTTAGTTGCCCATCCTCGGGCCAACGGACAAGTCGAGCGCGCCAACGGGATGGTGCTCGACGCTCTCAAGAAGCGTCTACACGACGCTGCTAATTCCAAAGGAGGCAAGTGGATCAAGGAACTACCTAATGCACTCTGAGGGCTACGCACTCAGCCTTCCAAGCCAACGGGGCAATCCCCCTACTTCCTGGTCTACGGCTCTGAAGCAATCCTCCCTGCTGATGTCATATGGAACTCACCAGCAGTGGAGTACTACGACGAAGGCGTCTCTGAAGACAGCAGACGAGTTGACATCGATGGACTCGAAGAAGCTCGCTGCGCTGCCCTCGTCCAATCGGCAAGGTACACCGGAGGGTATCCGACGCTACCATGACCGCAACGTCAAGGAACGCTCCTTCAACGTTGGCGATCTCGTCCTCCGTCGTATCCAGAACACAGAAGGACTACACAAACTCAGCTCCCCCTGGGAAGGTCCCTTCACCGTGGCAAAGGTGACTGGGCCGAGCTCCTACCGCCTCCAGACACTTGAAGGCGAAGATGTCAACAACTCGTGGAACGTCGACCAGCTCTGTCGGTTCTACACCTAAGTCTACACGACTACCCTGGGGGCTCAAGTCTACTCGACTACATCAAGACCCCTCCGCCGTAAGCGACCTCCGGGTCCTGGCTCCAGTCTTCGGACTACTCCTTCGCTGTAAGCGGCCTCCGGGTCCAGGCACTAGTCTCCGGACTACTCTTCTCCAGAATCCAGCCCATGCGGCCACCTACGGATCCTGGGCTGCGACGAGCGACAAAGGACTCTAGCAGCGGTCTACTAAGAGACCATGTACTCCTAGATCCGGCCTACACGCCTACTTACGGATTTGCGCCAGAAGCGGCTACTCGCCCTAGCATCACTTAGCCGTAGGCGGCCTCCGGGTCCTGGCGACTACTCTGTAACTACGGCCCTGGCCATCCAGGTGTACTTCTTCGGTAATAAAGTTTGATCGTTCATCAACTTCTTTACTGTCTACTACCCTCAACGGGGCTACTGCCGAGTACGACTACTCGCGACAACTCCACGATGGGACTCCGCACTCTGAGATCGCGACTACGAGTACTCATTGATGGAACTTCTCTTCATTAATACTTAAACAATTTTATTACAATTGTTTTTGTACATATATTGCTACGAGCTAACTATTACAGAACTACTGGAGGTTAATCTTATCGGCGACTTGTTCCGCGATGGGCGCCATCTGCTCTAGCAGCTCCGCATACTGCTCGTCGGTACAGTTGGCGGCCAGCCCGCCAGCGACTACATCCACGGGCGCCTTCGGGAAGTAGGACTTCATGAAGGCTAGCACCTGGTTCGGGATCGACTTCGCTAGATGCTTCACGTAGGCCGCCAGCCGGCTGGGGGCTTCCTTCAGTCGGTCCACCAGCGGTGCTATCTTGGGGCCGCCAGGGTGAGGCACCAGGAGCCTCGCGATGGGAAGCGCGGCTTCTTCAAGCTCCTTCAGCTAGGCCCGCAGCCCCTCGCAGTCCTCGTTCAGCTTCTGCAACGATTTGTAGCAGTTGACGAGGTCACGATCGGAGGCAATACGAAGCTCCATGTGCTTGTCGCACTCGTAGGCAAGCTCCTTATAATCTAACTCGAGTACACGCGGGCCTCCTACTCTCGGTAGAAGAGATTCTTCAGATCCGTCTCTGAAGTCTTCAACTGCTCTACCCGGGTTTCAAGCTCTGCAAACAACAAGGAAAAGCGGGTAAGACTACCTCTCGACCTCCAACAAGTACTCAACAAGACAAGTGGTGTACCTTTGTTCTTGTTGCGGAGCGACTTGTTCCTCCGCACCAAGTCGTCGCTCTTCGCCTGCATCTCCTGGATGTTGCTGTGGTATTTGGCGAAGGCGGTATCAAGCTTGGACTGCATGGCGGCCGCGTGCTTCCGGGACTTCACGAGTTGGTCCTCCAGCGCCTCCGCCCGAAGCACCGTGTCACCGAAGCCTTGAAGCATGTTGGACTTCTCGCGGGACCTCTCCACGACGTCCTGCACAGACAACATATGTCAGATGGGTACTCAACGCTAAAGGATTGACTACTCAAGAGTTACGACTACTCACCTTCATCCACTGCTCGACTTGGCGGACCGCCTCCAGATGCCGAGCCACCGTTGCCGGGTCGACCAAGTCGTCCGCCAACAGTTCGACCCCGCCGCGACTACTCGTGGCGGCTTCGGTCATCGGCGCAGAGCAGATGGGCTCCGCGTCTTGGATCTCCGGGGAGCGAACGACCACCTCCAGAGCAGGATCTGGCTGCGTGGTGTCCTCCTCTCAACTGGTCGTCGCGGCGGCCTCTCCGACGGCCACCTCCATCAGCTCGAGGGCTCCTCCAGTAGCCTCCTGAGTTCCTGGTGTCAAGTTCTCCACGGGCACCGCCGATGGGATGTCGTTCCCCTCGGCCTCAGCGCCTGTCAATGAGAAGGCAAGCGCATCAGCGTTATCTGACGACTACGACTACTCTCCGGGGATACTACAGCCTCAGCAGAGTACTCACCTTCGACTACGCTGGCTTCAGGCAACGTAGCCTCAGCAGCCGGCGCTTCGGGCTCCGTCCGAGGGGCGGGAGCGAACTCCTCGGCGGGCGGTGCGACTTCTTCTTCCGCCACCGCTGCAGAGGGTCCATCCCCCTCCCAGTACAGATCCGTCGAGTTCCTGCAGAGTACACAAGTCGGTTGTCAGTCAAGCACGACTACCACATCAAGAACTACTCGGGAAGACTCAACACTTACAGGCTTGACCGGACTACCGTCACGGTCGGGGCGCCGAGGATGCTGGCGACGTCCACCAGTCCAGCCTCGGCGGGCGCCTCCTCTTGCGCCTCTGTGGCTGCTGCCCCTTCGCGAACGGCGGCGGTGCGGCGCTCTCTCCGCGCTTCGCGGCCATCGGTTCTTCCGCGGCGGCCGGCGCGGGGCTCCGGTGCTCCCCTGAGGAGCAGGGGGCTGGTGCTCCATCTGCGCCAAGAGCTCTTCAACAGTGGGGGCTGGGCTACGACTCCCAGCGGTTTCCCCCACCGTATCCCACTCGCCTTCGTCGCCCTGATCAACGGGCTCCGTAGGCGGCACCTCCTGCAAGCAAGGAAGCTCAGTCGTCAACACATCAACTCGAGACGCTAGTACTCGACTACACTACTCAAGACGGCTTACCTCTGGGGACGTGGTCTCGGTGATCTTCAACTTCTTCGACACGCGCTTGCGGGACGCATTGCGCGGCTTCCGCGGCGGCGCGGCCAGACTAGCCTCTAGGCTAGCCGGTGGATCCTGCACGAGAGGCACATGAGGCAAGCCAGGACGGCTGAAACCCGATCGCAGCTGGAAGCGGTCCTGCAGCGTCTCCTCGTCGTCGTCCTCGTTGGACGTGTCCTCCACGACAACGGTGTCGTCTCCCTCGCCGGCCTCCCGCCGCTCCTTGGCCTTGGTCTTCCCCTCCTCCGGGATCTCGACTTCCTGAGGGGGCGGCGGCGGCTCGGAGACAAACTTCTTCAAGTCGTCCTGCAAGACACAACCCATCAGTACGACTACTCACACGGAATAGGTACTCGACACTGGGTACGGCTACTTACCTCCTTTGGCGGGCGCGCGGCGGAGTACTCCGGTACGGGGCATGCCGTGTACGGCGGCATGTCCTTGAAGATCCGCGCCAGCCTATCGACAATGTCGTCGTCGTCGACTTCATCTCCAGGCATCCGTGACGTGTCATCATCGCCTGTGTACTCGAATCCCAGGGTGTCACGAGCTATCAGTGGCTGCACCCTGCGCTTCATGAAGCTGAAGGCCACGTGCTCGGCCCTCAGCCCGGCTTCCCTTAGCGCCTTGATCCGCGCCAACAACTCCAGGAGCTGGATCCCCGCCTGCATCGTCGGCTCCGTGTTCCACCACGGGCGATGCTTGGGCTGCTTCCCGCTCGGCTTCGGCAACCCGGGATGATGGTTCGTGATGTAGAACCACTTGGCCTTCCAGTCTTGGTTGGAGTCGATGAGCTTGTACGAGAGGTACTGCTCGGCGGCGTCCTCCCGCATCTGGATCCCCGCTCCTCCGACTACCCACAGGTTGCTGGCGCTCGGTTGCGGCTTTACCCGGAAGAATTTCCGGAACAAGATCCAATGGGGCTTGATCCCCAGAAAAGCTTCGCAGAAATGTACGAAGACGGCGGTGTGAAATATACCGTTGGGGTTGAGGTTGAGGTACTCGATGCCGTAGTACCCCATGAGCCCCTTGAAGAAGTTGCTCGCCGGGAGCGAGAGCCCGCGCTCCGCGAATCGCGCGAACATCGGGATCTCGTCTTCACTCTTCTCCATCGGATATGGATCCCCGGCGGTGGCCCTCCACATGTCCACCTCCTTCTCCCGGATGAATCCGCTGTTGAGGGGGGCCAGCAAGTCTTCGGTCTTCGCCTTCGACTTCTTCCATTCGCGGTTCGGATCTGGCCGCGGTGGAGACATCGGCGGTGTTGTCCCTGCGGCAGATCCGACTGCTTCGTCACGGCTCCTCTTCTTCCCGCCGGCGGCCTTCGCGGTCTTGGATGGAGATGGCTTCATCCTCCAAGTGCACGGGGTCTTCACGCGCATTCGCTCGGGGGCTATCGCGGTGGCTCTCTCTGGTGGCGCGCTCGGATCTACACTTCTCTCAGCGGCGACGGCGCGCACTGGCAGTGATTTCTGGACAAGATGTGTTTGGAATGGCTACAGCTGCGTAGGGTGAAAAACCCTAAGGGTTTTGGCTTCTATTTATAAGTCAACGCGCCCCCCAACGACCGGATGGATAAGTTTGCGCTCGGCTGACTCAGCGGCCACACGTGACTCTTCAACTTCAACTAGTCGACGCGCCTTACCTCGGGGGCTCGGCTACTTCTACTTGACTACCTGGAAAGCGACAAGACTCAGGAGCATCTCAGGACACATTCTACAAGATGACCCATCAATTCGAGAGAAAGTACTCGACTCAAGGCTCGGGGGCTCCGTGCCACGTGTCCTTCGGTTTTTTCTCCGGATTTTTCGGGATATTCTTGCCAAAACTTCAGATGGACCCTCAGCCACAGTCTACAACTCAACCTAAGGCTCGGGGGCTACTCCTTATGGAGTGCGATTTTGCAATCGCACTTCCATATCAGCTTCGGCTTCAAGACAACACGGGCATTTTTGAAGACCTTCGAGGGCAGCACTCGAGGACGCTTGGGACTACTCGAGAAGACTTCAAGATTGCTCAAACATCAGCTGGAGTACATTCCAGCCTCGGGATGCTTCGACTACTCTTGAGGACTTTTGACTTGTAGTACTCGGGGACGCTTGAGGACTACTCGTTAAGGCCGTCAAGACTACTTGAAGTTATCCTTCTCGACTACAAAGTACTCGGGGGCTTGTCGTATGGACCTCCCTGGGCCCACTACCTCGGTGGGTACCAAGACCGACTACTCAGTGGGCCCCTGGGACTACCCAGCTTGCGCTGCACAGCACATGATGGCATGAAGCACAAGGACTACGGAGGAGAAGTACTCGGTTAGGAAGCTATACATGTCCCGCACTGTATGGAAGACTCCTAGACGTACTCGACTAGTACTCTCTCCCTACTCCGACTTCTAACCCTGCCTCCCTGACTATATAAGGCGAGGCAGGGACCCCTCTCTCACCATCTCATCTCACGGTGTACAATTGCACCATCTTGTAATCGTACCCAATCAATCCAGAGCTACGCAGCATACAGGACGTAGGGTATTACGCACCTCGCGGCCCGAACCTTTCTAAATTTTGTGCCACGTGTCTCTTCCTTCGAGTTACCGATCTCGGCGAGGCCACATTCATCTACTTCGGGTACTCCCCTTAGTAGGTTGCCGGTCTAAAACACCGACAGCCGGTTTGGAGGTGACAACTCGCTGCCTGGTCTTCGTTTGTCAGAGTAATGGAGGGGGAAGCGCTGCCGGCCTGTTGCACGCGCGGGGCCGCCCCTAGCGTGCTGCCTTGGAGAGGGAGGGGGGCGCTGTCGCGCAGGGGAGGGCGCAGGAGGGGGCGCCGGTGCCGGCAGGGCGGTCGCGCGAGGGGTCGGGGGGCAAGGCCTGGAGTCGCGGGAGGAACCACCGAAGGAAGAAGAAGGTGGGAAAAAGAAGGGAAAAAGAAAAAGGAGAAAAAGGAAAAGAAAAAGGGAAAAAAGAAAAAGGAAAATAGAAAAAAGGAAAATAAGGAAGAAAATAGAAAAGGATTTAGAAAATTAGGATAATTTCTAGGAAAATTAGAAGAAGGGTTTTTGCGGATTTTTCTGGGTTTTTCAGATACCGGCGTCAATTCCGGGACGACGGTGATGGCGAGGCGGACCGGCCGGCGGGACCGCGGCGTACGCGGGATTCCCGGTGTGGTGGCCAACCGCGGTCTTCGGGGCGGCACGCGACGGGGGACGACCCGAGCGCAGGCGGTGCCGGCGGGATTCGCGGCACGCGCGCCGAGGGGAAAAGAATCGACCGGGGTTTCGAAAGGGGGTTAAATGAGCTCAGCGGGAAAGTTTTGAAAACACGCGTGATTTATTAGGTGATTTATTAGGAGCTAAAAACACGGGCGTTACACCCGGGAGCCCCCCTAGGCGCCGTGCGCCGTCGCGTCCCCGCCGTATGCGAGAGCGCGCCACGGACCGCCGGTCCGACGGCCGACGCCGCCACCGTACACGCGGCTACTGAGGTAGAGGACCACGGCGGCATCTTCGTCGTCATGCCGCCGCCGTCGTACGCGCGGCCACCGAGGGAGAGGACCACGACGACATCTTCGCCGTCACGCCGCCGTCACCCACGAACCCAAGCCGGCCTACTTAAACCCCCCCTTCTCCCCTTCGTGCGCCATCCCGAGCCACCGCCCGCCATTGCCGCCGCCGCCTTGAGCTCGTGTCCCCGTTCGCGCTCACCGCCGGCCGACCACTCTGCTAGCTTCACTAGACCCCAGTACACCTCCCGAGGTCGCGTGTTGCCAAAGCCGACGCCTCGCTCGCCGTTTTCCCCGAGCCACCACGGCAACCGTCGCCGGCCGCCGTCGATCCCCCTCACCGGCAGCTTCTCCGCCCTAACTCCGGCCACTCGTAGACCCTAGGTGAGCACCGCGTCAAGCCCCACCGCTTGCCCGGCCGGGAGCGCCGCCGGCTCCCCGGAATTGGCCGGAGCCGCGCCGCCTCCCCCGGCCAGGGACCCAATTGCTCGGTTCGAAATATTTCCAGGGTGTCATGTGTAAAGTTTAGGACCTGTTTGTATGAATCCTATCTAGGTTTTCTTGCTAGTTGGTCCAGAGCAGTAGAAAATCCCTAGAAAATTTTAGAAATTTTGGGAAAATGCCAAACCAATTTTGTTGGATTTATGGGGAGAAATCCCACAACTTTTGTTATTCTCACATGGCTTGATTCTAAATAGTTTTAACACGAAAAATAGGATTGTGAAATACCTAGATCTGCCATAACTCAAAATCTACAACTCCTCTGTATCTAAATTTTTGATATGTTGTATGTCTTGCCATGACTAGCTCCTGTGCCAAAAATTGCACAAAGTTATGAAGTAAATATTGATATATAAATTGTTTTCCATTTCTGCAGAAACTGCCTAGATGATTTTTGTAGCTAAAAATATTTATGTTTTGTGCCCAACTTGTTCACACTGTCTTTTTATGTCAAAACACATCCCTTGTGAATTAATCATGATTTTTGTCTTAACAGAAATATTTATTATTAATTTGTGCTTGTTTTCCTTTGTAAATTAATGAAGCAAGTTCAGTAGAGTTTCTAGGTGTACTTGCTGGTTCTTTAGGTTTGTTTAAGACCAGAGAGCATGCATGAGAAAGTTTGGATCATTTTGATGCTTATTTATGTTTATATGTATTCAATTTGAATCATTAGCTAGTCTTTGTTATTTTCTATAGTATTTAATTTCCTCACTTCCAAGCATTACATGTGGGTCCAGTGGGCCAGTATAGGTGCTGATATGCTTAAGGAACACTTCTTAAAATTTTTGGTAATTTATTGCTTAATAAAAAGCTTAAAAGCACTTTTAAATATTAAAGACCAATTTAATAAGGAAAATCCCTATTTAATTCTTTTCCCTTTTGGGAAAGTATTACCTAACTTAATTAATATTAATAAAACACCCTTGCTGATAAGGAATTGATTCATGAATAAAATATTGTTCATACCCTTGCTAGTGAAGGGAAAAAGGAATAAACCTTTACATAAAATATCAAGTACAAAGGAACATTTATTCAAATGTGCAATAAAAGAATGAATTATATATAACTAATAACCTTCCTAAAAGATATGTACTATCTAGATACTTTTTAAGGTGAATATGACCAACAAGAGTTGGATAAGATAACAAACTGTCACATCACCTGAACTTGCATTGCATTCCGTGTAGATCTTCCGGACGGTGACTACTCCCTTGTCCCGGAAACCGAGGAAGGGGAGCAGAAGCTTCGCTGCAGTACGTGGAAGCGCTCGACGACACCTAGGGTGCCCAGGCTAACCTAGCTGACGAAGGCAAGCTCCGGTGCATCTAACCTAGTTTTCAAATTCTTTATTCAATTATCTATGGATGATTGTGCATTTAAGTTCAGGAGTTGAATGGAACCCTAGATGCATGATCCCTAGGTACCTTTGTCCTTACTAGTATGATAGGTCGATAGCTGCTAAGCTATAGGACCGTTACAAGTCGGGTGATGACCTGACTCGCGAGAATAGGTTCCTAGATAGGAATCACATTATATCCTTAATTGGATTGCTCATGTGGTAAGAGCATGGGATTTGGGCTCCGGTCCAACGGCTATTGTGGGTTAAGTGTTTGAACGTACTAAGCACTTGTCGGGAATGGGACCGGTAAGCCTAGTACCTTAATGAGACGGCTAGGGATGGAACTGTCACTACTCTTGGGGTTTGTGTCACGGCTAGCTACCGGTGGTGTATGGTGATTCCGGGTATCTCCGCGGGGTATTTCGGATAGCCTGCACCAAAGACTGTGGCCTTTCATCCCGACCCGAGGATTTTTGGGAACTGCCTGGGAAAGTTGTCCTTGCGGGAACAGCCTACCGTGTGTTTATGTCTACCTTGCAAGGTTTGAATCAATCTATTGTCGGCCTCTCACCGTTATCTAAGACTACTTCCTCCACTAGCCATGAGATCCCTAATGATGGAAGTTGATGAATACTATGCTTGATTAATTGTATTGTACAACTCTGTCTGTACTAGTTGGCTAATGTAGTAAAGACTAAACCCACTAGAACTTGTTCTAGAATCTTGAAAGTAAGGACATACTCTTTGTTACTTTTCAGCAAAAAGAAACTCAGTGGCCAAAAGCCTTTCATGTCTAGAGTTGGTGAAGTAGTTATCACCGACAGGTAAGTCTTGCTGAGTATTAGTATACTCAGCCTTGCTATAATATGTTGATCCAGGTAATGCTTTCGGTGATGTGTGGCCCAGAGAGATCCCGCCCGGCTGGGAGCTGGAGTGGGTGGAGGACGACAACTGAAGGCATCATGGATGGCCTCCCGTGGTGTTTCCGCTTCCCGTTAGTTTAATTCCGCTGTTTTAAAACTCTGAACTACTTCTTTATGGCAAAAACTTTGGTTTGTAATAATTAAACCTCTCGGGGTACAAATTTGGATGTTAATGATGCTGTATCTTTGGACTTGCCTTCGAGTGAGTTTTAATGCATATATTTCGATCCTTGTTGCTGTTCAAGTGATTTACCGGGCGTTAACCCGGCAACTAACGACAAGATGATACTTTATTATCGCTTAATGACCAAAGTGGATTGGTTTAGGCGATAGTACGGTATTTTCCTGGGTGGGTTGTCACACTTGGGTTTACCTTGCAAGGATATAAATCGATCGATCGTCGGTCACTCGCCGTTATCTGAGTCGGCTTGACCACTGGCTACCCCATGTTTATTTATGAAACATTTTGGATTAATATTGATGTCTGATTAATCTTGTTGTACAACCATGCCTGTTTAGCTAGGTGCTTACCTAGAATGGTTAACATACTAGAACTTGAGCTAAAATTTGAAAGTAAGGATCAACTCTTAGACGCTTTTGGCAAAACAAACCCATCAGCCAAAAAGCCTTGCATGTCTAGTCTTACTTTCTTTTTATCGGGTAAGTCTTGCTGAGTATTAGTATACTCAACCTTGCTTTTGTTGTTGTTTTCAGGTAACCCCATCTGGCCTGGTTCTATTCCAGATGGTTGGGAACTTGAGTGGGAGTAGGTTGACGATGTGTGATACTCTATGGTGGCCTCCCATGTGTATCTTCCGCTAGTTTTATTTCCGCTGTTTAATCTTTGAATCACATTTACTTTTATGTACGAAAACCTGGTTTGTAATAATGTAACTTTGTGAACTTTTATGTAATATAATGTTGTACTCTGGTCCCGCCTTCGTGTGGGCTTAGCGCATATCTCGATCCTGTTGCAAGTGATTTACCGGGCTTTACCCGGCAAAAGCGACAAAATACTTCTTTATTATTTCTTAATGGCCATGTGGATCGGCTTAGGCGATAATACGGAATTATTTTGGGCGGTTCTGTCACAGGTTGGTACTGATTTGTTCTGACAGTGATTTGTTCTGAGAGAACATTGATGGCTGGTGGCTGATAAGACATACCAACAGAACATGACACACATTTTGTCCTGGGCCTGCAAATTTACAAGAGAGATGCTATGAGAGACACTCGTCCGAGTCGATCCCAAGATCGAACTCGAGCAGCTAAGATTGTCTGCACTAGGGGACAGTATAGCTCACTCTATCCCTTTCTCGTCATCCTTTCGTATGCGACGCGTATTGGAAGTCAGTGGATTCCTCTTGTTCCTTTTATTCCCAACGCAGATAGCGCCCGTTCGCAACTCAGATGCGGCGTGGGCCCCACACGAGGGTCGTTCGTCCGCGTGGTGACACGGAAGGGGAAGGGGGGAGAGAGAGGTCCGCATGGACTTGCTAGGCTCCATGGCCGAGCTGGAGCTGCCGCCGCCGGAACATCCATGGCCCGAGCTAGAGTTGTTGTCGCCGCCGGGGACCTCCATGGCCCGAGCTCGAGCCCCCGCCGACGCCGGCACCTCCATGGATCACCGCTCAAGCCGTCGTCACGCTGGGGTCAGGATCTCTCCCGACGCTGTTGACTCCCGCCTGCCACACCTGATCCACATCCCACATGAGCCAATGCGGCCGCCAGAGATGGGGACGACGAGTGGCGGCCGTCCGCCGCTGCCTCCCCCTACGCACGCGCTCGATCCACCGCCAGTATGCTCCCTGCTTCTGCTCGCGCTCCGCCCTGCTGCAACGTGCACCCCACTGTCGGGTAGCTGTAGCTGCCGTCGTCGAGCTCCCTGTTACGCCTGTGAGGATAAGGAGCCCCTCGCTAAAGATGAGGAGGCGGCCTCGCCGCTGTGGCTACTGCTCCAAGAGGACCCACCGACCGGCCGTGGAGAGGGAGAGAGGGGGGATCTGCCTCCAAGAGCACCACCTGGTGCCTCCTCGCGAGATCCGCCGCCGGTTCACGGAGGGAGCCCAGGGAGGTGCCAGCTCGCCGGAGAGAGGAGGCGTCGGCAGCCCCGCGCCACCCATGGCGCCTGTCGGGCATACTCCCCGGGTACTCATGCAAGGAAGGAGGAAGAGTAGAAGACAGATTCCTACTAGAATTCCCTTGTACTCCTACTAGGACTCGCTCTGTGTACTTCTACTAGGACTCCTGCCTTGTAACCGACTAGGAACCCGCCCCCTGGACTATATAAAGGAGGGCCGGGTACCTAGCCGCACATCCCAATCCCTCCGGGGACAACCCAACACCAAGCGCAGGGCGCCATACTTGATCCCCCAAACAGGACGTAGGGCTCGCCACCTTGGCGGTCCGAACCTGTATAAATCTTGTGTCCCGTGTCCATGCGCACACCTTCGAGTTCTCGGTCTCCCGATCACGATCCCCACCGCACAATCTACTACCTCGGGTACCCCCTTGGTAGGTTTGCCGGTCTAAAACACCGACAGCTGGCGCGCCAGGTAGGGGTGATCATCACCACCGGACGAATTCGAAGGACCTTAATCATCAAGATCAATCTGCTCGACGACGCTGACAGTCACGTGGACAACCATTCGACGGCCAGCAACTTGCAGGCTCGGCGAAACTCTACACGGAATCGATTTCGTGTCACCCGATCAAGTTTGCTCTACGTCGACCTCGCCGTGCGCCGCGACTACTTGTCTCCGGCTACACGTCCTCATCGTCGACCTCGCCGTGCACCGCGACTACTCGTCTCCGGCCGCACGCGCTCTACGTCAACCTCGCCATGCACCGCGAGTACTCGTCTCCACTCCCCCGGCTGCAGCGATCTACTTCGCCTACGCCGCGCGTCTGGGTGCCTCGGCACGTCGCGCGGCTCGTCACACGGCTCGTCGCGCTGCTCGTCGTCGACTACTCCGCCTCGCGCGCGCTCGTCGTCGTCGACTACTTCGTCTTCGCCGCGCGTCCGGGTGCCTCGGCATGTCGCACAGCTCGTCAAGCGGCTTGTCGCGCCGCTCGTCGTCGACTACTCCTCGTCGACTACTTCGTCTCCGCCGCGCGTCCGGGTGCCTCGGCACGTCGCGCGGCTCGTCACGCGGCTCGTCGTCGACTACTTGTTGTCGACTACTTCGTCTCCGCCGCGCGTCCGGGTGCCTCGGCACGTCGCGCGGCTCGCCACACGGCTTGTCACGCCGCTCGTCGTCGACTACTTTGCCTCACGCAGGCTCATCGTCGACTACTCCGGTCTCCGTCGTGCGTCCGGGTGCCTCGGCACGTCGCGCGGCTCGCCACGCGGCTTGTCGCGCCGCTCGTCGTCGACTACTTCGCCTCACGCAGGCTCGTCGTCGACTACTCCGTGCGCCGCGACTTCGTCTTGCGGCCACGCTGGCTCTACTTCATCCACGCCGTGCGTCGTGACTACTTGTCTCGCGGCCACACTGGCTCTACTTCGAGTATGCCGCGCGCCGCCACGACGTCGTCTTCCGGTCGCATCACGTCGACCATTCATCTCGACTAGTTTTCCAAACTAGTCGGGAACGACAGTCACGCCACCAACAACTAGTCGGAATCAACTCTGACTAGTCGACTTCAGCAGCAACCGTCGCGGCTCCATCGCCGATCGCCACGGCTTCATCTGCAAGTCTGCCCAGGCAGCAACAGCTAAGTCATTTATCTAAATGATTGCTGTTTTCTTGGCTTGTTCTCCTCATCATGTAGGACTGCTTGCCGACTACTCGTTTGTGTATGCTTCTCGGCGGGTTTTCACGGGAGCTACACTCTGCTGACTACTCTTGGGGCATATCAATCAAGTCGCCGCGAGTCTACTTCATCAACTCGAGGGCTATCCCTAGGAGGCAGTTTCTAAAGTCCGCTACGCGCGGCAATCTAAAGTCAACTTCTAAAGTTGCATTCTAAAGTCCGCTCCGTGCGGCATCTTAAAGTCGACTCCGCCGCATCTTCGCCCGCTTCGAGTGGCATACTACGTGTGTAAGCTTCGATGGAACCTAGCTGTAAGCGGCCCTCGGGTCCTGGCGACGATGGAACCTAGCCGCACGTGGTCTTCACGCTCCGTACCATGGGTCCAAGTGCCCTAAGTACTCGCGCTCCGTACCTTGGGTCCGAAATCCATGGCCCGTGGTACGCAAGTCGACTCCGGTCGCACCTTCAAGTCCACTACGGTGGCACCCGTACCTTGGGTCCGAAATCCATGGCCTAGGTACACAAGCCGACTTCGGTCGCACCTTCAAGCCCGCTCCGCGGCAATCGTGCCTTGGGTCCGAAATCCATGGCTCGGTACTTAAGCCCACTCCGTGGCACAAGTCGACTCCGGCCGCACCTTCAAGCCCGCTCTCGGCGGCAACCGTACCTTGGGTCCGAAATCCATGGCTCGTGTACTTAAGCCCACTCCGGTGGCACAAGTCGACGCTAACGGTCGCATCCAAGCCCACTCCGGTGGCACAAGCCCGCTCCGGCGGCAACCGTACCTTGGGTCTGAAATCCATGGCTCAGGTACTTAAGCCCACTCCGGTGGCACAAGCCGACTCCGGTCGCAATCTTAAGCCCGCTCCGGCGGCAAAACTACTCGTTTTTTCTGATTTTTATTCGCTTTGGCTTTCCGGAAAGTACTTTTCGTTTTTTGCATCTTAAGTCCACCCCGCGTGGCACAAAGTCGACTACTGCAGTCGCACCTAAAGTCCGCTCTACGCGGCAACTAAAGTCGACTTCTAAAGTCGCATATCAAAGTCCCCTCCGCGCGGCAACTAAAGTCGACTTCGGATTTCAAGTCGCATCTCAAAGTCCGCTCCGCGCGGCACAAAGTCGACTTCGGATTTCAAGTCGCAACTCAAAGTCCGCTCCGCGCGGCACAAAGTCGACTTCGGTTTTTAAGTCGCATTCTAAAGTCCGCTCTGACGGCACGACTACTTCTCAAGCTCCACGGCTCGACGCCAAACTCGCTACTTGGAATCTCTCCCGGCTCGGGGGCTACTTGAAGATAACTTCGAAGATGCTTCGCTCGCTCTCAAGCTCGGGGGCTCCTCACCAATCACTACTCGACGTGGCTCATACGGCTCTCTTATCTCGGGGGCTACACGCCGCAAGAGTACTCGGATGATGGCTTCGCGAACACGAAGACCCTTGGATTGATTACCTAATCATTTCAAGGCTCGGGGCGCTATGCTACACCCATCATTCAAATTTTTTCAAGACCGGTGAGCCGGACCACCTTCCGGCCTCGCGGCAGCTCAAGTACTATTGAAGACTTCTCCAAGCGAGTACTCGAGGACGCTCAAGAACTACTCGAAGAGGCTTCAAGACTACTCGAACTACTACTCTCGACTCCAACGTGCTCGGGGGCTTGTCGGGCATACTCCCCGGTACTCATGCAAGGAAGGAGGAAGAGTAGAAGACGATTCCTACTAGAATTCCCTTGTACTCCTACTAGGACTCGCTCCGTGTACTCCTACTAGGACTCCCGCCTTGTAACCGACTAGGAACCCGCCCCCGGACTATATAAAGGAGGGCCGGGTACCTAGCCGCACATCCCAATCCCTCCGGGGACAACCCAACACCAAGCGCGGGCGCCATACTTGATCCCCCAAACAGGACGTAGGGCTCGCCACCTTGGCGGTCCGAACCTGTATAAATCTTGTGTCCCGTGTCCATGCGCACACCTTCGAGTTCTCGGTCTCCCGATCACGATCCCCACCGCACAATCTACTACCTCGGGTACCCCCTTGGTAGGTTTGCCGGTCTAAAACACCGACAGCGTCCACCGCGGCGGTGGCGGTGGACGCAACTCCATCATATGATCCACGCCTGCGTCATCGCCGGCCGACAGCAGAGCCGCGAGCTGGAGCTACAGCAGCACCTCGCCGTCGCAACAGCTTCTCGCCCATCGCCGGCCAGGGGGATGCTCGATCCGCCGCTGCCTCTGAGGTTCGAGCTCCACCTGCTCTTGCTCGTCGGAGAGGGAGGAGCGGTTCCACGGAGCAGAGGAGCTCCATGGACGCCGTCAGAGCTCCTCCTCCTCTGCATCTGCCCGTCGGGGACGGGAGGAACGGGATGTGGCGGAGGGAAGGAGGAGGGGATGGGAGGAAAGAGAATTAATGGGGGAGGA
Source organism: Cenchrus americanus (assembly GCA_947561735.1). NCBI lineage: Eukaryota > Viridiplantae > Streptophyta > Magnoliopsida > Poales > Poaceae > Cenchrus > Cenchrus americanus. The sequence goes on from OX387241.1 coordinate 252,781,126, forward strand.
CGATGTGGTAAAAAAATTGGTCGGTGGGCCCATACTGATGGTAGTTGGTGTAGAGTAGAGATATAAATGATGATGAGTGCGGAGAAACGAGATATAAAAGAGAGAATCTTAATGATTGGACAAAAATATTCTCTTTTAAAGGATGATATGAAGTACTGCCTCCGTCCCAAAATAATTGCAATTCTAGGATCCAAACTTTATCCCGCAAAGAATGTAACTTTGACTAACTAACAAAAAAAAGACAAGTGACTCTAGAAGTTTCTCACACAAAAGACAACACAATATATAGATCTCTCTCGTAAAAGACAAGGGGTAATATGATCATTTTACACCTCACATTGGTTTGCGTGCTGAGTTATATAAAATTGTATTTATTTTGGGAGGGTAGCCTACCGACCCTGCTGCTACCAGGCGGTAAAAACTATGCTCGCCGAAACCCAGAGCAAGGGCCGGTACTTCTACCTGAACGTCACATCACGTCCAACGAGCAGGACAAGCCCAAAAGTGCCACTGCCAGTGCCGCAGGGCGTCACCATCCCAAAGTCCAAGCGAAATATGGCAAAAGGCGATGACTCGGCCGGCACGAATGTACTGCCATCTCTGCAGGTGATATGTTACACCACCACCACTACCTAATCACCTAGGAGTAGTAGATACTCCGTAAAGCGCCTATCTTAGTGTACATGACCGGACGTGCTCATCCTTTTTAGCAGAGGATTTCAGACGAGTCTGATGATGGGTGAGTGAATGATCAAGGGACACGACACAAACAAGTCACGCCATGGCCGGCGGCACGATCAGCCAGTCCTTCAGCGACCAAACGGACGGTACACTCGGTAGTTGCCACTCCACTAGTCCCACTCGCCGCCCCCTCCGCCTCTCCTTCCACTGCCACTCACCAGCTCCGCCGTCGTCCATGGCCGCCGCCGCCGCAGCAGCAACAGCCACCACCATCCTCCCTCTCGTCGTCCTCCTCCTCGTTTCAACATTGATCGCCGCCGCCTCAACCCCAGCGGCGGCGGCGGCGGCGCAGACGCCGCAAGACCTCCTGCTCGACTTCAAGGCGTCCCTGCAGGACCCGTCGGGCGCGCTCTCGTCCTGGTCCCGCTCGGCGCCCTACTGCAACTGGGCGCACGTCTCCTGCGCCAGCGCCACCTCCGCGGCCAACGCCACCGTCTCCGTCTCGCTCTCCCTCCAGGGGCTGGGCCTCTCCGGCGAGCTCTCGGCCGCCTCGCTCTGCCGCGTCCCGGGCCTCGCCGCGCTCAGCCTCGCGTCCAACACCTTCAACCAGACCGTCCCGCTGGACCTGTCGCGGTGCGCCTCGCTCGCGTCCCTCAACCTCAGCGCCGCCGGCTTCTGGGGCCCGCTCCCCGAGCAGCTCGCCGCGCTCGCCTCCCTCGTGTCGCTCGACCTCAGCGGCAACAGCATCGAGGGACAGGTGCCCGCCGGCCTCGCCGCGCTGGGGAGCCGCCTAGAGGTGCTGAACCTCGGGGGCAACCGGCTCTCCGGCGTGCTCCACCCGGCGCTGTTCCGCAACCTCACCGGCCTGCACCTACTCGACCTGTCCGGGAACCAGTTCACGGAGTCCGAGCTGCCGCCGGAGATCGGCGAGATGAGCAGTCTCCGGTGGCTGTTCCTGCAGGGGTCGGGGTTCACCGGCGCGATCCCCGAATCCTTCCTCAGCCTGGAGCAGCTACAGGTTCTTGACCTGTCCATGAACAGCCTGATCGGAGCCGTGCCACCACGATTCGGCATCAGGTTTCAGAAGCTCATGGACCTGGATTTGTCGCAGAACGGCCTCTCCGGGCCGTTCCCGGAGGAGATTGGTAAGTGCTTGATGCTCCAGAGGTTCGAGGTGCACGACAACGCCTTCACCGGCGAGCTCCCCGTTGGGCTCTGGTCACTGCCGGACCTGCGCGTGATCCGGGCCCAGAACAACCGGTTCACCGACCGGTTGCCGGAGTTCCCAGGCGGCCAGTCTCGGCTTGAGCAGGTCCAGCTCGACAACAACAGCTTCTCCGGCGGGATACCTGGGAGCATCGGCCTGGTCCGCACCCTGTACCAGTTCTCTGCCTCCCTGAACGAGCTCAACGGCAGCTTGCCGGACAACGTCTGCGACTCCCCGGCGATGAGCATCGTCAACATCTCCCGCAACGCGCTCTCCGGCACGATCCCGGAGTTCAGGAACTGCAAGAGGCTGGTGTCGCTGTGCCTCTCCGGGAACGGCCTCACCGGGCCGATACCGGCGTCGCTCGGGGACCTGCCGGTGCTGACGTACATCGACCTGTCCAGCAACAGCCTCACCGGCGGCATCCCTGCGGAGCTCCAGAACCTGAAGCTCGCGCTGCTGAACGTCTCGTACAACCAACTCTCCGGCCGCGTGCCGCCGTCCCTGATCTCCGAGCTCCCAGCCGTATTCCTCCAAGGCAATCCCGGCCTCTGCGGGCCCGGGTTGCCGAACGATTGCGACGACGGCGCGCCATCGACGAAGCATCGGGGACTAGCGCTGGCCGCAACCGTCGCGTCGTTCCTCACCGGTGTGGCCCTGCTCGCCGCAGGAGCATTCGCAATCCGCAAGAGGTTGCACGGCGGCGAGCCTTCCCCGTGGAGGCTCGTGCTGTTCCACCCCATCAAGATCACCAGAGAGGAGCTGATCGCCGGGTTCCATGACAAGAGCATCATCGGCAGGGGCGCGTTCGGGAAGGTTTACCTGATCGAGCTCCGAGACGGGCAGAACATCACGGTGAAGAGGCTGGTGAATTCAGGGAAGCTGACGTTCAGAGCGGTGAAGAACGAGATGAAGGTGCTCGCGAAGGTCAGGCACAAGAACATCGCCAAGATGCTTGGATTCTGCTACTCCGAGGGGGAGGTCAGCATCATATACGACTACCTGCAGATGGGGAGCTTGCAGGATCTGATCTGCGCGCCGAAATTCACGGTGGGGTGGAACGACAGGGTGAGCATCGCCATGGGTGTAGCACAGGGGTTGGCGCACCTTCACCATGACCACACTCCCCGGGTTCTGCATAGAGACCTGAAGGCGAGCAATGTGCTTCTTGGTGACGAACTTGAGCCGAGGATTGCAGGATTTGGGATCGATCGCGTTGTCGGGGAAATGGCGTACCAGACTTCCATGGCTTCGGATCTGAACTACAAGTGCTATGTCGCACCAGGTAAGCATCTTTGCAGTTCAGTGAATCCACCCAGATTGCAATTCTTTGTTGCATGTCCTGTTCAGTGCCATCTCATTCTGTCTCATACTTTCGTTGTCTGAATAAAAGAGAACTGACGGCAACATATTCCACTGATGCTGTTCTGCTTATTGTTTCTGAAACCAGAACTAAGCTTTTGCGCCAAGAATCCAACACACCTCATGGACGTGTACAGCTTCGGGGTCATCCTCCTGGAGCTTGTCACCGGGAAGCCGGCGGAGCAGCCGGCGTCCAGCGACGACTCTGTCGACATCGTCAAGTGGGTGCGGCGGCGGATCAACGTGGCAGACTCGGAGATACTCGATCCCAGCATCTCCCGCACGGCGCGGCATGGGATGCAGGCTGCCCTCGAGCTCGCGCTGCGCTGCACGTCAGTGATGCCCGACCAGAGACCGGCCATGGATGAGGTCGTCCGGTCGCTCCAGCCGCTGTGTTTCACCGTTCATCCGCCTACGCCTTTGCCCACTGGAATCAATCTGGAGCCCTCAAATGGAGAAGCACGTCGAGCGGTCGAGGTGCACTACTTCTGCCCATGGTAAGCCCAGAGAGAGTTCAGAGAGTATGTATCACTGCATAGCCCTTGCTTGTTGTATTTGTAATTTTGTAGTATATAGCATGGCACTAGGAGGATGCGAGGGTGTGGAAACAGAATAAAGAGAATAAGGGATCAGCGATCACCAAGCTTATTCTGTAACCATTAACACAGATTTAGACTTGAGGGAACAGCAGGCGTTACAGAATCTGGTGCTACAATTCAGAACATTACCAACACCCAGATACTAAATAATCCATTGAATTATTTAAACACAACATGAAAATTAAGCATACGAAGGAAGAAGAAAATTATTCTGTTACATGACATGATCATACAAATATTGCAGAGGCTACAGACAAGCAAACAAACTGAACATTATTATAGAAAAACAGGAATTGAAATGTACTATCAGCTACACATGAAGCGGTTCCTCGTTGCTTCTCTGCAAGATTTTGCTTCAACTCTGCCTCTCAAAGGCTGCAAGCAGGTTTGCAAAGCCTGGTGATGAACTCAATTTCCACCAAGGTGCTTGGTGGTGCTCACTATGTCGCCAATCAGAATGGCGACACATCATTCTTCCAAGTCTTGTGCAATATCAGCCCGGGCTCTTGCTCGGGTCTGGTAAACTTTTCTTCCTCCATTGCTGCTACTGCTGGCGACGGTGGTGGTGGTGGTGGTGGTGCTGATGCAGTTGCTGTTGTTGCTCACTAGATCGCTCAAGAAGTACCAGCAGATGGTGCTATAAGGTTGCCCGGGTAAAACGCTAGGCTGAGGAGCCCGGCATGGCATAGACCTTCCGGATTGCATGTCAAAGACCATTCCCTGATCTCTACCACGCCCTCCGATCCAGTACACACAGTTGCCCTTCAGTCCTGGCACGCCCTCTGCATACATGGACACTGCATTGTTCCTTCCCACAAAGAGCGAGTAACCTCCTAAGTCTTTCACCACATCCCAGCAAGGCTGGCGCCGGGGATAGTACCTCAGAACCAATATCTCATTCTCCGCGACTCGGCGCTGACCCCCCGCAGGCAGCTGCAGAGTAACGGTGCAGCTCGCGTTCCTCCAGACTTGGTACAGAGTACCCTCACAGAAGACCAAGTTCTTGGCACTAGTGAACGCAGACACGGTGTCGTAGGGCGGTGCGAAGACGGTGGCAGGGTTGAACGGGAGGTTGGCCTCGGTCAGGAGGGGCTCAACCGTGGCCGGCGCGTTGAGGTCTGGCCCTTGAGATTCGGGTGGAACCCTCTTGTACGGGATGAACGACTCCGCGCAGAGCGTCAGCCTCAAGGGAATGGGTTCCAGATTTCCTCCTGCCCGCGCCTGCTCATATCGCACCAAGCGGAAGTTGCGCTGCTGCTGCCAGCGCAGCGGGCGGAAATTAATGGAGCGGTCGGCGGGCGGCTGGAGCACGGAGAACTCCGGCTCCGAGGGCCCCGCCTCGTCGGCGTTGGCGGGCTTGCGGCGGCGGCGCTCGGGGAGGCGGAGCACGTGGACGTCCCCGCACTTGGTGAGGCAGTAGACATTACCTCTATCGGTGTAGACGACGTCGGTGAGCTGGTCCCCGCTGGTGAGGCGGACGGAGTCGAGGACGGCCCACCTCTTGGCCCCGGCGGTGACGTAGGCGATCCTGTCGATGTCGCAGATGGCGGCGGCGGCGAAGTCGTCCTTGGCGGGGGTCGGGGTGAAGACAACCTTGGAGACCCAGCGGCTCTCGTAGATCAGGGGCGGGAGGAGGATCTCGACGGCGGCGATGGGGTTGAGTAGGACGAAGGCGGTCTGGCCGTTGAAGAGCGCGACGGAGAGCGCGAGCCAGCCGTTGCTGGAGCCTACGCAGCGGCTCCCCGAGACGATGGCGGTGAGCTCGAAGGAGCGACGGGTGGGAAGGGACGCGGCGTGCGGGCACCAGCGGGAGTCGTCGGAGACGACGAGGAGCGCAGGGGAGGGCGGGGCGAGCGCGCAGCGCCAGGCCGTGCAGGCGCCCCGCGCGCTGGCGTACCACTTGAGGTCGAGGCGGTCGCCGATGCGGCAGAGGAGATCCGGCGGCAGGTCCGCCCAGCGCCGGAACGGCGCCATGGGGGCGGCCGGATTGGGGCCGCTAGGGTTTGGCGGGGGCGGAGGGGGCGGGGGCGGGGGGCGGATGCGGGCGATCCCCCCGGTGGGGGTGGTGGGGAATTTTATGATCCATTCTCTTCCTCCGGATGGGGGTGGGAATTTTACGGGGGAGCCCCTCTGGGTCGCGTTTCGTTCGCGGAATGGTCCACCCCGCCCGCCTGCGGCCAGGCCGGTGACGCGGCCGTCGTCGCCGCCCCGCCCGCGTGAGTGAATGAGGCAGGCAGTGGGTGGAGGGGTGACGCTTGCAGACGACGCGTGGTTAACGGCTAGCGCGTGCCAGACACCACGGCGGTTGGCGGCCCGCCGGGTTTCCGCGCGCCGGACTTTGTTCTCAGTTGCAGGCGGGCGCGCGCGCGCGCGCGCGGCTCAGGGTCAGGGGCAGGCAGCGGCGGTTTCCAGTGCTTTGGGCCCGATTCCACGCGAATTTGGGCCTTTCCAAGAGGTACGTACAAAATAACTGACGGCCTTTGCCTTTCCTTCCAATGGAAGTGTTCAAGGCTTTAATCCTTACACTAGTAAAATGCCCCGTGTTGCTTGCCTTCCTCCTCTGGCCGCCTATCTGTTTCTTGCTTCCTCCGCTTGCCCCAGCGCCACCCTCCTCCCCCGTCTTCTCGGCAGCTCCGCCGCCGAATTCGCTTCCTCCAACCACCGCCTTACTAACCACTACTCCTCCCGGTCGAAACTCTTCTCATGTTGCCGTCTCCTCCACCACCTGCGGCCGGCGGATCCTGCCACCCCACCCACAACCCATAAAAATAGTGATTGAGAACATAGGGCTTATTTTTACATCAAGGAGTTGGAGGCATAAAAACTGCTTCAAAAGCCTTTGAAGTCTGGAATGAGTTTGAACAAAAATGGATTTATTGCAACAAACAAAACATGACCGCATGACAATTGCATTTGACGTACTATGACAAAACCTTGAATTCAAAGAGGAGATGCTTGATGTTATAGAAATATTTTTAGGGAAATTGAACAGTAGAAATAGGAGTGTCTGTCAGAGGTACAATTTAACCAATTGACAGGGAAAGATGGAAAGCTTTTCTTTGTGCAGCCTTCTATCTTGAAGCTTTAGAGAAATAACAAAGGTGGAAGGTGTAATCAGGGTCCAAAGTTGCCTAAAATGATGATAATCAGCTTCTGCAATTTCAATTACCAGATGCAATTATTCTAATTAAGAACAACCCAATGGTTGCAGTGAAATACAGGATGCAATTTAATCTAGACAGAGGACATATGGTTTTTTTTCCCAAATATCTATATTGTCTACTCGATTATTAGTCTTTTAGAAAATTACCTGTATCTTGGTTGTTGTAATCCCCTATTTCTAGAATTTAAAATTCTTAACTCATGGTCTGCATGATGATAAAATTAGACATCCAAATAGCTACACCTAATTAACAGGTTAACAAACATATGTCAATTTAACTATCAGTCAACACTTAAATGGTGAAGTCAAATATATAGGTGCACTAAAGATAGATCGATAATAGGAAACAACCAATTCTGACGTTCTGTGCAACAATAGCATCCTGATGATCATCAGGTGTAGGAGAACAAAAAGGAAGGGAAAGCAGCATTGTCTTCAAAGTAATGGTTGGGCTTCACCGATCTTTCAGAATGTCCAGCCAAATTGCTCCATTTTGACTACTGATGTTAGGGTGCCCTCAAGATAGATTCGAGATCCAAGTAGAGCCACAATTGAAGAACTCCAAATCCAAAATATTGAAAAAATCCTCTAATAACATGGTCATGGTTTCAGTTTCTTTGGAAGACAACAATCATTATCTGTGCTACACAAAGATATCTTGTTAGATATTGCCCTGTACCAAGTAGAAATGTGAAGAAAACAGTGCAGTTTACATAAAAAAATTGAATGATGTGCAGGGCAATAACTTTTACTGGATCCATTTGTCAAATAGTAAACAGAGCTATGTGTTTATTTTTACCATACAATGTCTACGAGAATTCAAAGAATTTTTTTACAAATACTACTTATGCAGATTTAAATATTTAACATGACCAAAGCCTAACAATACTACTGCTCTACTCCAATGGTTCCTCATCACAGACATTGGACTTGAGCTTCTAACAAAAAATTCAGTGGCTACCACCATCTCAGTACAACTACACATAAAAGCACTGATAAGCATATAGCAATGCACCTAAAAAATTCAGAAGTAAATATTTGGAGATCTGTAATGCAGATTAATAAACCAGAGCACAATGTGAACTCAGAATAAAACAGTAACCTGATCTGTTTGCTGCACTACCTCTGTAGCCAAACCTCTCTCGCCTTGAGTGCTTAGATAGATCACCATGGATAATTGCGGAAATCTGCAACACCACAATCAAAGAGGAAATAAAATATATGGGTCTTAGTTTATTCTACATGAAAAAGTAGCACCCTATGAAAATTAGTAACTGAAATATTTACCTTAGGCAAGCACATTAGCTCAAGTTATCTTCTCCTTCCTCTGATTTGCAACAACCATATAAAATCAATTCAATTTGGAAAATGAGAGAGAGAGAGAGAGAGAAAGGTATATCAAAAAGACTTTCTAAATAGGCTACTAACATTCCCCCAAACATATTCAGTTTCTGTATGATACATTCTAGATTAGAATTCCGAAAACATTTGTGTCCGAAAATTAGTTCACATATACAAGTATATCCTTTTTCCATATTTCATATTCAGTATTTCAGTACCTATTTACTTATATATAATACCTATATCTATATCATAAGAATTGATATAAAACAAACCCAGGTCCGTACTAATAAGAATATGTACAAGCATTATTCGCCAAGCACCAGTGTAGCAATATGTACAGGGAAACTCTAATTTACTTTCTCAGTCCAAGCAATTGGCATCTCCATCACTAGGCATATTAAGGTTGTGCTCTCCATTAAGATGTTTCTCAAGGCACCTTCTACAGAGACGATCACTCCATGTCTGCTTCAAGATTGATTTGCAATATACCTGATCCTGATTTGAAAGAAAAACGAAATGAAAGGAAGTGGTGATAATTTAAATTACAGTGAATAGAAAGAAACTATCCGCCAAGCACCAGTGTAGCAGATGCAACAATATCAGGGTAATTTGGTTGTAACAGGATCGTGGACACAAAAAAAATATTGCTATTTGCTACAGAAGCAACCAATTTTTGTAAAAGGCAATACCTGTGTAAGTGACATTCCATCGAACACCATGTGCCGCGGCGGGAAAGGTCCACCACCTACGTGCGCGCGGAGGACGAGACGGTGGCACCGGCGAGGCGACCGCGGAGTACACGAACCAGGCTGTGGCGAAGGGCAAGGACCCGCAGCACGGCGAGGTCAGAGACGATCTGTACGCGGTCGAGATGGCCTCAGCTCTCGGCGTCGAAGAAGGCGAAGACGGCCCATATCCGCGCCTACCGCTTCACCTCTGCCTCCCGTAGCATCAGCCGCACATGCTCCATAGTCGCCGGCTCGCCGCCTACCCCTCCATCGGCTGAGATGCGGCGACCGCGGGTCGAGTTATCGGCATCTCGTCCCGATTCCTGCCCTGGTGGGATGGATCAGTTCGAGGATCCATGAGTAGCAGGAAGGGATTGGATTCCGCTTCCACTTCAACGGAGGGGAAGAAGAAGGGGTTGAGGAGAGGGAGAGAAGGAGACGGCGCTGCATCCGACGAGGAGGACGCGCGGCGGCGCGAGCAGTGCTGATAGGGACGAACGTGGGTGGGCCGGTGGCGCGTGCTGGAGCCGGCGGGGAGGATGCGCGACGACGCGTGACAGACGCATGCGCAAGTTTTTTTTTCTAGTTAATTGGTGGGCCCGGCAGGTACAGGAGGAAAAACAATTCGTTTTTGTCAACTCCCCAAATTGCGATTTTTTGATACTTCATAGTCCTTCCACCTATCCACTTTCAATAACATATGACGGATGGGACCGGCATGAGGGGTACGGCGGACCCGATTTAGGTGAGAAAAGTTTTCAATTGTTTTCACTTCTTATAGTATAGATAAAGAAAACCATCTTTTAAAAAAAAGCCTTAAAGAAAAATTGCTGATCAGCAAGTTGAGCATCTCCAAGATATTTTCTATATCTTTTTTAACTTATACAAGAATAGAGATTTTGGTTAAAAAAAATCCTCCAACATCATATTCAATTGGATATTTAAATATAGATATCCTCTAGCCAAAGATGAAGAACGAAAAATAATTATCTACACCATGCACAAGATAAAAAAAAGATGTTGACATAGAATACGATGTTTACACAAATGACTCTTCATGTAATGATTTAGAGAGTAGATCTCTTGGGGATGGTTTACTCTTCAACGCTGCACAGAATTTATAGTTTTATACAATAAATATACGAACAGCTTTGGGGAAACCGGGAAACATTTACAGTAGTGTCAACATCTGTTCTGAAATCTTTGTGCAGTTGGAGTGATCAAAGGTCAGCCCGCCCGGGGCATCTTGGGAACGGAATGATGTCCCGGATGTTCTCAAGGCCAGTGGCGAAGAGGACCATCCTGTCGAAACCCATGCCAAACCCACTGTGCCTTACGGAGCCAAACCGACGTAGGTCCAAATACCATTCGTACGGCTCGACTGACAAGCCAGAGTCCATTATCCTGCACAACCAGAAGATGGAAGTCAGATGACTGCAATTCCTTCACTAGCGCACTACTCATATGATACTTGATACACTAATCTCTTAGCATTTTCAGTGTCAGTAAACGACATTTGCTTATGTGTCCGGGACAGCCATAAGGGCCCCCTAAAGAACCGGGGGAAAACTCACTTTCTTTCGTGAAAAACAAAACACAAACGAACCTAAAACACGCTTAAGATAAATCACGGTCCAGTGCCCGGGCCCACGGCTCTGGTGGCCCCAGCAGCTCACCAGAGCGTCGGCCCAGCCACCCTCGGGCGGAACTCCGCTTCACTCGAGGGACGCAGCACCGCGCTAGCGAATCTCCGCCTCGCTCGAGGGCCGGTCGCCCCCTCGGGTGAGGTTCCGCCTTGCTCGAGGGCCGGTCGCCCCCTCGGGTGAGGCTCCGCCTCGCTCGAGGCTCCCACGGGCTCGCCACCCCCGCACCTGCTCCCCCGACAGGGGCATTTAATATTATGACACCTGCAGCCGCCCAGGTCAAAGACGAATTCACGCTATGCCGTCTCTCTGACACGCCTGTGAATCATATCCCGACACTGTTCCGCCAACTCCCCCGGTAATGCCATCCCCGCCGTCGTACGACACCCGCCGACTCTCGTACGGCCAATGCACCGCACCCTCGAAAGAGGATGGCGGAACCCTCGAAAGGCGACGGACACCTATTCCACGCTCGCCCAGAACCATGCCATGACGTCAGACCAGTGGGACGCGTCTCCTCTGTCACCGTCGGTCCTGCGCAGCCATCCCGAGGACTGCAGTGCCATCCCCGACGCTGTGGGAGTACGGGGCGACAAGACACCGCCACGACGGCTGCTGTGCGCCTTACGGCTCCCTGTCAGCTGCACCCTCGAATCAGCGTACGAACGACGACTAAACGAAAGATTTCAGCACCACCACCCTCGAAGCCGCTCCTGGACGGATACAGGGCGCACCGTGACGCTCCGCCAGAAGCGAGATTCGCTAGGACGGTCATCCACTCCGTTGCACTGTCCGCCATGCCATCACACGTAGCCAGAATAGTGCGGCACGCCTGTAAACTGCCTCCTCCTTGGCCTATAAAAGGATGGGCAGTCCCCTGGCCGTAGGGGGAGACAGATAGCACTCACCCACACGCTTTCTGCCTTCACCACGATATTGGCACTTGCCTCAATCAAAAACCTCTGGGACCTGGAGGCCCGGCCTCCTCTCCCGCCTCGCTTGTAGCCCCCCTCTGCAAGCACTACGGTGCAATGAAATATAGTGCCCCGATCACACCACTGATGGACGTACGGCCCCGGCCGGAACCTGGATAAATCCCGTGTCACTAGTTGTTTAGCACCGGCCATCGAAAGATAGATCTCAACGCTCTTACTAGTTAGTGTCGGGACTACTTTCCGCACCGATAGTTGGCGCGCCAGGTAGGGGAATCGCGCGCTGAAGATCAGCTTTCCGGCAGCCATCTCGATGGTAATACGCACCGAGTACAGGGGACAGAGGTACTCCATGGGCAGCTCGGACCCCCTCCTAGCCAGGGTTCAAAAAACCACTGCCGGAGCGGTTTTCGAAACCGGCAAAACCGGTCCGGTAAACCGGTAAAACCGACCGGTAAACCGAAAAGAGCGGTTTGCTATGGTTTACTAGGTTCGGTTAGAGAGCGATAACCGAGCTTTTTCCTTACCGAGCCGGACCGGTAAGACCGGTTACCGCGGTAACCGAACCGGTTACCAACGGTAAGGTGAACCTTGCTCCCAGCCGGATTCGAAATCCGGTTCGGGAGCCTGAACTTTCAGGCTACGGGGAACGACTACCTCATGCGCATCACCAACCGTGATGAGCTCCACCCGTGGCGGTTGACCGGGCCAGGACCGGTCCCCGTCACGCCCGCCGGCTGACGCCGGTGCCAGCCCAAGCGGACGCTGCGGGCCCCTCAACACCATGATGCCGACGACGCTCGGCCGGCGCTCTCGACGGGCGTGGATGGAACGACGTCGGGCCGCGCATGTCGCCTCGCAACGCGACACACCCGTCAGCAAGACGGCAACCGCACCCGCGGGGGAGCGCGCAGTGTTCGAGCCGCAGTTCCCCCACGGGATGCGTAACGCCGCGACGACGTACGCCTCGTCCGCCCGCACCGACGTGGCGGCATACGAGGATCTTCCCGGCCACCACCTCCTAGCGGTCAGGAACCTCATCACCTCCACCAACGACGATTCCTACCACGGCTCCGCCAGCGAGCTGCAACCCGCCACTTCGCATGGGTACGCGGAGTGGGACTTCTCCGGCGTGCTGGACCCGGTGATGTTCCAGCGGTTCCTCGACGCCGCGGACTATTGGTTCGGCTACTCTGACGACTCCAGCACCGGGAGCTACGACCCCGCGCGTGAGTGCTTCGTGGTGGTCGTCGATAACCAAGCCGACGGCGCGAACGCGACGAGGGCTGGCGACGGAGAAGCCCCCCGGAATCCGAGAGCTAGCATCCCGCAGAACCCGGGACCGTGCGCGCCCCCACCTCGCCGGCGAGGGGGGCTGACATCAACGCACAGCTGGCCCAAGCGCGCGAGCTCGAGGCTAAGCTTGCGGAGGAATACCACGCGGTACGACTGCTTCGCGCCTCCATTGCTGGAGAAGCTTCCGCGCACGGCGAACGAGCGCGCGAGCTGGGTAGGCAGGCCCGCGACCGCATCAACGCTGACTTCGATGTCAACAACCCGAACACGCCCCTGCGAGCGAGCCAGAAGCTCATCGCAGCCGCGACGCTGCTGCGAGCCATGCCCGCTCCTTCAACGCCCGAGGCGCGGGCACCCGCACCGCGAGGCGCAGGCGCTCATCGAGCAGGCGGCCGTGCAACAGGCCGAAAGCTCAGCGTCCCGCATTCGCCAGCCAGGTCGGCACGCGAGAGAACGGTGGCGCGCGAGGGCCCGGAGGCGTCGGTTCACGCGGGCGGTGCAGCGGGACAACCCGCCAACCAAGGCCGAACGCCAGTCAGGGAGTGGATCCTCGACACGCGTGGGCAGGACCAGGACGGTGACACCCACAACATCATCAACACCCGCAGAATGGGCAACACGGAGACACGAGCGGTGGTAGGCTACCATCCGCGGCGGGGCGGGCGCTACGACAGCCGCGAGGATCGCTCACCGACGCCGGAGCCCCCGGGGACCCGTGTGTTCAGCCGGGAGATCCGCACGACGAGCTTCCCTCAGCGCTTCCGCCAACCCACATCGATGGACAAGTACACGAGGGAGACGAACCCTCGTGTGTGGCTCAACGACTATCTCCTAGCATGCCAGCTGGGCGGAGCCACCACCGACGAGGTCATCATCCACAACTTGCTGCTGCACCTCGCAGACTCGGCGCGGACGTGGCTCGAGCACCTGCCGGCCAGTCAGATCCACAACTGGGACGACTTGGTCCGCACCTTCGTGGGGAACTTCCAGGGCACGTACGTGCACCCTGGGAACTACTGGGATTTGCGCGCATGCACCCAGAAGCCCGGCGAGTCGCTCCGGGACTTCATACGACGCTTTTCTAAGTGCTGCACGGAGCTCTCGAGCGTCACCCAGTCCGAGATCGTGCACGCCTTCCTCGAGGGCACGACCTGCCGATACCTCGTGCGCGAGCTCGGGCGCAGTCCGCCGGTCGACTCCAACGAGTTGTTCGATATCGCCACCAGCTTTGCCTCCGGCGAGGAGGCGGTGGGGGCCATCTTCGACGGCAAGAAGGGCAAGCGCGTGGACGACGAGCCCGCAGAGGGCAGCAAGTCCAAGGAGCCCCAGCAGAAGCACAAGCGAGGCAAGAAGGGCAAGAAGGCGCACCGCAAGGCGCGCGCAGGGACGTGACGACGACGGGGACGAGGCCCTCGCAGTTGACCCAGCTCGAAAGGGTCCTCGAGCGGCTCCTCGAGGCCCCAGCGTATTCGACGATATGCTTAAGAAGCCCTGCCCGTACCACAAGACACCGGTCAACCGCACCCTCGAGCAGTGCGACATGCTCAAAAAGTATTACAGCCGCGCCGCCACGAAGGATGGCGAGGCCAAGAAGGACGGGGGTGATGGCGATGCCGGTGGCTTCCCGGCGGTGGAGAACGTCTTCCTCATCTTCGGGGGGGGGGGGGGGGGGCAACTGTCGACATGTCCAACAGCCAGCGCAAGCAGGAACGGCACGAGGTCCTCGCGGCGGAGAAGCCTCCTCCCTCCTTCCTCGACTGGTTGGGGGACGCCATCACCTTCAGCCGTGAGGATCACCTGAACTGCACCCCCAATCTGGGCCAGTACCTGCTGGTCGTCGACCCGGTAATCGGCAACGCGCGGTTCTCCAAGGTGCTGATGGACGGAGGCAGCAACCTCACATCCTCTACGCGCACACCTTGCGCCTGCTGGGGATCGGGTTGGACCAGCTGCGGCCCAGCACGACGCCGTTCCATGGCGTCGCGCCGGGCAAGCGCGTCTAGCCCCTCGGGCAGATCGATCTGCCAGTTTGGTTCTGTACACCGGACAACTTCCGCAAGGAAACGCTCACGTTCGAGGTGGTGGGGTTCAGGGGCGCGTTCCACGCCATCCTTGGGCGGTCGTGCTACGCTAAGTTCATGGCGGTCCCAAACTACACCTACCTCAAGATGAAGATGCCGGGACCCAAAGACGTAATCACCGTGGGCTCGTCGATCGAGCACGGGTTCGACTGCGACGTCGAGTGCGTGGACCACACCAAGGCGTTAGCGCTGGATGAAGCGCTCGTGACGAGCATGGAGAAGCTGGTCAACGAGGACCTCGACTCCACCGCCAAGCATGCCGGCAGCTTCGAGGCTGTCGAGCAGACCAAGGAGGTGACCCTCGACCCTGTTGCCCCCAAGGGAAAGGTGTTGAGGGTCAGTTCTACCCTCGACCTGAAATAGGAAGAGGTGCTCGCCGACTTTCTCCGCGCCAACGCCGACATCTTCGCGTGGAGCCCCTCGGATATGCCAGGCATCCCGATGGAGGTCGCCGAGCACTCCCTTGATATCCTACCTCACTCCCGAGCCGTGCAGCAATGGCTACAACGCTTTGACGAAGAGCGATACCGGGCGATCGGAGTGGAGCTGCAGAAGCTCCTCGAGGTCAGGTTCATCAAGGAAGTTTTTCACCCTATGTGGTTAGCTAATCCTTTACTAGTTAAGAAAAAGAATGGGAAGTGGCGGATGTGTGTAGATTACACTAGCTTGAATAAAGCATGTCCCAAAGTTCCTTTTCCTTTGCCACGAATCGATCAAATCGTCGACTCAACTGCATGGTGTGAACTTTTGTGTTTCCTTGATGCCCATTCCGGGTACCACCAAATAAAGATGAAGGAGTCCGACCAGCTTGCGACTTCGTTCATCACGCCGTTCGGAATGTTCTGCTACGTGACGATGCCGTTTGGCCTCTGAAACGCGGGCGCTACATACCAGCGATGTATGCAGCACGTCTTCGGAGACCACATCGGGCGAACCGTTGAGGCTTACGTAGACGACATAGTCGTGAAAAACTAGGAAGGCGGACGACCTGGTCAGGGACCTGCGCGTGGCATTCGATTGCCTGCGAGCCAACAGGGTGAAGTTGAACCCCGAGAAGTGCGTCTTCAGAGTGCCGCGAGGCATGCTGCTGGGATACATAGTTTCCCAGCGGGGCATCGAGCCCAACCCCGAGAAGGTTGCAGCCCTCAAACGGATGGGCCCGATTCGAGACCTCAAGGGGGTCCAGAAGGTGCTGGGGTGCCTTGCCGCCTTGAGCCGCTTCATCTCGCGGCTCGGCGAGAAGGGCTTACCCCTCTACCGACTCCTGAAGAAGCACGAGCGCTTCTCCTGTACCGCCGAGGCCCAGGAGGCGCTGGACAAGCTCAAAGTGACGCTCGCCCACGCGCCAATCTTAACGCCGCCCCAGGACGGCGAGCCTCTGTACCTGTACGTCACCGCAACCACTCAGGTGGTCAGCGCCGTTGTTGTGGTGGAGAGTACAGAGGAGGGGCATGCCCTACCAGTCCAGAGGCCCGTGTACTACATCAGCGAAGTGTTGTCCGAGACCAAGGCACGGTATCCGCAGATCCAGAAGCTGCTCTACACGATGGTGCTCGCGGGCCGCAAGCTCCGGCACTACTTCGAGGCCCACCCGGTCACAGTGGTCTCCTCGTTCCCGTTGGGGGAGATCATTTGGAACCCGGACGCGGCAGGCAGAATCACCAAGTGGTCTGTGGAACTGATGGGCGAGACGCTCGCCTATGTGCCGCACAAGGCAATTAAGTCCCAGATCCTGGCAGATTTCGTCGCCGAGTGGACGGACAGACAACTACCACCGCTGCATATCCAGGCCGAGTGCTGGACCCTCTACTTCGATGGGTCAGTGATGAAAACAGGGGAAGGCGCGAGCCTGCTCTTCATCTCACCTTTCAGGGAACACATGAGGTACGCGGTACGCCTGCACTTCCCCGCGTCAAATAACATGGCGGAGTACGAGGCCCTTCTTTGCGGCCTCCGAATCGCCATTGAGACAGACATCAAACACCTCGACGTCAGGGGGGACTCGCAGCTCGTGATTGACCAAGTCATGAAGAATGCGAGTTGTCACGATGACAAGATGGAGGCATACTGAAACACCGTATGAGCCCTCGAGGACAAGTTTTACGGCATCGAGCTCAACCATGTACCCCGCAGGTATAATGAGGAGGCGGACAAACCGCCAAAATTGCGTCGGGGCGAATTACCGTTCCCCCGAACGTTTTTGCGTGGGACGTCGCCAAACCGTCCGTCAACCTCGAGCAGACACCCTCGAGTAAAGAGGAACCCTCGGGGGATCCCTCAAATCCAGCGGGTGCGGAGCCCATGGACGAGGACCCCTCAAACGAGGCGTTTGTGCTCTCCTTGCTCAAGAGCTACGACGCGGACGAGACCGACGCCATGGACGCAGAGCTAGCCCCCCGCGCGGGGGATTGGCGAGCCAAGTATATCGCCTGGATAAGTTGAGGGGAGCTTGCCTCAGATCGATCCGAGGCCAGGCGCATCGCCAGGATGGCCAAGTCATTCACCCTCGTCGACGGCGAGCTGTACAAGCACGCCGCGTCAGGCGTCTTGCAGTGGTGCATACCCATCCCTTAGGAGCGCGAGCTCCTCCGGGACATCCAGCGGGAGTGTGTGGCCACCACACGGCGCCGTGCACCCTCGTGGGCAACGCATTTCGCCAGGGCTTCTATTAGCCTACCGCGGTCGCTGACGCCAACGAGATCGTGCGCACCTGCGAAGGGTGCCAATTCTACACCCACAAAACCAACCTCCCAGTGCACACCCTCCAAACGATCCCTATCACATGGCCTTTTGCCGTGTGGGAGCTGGACATTGTCGGGCCCCCGCGAAAGGCGCTTGGGGGCTACACCCACCTGCTGGTCGCCATTGACAAGTTCTCCAAGTGGGTCGAGGTGCGCCTAATCGCGAATCTCAAGGCAGAGCAGGCCGTAGCATTCTTCACTGACATCATCCACCGGTTCGGGGTGCCCAACTCCATCATCACCGACAACGGATCCCAGTTCAACGGCAGGAAATTCCTGGAATTCTGTGACAAGCACCACATCCGCGTGGACTGGGCGGCAGTCACGCATCCACAGACCAATGGTCAAGTGGAATGGGCCAACGACATGATCTTGCAAGGCCTCAAGCCAAGGATTTTCGACAGACTGAACAAGTCTAGCCGAAAATGGCTCCAGGAGCTGTCGGCGGTCATGTGGAGCCTCAGAACCTCTCCGAGTAGGGCTACGAGATTCTCCCTGTTTTTTTGGTCTATGGCGCGGAGGCCATCCTCCCCACGGACCTGGATTATGGGTCACCCAGAGTCAGGGGCTACGACATGGGCAGCAACCAGCGAGCCCGTGAGGACTCGCTGGACCAATTGGACGAGGCCCGCACTGTGGCCCTGATGCATTCAGCAAGATACCAGCAGGCGTTGAGGTGGTACCAGGCTCGGAAGATACGGCGCCGAGCTTTCGACGAAGGGGACCTAGTCCTAAGGCTGCGCCAAGACAATCGAGGCCGCCACAAGCTATCGCCCCTATGGGAGGGACCCTACGTCGTTGTCAAAGTGCTCAAGCCCGACACCTACAAGCTGGCCAACGAGGACGTCAAGGAACTCACCAACGCTTGGAACATTCAACAGCTACGTCGCTTCTACCCTTAGAAAGGATTTCCAAGTTTCTTTTGTTATGTACATACCCAACACCCAAGTTGGCGACACGAACGTAAATTTTCATCGAATTAATAAAGTCAAAGGGCGACTCGGCTTTCCCTTGAAAACCAAGTCCCCCTCGGGGCTACTACGGGGGGCATCCCCCCCAAAATGCCCCCATTTTTTCGCAAAATTCGCTGCAAAAGTGCCAAGTATGCCTCGACCCAAACTATTGGGTGAATCTACGCGGGACACGAGTAGCCAAAGGGCGAAGAAGCGCGAGTCGGGGATAGCCCACACCTCCAGCAGGATACGACCCTTCCCCCTTGCCGCTTTTCCTACAAGCTACTTGTGCAAGCGAAACTTTCCCAGCCGAAGATTCACCTAAGAAAACGTGAACCTGAGTCAGCTCCCCATCGAGCCGCGAAACTTCCTCGTCCCGCTGCTTGAGGGTTGCTTGTGCCCCCTCGAGTGCGGCGCGCTCCTGCTGAAGGCGGCCCTGGGCCCCTTCTCGCGCCAGGCGCTCACGCTCGAGGGTGGCCCGAGCCTCAGCAAGGGAGGTTCGCTCCCGCTGGAGCTGCTCCTCCGTTGAGGCGAGGGAGGCGGCCTTGTCCACCAAGCTAGTCTTCAGCTGCTCAACCTCCTTGGCCTTCTCCTCGGCCTGGCTTTGCCAAGCCCGTGCTCCCTCGAGGGTCGCACGGTCCTGTTGGAGCTGGGCACGAGTCGTGGCCACCTCCGACTCCCACTCTGCTGCCACGGTCAGCATCCCGGCCAAATCCTCGCGTGCTTTCTGCAGTGCCTCATCCCACTCCAGGAGTGTCGTCCTCACCTTCGCGACAGCGGAGGCGTCTTCCGCAGCTCGAGCGTCTTGGTCCAGGAGCTCGTCACGCATGGCCTCAACCTGATACTCTAGCCACCTGTTGTCGGTCCGTAGGGCCTTGACAAGGGCGTCGAGGGCGTCGTACTGGTCTCGGTACCAGTTACACTCGGAGCTCAATTGGTCGAGGCAGTCATGCCTCTCCCGAGCTCGGCCCTCCAACTCCTGTCACCGGCAGACGAGGCGAGGCGGAAAGCCGGGTCAGACGAAATGCAAGCGTGAAAGAGACGAGATGGGGGGGGACTCCGAAATCCAACAGACAAAACGTGTACCTGGAAAACCCTGCGTGGAAAACCCTGCGGTACCTGCGTGGATCCGCAACGCCTCGTTTAGCCTGTTGTTGAGCGAGGAGCTGTGGTCGCAGAACTCTTGCCACAACGCCTGCTTGGCCTGCGCCTCGCTGAAGTGGGCCGGTGGCGCGCTGGCGTGCTTCCGCTCCTGCTCTGGATGCGCCGCGGTGCCATCTGTAGCGGGGAGGGCAGCGCGCGATGACGAGGCCTTGGTGCTGTGCATCGGATGTCGCAGCATCACGCAACCATCCTCCCGCATCACTAGCACCTCTATCGCGGGCTCGGGGGCTGGCGCGGGCCAGTTTCCCCACAGGCCCCATCCAGGTGGCGGGGCATCGTTGTCAGGAATCTCCACCGTGGCCGCCCGATCGCCACCAGCGGGGGCAGGCTCCGGTGGAACCGTCGGCGCGATGGTTGCCGTAGTCATGACCGCCGCCGCGGCCGTCGCCTCTCGCTCGCGGCTCCGTAGCCACGGCCACACCGCGTATTGGCTTGCCCGTCGTCGCCGCGCTCCCGGCCGCCCGTGGCGCCCTCGACGAGCGCCGCCTCGTGGGTACGGACGCGTACGACCAAAGCGCTTTGGCGGGCGCGAGGGCGGGGATGGTCGGCGCCACCCTGCGAACAAGAACACAACATCAATCTCCGGCCCCTCAGAATCGGGGGCGCATGGGGAGAACGCTACCTACCTCAAACTCGAGAAGCCTCGCTTCCTCTTCCTCGAGGGTTCGGCAGATGCTGCTGTGGCGCTTGTCGCTGCCACTGCAGCACTCCCAGACACTCCCGCGGCGTGCGCCGCCTCTTCCACGGACCGCCCGGTGGCGGGCGCTTCCGCGCCCACCATGGGCGCCTGCTCCCCTACCACCTCTGCGGCTCTTGGTGAGGGTGGCGAGGGATTCCACCTCTCAGGGGCCCGCCCCCCATCACTCTCCACTTCTTCCTCCTCTCCCGATGACGAGTTCTCCGGAGTCGCTGGGGGAGAGAGTCACTGCTGCTCGCGCAGCCGGTACTCCTCGTCCCGCTGCTCCCGGCGCTCCTGCCACCGGATTCTCTTCTCCTTCCTCCGTGCTGCACGCTCCTGCTCCCGTCGCTGTGCGGCGCAGGCAGCCGCTCGGGCTCGGGGCGTGGGCGGGTCAGACCGCGCGGCGTCCGCGGTCACCCTCTGCTAAAATTCGACTGTCAAAACTGCGCCGGTACATTGTGAGGGAATGAGAAGGGGAGGAAGACCTACTCACCGCCGGGGCATCAGGGAGCATAACGAACGACCAGAGGTCGTAGTTGTCGTGCCTGACGGCCTTGAGGCTAATGGCGCGCCTCGTCCTCGTGGCCGCATATTCCCGAGGGAGGCGCTCAGGGATGAACTGCGAGCATGCCAACGACGTCGGGTTGGCCTCCTCGCTCATCTCGTGAATGCGGAGCTCCCTCTCCATGAGGGGGATGATCCGCCGGTGGTGAAGGTTCACGATGACCGAAGTTGCCCCCAACCCGACGCCCGCCAAGCTCTTCAATGCGGTCAGGAGCGAATCCAGCCGCACTTGGTGCGAGGAGGGAGACACGCCGTGGTGCCAGGAGTCGGCCTTCTCCATCAGCACCTTGTGGGTGTAGGGGGGAGGCCGACGCCGTCGTTGCGGAGGTAGAACCACCCCTGCTCCCATTCCGTGTTGTTGGAGGTCATCGTGCAGGGGATGTAGAACTCCTTGCGCGAATCCCGCAACGAGATCGTCAGGCCGCCGGCGCGCACTGCCCAGCGCACCCGTGCCTCGGGCGTAGCGAGTGTGTGCAGCTCCGCGCGGAAGAGGTGAACCTAGAGATCCCTGTTCACTGGGATCCACAGGAATCCCTCGCAAACGCCGACGAAGGTGGCTGCCTACAAAATCTCGTTGGGGGTGAAGTTGTGCAGTTCCACCCTGTAGTGGTAGAACAGTCCGCGCATGAAGCGGCTCGCCGGCGCGGCGAAGCCGCGCTCATGGTGTCGGATGAAGCTGACGATGTAGCCGTACGGCGGGTTGGGCTCCCGATCCGTCGTTCGGCGCCAGCTGGCCGCCATTCACGAGCTCGATTATGGTGAACCTCATCACCGTCGAGCGGCTCCACGGCAGCGGATCCAACACCGTGATTGGCTGTGGGCGAGCCATTGCGGTTGGCGGAGGCGTACAAAGACGAAGTTGGTGGCAGGCGAAATGAAAGGGCGCACGGCCGAGGAGTGAAGGCAAGGGGCAAAGGGCGACAGTGCTAAGTGACGAGGTAAGGAGCTTCCGCCTCCCTCTCCCTTGATTTATAGATCCAGGGGAGCCGCGCTCCCCGAACCGCGCGCGCTGCGCGCATTAACTGCAGGTAGCCGCATCTACCACTGACGAGCGGGCCCCACATCACTGAAATGGCCAGGCGCGCACGCGTGCATGATCATTACGGCGCGACAACCGAAGAGCCGCGGTGGCCTGTCACATCTGCCCCCACGTCACCCACTACACACGCGGTTGCGTCGCGTGAAAAGACGCACTCGCGACGCACGACTGCAGCCACAACCGTGGGCATTTAATGGCCCGGTCCCTTACCAAGTAAGCGTGACCCTCGAGCGGGCCCAGCCCAGGGCTCGGAAAATTAGACCCTCGAAGGGTGTAGTTACTGACCAGTGGTCTCGAGACCCGCTCGACGAGAGCGGGCGCCACAGGTGCCCTCGATTCTAGAAGATTACTGATCAGCAGCTCGAGGGCCGGCTTGGCCGCGAGCCCATGAGCCCCGCAGATGTAAATAAGACGGGGGCACCTAGCTACCACCCTGCAACGACCCTACTAATCAGGGGTTTGAAGCCTGACCCTCGAAGGGTTCGAACATGCGCCCAAGATCAACGGAGTCAGAGACGACGAGGGCGCGCGTATTCGAGCCTATCCTCGAGCTCACCGGCTCGAGGGCACCCCACATGTCGTGTTCAAGAGCCAACGAGGGCAGCTAGTCGAGGGATCCCATCGAGGGAGAGCTTTCGCGCCCTCGGTCCCAAGCGAACGGGACCGAGCCCTGCCTAGCAAACCCACGTAAGCGCTTTCATGGACGAGTCTCCGAACCATGAGCCAACCCTTATCGAACGGGGCATGGGCATCCACTTGAATCACCCGATAACAGCTCAGCGAGGAATCCGCAATTCGCGACCCGCTCGATGGGAGTTGCGGAAACCTCACCCTCCGTCCCGCGGAGGGCCGGCGAGGGAACGTACAAACAAGTCGGAGAGCACGCCCGATCGCCTCGAACGGGCCCAGGTTCGGCTCAACGCACGGCTACACCCCCTGGAAATGCACCGAGCACAGACGTATGCCAAATATGTGCGCATGGCACCGCCATGGCCGGCTGGAATATTGCCGATGCCGGCTGAAACTAACACCTCGCACACCGGCAGGCTCTGCGAAAAAACCTTGCAGGAGCACCCACACTCCTGCAAGGCTTCGGGGGCTAGACCCACGGGTCCGCTAGCGCGCCCCCACAGAATAGCACAACAACCAGAAGGGAAGAAAGTCTCATCAGCAAGCGTCAACATCTGCGGGATCCTAACGGATACTGTCAAGAACAGCCTTAAGGTTCCCCTAAAGAACCGGGGGAAAACCCACTTTCTTTCGCGAAAAACAAAACACAAACGAACCTAAAACACGCTTAAGATAAATCACGGCCCAGTGGCCGGGCCCACGGCTCTGGTGGCCCCAACGGCCCACCAGAGCAGTCAGCCCAGCCACCCTCGGGCGGAACTCCACTTCGCTCGAGGGGCGCAGCACCGCGCTAGCGAATCTCCGCCTCGCTCGAGGACCGGTCGCCCCCTCGGGTGAGGTTCTGCCTTGCTCGAGGGCCAGTCACCCCCTCGGGTGAGGCTGCGCCTCGCTCGAGGGCCGGTCGCCCCCTCGGGTGAGGCACTGTGCGGCAAGGCCAGTGTCAGCTCCGTGACACTGTGCCGCCCACTCTCGTACGACGAACGCACCGCACCCTCGAAAGAGGACGGTGGAACCCTCGAAAGGGGACGGACGCCTGTTCCACGCTCACCCAAGACCATGCCATGACGTCAGACCAGTGGGACGCGTCTCCTCCGTCACCGTCGGTCCTGCGCGGTCATCCGAGCACTGCAGCGCCATCCCCGACGCTGCGGGAGTACGTGGCGACAAGACATCGCCACGACGACTGTTGTGTGCCTTACGGCTCCCCGTCAGCTGCACCCTGGATCAGCGTACGGACGACAACTAAAGGGAAGATTTCAGCACCACCACTCTCGAAGCCGCTCCTGGACGGATACAGGGCGCACCGTGACGCTCCGCCAGAAGCGAGATTCGCCAGGACGGCCGTCCACTCTGTTGCACTGTCCGCCATGCCATCACACGTAGTCAGCCAGTGCGACACGCCTGTAAATTGCCTCCTCCTTGGCCTATAAAAGGAGGGTAGTCTCCTGGCCGTAGGGGGAGACAGATAGCACTCACCCACACACTTTCTGCCTTCACCACGATATTGGCACTTGCCTCAATCAAAAACCTCTGGGACCTGGAGGCCCAGCCTCCTCTCCCGCCTCGCTTGTAGCCCCCCTCTGCAAGCACTACGGTGCAACGCAATATAGTGCTCCGAGCACACCACTGCTGGACGTACGACCCCGGCCAGAACCAGGACCCGTGTCACTAGTTGTTTAGCACCGGCCATCGAGAGATAGATCTCAGCGCTCTTACTAGTTAGTGTCGGGACTACTTTCTGTTGGAAATATGCCCTAGAGCCAACTGGATTTGATCCACTAGTGGACTCAGATGGATTTGATCCATTATGGTGTAAAAGTCCTAATGTGCCACAAATGTTGTAAAGCCCATTAGCGTTGGAAGGGGTACACCATCTATTAGTCCCATATTGCTAATGGATGATGGTGTGGGGGGGTTTCCTCCCAATAAATATGGACCACACCGCTCCTGAAAAGACACAACTTTCTCAAGTAGCAGCCGCGCTGCCAACGCTCTCTCCTCGTCGCACTCGCGGACCTAGCGCCTCGGCGTGCGTCGCTTTCTTCTCCGTACGTGTGGATACCTTGGAGGTGCCGCATCCGGAGCACTTGGACCGGATGAGCCGCACGTGCAAGTCAAGAAGGACGTGAGCAACCGCACCGCCCTGCTACCCTCGACGCGTTCGTCTACATCGAGACGGTTCCGCCGCATCCGCGCGTCTAGTGGTAATCCCGTGATCTCCGACGACAGCGGTTCTGTTTTGCGGGGAAAATTTTGTTTTGCGCTAGCGTAGCCACCCCATTTCCCTTCAGTGGTACCAGAGCCGTAGCTGCTAAGTTTTAGATTCGGGATGTGTGCATATGGAGATATGCAGATGTAGATCAAAGTTTTGATCGGCTTCGTGTTCTTGACGTGATGGTCGTGTAACGAATTACTCCTACCGGTCGGAATTCCGCCATCGGAGTTAAGTGATACACGTAAATCCAGTCACAATGAGAAGGAGATCAATTGGATTGGTCGAATCAAAGCTAGGTCAAGTTCCAGGCGCATGGGATGCGTGGCGGCGGCAGATTGAATGCACTACGGCCGGGAAAACCGTAAAACATGTTGTTCGGTAAAACAGCCATAACTTTTCGTGGTTAACTCGGATGAAGAAGTTTTCTATATGAAAATTGATCTACAAAAAATTTTACACATGTGATAAACCAGCTTTGCTGGTCTCGGCGAAATTAGTTTTGCCAAATTCAGCTTGCAAGATGGGTTTTCGGGCGTTTTAAGTTTGGACGTCGGAATTGCGATAATCTGTTTTGCAGGTTTTGTGATCGGTATGGCCTATATGTGTATGTGATGCATGTGTGTAATTTTTTCGTGACCTGCGTGTCACGTGTATGGCAATACGGCTGGAGCCACATGTATTGTCAAAATTAATGTAATGGTCTGCGTACCAATTTGTGATGATATAATACGCGATTGTGTAACTTTCATTACTAGCACGCGTTAGATAGTTCTTGGAGGACTCATCACATGGAGGATGGTACACACAGATCATGGAGATGGAGATCAACATGATGTACATGTCAATGGAGATGGAGATCACCATGTGACAATAGGCCATACCGTGTTACAACTGTGTAAATGTCGTTCTTACCGTTCTACTTTTACATGCGACAATGTTATTTTCTTGCGTGTGATGTTACGAGTAGAACGATCCCTTTGGAATTTTAAGTTAACGTGTCCTCCCAACACTTGCCACCGTCCCACGTCTTGTACAATTAGTGGTGGGTCTATGAAATTAGGGTGCCACTAGTTTTCCTTGACTAGACGGGTTTGTATCGGATACTTACACGCATAAGTGTTGGTTTACTTATCAAAGTCATCTTAACGGTTAAGGACTTTGGGTCATAAAGGTTGGGAGCCTAGACATAGAGATGTCACCCAACAACAGGAGTCATATGTGATATGATTAGCAAAGAGTTGCTTACCGATCTACCTTGTTTACCAGCGGTGACGCAAAAGCTCACTAGTAGACTTGTTAGTTGTGGATTCTGAATCACTAAGTATCAATGTGGGGATATTGATTTTAGTGGGAGTAAATTCTTTTATTTTACTCAGTCATGGATATTTTGTCTTAGTATTTTGCATTTATTATTTTGTTGTAGATGGCACCTAGTAAGGAATTTTCTTTGCGTACGATCCTTGAGAAGGACAAGTTGAATGGAACAAACTATACGGATTGGATCCGTAACCTTAGAGTTATTCTCAAGGCTGAGAAAAAGGAAGAGGTTCTAGACACCCCTTTACCCGAGGAGCCTGATGAAAATGCAACACTCGCTGTAAAGAATGTTTACAAGAAGGCATGGGATGTCGATCTTGAAGTGGGCTGCCTTATGCTTGCGTGTATGGAACCCGACTTGCAAATGCGGTTTGAGTCGGTCCATGTGCACGATATGGTCTTGGCACTCAATGATATGTTCGCCACACGGTGCTAGGACTGAAAGGTTCAATGTCTCTAAAGCCTTTGTGGAGTGCAAATTGGCAGAAGGTGCGCCAGTAGGACCACATGTAATCAAAATGGTTGGTTACGTTCAAAGTTGGAGAAGCTAGGCTTCCCACTGGGCAAGGAGTTGTCCACTGATTTCATTCTCACATCTCTTCCGCCTAGCTATGGGAACTTCATCTCGAACTACCATATGCATGGGGTGGAGAAGGGATTGAATGAACTGTGTGGTATGCTAAAGACAGCAGAGAGTGACATCAAGAAAGGCGCTGGCAGCAGTCATGTGATGGCGATCCAAAACAAGTCGACCTTTAAAAGGAAGGGAAATTCTTGGAAGAAGAAAGGCAAGGCCAAGGATAAGATCCCCATGCCAAACCAGACACCCAAGGCTAGTCCAGCTGCCAATGCTGAATGTTTTCATTGTAAGGAAATTGGTCATTGGAAAAGAAACTGCAAGCTGTACCTATCTTCTTTGAAGAACAAGGGAAGTAAGGGTACTTCCACTTCGTGTACACTTCATGTTTATGTTACAGATCATATTTTCCTCGCTAATACTGTCATTAATTCTTGGGTATTTGATACCGGATCGGTTGCTCACATTTGCAATTCGACACAGGGGATGATAAGAAGTAGAAGCGTTGAAAAAGGAGAAGTTGATTTCCGCGTGGGCAATAATGCAAGAGTTGCTGCGTTGACCGTCAGGATGATGCAACTCCACCTCCCGTCAGGATTTATTATGGAGTTGAATAATTGTTATTTTGTTCCTAGTTTGAGTCGAAACATTTTATCCCCTTCATGTTTGATGAAGGATGGTTATTCATTTGCGAGTGAAAACAATGGTTGTGTGATCTCTAAGGATAATATGTTTGTGGCTTGTGCATCCATTGTGAATGGCTTATTTGTTTTAAATCTTGATGATTCACCTATCTGTAACATAAGTGCTAAAAGGTCTCGACCTAATGATTTAAGTCCTACCTACATATGGCATTGTCGTTTGGGTCACATCAGTGAAAAGCGCATGAAGAAGCTCCATAACGATGGACTTTTAACTTCGTTTGATTTTGAATCCTACGAGACATGTGAAGCTTGTTTGCTAGGCAAGATGACCAAGATGCCTTTCTCGGGTTTTCCCGAGAGAGCCTCGAACTTACCGGAACTCATACATACGGATGTGTGCGGACCAATGAGTACGACAGCCTAGAGGTGGATACCAATACTTCATAACGTTCACCGATGATTTAAGTAGATATGGTTATGTCTATTTAATGAAGCACAAGTCCGAAACTTTTGAAAAGTTCAAAGAATTTCGCAGTGAAGTAGAAAATCAACGTGGCAAGAAAATCAAGACCTTGCGTTCGATCGTGGAGGTGAGTATTTGAGCCATGAGTTTAGCATCATCTAAAGAGTTGTGGAATTGTTCCACAACTTACGCCACCCGGAACACCTCAAAGAAACGGTGTATCCGAGCGACGTAATCGAACCTTGTTGGACATGGTCCGATCAATGATGAGCCGATCGGACCTACCATTGTCATTTTGGGGTTATGCTCTAGAAACCGCGACTTTCACTTTAAATAGGGTACCTTCTAAGTTTGTAGTTAAGACACCATATGAGATGTGGACCGGTAAGACTCCCGGTTGTCTTTTACGAAAATTTGGGGTTGTGAGGTTTATGTGAAGAAACTTCAATCAGATAAATTAACACCTAAATTGGACAAGTGCATATTCGTGGGATATCCAAAGGAAACCATGGGATATTATTTCTACAACCGGTCAGAAGGCAAAGTGTTTGTCGCTCGGAACGATGTTTTCTTAGAGAAAGAGTTTCTTAAAAGAGAAAAATGCGGACATAAGGTGTATCTTGAAGAAGTTCAAGATGAGCCGGGTTGGGCAAGATTTCACAACCGATGCTAATGTAGCCGAACGAGTTGAGATGCCCGTGGCAAGAGAAGCACCACCACAACCACGAAGGTCCGAAAGGGCACGTCGCGCAACCGATAAGCTCAATCTCATGATCGCGGGAGAGCGCGACATATTGTTGTTAGACAATGATGAACCTATGACATATGCGGAAGCAATGATGGACCCGTATTCCGAGAAATGGCAAAGTGCCATGAGATCCGAAATAGATTCCATGGATAACAATCAAGTTTGGAACTTGGTTGACCCGCCAGATGGTGTTAAACCCATAGAGTGCAAATGGATCTATAAGAAGAAGAGGGACATGGATGAAAATGTTCACATCCATAAAGCTCGACTTGTTGCAAAAGGTTTTCGACAAGTTCAAGGAGTTGACTACGACGAGACATTCTCACCCGTAGCGATGCTTAAATCTATTCGGATCATTCTAGCTATAGCTGCATATTTCGATTATGAGATATGGCAGATGGATGTCAAAACAGCTTTCCTAAATGGAAATCTGACTAAGGATGTGTATATGACACAACCTGAGGGATTTGTTGATCCAACCAATGCTGGAAAGGTGTGCAAACTTCAAAAATCCATTTATGGATTGAAGCAAGCACCTCGGAGTTGGAACCTTCGCTTTGATGAGGTGGTAAAAGGGTTTGGCTTCATTCAGAGTGAAGAAGAGCCTTGTGTTTACAAGAAGGCAAGTGGGAGCTCTGTAGTATTTCTAATCTTATATGTGGATGACATATTACCGATTGGAAATGACATTCCTATGCTTGAGGCCGCTAAGACCTCATTAAAAAATAGTTTTTCAATGAAGGACTTAGGTGAGGCGGCATACATTTTGGGCATCAAAATCTATAGAGATAGATCAAAAAGGCTTATAGGATTAAGCCAAGACACTTACATTGATAAAGTGTTGAAAAGGTTCAACATGGAAGAGGCGAAGAAAGGGTTCTTGCCTATGTCACATGGCATACATCTTAGCAAGACTCAGTGTCCTTCGACAACTGATGAGCGGGAACGCATGAGTAGAATACCGTATGCTTCGGCCATCGGATCTATTATGTATGCAATGATTTGTACACATCCAGATATTTCGTATGCACACAGTGTTACAAGCAGATACCAATCTGATCCAGGTGAGGGTCACTGACAGCGGTTAAAAATGATTTTAAGTACTTAAGAAGGACTAAAGGCATGTTCCTAGTCTATGGAGGTGAGGAGGAGCTCGTTGTAATGGGTTACACCGATGCTAGTTTCCAAACTGACCAAGACGATTCAAAGTCGCAATCAGGATACGTATTTACGATAAATGGTGGAGCTGTGAGTCGGAAGAGTTCCAAGCAGGAGACAGTGGTTGATTCTACAACAGAAGCCGAGTACATCGCGGCTTCGGAAGCTGCAAAGGAGGGTGTTTGGATAAGGAAGTTCCTTTCTGAACTTGGTGTGTTTCCGAGTGTCTCTAGCCCATTGGATCTTTATTGTGACAACAATGGGGCTATTGCACAAGCAAAGGAGCCAAGGAACCACCAAAAGAATAAACATGTACTGCGGAAATTTCATCTGATACGAGAGATCGTTAGACGAGGTGATATCAAGATATGCAAAGTACACACGGATTTGAATGTTGCAGATCCTTTGACAAAACCCCTTCCACAGCCTAAGCATGAGGTGCACATGAGAGCTATATGTATTAGATATATTCTAGATTAGCTCAAGTGCAAGTGGAAGAATGTTGGAAATATGTCCTATAAGGAATTATAGAGATGATTATATTTCATTATATCCATGTCACTTGGTTCTTTTATTGAATATCCATGAAAGGCGACTTGTATTTGATTGGCAATTATGTGAATTGTTTGTGAAACTCTTTTACTTGTATGGTTATTCAAAAGTTGTCCCTAGTATGAGTTAATGACTAGCACATGAATTAGTTGATGACTATGTTTCACAAGTCATGAACATGGAGATGTATAACTAATAATGTGGGCACATGTATGACATGGGGCCGGATCGACCCAATTTGAGACCTTGTTCTCTGTTTACACAACGTATACGCTATGTCCTTAGACTTGAGATTGTCGCATGTACTCAAGATGTGAATTGACCTACTTAGGGGCCATCAACCGCTACTCCTTAACTGGGTAGTCATAAAGATGGCTTTCGAGTTTGTCAGGAAGCATGCTGTGAGGCATGGTCAATCAAGATAGAATTTGCCCTCTACTTGAGAGAGATATCTCTGGGCCCCTCGAGTGATCGGATCAAGAAATGCATGGCCATGCTCAGTGTTGAGAAATAGAGGTCAGCTTGGAGCTAGACCAAATATCGTGAGGCAAAGGGAATAGATGTATGAATTGTTGTGATGGTTTGTCTGATAAGATCTTTACGTATGCATAGGAGTTGACACGTCTTGCTAGAGGCCGCTATCAACTATTGATCGAGTAGTGTACTCGGGTCAAGTCTATGTGTACGTGAACCTATAGGGTCACACACTTAAGGGGTTGGAAGCCGAATGAGGATGAATATACTTGCATAGTTGACTCTAGTGCAAGTGGGAGACTATTGGAAATATGCCCTAGAGCCAACTGGATTTGATCCACTAGTGGACTCAGATGGATTTGATCCATTATGGTGTAAAAGTCCTAATGTGCCACAAATGTTGTAAAACCCATTAGCGTTGGAAGGGGTACACCATCTATTAGTCCCATATTGCTAATGGACGATGGTGTGTGTGGGGGGGGGGGTTTCCTCCCAATAAATATGGACCACACCCCTCCTGAAAAGACACAACTTTCTCAAGTAGCAGCCGCGCTGCCAACGCTCTCTCCTCGTCACACTCGCGGACCTAGCAGTCCGGCGTGCGTCGCTTCCGTCTCCGTACGTGTGGATACCTTGGAGGTGCTGCATCTGGAGCATTTGGATCGGACGAGCCGCACGTGCAAGTCAAGAAGGACGTGAGCAACTGCACTGCCTGCTACCCTCGACGCGTTCGTCTACATCGAGACGGTTCCGCTGCATCTGCGCGTCTAGTGGTAATCCCGTGATCTCTGACAGCAGCAGTTCCTGTTTTGCGGGGAAAATTTTGTTTCGCGCTAGCGTAGCCATCCCGTTTCCCTTCACTTTCCGTACCGACATTATGCACTTTCAAAGTTTCAAGATATTTCAATATCTTGAAAATGCAACTGCTTTCAGGTGACTAGTCGTCTCTCGAGCACCACATCCTTGAGACATGAGACTAACTTAGATGATGCAACTGTTGCTCACATTGTTTGGTCCCTCCACAGAAGAATACCAATATCCAACAGCCAGTGTTAGTTCAAAAAATTGAGTTAGAGATTTACCCTGGCCTATTCAGTGGCCATCAGTACAAGCCGCCCAACCTCGCAAATTAATCGAATAGGAATATGGAACAAAATAAATATAAGTTAAACTACAAATATTAAGGTGAACTAATTGCTGAGCCATCGTACCTCTTTTTAAGAATACCTAGTCGCTCTTCCCTTTGGCTTCCACCAATCAATTCACCAACCTATATTATCCAACATATCAAACACATAAAGATAACATATCATTTGGGCAGCAAAAATATGTTCAATTAGAGGTGGAACTGATCTGCCTCTGCTACAAAAAATCATTTTTAAACTCAAAAAACAATAAGACAAACTAAAGTGCTCAACAGACAATGGTTTGGTAAACTGGTCCTAGAAATAAATCCCAAATCTTACTGGAGTATGCGAGACACAAATACTTATATCAGAATTAAATTACAATATTTTTTCTCTTGAAAACTTTTTAATGGTGAATAGAGGGGAAAAGGAATTTGGTGATATTAGAATGGACATGCTATGCTACCAAGTAAGACGTGTGCGGATTAAGCAGGTGGGTAACATCGAGATATGCATTCTAACAGATGGAACTATTGATTTCAACATTTACCTTTGGCACGAGAAACGTCCATAGCAGCAACAGTCTTTTGGTCATCATTAAGCCTCATATAGAAAGACTTTATTTCTTTGGGGTAGTTATAAACAATAACTGGTCTCATAAATATCTTCTCAGTCATATACCTTTATCATACTTGAAGAATCACAATTTGCACATTTACACAAGGTAAAGTATGTCATGGAAAAAGGACCAGCTGGGCTGCAAATACCTTTCATGCTCAGATGCAATCCATGCCCCATTCAATCGCTTTCTCGAATATCCCCTCTTCGACATCCTTTAAGATATTCACAGCCTGTGTATATGAAATACGTTCAAAAGGCGCTGCAGAAACAAGCTTCAGACGCTCGGTTGCAGTTGGACTTTCAGCAAATTTTTTATCTATGAATTCCAGGTCCTTTTCACAAAACTCAAGTAACTCCTTGCATAGTATTGTATGTAGCCTTCTGCATAGTTCATGGCATCCTTTGGCACAGTTGAATGCAAGTGCACTTCTTGTTTACTGAAAACGTATAGGCAAGGAGACCAAGAAAAGATTAGATCGAAAAATAGCTCACCTGCAAGTTTGCAAATGCAATTTCTGGTTCAACCATCCAGAACTCTGCCAAGTGTCTTGATGTATGTGAGTTCTCTGTCCGGAATGTTTGGTCCAAAGGTATATACGCTACTCAGAGCACAAGCATAAGTCTCAGCCTGAAGTTGCCCTGAGACAGTCAAAAATGCTTGACGCTTGAAGAAGTCATTCTCAAAAGCAATCGTCCCATCATCCTTGTATGGAAGTGTTCCACCACCCTGGCTGAACAGTGTTGTGACCTGAAACATCTCGCCAGCACCCTCACAATCACTCGTGGTGATTATGGGTGTATGGGCATACAAAAATCCATTCTTGTCGAAGAACTAGTGCGTCGAACAGGCCAGTCGATGTCTGATTCGAGCAACCGCGCTTATCTGCGAAAGATTAAAAATAATTGCAAGTTTGCAACTGTCATGAACTGTTCTCGTTTGGAGAGAAAAAACAGTAATTCACTTCTACAACTCTATCTCTATGCTCCAAGAGACCAAGAACATCATTCCCCCATACAAGTTCCGCAAACAGCAAATCGAACTTCATACTGAACAAAGTTCAGAAACTCTGCTCCCCACTGTGAGATCTCAATTTCACAGCAAAACTCTAGTTGGCGTTCATGAGAAATTGAGCAAACAAAATAATACAGAAATTAAGCGAATGATTTTATACCGTGTTGGTGCGTGCGCGGAGGTGCACCAGGTCCCTGAAATTCTCAGGCTTCCTCATGCTCTTGCGCAGCGGGTAGGCGCCGTCCACCTCCCCGACCTCGATGATGCTCTCCGCGCGGAGCTCGACGCGCTCCGCCGAGCTCCCGGGCGCCTCTGGAGCATCCCCTCCAGGAGCACGGAGGTTCCCATGGGCGTGAGGCGCGCGAGAGGCGCGCCGCGCTGCACGGCGGCCTCGACCACGACCTGGAGCGCGGCGGGGCTGGAGCCGTCGCTGGCCGCGAGGAACGCGAACGCGCCGCTGGCCCACGCGGGTTAGCTTGCATGCAAGTATGCAACGATGCAGGTCAGCAGCTGGCCTACCGCACACAGTGTTGGACTTGGACTCGTTGCCTCGAAGTCAAACTTCTTATTGAACGGCTGAAATCACTTGGACAATTGCTCATAATTTTTTTTGAAATTATATAATTGATGAGTGTCAAGATGGTATATGGAATGTGAACTGTAACATTAGATGTATCATGATCATACACACCACATGACCACAGGCTAATTCAAAGCAATGCTTAAAAAACATGGATAAAAAATTTCTGCAAAGCACACACTCCTTTTATTGGTCGTCACTTTGCCACCTGTGAGAACATATATGCCACATTGGTTCTCTCTAATTTCAAATGCATGGTCATGTTGAAAATCTAGGGATTTATAGTAAATATTGAATCATCATCGCAATTTCTGTGGTAACTATAAATATCTATTGATTAAAGCTGCATCAATAGGGCTTGAAAAAAATACAAAACAATTGCTCTCTTCGGTCAGGTGTACTTGACTTTTTTCCTTACCTTTTATTGCCATCTATATACAAATCTGACCCCTATTTTTGTATTAATACATCTATAAGATTGTGAAAGCTCCAAAGTTGCATGTATTTGCAATCAGATTGAGTATTTTAAACGAGATTTTAAACAACCTGCTATAATTGCCGCTATAGCCAGATTCAGCCATCGGCAAGAAAGGACTCTACGATATGGTTCATTTGGTGCTAAGCAGAAAAACCACTAATAGTCTGATTTATCCCCCTAAGTCAGATAAATCAACATCATTTAGCTCGCTAAATTTATCTTGAGATCAAATGAGTTGTTTGTGTTAGATTTATGGTTGTTGCATTATGTGAACTTTGAACTTTGTGTTAGATTTATGAAAGTATGGAGATGAAGTTCTATGTTGTTTCAGATGAATTGATGATGTGCTGAATATTCGAAACTTTGAACTTGTATTGCAAAATTTCAAAAAAAAACGCTAAATGACTTAGCTGAGGTTATAGCCGGATATAGACGTTTGTTAACATTTGAAAAACTAATCGTTAATGGTCTTATCCAGTTATTAAAAACCATGATTTTAAAAGTAACTAGCAAGTTGGCCCGCGCTAATAGCGCAGCTAGATTTGATAAACTATATTTTTTAAATGCTATGTTAGCATTGTATTTTTTATCCATCTTATTAATTCATTATCCATCCCTTTGAAATCACTAATACCGATGCAAATACTGGAGCTCAAAATTCAGAACTGATTGATACATTGATACACTCGAATTTTGTTATTTGGATGGTGTTTTAATAGGTGGATGGAACCTGACCTAATATTGAATGTCATTCGACGCTCTGTTGCACCCCTGCATGCAATGTCAACCTTTGAGTTCTGTATTGGACAAAAATTGTTGTCCACCCTCTCATCGCTTAGTCCCCACCTCAACAGACTGAGCCTCTTACTCCTCACTCTCGATGGTCTAACTCTGCCCTGTTGATTCTATGGCTTCTGAGTTCGGCCCAGTTGTTGACCTCGAGTCTGAGTTCTCCACTTTATGATGCACAGATCCAACTCCTCCAGCGAGCTCGTCGTACCTTGTGGCACCGTTGGTTGTTGACGTAGGTGATCTTGAATCTTGATATGGGGTGGGATCAAGCAACGAAGTGTAGGTCCTCCTCTCTTTCCATATGGGTGCACTCCCTTCTTCATCTCATACAATGTTACCTTGTTCCTCTCTTTCGAAAGTCTCTTTTCCTTACGATCGACGGTTCATGCCCCTTTCTTTTTCTTCTTCCTGCTCATCGATGGCCCCTCCTTTGTTGATGGTGCATGGCGGTCGGTTATCTCTCTTCTAACTTGCGATCCCGACAAATACATAGGATGATTCTTATTTGTACATATTATATCATGTCTCCTAGAATATATATTTATTGCTTGAAATGCAATGTCCTTAGTCGTTCTTGAATATACCTTGTCTTCTAAAATGTAACCATTATGTTTGACAATACTTTTATAACTTCTAAGATAACTACTGATCATTAATAGTAGGTAACATTATTCATTGTGGGCATCATGGTGTTCATTGTGTTGTTTGGTTCTTCACGCATCACAAACCAATCTAATTCCAAAAGTTTCCAAAAGATTAGAAGATATACGACAAACCAACTTGATCTCATCACTTTCATTCTTGTTTGGAAGAATACTATGCTTATATATACGTGTAGTTGAAAAATTGTTCCTCTTTATTTATTATATAGGATCTCATATCACTAACAGGTGGCCTATGCGCAAGCAAGCCCATGTTTTAGGGACACAAAGTCCCTCTACTACAGAGCATGCTTATCCTAAATGGTGACATCATACTGATAATTCAATTATCTCCCTCATGTCTATTGAGGAAGATAGATATTTGCATTGGGTAGCTTAAATTTCTCCGCACATCGTGCTACCTTCTCGAATGTATCACACTATTTGTTAATATCACAATGCTTATATTTTCTCTTGTTGTCTTCCCTCTTTTATCAACCTTACACCTTCTTGTTTTTTTAGTATTTTTCCAATTTATTGTAGCCATTTATGGTCACCTGCTTTAGCTAGCATTGTTGTCTACTACCTCAGTTCTTTTCTGACCAAAATAGTCATATCGCGTTGGTTGCTATCTAGGAAGCCATTGTCTCGCTTTTGGTCTCCAAACCCCATGTGGTTGATGCCAAACCGTACTTAACATCTTCTTTGTCAAATTACTACTATGCAAACCTACATGAATTGCTCATCAATCTATCTTATCTTATCATCTCCTGTGACATCTGATTTTTTTGTCTCTGTTGACGGTGTATTTTGGTGCACCAAGCATGTTCATTACACTTTGGTTTGGATTTGATTATGGAACTAACCCGCCACTAGGCACACTAATCATATGAAAAGTTCATCTATGTGCATGCATTTGGAAGTGTTGTGTTTATGTAGGAAAACATGGACATAAAGGATGGATTCGCAACAAGTTCAAAGGAGCATTTACGACGTCTTGTTCGTGCTTATGAGCTTGATGAAATCACTTCCAATGGTGGCTAGGACCGAAGTGCTACGAGGAACACCCCCGGGGATTGAAGCATAAATGACCGAACTTCATGCGCGGAGAACCTCCATCTTGGACGCGAGGATGACATCGTCAAAATCATGCAAGTGGAGGGGGCAAAGTGCATAATCACCTGAGGACCCACGGGAGCGAAGGGACGACCGAACCGGGCCGAGATGGGCCTGGGCCGGTCGGCCCAGGCCGGCCGGCCCAGCCCACCTCGGTGGTCGGTTCGGCCCCCCTTTCCTTGCACCCGAAGGATCTTCAACCCTAAAACCCTGGAGGCGCCGCCATTCGCAGGGGGGAGAGCCATTCACACCAGGAGGCCATCCACAAGCTAGAGAGAGAGGATTGAGATCTCTGGAGGGAGATCGTCTACCTCGAAGGAAGCACCCTCACGTGGAGAAGAAGGAAGACACCGTCGGAAGGGAAACCATGATCAACGGTGCTATGTCCAGCACTTTGATGGGGTAATCTCCTTGTTCGTCCATGGGTTGTAATCGATCTTGAGATGTAATCATACTTTGTCAGATTATCTATCTATCATCTTGTGTTGAATATACATTAATGCTTAAGGTTAGCTACCATGCCGTAAAGGGAGTAAGGCCTCAATGCTTCCTCGGATCCATTCAATACACCGTGTCCATCATAGGTCTAGTCATGAATACCTTCGCGTAGTGACAGTACGAGAGGAGGGAAAGGGCGAAACCGTGGTCACAACCCCCGATAGATTAGATTGGTTTAATGTCTTTAATTGATTGCATGATTGTAGACCCATGGGCGAGTGTCTTTTATCTTGATATCTTAATCATTCTCTCTAGTGTAGTTTAGTTGTTTCTAGTTTAATCATAGTTAGAGTTTGAGTAGTTAGAGTGTGAAGGTAGATCGAACGCTTGTAATCCCCTTGCTCCGCGGATTGACAAGAACCTTGGGAATCCCGTGGTGAAAAAGGTGTGGGGTCCGTACGCTTGCGGATCATAGAGGGATACGTCTTTTATCCGTCAACAAGCCCCTTTTTCTGGCGCCGTTGTCGGGGAGCAAGCTAGTTTACATCGTTTGATTTGCATCTAACTTAGTTTTATATTTTAGTTTATCTTTCGTTTGCTATATCTAACATATATTATCTAGAAAAACACTTGTTTTGTTTATTGTTTTTGTTTTTATCTTATTGTCTAGATGGCGTTCGTCAATCAACCCGTGGAAGAACCGGAGAAATCACTAAGGGATTATGCTAGCCCTCGATGTGAAGACATAAAAGTACAAGAGTCGGATTCGAAGCTCGAAGCGACCAAGTATGAGATTAAATCCAAGATCATCGAGATGGTGGCGGCAAACCCGTTTGAAGGGATGGTTACGGAGAACCCATATAGACACATAAGGCATTTCACGACGCTATGCAACACGGTGTGTCAAGAAGGAGTTCCCGACGAATGGTTCAAATGGAATCTCTTTCCCTACTCACTTGCCGGTAATGCAAAGACATGGTACTCGTTTGCGTCCTTTGAAGTTGAAGGCAATTGGAACAAGTTGACAAAGAAGTTTTGCGAGAAGTTTTTTCCAATTAGCAAGGTTCAACATCTAAGGAGGCAAGTGATCACTTTCATGCAAGGAGAAGAGGAAGGGATAGACCAAGCCTGGGATAGGTTTAATGAGTTAATCGAACAAGGACCAAGACTCGGCTTCTCCGGTGACGTACTCTTGCATACATTTTTCTTTTCCCTAACCCCTAGTTGCATGCAACACGCCCAAATGTGTGCGGGTGGGGATCTCATGGAGAAAACACTCACGGAAGCCGCCCAACTTCTACAAAAAATTAGTAAAGCGGCTGCCATGCGAAGAGATTGGGAGACAAGACTTGCGGAAGAGCCGGAATACAATTCAAGGAAGAAGAAGTGTGCTGAATTTTCTAAAGAGGCAACCCCGGAAGTCACAAAAGAGGAGCCAATCCCGAAAAAGCTTGAAGAAGAACACATCAAGTCAAGCACTACCCCGAGCGTTGACTTCGTTGCATCGAATGAAGCAAACAAGAGAAGCATGTCAAGCGCGAATCCACTAAGGGAGTTCGAACCGATGGATTGTGTTCCTATCGATTACGGAGAAGTATTCAACAAGAGAAGACCGTTCCCTAATCAAAAGGGAATGGCGAGATCATTGGAAGTGGATTTCCCACCGGAAAGGAAAGCGGAAGAATCATACGACCTTGAAACCACCGGTGAGATCTTTCAAAAGCTCTTTGGAGATGATGAAGTGGATCCGGAACACATAGCCAGGGTGAAGAGAATTATGGGGATCAAGCCCGAAGCATCACCATACGCTCGCCTCGCCGAAATTTACGCGATAGGATCCGAAGAAGAAGAGAAGATGGCACCACGCTTGAGTTGCGAGATCAACGGAGTTCAATGCAAAGCTTTATGCGACATCGGAGCCCAAGTAAGTGTCCTATCTTCTAAAATTTATGATAAAGTTAAAGACCACAACCTAGACTTAGCTCCAACATCAACGAAATTAATTATGGGAGACGGTAGAACTATTAAACCTCTAGGTATTGCTTGCAACATGAAAGTAAAAATCTCTGGAAAATGTATACCAACCGATCTCTTTGTTATTGATGCTTACCATAGTAATCATGATCACATAATCCTAGGTAGGCCCTTTCTTAAGTTGGTTGATGTCGTGTTAGATGTCGGAGAAGGAAAAGTAACAATGAACCTTAATGGAACAAAGTACACATATAACTTTCTTCGTGTTTCTAAACACCTTACACCCTTTCCTCCCGAAGACGAAGAAGTAGAGGAGATAGATAGTCTTTGTTTTGTTGAAACCCTTAGAGACCCGCTGCAAAGAGCGATGGAAAATCAAATTAGTAATCAACAAGATGAAGAACTATAAGAAGCAACAAAAGGCTTAGAACCACATGATGGAAGCGAGGAGGAAGGAAAATTTGAAGACATAGGAGAGATTAAACCCGAGGAGCCACAAGCGCCCGAGGTAGACCTTAAACCTTTGCCCAAAGGATTAAAGTATGAATTTTTGGGTCCAGACAAAACTTATCTAGTCATCGTGAGCGACGAGTTGAGTCCCGAAGAAAATGAGAAGTTGCTGATTTTATTGAAAAACATAGGAAGGTGATTGGATATTCGATTAATGATCTCAAAGGTATTAGCCAAACCTTTTGCACTCATCGTCTACCAATGGAAGACCAATGTAAGCCCGTAGTGGACCACCAAAGGAGGCTAACTCATGCCATGCGAGAGGTAGTAAAGAAAGAGGTCATCAAGTTACTTGATGCCGGAATCATCTACCCGGTTTCGCATAGTGTCGGTGCGGAATATGGTCCCGACACTAACCAGGTAGATAACGCCTAGGTCTATCCCTCAATGGTCGATGCTAAGCAACAAATGACACAAGATTTTATCCCGGTTCCGGCCGAGGGGGCCGTACGTCCGACAGGGGCGTGCTCGTGGCACTATATTGCTCGGCACCGGGGGTGCTTGTAGTGGGGCAAATACAAGCAAGGCGGGAGAGGAATGGTGGCTTCCAAGTCCCCGGGTGAGTGGCCGGAGATGTTGTGGGAGAATAAGAGAGTGAGTGCGCGGTGCGCCTGTGTTCCTCCGACTCGTCCTCCCCCCCCCCCCCCCCGCGGCTGGGGGCTCGCCTCCCCTTTTATAGGCCAAGGGGGCGGCGAGTTACATGCACGCCGCGCTACCTAGCTACGTGTGGGAGCACGTCGTGCTACGGTGTAGAGCGGGCGGCCGTCCGGACGATCTTCGCTGCGATCCGGTCATGATGGCCTACCTCGTGCCCGAACGGTGGCGGTTCGAGAGTGGGAGGCGGCGGATGGCGATGGCGTTCTCGATAGGCTTCGAGGGAGGTGCGATGATGATCGGTACGGGGGTACGGGAGCGGGCGAACGGCGTTCCTTCCCAATGAGCTGCGGTGGTGGAGTGGTTGCTTTGCAAGGGTGCTCGGGCGTGCGCTGCGGAGTCGGGCGTGTGCCCGCACGCGTGGGTACGGCGGCCGCGCCGCGCGCGTGGCCGGGATGGCCACCCACCGGCCCTAGCGCCCCTCACCCAACTGCGGGGTCACGGGAAAGTGGAGTCGAGGGTGCGCCGGCCCCCTTTCGAGGGTCGGGCGCGTTAGCCGTACGGTGGCGTGCGCGCGGTGTCACGGGACGACACCGCCGTGCCGCACGGTCCACCC
Source organism: Cenchrus americanus (assembly GCA_947561735.1). NCBI lineage: Eukaryota > Viridiplantae > Streptophyta > Magnoliopsida > Poales > Poaceae > Cenchrus > Cenchrus americanus. The sequence goes on from OX387241.1 coordinate 252,822,579, forward strand.
CACGGTGGCGGGGATGGGCTCCTCCCCGGGGGAGTTGGTGCGGCGGCACGGGGCGTGAGCCCCGGCGCATGATGGCGCCGTCTCCGCGGCGTCGGGGCGTTAAATGCCCAGGTACGGGGCCGGCGCACGCGTGCGGGGGCGCCCGTGAGCGTGGCGGGCCCCCGGCCGAGGGCGGAGCGGACCCTCGAGCGAGACGGGACTCGCTCGAGGGGGGAGCGCGCCCTCGAGCGGGGCGGAACCGCTCGAGGGAAGGGGTCGCCCCTCGAACGGAGCGGAGCTCGTTCGAGGAGGGGGTGCCCCTCGAACGGGGCGGAGCCCGTTCGAGGAGGAGCGTGCCCTCGGGCGAGGCGGAGCCCGCTCGAGGGGTCTTCCCGAACGGGCCGTCTTGGTGGGCCTCCGAGTCTCGCCGCATAGGCCAAGTCTCGCATGGTTAGTTTTCCCGCATGGTTAGGCTCGGCTCATTTCGATGCGGGGATTTAAGTGAGGGTTCCCCCATTGTTTAAGGGGACCCCTAGGGCGGTCCCCGACGAGCCCCCGAGCATCCGCGGGTTTGCCATTGAGGCTCCCGCGGATGCCGGAACCTACCGATAGGACGTTCTTCCCTCCTTGTTTGCGAACGCTTTCCGTGGGGCCGCGTCGGCGGACCCGCGGGTCTAGCCCCGAAGCCCCGCAGGGGTGTGGGTTCTCTCCGCGGGGGTTAACCGCGAGCAATTCGGTCGAAAGGCGTGGCACATATGCCAACCGGCATCGGCGGTGTTTCGGCCCGGCATCGGGGGTGCACGCTCCCCCGTCACCTTGTCTCCCGGCAGGTGCAATTTCAAGGAGGTGTAGCCGTGCGTCAAGCCCCCGAGCCTTGGCCCTGTTCGAGGCGATCGGGTCGAGCCCGACGACTTGTTTTTTATCGCGCCCTCGCCGTCCCTCCGCGGGTCGAAGGGTGAGGTTTCCACGACTCCCATCGAGCGGGTCGCGAATCGCGGATTCCTCTTCGAGCCGCTAGCGGGTGGTTCAAGTGGACGTCCATGCCCCGTTCGATAAGGGTAGGCCGCGCGGTCCGAGACACGTCCATGGAAGCGCTTGCGTGGGTTTGCTAGGTGGGGCTCGGTCCTCGTTCGCTAGGGACCGAGGGCGCGGAAGCTCTCCCTCGGTGGGATCCCCCGCGCTAGCTGCCCCCTCGGCGGCTCTCGAACACGACATGTGGGGCACCCTCGAGCCGACGGGCTCGAGGAACGGCTCGAATGCGCGTGCCCTCGTCGTCCCTAACTCGTGATCCGGGGCGCCCGTTCAAACCCGTCGAGGGTCGGGCTTCGAACCTCCGATCGCAAGGCCGTGCGGGGCCGTGCCTTGGCTAGCCCCGTCTTTTCTCGTTTGCGGCCGTCGAGGGGCCCTGGACGTGCCAGCCCTCGAGGTGCTTGTCGGCAGCTCGGCGCGGTATGAGTGCTTTCGGTGTCGCTCTATTTCAAGCGTGACCTGGGCGATCCTCTTACGCGCGTGCCTTCTTTAGGGGGGTTGACATCGTCTCGAGTTGGGGGTCACGCCGCTCGAGGGTCCTACGTGGCATGGGTGCCCGCGGTGGTCTGCTCTACGTCGAGCAGGTCCCGGGCGGCCTTCTCACGCTGATATCCCATCGAGGGTCGCCTTGTTTCGAGTTGAGGGTCATGCCGCTCGAGGGTTCTACGTGGCATGGGTGCCCGCGGTGGCCTGCTCTACGTCAAGCAGGTCCCGGACGACCTTCTCACGCTGATATCCCATCGAGGGTCGCCTTGTTTCGAGTTGAGGGTCATGCCGCTCGAGGGTTCTACGTGGCATGGGTGCCCGCGGTGGTCTGCTCTACATCGAGCAGGTCCCGGCGGCCTTCTCACGCGGAAATCCCATCGAGGGTCGCCTTTGTTTCGAGCCGAGGGTTCGCCTCGCTCGAGGGCTCTCCTTGCTTGGCAAGGGGCCGGGCATTTAATTGCCTTGCGGTCGTGGCCGCGGTTTTGCGACGCGGGCGTGCCTTTTTAGGCGGCGCGGCGCGCGCGCGCGCGTAGTGGGCGGCGTGGCCGGCGGACGTGACGGTTTTGCCTCGGTTGCGCCGGTCTCGCCGTAATGATGACCCGCCCTGCGGTGTTAGAGCCGCTGCGGTCGTGGTGGGGTCCGCCAGCCGACGCGACGGAAATATTCCCGGTTAATGCACGGCGGGGCGGGCGTCCGCTCCGAGAACTCGCCCGTTGCCTATAAAACTGCGGGGAGGAGGGGACGGCGGTTTTTTACCTTGGCTTTCTCACCGTTTCAGTCCTCCGCCCCTTCGTCTTCGCCTCACTCTTGCCGTCGCGCGGGCTCGCCTGCTTAGAGCTTTTTCCTCGTTTCCTTGTCCTCCGCCTTCGCACTCGTTCGTCCCCCCTTATGGCGCCGCCTCAGCTTCCGATCAGGGTCCTGGAGCCGTACGCCTGGGAGAGGTCGACCGTGACCCGGCTCGCCCTGGGCGAGTTGGTCGCCCGCCCGGCCGCTTGTCGGCCAATGAAGAAGGGCGCCCGGCGGAGTGGATCGTGCCGCCGGCGACGCACCTTGAGCCCAACCCGCCGGAGGGCTACGTGGTGAGCTTCCTCCGCTACCACGAGCGCGGCTTCAACACGCCGGCGAGCACATTCATGCGGGCATTGTGCTACCACTACGGAGTGGAGCTGCACAATTTCGCCCCCCAACGCTATCTCGCAGGCGGCCACGTTCGTGGGCGTCTGCGAAGGGTACCTGGGGATCCCGATCAATTGGGAGCTGCGGGTACACCTCTTCCGCGGGGAGCTAATTACGCAGCCCACGTCGGAGCCGAGGGACCCGCGCGCGGTGCGCGCGGCGGGATGTCGCTGCCCCGCGGGGGCGGCTCAAGAACTTCTACATCCCCCGCACCATGACAACGAACAACGCCGGGCCGGGAGCGGGGATGGTTTTATCTCGCGCAACGCCGAGCCCGGCCTCCCCTTCCTACACCGGGCGGGTGTTCAAGGAGAGGCCGGACTCCTGGGGCTACGGGTTGCCTACGGCCAATCATCGGGCGCGGCAAGAATCCGTCCTCGCCGCCTGCCGGCCGGCGGCGAAGGAGGGGCTCAACGCGATGGGCGTCCTCGCCTTCCTTCACCACCGGCGGGTCGTGCCGTTGATGGAGAGGCCCCTCTGTATCTTCGAGATGACGGAGGCGGCCAACCCCCGTCGACCCGGCGAGGTCGCGGATGCTCCCGACGCCGCCGGGAGCGGCCGTACGCGCTCACCGGGCGCGGAGCGCCGTCGACACCGACGCCGGCGCTCGCGGGTCGGACCCCGGTGGGATATCGAGATGCTCCCCGTCGGCCCGTTGGTGAGTGTGGTTTTTGATTCGTTTTAGTCCTTGTTCTTGCTTCCGTTTCTCCGATGCGCCATTGCCGCTCTCGCGCGCGGCCGGTGCGGTTCAACGCCGCCAAGTCCGTTCCACCCACCCCCCGACTCCCCGTGCGCTCGGCGGGCGGCGCAGCGGGAGCAGCGGGGAGCGGGCGGCGCGCGAGAGGGAGCACGCAAGGCGGCGCCAAGCGCGCCGCGACGCACGGTCCGCGGAGTACCGGCGGCGAGAGGAGCCGGGGCTCTCCTCCCGGACATCGAGGGAGCCCTCGTCCTCGGAGCAGGACGAGGAGGAAGAGTCTGAAGGGGAGGGCCCCTCAGACAGGTGGCAGCCTGCGCCCCCGTCGCCGGAACCCGCGCGGCGTCGGGGGTGGCTTCGTCCGGGGCGGGCGCGCGGCGCCCGCCGCCGGCAATCATCGTCGGGGGCGGCACGCGCGCGCGGAGGTGCCGCGCGCGTGCCGCGGAGGGCACGCGCGACGGACGTGCGCGCGCGCGCGTCCCGGCGTGCCCGCGCGCGGCGGGGAGCGCGTCCGCGCGAGCGGCGTCGTCGTCGAGGGGCGCGTCGGGAGGCGTGCCCGCGCGCGGGCGAGCGTGCCCCCGCGCACCGCGGCGTCGTCGGGGGGGTGCGGCATCGGGCGCGCCCTCGCGCGGGGCGGGCGTGCCCGTGCGTGCGGCGGCGCCATCGGGAGGCGGCTCGCGTCGGCGCGCGGCCGGCGCGCCGGCCTCGTCGGAGGCCTCGAGGAAAAGGAAGCGGGCCTTTTCCTCCGCGAGGTAAGGGGCTTCTCTTCCTTCGTTTAGCTTTGGTGTGCTTCGGCGATTAGATGCTCTAACCCCTCCGTTCGTGTTTGCGCGGGCGGTGCCAACCGTCCCTCCTCTTGCACCGGCCAAGGTGCGAGGACGGACGCGTCAATCCCCACCGGCGGCGCTCGTCGAGGGGGGTCGCGCCGGGGGACGGGCGCGGCGGCGGGCACTAGCTCGCAAGGCCGGGCCGGGGCCTCGAGGCCCGGCCGGCGGATCGGCCGTCGCGGCGCGGCCGGGGGTCGCCGGGGGGCGGCCGGCGCCGGTCGCCACGGAGGCGCGGGCGCGGCGGTGGCTACGGTGGAGGTGTCGCCGCGGTGGCGGCCACCGCGGAAGAGGCGGAGCGGGCGCAACCGCGGGGGCGCCGCGGATGCGGCGGCGCGGGCGGAGGTGGCGGCAACGGCGCCACGACGGCGCCCGTGGCCGCGGAGGCGCGGTGGAGGCGCGGCGGAGGCGGAGCGGGCGGCTCCTCCCGCCGGCGGTCTCCGGCGGAGGTGGTGGAGCTCTCGGATGACTCCCCGCCGCCCGGGTGGAACCGGTGGGACGGGCGGCCCACGACCTCCCCCGAGCCCCGGAGGGGGCCCTCGTGAGGCGGCGCGAGGGTCACCCCCGGCGGTGGGGGGTCAAGGGCACGGTCTTGGGGCCTCGTCCTCCCACGCCGGCCGCCCCGCCCGGGGGGGGGGGGGCCGTGGAGGGATCCCCTGCGTTTGCCGACGCCGGGGGGGGAGCGGGAGCTGCGGGGCGAGCTCCGGGCCACGGCGCCACGCTCAACCGCGCGTTGAACGAGGCGGCCGCGGGTCCACGGCGGCCCGGCCTGGATCGTCTTCCAGGTGAGCCACGGTGGCTCTTCTCCCTTCCTTTTTTCGTTTTCGCGTGCTGCATTCAAGACTTGGCGCTCACGAGGTTCGATGTGTGGATGCCAGGAGCTCGAGCGCCGCGCCCATGAGAAGTACAGCGCGTTCGACCAGGTGAACGCCGAGGCCCGCCAGCTCCGGGAGCGATGCAGCGCTTTCGACGCGCTTGCGGAAGCTCTCAGGACGCCGGACAGCTGGCTGGTGTACCGGGCGATGGCGTGGTGCGACGTGCTCCCCGAGAGCTCAGGGCAGGGCACGGCGCGTCACGCGAGCCTCGAGCGGATCCGCGCAGCCCTCGTCGATCGCGACGAGGCGGCGTGGAACGCGCGTGAGGACCCGGACAAGACGCGGTCGGCCGGCCGCCACCCGGGAGGCGGAGGTGGCCACCGCTCGCGCCGAGACCCGGGGGCTCCGCACGTCGCTCGAGGGGGCGCGGCGCGGCGGCGCCGGCCGAGGAGCGGGCGCGCGGGTTGGAGCGGCGCGCCAAGGAGGCCGACGACCGAGGGCCGCCCTCGACGCCAAGGCCGCGGCCCTCGTCGCCACCGAGGGGCGGCTTCGGCGAGGAGCGCATCGCCCGCCGGGGGGGCGAGGAGCGGCTCCGGCGGGAGCGAGGCTGCCCTTGGCGACGCCCCGGCGGCGCCGGAGCGGGAGCGCGTCGCGCGCGCGAGGCCGGAGAGGTCGGCCGGAGGAGCGGAACGCCGCGTTCTCCAAGGTTGAGGACGAGGCGCCGGCGCTCGGCATCGGCGGTGCCGGTCGGGGAGATGGCCCTCGTCGAGCAAGGCGAGACCATCCGGCGCCTCGAGGCGGCGGAGTCCGCGCGCCGCGACCTCGATGCCGGGGAGGAGACAAGTCGAGGGTAAGTTGCTATTTGACCTCGCTTGTTAATTCTTGCTTTAGAGGGTTAGTTTCCCCCTTTCGATTTCTTGTCGTCTTGTTGGTTCCGAGCTTGCGCACCGCCTTGGGGCACGGCGCCGGGCGGGCCGAGGCCTGCGCAGCTTCCTACAACTCCTCCGAGCGGGAGGCTGCGGGGAGGCTGCGTGACGCGGCCCTCGAGACCCGCCGCGTCGTCGAGGAAGGCGAAGCCCGGGCGGCCGGCCTCGGCCGGCCGGTCGCTGCGCGCCCTCGGCGGCCACGTCACGGAGCGGATGCGCCGGCGTTGCACCCGGGCGTGCCGAAGGCCCTCGGAGTGGTGCGATCCCACTACGAGGTCAACCTCGAGGCGGTGGCGGAGGGCTACATCGTGCCCGAAGGCGTCGAGGACGAGGTGGCTATGGAGGCGTGCGGACGCGCTTGTTGCCGACGCCGCCGGGTCGCTCGCCGAGGCCTTCGAAGAATTCCTCTTCCGGATGCCGCCGATGCTGCCGCTCCACCCGCCTGAAAGCACCTGGGCGCTAGGCCCGTTTTTTGTTTATGTGTATCGAACTCTGGCCTCGTGGCCTCTTGTAAATAAACAAGTCGTTTCATGAACATGGGCAGTTGTTTGTAAATGAAATCGTTTGCTTATTGCGCTTTTTGCTTCTTCTTCTTCTCCGAGTAGATTCTAGTTAGGGGAGTTCGCTTTTCGCGAGGGGCCCGCCGGGTTGGAGACGAGAGAGACGGGCCATAGCCACGCGGCGTAGGTCGTCTCGGCTCGCGCACTCCTTCCGCCGTGCCGCCGCGCCTTGTTCGAATCATGGCTCGAGGTTGAAGTGGGAAACAAACTTAGCGCGTGTTGTTACGTTTTTTGCGCGAAAAAATGGGACCATTTGGGGGGGGGGGGGTGCCCCCCGCGTAGCCCCCGAGTGTAACTTGGGTTTCGGGGAAAGCCGAGTTGCCCTTTTATTAGATTTGGGGTATTTACATAGGTGGCACCAAGCGGGGCGTTGGCCGTGTGTTTTTACAACGAAAAATACTTGGAAATCCTAGCTAAGGGTAGAAGCGACGTAGGCGTTGGATGTTCCAAGCGTTGGTGAGTTCTTCGCCGTCCTCGTTGGCCGGCTTGTACGTGCCGGTTTGAGCACCTTCACCACGACGTAGGGTCCCTCCCATGGGGGCGATAGCTTGTGGCGCCCTCGATTGTCTTGGCGTAGCCTTAGGACCAAATCCCCCTCGGCGAAATCCCTCCGACGTATCTTGCGTGCTTGGTAACGTCGTAGGGACGCTGATACCTCGCGGAGTGCATCAACGCCACGAGGCGTACTTCGTCCTAGCCGGTCCGGTGAGTCCTCGCGGGCTCGCCGGTTAGCATCCTCGTTGTAGCCTCGAACCTTGGGTGACCCGTATTCCGGATCCGTGGGGAGGACGGCCTCCGCGCCATGGACTAGGAAAAACGGGGTGAACCCGTGGCTCGCTTGGGGTGGTCCTTAGGCTCCACACGACCGCCGGGCAGTTCTTGGAGCCATTTTCGGCCGCATTTGTTGAGCTGGTCGAAAATTCCGGGTTTGAGGCCCCGTAGAATCATGCCGTTGGCACGTTCCACTTGGCCGTTGGTCCGCGGGTGCGCCACGGTGCCCAATCCACTCGGATGTGGAACTTGTCGCGAACTCCAAGAACTTCCGGCCCGTGAACCGGGACCCGTTGTCCGTGATGATGGAGTTTGGCACTCCAAAGCGGTAGACGATGTCCGTGAAGAACGTGACCGCCCGCTCGGCCCTCAAATTCGTAATGGGGCGCACCTCCACCCACTTGGAGAACTTGTCGATCGCGACGAGCGGTGGGTGAAGCCCCCCGGCGCCTTCCGCGGGGGCCCGACGATGTCCAACCCCCACACGGCGAACGGCCATGTTACGGGGATCGTTTTGAGGACCATGTGTGGTTCGAGGACCGGTGGATGGTCGCTTCCTTGTGTGATGAGTGATTGACAACGTTGTGTGGACCGATTCTTGGCTAAGTATTGCGAGTGCGGGTTGCGGCTTGACTCGTGTTGGTGCGGGTGAAGAACAAGCGCGAAAGGTCGTCGCCGGTGAGGCCTCCGGGTGTGGAGAAGACAAGTAGGCTATGTTCGAGGGACCGGTGGCCAACGGGGTCAAGTGCGGGCCACATGGTGGCATGAACAACAAGATGAAGTCGTGGACGGTTTCTTGGTTGAGCCTCAAAACCAAGGTCGAGCCGGGACTACGTGGGAGCCAAGTCATGAGTGGAGATTGGCGGAGGCTACACCGAGTTCGCGGGGTTTCCGGTGGTTCACCAGAAAACCACTGGGTTCCTTGGTTGATCCACAAAGCCAAGACCGGAGAACCGAAGACGGAGGTGCGACCGGCACCGGCCGGTCCGACCGGTGGGTCGGCCGGTCGGCCGGTGGGGACCGGTCGGCCGGTGAGGAGCACCGGTCGGCCGTGTGCGACGACGCGGTCCGAGACTTCGAAGCGGAGGACACGCGTCGGGATCGCATGGCTTGCGTCGAGGCTACGCGAGGGTGCGGTCGCCGGGCATCCGTCCGATGGTGAAGACATCAAGAATTCCAAATCCGCCCTTGAGGGGCATGTATCCCTAGTTAGTAGAGAAGGGTATTTTGGACATTCGGTTGCCGCCTATATAACCCAAGAGGTGAGAGGATGGCAGCCAACTCTTGGAACCCTAGCTCATTAGTTTTCCTATTTTCCACCTATTTTCTCTAGGTTTTCCTTAGGACTAGCAAGAGAGCTTCACGGAGAGATCTTGTAGAGAGGGATGGATGATCGGGCGGCTTGCTAGACCTTGTACGAATCTTTGTTTCATGTATAGATGATTCGGCGTGATTCCTCAAGGTTTGGATGTGTTTTTCCCGGTTGTTCTTGGTGGTGATTTTCGGAGCCCTTTCTTCGTGATTTCTTTGGGGTGTTTTCGGGGCTTTTCTCTTGGTGATTTGATGGGGGAAATTTGTGGGAACCCTTCGTGGTTCTTTGGGCTGTGATTCCCCTCCCAAATCCGTGAGAAAAAGTGCTCGATTTCGGGGTTTCTTGAGTTCTTGGGTTGGAAGTGCTTTCGGCGGGATTTCTTCGATTCCTCCTTTTTGGACGAGATTTGGTGGGATTAAACTTGGCTATGGACTCCTCATGAGGTGTTCCGATATCCCCAAAGTCTTGTTCAAGTCCGTGGAGCGATTCGGGAGATCGAGATTTGGATTTGGGGGAGTTGACTGCGGGTCTTTGTTCATCCCGAGTCGCCCGGAGCTACACCGGTCGAGGTGCTCTTGACCGGTCCGACCGGTGCAAGCCCCCGTGGGTTTTCGCTCGGGTGAGTGTCTTGGTGTGTTCTTTGTTGTCCCGTGGTGCTTCTTGTTTCGAGTTTGGGTCCGTTTGGTGGTCGGTTGGCTTTGTTTGGTGCCTTGGGGGCTTTCGGCTTCCATCGGTCCGACCGGTGCGTCTCACCGGTCGACCGGTGTAGAGCCACTTAGTGGAAGTTGCTCGGGTTCACCGGCGGGGACCGGTCGGCCGGTGGTGCTCACCGGTCCGACCGGTGTGGGTCCGTAGACTCGGGGTTTGTTGTTCCGCCGCGTTCTCGAGTCGGAAGGCCGTGTGTGTTGGTTCCTAGGTCCGGTGGCACTCCGGTGGCTACGTGGGCTTGGCCAACTTGGGTAGTGAGTCGGAGACGTGTGTTGGAAGCCGTGCTCGTCTTGTTGGAGTTCTCATCTCCATCGAGAAGAATTTTTATCGGCTCCCATTCACTCCCCCCCCTCTGCGGTTCGCCGTATCGGTCCTTCAAGTGGTATCGAGCCGGTTCGGGTCTTTGTTGACTCTAACCGATCTAAGATCCAAGGATGGCGTACCGAGAACGGGGGTTCGGGTCCTCCACACTTCGATGGCAAGAACTACCGGATGTGGAGCAAGCGGATGGGTGCTTTTCTCCGCGGAAAGGGTCGGATCCTTTGGGATGTCACGGTGGACACGAGCTATGTCCGGCGGTTGATTTCCTCGCTCCGGGATCGAGGGACGGCTTCGACGCCAACAATAAGGCGGTCGACTACTTGTTTCGTGCTTTGTGTCGGCCGAGTTCGATCGGGTGCACACCGAGCACTTGGCTTGTAGGATTTGGGCGGTGTTGAAGGAGGCGCATGTTGGGAACGCCCGGGTTCGAGCACGGATGTATGCGACCTACCGGAGAGAGTACGAGAACTTCACTCATCTCCCCGGTGAGTCCATCGATGCCTTGTTTCAGAGGTTCACGGTGGTTGTGAACAACATGAGGGCTAATGTGGACGTGCTCCCGTACGATGATCATGATAGAGCGGTCAAGCTCTTACACTCTTTGGATCGTACGATTTGGGGCGGAAAGTTCGAGGCCATTGTGGAGTCGGAGAAGTATGACACTCTGACGGTGAACGAGCTGTTCTCGAAGCTCAAGTCGGCTGAGGTGGATAGGGGCATGACGCCAAGCTCGAGGGATCGGCCGATTTCCCGCAGTCTTGCCCTCGTTGGTGGTTCGAAAGGAAAGGCTAACACTAATCCATCCACTAGGATGTTCTCTTTCTCCTCTTTGATGTCTATGCCAGATGAGGAGTTCGACGAGCTTGGAGAGGACGAGCTGGCGCTCCTGACGAGGCGGTTCGAGAGGCTGCACGAGAACCGAGTGAACATGAGGAGGAAGACGAGGACATGCTTCAAGTGCGGCAAGGCTGGACACTATTTCGCCGAGTGTCCGAAGGCGAACGACCCCGACAAGCACAAGTTCAAGGACAAGAAGAAGAAGCCCAAGACGAAGGATCATGGACATGGGAAGAAGACACGGTCTCGAGAGAAGATGAAGAGATCAAGCGACATCGAGTCGATTCGAGGACACGTCTTCAAGCTCGAGTGATGAAGACGAAGAGGATGAGAAGAAGAGGAGGAAGAAGAAGAACTTTGGCAAGTATCTCAACGGCCTTTGTGTGACGGGCCTAAGCCTCAAGGACGACTTCTGCGGCATGGCTCGCGGTTCGAGCAACAAGAGAAGCCGGAGGGACGCCTCGGATTTGGATTCCGAGGATGAGGTATGTGATGAGCTCTCCTCTTTGCGCAAGGAGAATGAGGAGTTGGTTGACTTGCTTGATAATCGCGATCACATGCTTAGAGAGGCTAAGAAGCTTAGGAAGGAGCTTAGATCTTCACTCGAGGATGCTAGGACTAGAGTGGGCCGAGCTAGAGACACGGGTGCTTGATAGCAAGCTTGAGATTGATTCCCTTAAGGCTAGCCTGTTGTTTCGGATGAGAACGATTGTGCTTTGATTGCTCTGTTTTCTGGTGACTTGGTCGATCTTAGGGAGAAGTATGCCTCCAAGTGTGAGGAACTAGATGTGCTTAGGGTTGAGTTGGGTGAGCTACAATCTAGACCCACTTTGCTTGGTGCTTGCACTTCTTGCCCTAGTTTGCATGAGAAAATTCTTGAGCTCCGTTCTCGCATTGTTTCGCTTGAGGCTGATTTGAAAGTGCCTATTCCTACTTCTTGCTCTACATGTGAGTTGCATGCTATGAAGAATTTGGATCTTGCAAAATGTGTTGGTCGCTTGCAAGATGAGAATGATAAGTTGCGTGAAGCACTGAGTTGGTTGTCGAGTCAAGAACCTCAGCTTGGTATGATGATTGCTAGTTGTAAACGCTTTGACGGTTGGGCTTTGGGATTGGATAAGGTTGGTGAGGGCAGTGGTGAGAGAGAAAGGAAATTTGGGAATGTTTCAGTTTCACCACAACCCACACCCAAAGACAAGTTTGCATCCAAGCCAAACCAACCAAGAGAAAAACCGAGTGAGACGGCAAGTGAAAAGCCTAGTGAGAAACCAAGTGAGAAGCCTTGTGAAGAGCCTCATCCCAAGCCTAAGCCCAGATCGATCCGTTTCCATTGTGAGTTTTGTGGGAAGGATGGTCACAAGAGAGCGTTTTGCTTCAAGAGGAAGCGTGAGGAGAGAATGGCGAAGGAGTGGGCTAACAAGGACAAGTACCACCCTTTCGATGGTGTACTTGAGCCTCGTGTGCGGTTGCCCGGGGCCAAGGCGAGTGTGAGGTCGGTTCGGGCTTGGGGAGAGCGGAAGGCTGTTGGAGGTGCTGCCTGCCCGGAGCTACATCGGTCGGACCGGTGTGGAGCACCGGTCGGACCGGTGCGGCAGACGGGCGGCGGTTTGGGTTTCGTGCTCGTACGGTGCGAGGGTTATTTACGGAGGTCGTGGTTACGGTGGTTGGTCCGGAAAGTTTGCGGGAGGCCGGTTGCTAGGCATTCTCCCCCTCGAGCTCACTACGGGGATGGGAGGAGTCATGGCTTTGAGAAGGATAGGAGGGATGGTCCACGGGCTTTCTCTCGTGGTTTTGGTCCTCCTCCGGGCGAGAGGGTTGGTTCCCTCATGGTGGTTACCGTGGTGGTGTTCGTGGAGGTAGCTTTGGTAGGAAAGATGGTTTGGTTTTTGCTAACCCCACTTTCGAGCAAATGGCTAGGCACTGGTTTTACACATTTGGAACTAACCCCAGTGTTGAGTCGGTTGCTCGCTCTCGCTCTTGGTTTTGAGTTGCGGGTGGATGGTCCGAAGAACATTTGGTTGATATCGGGGGTGGTTCTTCGGCTTCATATCCCGATGGTGACATGTAGGTGCATCACTTTTGGGGATGGTGGACAAGGATGAGTGAATTGTGAAGAAATGATAAAGGTGAGTGTATTTGTGACCTTCAAGTGTGTGGTCTTGGTCAAGCCACTTGTTTCTTTTGCTCTTTGCCCTATCTCATGTGTGTAAGGTGAGCTTTGTATGCTCTTTGGCCTTAATGCATGAGTTTAGGGGGAGCTTGTGAGTTCTGTGCTCCTTTGCTCTTTTGCCGGTGGTGTCGAGCCCTTTTTGCCTCCCCTCGAGGAGCCGGTGGTTTGTGAGCTTGGTGTGTGGGAGCTCTCTTTGTAGCATATGTATAGCTTTCCTTTGTGCTTTTCTTGCATTTGGCATGGCATATGTAACATGATGTATAGGCATCTTTGTATCTTAGATTGCATGCATTTTGTATCATATGCATTGGTTAGGAAAAGCTTCTCTCATATACATTGTTCACCATGGAATGAGATATATGTCTTTGTGAGCTTGTTTGGTATGCTTCGGTTAGTTTGGCTTAGCTCTTGATGATCTTGATGAATAATCCATGGTTGATAGCTATGCTTTTGAAAAATGTCACATGTATGCTCTCTCATGTGTAAATGCCTTTACATGCTCTTGACATGTTTTTGTGGCCTTGCTATGCTTAATTTGTGATTGGATAGCTAGTTTATTGATCATATGGGGCCAAAGGCTCATTTGCCATCATGAATGTTTAGCCCTCTTGACTTATCTTGTGGAGGAGCATAAGTTCCTTTCTGTCGCAAAGACATTTCATGTACCATTTACAAATCTGAAAATGAAATGAAAAATGCTTGGAAAATATGCTCCCATGTCATATGTGCTGAATTTAATTTGCTTTGGGTGCTAAACCGTTGCATGATGCCTACCAATGAGAAGTCTCATACATAGAAGTAGGCACATGGCTCGGTGGCTTTGACATGACATGAGGTGCTTGTGGGTGTTTGTGATGGTCTTATGATTAGAATGGCTGTCCTAGCATGAAGTTTGTGTGGCTTTGCCATTTTGATATGCTTTGATCATGTTTAGGACTTTGCTCATGAGAGGCAAGTTTTTCGCAAAATTGCCAAAATCTTTTCTAGCTTCGTCCAATGGTTGTGAAACTTGGTGATCATGTAGTTGAGATCGATACGAAGCCGTAGAGTACCTAACTCGCTCATTTGGACATGTCTAGCATTCTTTGTTGAATTTTGTCTATTTGAGAAGCTCTAGGTTGCATTTTTTGCATTTTTGGCTTGATTCATGCATTGCCAACAAGGGGGAGAAGTTTGAGCTTGAAATGGCTTAGTGGATGCATTTAGAAGGTTTTCAGGTGGTTTCGAGCCATTTCTGGGCTCTGTTGTACACCGGTCTGACCGGTGATGAGCACGGTCCGACCGGTGTGAGTCTGGTCAGTCTGTACACATGTTAGGCACCGGTCGACCGGTGGTGATGACCGGTCGACCGGTGTGAGCCGAAGTTCTTCTGCGACCGCCCTGTTTCATGTGGTTTCTTGCATGCATTCATCCAGGGGGAGTTGCATTGGTTCAGGGGGAGTTTGCATGTGTGCAGGGGGAGCTCTTTGAGAGTTTTCGAGCTTTGTTTCGGTGGTTTGCGCTCTTTGCTTGAGCTTTGTTTTGTCTCGGATGTGTCGAGCCGTTGCCCTTGCCTAAGGGGTCCGAGACTTGTTTCCTTCAAGTGATCTTGCTCTTTGCCTTTGTTTGGCTTTCGATCGCTTGTTGGAGTTTCTTTTTTTGTTCGTTTCTTTTCTTTTTCTTTTCTCTCTTGTTACTTTCGTGTGGGTGTTGTCAATGCACTCATCAAGGGGGAGATTGAGGACCATGTGTGGTTCGAGGACCGGTGGATGGTCGCTTCCTTGTGTGATGAGTGATTGACAACGTTGTGTGGACTGATTCTTGGCTAAGTATTGCGGGTGCAGGTTGCGGCTTGACTCGTGTTGGTGCAGGTGAAGAACAAGCGCGAAAGGTCGTCGCCGGTGAGGCCTCCAGGTGTGGAGAAGACAAGTAGGCTATGTTCGAGGGACCCGGTGGCCAACGGGGTCAAGTGCGGGCCACATGGTGGCATGAACAGCAAGATGAAGTCGTGGACGGTTTCTTGGTTGAGCCTCAAAACCAAGGTCGAGCCGGGACTACGTGGGAGCCGAGTCATGAGTGGAGATTGGCGGAGGCTACACCGAGTTCGCGGGGTTTCGGTGGTTCACCGAAAAACCACCTTGGGTTCCTTGGTTGATCCACAAAGCCAAGACCGAGAACCGAAGACGGAGGTGCGGCGGCACGGCCGCCGTCCCGGCCGGTGGGTCGGCCGGTCGACCGGTGGGGACCGGCTCGGCCCGGTGAGGAGCACCGGTCGACCGGTGTGCGGCGACGCGGTCCGGAGACTTCGAAGCGGAGGACACGCGTCGGGATCGCATGGCTTGCGTCGAGGCTACGCAGGGTGCGGTCGCCGGGCATCCGTCCGATGGTGAAGACATCAAGAATTCCAAATAAGCCCTTGAGGGGCATGTATCCCTAGTTAGTAGAGAAGGGTATTTTGGACATTCGGTTGCCGCCTATATAACCCAAGAGGTGAGAGGATGGCAGCCAACTCTTGGAACCCTAGCTCATTAGTTTTCCTATTTTCCACCTATTTTCTCTAGGTTTTCCTTAGGACTAGCAAGAGAGCTTCACGGAGAGATCTTGTAGAGAGGGATGGATGATCGGGCGGCTTGCTAGACCTTGTACGAATCTTTGTTTCATGTATAGATGATTCGGCGTGATTCCTCAAGGTTTGGATGTGTTTTTCCCGTTGTTCTTGGTGGTGATTTTCGGAGCCCTTTCTTCGTGATTTCTTTGGGGTGTTTTCGGGGCTTTTCTCTTGGTGATTTGATGGGGGAAATTTGTGGGAACCCTTCGTGGTTCTTTGGGCTGTGATTCCCCCTCCCAAATCCGTGAGAAAAAGTGCTCGATTTCGGGGTTTCTTGAGTTCTTGGGTTGGAAGTGCTTTCGGCGGGATTTCTTCGATTCCTCCTTTTTGGACGAGATTTGGTGGGATTAAACTTGGCTATGGACTCCTCATGAGGTGTTCACGATATCCCCAAAGTCTTGTTCAAGTCCGTGGAGCGATTCGGGAGATCGAGATTTGGATTTGGGGGAGTTGACTGCGGGTGCTTTGTTCATCCCGAGCCGCCCGAGCTACACCGGTCGACCGGTGCTCTTGACCGGTCGACCGGTGCAAGCCCCTGTGGGTTTTCGCTCGGGTGAGTGTCTTGGTGTGTTCTTTGTTGTCCCGTGGTCTTTCTTGTTTCGAGTTTGGGTCCGTTTGGTGGTCGGTTGGCTTTGTTTGGTGCCTTGGGGGGCTTTCGGCTTCCATCGGTCGGCCGGTGCGTCTCACCGGTCGGCCGGTGTAGAGCCACTTAGTGGAAGTTGCTCGGGTTCACCGGCGGGGACCGGTCCCCGACCGGTGGTGCTCACCGGTCGACCGGTGTGGGTCTGTAGACTCGGGGTTTGTTGTTCGGCTGCGTTCTCGAGTCGGAAGGGCCGTGTGTGTTGGTTCCTAGGTCCGGTGGCACTCCGGTGGCTACGTGGGCTTGGCCAACTTGGGTAGTGAGTCGGAGACGTGTGTTGGAAGCCGTGTTCGTCTTGTTGGAGTTCTCATCTCCATCGAGAAGAATTTTTATCGGCTCCCATTCACTCCCCCCCCCCCTCTACGGTTCGCCGTATCGGTCCTTCACGTTTGCGGAGCATGAGCCGGCAAGTTGGTCTTGCGGGCGTAGAACCGGCACCCTTCGCGGGTGCGCACGATTTCGTTGGCGTCCGCGACCGCGGTAGGCCAATAGAAGCCACGGCGGAACGCGTTGCCAACGAGGGTGCGTGGCGCGGCGTGGTGGCCGCGGATTCCCGCGTGTATGTCCCGTAGGAGCTCGCGCCCCTCGGGAATCGGTATGCATCGCTGGAGGATGCCTGACGCGGCGCGCTTGTACAGCTCGCCGTCGACGAGGGTGAAGGATTTGGCCATCCCGGCGATGCGCCCGGCGCGGCCGGTCTTCGGGGAGTTCCCCTCGAGCGATCCAGGCGGTGTACTTTTCACGCCAATCCGCTTGGACAGGAGCCGGCTCTGTATCCATCGCGTCGACTTCGTGGGAGCCGTACCCCTCGAGAAGGGAGAGCACGTACGCCTCGTTCGAGGGGTCCTCTTCCATGGGTTCCGCACCCGCTGGATTCGAGGGAGCCCCCGAGGGTCCGCCGTCGCTCGAGGGGTAGGGCTCGAAGGTGACCGATGGCTGCGCGATGTCGCGCGCAAAAACGTTCGGGGGAACGGTGATCCGCCCGGACGCTATTTTTGCCAGCTCGTCTGCTTCCTCGTTGTACCGGCGGGGTACATGATTAAGCTCGATGCCGTAGAATTTGTCTTCGAGGGCCCGCACGGCTTTGCAGTAGGCCTCCATCTTGTCGTCGTGGCAGCTCGCGTTCTTCATGACTTGATCGATCACGAGCTGCGAATCCCCTCGCACGTCGAGGCGCTTGATGCCCAACTCAATGGCGATTTTGAGGCCGCGAGAGAAGGGCCTCGTATTCGCCCATATTGTTAGACGCGGGGAAGTGGAGGCGCACCGCGTAGCGCATGTGTTCCCCGAGGGGTGACACGAAGAGCGAGCTGCGCCCGCTCTCGTCTTCATCACCGAGCCGTCGAAGAACGAGTCCGAGCCTGCGCTGAATCCGAGGGGGTGGCGGTACCGCGTGTCTGTCCACTCGGCGACGAAATCGGCTAAGATTTGCGATTTGATGGCCTTGCACGGAGCGTAGGCGAGCGTCTCGCCCATCGGCTCCACGGACCACTCGGCAGTTCACCCCGCACGCCGCGTCGGGGTTGCGAATGATCTCTCCTAGCGGGAAGGAAGAGACCACCGTAACTGGGTGGGCCTCGAAGTAGTGGCGGAGCTTGCGCCGCGCGAGGACCACCGCGTACAACAGCTTCTGGACCTGGGGGTAGCGTGTCTTCGTGTCCGACAGGACTTCGCTGATGTAGTAGACCGGCCTCTGCACAGGCAAGGCATGCCCTTCCTCCGTGCGCTCCACGACGATCACGGCGCTGACCACCTGGGTGGTTGCGGCCACGTAGAGTTGGAGGGGTTCGCCGTCTCGCGGCGGCGTAAGGATTGGGGCGTGCGTCAGAGACGCCTTCAGCTTGTCGAGCGCTTCCTGGGCCTCGGCGGTCCAAGAGAAGCGCTCGTGCTTCTTGAGCGGCCGCGTAGAGGGGCGGTGCCCTTCTCACCGAGCCTCGAAATGAAGCGGCTTAAGGCGGCGAGGCACCCCAACACCTTCGCACCCCTTTGAGGTCCCGAATTGGACCCATTCACTCGAGGGCCGCGACCTTTTCAGGGTTGGCCTCGATTCCCCGCCGGGAGACGATGTACCCTAGGAGCATGCCCCGCGGCACTCCAAAGACACATTTTTCGGGGTTGAGCTTAACCCCGTTGGCCCGCAGAGCGGTCGAATGCGATGCCAAGATCGGCGACCGGGTCGTCCGCCTTCCTGGTCTTGACGACGATGTCGTCCACGTAAGCCTCGACCGTCCGCCCAATATGGTCCCCAAAAACGTGCTTGCATGCGGCCGCCGATATGTTGCGCCCGCGTTTCGAGGCCAAAAGGCATCGTGACGTAACGAACGTCCCGAACGGTGTGATGAACGAAGTCGCGAGCTGGTCGGACTCCTTCATTTTTATTTGATGATATCCCGAATAGGCATCAAGGAAACGAGTAGTTCGCACCCGGTGCGTTGAATCAACGATTTGATCTATACGTGGCAAAGGAAAAGGAACCTTTGGACATGCTTTATTGAGACGGTGTAGTCGATACACATCCTCCACTTCCCATTTTTCTTTTTTACAAGCACGGGATTAGCTAACCACGTAGGGTGGAACACTTCCTTGACGAATCCGGCCTCGAGGAGCTTTCGCAGCTCCGCTCCGATCGCCCGTCGCCGCTCCTCGTCGAAGCGGCGCAGCCGCTGCTGCACGGCGCGAGCGTTAGGCAGGATATCAAGGGAGTGCTCGGCGACCTCCCTCGGGATGCCTGGCATGTCCGAGGGGCTCCACGCGAAGATGTCGGCGTTGGCGCGGAGGAAGTCGACGAGCACTGCTTCCTATTTAGGATCGAGGGTCGAGCTGACCCTCAACACCTTGCCCTCGGGGGCTGTCGGGTCGAGGGGGACCCCTTTGGTTTGCTCGGCGGCCTCGAAGGTGCCGATGTGTTTGGCGGCGGAGGGCCGAGGTCGTCGTTGACCATCTTCTCCAGTGTGTTCACCAGCGCTTCATCCAGCGCTAGTGCCTCTGCATGTTCCACGCACTCGACATCGCAGTCGAATGCATGCTCGATTGATGACCCGACGGTGATGACGCCGTTTGGACACGGCATCTTCATCTTCGGTACGTGTAGTTGGGGACCGCCATGAACTTGGCATAGCATGGTCGCCCAAGGATGGCATGGTAGGCCCCTTTGAATCCCACCACCTCGAAGGTGAGGGTTTCCTTGCGGAAATTCTTGGGGGTCCCGAACCGGACGGGCGGATCGATCCGCCCGAGGGGTTGAACCCGCTTGCCGGCGCGATGCCGTGAGACGGCTTCGTGCCGGGCCGCGGCTCGGTCCGACCCAATCCCCATTAGGCGCAATGTATGCGCGAAGAGGATATTGAGGCTACGCACTCCGTCCATAAGGACCTTCGAAAACCGGGCGTTCCCAATGATGGGATCGACCACCGGTGGGTCTTGGCCGGGTTCGGGATGCGATTTGGGTGATCATCCCGGCTAAAGGTAATGGCATCCTTCGACCGGTTGAGAAAGGCCGGAGGTGCCCTCTCTCGCGCGAGGACTTCGTGCCGCTCCTTCTTGCGGCTGGCCGGTCGACATGTCGACGTAGGTCCCCCAAAGATGAGGAACACATTTTCGACGGCGGGGGAAACCACCCGCGTCGCCGTCGCCC
This sequence comes from Cenchrus americanus, assembly GCA_947561735.1. Classification (NCBI taxonomy): domain Eukaryota; kingdom Viridiplantae; phylum Streptophyta; class Magnoliopsida; order Poales; family Poaceae; genus Cenchrus; species Cenchrus americanus. The sequence goes on from OX387241.1 coordinate 252,842,048, forward strand.
CCATCCTTCTTGGCCTCTCGCCTCCTTCGCGGCGGCACGGCCATAGAACTTCTTGAGCATGTCGCACTTGCTCAAGAGTGTGGTTTACGGGGGTCTTGTGGTAGGGGCATGGCTTCTTCATCATGTCGTCGAACACCCCCGGGCCTCGAGGAGCCGGTCGAGGGCCCCGTCGGGCCGGGTCAACGGCGAGGGCCTCGGCGTTGCCGCCGTTGCGCCCCTGCTCGCGCGCCTCGCGGCGCGGCCTTCTTCCCCCTTCTTGCCCCGCTTGTCGTTGCGGCGCGGCTCCTTGGACCCGCCCCTCCGCGGGCGTGTCCTCGGAGCGCTTGTCCTTCTTGCCGTCGAAGATTGCCCCCCACGGCCTCCTCTCCGAGGCGAAGGCGGGTGGCAATGTCGAACGGCTCGTTCGAGTCCGTGGGCGGGCTGCGTCCCGGCTCGCGCACAAGGTCCCGGCACGTGGTGCCCTCGAGGAACGCGTGCACGATTTCGGATTGTGCCACGGCCGGGGAGCTCGTGCGGCGCTTGGAGAAACGCCGTATGAAGTCCCGCGGCGACTCGCCCGGCCTCGCGTGCGGGAGCGCGGCATCCCGTGGAGTTCCCGGGGCGCACGTATGTGCCCCGGAAGTTGCCCACGAAAGTGTGGACTAGATCGTCCCGGTCGTGGATCCGGGCGCGGGCAAGTGCTCGAGCCACGTCCGGCCGCGTCGCCCGGATGCGGGGGCAAGTTGCGGATGATTACTTCGTCGTTGGTGGCCCCGCCCAGCCGACGGAGCCGGGCGGTAATCGTTGAGCCGGACACGAGGGTCCGTCTCCCCGTTGTATTTGACGATCGTCGAGGGTTGACGGAAGCGCCGGGGAACGCCGCCCGTGCGGATCTCCCGGCCGAACACACGGGTGCCGGGGGCTCCGGTGTTGGGGAGCGATCCTCACCGGCCGTCGTAGCGTCCACCCCTTCGAGGGTGGTAGCCCCTAGCCGCTCGCGCGTCCGCCTTGCCGGTGCGCCCGGCGTTGATGACGTTGCGGGCATCGCCATCCGGCGCCTGCGCGCGTGTCGAGGAGCCGTTCCTTGGCCGGCGTGCGTCCCCGGTCGGCGGGTTGACCTACGTGCACCGAGGGTTCGCCTCCCGGTGCGGGATCATCGCCCCGTGCGTCCCCCCCGTTGGCGGATGCGTGAGGCCGAGCTCTCGGCCTGGCCGGACGGCCGCTTGCTCAAGGAGAGTCCGCACCTCGCGGTGCATGTCTCGAGCCTCGGGGGTCGAGGGTGCGGCATGGCGCGTAGCAACGTCGCGGCGGCGATGAGCTTTTGGCTCGCCCGTGGTGGCGTATCCGCGTTGTCGGCGTTGGGGACGGGGTTGAGGCGGTCACGGACTGTCGGCCCCGGCTCCGCGCGCGTTCGCCGCGCGCGGAGGCTTCCCCCGCCATCGAGGCGCGGAGCGGCCGCATCGTCCGTACTCCTCCGCCGGCTTGGCCTCGAGCTCGCGGGCTTGGGCCGGCCGTGCGTCGACGTCGGCCCCGGCGGGAGCGCTCGGCCCCGCGGCCGGGCGCGCGGCGATCCCCAGGGCGGCGTGACTTCCCCCGTCTCGGCACCGCCGCCGGCAGCGCGTTTGCCGGGTCGTTGGTGATGACGACGCAACACTCCCGCGTGGGGTCGTAGCTCCCGGTCTTTGGAGTCGTCGGAGCGACCAAACCGGTGGTCCGCGGCGTCGAGGAAGCGCCCGAACGCGGCCCGGGTCCGGCACGCCGGAGAAGTCCCCACTCCGCGTACCCGTGTCGGTTGGCGGGTGGCATCGTGTCGACGGAGCCCGGGGACGACTCGTCCGTGGCCGAAGTGCCGGGATCCCCGGCGACGAAGACGTGCCGACCAGGGAGGAACCCCGCGCATCGTCGTGTTGACGTTGGCGTTGTAGGCCGTAGTGGCGCCACGCAGCCCCGATGGGGATGCGTGGTCGCGAGACCGCACGCGGTCTGCCGGGGGCGGTGGCGGCCGTCGTGACGGTGGGTGCACCGCGTTGGGTGGCGCGCGCGCTCGGCTTGCCGCCGCTCGGACCGCGCCCGGCGGGAGCGTAGCCGGAGCGGCGACGGCGTCGCGGCGTCGACGGGCCCGCGGCATCCGTGCTGCGGTGCCTGCGCCGGTGTCGTGCGTGCGGCGGAGACCGGAGCGGACCGGCCTCGCGGCGCGCGCGGAGCTCCTCACGGTTGGTGAGGCGCATGAGATAGCCGTTCCCCGTGGCACCGGAAGTTCAAGTCCCCGAAGCGGATCTCGAACCCGGCCGGAAGAGGGTCCGAGCTACCCATGTTGTAGCGGGCGCTACGGTACTCAGTGCGAATCACCATGGAGGGAGTTAGCGAAATGACCTTAGGCGCTCGTTTGCCCCACGGTGGGCGCCAGCGTCGGTGCGGAATATGGTTCCGACACTAACCGGTAGATAACGCCTAGGTCTATCCCTCAATGGTCGATGCTAAGCAACAAATGACACAAGATTTTATCCTGGTTCCGCCGAGGGGGCCGTACGTCCCGACGGGGGCGTGCTCGTGGCACTATATTGCTCGGCACCGGGGTGCTTGTAGTGGGGCAAATACAAGCAAGGCGGGAGAGGAATGGTGGCTTCCAAGTCCCTGGGTGAGTGGCTGGAGATGTTGTGGGAGAATAAGAGAGTGAGTGCACGGTGCGCTGTGTTCCTCTGAATTCGTCCCCCCCCCCCCCCCCCCCCCCGCGGCTGGGGGCTCGCCTCCCCTTTTATAGGCCAAGGGGGCGGCGAGTTACATGCACGCCGCGCTACCTAGCTACGTGTGGGAGCACGTCGTGCTACGGTGTAGAGCGGGCGGCCGTCCGGACGATCTTCGCTGCGATCCGGTCATGATGGCCTACCTCGTACCCGAACAGTGGCGGTTCGAGGGTGGGAGGCGGCGGATGGCGATGGCATTCTCCGATAGGCTTCGAGGGGAGGTGCGATGATGATCGGTACGGGGTACAGGAGCGGGCAGAACGGCGTTCCTTCCCAATGAGCTCTGCGGTGGTGGAGTGGTTGCTGCAGTGCTCGGGCGTGCGCCCCGCGGAGTCGGGCGTGTGCCCGCACGCGTGGGTACGGCGGCCGCGCGCGTTACGCGTGGCCGGGATGGCCACCCACCGGCCTAGCGCCCCTCACCCTAACTGCGGGGTCACGGGAAAGTGGAGTCGAGGGTGCGCCCGCCCCCCTTTCGAGGGTCGGGCGCGTTAGCCGTACGGTGGCGTGCGCGCGGTGTCACGGGGCCGACACCGGCCGTACCGCACGGTCCACCCCACGGTGGCGGGGATGGGCTCCTCCCCGGGGAGTTGGTGCGGCGGCACGGGGCGTGAGCCCCGGCGCATGATGGCGCCGTCCCGCGGCGTCGGGCGTTAAATGCCCAAGTACGGGGCCGGCGCACGCGTGCGGGGGCGCCCGTGAGCGTGGCGGGCCCCGGCCGAGGGCGGAGCGGACCCTCGAGCGAGACGGGACTCGCTCGAGGGGAGCGCGCCCTCGAGCGGGGGCGGAACCGCTCGAGGGAAGGGGTCGCCCCTCGAACGGAGCGGAGCTCGTTCGAGGAGGGGGGTGCCCCTCGAACGGGGCGGAGCCCGTTCGAGGAGGAGCGTGCCCTCGGGCGAGGCGGAGCTCCGCTCGAGGGGTCTTCCCGGACGGGCCGTCTTGGTGGGCCTCCGGAGTCTGCCGCATAGGCCAAGTCTCGCATGGTTAGTTTTCTCGCATGGTTAGGCTCGGCCTCATTTCGATGCGGGGATTTAAGTGAGGGTTCCCCCATTGTTTAAGGGGACCCCTAGGGGCGGTCCCCGACACATAGCGAGTGGGTGAGCCCGGTACATTGTGTACCAAAGAAAGGAGGTTTGACCGTGGTGAAGAATGAGAAGAATGAATTGATACCACAAAGAACCGTGACCGGGTGGCGGATGTGTATCAATTATCGTAAGCTTAATAAAGCGACGAAGAAAGATCACTTCCCCCTACCGTTCATTGACGAGATGCTCGAGAGATTAGCAAACCACGCTTATTTTTGCTTTCTCGATGGGTACTCGGGGTTCATGCAAATTCCCATTCACCCAGACGATCAACACAAAACAACGTTTACATGCCCGTACGGAATGTTTGCATATAGAAGGATGCCCTTCGGTCTATGCAACGCTCCGGCCTCTTTTCAACGTTGCATGATGGCCGTATTTTCGGAATTCATCGAAGAAATTGTCGAGGTGTTCATGGATGATTTTTCCGTTTATGGGAAGACATTTATGGATTGCTTGGCAAACTTGGAAAAGGTCCTCACGAGGTGTGTGGAGGTAGACTTGGTGTTAAATTGGGAAAAGTGCCACTTCATGGTTAAGCAAGGCATAGTGCTCGGACATGTTATATCCGAGAGAGGGATTGAAGTGGACAAGGCTAAGGTAGAGACGGTTGAGCAACTCCCACCTCCGACGGATGTTAAGTCCTTAAGGAGCTTTTTAGGCCATGCCGGATTCTATAGAAGATTTATTAAGGACTTCTCAAAAATCACTAAGCCTTTAACACATCTCCTTCAAAAGGATGTAGCTTTTGACTTTGATGAGAAGTGCCTAGCGGCATTCCGGACCTTGAAAAGTGCACTGGTGAGTGCTCCCATCATCCAAACCCCGGATTGGAGCCAACCTTTCGAGATCATGTGTGACGCAAGTGACTACGCCGTAGGCACGGTTTTGGGTCAAAGAAAGGAAGGCCGAGTTCACGCCGTTTACTATGCTAGCAAAACTCTTAGTGGGACGCAATTAAATTATGCCACTACGGAAAAAGAGTTGCTAGCGGTGGTATTCTCTTTCGAAAAATTCAGATCTTACATCGTGAACTCAAAGGTCATTGTTTACACCGATCATGCAGCCATCAAGTATCTGTTGGCTAAGAAGGAAGCTAAACCATGTTTGATTCGTTGGATCCTTCTTCTCCAAGAATTTGATGTTGAAATTCGTGATAAAAAGGGGGTGGAAAATGTTGTGGCCGATCATTTGTCTAGGATGAATCGTGGACAAGATGATAAAGAGCCCATAGAAGATAAGATGAGAGATGACCACCTCTATCGAGTGCTTGATAAAGATACTTGGATGATCGATATCATTCGAGCAATTCGAAAGATGCCTCTCGATCATCTAGACAAAAACTCTCAAAAGAAGATAATCTCCGAAAGTAGGAAATACTTTTGGGATGCACCATACCTCTTCAAACTTGGCAATGATAGAGTGATGAGAAGATGTGTGCCAAGAGAAGAGAAGGTAGAAATTCTAAGGAAGTGCCACTCGGCGGAGTACGGTGGACACTATAGCCATTTTCGAACCCAAGCAAAAGTATGGTAGAGCGTATTCTTTTGGCCGGAGATGCATGAAGATACTAAAAGATACGTTGCATCATGCCCCGAATGCCAAAGAACCGGAAACATCTCTCAAAGAAATTCTATGCCTTTGAAATACAACCTACAAATCGATATATTCGATGTATGGGGTATAGACTTCATGGGGCCTTTCAAAAACTCATGCGGATATGAACATATTCTAGTCATGGTTGATTATGTATCCAAATGGGTAGAGGCTATGCCATGTCATAAAGCTTCCACGGAGGAGTCCATTACTATGATCAAGAACGCGATTTTTCCTCGTTTCAGTACACCGAGAATCTTGATAAGTGATGGAGGAACTCACTTCACCGGGAAGAATTTCAAAAAGTGCTTGTCCAAGTTGGGAATTGAGCATAGGGTCTCTACGGCCTATCACCCACAAACCAACGGACAAGCGAAAATGTCAAATAGGCAATTAAAAAGCATCCTCAACAAAACCATAGAGAAGGGAGGCAAAGATTGGTCAAAGAAATTAGACGGAGCTTTATGGGCTTATCGAACGGCGTTCAAGACACCGATAGGTATGACCCCTTATCAATTCGTCTATGGAAAAACTTGCCACCTTCCGGTTGAGTTGGAACATAAAGCCTATTGGGCGAATAAAGAGATGAACCTCGATCTCGATGCCGCGGTGGTGAAACGAAGGATCCAGATAAGCGAGCTAGAGGAGATGAGGTTGAAAGCATATGAAAATGCAAGCATATACAAAGAGAGAATCAAAAGGTGGTATGATAAAAGATTGAAAAAGAAAGAGTTTAAAGAAGGAGATAAGGTCCTCCTATACAATTCGAGGTTTAAAACCTTCGAAAGGGGGAAATTGCAAAGCAAGTGGGACGGACCTTATGCTGTGCATTCGGTGCTCTCTAACGGAGTGGTAACCATTATGTATGTGAAAGGCGATCAATTTATGGTGAATGGTCAACGGCTTAAGGTTTACTACGAACCCGACGTTGTGCCCCTTCACCATGTTGATGTCTTCACCATGGAAGAAGAGCCCGAATGTCCAGCCTAGGACGAAAAACAAGGCATGAATTTACGTAAATAATTTTTCTTTTAATTTTCCGGAGTTTCTCACGAAGATCTACTTGGGCCAACTTTTTCCCATGGGCTAAGGAGGTGAAATAAGGGTGGTGCACGAAAACCGGACCGGCCGGCCCCGAGACGGGGGGCCGGCGGCCGGCCCGGTCCGGCCGGCCCCGGTCGGGTCCCGGTGGCGGACGACCCCGATTTTTGCCCGTATTGCTCCTTTTCGACTTCCTTCTTCGGTCAGAAAATTTTAAGGGAAGTTTAAAAAAGGAAAATGAAGTTCCTAGGGTTTTTCTCTTCGGACTATTTATTTGGCCGAATTGGGAGCTCGGGAATCAATCCTTTCAAGCAATATTTTGCACCCACGCAGCAGCCATTGTGTCCGCAAGGAGCTTAGAGTTGAAACTAGAAGCCAAGGAGCCATCGATGGAGGAGGCAAAGCGATGCGAGCTCAAGCTACCCGTCGAGATCAAGAGGACCACCCGCATCCGTTGCGGAGGGCGTGTCCCGACCGGAGCTATCGCATCTCGCAACCCCGTCGAAGGAGAGAAGGTCCCTACGCCCGTTCGAAGGTCGGCACGCATCCAAGGCATGAAGTGCAAAGACTACAAGGAGGTGTCGCCCGAGCCTAAGGATTATGGGGGTAGCGACTACTCCGACGATCGTAGCCCGAGCTCGTGGGCGGCCGCTGGAAGAGATGATAACGACCTCTACATTTGGGATGAGGTTCCCAAGGAGAAGACTCCCGAGGGCCCCAACGGCGGCGGCAACGACGACGGCGACGACAATGGTGGTGGCGACGACGGCGGCGACGACGGTGGCGACGACGATGGAGATGATGTCAATGACGACCCGTTCAGATTGCATCTGATGTGTTGTGCGGCTTGCTGTCACTCCATCGGGGATCTCTACGCGTCGGTCGACGAATGTCTCCAAGCCATGGAGGCGATGAAGCAGCGTTTGGAGGATTTGTTGTGCGTAGTTGAAGACGACTACAAGTTCCTTAACCGCAACGTGCGCAAACTCTTTGGCATGGTCGGGAACATGAGAGGCAAGTGGTGCAGTACTCGCGGAAAGTACCACTAGGTCTAGTCTTCCCCTTAGGAATTTTGTAAGATACGACAAGGACGTCATATGTTTTTAGCGTGGGGGAGAGCTAGCTAGCTAGCCTTAGCTTTTGAGTTTCAAAGTTTAGGTTCGGTTTAGTCTTCGAGAGAGGAGAGTCTTAGAGTTTAATGAGTCTTAGTTTTCGAGTGTGTTTTAAAATTTTTGCAAGTTTGAAGTGTCTTAAATTAGTGTTGAGTCGAAGAAAATCAAATAAAAAGAGTCTTTATATATTTTGTGTCTTGTGTGATGCTTATCTTTATTCACTTGTTTGTTTATCTTTGATTCTTAATATATGAACACAAGTGTGTGGTTTGAAAAACGTTTACCGTGGTGCTTAGTGGAATTGCTACCACTTAAAGTACTCATACCGCACTTCGATCTTGAGCTTCACATGTTAGTTGTGCTATGTTCAATGCTAAAAGTTGGAGGATTTCAGTTCTGAAAATTATCTAAAAACCCTTGTAATAAAGGTTAGCAAAACCTCTTTTTCCAAGTTGAGAGTAAGAAAAAATCCTATACAAAGCCAATTTATTTTTTTCTCCACCATAAGTGTGATTAGCATGATGAGTTAGGCTAGGATCCTTCTCTCTTGTGAGTTTTAATTTCGAGCAATGATCATGTTCTTGTACTTATCTTTTGTTGCTAGCCTCGTCATACATTCGGTAACGTGACTTTCACATCGGAAGTCCCGTACATGGCCGAATTCCATACCCAACCCTATACATATCTTTTGTACATCGCATTCCTTGAACACAACCTACTCTCAAAGTTTCATCTCGTCTCTAGCATGATTTATTTAAAATTTCAGATTGTATGCATGCGAGAAAGAGAGGAGTAGAGATCTTTGAAAAGTTGTCAAGAGAGGGAAAAATAAAGAGAAAAGTATGAGTATGGAAAAGAAAGAAAGAAAGAACAAAAGAAAAAAATATATATGTGAATGAAAGAATGAAAGAAAAAGAAGAGAGAAAAGAGGAGGTAGCAATAAAGATATGAGAGGGATGAATCAAGTAAAAGAAAAGAAAAAAATAAAAGTGCAAGGAAGGATGTCACGTTGTTGAGAGACGAAACTTTCACTCTTTTTCCAACCATGTGCAATCCGACAACGAGGACGTCATCGGTGCCTCGTAGTCATAATTTTCTTTTGCCCTTGCACATGTCCACCATTCTAAATCTCCTCATCCTTGATATCCCTACATATGGTTAATTCTCATGATCATTGGCTTTGAAAGGTAGACAACCATTAGAGGAAGTTCTTAGTTTGACGATACTTGTGTTGATTGCACTAGCCCTACCTAGAGCTCCACTTTACATGTTATATGAGAGGCTTATGGGAGGTGAGAGTTTTATAAAATTGGTTTAGGATAGCCACCTCATATGAGTGACTTGAGAGAGCTTGGAGAAATGTTTTTGTCTAATACTTGTTGCAGGAATTTTGTTTGAAAAATCATAAAAACCCTCCGATGGAAGCAAAGAAGTAAGCATGGCTGAAATTGAAGACTTCGAGTGAAGAGTTTGAGTTGTGGGGTAAATCTTGACGTGGTAAAGATTCTAAACGCCCATGTTTATGTTTGATAATCATTACTTTATGTGTATGTGTTAAAGATGAAAAGATTAACTAACTTGTGAAGAAGGATTAGCGGTACACGATTACAACACTTTGGACGAAGTTCTTTTACGAGTACTTGCTCGAGAACGAGCAAGTGCTAAGCATGGGGGAGATGTTGACGGTGTATTTTGGTGCACCAAGCATGTTCATTACACTTTGGTTTGGATTTGATTATGGAACTAACCCTTTACTAGGCACACTAATCATATGACAAGTTCATCTATGTGCATGCATTTGGAAGTGTTGTGTTTATGTAGGAAAACATGGACATAAAGGACAGATTCGCAACAAGTTCAAAGGAGCATTTACGGAGTCTTGTTCGTGCTCATGAGCTTGATGAAATCACTTCCAATGGTGGCAAGGACCGAAGTGCTACGAGGAACACCCCCGGGGATTGAAGCGTAAAAGACCGAACTTCATGCGCGGAGAACCTCCATCTTGGACGCGAGGATGACATCGTCAAAATCATGCAAGTGGAGGGGGAAAAGTGCATAATCACCTGAGGACCCACGGGAGCGAAGGGACGACCGAACCGGGCCGAGATGGGCCTAGGTCGGTCGGCCCAGGCCGGCCGGCCCAGCCCACCTCGGTGGTCGGTTCGGCCCCCCTTTCCTTGCACCCGAAGGATCTTCAACCCTAAAACCCTGGAGGCGCCGCCATTCGCAGGGGGGCGAGCCATTCACACCAGGAGGCCATCCACAAGCTAGAGAGAGAGAGAGAGGAGGGAGATCTCTGGAGGGAGATCGTCTACCTCGAAGGAAGCACCCTCACGTGGAGAAGAAGGAAGACACCGTCGGAAGGGAAACCATGATCAACGGTGCTATGTCCAGCACTTTGATGGGGTAATCTCCTTGTTCGTCCATGGGTTGTAATCGATCTTGAGATGTAATCATACTTTGTCGGATTATCTATCTATCATCTTGTGTTGAATATACATTAATGCTTAAGGTTAGCTACCATGCCGTAAAGGGAGTAAGGCCTCAATGCTTCCTCGGATCCATTCAATACGCCGTGTCCATCATAGGTCTAGTCATGAATACTTTCGCGTAGTGACAGTACGAGAGGAGGGAAAGGGCGAAACCGTGGTCACAACCCCCGATAGATTAGATTGGTTTAATGTCTTTAATTGATTGCATGATTGTAGACCCATGGGCGAGTGTCTTTTATCTTGATATCTTAATCATTCTCTCTAGTGTAGTTTAGTTGTTTTCTAGTTTAATCATAGTTAGAGTTTGAGTAGTTAGAGTGTGAAGGTAGATCGAACGCTTGTAATCCCCTTGCTTCGCGGATTGACAAGAACCTTGGGAATCCCGTGGTGAAAAAGGTGTGGGGTCCGTACGCTTGCGGATCGTAGAGGTATATGCAATGTCTTTTATCCGTCAACAGTCTCCATCATGATTGTAGGTTTGTATGTGCCAGAATCAAGTATTTTCTCTCCCTATCCTTCTACCCATGTTGTATTTTCAGTGCATATCTAAAAAATTGAAGAGACTTAGAGCATGCTTGGTACACTTGTTGCCGCTTGTACGCCTTGTCTGCTTGCCTCGCGTTACTAGGCAAATCAAGGTGAGCTCCCATGGGAGTGCTTGATTTCCTTGTTGTTGCTCGCCTTGTAGCTCGATCCAGCAGTGTCATAGACACTTGATCGATAGCAGCAAAGGTTCATCCGACCATGGTAGAGGTTAATCCAATAACAGTTAAGGTCGAATCGATGATAGTAGATGTCAAATTGACAGTGGATCATGATTCAATGCCCGAAGAGTTTGGTTCAATAGCCAGAGAGCTTGATTTGGTTCTCGTGCACCTGAATTTTACAACGTTAGAGATTATTTCGTCAGATGCAGTGTTGATTCGGCGGCCAGTCCACGTGAGTTACAATCTGAAGTATATCTAAATCGGATTACAAATAGTATCCCGTGATATCCGGACAGATTGGCATTATGTCTGGTGTCTTGATTTTTTGCATGTTAAATCTTCTGTCATCTCGGGCTCGCTTGATAGGATGGGCTGTAAGGAATCAGATGCTCATAGCCTAAGAGGGGGTGGGGGTGAATTAGGCAACCTTAAAACCTTAACCTTTGGCTTTACTACTTTTTTCTCAAAGTAAACTAGAACATACTATCTAGATGTGCAACTAAGGTTGTTCTAGTGTGAAGCTCCCATGCCAAAACAAGGTTTGCAACCTATAGCCAATCCTAGCAAGATACTACTCTAGGAAAGTAAAGGCAAGCAAAGATTGCAATAGAGTAAATGCGGAAACGTAAAGGGGATGAGAGGAAGCAAACTCTTGACACGTGATTTATCCCGTGGTATCGATAGGCACTAAGCCACCCCTAGTCCACGTTGTTGAAGCACTCACACAAGAGTATTGCTTCCCGGTCACCAAATCTTTTCCAAGAGCACCACTTGACTCGCCACAAAGGCTCGCCACTTAGGCACTCGTCAAGCTCCCTTGGTCGCCTTGATGTCGCCTCCACTAAGGAGCTTCTCCACCAAGGAAGGGGGTCTCCACGTCCCCCGCACAAAGTGTCCTCGCCGCTCCACACCAAGCCGGAGGGTCGATGACGATTGCCGGTGAGCCACTTAGGCCCCAAGGCTTCCGGCGAACCTTGTACACCTTGATTCACTCAAGAATCACCTCACAAGATTGGCAGAACCTTGCACTCACTCAGCTCTAAGATAAGCTTATCACTAAGCACATACATTAAGCATATGCAAGTCTATGGATGAGCAATTAATCACTTGGATGGATTGGATATGATCTTCTAGGTGTCTTGAACTCCTCTGCACTTCCACACAATCCAGCAACCTCAAATGGGTGAGTAGAGGAGGTATAAATAGCCCAAGGCATCAAACTAGCTGTTGGCTAAAAGCTGCTGAAAGAAGTACCATCGGATGATCCGACGCTATCTTTTTCCGGGCGTGGGTTCATCCGGTGCTACTAGTCGTTGCATCCACCGCACATGACCATTGACAGAACTGCTCCGACGCTATACACCGACGATGTGTTGGATCATCCGGTGCTGAAGGACTTGTCGTCAAAACGTCTCTGTCGGTTTCTTCGTGACCGTCGGATGGACCGACGCTTCCTCTGACCATGGCATCGGTTCATCCGGTGTTTAAGGCTTTGTTGGCGCGTCTCTGTCATGATTCAAACTGAGCGTCGGATAGACCAAAGGTGTCCTCTCTCAGACCGTCGGATCATCCGGTGCTACTGTCTTCGCTGCTCCTCCTCTGCAATTCATCCGGTGCATCTAGAAACTGGATCGTCAGATCATCTGATGGTGTCATTTTCATATTGCCTACTACGCAGTGTACCAAGTGCACCGACGCTTGCACCGATGGTACCGTTGGTTCATCCGACGGTGTATTTTCCCTTCTTTTCTTCGCGTCTTCAACTTAGATCTTTTCTTCAACTTAACATACTTAACATGCCATCACTTATAGCCCCAAAATATATATACTCATTTTTGCTATAAGGAACCTAACATGTGCATGAGATGTTAACTTGGGCATGGTATGTTAACTTGGGCATGGTGTGTTAACTTGATCATGGTATGTTAACATGTGGTAACATCCATGGGACCTAGGAATGGTACAAAAACATGCTAGACAAAGTGGTCAGTCCCATTACTTGTGTTAGTATGAATCACCAAAATTAACTCGAACAAATGGCAAATGGGGCCATGTTCGCTACATGGGCGGGCCCACCATCAAGACTTAACTTTAACCCTTTGAACAAAATTCCCCCATCTTCATGTCCCTGAGCGATGACCCAGTTAAACAATGGCTAATGTGCAATTGATTGTGTATATAAACAAAATTCCTCATATTCGTCTCCCTGAGCGATTGCACAGTCTCTTGTCGCTATATCTCAATGCCCATCGTTGCTTTCACTAATTAGTCTACCTAGTTCGTGCTCTAAACATCTCTTGTCGCGCTTTATGCTCTGCTCATGTCTTCTTCTCTGACTTTCGGCATTGAGTGAATTAAACTACTGGATGAAAATAAATAAATAAAGCAGTCCATCAATTATGCTTTGTCCCCCTTGCATCATCTTTTTTCGCATGAAGATGCCGCCGATTAGATTATTTGATCGTTTGCTCGAGAGCACCGGACTATATCCAATTCTCGTATGTATTTTCATTTGGCGGTTTTTTTACATATATGACTGATTTTTTACGAAGTATAGTTTAGGAAAGAGCTTTTTGGTTGTCACTAAAGTCATCATGAGGCCAAACTTGGGGTCACGGTTCCTCTCTTCTTTATTTGAGAAAATTTTTTATTTCCATCTCATATATATATATATATATATTAGAGTCATGTGAGGCTCAACAAAGAGATTGATTTTTATTTCTTAACAGAAATTTATTTTCATCATCCGCCATGTCTTATCAATGTTGGCATTTAGAACCTTGCAAGGCTACATGCCTATGCGGATAAATATTTCATGAGCTTATTAATTTGTACTTCAATGGGGACAGAGAACGAACTAATTTAATGCCCAGCGTATGAAACTTTCTAAATTATAATTGTATTTGTTATTTACTCTTTAGTTAGTTATTGTTTTTGCTTTCTCAATCTGTGTAACATTAACTACTATTTTTCTTATTTTTAATTTTGAATTTATGTATTTATTAATTGTATTTGTGTTGAATATGTACTCTTTGGATTTCCTTATTTTAATTCCGAATTTTTGTATTTTTTATTAATCTAGACCTTCAGATCTTCGTAAAATCCAACGGAGTATATTCTTCTCATTTTCGGATTAACGTGAGAATTTATAAACCCTCTCGACGAACGTGATGATTTCTTTTAACACTCAAGTTTAAATTTAAGATAATAGATTGATCTCCATGTTTCGAAGTGTGGAATCTAGTTATGCTAAAAAAAGAAAGTGTGGAATCTAGTTGTCGTCCCTAGGAAAGTAGGAATCAACTCGATCACGTTGGAGTATTGGACTTGTATGAACTCGAGCCACTCCAACGAACTTCCTCACGAACGCACGGTACGGATGAGCAGCCCACGAGTCAATATCGGCAGATAAACTTTGGAGCCTAAATATCCCTCAATTCTCCCATAAACCCTAACTACTTCGTCGAAGATTGCCATACTGCCATCTTCAGAAGTCCGCCAAGGTTGGCGGCTGTCGCCATGGCGCCGTTCGGGCCTTAGGCGGACATCCCCTCGAAGCTCCTCCTCCTCATCAGCGATGGCTTCGGTCTCCTAGAATCCTACAGCCGCGCCCGTGGCGTCTGCAACGCGTGGCGCGCCACCCTCCCGCCGCCAATCCCTTCCCTCGTCACCGATCCGGATGACGATCGAATTTTCTGCGGCAACACTCTTTACTATCGCCATGATCGTCCGCGCGGCGTGTCCGCCCTATTCCTACCAGCGGAGCGCTCGTACCCTCTCACCACTGCACGCTGAGCTCGAGAGACCACGTCGTCGGCTCGAGCAACGGCTGGCTGGCAGTCGATGGACGCCCCTATCCGGGGCTCTACCTCGTCACTGGCGAGGAAAAGAAAGTCCCTCTTCTCGGGCTGCATAACGACGGCAAGCGCCGGTGCCCAAGATCGTGTTCGCGCCGAAGCCCACGGCCGAGGACTACGTCGCGGTGGTGATCTGCGCACAAGCTCGCCTACACCAAGACGCGGGACATGAAGTGGATGATCCTCGATGTCTCCCTCGCCCTCGGGGAGAGAGACCGGTTCGTCGATCTGGCCTACGAAGCCGACGCTGGCAAGGTCTACTGCGTCACAAAGCTGGGAGACGTGCACGTGCTCCACATCCCTCGGCGCCAGCGACGGAGGCCCATCGTCGAAGCCTTGCAGGCCGCCGCCAAGCGCGTCGGCGGCCTGCCGTACGACCCCGCCGCCGACTACGCCCCGCCCTACGACACCGCGTCCAACACTAGGCCAAAAATGATTTGTACTGACACACAAAAATTAGCGTCTTTGCGGGTGTAATTGGCACCCGCCAGCACTATGGTGAAAGGGGCGTCGGCTTTACACCCGCCAGCAGTAAAAGTCTAGTGCTGGCGGGCAACTTAAGTCACCCGGCAGCACAAATGGTCCAATTTGTACTGGCGGGTGACTTATGTCGCCCGCCAGCAGTGAATGCACAATGCTGGCGGGGGGTGACATAAGCCACCCGCCAAAGACAAATGATCCTATTTGTCTTTGGCGGTTGGCTTATGTCGCCCGCCAGCACAGATGGACACAACCACTTGAAAAATTCGAATTTTTCAAACGGTTTCAAATGAAGAAACTATTAACATGAAAGTTGTAGATCCTATTAAGTTATGAAACTTTGTAGTTTACACTTTTTTATTTGAAATCATATTGTCAATGAAAATCAAATTTGAATCTCTGAAATTTGAAATTCAAATTTCGTAAATGACCTCAAATGGAAAAACTCCCAACACGAAAGTTGTAGATCTAAGGAAGTTAAGAAACTTTGTAGTTGACAAGTTTTTAATTTGAATCCGTTTAGTGCCTCTAAAAACCGACTTACACTCGGTGTTGTATAGTATGAGTAGAACCAAAACTGTATATGAACGCATATGAGTGTGTGGTGTAGTGTTAGAGGAGGCATCGCGCGAGGTAGAGATCACGGGTTCGAACCACGGCAACCGCGGAGGGACGGGCTGGCCAGTGGGGTCTCTCCTATGAAATTTTTTTTTTCTATTTTTTTTCGGTTTTTACGTGCTGACCCGTTGGACCATTTGTGCTGGCGGGTGACTTAAGCGCCCGCCAGCACTAGGTCTCTATCTTAGGCGGGCGGACAACCGCCAAGATCGAGACGATTTGTCTTTGGCACAAGGTTGCTGGCGGGCGCTTCACCCGCCAGCAAAGACCCATTTTACCCACTAGCACAAATCGTTTGTGGCGTAGTGCAAGTTCACATGCGCCAAGAGCGTCTTCTTCTTCGGTGGCAATCTGTACCAAGTGTGGCGGAACACCAGCAGCGCCGTCGTCTCTTGGGCGATGCCGGGCGGTGGTGGCCAGTTCCGCATAGCGAAAGACGAGATCTTGGTCCTCGAGTACGACCCCGAGCGCCAGGCATACTGGGATGTGGTGAAGGACTTGGGAGGGCACTCGGTGTTCGTCGGCAAGAACCAACCTGTCGTGCTGAGACCGGAGGATGCGCCAGGGGGCCAGCCAAATGTGTTTACTGGGTCAATGAGGGGTCGAGGAACGAGCCGATCAATATGTAGAAAAAAGTAATGAAACCCCATCAAGATAAGTTGATAATATAATAATTAAAATTCCAAATTTCCAATATAACAAGATGTAACGCCTCATTCCAATAAAAGGTATCATTCGTAACACACTCCATTATATTCATGTTTGTACAACGTATACCAGAATAAATGCATCAGAAGAGAGGGTGTGTGTCCACCCTAAAATATTTGGAAATTTCTTTTGAATAAAAGGCATATCTAAATGCTTGGTCACAACATTTTTTATTGAACACGCATGAGAGCTGCTAGGGATGAAAGTGGATCGGATCGGATCGAATAATACCTTTACCGCATCCGAATTCATATTTTTTTGTCGGATGTGGAGCGGAGCGGATATTATACGGATGCGGTTACGGATGCAGATTTTTTAGGATGTCGGATATGGTGCGGAGTCGGATCGGTTGCGGAGCAGAAGCGGATTAATATAGCCGGATAATACATGCGTTTCAAATAGTGACAAATGGTGCTCTACACATGACTGTGGTTAAGGTTTTTGATGCACGTGCACACACACACTATATATATATAGCTAAAATTTTGTGGGCTAAAAAATTATGTATAGGTAAAAGATCAGTGTATGAGCCGTATTGGGCTGCCATAGTAGTCAGATATTCTATTATAGGCCTCAGATTATCCGCATTCAACTATCGGATAATCCATATCCGTCGGATATCACTAACACCATATCCTTGTTGGGGGGTTACCCGAAAAATTTGGATGACTGCCCTAACACAAGTGAGAGTTCTTAACACGTTCAAGTACAAAGTGAGAGCGCAAAGAGACTGTGATTCCCTCTGCAAGTAGCACAAGTTCCAAAAAGTCTGAATCCGTTTACACGTGCCCTTGCGCCCCCTTTTATAGGGAGACGAAGGGACTTTTACATACCGATAACACCCTTAGCCTCAGAGAATATTCCTAGTGTGAACGCATACGGATTGTCTTTTTCATCTAACATATTTACAAATCCGCCACTAGTTCACCCTCTAAACCCGGACTTTTTGGGACAACAACTTCGACTTTGCTTCTCTCCCCGGTTCGTGAATGTCTTCGCGTGAAACTCCCGAACCGGGTCTTCGCGAGATTCCCCGAGTTGGCCTTCGCTTCTCCGCTGGTTCGCGCATGTCCACGCGCCTGACTCCCGAACTCAGCCCTCAACAGATTCCCGAATCGGCCGTTTTCCGAAGTTCGGGCCATCGACAGTTCGAGATTCCAGACTTCCGCATGTTCGTGACTCCACTTCTTCACCGAATCAAGATTCCCGAACTTTGCACATTCGCGAATTCGAGGCTTCACAGGTTCCAGGCTTCCGAAAATCGTGAATTCCCTGCTCCTGAAAAACATGCTTCGAGAACTTTGTTAAACCCAACGTTTCGAGGGTGACGGGTTTTCCTAAATTCCCCAACAATCCTAATCCGCACCCTCACACAATCGGATTCGGATTATCCACATCCGCATGGATATCAAAAACTCTTCTACATATCCGCATAATTCGGATTCAGATCGGACCGGATGCGGAAGTTATCCACACCACTTCCATCCCTAAGAGCTACACATCTTTGTATTAGGAGAGGGAAATGGTCCAATACAACGACCACATTGCCCCCACCTTATCTCATCCTTAAATCAGATGGTTATTACTTACAAACGCCCATTAGTTTGAGCATTTGCCAATAAGGTACTCCAAATAATTTATTTATTCATACAAGACAAACAAAAGGCATCGTTATAACCTGTAGCCAATGATGGCACCATTTAGATGAAATCCCTCATGAAAACGAAAAATAAGTGTAGCTCAACACACCATTTGACAGTAGCTCCTTCCGTGGTGCATCAATCACACCGAGCAACAAAAGATTGTAAGCCCATAAAAAAGAACACGTTTTCACATTAATTTGTTTCACATTACCCACTTCACATTTTTTCTTCTTTTTTATCATTCATTTCGTTTCTCAAGTAGCTTTGCTCTTACCTTTTTCATACCCCAGAATATATTATTCTCCCAAATAACCCAAGGGTTTGTTTATTTGTTATCCGTAGTTGTAAATATCCAGAATCGGTTACATGTTCTCTGATGAGAGATAAGAGGACTAACTGATTAAACTAATCAATAACCATTTATCAAAAGATCAGTCAAGGAATCACATAGAGAAATAGTAGGCAAAGCAAAGACATGCATACATGAGAGTTGAAACCTCACTGCCCCCATGCCGCTTAGTACTTACCCTGTGTAAGAATAACTGAATATACCTGCCATGATCGGCCTGGTCCTGTGGCTGAACATTAGAGAGAGAGAAAGCCAAGTTGTTACTATAACCAAAATGGTACTACAAAACCTAAAAGCCAATAGCTTGCAGCGGGTGATGACCAACAATTAGAGAAATGTAAATTAGAAATGATGTTGTTGTACTTTTGAGAATTTAACCACAAAGAAAAATAAACTTCTTGAATAATAACTGATAAGTGGTAGCACCATTTTTCAGAAGTTTCAGGCACTACTGCTCCAGTGTACACACTGGCTCCTGAGAGTTCATTCTCCAAACTTAGATAAAGAAAATGTTATTCTTCATGCCTTTGTAGAATGGAAAAATAATCTCACATAGTGACCACAAAATTAATTTTAAAAGGAAAACAATATCAATTTTGAGATTCCATGTATCAATTTTGTGGCTTGAAAATATGAAAATCCTAAAATTCAGTGTAAATTATCACAACACTATTTGTTTGTATACCCTATATTACAAATAGAAATTATATTTTTAGAAGAACAAATAGTATCAAGTAGACCTTGCATCGATATGGAGTAAGCTCATAAGATTTTTTTGCAAAAAACTCATCTATTGCCATGGGCTGTGGGTATGGAGGTCTTCCGTACCTCTTTCTTTTCAAACAAAATCTCATTAGGTTGACAACCATCTTCGCAACAACAAGCTTTCCTTTCAGCCTTTATCTCTCCTTGGTACAAGTATAATTCAGTTTGCCCAATTTCCATGGCTTCTTCTCTATAATTTGGATATCACAGTGACTGAAAGAGCACAATCTCATTATTTTTTATACGAAGAGGACTGAAGGCTTGCAGCACAGAATTAGTAGATACAGTGTGTCAACGGTGGCCGGATGACATATATGCGCCACCGCTCCTCTTGTCTACGGACTCTCAAGAGGAAAGAGGCGACATGAACTCTTGAGGAAGGGGAGGGTACAATAGGTGGGTTAGGCCCGAACGGGTGAGAAAAATAATTCGTTTTTGGCGGAAACACTCTCCAAATTGTATTTTATGGGTCTTCCACCCTATTCACTCCCCCAATTGGATGACGGGTGGGTCCGGCGTGAGGGGTAAGGCGGGCCCAAGTTGGGTGAGAAAGATTTTTCAAATTATTCGATCTTTATAATATAGATTGGTAAATCATATCATACTGTGTTTTTAAGAGATTTTGGGAATAATTGATAACCAAATCACGTTGTGTTTTTGAAGGGATTTTAGGGAATAATTGATAACCAAATTACATTGTGTTTTGGAAAGGGATACAAATAGTGTGGCATGTTTTTTAAAGGGATTTTTGGGAATAATTGGTATCAAATCACGTTGTTTTTTTAAAGGCTTCCAATGAGTTCTTTTGATGGGTCTAAGACCCCCCCTTTCGTGAACCATTTGCATAATTGCTCAACCAAATCACATTGTGTTTTAAAGGGTTTTTGGGAATAATTGGTAAGCCAAATCACATTGTGTTTTTGTAAAGGATTTTGGAGAATAATTGGTAACCAATCAAGTTGTGTTTTGTAAAGGGATACATGCATGTGTTTTGTAAAGGGATACATGCATGTGTTTTTAAAGGATTTTTGGGAATAATCGGTAACGAAATCACGTTGTTTTTTAAAGGCTTAGACTATGATCTACGAATCATGCGTCAATATGGGTTTGTAATCAAGCATCACTACATTTCATTTCTTTCCATCATGCGTCAATGCAGGCTGCCATGAATCACGTTTATCCTATCCGTCAATCATGTTACTCCCGTACGTCAATCACAATACATGCATGCACCACATTTCCTATTGAGGACGGGGCTTTCTCAACTACGTTTTTTACGAGCGCCTGACGTCGAGCCAAGATGCTGCTGTTGACAGGGGTGCCTATTGCGCTTTCAACTAGGTCGATCCGCAATTCTCTGACCTCATTTTCCCCAGCCGCGAGAGGTAGCTGCTTATTTCTCCTTACTGACTCACCCCTACACTGTCGTTGCAACCTTGGTTTCTTAGATACGTGCGGCACTATAATGATAATTATTTGTTATCGTAAATTTTTAGATACGTGAATGCCGCATGTACATTTTGTTAGTATAGATGATGATGAGCACCCTCCACGAATGCACTGCGGTGGTAGCCCTTCCATCTTGTGGCAAGGAAGGGGCCTCACCGTGATGGGTGCGGCCTTGAGCCATGGGGTGGGGGGGACCCAATCGCTTAGATGGGCCTCTAGGTGCTTGTGGTCCACCACGAAAATGGTCGACTGCCTTGCAATCTAGCCGCAGTATAGTTTGAACCAAATCAGAAAATTGTTCAGCAATGACCTCAGATCCATAGTTTGCAAAAGTTTGGCAGAAGCAATAATTTTTTATAAAAACAAAAATAAAATAAAAAAATCAGCAACTGTACCACTGGATGTGCAAGAGTGCATGGAACAAAAACTCATCTACTATTTGTGTGAGAGCTGGAGGGGTCATGAGTAAAAAAACCGACAGACATTCGGATCTAGAGTTTGAAGGCTAAAACTTTCCCCAATGGATAATGCTCTGCATCTGTCATCCGGACGAAAGGAAAATTCCAGATGCTCGGGCCTGTGACTCTATAGTCCCCACGCGCGGCACAACAACGTGGCTTATTCTTTCCAAGTGTCTTCCAATCTTTATGCCAATCTCAGTTGCAGGGTCACGAGCACAATTACCAAGTTTGCCACATCAATTTTTCACCATGGGCACAATTTCATAGATAGAATGTAGCATTTAAACCTGCATGTGTTGTGGTCAAATGCAGGGTCATGGGCTCTCAGTGGAGGGTCGTGAGCATTGGTACCTGTGCTGACCTGGGGTCATCACCATGACCCTGAGATCTTCTCTTTCTTCATTTATTTGGTTTCATGTCATCAAAAATGCCTATGTGACAGTCTATTAAATATCGATGACCCTGCCAGTGAGAATGGCCTTACCTTATTTGCTCTCGCTTTGTCACCGTCCAGACTGCCACCACCACACACGTCTACTCGAGCGCTGGTGCTGGCGGCGGACGTGCGAGGCCCGCCCCCACGGGTGTGAGCGGTGATGTCGGCAACGTGCGCGAGAGGCGAGCCCCATGGGCGCGAGTGGTGGTGCCGTGGCAAGCGCACGAGGCGAGCCATGACATCAAAGGGGAGCTCTATGGTGACGCGGCTAGGGCCCCAGCTCAGCGCGGCCGCTGCTCTGGTGCTCCCCGCGGCCAGGTCGCCTCTCCCTCCACGTGGCTGGGGGGGGGGGGAGGGAGGCTGGGCCTCGCGTGGTGACGTGGCCTGCGGGCTCCGCGGTGGCGTGACCAGGTGTTGACGGTGAAATTCCGTCAACCTAGCCATGAGTTTACCTTCTGTGTTGGCATAAGTTTTATACTTTATCCATTGGTACTAACCCCCTTGGTATAACAAGTTCATTCGTGCATGTCGGTTTTGGAGTTTAGTGTTTATGCAGGGTTTTAGCGTTGAAAGCAAGACTTCCGGGATAAGTTCATCAAACACCTTGTGACAAGACTTTGAAGCCCCATACAAGTCATGCAATGAAGCAAACTTGACTCCAAGAAGCCCAGGGACCAAACTCGAGAAGATGAAAAACTCCGAGTACCTATCCAGAAAAGTGTCGAATCTTGCAGGGCAAGGAGCTACGTCCAACTCGGAGAGAAACTGACGACAAGGGCCCACATGCAGAAGGGGGAAGGATCTAGAAGACTCGGGAACCGACGTAGGGCAAAGGCGGCAGGCAACTGGGCCGGGATGGGCCCAGGCCAGTCGGCCCAAGCCGTCCGGCCCAGCCCAGTCCAGGGCTCGGTTACCTCCCCCTTTGACCTAGCCGCCATTCGGGCTATTTATAGCCCCGGGGTGAAGAGCCACACATCAACTCATTCGTCATCGGCCGCCGAGGAGCAGAGAAAAGAGGGACACCATCTCGGAGAGGAGAGGGTCGAGCTAGTTGACTAGGGTCTCCCTAGCCGACGTGGGAACCTTGCAAGGAAGACCATGTCGGAGTTCCCGGAGCTAGAAGCAAGATCAAGGTAGGATCCCGGTGGTGATCTTGTTTATGTATCATTGTACTAGTTGAATTATCAAGTTGAATCCGATTTCTAGCGATCAAGTGTTTGTCCAAAGTCTTCGTTTTTCGATCGGCTTTGCTTATTCTAGACCTATTCTCGAGATAGATCACATAGGGTGTTCTTGTAGTCGCGGTGGCTAGAGGTGCACGCCTGATCTTTCGAAAGAACTTGACTTGTCCTCGGACTCGCCCTAGACTACCCGCATGAATAGGAGTACGTTGTGACAGAACGGGGGCTCTGAAAGGCGGGCGTTTTCGGAGTCGGAAGGGAAACCACGGTTTAAAGACTCTTCTAATGAGATTTGATTTGCTACTTCTTCTTTTGCTTGGAACTTCAACAAAAGGCTTGACCCGATCTCTCTAGATCGGTTTATCTACCCCTCTATCTTTGCTACCTCCGGTCTTTAGTAGATTAGATTCGTTTTCGATGTTCTTTAACTAGATGCATTAGGGTTTCACCTTTCGAAGATTGAAGTTACTTTGCACTACTAGATCGTCTCTTGCGTCACACATTTGTTCCACGGATTCGATACCTTGGGTTCACCACTCGAGGGAAGAAGGGCCCCTTGACTACGACGAGAGACTTGTCCGCTTGCAAGTCTAACGAACTTTGATA
The DNA here is from genome assembly GCA_947561735.1 of Cenchrus americanus. Lineage (NCBI taxonomy): Eukaryota > Viridiplantae > Streptophyta > Magnoliopsida > Poales > Poaceae > Cenchrus > Cenchrus americanus. The sequence continues at coordinate 252,865,354 of OX387241.1, forward strand.
CAACTATTAACCGTCAACAAGCCCCTTTTTCTCGCGCCGTTGCCGGGGAACAAGTGATCAAGATTTGATCTTTTATTGCTTTTTGTGATTTTCAGTTTTCTTTTAGTTTTTCTATTTGCATCTAATAAACTTTGATCATCCTCAAAATCAATCTAATCTAGTTTGTCTAACCCTAGTTTTCTTAGATTTGTTTTTACTCTTTCGTTTTTGCATATTTTGTTTATCGCTAACCCTAACAGGAGATGGACGTCTACCTCTCCAACAAACCCGATAATTTTGTGGATGATCCAGAAAAACTTTACAGGCTAAGGAGACGCGAAGCACAACAAGCTAAAAAGCTAGATTTTGTAGATTGAAAGTCAGAAGACGAAGGATCGAAGGAATCTCCGAAGAATTCACCACCTTAAAGTCCTCGGGAGAATCGACTTCCACCGATGGGAGATCAACCGCAAGAACGCAAGATCAGGGAGTTATGCACCCCGGACATCATCGACCTACCAATCTTGAACCTCGCGGAGATCGGAAGGCCGTTCGAGATCAAGACCTCAACAATCCGCATGGTGCAACATTCACCCTTCACCGGTAAAGAAGACCCGAACCTTCACCTCCAAGCGTTCATTCAACTATGTCAGACTTTCAACATGTATGGGGTGACTCAAGACCAAATGAGGGCAAGGTTTTTTCCGTTCTCACTACTCGGGAAGGCTTTTCAATGGTTCCACTCTCAACCGGCGGAGACGGTGCAAAATTGGAACGCGTTGATGAGGGCCTTCATGAAGGAATACTACTCGTCGGGTAAAACTCAAAACTTGCGTAATAAGATTGTCACTTTTGCTCAATATCCTACGGAAACTATCTCAGAGGCATTCGAGAGATTCAATGAGTACACTCGGGCGGTTCCGCATCACAAGTTCCCGAAGGAAGACGTCGTTCAAAAATTCTACCAAGGACTCACCATGGCGTCAAGGACGATCATCGATGCATTGGCAGGAGGATCTATCATCGAGCTTACGCCGACTCAAGCTTTCACTCTATTCAAGAAGGTCACGGATAATGACACGTGGGTGTCATCCGGCCGCTTACATCCGGTTCCACCCACAGGGAACGTCAAAGGAGTCTTGCAAGTGGAGAAGGAGAACATTCTTGAAGGCAAGATCGATTCACTCATGAGAAGGTTGGAGAAGATGGAGATAGAAAAGAAAGAAACTCAAGATTTGAAGGCTGCCGAAGCAAAATCCACATGTGAAGAGTGCGGAGAATATGGCCATGTCCACAAGGATTGTCCGGAGGAAGCCAAAGTGCTCGACTACATGAGTAAGGGAGATTTGCCGAACTTCCGCTACGGGCAAGGTAGACCTCAATTTAATGCAAGCTCATCCATTCCGAATTCGGTTCCACTTCGTATACAATTGAAGGACTTCATGGACGAGAAAGCTAAGATCAACAAGGACACCGTCACCAAGTTCAAGGCCATGGACAAGGTGTTGGAAAACATCGATAGCATAGTGACGGAGGTCGGAAGCTCCAACCATCAAGTGCTCAACATGATGAAAATGCTCGAGACGCAAGTGGAACAACTTGCCGGGCGCCTCACTAATAATGAAGGGAAGCTTCTGGGACAACCTAAGGGTCCCGAATCGGCAAAGGCTATTCAAACACGTTCGGGAAAGGAGACCGAAGACCCGGAACGTTCCGCGGGAGCAAGGAAGCCTAAACTGTCCGCCGGGGCGGAGGAATTTGCTAAGGAGGAAGTTACGGAGATCGTCACCGAAGAACCCGAGTTTGAGATACCGGGAGAAGACACGAAGATACCACAATTCAAGCCACGCTACTTCTGAGGTAAACTTGATAACCACTTTGAGAAGTTTGTGGAGGTTGTGCGTAGACTTAGCATCAACATGCCATTATTGGATGCCCTTCAAGTACCTACATATTCTCGCTACTTCAAAGACATACTTGCAAATAAATATGAGATAGCAACACTCGGAGTAGATCATGTCAAGATGTCTGAGGAATGTAGTGCCGCTATTGCTAATGGGCTAGAGAAGCAAAAGAACCCCAGATGCCCAACAATTTCATGTTCTGTTGGTTCATTCAAATTCGAGAAGGTGTTATGCAACCTTGGAGCAAGTGTGAGCGTCATGCCAAGAGATGTGTTCGAGAAGCTACGCCTACCATTGGAGCCTATGGGTATGTGCTTGGAGTTGGGTGATAACTCCATTCGCTATCCCTTGGGCATCGCCGAAGATGTGCCCGTGAAGGTTGGACACCACTTCATCCCCGTCGACTTCGTGGTGCTCGAGATGGGAGAGAGGGAGAAGCCGCCGCTCATCCTTGGGAGGCCTTTCCTCAAGACCATGGGAGCTACTATTGATGTTGGCAAGGGGGAGATCATGTTCGACATTAACGGAGAAAGGAGTTCCTTCAAGTTTTGACCACGCCTCGAGGTATGCAATATGATTGAAGTTAAAAATGTATCAACTCATCATCGTGTTGTTAAGGAAGAACCAAGGAAGAAGGAAGGTCTGAAGAAGAAGAAAGAGCCGAAGAAGAAGGACATGAAGAAAATCAAGGAAGATGTTGCATCCGTCAAGACAAAGAAAGAAAAGCCGCCTGTAAAGACCAAAAAAATGACTAAGCCGAAAGATAAGCCCGTGCCCAAGATGGTGCGGAAGTGAGTACCCAAGATTGCAATGCCCGCAAAGAGCGTTGATCCGAAGTAATCAAGTGAAGAAGTCTAGCCATGGACTATAAACGAAGCGCTAGGCGGGAGGCAACCCGTTTCGTCGAGTCAAGAATAAGCTACCGGGAGGACAACCCGATTCTAGGTTTTTCAAGTTTTTTATTTCAGTTTTGAATTTTACTACTCAAAGACATTAGACTTAGAAGTGGTTGAACAATATTAGAGACATAATTCTTGGTTGAATATTTTGTTTTGATCATAAACCCTTTACATGAACCCTCCTATGTGTTTGTTTGCTTCTTTTCGGGATACCACAACCAAATAAATTCAGAACCTAACTCAACCATTCATCCTCATTATGATGTTGTGGGTTGACTTGTTTTTCATGCTAAAAACACACGAGTAGAGCCACGACTTGTACCTAGATGTTATTTAAATTTCAGCACGTGTGTTGACGGTAGATTATCGTATCAAACTTCATATGGATTTGCAAGCGAACAAATCCCCCGTCGTAGTCAAGGGACCCTTCTTCCCTCGAGTGGTGAACCCAAGGTATCGAGTCCGTGGAACAAATGTGCAACGCAAGGATTCAATCTAGTAAAGCAAGGAAAGCTATCTTATGAAGAACTAAGTTGCATCTAATCTACTAACTCATAAAGGAAACACATCTAATCTAATCTACTAAAGAGGTAGCAAGAGAAAGCAAGAGATAACCGATCTAGAGAGTCTAGATCATGCTTATGTTGTAGCTCCAAACAAGATAGATGATGATAGAAAAGCGAATCTCATTAAAAGCATCTTTAAACCGTGGCCTCCGGTCCGATTCCGAAAATGCCCGCCTTTCGGAACCGCCGTTCTGTCACAACGTATTCCTATTCATGCGGGTAGTCTAGGGCGAGTTCGATAAGAACAAGTTGAAATCACTTGGTCGGTCCGGTATGCACCTCTAGCCACCGCGGCTACAAGAGAACCCTAAGCAATCTATCTTAAGTATAGATTGGGGAAGAAGAAAAACCAAGAAGAAAACAAAATCATCGAGGAGGCACTTGATCGCTAGAAATCGGATTCACTATAAAAACTTCACCATGAATGATTACATGAACAAGATCACCACCGGGATCCTACCTCGATCTTGATCCTTGCTCCGGAGCTCCGACGTGGTCTTCCATGCAAGGTTCCTACGTCGGCTAGGGAGACCCTAGACAACTAGTGAAACGAACCAGATTTCCGCGAACGGAAGCATGACTCTTAGCACCTCGGTGGTAGTCCCAGGGGGGCTACCACGTGCAAACCCTGTCTCAGCGATGCCAAAATCCATACAAAAAGGTAAAACAGAATAGAAAGAGTACAACATTTATTTTATTACATTAATCAGAGTACATCTCTTCGGCTCATGCCGGGTACAAGTCCATCGGGTCTGAATCAAACATAAATAAAACGTCTAGAAACGTCTCCATGAAAGCGCGAGGAACTCCAAATCCGCAGGCAGCTCGAGTGTAGGAAGAGCACTAGTCCACCCATCCGTCATTGTCGAAGTCGTAGTCCCGCTCTGTGTCAGAGACACCAGGGTCTACCCGATAAGCGGGTAGGTCATGTCAGCTTCCCAACAAAGAGGCAAAAGCGGTGTATATTCTACTATGCATGAGTTATCCCTACTTTGGCTGTAGAAGGCTAAAGCAAAGCAGCAAAGCAACGATCAAGGTAAGCAGAATTCAGCTGTGAGGCCCACACCTCAGAAAAGCTCACGCTTCCGAGGTCCACACCTCTGGTTCCACACCCCGCTCAAGGATACCACACCAAAACACCGAATCTCAACCACGATCCAGATCCCACTCTCATCTGCGATGTGGGGCCCACCTGCTCCTATCCCCACATCTCAACGGCCGAAGCCAGGCTCACACACTCGGGGGAGAGATGAAGCACAAGAGAAGAGTATCTAGCCAGAATAACAGATCTCAGGACTGTCCATAACCAGTGGACACGGACTATAGCTATAGGTTTAAACACTCTGCAGAGGTTGTACAACTGTACCCGCCCGAATAGGACTGGAACCGGCCGTCACCGATTCCAGGCCCTACCCTACGGCTGAAGGCCAAGTAAGTGGATAGTACCCTCCTGCGTCTCCGAGCCTGGCTCAGCCTCCGCGGCAGAGCTCATACTACCCGCGAGAGGTCCCTCGAAGCTGTGGAACCCTTCCCCGGCCTCGCCGGGGCAAAGTCTTCTAAGGAGGGAAAGACCACTCCCAACACGGTCACACCGACCCGCCTACAGGAGGGACGCTATCCACTACAAGTCTCACCCCGTACCCCCGCCCATAACAAGGCGGGCGGTTTGTACGGTAAGAGTCCAAAGAAGCATGGTTAATCTGACGATCGGTCCTTAAGGGGTCGAGAACGAGCACTCACCATCTCCATCCCATACGACATGTCCCTTGGGTTAGAGGCCAGATCGCATCTTCCCTCGGCAGACGCTCACTAGTAACCAAGCGGCTCGCTCCCTCCAAAACACAACAAGGAGATACACACCCAGAACGCACGCTAGAAACACACCGAGATATCCACATCTCAGTCCAAGCCCAGAAAACCATCCATAATCAAGCAACAAAAGTATGGATAGTTGAGGTAAGGGACTAGCTAGGGGTCTGTAGCTAGTCCCGCAGGAAGTAAAACAAGGAATCCAGGTATAACAAAATATCAAGCCAAGGCTATTAAACTGGTTATGCAATTCATCAGAGCAGTGCATTTAATGTAAAGCACTAGCATCTAATTAACAACATGGGATCTACATGGTTGGGAGTTACATGACACCTTCGTTGCCGTTGAAGCAGTCGCTGTCCGGAGTAGTGTACTCGGGGTCCTCCTGGTCGAAGCTCGGGTCTGCGGCACGAGATTCGAAGCGAAAATAAGAATACGGTGCACATCTAAGAAACAACTCCAAATAAGAACCAATTTTTAGAAGATCCAAAAGAGCTCAAACTATCTACAAACAACAAGGTTTCGAAATTACGAATTCATAGAAATTAGTTTTATATTTTTCTGAGTTTCCTAAAATTAGTTATGAATTTTTAAAGGTTAAAACCATTTATAAAACATTTCTGAAAATCCTTCCAGAAATAGAAAAGGATTTTATTTAAAAACGTCGCTGACGTCAGCATGACGTCAGCGATTCTAAGTTAGCAGGCCGAAAATGGGCCGAAAGTGCCTCTGGGCCGAAGCGGTCCAGTGGGTGTTGACGGTGAATTTCCGTCAACCTAAAGTACTTGTTATACATTGGTTTCGATTATGATTTGCAACTAACCCGCCACTAGGCATACTTATGATGTAACAAGTTCACACTTGCATGTCGATTTTGGAGTTTGTTGTTTACGCAGGAAATCTACACTAATGAGGAGAATTTCGGGATAAGTTCACCAAGCACTTTGGAAGAAGATCATGAAGCCCGACAAGAGTCAAGACACGCGATGAACATGACTCCAAATGACCCGAGGACCGAAGCGTCAACGTGCAAATCTTCAGGGACTCAACCGTAAAAGCGAAGCTTGCATAGCAAGGATTCAAGCCTTAACCGTGAAGGAAACGACGTCAAAGGCCCACATGCAAGTGCACACAAATAAGGGATCATGCGAGAAGCAACCCGGGGAGGAAACCGGGGCCGAACCGGCCGAAATGGGCTCGGGCCGGCCGGCCCGGGCCGACCGGCCCAGCCCACTCCGGGTCGGTTCGGTCCCCCCTTTGCCCTAGGTGTTCGTCTATTTATTGCCTCCGCCGCCGTCGGCCGCCACATCGAACAAATCATCCTACCAACGCCAATCACCAGAAAACCGCCGCCTCAAGATGAGGGAGAGAGTTAGATGAGCTCGTCGCAAGGATCAACGCCGGCGGAGAGAAGGAAGCAAGAGGAGGACTCCAAGCTGTTGGCCTAGGGGTGTTTCAAAGCTCCATCGCCGCCATCTTCATCGACGACGTTCTCCGGAGTCTCCATCACCCCTATGTGCTTCAATCCGTGTAAGATGATGGAGTAATGTCTCCATTCATCCCTAGGATTAGATGGATACATGCTATGTGATCGCTACTTGATTCGTGGTTTCAATCTATTGTTTTCATGTTGATGATGCTTTGATGATTAAGGTAGGCCACCATGTTTTTTGAGCGTATGATATCCGCTACTCCCATAGATTCCATCAGCATACTATGTCCATCATAGGTCTAGTCACGAATACCCTTCGTGTAGTGATAGTACGAGAGGAGGGAAAGGGCGAAACCGTGGTCACAACTCCCGGTAGATTGGTTTACCGCTTTCGTGTAGTAGATGCATACCATGTTATCCTAGATCCTAGGGAGGGAACGCTTATCTTTCTTACTCACTCTCTTGTGTTCACCCTTTACCATCTAGTTTAACCTTAGATTTGTTTGATCAACTTAACTTAGATTAACTTAGGTTAGATTGTTTTACCTTTAGATTAATACTCTTTCAAAGGTTTTCCATTCAACTAGATTAGTACTTGGTTAAGTGCTAGTAATCCCCTTGCTCCGTGGATTGACAAGAACATTGGGAATCCCGTGGTGAAAAAGGTGTAGGTCTGTACGCTTGCGGATCGTAGGTGGATACGAGTTTTATCCGTCAACAAGCCCCTTTTTCTGGCGCCGTTGCCGGGGAGCAAGCCAGTTTGCTACGTTTAATCTAGTATTAATTTTGTTGATTACTAACACCTAACCCTTATTTTCTAGAAAAAAATATCTTTCTTTTTTGTTTTTCTTTCTACTTTTCTTGTGCCTAGATGGATTTGTTCACCTCACCATTGGAAGACGAAGAGATGTCGCTAAGGGAGCTAGCAATGCCGTCAATGGAAGACATTGAGATGCAAAAATCAGATTTGACGTTTGCTACAACCCACTATGAAGTGAAGCCTGGAATCATCAAGTTAGTGGCGACAAAACCATTTAGAGGATTGGAGGATGACAACCCATATAGACACATTAAGGAATTCATGATGTTATGCAACACGGTGCAACAAAAAGGAGTTCCGACCACTTGGTTCAAGTGGAATCTTTTTCCATTCTCTCTCAAAGATGAAGCGCGAAGATGGTACACACTTGCGTCCGTTGAAGCAAAAGGAAATTGGGATGAACTAGTGAAGAAGTTTCTTTTGAAGTTCTTTCCCATAAGCAAGGTCCAAGACTTAAGGAGGCAAGTGCTCAATTTCAAGCAAGGAGAGGATGAAGGAATTGATGAAGCATGGGACCGTTTTAATGAACTACTTGAGCGAGGCCCGAACTTGGGATTTTCCGGTGACTTGATGTTGCATACCTTTTATTTTTCACTAACCCCTAACTCGTCTCGTTTTGTAAGCATGTGTGCAGGCAGTGATATAATGGATAAAACAATTAGTGAAGCCGCACAAATCTTACAAAGGATAAGCAATGGACAAACAATGCAACGGGATTGGCAAAGACTTTGTCGAGAGGAGCAAAATGACAAAAGCGAGCCCAAGGTGCTTGCTGAAATTTCTGAAAAAGATGAACCGAAGGTCAAGGAAGATGAACCGACCATACAAGAAAGTGAAGATCCACTTCCCAAGGTAAGAGAAGTCATTTCAGATGTTAAAAATGTTGAAACTAACATGAATGTAGGCCGAAGTATGTGGAATGCTAGACCATTGGCGGAGTTCATTCAATCCGGTTGGGTTCAAGTTGATTTCGCCCCACTAATTAACTACCGAAGGAAGGAGGAACGTCGACACGTTGCCAAACTAGTTGAAGATATATTTGATCAAGAGATGAGTGGAGAGTGGATCCAAAAGATGTTTGAAGAAGAAAGAGAAAAAGGAGATGAAGGATGGATCGACCGGTTTGACAACTCAAAGATTTATGATGAAGGAAGAGAAGAGTACAACCGTGATGAGCCTAGTGACTCAAAGGATAAATGGGAGGAGATAGGACTCAAGCTAGATGCTAGCTTGTGTGCTATTGAAGCCTACACACTAGCAAATCTAGACATGGAAGTACTCAAGGATGAAGGAAAGAGTGAATCAACAATGAGCGATCTTGACGACATGTGGTACATGGAAGATAAAGAAAGCAACATACAAGTCTTTGAAGATGAAGATCTGGTAGATAAAGAAGACTTCAAAGAAGAGATGAATGCATACATAGTTGAAGGATTACATGTTCCACATGATGAGTTGAAGAAATTGCAAGATGGTGATGAAGAGGCAACTACACTTGTTGAGATCGATTCGCCTTCAACACCACTTGATGAACAAAATATCACTCTTGTTGAAAAATCTCTAAGGACAAGGTACGCGCTGAAATCTCAAGATATTATTGGTATTGATGTTGATAAATTCAAATACTCATGCTCAACCAATAGTATGAATGATAGTTTAATGTCTATGCCTTGTTCCAATAGTGATCATGTTGATAGGCTAGATTTTCTTGAGAATGAAAAAGAGGAAACATTTATTTTTGGTCCAATTAATCTCACACCTAAACAACCTTTGCCTAATGATGAGCTAAGTGCTATGCATGAAACATATGCTTCTTTTATTTACACCTTGACTTGTTGCTACAATTCACATGTGGTGTTAATTATCGACGTGTATGTTTACAATAAGTTTTGTAAATCTCGATCATGCTTTGCGCTTGGTCAAGCTAATGACCTTAAAGAATCATATGTCGGGAAAGGCCCGATTTTCACTAACCATGTAGACAAGGCTTGAATAATGAAAAAAGAAGTCATGCCTAAAAGAGTTGCAAGATAAATCATCAACCTCTCCGAATCCCGCGATGGATGTTGTTGTCTTCATCAATTTGAAAGCTTGTTCAGAGGTGTACAAATGAAGAAAATGAGATATTCAGAAGCTCCAGCAAATTACCATTCCAATGCATCAAGAACCAACAAGTTTGAAGAGCCGTGCAAGGAGTTATGGAGAAAACATTGAGCGTTGCGCGTTCTGAAATTTCAGGACAGATTTCATCGCCGAAGTAAAACGGACGTAACTCTCTTGTCCGGAGTCCGATTTGGGCGAATAAAGACTCGTTGGAAAGGAAATTTTGTGCACTGTGCAATGGAGTAGAGCTTGATTATACTTTCTGTTCTGGACATTAAAAAAAATTCATGGAGTGAAGGCAGCACCGAAGGATGATAAAGAAGGAGATAACGATGAAACAAAAGGATGCTTTGGGCAAGTCTTCTATAAGTGATCAAGCACAACATGGGAAGTAAATTAAATCTGCATTTGTACCTTTTCTTCTTGCATGAAGGGCCATGGCTATGCAACGAAAAGAAGGTATGTGAGAAAGTCGAGCTCTATGACTTTAAATGAAGCGCTTTTCGGGAGGCAACCCGTTTCTTTATATTTTACTACTTTCTTAGAGAAAATAAAGAATGACACTTTCTTATGATGATCAACTTGTGGTTATTAATCTAAGTTCAGTTTTCCTTTTTAGAACCACCATCATGTTCATGATAATATTTATTTGCATGCATTGCATTTTGTTGTCCTCGTGATGTTTCTTTGCGTATACATGTTTTGCACATAGTTGGCTTAATTGTTTTATATACTTAATGGCGTATGCTTCAGTTTCCATATTAATGCTTCATAGGGCCCTATGAGTATTTTCCTTTTGTGATCTTGTGTAAACATGGTGTTTAAACAAGATTGCGGACCATCATCGTTAAGTTCGATAAACCTAGCTGGCTTTTCATATGTTTTCATGTTGCTTTGGTTAGTTTATAAGCTTTGCAATGCGCTTAATTTTTCTTGTGCTATAAGAGTTATTGATTTAGGGATATACATGGTGTTTTAACCCTAGATATATAAACCTTTATGGCTATGGAGAAATTCGGCAACCTAGTTGTAAACATGGTGTTTAGAACTAGGTGAAAACATTGTCTTTATTTATATGCTTTCCTATCATGTGCATACACACCTTGCACCACGTACACTCATTAGGTTTTTATTCCTCATTAAACTAATTATGCCACAAGTTAAGAATCTTAGGAGACATTGTTGGATTGTTGGCAATTCTATCTACTCCCAACCGTCACCTTGGGGGTAGAATGTGCGTTTAAACGTCTTACAGGAAAGATAAAGACTCTCACTACAAGGAAATTGAAGGATGGATAAGAAGTGCTTTGTCTTCTTCTTCCATGACTAGCAAAATGCTAAGCATGGGGGAGACCCTGAATCTTCAACACGGAAGTGCAACATGACACTCTAGAAGATAGAATGATAAAGATCGTTAACATCTCCGGATCAATGCGCAAGAAGCCACCAATCTCATCAAAATTCTGCATGGTCTCGAAGGGAAAACACTGGATATTTTTGAATATTTAGAAGGCAGATGAAGTTACGATTCCAACAAATCAAGAATCAAGACAATCGGAGGTTCCTACAAGCTGTTATGCCCGAATCACCGAGTGCAAGACGTCCTGAAATCAGTTTTGGACAGCACGCAGCGCTGAAGTAAAACAGACATAGCTCCCTTGTTTGAACTCCGTTTTCGATGAATGACCACACGTTGGAAAGGTAATTTCATAAACTTTTCAATAGAGCTATATTTAGATATATGTTATGTTCTGGACAGAGGGGGAATCCATGAAAAAAGACAGCAAGGAGATGATGAGAATAAGAAAGAGGAGATGGTGATGATAACATTGAGGAGAAGGGTGACCAATGACTCCATTAAGCATACAAGATCAAATTCAGAAGTTTAGGAGAATTAATAAATCAAGACAAAAGCAAAAGCCACATCGATACATGGAGATGTCGGAAGAAGGCAACGAAGAATTACAAAGGATGGTAACATCTCCATGGACCTTCTCTTTTCCAAACACAAATGCTTGTAAGTATGCCTTCAACCTCAACTAGGTGCAACCTTTTGTTTTTATCTTCAAACAATAACATGGCTACTAGGAGGACAACCTAGGTTTCTTTTTACTTTCAATAGATAAGCATGACCATGTGTTCACCTCGATGCTCTATATTGCCTATGCTTACGGAAAGATGATGAAAGTTGCCGCTTTGTTTTACCTACATGAAGTTATACATGTCTTGGCTAATTGCTCTCTATAATATGATCTGAAATTAATTTAAATACCGGCTCTTTTATTTGTGTAGGTGAAGTGACTATGCTCTAGACCCACATACATATCTTTGCTCTTTGATTTAAGTTTATGGATAGTCGGATAACTTGTTGTTTTTATGAAAACTTAACTTTTATGCTATCTACATGTTTGTGATGCTCTTGCAAAGTTCTACCTACCAAAGCCATATACATATATGTTTTATGATAACAAAACCCGTAGATTGCAAACACATGTTTTGATGAGTTGGATTAGGATTGATTTCTATGGTTAGAGACTAAGAAGCTGGTCATTCCTTTGTGTAACTTTTTCATGCTAGCCTTTTTGTCCATGCATTGTGGGTTTTCACATCGAAAATTTCACAAACTTCGCTGGGCATCCACCCTAAACCAAAAACATCTTTTTGTGATCACCTCCTTGTCCACAACCCAATTTGAGTATGGAGTAAAATTCTCGATGGAGATTCAAATATTCCGCAAAATTATGGAATTTATGCTTACTTTAGCAGTCATTTCCCCTCTCTCTTATGCTCGAGGACGAGCATCGTTCAAGCATGGGGGAGGAGTCATTCTCTGACACAAATGCTATGTAAGTATTATGTTGCAAAAAGTTTTGAGGAGCAAAAGAAAAAAAGAAAAAAAGAGAAGAAAAAAATGAAAGAAGAAAAAAAATTATTATGATGAGAAGAAAAGAAAAGTAAGGAAAAAGGAAGAATAAAGAAAAAAATAGAAAGAAAGAAAGAGAGAAAAATGGGAAGGAAATAAAATAAAAGTAAAAAAATAAAGATGCTCCTCGGTTCTTTTTGCTTCATAAGTTCTCAAGTGCCTTGATGACACATCCATACTCAAATCTTCCAACCATGTGCAATCCGATAACGAGGACTTCACTCGTGCCTCGGAATCATCCATTTGCCACTTGCACATGTCCACTTATCTAAATGTGTGTGTTTCATCCTTCTCTCTTTCCAACATTTATTTTCCATGGCCTTTTTGAAGAGTCTCGATAATTCCAATAGATCTCTCTCTTAATTTGACAATATTTCAGATGTATGTTTTACTAGGATTGTTTTTAACCTTCCAAGCTCCACATAAGCCTTCCACTATCACATATGAGTAGAGTAGGTTAAAAATAATCTAGTATAGGCTTGAGTGACTTCATGAGATGAGTGTTTCCATGAGCTTTTGCAAGAGATTTTCACTTATGTGGGATATGCATCTTTTTGAAAATCTTCCATGAGACAAGGTAATGGTTTGAAGTTCACTTAAGTTTGAGAGCATCGTGTTTATTAAATGTGGCTTGTTCTTTATTGTTAGTCTATCTTCCATAATGAAAAAGAAGCCGGTCACAACTTGAACTTTAAAATAAATTCTTAAGAAAGAGCAATTCGCCTCGTCATGAATGACTAAGTGCAGGGACAACATTGGAAGGCAACATTGATTTCCCTTTTAAGCAAGGATTACTTACTCGAGGACGAGCAAGGTTTAAGCATGGGGGAGATGTTGACGGTGAATTTCCGTCAACCTAAAGTACTTTTTATACATTGGTTTCGATTATGATTTGCAACTAACCCGCCACTAGGCATACTAATGATGTAACAAGTTCACACTTGCATGTCGATTTTGGAGTTTGTTGTTTACGCAGAAATCTACGCTAATGAAGAGACTTTAGGGATAAGTTCACCAAGCACTTTGGAAGAAGATCATGAAGCCCGACAAGAGTCAAGACACGCGATGAACATGACTCCAAATGACCTGAGGACCGAAGCGTCAACGTGCAAATCTTCAGGGACTCAACCGTAAAAACAGCGAAGCTTGCATAGCAAGGATTCAAGCCTTAACCGTGAAGGAAACGACATCAAAGGCCCACATGCAAGTGCACACAAATAAGGGATCACGCGAGAAGCAACCTGGGAGGAAACCGGAGCCGAACCGTGCCGAAATGGGCCTGGGCCGGCCGGCCTAGGCGACCGGCCCAGCCCACTCCGGGGTCGGTTCGGTCCCCCCTTTGCCCTAGGTGTTCGTCTATTTATTGCCTCTGCCGCCGTCGGCCGCCACATCGAACAAATTATCCTACCAACACCAATCACCAGAAAACCGCCGCCGCAAGATGAGGGAGAGAGTTAGATGAGCTCGTCGCAAGGATCAACGCCGGCGGAGAGAAGGAAGCAAGAGGAGGACTCCAAGCTGTTGGCCTAGGGGTGTTTCAAAGCTCCATCGCCGCCATCTTCATCGACGACGTTCTCCGGAGTCTCCATCACCCCTATGTGCTTCAATCCGTGTAAGATGATGGGGTAATGTCTCCGTTCATCCCTAGGATTAGATGGATACATGCTATGTGATCGCTACTTGATTCGTGGTTTCAATCTATTGTTTTCATGTTGATGATGCTTTGATGATTAAGGTAGGCCACCGTGTTTTTTGGGCGTATGATATCCGCTACTCCCATAGATTCCATCAACATACCGTGTCCATCATAGGTCTAGTCACGAATACCTTCGCGTAGTGACGACGAGAGGAGGGAAAGGGCGAAACCGTGGTCACAACCCCCGTAGATTGGTTTACCGCTTTCGTGTAGTAGATGCATACCATGTTATCCTAGATCCTAGGGAGGGAACGCTTATCTTTCTTACTCACTCTCTTGTGTTCACCCTTTACCATCTAGTTTAACCTTAGATTTGTTTGATCAACTTAACTTAGATTAACTTAGGTTAGATTGTTTTACCTTTAGATTAATACTCTTTCAAAGGTTTTCCATTCAACTAGATTAGTACATGGTTAAGTGCTAGTAATCCCCTTGCTCCGCGGATTGACAAGAACCTTGGGAATCCCGTGGTGAAAAAGGTGTAGGTCCATACGCTTGCGGATCGTAGGTGGATACAAGTTTTATCCATCAACAGTGGGCTCGGCCCAGCTAGCGACAAGGTTACGGCCCGGCTGATGAAGTGGGCGCAGCCCAGTTAGCCCGGCGGAAAGAAGTTCAGGAACGCTCCCTGTACTGCTATTAGCAGCACCCGATAGCCCGTGAAAAGGGTAGCTGGGCTTTAGGCCCAAATTCACCGGTGGCCCAGATTGCCTAACCATCTCCCCTCCAAACTCCTGCACATCAGGTGTTCGACGAAAGGTTCAGGCGCTCCCTGCGGCGGCGCCGTGCAACGTCGAACCCGGGTCCTTGCCGTCGGTGATTGGGGTCCACTAGACGACAAGCTTTCAACCCGCTGGCCGCCCTCGTGCGCCCAGAACAACTCCTCAAGACCGAGGCCAGCGCGCTTCGCAAGTACGCCCGACGCGCGCGCGCGGCGGCGCGAGGTGCGGGCCGGTCTCCCGCCCGGCCGTGGCTCCACGCCGGGGTGCGTGGTTTACCAACGCGCCGGCACGCGGATCCCCCCGGACGCCCGCACGGAGCAGCGCCCTAGTAGCCAGAGGCGCGGCTCGCGGCGTCGCGGCGGCGTCATCGTTACCTGCACCCCAAAACACTGCAAGCCGACCGGTTCACAGGGACATCGCACGGCGACGGCGAGCACAAGGACATGGGAGGTCCAGGTGCTGCAAGCCGTCGCGGGCGTTCTCAAGCGCGCTTGGCTAACCTGCGTTCCAGGCCAAAGCGTGCCGGGGTGCGTGGCCACAGCTGTGCTTGCTCACACGCGGCCTCGCCATGCCCCGCTCGGTGCGGCCAACTGGTAGCCAGTGGCGTAGCTCGAAGCAAGGCGGCGACGCACCCATCAATCCCTGCAACAGAAACCGCGGCACGACGGCCGGCTCACCAAAACCTTCCTCGCACGGCGATTGCGGCGCCCAAGAGCACGAACGGCTCAGGAGCCCCCTCCGTCGCGGTACGGCAGTCCTGCGGCTCGATGGCCAGCATCCAGGAATGTTCTAACGGGCGACGCGTCTCGACGTCGCCGATCCATCACAGGAAAGAGACCAAGGGGGAGAAGAGAATAGAGTGGCCGGGCGGTGCTCAAGGTGGGGCGGCGGTGTAGTCCTGGCCAGCTCGGGGTAGACGGTGGTGTGGCGAAGATGTTCAGGGTGATGTTGGCGTGCTTGGCGGCATGGATGTTCCTGTTCCGGCTCGGCTCCTCTCCCCAACGCGGACGGCCTCCTCTCCCCTCCCCGAGGCGGTGGCTGTGGTCTCTGTCCTCGGCGCGTTGTCGGTGTTCTGGTGTGGCCGCGTCCCTCCTCAGCCCGACGCAGCGGCGACGCCCCCTTCTCCCTCCCTCTCACGGCGCTCTCTCAGGAGTAGATGAAAGGGAAAACCCCAATGGGGGTTGGTAGCTTGGACGTCCGGGTCTCAGCCCCCTCCCTTGCCTTTGAACCCTGGCGCCGCGATCGTCGAGGTGAAAGCCCCAAGCTGCCCTGGCTTTGACCGACCGGGCGGCCGAGGCAGCACCGCTCCCCTTTGCGCAGGCCAAGATGCAGAGGTGCGTGGCGCGGGGGCAAAAGGGGTATCTCCCGTCCGGGGCCGGTGCGGTGTGGATCCGAGGTGAGGGAAACAAGGATGAGGATGAGTTGTTGACCGACACGCGGGCCCGGTCTGTCAGCGAGAGAAAGGGGGTAGCGGGGTTAAGGGTTGGTTGATGGGCCGCGATAAGCTGCTGGTTGGGCCGGCTGGATCGATCAGGGAAAGGAAACCCGGCCCGTGCTCTAGAGATCATATTCGGAAGAAAGCTTAAGGTGAACTAAAAGGGGTAAAGTTTGAATTTGGATACTTTCCAAATTCAAACCACACACAAATAAGATCCAAATAAAACCAGAAAAGTCCAACTCACATATTTTACCATAGTTTGGAAATATGTTTTTATAAATGGGTCAAAAAGGTGGAGAATTTAGGGGGCGGCTAGCAATTTGGTTTGGAAATTGATAGCACTCAATTTCAATCAAAAAGTTTTAAATTTCCGCAAAATTTTCACACCTAAAATTCTGGGTTGTTACATTCTCCCCCACCACCGAGAATCTCGTCCTCGAGATTTAGTCCTCAACCTCCTCTGTGAACAAGTGAGGGTACTCCTTTCTGAGATCCGCTTCCTTCTCCCAAGTTGCTTCTCGCTCTGTGTGGTTGCTCCACAACACTTTACAAAAGGGAATGGTTGTTCTCCTTGTCTCCTTGACGGCTCGGTCCAAGATCTTCTCAGGATATTCTGCATACTCAAGGTTGTCTTGCAGGTCAAGCAACTCCATGGGCACTTTCTTAGCTTCCACTGCCTTCTCACTCTTTTTCAGCTGTGACACGTGAAACACTGGGTGTACCCTTGCCATTGTCTCGGGTAGCGCAAGCTGGTCGGCTAGACTTCCAATCCTTCGGGTGATAGGGTACGGCCCCACGTACCTCGGGGCGAGCTTCCCTTTCACCAAGAACCTTTTAGTTCCTCGGAGCGGTGAGACTTTCAAGTACACTCGGTCTCCAACTGCAAAAGTCAACTCTCTCCTCCTTTTGTCGGCATAGCTCTTCTATCGGCTTTGAGCGACCCTCAAGTTCTCACGAACTTTCTCAACTTTCGCCTCTGCTTCCTCAATGATTGCTGGCCCAAACAGTGCCCGTTCTCCCACCTCCGACCAAGCTAGCGGGGTTCTGCACTTCCGCCCGTAAAGGGCCTCAAAGGGAGCCATCCGAAGACTTGCTTGAAAGCTGTTGTTGTACGAGAACTCTGCAAACGGCAAAATACTCTCCCAATCGGTGCCATAGGTGAGTGCACACGCTCGTAGCATATCCTCCAGAACCTGGTTAACCCTCTCTATCTGTCCTTCTGTCTGTGGGTGAAAAGCTGTGCTGTAGTTGAGAGTGGTGCCCATGAGTTTATGGAAGCTCCGCTAAAACTTGGCGACAAATTGCGGTCCTCGGTCGGACATAATACTCTTGGGTGCCCCGTGTAACCTCAAAATTTGCTCAACGTACAAGTTTGCCAAGCGTTCTGTCCCAAAGGTCACCTTCACCGGTACGAAGTGCGCCACCTTGGTCAGTCGGTCCACTATGAACCAAATCGAATCATTCCCCTTTGGTGTCCGGGGAAGTCGCACTACAAAGTCCATGGATATGTCCTCCCACTTCCAAACCGGAATTGCCAACGGCTTAAGTTCGGTGCTCGATCTTCACTCTGCTACAGGTGTCACAACAGGCCACGTAGTGAGCTATATCTCTCCTCATGTCCTTCCACCAGTATCTGGTCTTCAAATCTTTGTACATCTTTGTGCTGCCTGGGTGGATCG
Organism: Cenchrus americanus; assembly: GCA_947561735.1. NCBI lineage: Eukaryota > Viridiplantae > Streptophyta > Magnoliopsida > Poales > Poaceae > Cenchrus > Cenchrus americanus. Next base: position 252,883,324 of record OX387241.1, read on the forward strand.
AGTACCTTGAATCGTGAGCTTCTCTCATGATCTGCTGTAGGAGTGCCTTATCTTGCGGTACATATATCTGTTCTTTCAACCACACTGTGCCTTGCTCATCTATCCGGTAATCCTCTGCTTTACCCTGTTTCATCAGTTCTCGCAAAGCTTTGATCTCTGCACACGACTTCTGAGTTGTTCGGATTCGTTCCTCCAGGTCGTATGTCACTCGCAGTTCGTTGACTTGGCCATGGTCCACAATTTCAATCCTCAGCTTCTCTAACTCTTCGTGAAGGGCAGGTTGCTCCTCTCTCACCATGAGGTTGTTGCAATATGTTTTCCGGCTCAGTGCATCTGCCATGACGTTAGCTTTGCCTGGGTGGTAGTTGATCTCGATGTCATAGTCCTTGATCAGCTCTAACCATCGCCTCTGCCTCATGTTCAGCTCTGTTTGGGTGAAGAAGTACTTCAAGCTCTTGTGGTCGGAAAACAGCTCACACTTGTTCCCTATCAGGTAGTGTCTCCAGATCTTGAGTGCATGCACAACAGCTGCCAACTCCAAGTCGTGTGTCGGGTAGTTTTCCTCGTGTTTCTTCAGCTGCCTGGAAGCATAAGCCACAACTTTCCCATCCTGCATCAGCACACAACCAAGTCCCTGCGTCGAAGCGTCGCAGTAGACCATGAAGTCTTTTTTGATATCTAGCAAGGTAAGCACTGGGGCTGTGGTGAGTCTCTTTTTCAACTCCTGGAAGCTCTTCTCACACGCTTCTGACCACTCGTGTAACACCCTAAAATTCTATCACTAAATTAATATAAGCAACAAGGTGTTTTAGATTTAATTTTCTAAGGATTAATTAAATTATAAAATAAATTTAGCCTTTAAAATATTTAAATATCATTTTAATAATTTAGAAGCAATAAGTGCTTGTGCATCATGATTTGAATGCATGAGGTTTTTGTTTGTTGGTGTGAAGCTTTAAAATGTTTTAAAAATCTTGAAAAGTTTGAAAAGAGTTTAATTTCAAAAATTTGAAAAAGAGTGTGAAAGTTTTTTAAAAAAACTACCAAAACCTCCCTTCCTCCCCTTCTCTCTTTTCCAGCCCAGCCGGCCTTCTCTCCTCCCTGGCCCATCTTCTCCTTTTCTTTTTCTCAGCCCGAAGCCGATCAGGCCACTGGCCTTCTCTCCCTCGCGCGTGCAGCCCAGCTAGCCCGCGCGGCCCATCGAGCCGAGCTGCCGGCCCAGCTCTCCCTCTTTCCCTTTTTTCTTTCGCTCGCTGACAGCCGGGCCCCACTCGTCAGCCTCCTCCTCCCACCTAAGGCTCTTCTCCTTTGCTCACAACAGCGCCGCCCGCGACCGTTTCCGCATGCCTCACCCGCGCCTCCCCTCCTTGAATCGTTGTCATCAAAGTGCAATTAAGCTCTGGATTCACTGCTCCTCCTTTATTCCCTACCGTTTCTCCTCCATCAAGTGCCCCTTGATTTCAGTCAAAGCCGCCGGCGCCCCTGGCCATTGATGGCATTTCCTCCCCCGGTCGTCGATCCTTCTCCCTCTCCCTGACCTATAAAGGGCGAGGTAGAGCCTCTGCCTTAGCTCCTTTGCTCAATCGCGCTCCCGCATCTCTGTCTCTCCTGCGCAAACGCTGCCGCCAAGCACATCACCCCTGTTGGTCATGTGCTCTTCGATTTGCGATGTCAAGGCACCACCAGAGCACACCAACACAACAAGAAGAAGTGCGACGCCGAGCCAAATCCAGCCAAGCCAACCGCACCATCAATCGACCATTGGAGGAACACAATCGCGTTGGGATCGAGCCACTGGCCGCCGTGCACCACCATGCAGAGTTGCTCGATTCGCCGGCCATGACGTCTTCCGAAGCAGGACAGTACCTCTACGGTGAACATGACGATGAGCTGCTTGGCCGCTGCCTCTCCCCGGTGCCAGACGACTCCCGGAGCGCTACTACACCGCACTGCACAGACTCGCTGCTATCCCTGTTCGCCTCCCAAATCCGGCCACTCCGGTTCGTCCCCGTCCTTGGTGAGCACACATCTGCGCTCCTCTCGATCTCCTCTTTCCATTCTGCTTACTCCCGAGTTTCTAAGCCGCCGGATAGCTAGGATTTTTGGCCGGCCAGGGACCTTCTGTCCGCCGGCCATGGTGTCCAGGAAACGATCGTCACCACTAAGAAGAAGAGATAAGGTGGCAGTTTTTCTATTAGCTCCCTAGAGAATCCGAAAACAAAGGCTTCATAACTTGTCTCTTGCAACTTTACCCATAACCCCCTAGAATTATCCCACCTTTCGCACATAAATCCCACCCTTGCTCTTTTACCTGCTAGCCCCTATCCTTTAATCTTTTCGCGAGCACCTTGTTTTGTGTGTCTTGCGGATCTTCCAATCTAACCCCCGCAGCCTATAGTTAATAGTGTTTAGACCCTTGCAACCCCGTTTAGTGCGTAGTTTTCACGTTTTAGCTCCGTTTCAAGCGTTTCAAATTGCGTTAGGTTCGTAATAACTCAAAGAACGTAATAGAGACAATGTTGAACCCGTTCCTTGCTTTATAATTTATTCAATATTTAAATATGATTAAATACTAATATACATGCTTTTCTAATTAAAATTTAATTAGAGATCAACACGTGTTTTTATAAGAAATATAATTTGGTTAATTCTTATTTAAATAATCTTTCCAATTAAAAGCTAATTAGAGTTATACCTCGGTTTTCATAATCAAACTTAAATTGAGTAATGTCTATGTAATTTGCTTCCTAAATAAAAGCAATACATGTTTATCTCGAGTTTTCTCGAATTAAATTGTTAATTTGATTAATATGAATATAAATGTGTTTTTAAGTTATAATTTGATTAGAATAACTCGAAATATAAAGATAAATGCCTAGATTCTTTTACATGCTTCTTTTAAAAATTAAATGTTTAATTTGCATAAATTATACTTGAATATTTATAAGTAAAATTTGACTAGGCCTACATCATATTTTAAATACAAATATAATCGGCTTAATTGTAAATAGGGTATTTCTCTCGAAATAACCTATACGCATGATTTTACTTAATTAAAAGATATCAAACGCATAGCTAGCTCTTGTTTGTGATCATCCAAATCTCCCGATAGTTCCGAGTGTTCCTTGTGTTCGCTTTCCTAGACCCAAACCTTGTTTTCCCTTTAAGCTTTTCATGCTTGGTGTATTGTTTTGTTTATTGTATGTATTCTTGTGTGCTCGTAGACATCGTGCCGGCTTTCAAGCGAGCAACCGGTTGAAGTAGATCAAGAGCAAGTGTTTGAAGAAGAAGAACCTTAGTGTTTAAGCAAGGAAGGCAAGTGGTTTTCTCCCCCCGCATGATTCTATTTTATCCTATGTAATTGCATGACAACTAAGTTTATATTTATTATGTTATTGCATTAAATTGATGGGAACACCCCTTTTAAGGACTTACCTAGACTTTTATCCACAATCCTTGGATCAACCCCCGTTTAATAAATGTTTTTGGGTAGAATATGCTAGTTGCTCAACTTGGGTTGGATAAAAATGGTTTTCCAAGATAAAGGCTTGTATGTTTAACGATGATGCTTTTGGTAATACAAGAACACTTGATTTAATCGGAACATGGAGAACCACCCAAGAAAACATGCGCAACCACGTGTTACATGGCTCGACCTTAGCCAATTAATTAGGTGTGCGATTGATCCGATGGCCCTTTTCCGAAAGGAGCAGAGGGGGATCCGGGTTGCAGGGGTATAGCCCGGTCCTTTTGGGGTAGCAACCTTTGCTAAGGTGCTGACCACTAGGGAGGGTTATGGTCCGCCCTGATCTGTAACTATGCGGGTCATTAGTCTTTTGTATACCTTTGTAAAGGCTTCGTAGCGTCCCTATGCAATCACACCTCGGAAGTGTGGTATGATGCCCGATCGCATCGCATGGTTGGGTTCAAAGTTCTTCGGAACTTTTACGCGAGCCGTGGGTAAAGTGTGCAAACCTCCGCAGAGTGTAAAATCGATCGATCGCCCGTGCTCACGGTCATGAGCGGCTTGGACCCTCACATGATTAATAAACTTGAAGATGAGAATAAATCATGCTTTGGTGAAGCTCGATGAGCTTTGGGCTGTTTTGCTTAAAAGTTTCTTAAGTGGGTTGGTATATACTTACATCTAGTAATTAGGCGTTCTTTAATTAAAAGTTTGACCAACATTAAAATGCTAACCGCTGCAAAACCATAGCCTATCCTTGGCAGCCTTGCATCTTCCCCCACTTGTTGAGTACCAACCATAAGTGTACTCAGCCTTGCTTACCGCTGTTCAGAAGAGACCAATGGTGAAGAGTTCTACTGCGACCTTGAGGAGTTCTGAGGCTTGCGTCTCCCCCGCGTCAAGTGCCTGTGGAAGCGGAAGACGAAGACTCGACGTGTAGTTATCGTTTTCCGATGTTTAAGACCTTGTGTCTTCCGAATGAGTGTAGTAAGTTGTTAAACCCCTTGTTACGTTTTTACTGTCTATGATACTGCACTCATTTCGTCTATCATATGTGTGGAACTAGATCCTGGCACACATATGAGATGCATCTGGTTTCCCTCCGGAAATCGGGTGTGACAGAGTGGTATCAGAGCAGTGTTGACTGTAGGAACGCAGCCTTAAGTTAGAAGTGGTCGAAAAGTAAGGATTTATGTTCTAGAAAGCCTGTCATCCTTCAAAATTGACTTATTTTACATATAAAAAAAAACTAATTTAGTCTTGTCTTCTTGTTAAAACACATCGTTTTGTTTTGATCTATTCTGAGCTCGTTTCTTGTGCTATCGACCGATCTTCACCATCGAGATCGTCTAACATAAGTTCTTAGATTGCCTACCCCTTATCAACTTCGATAGAAACGTTTCTGTGAGGACGATCGTTGTGCTAATGTTTGTTGTTTGAACACATGATTGATTTGGATCTTTGCTTGTGTGAGTTGTATTGTGGAGTGATGGCCACAAATGCAACAAGAAATAAATTGTTAGGTTAATAAAGATAGTTTGGGTTCAAATCAAGTTATCCTTATCTACCATACAAGTTGATTGAAGGATGTTTGAAGATCAAAGTCTAGAAGCAACAACATCAACAACCATAAGTCTACAAGCATATACAGACATCAACGTATGAAAGAAGTTAAAGAAAAAGATGGTCAATTTCTTTCATCCTTGTTATTCTCCTCTCTACCACAATGTGATTACAATGACAATAAGAAAAGATGGATATGATATCAATAATTTTACCCTCGCTCTTCAATATGTTTCCAATCCCTTCGAGCTTACCTTTATCACACAACAAGATGGCGAGTCCCAATAGAAATCACGATGATAAAGACAACAAAGCAAACATCGACATACCATCTACAACCCCAAAGAATTGAACGCGAGAATGCTAGAGTATATGGCAACACAAACTCATACTCGCAAGCAATGACTCAAACCATGGTTAATATCCATCAAGATATTATAGAGCAAGCATCAAATCCTAAGAATTCCAACCTTTGTTTTGGGTGAAACCGTCGATTCCAACCTGTTTCATCGTCATTGGATAAAGAAAATCTATCAGTCATGCAAGCTCAAGTCTTACAAGGACAAAAGGAGATCAACACATCACCCCCCTCATAACACAGAGATAACCAAAACTGGAGTTCCTGCCGAACCAGTAAAGAAGCAAGTTTTAGAAGCATGGAACCATCAAAATAATAAGAGAAGTCATAGAGCACCAGAGTTGCGGACAAATGAACAACATGAACATATGAAGATTTCAGGAACATGTCAATGTTGTGAGAATTATGGTCGTTCATGTCTCCAAAAAGAAGCCAGCCTAATGACAGATGAGGCTAGACAATGTTACCATTTAGATATCAATAAGAAGATGAAGTTATGTACCCAAAATCCAGTCCTAGAAAAAGTTGCTCAAGCTATAGATAGTAATCAAATTATCAACCTTGAGGATTGGAGTATAACTTTCAATGAATTTCAGCCCGATAGAATCAAACAACTCAAGGAGCATGCAAGTGAAGAAAGCCAAGACAAAAGTATTAAAAGACTGTGTTTCAAATGTGGTGAAGAAGGCCACTATGTTAATAATTGACCAACAAAGCGTAAGAAGATTTTGCCTAGTCACGATGGATTATATTGCCTCAAGCGTGGAGAAAATGGACATCTTGCTAGTTGGTGTGCAAAATAGGATGGTAATCAACCCCGGGATCGAAGTCTCAATACCCTTACTTCTAATCAAACATGCAATCGCCAGGATACTAAAGCAAGAAAAGCATGTTTCTATTGTAACAAAGAGGGACATTTCATAAGTCAGTGCCCCAAGAAGCTTTTGGATCAAAAGAAGAAAATGAAAGGAATTGAAGAGTGATTCCAAATAGCCGAAAACGGAGTTAATCCAGCTCTATTCAAATCATTTTATCAAGACGACAAGAAAATTCTACCAAGGCAAGTCAATGAAGCTTAGGAAAGGAATGGACAATCACAAGCAGAGTTAGATGTTTATAAAGTGAGTTGTGAAGAATAAAGAATTATGTTTATGGAGCTTGTGTAAGACAAATTATAAGGAAGCAAGATAAGCAGTGTTGGATGCTAAACACCCAAACTCTTGTCTCATGCTAACATTTGTGAATCTCAGGATGAGAATCTGTCTTAAATTGGAAGTTCAAATTGCTTCATCTTTGTGAGTTCATCTCTTCATGCATTAGTTCACTATTCCTATCCGAAACACCTTTCTCTAGCAAACAAATGGTAAACATCAGGTCAGGAGGAGGACAAGACATTCCATCTGTTGTCTGTGCTCATATTGCTAATCAGCGGAATCAAGCACCATCCCCATCCCTCAACCCAACAATGGATCTAGTACGCAACAGTTCCTTGCCGCTCAGATGCAGTTAATCCAAAACCTGACTACCACTATTCAAAACATTCAAGCTCAGCAAAATCAGTCACCACCAGCAGCACCACCAGCACCGGTGGACAAGCATAAGGAATTCATGAGTCACCGTCCTTCCACATACTCCTACTCAACCGATACACTGGATGTTGATGATTGGTTAAAGACTGTCACCAAGAAGTTGGAGATGACACAATGCACTGATCGAGAGATGGTCTTGTATACAACAGGCTGTTTGTAAGGATTAACAGCTGAATGGTGGAATGAGTACATTGTCGCACATGTTGTACCTAGCACCATCACCTGGCAGGAATTCAGGGATAGTTTTTCGCGTGCACCACATTCCCTCTGGTGTGGTCAAGCTTAAGCAAAGAGAGTTCCTCGCTCTAAAGCAAGGCAATATGTCAGTTAACGGGTATCTGGACAAGTTCACTCAGTCGTCTCGCTATGCATCGGATGAAGTTAATACTAACTCAAAGAGGTAAGAACGCTTCCTGGATAGTCTGATAGGGCCACTCAACTATCAGCTACAGAGTCACAGCTTCCCGGACTTCGTTACATTATTGAACAAAATTATAGGTTTGGAGAACAAACGTTTGAAACTTGGTGAACAGAAGCGCAAGTTTCAATCTCAAGGACAATCAGCAACACACGCCCCCACTTCAACTCATCACAGGGTTCTCGGTTGCGTTCTAGTGGATCAAGTGCAAATTATTTGCAAAATTCTCAGTCGCAGCGTTCAACCCGGCGATTCCGAAAGATTTCAGCCAACAAACACCACATATTCCAAATCATCATCGAGATCGCTTAGGTGCACTAATGAGAAACAACTCTCAAGTTCACTCTAATAGTTGTTTCAGTTGTGGAGAATTGGAACGGTATGCCGCATCTACCCAAATCGTAACATCTAGACTCCCCGTAAAGACAACGATCGAGATTCGGACAACCATCATCTCGTATACACCATGGAAGTGCAAATTCTCGGATCAACAAGGGTCAACGGAATTACGTGCGTGGCGAGAGTGAACCACGTGACGGTCGAACAAGCTCCGGACGCTCCCGATTTTGTCTTGGATACGTTTCTGTCAAACTCTATGCCCGCAATGATTTTATTTGATTCCGGAGCATCACATTCATTCATTGCTGAATAATTTTTGGCAAAGCATAATATACCTATGAGTTCTATGAAGACACATTTGCTGATTGGTTTCCCGAATGGTGAAATGAAGTCCACTCATGTATGCCCATGAGTCAATCTTAAGATCAGGGGAATAGATTTTCAAGCTGATCTAGTAGTTCTTACATCTAGTGGACTAGATGTAATACTTGGAATGGATTGGTTAAGCGAAGGTAACGGAATAATTCTGTGTGCCAATAAGTCAGTACTCATAACCAGCCCGCAAGGAGATAGAATTGATGTTGTCGCTACTGTCCCATCCAAAGAACAAGGCAAAGTGAATCAGGATTTAGGAAAGTAGGTGAAGGAGCTACGATTGTCGGAAGAGCTCAGTGTACAAGATGGACTCAGAATAATACCCTTAGTTCTTTTCAATCTCTCCGAATCTCGGGACGAGATTCTTTTTAAGGGGGGTAGATTTGTAACACCCTAAAATTCTATCACTAAATTAATATAAGCAACAAGGTGTTTTAGATTTAATTTTCTAAGGATTAATTAAATTATAAAATAAATTTAGCCTTTAAAATATTTAAATATCATTTTAATAATTTAGAAGCAATAAGTGCTTGTGCATCATGATTTGAATGCATGAGGTTTTTTTTTTGTTGGTGTGAAGCTTTAAAATGTTTTAAAAATCTTGAAAAGTTTGAAAAGAGTTTAATTTCAAAAATTTGAAAAAGAGTGTGAAAGTTTTTTTTAAAAAAAAGTACCAAAACCTCCCTTCCTCCCCTTCTCTCTTTTCCGGCCCGTCCCGGCCTTCTCTCCTCCCTGGCCCATCTTCTCCTTTTCTTTTTCTCAGCCCGAAGCCGATCAGGCCACTGGCCTTCTCTCCCTCGCGCGTGCAGCCCAGCTAGCCCGCGCGGCCCATCGAGCCGAGCTGCCGGCCCAGCTCTCCCTCTTTCCCTTTTTTCTTTCGCTCGCTGACAGCCGGGCCCCACTCGTCAGCTCCTCCTCCCACCTAAGGATCTTCTCCTTTGCTCACAACAGCGCCGCCCGCGACCGTTTCCGCATGCCTCACCCGCGCCTCCCCAACTTGAATCGCCGTCATCAAAGTGCAATTAAGCTCTGGATTCACTCCTCCTCCTTTATTCCCTACCGTTTCTCCTCCATCAAGTGCCCCTTGATTTCAGTCAAAGCCGTCGGCGCCCCTGGCCATTGATGGCATTTCCTCCCCCGGTCGTCGATCCTTGTCCCTCTCCCTGACCTATAAAGGGCGAGGTAGAGCCTCTGCCTCACCTCCTTTGCTCAATCGCGCTCCCGCATCTCTGTCTCCCCTGTGCAAGCGCTGCCGCCAAGCACATCACCCCTGTTGGTCATGTGCTCTTCGATTTGCAATGTCAAGGCACCACCAGAGCACACCAACACAACAAGAAGAACTGCGACGCCGAGCCAAATCCAGCCAAGCCAACCGCACATCAATCGACCGTTGGAGATACACAATCGCGTTGGGATCGAGCCACTGGCCGCCGTGCACCACCATGCAGAGTTGCTCGATTCGCCGGCCATGACGTCTTCCGAAGCAGGACAGTACCTCTACGGGGAACATGACGACGAGCTGCTTGGCCGTCGCCTCTCCCCGGTGCCAGACGACTCCCGGAGCGCTACTACACCGCACTGCACAGACTCGCTGCTATCTCTGTTCGCCTCCAAAATCCGGCCACTCCGCTTCGTCCCCGTCGTATGGACCTCCCCCGGGCCCACTACCTCGGTGGGTACCGGACCGACTACTCGGTGGGCCCCGGGACTACCCGACTTGCGCTACACGGCACCCGAAGGCGTGGAGCACAAGGACAAAGACAGGGAGTAGTACTCGGATAGGACTCGTACATGTTCCGCACCGTGTAGAGGTCTCCTAGACGTACTCGACTAGTACTCCTTCCCTACTCCGACTTGTAACCCCGCCTCCCGACTATATAAGGCGAGGCGGGGACCGATCCCAGGATCACCTCGACCTCATCCAATCTCAACTCACGGCGCACCGTTGCACCATCCCGTAACCGTGCCCTATCAATCCGTAGCTACGCGGCATACGGGACGTAGGGTATTACGCACCTCGCGGCCCGAACCTTGTCTAAATTGTGTGTCGCGTGCCTCTTCCTTCGAGTTACCGATCTCGGCGAGTCACATTCATCTACTTCGGGTACTCCCCGTAGTAGGTTGCCGGTCCAAAACACCGACAGCTGGCGCGCCAGGTAGGGGCTCTCGCTCGAGATCACATGGCGAACTCGACGGCTTCCGTTCACATCAAGCCAACCGACGCCTTCAACCGTGGCGACACCTTCGTCTTCGGGGCTTGGGTCTGCACTGCTGATGGCGCGGGCTCTTTCCAGCGCCGCTTGATCATGCAACCCGACTCGAGGACGGACGCCTTGTGACGCTTCCCGAAGTTGTCACGGGCAAGCTCGCCGCAAGTTCGGCGAAATTTCGCTCTCCAACCTCCACGCCGACTTCGAGCTCGAGTCCGTCTCCAACTCGAACCCGACGTCGCCATGGGCCATCGCATGCGAGCCGGCTCTTCGCCCATCGCGAGCGGTCCCCTCTCCACGTCGGCGCTGTCCGTGCGTGGCCCTCGCGTTCCCCGGCCGGCCCGCACGGAGGCCTCTACGCCACGCCGGCCGGCAAGGAGCCCGTAACCGAGTACAACTCGGACTCCGACGCCGTCTCCAACCGCGTCTCGGACTCCGCCCCTCTCTCCGAGTTCTACTCGAACCCGGACTACGAGTTCGACTTCGGGTCGGACCCCCGAGGAGCCCGAGTCCGAAGACAACTCCTCCGAGCTTCCCTTGTCGGGGCCGGCCTGCGGGGCCGGTTATAAGATCAACGCCGGCGGGAGATACGTCTCCGGCCGCCGGACCGCAAACCCGCCGAGCCGACAACGAGAGGACTCACGCTACGTCGCCTACATCGACTCGCTACCGTTCCAGGAGGGAACACCACTAGCCCAAGCTGACTCAAGCACACCAACTGAGGTGGCGCCTTCCGAGCCAAGCTTGGGTACGCCCGACCGCTCAAGTCTTCATGGCCGCCGGCGACACCCCGGAACCTCGTGCACGGCCGCGGACAAGTACTTGGAGGACATCTCCGCAGACGAGCTGTCTGCTGATGCCCCTGCGGACGAGACCGACGCCGCGAGGGACGCCCGCGCGAACGTAACAGGAAGCGCAACGAACGACGCCGGCGGCTCGCAGACAACCTCCCCATCCGCAACCTTGCGGAAGCTCTCGGCGCCGAGAGCAGAGTTCACACCACTCCCCCGAGCAATGCCTCATGTCGATCACGGCGATCGCACGGCGAGCTCGGGGCATACGGCCGGAGAAGTCATCGCCAAGCTCGCCGAAGAAGCCTACTTCATGCGGGTAGACAAGAGAGTCGGCCAACCTCCCCCGCCTAAGCCTCGCGACAACGAAGCTACTAGTCGCGGTGTTGACCCCGGTCCTAACCGTACTCGGGCGACATCCCGGCTCGAACCAAACCGTCGACGCTCCACCGCCGGCGGACCCTCACGACAAGACAACGTCAACCGAGAAGTCGCCCCCCACCGTGCTCCCGCCGGTGGTGGCGGCAACGACCCCGACGGCGGCGGCGGCCGCGGCGGCGGCGGCCTCCAACCACGGAGCCAACAAGAGAGCCGGGAGGCGGCGGCGGCCCGCGGCGGCCGCGGCCACGCGCATAGCCACGCCTCCGGCGCCTCTCACGGCGGGTACGATGCTCGCCGCAGAATCGAAGAGTTGCGGCGAGAAGAAGTCGACGACCGCCGCCGAAGGCGACGGCTTCCCTGCCTTCTCACCCCGGCTCGCAACCTCGCTCCTCCCCCGACAAGTTCAAGCCTTTGGGGATCACCAAATACGACGCGAAGCAGGATCCCATCCAGTGGCTCCGATGCTACGCTCTTTCCATCGAGAACGCTGGCGGCAACAGCGACACCAAGTGCCTCTACTTCCCCTTCTGCCTGGACCAAGCCCCACTCACGTGGCTCGAGTCGCTGGACAAGCACTCAATCGACAAGTGGGACCAGTCCGAAGGAGCAATTCACAAGCAACTTCGCGGGCGCCATGGGCCGTTCGGGTACTCGCATGGACCTTGCCATGATCAAGCGAGAACAAGGCGAGACCCTCCGCAAGTACATGCGCCGCTTCTTCGACAAGCGCGCTACCGTCGTGGACGTCACCGACAAGGAGGTCATCGATCTCTTCCAGGACGGGCTCTACCATCGCCGCACCTTCGAGGACTTCGGCCGGCGCCGTCCCAAGTCCATTCCCCACCTCAAGGACATGATCACGTCCTGGGCGGATGAAGAGGACAAGGCCAACGCCAGGTACGACGCCATCCGCGGCAAGTCCAAGCGAGAACCAAGGCGGCGGCAGGCCCGCAACCCAAACCAAGGCGGCCGCAACAACAACAACAACAACAACTTCTCGGGTCCCAACCGCAAGCGCAAGCCGACAACACCGTCGCGGCTATCCGGCGTCCCCCGAAAGGGAACTCGAAGAAGAACTCCGGCGGGTTTAAAGACCCGTCGAAGGAGAAGTGCCCGTGGCATCCAAACGGCAACCACACCACCGAGCAAGCTACCAGCTCGGCATGCACTCAAGGATACGCCGGAGCCACCGCACCCTCACGATCGAAGAACAAGAAGAAGGACGGCGACGACTTCCAAGAACCCGAGAAGACCGTCAACGTCCTCTTCGGCGGACTACCCCCGGGCAAAGGGAGCGAAGGCTACTCGCCGTGAAGTGATGTCCATTGAACCGGCGGTTATGACCCCTCTCGGGTGGTCGGAGACGCCCATCACCTTCTCCCGCGCGGACCAATGGACCGGCCTTCTCCGAACCAGACGCTTCCCTCTCGTCCCGCAACCAACAATGGCGGGCTCTAAGCTCAACAAGGTGCTCATCGACGGCGGAAGCGGGCTCAACGTCCTCTTCACCAAGACTCTCGGGAAGATGAACCTTGACGTCACCCCCATGCTCAACAAGAGCAAGATGCCTTTCTACGGCATTGTCCCGTGCAACGCGGCTATCCCACCGGGCTCGGTGGTACGCCGATTACCTTCGGGGCGTCTCGCGACAACTACCGCACCGAGTACATCAAGTTCGAGGTCGCGGATATCGAGACTTCCTACCATGCCATCCTCGGCGGACCGGCCATCGCCAAGTTCATGGCGGTGCCCCACTACACATACTTGGTACTCAAAATGCCAAGCCCGGCTCGGCGTACTCTCCCTCCAAGGGGACTTGAAGATCTCTCACGACCGCGATACGAGAGGCCGTGGTGATTGCTTCGACAAATCAAGTACCCACCCCAATGATGGAGGTCTACGCCGCGTCGAAGAAGCTTGCCACAAGCGAACTCGACATCCCGCAGAAGTCCGACGGCGCCAACAAGCCTCGGCCACCCGAGGAGGTGCTCACCAAGTCGGTCGACCTCGGAACGGGCGACCCCACCAAGACTACCACCATCGGGGCCGGCCTCGACCCCAAATAGGAAGACGCGCTCATCGCCTTCCTTCGGGCTAACCGCGACATCTTCGCGTGGAAGCCGACGGACATGCCGGAGTGCCCGGGGAGCCGATCGAGCACCGCCTCAACGTCGACCCAAAGGCTACCCCCAAGCGACAACACCTCCGACGCTTCGCCGACGACGGACGGGACGCCATCAAGAAGGAGCTCGCCAAGCTACTCGCCGCGGCTTCATCGAGAAGTCTTCCATCCCGAGTGGCTCGCCAACCCCGTCCTCGTCCGCAAGAAGAACTCGAACGAGTGGAGGATGTGCGTCGACTACACCGACCTCAACAAGCACGCCCCCCAGGACCCCTTCGGGTTGCCGCGGATTGATCAAGTCATCGACTCCACGGCGGGCCGCGACCGCTCTGCTTCCTCGATCGCTACTCCGGTACCACCGGATCGCAATCAAGGAGGAAGACCGGAGAAGACCGCGTTCATCACCCCGTTTGGCGCGTCATCGCTACACGACCATGTCTTTCGGGTTGAAGAACGCCGGCGCTACTTACCAACGGGCCATCCGAGGGCACCGCTTCAAGCGGCAACTCAACAAGAACGTCGAGGCCTACGTGGATGACGTGGTTGTCAAAACCGGGGACTCCGGTACCCTCATCGACGACCTTGAAGAGACCTTCGCATCGCTACGCGAGTACCGCCGGAAGCTCAACCCGAACAAGTGCGTCTTCGGCGTACCTTCGGGCAAACTACTCGGCTTCATCATCGGCCAACGCGGCATCGAAGCCAACCCCGAGAAGATCTCCGCCATCACCGGCATGAAAGCTCCCACGAGCATCAAGGACGTCCGTAAGCCGACGGGGTGCATGGCGGCATTGAACGATTCATCTCGAAGCTAGGAGAACGGGGTCTCCCCTTCTTCAAACTACTCAAACACCACGAGAAGTTCGTGTGGACCGCAGAGGCGGACCAAGCCCTTGCCCGGCTCAAGGACTTCCCCGTCGAAGCCCCCGGTCCTCACGGCTCCCTACAAGGGCGAGCAACCGTCTGCTCTACCTCGCCGCGACTACTCACGTGGTCGGTCATCGCCATCGTCGTCGAGCGGCGGGGAAGACGGCCACGCCTACCCGGTCCGGGCGCCCCGCCTACTTCGTCGGCGAGGTTCTATCGAGTCCAAGGCTCGCTACCGGCCCGTGCGAAAGCTCCCCGTACGCTCTACTCATCACCTCGCGGAAGCTACGACACTACTTCCGGGAGTACTCGGTCTCCGTCGTCACCGACTACCCACTCGGCGACATCCCGAGGAACCCGCACGCCACCGAAGGATCTCCAAATGGGCCGTCGAGCTCGGCGCCCTCACCATCGACTTCAAGCCACGCACGCCCATCAAGTCGCGGGCTCTAGTCGACTTCATGGCGAGTGGCGGGAGAACCGGCTACCTACTCCCACCGTGCGACCGAGCATTGGGTGATGTACTTCGACGGTTCACTCAACCTCGAGGGCGCGAGGGCGCGGGGGTACTCCCCGATCTCCCCAACGGGCGAACAACTCAAGTACGTCCTGCGATCTTCTCGGAAGGTCTCGAACAACGAAGCCGAGTACGAAGCCCTCCTACACGGGCTCCGCCTCGCGGCTTCACTTGGCATCAAGCGGCTACTAGTCTACGGCGACTCCGCGGTGGTCATCAACCAAGTCAACAAGTCCCGGGACCGCAACAAGGAGAACATGGACGCCTACGCCTAGAAGTCCGCAAGCTCGAGAACAAATTCTATGGTCTCGAGTTCCACCACATCGTTCGCGACAACAACGTTGCGGCGGACGTCCTCTCGAAGCTCGGATCCACCCGCGCCCAAGTACCCGCGGGCGTCTTCGTCCATGAGCTTCACGCGCCATCCATCCCGGAGCCGGCGCCACCGACCACCGTCCCGGCTAACCAACCAGTGGGCGGAGGTCATGATGATCGACGTGGACCGGAGGCAACCCTTCATCGACTACCTCGGCGAGCGAAGGTCCCCTCCGACAAGAACGCAGCCGAACAACTCGTCCGCCGCGCCAAGTCTTACGTCCTCGTCGGCGACAAGCTTTACAAGCGAGGCGCATCTTCTCGGAGTACTCATGAAATGCGTTCCTCGCGAAGAAGGCAAGGACATCTTGGAGGAGATCCACAAGGGTGTCCGCGGCAACCACGCGTCCTCCCGCACGCCGGTCGGCCAAGGCCTTCCGGCGAGCCTTCTACCGGCCCACGGCCACCGGGCGATGCCGAAGAACTCGTCGGACGGTGCCAAGGATGTCGGTTCTTCGCCAAGCGGCAACATGTCCCCGCCTACAAGCTAGTCACCATACCACCAACCCGGCCCTTTGCCCGCCGGGGGCTCGACATGATTGGGCCACCGCCAACCGCGCCAGGAGGATTCAACCGGCACCGGTGGCTATCGACAAGTTCACCAAGTGGATCGAGGTCAAGCCGGTCACATGCCCCAAGGGCCGACAGAGTACTCGACTTCCCGGATGAACTCGTACACCGCTACGGGCTACCCCACCGCATCATCACGGACACCGGGGTCCAACTTCAACAACCACCGCTCGGGAGTACCGCGAGAACGGCGGAATCGACGTCGGATACGTCTCCGTCGCCCATCCACGGGCCAACGGACAAGTCGAGCGCGCCAACGGGATGGTGCTCGACGCCCTCAAGAAGCGGCTACACGACGCCGCTAACTCAAAAGGGGGGCAAGTGGATCAAGGAACTACCCAACGCACTCGGGGGCCGCGGACTCAACCGTCCAAGCCAACGGGGCAATCCCCCCTACCTCCCCCGGTCTACGGCTCCGAAGCCATCCTCCCCCGCCGATGTCATATGGAACTCGCCGGCGGTGGAGCACTACGACGAAGGCGTCTCGGAAGACGACGGACGAGTTGATATCGACGGCCTCGAAGAAGCTCGCCGTGCCGCCCTCGTCCAATCGGCAAGGTACTCGGAGGGTATCCGACGCTACCACGATCGCAACGTCAAGGAACGCTCCTTCAACGTTGGAGATCTTGTCCTCCGCCGTATCCGGAACACGGAAGGACTTCACAAGCTCGGCTCCCCTCGGGAAGGCCCCTTCACCGTGGCTAAGGTGACCGGGCCAGGCTCCTACCGCCTCCAAACACTCGAAGGCGAAGAAGTCAACAACTCGTGGAACGTCGACCAGCTCTGTCGATTCTACGCCTAGTCTGTTCGACTACTCCGGGGTTCAAGTCCACGCGACTACATCAACACCCCCTTGCCGCAGGCGACCCTCCGGGTCCTGGCTTCAAGTCTCCGGACTACTCTCCTCCAGGTCCAGCCCGTGCGGCTACCTACGGACCCTGGGCTGCAACGAGCGTCAAGGACTCTAGCAGCGGTCTACCAAGAAGACCACACCCCAAGATCCAGCCTGCGCGGCTACTTACGGATCTGCGATCCAGCCTGCACGGCTACCTACGGATCACTCACTGTAAGCGGCTACCCGCTCCAGGTACTACTCGCCCGTAAGCGGCCCTCGGGTCCAAGCGACTACTTGTAACTACGGCCCGGGCCACCCGTGTGCACTTCTTCGGTAATAAAGTTCGATTGTTCATCAACTTCTTTACCGCCTACTCCCCGCGACGGGACTACTAAGCCGAGTACTACTACTCGCACCTACTCCACGATGGGCGCTCCGCACTCGAGATCGCGGTTACGAGTACTCATTGATGGAACTTCACATTTCATTGATATATGAGATAGTTCATTACAACCGTTTCCTATACAACCATGGCTACCGCCTATCTATGCGAGCTACCGGAGATTCAACTTATCGGCTACCGCTCCGCGATGGGAGCCATCTCGCTTCCAAAGAACTCGCGTCATCGCTCGTCCGAGCGCGCTTGGCGGCTACTCCGCCGGCGACTACCTCCACCGGGCCTTCGGGAAGTACGACTTCATGAAGGCCGGCCCTGCTTCGGGATTGACTTGGCCATATGCTTCACGTAGGCGGCCGGCCGGCTTGGCGCCTCACGAAGTCGATCCGCCAACGGAGCAATCTTGGGGCCGCCCCCGGGTGCGGCACCGGGAGCCTCGCGATCGGGAGAGCGGCCTCTTCAAGGTCCTTCGACCGGGGCCGGAGCGCCTCACGGTCCTCGTTCAACTTCGCAAGGATTTGTAGCGGTTGACGAGATCCCGATCGATGCAATTATCAACTCCATGTGCTTCTCGCACTCGAAGGCCGCTCCTTGTAGTCGAGTTCAAGTACCCGGCGGGCTTCTTGCTCCCGTAGAAGAGATTCTTCATGCCGATCTCCGAGCCCTTCGGACGCTCCACCTCGGTCTTCGAGTTCTACAACACAGAACACAACGGCGGGTCGAGCTTGATGACTCCTAACAAGTACCCGACAAGTCAAGAGACATACCTTTATTCTTGTTGCGGAGGCCCTTGTTCTTCCGCACCCGGCTCGTCGCTCTTCGCCTGCAAGTCCATCACATCGTTGTGGTACTTGGCGAAGGCGGCGTCAAGCCTCGACTGCATGGCGGCCGCGTGCTTCCTCGACTTCATGAGCTGCTCCTCCAAGGCTTCAGCTCGCAGCACCGTGTCGCCATAGCCTTGCAGCAGATTGGACTTCTCGCGGGATCGCTCCGCGACGTCCTGCACAAAACCAATTCAAGTCAAGCAGAGTACTCAACGAAAGGATTGACTACTCGGGAGGCAACGGCTACGTACCTTCATCCACTGTTCGGCTCGCCGCATCGCCTCCGGATGCCGCGCCAAGACCGCCGGCTCGACGAGATCGTCGGCAAGCAACTCGATCCCGCCACGGCTACTTGTCGTAGCCTCCGTCATTGGCGCCGAGCGGATAGGCTCCGCGTCTTGGATCTCCGGGGACCGGATCGCCACCTCCGGGGCAACCCCCCGGCGACGTGGCGGCCCGCCTCCTCCCTCGGCGGACTTCTCGACGGTTTCCCCCATGGGCTCGGGGGCTCCTACCGCGGCCTCTCGGGGCTCCCGGTGTCAACTCCCGCACGGGCACCCCCGCAGGGGATGTCACCCCCTTCGGCCGCCCGTCGGCCAAAGAACACGCGCATCGGCATCTACGACTACTCTTTTGGGCTCTACGGCTTCGGGGAAGAGTACTCACCTTCGACTATGACCGCCTGCGCGCCGCCGCTTCGGCGGCACCGGGGGCTCGGTCGTGGCTTGGGCTTCGGAGCGGGTTCCTCGACGGGCGGCGCGGCGGCCTTTTCGCCTCCGCCGCCGTGGGCTCCTCTCCGTCCCGGCTCAAGTCGGTGGATTTTCTCGCACAAGTATCCACAAAGGTTCATCAGACAACATCGGCTACTACAATGAGTACTACTCATGAAGTGTGGTACTTACAAGTTCGACCGGACGATAGTCACGGCCGGAGCACCGAGGATGCCGGCGATGTCGACCGATCCACCCTCGGCGGGCGTTTCTTCCTCCGCCTCTCCGACTACCGCCTCTTCCACGGCGGCGGTGGCCGCGCGCGACGTTCTCTCGCGCCCCCGCGGCTTCCACCTCCTTCGGCCGGCGGCGGCCGCGGGTACTCGCTCCCTTCGGGGGGGGGGCCGGCGCTCCACGGCGCGCCGTGAAGCTCTTCGACGCGGGGGGAGCCGGACTTCGGCTTCCGGCCCGGTTCCCCCACCGTGGGCCACGTGCCCTCATCGCCCTCCTCCACGGGCTCCGCCGGCGGTCTCTCCCCGCACATGGGGATAACTACTCGTCGGCACCGTACTCGATCATTGGGTACTCGACGTCTTCTCGCTCAAGATGACTTACCTCAAGAGGCGTGGTCTCCGAGACCTTCATCTTCTTGGCTACCCGCTTCTTGGCGGGGGTTGCGCGGCTTCCTCGGCGGCGCGGCAAGGGCTAGCCTCCGGAGCTAGCCGGAGGGTCTTGGATGAGAGGCACATGAGGCAAGCCCGGACGCGCTAAACCTCGACCGCAACCGGAAGCGATCCCCGCAAGCGTCTCCTCGTCCTCTTCGTCATCGGAGGTATCCTCCACGATGACGGGATCGCCGTCGTCTCCGACTACTCGGCGCTCCTTCACCTTCTCCACCGCCGGAATCTCAATTCCGCTCGGTGGTGGCCGCGGCTCGGAGACAAACCGCTTCACATCGTCCCGCATCAAAAAGACACAAAGGCGTCGCAACTCGCTACAAGTGCCTACTACTCGACGAGGCGGGTACGGCTACTTACCTCGTTGGGCGGGCGCGCGGCGGAGAACTCCTCGACAGGCACGCCGTGTACTCCGGCATGTCCTTGAAGATCCTCGACAACCTCTCGACGATGTCGTTGTCTTCAATTTCACCCCCCGCATCCGCGACGTGTCGTCGTCGCCGGTGTACTCGAAGCCCATCGTATCCCGTGGCCGACGCCGGCCGGATCCGACGCTTCATGAAACCGAAGGCCACATGCTCGGCCCTCGCTCCCGCATCACGCGGGGCCTTGATTCGTCCCGGCAACTCCGGGAGCCGGATCCCCTCTTGCATGGTGGGTTCCGTGTTCCACCACTCTTGGTGCTTGGGCTGCCGTCCGCTCGGCTTCGGCGGCCTCGGGATGGTGGTTCGTGGTATAGAACCACCTCGTCTTCCAATCCGTGTTGGAGTCCACGAGCTTGTACGCCGTGTGCGCTCGGCGGCATCTTCCCTCAACCGGATCCCGCCCCCGCCGACTACTGCGGGGTTGGAGGCGCCGGGTCGCGGCTTCACGCGGAAGAATTTCCGAAGAGAATCCAATGCGGCTTGATCCCCAAGAATGCTTCGCGAAATGGACGAAGACGAAGTGTGGAAGATTCCGTTGGGGTTCAAGTTGAGGTACTCGATGCCATAGTACCCGAGAAGTCCTTTGAAGAAGTCGCTCGCCGGGAGCGCAAGCCCGCGCTCCACGAAGCGCGAGAACATCGGGATCTCGTCTTGCGCCTTCTCCATTGGATAGGGATCTCTGCGGCGGGCATCTCCACATATCGATCTCCTTCTCCCCGATGAACCCGAGTTCAACAGGGTCGGCGGGTCCTCGGTCTTCACCTTCGACCTTTTCCACTCGCGGCTTGGGTCGGCGCGCGGTGGAGACGTGGGCGGCGCCGCTCCGGCATGCCGCCGCGGCGGCCTTCCGCATGGCTCCTCTTCTTCCCGCCGGCCTTCAACGTCTTCGACGGGGACGGCTTCATCCTCCAAGAACAAAGGAGTCTTCACTCGCATCCGCTCGGGGGCTACCCTACGGCTTTCGGGTGGCGATGCGCTTGGATCTCTTGCGGCGGCGGTGCTCGTTGGAGTGGATCTACTTCAAGATTCAAGTGGCGAATGACCGCGGCTCACTTGGGTGAAAACCCTAAGGGTTTCGGCTTGAATTTATAAGCCAAATCGCCTCCGTAACGGGCGGCCGGATAAGTCCGCGCGTGGGCGACTCGGCGCGCCGCGCGTGACTCTTCGTATTCTACTAGTCGACGTGCCTCACCTCGGTGGCTCGGCTACTTCTACTCGACTACCGGGACGCGGCTAGTCTCAAGAGCATCTCAGGACACATTCTTCAAGAAGACCCTTCAATTCGAGAGGAAGTACTCGACTCAAGGCTCGGGGGCTCCGTGCCACGTGTCCTT
Organism: Cenchrus americanus; assembly: GCA_947561735.1. NCBI lineage: Eukaryota > Viridiplantae > Streptophyta > Magnoliopsida > Poales > Poaceae > Cenchrus > Cenchrus americanus. The sequence goes on from OX387241.1 coordinate 252,904,467, forward strand.
CGGTTTTTTCTCTCCGGATTTTTCGGGATTTTCTCGCGAAGGCTTCGGATAGATCCTCGACCCGAGCCCGCGGCTCGAGGCTCGGGGGCTACCCTACGTGGATTGCGGTTCCGCAAATCGTATCTTCTTGACGGCTCGGCTTCAAGACAAGACGGGCATTTTTGAAGACCTTCGAAGGCGGATTTCAAGGACGCTTGGGACTACTCGAGAAGACTTCAAGATTGCTCAAACATCGACTGGAGTACATTCCGGCCCTCGGGATGCTTCGACTACTCTTGAGGACTTTTGACTTGTAGCACTCGGGGACGCTTGAGGACTACTCGTTAAGGCCGTCAAGACTACCGGAAGCTATCCTTCTCGACTACAAAGTACTCGGGGGCTTGTCGTATGGACCTCCCCGGGCCCACTACCTCGGTGGGTACCGGGACCGACTACTCGGTGGGCCCCCGGGACTACCCGACTTGCGCTACACGGCACCGAAGGCGTGGAGCACAAGGACAGACGGAGTAGTACTCGGATAGGACTCCGTACATGTTCCGCACCGTGTAGAGGTCTCCTAGACGTACTCGACTAGTACTCCTTCCCTACTCCGACTTGTAACCCCGCCTCCCGACTATATAAGGCGAGGCGGGGACCGATCCCAGGATCACCTCGACCTCATCCAATCTCAACTCACGGCGCACCGTTGCACCATCCCGTAACCGTGCCCTATCAATCCCGAGCTACGCGGCATACGGGACGTAGGGTATTACGCACCTCGCGGCCCGAACCTCGTCTAAATTGTGTGTCGCGTGCCTCTTCCTTCGAGTTACCGATCTCGGCGAGTCACATTCATCTACTTCGGGTACTCCCCGTAGTAGGTTGCCGGTCCAAAACACCGACGGTCCCCGTCCTTGGTGAGCACACATCCGCGCTCCCCTCGATCTCCTCTCTCCATTCTCGCTTACTCCCGAGTTTCTAAGCCGCCGGATAGCTAGGATTTTTGGCCGGCCGGGGACCTTCGTCCGCCGGCCATGGTGTCCAGGAAACGATCGTCACCACTAAGAAGAAGAGATAAGGTGGCAGTTTTCTATTAGCTCCTTAGAGAATCCCAAAACAAAGGCTTCATAACTTGTCTCTTGCAACTTTACCCATAACCCCCTAGAATTATCCCACCTTTCGCACATAAATCCCACCCTTGCTCTTTTACCTGCTAGCCCCTATCCTTTAATCTTTTCGCGAGCACTGTTTTGTGTGTCTTGCAGATCTTCCAATCTAACCCCTGCAGTCTATAGTTAATAGTGTTTAGACCCTTGCAACCCTGTTTAGTGCGTAGTTTTCACGTTTTAGCTCCGTTTCAAGCGTTTCAAATTGCGTTAGGTTCGTAATAACTCAAAGAACGTAATAGAGACAATGTTGAACCTGTTCCTTGCTTTATAATTTATTCAATATTTAAATATGATTAAATACTAATATACATGCTTTTCTAATTAAAATTAATTAGAGATCAACACATGTTTTTATAAGAAATATAATTTGGTTAATTCTTATTTAAATAATCTTTCCAATTAAAAGCTAATTAGAATTATACCTCGGTTTTCATAATCAAACTTAAATTGAGAAATGTCTATGTAATTTGCTTCCTAAATAAAAGCAATATAGGTTTATCTCGAGTTTTCTGAATTAAATTGTTAATTTGATTAATATGAATATAAATGTGTTTTTAAGTTATAATTTGATTAGAATAACTCGAAATATAAAGATAAATGCCTAGATTCTTTTACATGCTTCTTTTAAAAATTAAATGTTTAATTTGCATAAATTATACTTGAATATTTATAAGTAAAATTTGACTAGGCCTACATCATATTTTAAATACAAATATAATCGGCTTAATTGTAAATAGGGTATTTCTCTGAAATAACCTATACGCATGATTTTACTTAATTAAAAGATATCAAACGCATAGCTAGCTCTTGTTTGTGATCATCCAAATCTCCCGATAGTTCCGAGTGTTCCTTGTGTTCGCTTTCCTAGACCCAAACCTTGTTTTCCCTTTAAGCTTTTCATGCTTGGTGTATTGTTTTGTTTATTGTATGTATTCTTGTGTGCTCGTAGACATCGTGCCAGTTTCAAGCGAGCAACCAGTTGAAGTAGATCAAGAGCAAGTGTTTGAAGAAGAAGAACCTTAGTGTTTAAGCAAGGAAGGCAAGTGGTTTTCTCCCCCTGCATGATTCTATTTTATCCTATGTAATTGCATGACAACTAAGTTTATATTTATTATGTTATTGCATTAAATTGATGGGAACACCCTTTTTAAGGACTTACCTAGACTTTTATCCACAATCCTTGGATCAACCCTGTTTAATAAATGTTTTTGGGTAGAATATGCTAGTTGCTCAACTTGGGTTGGATAAAAATGGTTTTCCAAGATAAAGGCTTGTATGTTTAACGATGATGCTTTTGGTAATACAAGAACACTTGATTTAATCGGAACATGGAGAACCACCCAAGAAAACATGCGCAACCACAGTGTTACATGGCTCTGACCTTAGCCAATTAATTAGGTGTGCGATTGATCTGATGGCCCTTTTCCGAAAGGAGCGAGGGGGGATCCGGGTTGCGGGGGTATAGCCCGGTCCTTTTGGGGTAGCAACCTTTGCTAAGGTGCCGACCACTAGGGAGGGTTATGGTCCGCCCTGATCTGTAACTATGCGGGTCATTAGTCTTTTGTATACCTTTGTAAAGGCTTCGTAGCGTCCCTATGCAATCACACCTCGGAAGTGTGGTATGATGCCTGATCAGCATCGCATGGTTGGGTTCAAAGTTCTTCGGAACTTTTACGCGAGCTGTGGGTAAAGTGTGCAAACCTCTCGCAGTGTAAAAGCGATCGATCAGCCGTGCTCACGGTCATGAGCGGCTTGGACCCTCACATGATTAATAAACTTGAAGATGAGAATAAATCATGCTTTGGTGAAGCTCGATGAGCTTTGGGCTGTTTTGCTTAAAAGTTTCTTAAGTGGGTTGGTATATACTTACATCTAGTAATTAGGCGTTCTTTGATTAAAAGTTTGACCAACATTAAAATGCTAACCGCTGCAAAACCATAGCCTATCCTTGGCAGCCTTGCATCTTCCCCCACTTGTTGAGTACCAACCATAAGTGTACTCGGCCTTGCTTACCGCCGTGTTCGAAGAGAACAATGGTGAAGATTTCTCTTGCGACCTTGAGGAGTTCGAGGCTTGCGTCTCCCCCGATCAAGTGCTCCGTGGAAGCGGAAGACGAAGACTCGACGTGTAGTTATCGTTTTCCGATGTTTAAGACCTTGTGTCTTCCGAATGAGTGTAGTAAGTTGTTAAACCCCTTGTTGCGTTTTTACTGTCTATGATATTACACTCATTTCGTCTATCATATGTGTGGAACTAGATCCTGGCACACATATGAGATGCATCTGGTTTCTCTCCGGAAATCGGGTGTGACAACTCGAACTTTGTGTTGTTCTTGAGCAACTCGGTCATCGGCTTAGCGATCTTGTAGAAGTTCTCAATGAACCTTCGGTAGTAACCTGCCAACCCAAGGAAACTTCTGACGTCCGTCACGTTCAACGGCTGCTCCCACTCAGTAACTGACTCGACCTTGGACGGGTCCACGGCTATCCCCTCTGCTGACAACACGTGTCCCAAAAACGCGACCTTCTCCATCCAGAACTCGCACTTGCTGAACTTGGCGTACAGGTTTTGCTGCCTCAGCCTTTCTAGCATGACTCTTAGGTGCTCCTCGTGCTCCTCCGTAGTCTCAGAGTAAATCGGGATATCGTGGATAAACACCACTACAAACCTATCCAACTCTTCCATGAAGACTTTGTTCATCAAGTTCAAGAAGTAAGCAGGGGCGTTAGTCAGCCAGAAAGAAATCACCACGAACTCGTACAAGCCGTACCGTGTGGTGAAGGCCGTCTTGGGAATATCCTGCTCTCGGATCTTCATCTGGTGGTAACTTGACCTCAGATCGATCTTGGAGAAGAACTTTGCCTTCTTGAGCCTATCCAGCAGGTCCTCGATTCTGGGTAGAAGGTACTTATTCTTGATCGTCATCGAGTTGAGCGTGCGGTAGTCTATGCACATCCTCTTGGTACCGTCTTTCTTCTCCACAAAGAGCACAGGTGAACCCCACGGTGAGGCACTCGGCCGAACAAACCCTTGCTCGAGTAGCTTCTTGAGCTGTTTCTTCAACTCGTCTAGCTCATCGGACGACATCCGGTACGGACTCTTTGCAACGGGCCCCGCCCCGGGCATCAGCTCAATCACAAACTCCACGTCTCGGTCTGGGGGTAACTCCGTAAGCTCCTCTGGAAACACGTCCGGAAACTCACAAACCACTGGAATTTCTTCAATTTCCTTCCCACTCATGTTGCACATCATCGTAGCAGCCTTCGGACTCTGTGGTTCGATCCACACTTTAGTCCCACTGGGTGTTCTAGCTGTATAACCCTGGGGTTGCAAGAGACTATCCTGTTGTGCTTCGCCAACCAATCCATCCCTAGGATCATGTCTATACCGGTAGACTCCAAGATTGTCAAGTCTGCCTTGAACAGTTGCCCCTCAAACACCATGTTCACTCCCCTGCACTCTAACGTACTCCTCTTCTCTCCTAGCGGAGAGCTAGTCAAGATAGGCTTTGGTCGAGGCTTAGTTGGTAAAGACCTTTCTTTAACAAACTTGGTATAAATATACGAAAACTGAGCTCCGGTATCGAACAAAACAGTTGCCAAAACTGAGTCAACAAGGAACTCACCAAGTGTGACGTCGGGTGCTGCTGCTGCATCCTCGGCGGTGAGGTGGTTCAGGCGGCCTCGAGTAGCTGGCGGCTGAGCGGTCCTCTGCTGTGTACGGGGTGGCTACCCTCCTGGTGCTGGTGGCTTGGCTGGAGTCTGGAACTGAGAGCTGCGGTTCTGACTTTCTGGTTGCACCTGCTGTGGACACTCGAACGACTTGTGCCCAACCTGACGACAGTTGAAGCAAGTCTCCTTAGCCCTGTCTGCTGACTGCGGTGGTGGTCTCGGTCTCTAGTTGTTCTGTCCTCCACTCCCTCCTGGGTTGGCTCTGCTCTGCGGCTGTGACTGAGTGACGTGGTGTCTCTGTCGGTGTTCGAATCACTACTAGAAAAGTTGCTATCTGTGACGATTTGCTCGTGACGCTGCTCACTTTCGTCACAGAATGGTATGTCTTATATGACGAATTCTCCAATTTCGTCATAGGTGACAAGTGACGAAGATTTGGCCTGGAAAATTATAACGAAAATGAAAATAACGTCACAGAATTGTAAAAGGAGATCGTCATAAAACTTGTTTTGGGTATACCGTATTGGAATGACGAAACCTGATCGTCACAAGTTAGTTTTGATATCGTCACCATTTGTTGAAATTGTTTGACACACTTAATGATGAAATGAATTGGTCACAAATCAGTGGTGCACTTGACGGTGTGGGATGCGTGTTCCAAATGGGCCGCTCCGCTCCCTGTTTTTTTTGGAATTGGGCCACAAAAATTGGGCCACTCTTTTGGCTTTTATCATCGTGAAAAAAGAGCGACTAGGGGGATTTGAACCCTAGTAAGCACAATGGGAAGGGAGGGAGTTACCACTGAGCTATAACATGATTTCTGTCCCATTGGTGTATGTCATTCATCTTATCAACATTTTAATGGAACACCACCCACATTTAAATTTGCAAAACAAAAAAAGGTGCACCCATGGGATTCGAACCCTGGTCTGCACAATTGGAAGGGAGGGAGTTACCACTAAGCTATAACATGATTTCTGTCCCATTGGTGTATGTCATTCCTCTTATCAACATTTTAATGGAACACCACACACATTTAAATTAGCAAAACAAAAAAGGTGCACCCATGGGATTCGAACCTTGGTCTGCACGATGGGAAGGGAGGGAGTTACCACTAAGCTATAACATGATTTCTATCCCATTGGTGTATGTCATTCCTCTTATCAACATTTTAATGGAACACCACCCACATTTAAATTTGCAAAACAAAAAAAGGTGCACCCATGGGATTCGAACCCTGGTCTCCTTAGTCAGAAGAGAGAGACTTACCACTAAGCTATAACATGAGTTGTGTCCTTTTGGTGTATGTTGTCCTTTTATAATAGTGTTTACCAAGCGATGGAGCTTCGCCGGGACCATGTGGCAGCACAGGGTTGGTCAATTTGCTTCGCCGGGACCACGTGGCGCACGCTGAGCTGGTTTTCCCCTCGTTTTTTCTTTTTAATCTACAATTAAAATTTAAAACTAGTGTTTCTCAGTCATATTAACTCCAAATTTATTGATTCTTTTTTCTGATTTTTTGTAAAATCACGATCTTTCATGTAATTTTGTTCGTTTACATATTAGTTACTATTTCATTTACCTTTTCTATACAACTTCTTTTCTTGTAGTGAAAGATAATAAATAAAACATATTTTGGCATAGCAAATGCTAACATAACTTCATATTTTCTAATGTTATGATAAACATAAGGTTGTAACCAACTTTTAGATGCATACGACTTTGAAAATGTAAATCACCACTCAAATCTCAAAGTTTGTGTTGAGTTATTAGAAACTATGTCAGAGATGTAACCGTTTGTGAGCAGTGTATGCTTCAGTGGGGAAGTGCATCATCACTTTCTCAGAATCACTTGAAACTTTTTTGACAACATAACGTACCAAAAGGAGGAGCTCCAGCAAAATTTCAGATTTTTAAGCAAGGTTACAAGTTTTTTACATTTATTCCTTATTAAATCAACAAATATTTACAATAATAGGCAAACTTGGTCAGAAAATTCCGAAACTTCACCCAACATCTTAGATTGCATCCATTAGCATCCAAAAAAAGTTTCACATGATTTCAAGCAACTTGTACTACACGTCCCACATAGGGATGAACATCTCTTGGTGACTCACGGTGACATGTGTGAGACATGTATGCTTCGGTGGGGAAGTGCATCATCACTTTCTCAGAATCACTTGAAACTTTTTTGACAACATACCGTACCAAAAGGAGGAGCTCCAGCAAAATTTCAGATTTTTTAAGCAAGGTAACAAGTTTTTTACATTTATTCCTTATTAAATCAACAAATATTTACAATAATAGGCAAACTTGGTCAGAAAATTCCGAAACTTCACCCAACATCTTAGATTGCATCCATTAGCATCCAAAAAAAGTTTCACATGATTTCAAGCAACTTGTACTACACGTCCCACATAGGGATGAACATCTCTTGGTGACTCACAGTGACATGTGTGAGACATGTATGCTTCAGTGGGGAAGTGCATCATCACTTTCTCAGAATCACTTGAAACTTTTTTGACAACATACCGTACCAAAAGGAGAAGCTCCAGCAAAATTTCAGATTTTTTAAGCAAGGTTACAAGTTTTTTACATTTATTCCGAAACTTCACCCAACATCTTAGATTGCATCCATTAGCATCCTAGGTGTTAGAAAGCCATTAACACTAATATTTGATGCATCAAAGAAATTAATAAGAATTGCTGAATGCTTTTTTGCTATTATAAAAAAAGAGCCATATAATCAGAACGAACCATGCACGCCATCCTAGCCCGGCCCAAGCCTACTACTAGGCCCAACTCCCCAACTAGCTAGGCCCAAGGCGAACATCGCGGCTCCGCGAGCGGACGCCAGCCACCCAGCCCCACGTCCGTCCGATCTGGACCCCTTGACCCCTCTTAGTTAAGAAAAGCCTAGGATTTTCGTTGAGATTAGAAATCGAGCTAGGGTGCGTTTGGCACAGCTGTGGGTGTGGCTGTGGCAGCTCCAGCTGTGGCTGCGCTGGTGAAGCGGATTCTATGGTAAAGCTGAAACAGTTTTAAAGAAACGTTTGGCAAAACAGCTTCTCTTGTTGTGTAGCATTGATAAGGTGATGAAATGTCCATAACACCCTTTTTCTTTTCTTTTTACTCCTATTTTCCTTTTACTTTTTTCCTATTACATTTTTCTCTTTTTTTATCTCTCCCTCCACTTCTCCACCGCAAGCCTAGCATCCTTATCCATTTGCAAGTTGCAACCGTCGGCCCCCATCCCCTCACGCAGCATAGCCGCATCGGGAGGCGGCCCGAGTGGATCTGCGCCGTGCCACCGTCATGCTCGTGCGGCTGGCCATGGATGAGAGGTGGCCCGGCCGGATCTGCGCGCGCCACCGTTGAGCTGGCCGGCCACCCCGTCCTCCATCTCTCGCGTCCCCCGCGCCCGAGATGTCAATCGGCCTCCCGGTCGTCCGTCCGCCGGCCTCCATGTACGCCGTCGGTCGCCTCGTCCCCGCATCTAGCTCGCCGTCATGCATCTAGCTCGGCTAGACAGACTACTAGAGAGACGCCTCCCCCCTTCCGTTCCCTTCGATTGCACTTCTCCCCCCCTCCCCCCAACCCAAACCCATCACCAATTCGTTCGGCCCCCGTGTCGCCCGCCCGCACCGGCCACGACCAAACCCTAGGCGCCGCCGCCCCCGGGCCCCCGAGTGCACGCCTCGCCTCTCCCCGCCGGCGGGGATTCCCCCTCTCGCCGTCCGACGCGCGCGCGGAGCGATTCGCGCTAGGGTTTGTCGCTCTTCGCGGATTTTGTTCGTTTTGGTTGTTTCGGAGTGATTAATCGGAGTGTTTTCCCCTCTTGTTGGTGGGTGGGTGTGATTGGATCGGGGCTGCTCGCTGGGAGAAGAAAGAGGAACAGATCGGAGGAGAGAGACACAGGGATTTATGTCCCAGCGAGGGGACAGGGGCGAGGGGCACGGAGACCGGCCGGTCCGGCGGCTTCGGCGGCCACCCTTGGGGCTCGTCTCCCACCCGAGCTCCACCTCCCCGCCGGCCTCTGCGTTAAGGACCCTAGGGTCTCGTGCTCCACCACCATACTCGGCCAACGCCCCGCCCTTCGGATCCGAGCGGGCACGTGGCCATGACAGCGGAGCATGCACAGGAACAACCATGGTGAGTATATATGCATCTCTGTTTCTTATATTCCCTTAATTTCCAGATCTGAGCAGGTGGTGTTCTCCGTTGCAGGTATAAACTATTTTTCCTCATTTCTTGCAGGGCGGCCATACTCCCGTCAAGGTGTTTTCCTCATTACATGTAAGTACCTCTTGTTGACCCCTTTTAAGTGGAAGTATTTACTGGAATAGTAGCATAGTATCCTTAGTAGCATAGTATCATTAGTAGCACGACAAGTTGAAGTGACTCTGGAAGTGACTCTGTTCAATACTCCTTTCAATTATTTAAAACATGAAGCCCTGAATTTTAATTAGATGCACATCTGGAACACAAGCCATACAACCATACCATTTTAGTTGCATCATCATTGCTTAAGGGTTATGTGCAGCTCATGTGAATATTTTTTGCCATGTTGTTTTGCTACTTAGTTATGTGAGTTTTAATGTTATTTCTCGACTACAGGAGTGCCAGCTTGCCTCGACATAATTCCTAGCAGCTAGTTCACATCTTTTCTGGGCATTTACTCAAGTCACAACAGCCTGCCTTCATTTAGCTTTTTCTCTTATATTTTGGTACTTGGAATGTTAGTTACTGAACCTAGACATGGCTCGGAAAGCTCATTTTCACTGAAAATTATAGATATACTTGCACTGATAGGAAAATTTATTGAACTATTGTGTTTGTTGGATCATTATAATTTCTTCTTACTTCTGTTGCAGGTTTTAGTATGCAGATAGATAGACAGGCCTCTGCGAACTACTATGCCCAAGGGGGTTTACTATGAAACTCAAGTTCTATCCTGGGTAATTTCCGGATAATCTTATTTTCCGGATAATCTTATTCATATCTCTCGCTCACAATGTACTACCTACTCGACTACACCGATCCTATTTTCCGGATAATCTTGTACCTCACTAGTTTACTCTATTCCTTGGGCAATATGTCAATATCCAATCTTAATGTGCACATATTGAACCATATGAGCAATCTATTTGTTCCTCATTGCAAATCTATTGCAGTTTAATTTTTCTATAAATTGCTACTCTATGCTCACATGGTTGTTCCTAGCTCCACTACAATCGCTTCACTGATATCACCTGTACTGTATTTCAAGGTCCAGAGTTGTGCTGCTGGTCACCGTGCCGTTGATAGGTCCGTCCGGAGCCACTACTGCTCAAGTCTGCTGTCTGCAGCCCCCTAGAGCTGTTCATGCAGCCAATTCATGTTGTTGCTCACCTCTGTTTCAGTTTCAGTCATGACAGGTGTGTCGTTCACCAATATTTGGTCTACTCTTTGCAGCTTTAATACTTTTTGATATGACTATTCTGAAATTTGAGTGAATCAATCTCTCTTTCTAATTATAAATACATCACATTTACATTAGTGAGGACTGTTATATGAAACTTCGACAGGGCAGGAGTTGTCAATGTGGCTCCTTCTATCTTGCATTTGATCATATTCAATCTTCAAACTAATTTGAAATAGTTGTGGCACTATAGTATTTGCAGACAAGATGGTTATTTTAGATGTAGGCTTCTTATGTACTGCAAATAGATAGATGATCCTAGGCATCAGAAACCTGTAAACATGAGCAATTGTATGTGTAGCATGGTAGTGCTTCTGCACTGAAATCCCATCTGAAATTGACCATATGTATGTGCAGGTCTAATGCAATTATGGATATGAAAGAGATGGCATGTGTGCAGGATGCTGAAAGGAAGTGTGGTTTCTATGAGAAGTACAAGATGTAAAATAAGATGTGAAATAAGATGTAACTTGTAGTTAGAATCTACTGTAATTTGTAGTTCGAATTTGTTGTAATGTTACTAATAATATGAATTGAGTTGAGTTATGTTGTATGGTCATTGGAATACTGGATCTGTCAATTTATACAAGTTTTTTGTTATTTCAGTATATTTGTAAATTGTATTGATAATTACCATTTGCACTTTTGTGACGAAATAAAACTGATCAGATCAAGCCACGTGGCTCAATAAAGAACAACATGTGACCAAAACAATGGCAAATTTGTGACCATTTTATATTATATCAAAAGGTGACGATTCCAAAAAGATGACGTCAGCTGCCACGCCATTGATGACGTCACCGCCACGTCAGATGTAAACGCCGTTAACGGGAGATTATGACCAAAACATAGGAACATCTGTGACCAAATTTGATCGTCACACATCACAAACGGCGTTAACGGCGACGTCAGTTAGCCAGGCGGACGTGAAATTATGACGAAAACAGGGTATAATCTATGACAAAAAGCGTTTGTCATAGAATGAATTTAAATCCATGACGACACAAAATTCGTCACAGATTGGAGACACATCTATGACGGAAAAACCAATTTCGTCACCGATGAACAAATGTGACGCCACCATAGTGACCAAAACAAAATCGTCACAAAATCGTCACAAAAGACTAATTGTGACCATTCTGGCGTCTTCAATGTCGATAATGGAACGTCATTGATGACAACATCCCTACTAGTGACTCGACCTCCATGGGAGGTACCCGCAGCAAGGTAGAAGGTGGGGATCGCCATGATCTGGAACCCGAAGGTACGCGCGAAGACACAAGACACGAGATTTATACAGGTTCGGGTAGCTGGAGTAGCTACCCTACGTCCTGTTTGGAGTAGTATTGCGCCCTGCGCTTGGGTGTTGATCCCCGGAGGGATTGTGGATCATCGACTAGGTACCCAGCCCTCCTTTATATAGTCCAGGGGCGGGTTCCTAGTTGGTTACAAGGCAGGAGTCCTAGTAGGATTACACAGAGCGAGTCCTAGTAGGAGTACAGGGGAATTCTAGTAGGAGTCCGTCTTCTACTCTTCTTCCTTCCTTGCATGAGTACCCGGGGTGTATGCCCGACAAGCCCCCGAGCACGTTGGAGTCAAGAGTAGTAGTTCGAGTAGTCTTGAAGCCTCTTCGAGTAGTTCTTGAGCATCCTCGAGTACTGCTTGGAGAAGTCTTCAATAGTACTTGAACTACCGCGAGGCTGGAAGGTGGTCCAGCTCATTTGTCTTGAAGTCGAGATTTATATGGAAGTGTGATTGCAAAATCGCACTCCATATGGAGTAGCCCCCGAGCCTTAGGTTGAGTTGTAGACTCCGGCTGAGGGTCAATCTTGATTCTGCTTCCGTCTTGAAAAAATCAACTAATGAGTGTAGCCTAGTAGCCCCCGATCCTTGGAACGATTGAAGAATCAATCCAAGGGTCTTCAATGTTCGCGGAAGTCATCATCTAAGTACTCTTGTAGCGTTCAGCCCCCGAGCTCATCGCCAGGTGAGCCGTAGGAGCCATGTCGAGTAGTTGGTGCCGAGCCCCCGAGCTAGAGAGCTAGCGGAGACTACTCGAGTTGTTGTCGAGTAGTGATTTGGTGCGTAGCCCCCGAGTTTGGGAACTAGCCGCGCCGATGGAGGTACGCGGAGCGTACTGGAAGTCATCGCCGAAGCTTGACCTGAAAGTAGAGATGCGTACATTATGTAGCATTTTTGTAGAAATTGAATCTACAAATGACAAATACAAATATGAATATAGATGTAAATGTCATGTGTCATGCTCTTGTTTCGGTCGTTAGGCGTCGAGTAGTTAGCCTGATGCGGTTTAGCGCCCGCCCTCGTGATCGCTGTTTAGCCATAGCCGCTGGGGGCATGGAGGCATGACAGGAGAGCTGGTTTAAGCGCCCGGTCTCTAAGGAGCCTGTTTAGCCATAGCCGCTGGGGGCGTGGAGGCATGACAGGAGAGCCGAGGCTTTGCATGGATCAAGGCGTGTGCTACTGTAGCGAGACCATTAAGAGGTAGATGAAGGTAGTTGACATGGCGACAAAAGAGAGTGCGATTGCTCGTTGTTCCGCATGGCGGAGAGCAGGATTGCGCAGTGCCTCCTCATGGTGTAGTTGTGCGACTCCAGCACTCAGTACACAAAACGTCGTGGTAAGAGCCTCCTAATTTGGTGCACCAAGCCTATGGCGGCAGTCAACATCCCCAAGGAATATCTGGCATGGTGTAGCTCTACTGGCAGGTAGCCGTCGAGAGGCGTACACAAAGTAGTCTTTGGCGTTGGTTCCTGTATGTGGAGAGCAAGCCAAAGAAAAAATAATTATTGAAATAAGTGACTTAGCTTGATTCGCGGACGAGAGTCGACGAAGCCGTGACAGCCGGTGATGGAACCGCGACGGTTGATGCTGAAGTCGACCAGTCGAAGGTGGATTCGACTAGTTGTTGATGGCGCGAAAGCCGTTCTCGACTAGTTTTCTGGTTCAAACTAGTCGAGATGAGTAGTCGAAGTAGTCGTACACATGTCGTTGTAGACTGACGTCAATGTAGTCGTGCTCGTGTGCGTCTTTCGGGTGCATGAAGAAAAAATCTTGAAGTCTCTTGGTGGCTCTTTTTTTATTTGTGTTGTGCATAGCATTGCACTATGCAATTTTTTTGCCGTAACAGAAGTGCAAAAGTAGCCGACGGTCTGCTTCCCATCTCGGTGCTTCTTCTTGTCTTGATGCGCATGCCTAAGTTGCCAAGTTCTCGAGGGAGCATAGGAGAAGGACAATTGTTGAGCTAGCGGAAGGCAGCTTTTTCCAGATAGAGATCGAGTACTTTGCACTGCTTCGGACTGGAACAGCCAATCGGTGACTTAACCAAATTGATTCCATATACAACTCTGCTTGTATTCGACGCATGGACATCAATTGCTTTGATCTTGATGACGCAAATTCTTGAGACTCCCAGGAAAAGGTCCTGCGCTTAGCTTCGAATTCGACCCACACGCCAAAAAACAGAGGAAATTAGGACGCGACAACCGATGAATTTGCTGAATCAAGACGGTGTCGCTCTAGCAGATTGATTTGTTGACGAAGTCCTTCGAATTCGCCGATGATCGTGACGATGGCCCCACGGTGGGCGCCAGCTGTCGGTGTTTAAACCACTCGACCTCCATGGGAGGTACCCGCAGCAAGGTAGAAGGTGGGGATCGCCATGATCTGGAACCTGAAGGTACGCGCGAAGACACAAGACACGAGATTTATACAGGTTCGGGTAGCCGGAGTAGCTACCCTACGTCCTGTTTGGAGTAGTATTGCGCCCTGCGCTTGGGTGTTGATCCCCGGAGGGATTGTGGATCATCGACTAGGTACCCGGCCCTCCTTTATATAGTCCAGGGGGCGGGTTCCTAGTCGGTTACAAGGCAGGAGTCCTAGTAGGATTACACAGAGCGAGTCCTAGTAGGAGTACAGGGGAATTCTAGTAGGAGTCCGTCTTCTACTCTTCTTCCTTCCTTGCATGAGTACCCGGGGTGTATGCACGACAGTCTCTGCTGTGTCTGGTGGCCCTGTGCGTAACCTGTCCTCTGCCTCTGGGGTGGACCTGAGCGTCCTGCCTGGTCTGTGCGCTTGGACTTGCTTCCACGAACCTCCATGTACTCGAGCCTCGACCTCTCAACGATCAGTGCCTTGTCGATAATGGAGAGAAGTGTCGGGCAGTCGTGCACGGACAAGTGGTGTGCCATCCCCTTGTGCAGTCCCTTCCTGAACCAGTAAACCTTCTTCTTCTCTGTGTCGGTGTCGTCTGGCATGTACCTCATCAGCTCTTGGTAGCGGTTTGCGTACTCCTGCACTGACATACGTCCCATCTTGAGGTGCCTGAACTCGTCAGCCTTCCTGTCCATCACGACCCCTGGGATGTGGTGGCTCTTGAAGGCCTCCACGAACTCGTCCCACCCGATGTGCAACGGGTCCGGGTGCGAGTCACAGTAGTTGTCCCACCACGCATGGGCTGTGCCGATCGGCTGGTGCGCTGCCACAGTCACACACTCCTCCTCCGTGAGCTCAGTCAACTCTAGCTTCTTCTCAATCTCTCGCAGCCAGTTGTCCGCGTCCATCGGATATGCAGAGTGGTCGAAAGTTGGCGGTCGCAGCTTGTTGAAGTTCTCAACCTTCTTCTGGAAACCCTCTGGCGCGTTGCGGTGCTGACCCCTGTGGTTGTTGTTGTTGTTCTGAGCTAGCAACTGGGTGATCGTCTGCATCAGCTGGGTCTGTACTGCCATCACGTCGGCCAAGTTTGAGGGAGGTGGCGGTGGTGGCACCTCGTGTCCCTGAGCCTGGCCTGCTCCTCCCTCGGGCTGGGGTACCTGCTCGTGCTCGAGCTCCTGCTCCTGAGCTCCCTCGTCGTCGTACACGGGTCTGTCGGTGTTTTAGACCGGCAACCTACTAAGGGGAGTACCTGAAGTAGATGAATGTGGCCTCACCGAGATCGTTAACTCGAAGGAAGAGACACGTGACACACAATTTAGACAGGTTCGGGCCGCGAGGTGCATAATACCCTACGTCCTGTATGTTGTGTAGCTCTGGATTGATTGGGTACGATTACAAGATGGTGTAATTGTACACCGTGAGATGAGATTGGATGCCTAGAGAGGGGTCCCTGCCTCGCCTTATATAGTCCGGGAGGTAGGGTTACAAGTCGGAGTAGGGATAAAGTACTAGTCGAGTACGTCTAGGAGTGTTCCATACAGTGCGGGACATGTACAGCTTCCTAACCGAGTACTTCTCCTCTGTAATCCTTGTGCCCCACGCCATCAGGTGCCGTGTAGCGCAAGCCGGGTAGTTCCAGGGGCCCACCGAGTACTCGGTCCTGGTACCCACCGAGGTAGCGGGCCCAGGGAGGTCCATACGACAAGCCCCCGAGTACTTTGTAGTCAAGAAGGATAGCTTCAAGTAGTCTTGACAGCCTTAACGAGTAGTCCTCAAGCGTCCCTGAGTACTACAAGTCAAAAGTCCTCAAGAGTAGTCGAAGCATCCTGAGGCTGGAATGTACTCCAGCTAATGTCTGAGCAATCTTGAAGTCTTCTCGAGTAGTCCCAAGCGTCCTCGAGTGCTGCCCTCGAAGGTCTTCAAAAAGGCCCGTGTTGTCTTGAAGCCGAAGCTGATATGGAAGTGCGATTGCAAAATCGCACTCCATATGGAGTAGCCCCCGAACCTTAGGTTGAGTCGTAGGCTCTGGCTGAGGGTCCATCTGAAGTCTTGGCAAGAATATCCCGAAAAATCCGGAGAGAAAAAACCGAAGGACACGTGGCAAGGAGGCCCCGAGCCTTGAGTCGAGTACTTCCTCTCGAATTGAAGGGTCATCTTGTAGAATGTGTCCTGAGATGCTCCTGAGTCTTGTCGCTTCCAAGGTAGTCGAGTAGAAGTAGCCGAGCCCTCAAGGTGAGGCGCGCCGACTAGTAGAATACGAAGAGTCACACACGGCCGCTGAGTCAGCCGAGCGCAGACTTATCCATCCGGCCGTTGGAAGGGCCGTTTTGACTTAAATAGAAGCCAAAAGCCTTAGGGTTTTTTCACCCATCGCAGCTATAACCATTTCGAATAGATCTTGGCCAGAATCGCCGCCAGCGCACGCCGCCGCCGCTGTAGATCTGAGTGCGCCGCCAGAGAGAGCCACCGCGGCAGCCCCCGAGCGAATGCTCGTGAAGACGCCGTGCACTTGGAGGATGAAGCCGTCGCCGTCCAAGACCGCGAAGACCGGCGGGGGGAAGAAAAGGAGCCGCGACGAAGCCGCAAGATCTACCACAGGAGCAGCGCCGCCGATGTCTCCACCGCGGCTAGATCCGAACCGCGAGTGGAAAAAGTCGAAGGCGAAGACCGAGGACTTGCTGGCCCTCCTCAACAGTGGATTCATCCGCGAGAAGGAGGTGGACATGTGGAGAGCCACCACCGTGGATACGTACCCGATGGAGAAGAGCGAAGACGAGATCCCAATGTTCGTGCGCTTCGCGAGCGTGGACTCGCGCTTCCGGCGAGCGACTTCTTCAAAGGCCTCATGGGGTACTATGGCATCGAGTACCTCAACCTCAACCCAACGGTATTTTCCACACCACCGTCTTCGTCCACTTCTGTAAAGCATTTCTGGGGATCAAGCCCCATTGGATCTTGTTTCGGAAGTTCTTCCGGGTGAAGCCGCAGCCGAGCACCAGCAACCCGCGAGTAGTCGATGGAGCAGGAATCTAGATGCGGGAGGACACCGCCGAGCAGTACCTCTCGTACAAGCTCATCGACTTCAACAAGGACTGGAAGGCAAAATGGTTCTACATCACGAACCACCACTCAGGGTTGCCAAAGCCAAGCGGGAAGCAGCCCAAACATCGCCTGTGGTGGAACACGGAGCCCACGATGCAGGAGGGGATCCAGTTCCCCGAGCTGTTGGCGCGGATTAAGGCGCTGAGAGAAGCCGGGCTGAGGGCCGAGCACGTGGCCTTCAGCTTCATGAAGCACAGGGTGCAGCTGCTGATGGCTCGCAACACCCTAGGATTCGAGTACACCGGTGACGACGACACGTCGCGGATGCCGGGAGACGAAGTCGACGACGACATTGTCGATAGGCTGACGCGCATCTTCAAGGACATGCCACCGTACACGGCGTGCCCTGTCCCGGAGTACTCCGCCGCGCGCCCGCCAAAGGAGGTAAGTAGCCATACCCCCCTGTCGAGTACCCATTCCGTGTGAGTAGTCGCGCTGACGAGTTGTGTCTTGCAGGATGACTTGAAGAAGTTCGTCTCCGAGCCGCCGCCGCCCCTCGTGTAGTCGAGATCCCGGAGGAAGGGAAGACCAAGGCCAAGGAGCGACGGGAGGTCGGCGAAGGGGACGACGCCGTAGTCGTGGATGACACGTCCGACGAGGACGACAACGAGGAGACGCTCGCAGACCGCTTCCGGTGCGGGCCGAGGTTCAGCCGTCCTGGCCTACCTCACGTGCCCCTCGTGCAAGATCCACCGGCTATCCTGGAGGCTAGTCTGGCTGCGCCGCCACGGAAGCCACGCAACCCTGCCCGCAAGCGGGTGACGAAGAAGTTGAAGGTCTCTGAGACCACGCCCCAAGAGGTAAGACGTCTTGAGTAGTGTAGTCGAGTACTAGTCTCTCGAGTTCACTTGCTGATGACTGAGCTTCTTTGCTTGCAGGAGGTGCCGCCTACGGAGCCTGTTGATCAAGGCGACAAAGGCGAGTCGGACACGGTGGGGGAATCCGCTGGGAGTCGTAGCCCAGCCCCCACTGTCGAAGAGCTCCTGGCGCAGATGGAGCGCCAGCCCCCTACTCCTCAAGGGAGCATGGAGCCCGTAGCCGCCGCCGCAGAAGAAGTGGTGGCCGCTGGAGCGCAGGAGAGCGCTGCACCGGCTGCTGTTGCTGCAGAAGAGGCAGCAGCCGTAGGGGCGCAAGAGGAGGCGCCCGCCGAGGCTGGACTAGTGGACATCGCCAGCATCCTTAGCGCCCCGACCGTGACGATAGTCCGGTCAAGCTTGTAAGTGCTGGATCTTCCCGAGTAGTACTTGGTGTAGTAGTCGAGCTTGATTGATAACCAATTTGTGTACTTCTGCAGGAAATCAACAGATCTGTCCTGGGAGGGGGATGAACCCTCTACAGCGGTGGAGGAGGAAGAAACCGCGCCGCCCGCCGAGGAGTCCACTCCCGCCTCTCAGGGGGAGCCCGAAGCGCCGGCTACTGAGGCTACGTTGCCCGAGGCCAGCGTGGTCGAAGGTAAGTACTCTGCTGAGGCTATAGTGCTCCACAAAGAGTAGTCGTAGTCGCTAATGCACTTGTCTTCTTCTTGACAGGCACTGAGGCCGAAGGGAGCGACATCCCAGTGGCGGTGCCCATGTAGAGGTTGACACCACAAGTGCCGGAGGCTGCTGGAGGAGCCCCCGAGTAGATGGAAGTAGCCGCCGAGGAGGCCGCTGTGGCGACCGGAGGAGAGGAGGCCATCGCGCCGCCGGAGCCTGCTCTGGAGGTGGTTGTCCGCTCCCCGGAGATCCAAGACGCGGAGCCCATCCGCTCTGCGCCGATGACTGAAGCCGCCACGAGTAGTCATGGCGGGGTGGAGTTGCTGGCAGACGACTTGGTCGACCCGACAACAGTGGCCAGGCACCTGGAGGCGGTCCGCCAGGCTGAGCAGTGGATGAAGGTGAGTAGTCGTAACTCCTGAGTAGTCAATCCGTAAGCGTTGAGTACTCATTTGACATGTGTTGTCTGTGCAGGACGTCGTGGAAAGGTCCCGCGAAAAGTCTAGCATGCTGCAAGGCTTCGGCGACGCGGTGCTTCGGGCTGAAGCGCTGGAGGAGCAACTCTTGAAGTCACGAAAGCACGCGGGCGCCATGCAGTCCAAGCTTGACACTGCCTTCGCCAAGTATCACAATGACATCCAGGAGATGCAGGCGAAGAGCGACGACTTGGTGCGGAAGAACAAGTCACTCTGCAACAAGAACAAAGGTACACCGTTTGTCTTTGTTGAGTAGTTGTTGGAGGTCGAGAGGTAGTCTAACCTGCTCGCGCCTTGTTGTTTTGCGCAGCTTGAGACCCGGGTTGAGCGCTGAAGGCTTCGAGAGACGGACATGAAGAACCTCTTCTACGGGGAGCGGGAGGCCCGCCGTGTACTCGAGCTAGACTATAAGGAGCTTGCCTTCGAGTGCGACAAGAACATGGAGCTTCGTATTGCTTCCGATCGTGACCTCGTCAACGAATCGCTACAAATCGTTGCGTGCCGAACAAGGACTGCGAGGTGCGGGCCCGCTGAAGGAGCTTGAAGAAGCCGCGCTCCCCATTGCAAGACTCTTGGTGCCTTATCCTGGCGGCCCCAAGATAGCACCGCTCGTGGATCGACTGAAGGACGCCCCCGCCCCGCCCGCCGGCGGCGTACGTGAAGCATCTGGCGAAGTCGATCCCGAACCAGGTGCTGGCCTTCATGAAGTCCTACTTCCCGAAGGCGCCCGTGGATGTAGTCGCTGGCGGGGTAGCCGCCAACCGTACGTACGAGCAAGATGCGGAGCCGCCGGGAGCGCATGGCGCCCATTGCGGAGCGAGTCGCCGAAAAGCTTAACCTCCAGTAGTCCTGTAATAGTTAGCTCATAGCAGTATGTGTACAAAAACATTTGTAATGTAATTGTTCAAGTATTAATGAAGGAAAGTTCCATCAATGAGTACTCGTAGTCATGATCTTAGAGTGCGGAGTCCCATCGTGGAGTTGGCGGGGGTGGTCGTACGCGGCGGTAGTCCCGTTGAGGGAAGTAGACAGTAAAGAAGTTGATGAAAGATCAAACTTTATTACTGAAGGAGTACACCTGGATGGCCAGGGCCGTAGTTACAGAGTAGTCGCCTGGACCCGGAGGCCGCTTACGGCTAAGTGGTGCTAGGGCGAGTAGCCGCTTACAGCAGTAGATCCGTAAGTAGCCGTGTAGGTTGGATCTTGGAGTACATGGTCTCTCGAAAACCGCTAGAGTCCTTTGTCGCTCGTCACAGCCCAGGATCCGTAGGTAGCCGCGCGGGCTGGATCCTGGAGAGGAGTAGTCCAGAGACTAGTGCCTGGACCCGGAGGCTGCTTACAGCGGAGGGGTCTTGATGTAGTCGTGTAGACTTGAGCCCCGGAGTAGTCGTGTAGACTAGGCGTAGAATCGACAGAGTTGGTCGACGTTCCACGAGTTGTTGACGTCTTCGCCTTCAAGTGTCTGGAGGCGGTAGGAGCTTGGCCCGGTCACCTTTGCAGTTGTGAAGGGGCCTTCCCAGGGGGAGCTGAGCTTGTGTAGTCCTTCCATGTTCTGGATATGACGTAGGACAAGATCACCAACGTTGAAGGAGCGTTCCTTGACGTTGCGATCATGGTAGCGTCGGATACCCTCCAGGTACCTTGCTGATTGGACGAGGGCAATGCAGCGAGCTTCTTCGAGGCTATCGATGTCAACTCGTCTGCTGTCTTCAGAGACGCCTTCGTCGTAGTGCTCCACTGCTGGTGAGTTCCATATGACATCAGCAGGGAGGATTGCTTCGGAGCCGTAGACCAGGAAGTAAGGGGACTGCCCCGTTGGCTTGGAAGGCTGAGTACGCAGCCCCCAGAGTGCGTTGGGTAGTTCCTTGATCCACTTGCCTCCTTTAGAGTTAGTAGCGTTGTGTAGCCGCTTCTTGAGAGCGTCGAGCACCATCCCGTTGGCGCGCTCGACTTGTCCGTTGGCCCGAGGATGGGCAACTGAGACGTATCGGACGTCGATCCCGCTGTTCACACAGTACTCCCAGAACTTGTGGTTGTTGAAGTTGGAGCCCAGGTCTGTGATGATGCGGTGGGGTAGTCTGTAGCGATGTACGAGTTCATCCAGGAAGTCGAGTACTCTATCAGCCTTGGGGCATGTGACCGGCTTGACCTCGATCCACTTGGTGAACTTGTCTATGGCCACCAGTACTCTGTTGAAACCACCTGGCGCAGTTGGCAGTGGCCCAATCATGTCGAGCCCCCAGCAGGCGAAGGGCCAGGTTGGCGGTATGGTGACTAGCTTGTAGGCTAGGACGTGTTGCTGCTTGGCAAAGTATTGACATCCTTGGCACCTTCTGACGAGTTCTTCGGCGTCGTCCAGAGCTGTGGGCCAATAGAAAGCTCGCCGGAAGGCCTTGCTGACCAGCGTGTGGGAAGACGCGTGGTTGTCGCAAACGCCCTTGTGGATCTCCTCCAAGATGTCCTTGCCTTCTTGCCTGGGGACGCACTTCATGAGTACTCCAGAAGATGCGCCCCGTTTGTAAAGCTTGTCTCCGACAAGGACGTAGGACTTGGCGCGGCGGATGAGCTGCTCGGCCAAGTTCTTGTCTGAGGGAACCTTCTGCTCGCTGAGGTAGTCGATGAAGGTTGCCTCCAGTCCACGTCGATCATCATGACCTCCTGTCCAGCCGATGGATGCGCTGGGGCAGTGGTCGGTGGCGCTGGCTCCGGGATGGATGGCGCGTGAAGCTCGTGGACGAAGACACCCGCAGGTACTTGAGAGCGGGTGGATCCAAGCTTCGACAAGACGTCCGCTGCAACGTTGTTGTCTCGGACGATGTGGTGGAACTCGAGACCGTAGAACTTGTTCTCAAGTTTGCGGACTTCTAGGAAGTAGGCGTCCATGTTCTCCTTGTTGCGGTCCCAGGACTTATTGACTTGGTTGATGACCACTGCGGAGTCACCGTAGACTAGTAGCCGCTTGATGCCCAGTGAAGCCGCGAGGCGGAGCCCGTGCAGGAGAGCTTCGTACTCGGCTTCGTTGTTTGAGACCTTCCAGAAGATCTGCAGGACATACTTGAGTTGTTCGCCTGTTGGAGAGATCAGGAGTACCCCTGCACCTGCACCCTTGAGGTTGAGTGAGCCGTCAAAGTACATCACCCAATGCTCTGGTCACACGGTTAGGGTAGGCAGCTGGTTCTCCCGCCACTCCACCATGAAGTCGACTAGCGCCTACGACTTGATGGTTGTGCGTGGCTTGAAGTCGATGGTGAGGGCGCCGAGTTCGACTGCCCATTTGGAGATTCTTCAAGTGGCATCTTGGTTCCGCAGGATGTCACCGAGCGGGTAGTCGGTGACGACGGAGATCGAGTACTCCTGGATGTAGTGTCGTAGCTTCCGCGAGGTGATGAGTACTGCGTACAGGAGCTTCTGCACAGGCTGATAGCGTGCCTTGGACTCTGACAGGACCTCGCTGACGAAGTAGACTGGGCGCCCGGATCGGGTAGGCGTGGCCGTCTTCCCCGCCGCTCAATGATGATGGCGATGCGACCACGTGAGTAGTCGCGGCGAGGTAGAGCGAGAGGCCGCTCGCCTTTGCGAGGAGCCGTGAGGACCGGTGGCTTCGATAAGAAGTCCTTGAGCCGGGCAAGGGCTTGATCCGCCTCCGGAGTCCACACAAACTTCTCTTGGTGCTTGAGTAGTTTGAAGAAGGGGAGCCCCCGTTCTCCAAGCTTCGAGATGAATCTGTTCAAGGCCGCCATGCACCCGGTCAGCTTCTGGACGTCTTTGATGCACGTGGGAGCTTTCATCATGGTGATGGCAGAGATCTTCTCGGGGTTGGCTTCGATGCCGCGTTGGCTGATGATGAAGCCGAGTAGTTTGCCCGAAGGTACGCCGAAGACGCACTTGTTCGGGTTGAGCTTCCGCCGGTACTCGCGCGGGACGTGAAAGTCTCTTCAAGGTCATCGATGAGGGTACCGGAGTTTCGGTCTTGACGACCACGTCATCCACGTAGGCTTCGACGTTCTTGTTGAGTTTCTTCTTGAAGCGAGCCCGGATAGCTCGTTGATAGGTAGCGCCGGCGTTCTTCAACCCGAAGGACATGGTCGTGTAGCAGTACGCACCAAACGGGGTGATGAACACGGTCTTCTCCTGGTCTTCTTCCTTGATCGCGATCTGGTGGTACCTAGAGTAGCAGTCGAGGAAGCATAGCAGGTCGCCACCCGCCGTCGAATCGATGACTTGATCAATCCGCGGCAACCCGAAGGGGTCCTTGGGGCAGTGCATGTTGAGGTCGGTGTAGTCGACGCACATCCTCCACTCGTTCGAGTTCTTCTTGCGGACGAGGACAGGGTTGGTGAGCCACTCAGGATGGAAGACTTCTCTGATGAAGCCAGCCGCGAGTAGTTTGGCGAGTTCCTTCTTGATGGCATCCCGTCTGTCGTCGGCAAAACGTCGGAGGTGTTGTCGCTTGGGGGTGGCCTTAGGATCGACGTTGAGGCAGTGCTCAATCAACTCCCTGGGCACTCCTGGCATGTCCGCTGGCTTCCACGCGAAGATGTCGCGGTTAGCCCGGAGGAAGTTGATGAGCGCGTCTTCCTATTTGGGGTCAAGGCCGGCCCCGATGGTGGTGGTCTTGCTGGCGTCGCCTGTCCCGAGGTCGATCGTCTTGACCAGAACCTCTTCAGCTGGCTGAGGCTTGTTGGAGTTGTCAGACTTCTCCGGGATGTCGAGTTCACTTGTAGCAAGTTTCTTCGACGCGGCGTAGACCTCCATCATAGCGTCGGGTACTTGATTTGTAGAGGCGATCTCCACGGCTTCTGTATCGCAGTCGTGGGAGATCCTCAGGTCCCCTTGGAGAGAGAGTACACCCGCTGGGCTTGGCATCTTGAGTACCAAGTAGGTGTAGTGGGGCACCGCCATGAACTTGGCGATGGTCGGTCTGCCGAGGATGGCATGGTAGGAAGTCTCGAAGTCCGCGACCTCGAACTTGATGTACTCGGTACAGTAGTTGTCCCGAGATTCCCCGAAGGTAACTGGCAGGACCACTGAGCCCAGTGGGATGGCTGTGTTACCGGGGACGATGCCGTAGAAGGGCGTGTTGCTCTTGGTGAGCATGTGGGTGATATCGAGCTTCATCTTTTTCAAGGTCTTGGTGAAAAGGACGTTGAGCCCGCTTCCACCGTCGATGAGGACCTTGTTGAGTTTGGAGCCCGCGACCACTGGCTTCAGGACGAGAGGAAACCATCCTGGTTCGGAGAAGCTAGTCCATTGATCCGCGCGGGAGAAGGTAATGGGTACCTCCGACCACCTGAGAGGGGTCGGAACCGCTGGTTCAATGCTCATGACTTCTCGACGGGTAGCCTTTTGCTCCCGCCTGCTGGGTAGTCCGCCGAAGAGGACGTTGACAGTCTTGTCGGGTTCCTGGAAGTCGTTGTTGTCCCCGTCGTTCTTCTTCTTGCCTTTCTTGTCATGAGGGTGCGGTCTCTTTGGAGTACCCTTGAGTGCATGCCTGAGTTGGTAGCACTGCTCGGTGGTGTGGTTGCCATTCAGATGCCACGGGCACTTCTCCTTCAGCAAGTCTTTGAAGCCGCCAGAGTTCTTCCTCGAGTTCTCCTTCGCAGGACACTGAATAGCCGCGAGAGTGTTGTTTGGCTTGCCCTTGCGGTTGGGACCCGAGTAGTTGTTGTTGTTGCGACCGCCTTGGTTCCCGTTGTAGCCGCCGCCGCCGCCCGTGTTCTGCTTGTTCTTTCCACGGATGGTGTCGTATTTGGCGTTGGCCTTGTCTTCTTCATCCGCCCAGGACGTAATCATGTCCTTGAGGTGGGGGATAAACATGGGGCGGCGACGACCGAAGTCTTCAAAGGTGCGGCGGTGATAGAGGCCGTCTTGGAAGAGGTCGATGACCTCCTTGTCGGTGACGTCGACTACGGTAGCGCGCTTGTCGAAGAAGCGGCACATGTACTTGCGGAGGGTCTCGCCTTGTTCTTGCTTGACCATGGCCAGGTCCATGTGAGTACCTGGTCGGCCCATGGCGCCCGCAAAGTTGCTGGTGAACTGCTCCTTCAGCTGGTCCCACTTGTCGATCGAGTGCTTGTCCAGCGACTCGAGCCATGTGAGTGGAGCTTGGTCTAGGCAGAAGGGGAAGTAGAGGCACTTGGTGTCGTTGTTGCCACCGCCGTTCTCGATGGAGATGGCGTAGCACCCGAGCCACCGAATGGGGCCTCGCTTCGCGTCGTACTTGGTGATCCCCAAAGGCTTGAACTTGTCGGGGAGGAGCAAGTTGCGAAGTCGAGGTGAGAAGGCGGGGAAGCCGTCGTTGTCGCCTGGGGTGGTTGACTTCTTCCGCCGCAGCTCCTCAATCGTCTGGCGGGCGTCGTAGCCGCCCTGTGAAGCACTAGAGGCATGGTTGTTCGCGTGGTCTCGACCGCCGCGGTTGCCGCCGCCGCCGGCCCTCCTGTTGGCTCCGTGGTTGGAGCTCCCGTCGTCGCTGCCGCCGCTGTCAGGGTCACGACCGCCGTCATCGTGGGCACGGTGAGGGACAACCTCGCGGTTGCTGTTGCCACCCTGTGGAGGTCTGCCGGCGTTTGAGCGAGTACGGTTGGGCTGAGCTGGGAGCTCAGCTCGAGTACGGTTGGGACCGGGGTTGGCGCTGCGACTTGTAGCTTCATTGTCGCGGTTCCTGGCGGGAGGAGGCTGGTTGACCCTATTGTCGACCCGCATGAAGTAAGCGTCTTCAGCGATCTTGGTGATGACTTCTCCAGTGTGAATTCCCTGAGCCTGGCGTGCGATCGCTATGATCGACATGAGGCACTGCTCGGGGGTAGTGTGCACTCTACTTTCGACCGCCTCGAGAGCTTCCGCAAGGTTGCGGATGGGGAGGTTGTCTCTGAGCCGCCGCCGCCGTTCATTGCGCTTCCTGTTACGCTCACGTCGAGCGTCCCTGTTGGCGGGCGTCTCGCCTGCAGGTGCGTCAGCAGACAACTCGTCTGCGGAGATGTCTTCAAGGTACTTGTCCTGAGTCGTCCCTGAAGGTCCTGGTGTGTTGCCGGCGGCCATGAAGACTTGGCGATCAGGGGTGCCAAGGCTGGACTCAGAGGCCGCCACCTTAGTTGGTGTGTTCGAGTCAGCCCGGGCTAGCGGTGTTCCCTCCTGGAACGCGAGCGAGTCGATGTAGGCGACGTAGCATGAGTCCCCACTTATCAAGTCAGCGAGCTTGTGGTCTGGCCAGTAGACGAATCTCCCGGCCGGTGTGGACGTTATAACCAGCCCAGAGGCCGGCCCTGATAAGGGATGCTCAGTAGAGTTGTCCTCGGACTCGGGATTCTCTGGGTCCGACCCGAAGTCGAACTCGTATGCAGAATCCGAGTAGAACCCGGAGAGGGGGTTGGAGTCCGAAGCGTGGCCGGGGGCGGTGTTGGAGTCCGAGTTGTACTCGGGTACGGGCTCCTTGCCGGCCCGGCGCGAAGGAGGAGCCTCCTTGCGGGCCCTGCTGAGGATGCGGAGGCCACGCGTAGAGCGCTCACGGGGTGGTGGGAGCACGTGCGATGGCTGAGTAGCCGGCTCACATGCGTTAGCCCATGGAGACGTCGAGTTCGAGTTGGAAGCAGACTCGAGCTCGAAGTCAGCGTGATGGTCGAAGAGCGAAATTTCGCCGAACTTGCCGGCGAGCTCGCCTGTGACAACTTCTGGAAGCGTCACGAAGCCGGTCTCCGGGTTGGGCGGCATGGTGAGGCGGCGCTGGAAGGACCCCGCGCCGTCAGCAGTGCAGACCCAAGCGCCGAAGACGAAGGTGTCGCCGCGGTTGAAGGCGACGGTTGGCTTGAAGTAGACAGGAGCCGTCGAGTTCGCCATGTGATCTCGGGCGAGATCCCCTACCTGGCGCGCCAGCTATCGGTGTTTTAGACCGGCAACCTACTAAGGGGAGTACCCGAAGTAGATGAATGTGGCCTCGCCGAGATCGGTAACTCGAAGGAAGAGACACGTGGCACACAATTTAGACAGGTTCGGGCCGCGAGGTGCGTAATACCCTACGTCCTGTATGCTGCGTAGCTCTGGATTGATTGGGTATGATTACAAGATGGTGTAATTGTACGCCGTGAGATGAGATTGGATGCCTAGAGAGGGGTCCCTGCCTCGCCTTATATAGTCCGAGAGGCAGGGTTACAAGTCGGAGTAGGGATAAAGTACTAGTCGAGTACGTCTAGGAGTGTTCCATACAGTGCGGGACATGTACAGCTTCTTAACTGAGTACTTCTCCTCTGTAGTCCTTGTGCCCCACGCCATCAAGTGCCGTGTAGCGCAAGCCGGGTAGTCCCAGGGGCCCACCGAGTAGTCGGTCCTGGTACCCACCGAGGTAGCGGGCCCAGGGTGGTCCATACGACAGGGTCCTCGCCCGCCGACTCGGCCTCCTCGGCCTCCGCGGCCTGCTCGGCCTCCACGGAGCCCTCCTCATGGCGCGTGACCTCCACAGCGTCCGCGGCCTCTCACTCCTGTTGGGTTAGTTGCATCCTCCTCCCCGTTGTCCCCAGCGACCTCCTCGAAGCGGGCCAGGAGTCGTCCGGACCTCCTTGCTCCCGACATCTGTTCCATTTGCAAGAGTCAGTAGTGGTAGGGAGAATATTAATAAGGTTATTAACTATAAAGGAGTAATCCTGCTAACAATCAGAGAATTTCATTCAGACAAATAAGAAGCATGAAATCCGAGAAAAACCATGAAGATCCATGTCACTCAATCAATGCCACCATACAAAAGGGGTGTACCTCGAGGTTTACTCCAACGACCTTCGTGGGTACACGGCAACACATCACGCTAACGCATGGTACATCATGGGGTAGCTACTACAGACATGACAACATAAGCGGTAGCATTACAACTAACTCATTAAGACATCTTAGAATCTACTGCTAGATCTCTACTCCCGTCATGGGGTACTCTGGGGTGCCTCTGGGCTGGAGTCTGGTGGAACTGAGTAGAACGGTGGTGAGTAAGCCCCTGGGTAACCCGGCATCCTGATCGGCGGTCCTCCGTAGTAGTCTCGGGTGTCCTGAAGAGCACGGTCCATCTCCGCTGTGTCCTGGGAGCCTCTCGGGTACGGGTGTAGACGTGGAAGGAGTGTCGGGGGTAGCTCAAAGGTCTCTGCTCGCAGTCGTGGTCTCTTCTTCGGTGGTAGCTGCGCTGAGAGCTCCTCCAGCTCCCTCAGCCTCTGCTGGTCGGAACACTCCCAGGCCGTGTGGGTCCTAGCAGCTTGGTCCCTCTCCTCGTAGACCAACCCACTGAGGTAGCACAACTGGTTGTAGTTGTGTCGACTCGCCTCCTGTAGGTCCCACGTCCTCACCTGGTAGTCAGCTGCTGCAGCTCCAACCGACTCCAACAAGTCCTTCGCCTCTGCCAGCCTCTCTCTGTCCACGCGCATGGCCTCCACTGTAGCCCGATGCTGCTCCTGTGCTGACCTCAGTCATGCCTCCAGAGTGGCGATCCTCCTGGCGTCCCGCTCGGTGCTAGCTCTGGCCGCTGCTAGCCCGAGCTGCACCAGCTCACCGTTCCTCTGGTGAGACTCCTCCAGCCGGTCGGCTAAGTCCAGCTTCTCCATTTCCAGCTCCTGGGCAAGCTGCAGACACTCGTTCCACCTCCACCTCTGGTAAGTGATCTCACTGTCCGCCCAATAGAGCGCCTGGTCCTATGCCAGGATGCACCGGTTGGCCGTGTGCAACTTCTTGTCCTCCTCCTCTGTAGTCACCTCAACGTACTGAGCTCGGTCATACGTGTCCCAGCGACTCGGGTCGTAGACCCCCGTCGGAAGAACGCTGAACGGGGTGTCCTTAAGCTTCTCCCCAAGCTGGATACAGACCTCCTTGAGAGCTCGGCGCGCGCAAACCTGGTGTGCCTCCATGGTAGAACTCTCAAAGCAGTGCACCTTGACTCCCTTGAACTCTGGCACTCGTGGGTCCACCGGTACCGTGACGGTCAGGAACGTGGAAAACTGGTCCAGGGGCCCCACGGTCCTCCCCTCGTAGCTGACCCGGTCGGTCCCCACTCCCGCTGTCTCCAGGCACTCCCTCAAAAGCTGACAGAAGCCTCCGGCCCACTTGCCGTCCGACTCCAGAGGGATGCACGCTTCCTCCGCCATCTACACAACGTTGTTAGAGCGAAGTTAGTAAGGTAGTTAGTTAAAGTTAATCAAGATAATGCATATATATAAGTATAGATATATATATACGGAAGCCAAGGGGTTTATATAAAGTTTCAAGGTTCAAAAACGGCTTCCTCAGCTATCGACCATTCCTGGGGCTCGTCCTATAGTCAAGCATTGCTCTGGTACCAACTGAAACGAATAGGATTTCCGCGAACGGAAGCCCGACTCTTAGCACCTCGGTGGTAGTCCCAGGGGGGCTACCACGTGCAAACCCTGTCTCAGCGATGCCAAAATCCATACAAAAAGGTAAAACAGAATAGAAAGAGTACAACATTTATTTATTACATTAATCAGAGTACATCTCTTCGGCTCATGCCGGGTACAAGTCCATCGGGACTGAATCAAACATAAATAAAACGTCTAGCAGCGTCTCCATGAAAGCGCGAGGAACTCCAAATCCGCAGGCAGCTCGAGTGTAGGAAGAGCACTAGTCCACCCATCCGTCGTTGTCGAAGTCGTAGTCCAGCTCTGTGTCAGAGACACCAGGGTCTACCCGATAAGCGGGTAAGTCATGTCAGCTTCCCAACAAAGAGGCAAAAGCGGTGTATATTCTACTATGCATGAGTTATCCCTACTCTGGCTGTAGAAGGCTAAAGCAAAGCAACAAAGCAACGATCAAGGTAAGCAGAATTCAGCTGTGAGGTCCACACCTCGGAAAAGCTCACGCTTTCGAGGTCCACACCTCTGGGGTCCACACCCCGCTCAAGGATACCACACCAAAACACCGGATCTCAACCACGATCCAGATCCCACTCTCATCTGCGATGTGGGGCCCATCTGCTCCTATCCCCACATCTTAACGGCCGAAGCCGGGCTCACACACTCGGGGGAGAGATGAAGCACAAGAGAAGAGTATCTAGCCAGAATAACAGATCTCAGGACTGTCCATAACCAGTGGACACGGACTATAGCTATAGGTTTAAACACTCTGCAGAGGTTGTACAACTATACCCGCCCGAATAGGACTGGAACCGACCGTCACCGATTCCAGGCCCTACCCTACGACCGAAGGCCAAGTAAGTCGATAGTACCCTCCCCGCGTCTCCGAGCCGGGCTCGGCCTCGCGGCGCAGCTCATACTAAACGCGAGAGGTCCCTCGAAGCTGTGGAACCCTTCCCCGGCCTCGCCGGGGCAAAGTCTTCTAAGGAGGGAAAGACCACTCCCGACACGGTGACACCGACCCGCCTACAGGAGGGACGCTATCCACTACAAGTCTCACCCCGTACCCCCGCCCATAACAAGGCGGACGGTTTGTACGGTAAGAGTCCAAAGAAGCATGGTTAATCTGACGATCGGTCCTTAAGGGGCCGAGAACGAGCACTCACCATCTCCATCCCATACGACACGTCCCTCGGGTTAGAGGCCAGATCGCATCTTCCCTCGGCAGACACTCACTAGTAACCAAGCGGCTCGCTCCCGCCAAAACACAACAAGGAGATACGCACCCAGAACGCACGCTAGAATTACACCGAGATATCCACATCTCAGTCCAAGCCCAGAAAACCATCCATAATCAAGCAACAAAAGTATGGATAGTTGAGGTAAGGGACTAGCTAGGGGTCTGTAGCTAGTCTCGCAGGAAGTAAAACAAGGAATCTGGGTATAACAAAATATCAAGGCAAGGCTATTAAACTGGTTATGAAATTCATCAGAGCAATGCATTAAATGTAAAGCACTAGCATCTAATTAACAACATGGGATCTACATGGTTGTGAGTGACATGACACCTTCGTTGCCGTTGAAGCAGTCACTGTCCGGAGCAGTGTACTCGGGGTCCTCCGCGTCCTCCTGGTCAAAGCTCGGGTCTGCTGCACGATATTCGACGCGAAAATAAGAATACGGTGCACATCTAAACAATAACTCCAAATAAGAACCAATTTTTAGAAGATCCAAAAGAGCTCAAACTACCTACAAACAACAAGGTTTCGAAATTACGAATTCATAGAAATTAGATTTATATTTTTCTGAGTTTCCTAAAATTAGTTATGAATTTTTAAAGGTTAAAACCATTTATAAAAAAATTCTGAAAATCCTTCCAGAAATAGAAAAGGATTTTATTTAAAAACGCCGCTGACGTCAGCATGATGTCAGTGATTCTAAGTTAGCAGGCCGAAAATGGGCCGAAAGTTCCTCTGGGCCGAAGTGGTCCAGTGGGCTCGGCCCAGCTAGCGACAAGGTTACGGCCCGGCTGATGAAGTGGGCGCAGCCCAGTTAGCCCGGCGGAAAGAAGTTCAGGAACGCTCCCTGTACTGCTATTAGCAGCACCCGATAGCCCGTGAAAAGGGCAGCTGGGCTTTAGCCAAAATTCGCCGGCGGCCCAGATTGCCTAACCATCTCCCCTCCAAACTCCTGCACATTAGGTGTTCGACGAAAGGTTCAGGCGCTCCCTGCGGCGGCGCCGTGCAACGTCGAACCCGGGTCCTTGCCGTCGGTGAATGGGTCCACCAGGTGACAAGCTTTCAACCCGCTGGTCGCCCTCGTGCGCCCAGAACAACTCCTCGAGACCGAGGCCAACGCGCTTCGCAAGTGCACCCGACGCGCCGGCGCGGCGGCGCGCGTGCGGGCGGCCTCCGCCCCGGCCGTGGCTCCACGCCGGGGTGCGTGGTTTACCAACGCGGCCGGCGCGCGGATCCCCGGACGCCCGCACGGAGCGGCGCCCCGGCAGCGCGGGGCGCGGCTCGCGGCGTCGCGGCGGCATCATCGTTACCTGCACCCCAAAACACTGCAAGCCGACCGGTTCACAGGGACATCGCACGGCGACGGCGAGCACAAGGACATGGGAGGTCCAGGTGTTGCAAGCCTTCGCGGGCGTTCTCAAGCGCGCTTGGCTAACCTGCGTTCCAGGCCAAAGCGTGTCGGGGTGCGTGGCCACAGCCGTGCTTGCGCACGCGCGGCCTCGTCATGCCCCGCTCGGTGCGGCCAACTGGTAGCCAGTGGCGCAGCTCGAAGCGAGGTGGCAACGCACCCTTCAATCCCTGTAACAGAAACCGCGGCACGACGGCCGGCTCACCAAAACCTTCCTCGCCCGGCGACGGCGGCGCCCAAGAGCACGAACGGCTCAGGGGCCCCCTCCGTCGTGGTACGGCAGTCCTGCGGCTCGATGGCCAGCATCCAAGCATGTTCTAACGGGCGACGCCGTTGACGGTGAAAATCCGTCAACCTAGCCATGAGTTTACCTTCGGTGTTGGCATTAGTTTTATACCTTATCCATTGGTACTAACCCCCGTGGTATAACAAGTTCACGTGTGCATGTCGTTTTTGGAGTTTAATGTTTATGCGAGGGATTTAGTGTTGAATGCAAGACTTTCGGGATAAGTTCATCAAGCACCTCATGACAAGACCTTGAAGCCACCGAACAAGTCATGCAATGAAGCAAACTTAACTCCAAGAAGCCGGGGACTTGATCCGAGAAGACGACGGACTCCGGGGACCCGACCGGAAAAGTCTTGAATCTTGCAAGACAAGGAGTTGAGTCCAATTCGGAGAGAAACCGACGACATGGACCTACATGCGAAGGGGAAGCATCCGGGAAGCAAGGGAACCGACCTCGGGCAAAGGAGCCCGCGGGGGCCGGGCCTAAATGGGCCCGGGCCGCCGGCCCGGCCCGGTCGGCCCGAGCCCATTTAGGGCCCAAACCCGTCGCCCTTTGCCCTAGCCGCCAATCGGGCTATTTATAGTCCCCCGACCGAGAGCCACGCGAGAGAAGATTTCGTCTTCGGCCGCCGAGAAGCGAGAGAAGAGAGGGACACCATCTAGGAGAGGAGAGGGTCGAGCTAGTTGACTAGGGTTTCCCAAGCCGACGTGGGAACCTTGCAAGGAAGACCACGTCGGAGTTCCCGAGCTAGAAGCAAGATCAAGAAAGGATCCCGGTGGTGATCTTGTGTATGTATCATTGTTATAGTTGAATTATCAAGTTGAATCTTTTCCCAGCGATCAAGTGTTTCCTCGAAGATTTCGTTTTTCGATCGGCTTTGCTTATTTCAATTCTATTCTCGAGATAGATTACATAGGGTGTTCTTGTAGCCGCGGTGGCTAGAGGTACACACCGGATCCTCCGAAAGAATCTCGACTTGTCTTTTGACTCGCCCTAAGCTCCCCGCATGAATAGGGATACGTTGTGACGAACGGGGGGTCTCGAAAGGCGGATGTTTTCGGATTTGGACGGGAAACCACGATTTAAAGAGGCTTTTATTAAGATTCGATTTGCTACTTCTTCTTTTGCTTGGAACTTCAACAAAAGGCTTACCCCGATCCCTCTAGATCGGTTTATCTACCCAATCTTACTTTGTTTTCTCCGGTTTTTAGTAGATTAGATCTGTTTTGTGTCTTTTACTTAGATGCATTAGGTTCTTTATTGAATATTGCGGTTATTTGGCTTTAATAGATTAAGTCTTGCGTCACACATTTGTTCCACGGATTCGATACCTTGGGTTCACCACTCGAGGGAAGAAGGGTCCCTTGACTACGACGGGAGACTTGTACTCTTGCGAGTCACGAACGAACTTTGATACAAACATTAACCGTCAACAAGCCCCTTTTTTACGGCGCCGTTGCCGGGGAACAAGTGATCAAGATTTGATTTTTTATTGCTTTTTTTTGTAATTTTCAGTACTGATTTTGTTTTATTTTTGCATCTACTAAATTTTGATCATCCTCAAAATACATCTAATCTAGTTTGTCTAACTCTAGTCTTTATAGATTTGTTTTGTTTTCTAGTTTTTTTGCATACTTTGTTTATTGCTAACCCTAACGAGGAGATGGACGGCTACCTCTCCAACAAACCCAATAATTTTGTGGATGATCCGAAGAAAAACTTTACGGGCTAAGGAGACGCGAAGCACATCAAGCTAAAAAGCTGGATTTTGTAGATTCGGAGTCGGAAGACAAAGGATCGCGAGGAATCTCCGAAGAATTCACCACCTCAAAGTCCGCGGGAGAATCGACCTCCACCAATGGGTGACCAACCACCGGAAGAACGCAAGATTGGGGAGCTATGCACCCCGGACATCATCGACCTACCAATCTTGAACCTCGAGGAGATCGGAAGACCGTTCGAGATCAAGACCTCAACAATCCGCATGGTGCAACATTCACCCTTCACCGGCAAAGAGGATCCGAACCTTCACCTCCAAGCATTCATTCAAGCGTGTCGGACTTTCAACATGGATGGGGTGACTCAAGATCAGATGAGGGCAAGGCTTTTTCCGTTCTCACTACTCGGGAAGGCTTTGCAATGGTTCCACTCTCAACCGGCGGAGACGGTGCAAAATTGGAACACGTTGATGAAGGCTTTCATGAAGGAGTACTACTCACGGGTAAAACTCAAAGCTTGCGTAATAAGATTGCCACCTTTGTTCAATATCCTACGAAACTATCTCGGAGGCATTCGAGCGCTTCAACGAGTACACCCGGCGGTTCCACATCACAAGTTCCCGAAAGAAGACCTCGTGCAAAAGTTCTATCAAGGACTCACCATGGCGTCAAGGACGATCATCGATGCATCGCGGGAGGATCTATCATCGATCTTACACCGACCGAAGCTTTCACGCTATTCAAGAAGGTCGCGGATAATGACACGTGGGCGTCATCCCGGCGCCTACACCCCGCTCAACCCATGGGGAACGTCAAAGGAGTCTTGCAAGTGGAGAAGGAAGACATACTTGAGGGCAAGATCGACTCGCTCATGAGGAGGTTGGAGAAGATGGAGATAGAAAAGAAAGAGGCTCAAGACTTGAAGGCCGCCGAAGCAAGGTCCACATGCGAAGAATGTGGAGAGTATGGCCATGTCCGCAAAGATTGTCCGGAGGAAGCCAAAGTGCTCGACTACATGAGGAAGGGAGAATTGCCGAACTTCCGCTACGGGCAAGGTAGGCCTCAATTTAATGCAAGCTCATCTATTCCTAACGCGGTTCCGCTTCGGATACAATTGAAGGAGTTCATGGATGAGCAAGCTAAGATCAACAAGGACACCGTCACCAAGTTCAAGGCCATAGACAAGGTGTTGGAGAACATCGATAGCAAAGTGACGGAGGTCGGAAGTTCCAATCATCAAGTGCTCAACATGATGAAGATGCTCGAGACGCAAGTTGGACAACTTGCGGGGCGCCTTACTAATGATGAAGGGAAGCTTCCGGGACAACCCAAATGTCCCGAATCGGCGAAGGCCATTCAAACGCGTTCGGGGAAGGAGACCGAAGATCGGAACGTTCCGCGGGAGCAAGGAAGCTTAAACCGTCCACCGAGGTGGAAGGAGGCTGCTAAAGAGAAGGTTACGGGGATCGTCACCGAGGAACCCGAATTCGAGATGCCGGAGGATGACACGAGGATACCGCAACTCAAGCCACGCTACTTCCGAGGTAAACTTGACAACCACTTTGAGAAGTTTGTGGAAGTTGTGCGTAGACTTAGCATCAACATGTCGTTACTAGATGCCCTACAAGTACCTACATATTCTCGTTACTTTAAAGACATACTTGCAAATAAATATGAGATAGCAACACTCGGGGTAGATCATGTCAAAATGTCCGAGGAGTGTAGTGCGGCTATTGCTTATGGGCTAGAGAAGCAAAAAGACCCGGGTGCCCTACAATTCCATGTTCGGTTGGTTCTTTCAACTTCGAGAAGGCGTTATGCGACCTTGGAGCTAGTGTGAGTGTCATGCCGAGGGATGTGTTCGAGAAGCTACGCCTACCGATGGAGCCTACGGGAATATGTTTGGAGTTGGGAGACAACTCCATTCGCTACCCCTTGGGCATTGCGAAGATGTACCCGTGAAGATTGGACACCACTTCATCCCCCGTCGACTTCGTTGTGCTCGAGATGGGAGAGAGGGAGAAGCCGCCGCTCATCCTAGGGAGGCCGTTCCTCAAGACCGTGGGAGCTACTATTGATGTTGGCAAGGGGGAGATCATGTTCGATATCAACGGAGAAAGGAGATCCTTCAAGTTCCGTCCAAGGATTGAGGCATGCAACATGGTTGGAGTGAAGGGAGAACCAAAACAAACGGAGGGGCTGAAAAAGAAGAAGGAGCCGAAAAAAGTGAACGTAACGAAAATTAAAGAAGGTGTTGCATCCGTCAAGACAAAGGAAGAGAAGCCGCCCGTGAAGACCAAAAAAATGACTAAGCCAACTAAGCCGGAAGTCAAGCCCGCGCCCAAGATGGTGCGGAAGTGGGTACCCAAGATTGCAACGCCCGCAAAGAGCGTTGATCCGGAGTAATCAAGTGAAGAAGTCTAGCTATAGACTATAAACGAAGCGCTAGGCGGGAGGCAACCCGTTTCGTCGAGTCAAGAATAAGCTACGGGAGTACAACCCGATTCCGGGTTTTTCGAGTATTTTTAATAATTTAGTTTTTGAGTTTTACTACGCAAAGACATTAGACTTAGAAGTGGTTGAACAATATTAGAGACATAATTCTTAATTGAATGTTTGCTTTATCATAAACCTTTTGCATGAACCCTCCTATGTGCTTGTTTGATTCTTTTCTTTTCAAGAAACCCCCCAACCAAATAATTTCAGAATTTTAACTCAACCTTTCACCCTCATTATGGTGCTGAGGTTGACTTATTTTTCATGCTAAAACCACACGAGTAGAGCCACGATTTATGTTTAAGTGTTAATAAAATTCAGCACGTGGTAGGACTCGCGTGAACCTAGAAATCAAAGCTTTTGGTTGGTTTTAAAAATCTATATCCTTGGTTTCTCTAGGATTAGAATTTTTTCTAAGCCATTCTAATTTTGCTTCATTCAAAATCTTTCTTATTTAGCCAAAATTAGAACCTAAACCTATGCCCCCATGATCAAGCCGGGAAAACGTTCGCTCTCAACCGATGAAAGCAAACTATACCGGTAAGACCAAAATCGACGTAGTCGAAAAATATTTTCGACTTACATTTGTTTTTAATGGTTTAAAAACTTCTCTAAAATTATGCTTGAGCTCTTGCATGGCTCTGAAAAATATTTTAAATTTCGAATTAGAGGAGTGCTTAACCTTAAACACACCTAAATGGAGGCAACTAGTTTGAATTAATCATGCATGCACCATTGGATTCCCTTTTATCAACTTTCACCAATTCCACATGCAAAGGACAAGCATGGTGGGCAGCAAGCATCAACTTTGCAGGATTTTCATGGTGGCATGTGAAGCAAGTGGAGCTAGGGAGCATGGACATGACCCAAAGCATGGAGCATCAAGTGGGAGGACCAATAATTCAAGAAAAGGAGTGGACGAGAGCGTTTGGGCGGTGCAACTCGTGGAGCACGCGGGCAGGAAAGTCGCAGAGGCGAAATGATCGTGCTGGGAGAAAGACGCGCCGAGGAGGAGCCGGAGGACCCCCGGGCCGGCCGGCCTAGGCCGGCCGGCCCCGCCCCTATAAAAGCAGCCCCCCGGCGCCCGTTTTCGCGAGGCAAGCTTCCCTCTCCTTCCCTTGTTTGTGTGTTCAAGTTTGTGTGCTCGGAACCTCTCCGTAGACTTAGCCAACCATCCCAAGCTTGATAGCTCAAGAAAAATCCACATCCTTAATCCACTCAAAGTCCACATCCGAAGCAAAGAGTTTAAGTGCCTAGTTTACCGGTTGCAACCCGGAATTTTAGTTGAAGAAAGAGTGCAGCAACCATGTGGAAGAAGGCCACAAGTCTCTTCTCTAAGAAGAAGAGTTCGTCGTCGTCCAAGCCGTCATCAACCGGGTCTTCGAGGAGGCACTCGGTTTCGAGTCTCCCCGGAGCATGGAGACGGACACGGCACCACCGAGGAGGAACGACGCTCTCCTCCTTGGTGGTATGAGGGCTGCAAGAAGCACTTCCATGAGGTTCACCGAACCTCGTGGGCACACGGAGGAGCAGCCCGCGCCACCACGACGATCGACTCGCTCAACCGCACCACCTCCTTACACCCCGACACAATCTTCGTACGGCTTCATCATCTTGTCGGCGGAGGAGGAGGATAGGCTCGCCAATCTTGAGAAGAGGCTTGTGCCAAACGTCGAGTTCGACGACCAAGCACTCTACACCTTGGGTTTTTGCACCGACATATACTACATGTTGGGGCACCTCGGGTGGGTGCGGTTCTCCAACGGAATATCGGTGGACACCCATTTGGGTTACGCCTTGGAAATTTTGATGACTATTGCACCCATCGTTGATGATGATGGGGTGCAAAGCTTGTCATTCCGTTTGGAGGGAATCGAGCAAGTGGTTCCCTACGAGCACGTAAGGGAGCTGCTTGGATTCCACAAGGGAGCTCGAGAAAGTTGACGTGCCCCCGGCATGTTGGCGGAATTTTGGGGCATGATCTCCGGAGAAGCCCATCAACAACGCAATTGCATCTGCAACCCCATTATCCGGATATTTCACTCTTGGATGTGCAAGAGGGTATTGGGGAGGATGAGGGAAACAAAGGTGACCGACACGGAGTTGAATTGGCTATACTCGGCTCTAATTGCCGGGCGGCCAATTGACCCCTCTTACCTCATGATCAACCGTTGGTGTTGTGAAGCAACATCGGGGGCGGTAATATTGGTTCGGGGTGTTACCTCTCCATGTTGGCCTTTTCCTTGCGGCGGGGATCGCAAGAAACCCCCGCTCACCTTTTGCGTGGTACCTCTCTCGGTTTTGAGTACTTGCGGCAAGGCAAGTACATTAGTGGAGATGAGAGAGGAGGTTATCGGTTGGCCATAGTGAACCTCCCCTTCCGAATGAGAGGCTTAGGCTTTTCACTTAGAAGGAAGGGAAGATTGGTTGGAAGAGGGACTACTTGTCCCCGCAAGGAAGAACAAAAGAGGAAGAATCGTAGAGGAGGGAACATCCTCCGCACAAGCGAGTGGAGCACAACCCAATGTGCAACCATTCGGCGGAGTTCCTCCTCCGCCAAGTTATTACGGAGGGTCTCAACAACAAGCATGGGGGGGGTGGTGCACCGGTACCCCCACAAAATTATGTTGTGCCCAACGCTAACCCGCGGAGTCCTACGCTCATCATCCCCAACCACAACAAAGCATGGCCATTATTGGAGGGTATGCCGCAAGAAATGCTCAAAACATCGCAGCCATCCAATCTAACGCAGCTCAACTCGGTGAAGGCAACGCAAATATTGCCTTTGAACTTGGACGCCTTCACCTTGTGGAGCCAAATCAATTCGACGGAGGAAGCGTTCAACCATATTATGAGCAAGGGTATTATTATCAAGACTATCAACATCAACCACCGGCGGAGGACTAGAAGGCTTAGGAACTTTAGTTTTCTTTTCTTTTCTTTTTCTCTGTAATTTTCAGCTTTTGCTTATGTGTGTTTGCGTAGTATTTTCTGTTTTTATTTAAATTTCAGCAAGCATGTTAGTTTATTTTCAGTGTGTATTTCAACTTGATGTCACCATTAATAAAGTCACCACCTTGATTATATCATTGGAAAAGTTACAAAATTCGTGCCATGATGATATATGATTAAAATTGCAGCTTTGTTCATCTTTGTAGTTGATTTATGCATGTTTAAGCTAGTGCTCTCTTAAAAATACAGATCTGAATTTATTTAAATGCTAGCTTAATTTTCAGCGGAGGTTATGATTAAAATAAAGACCCATAGTGTTTTATGTGCTCTCAAGTTATGAATAGATTAAAGATGTCTTTTATGCTCAAAAATATTGCTAACCTTGTCACAAATATCACTTGTGTGTTGCTCAACCTATCCAAAGCCTTATATATATTTGAGTGCATAAACCTTAGTGTACAAGATTTATTTTTGAGTGAGTTATTGCAGGCCATGATTTCTGCGGCCCGAGACTAAGAAGCTGGTCATTCCGTTTTTGCGTATCTATCTTTTTGCTAGCCTTTTATCCGTGCATTGTGTATCCCCGCATCGGTGATCTCACAAACTTCGCCGGATATCCACCCTTAAACCAAATATCATCTTTTTGTGATTACCTCCTTGACCACAACCTATCGTTGAGAATGGATCATCAATTCAAGGAAGATCGCAAGACGGTGCCAACGTTGAAGATTTCAAGTATCTCTCCAAGGAAAAATATCTCCGGTACCTACCTTATTTTTCGCCTCTTTGCTCGAGGACGAGCAACGTCTAAGCATGGGGGAGGAGGTAGGTACGGTGCGGTTTTAGAGTTCAAAAGGGAGTATTTTAAAAAATATATATATATAATGATGAAAGAAAAAAATTCGGCGATGTACGTGACTTCCAAGGTGAAGAAAGAAAATATATATATATATATATATATATATATATATATATATATATATATATATATATATATATATATAAAGAAAGAAAAAAGAAAGAAAGAAAGAAAGAAAGAAAAGAATGAGAAATATGAGAAACGAGAAAAAATATATATGTGCGTAAAGTGAACTCCCCGGTTCTCTAAGAGTGCATTCAAGGCTTCAAGTTAAAAAGATCCATTCTCATTTTCCAACCATGTGCAATCCGATAACGAGGACTTCCTTTGTGCCTCGGGATCACTCTTTGCCATTTGCACATGTCCACTCATCTAAAGTGTGTGTATTTTTCTCTTTCCCCTCCTTGATTTAACATTATTTTCCAATGACCTTTTTGACGAGTCTCGGTAAGACCATGAGAAGCTTGTCTTGTTTTGACAACACCTCATTTATAAAATCTTGTTAGGACTAAACTTTCCCAAAGCTCCATATAAAAGCCTACCACATATATATGAGAGGGAAAGGAGTAGAATATATAGGCTTGAGAGACAAGTGAGATGAGAGTTTATGAGCAATACACGAGATGATTTAAATTTGTGAATTTGGTTTAGTTTTTCTTTATCTCGATCTTCATTTCAAAAAATTCGAGATCTATTTAAAACTTTGTGAGCATGTTAATACTTGTGGGATAAGCTTAAAAAGAATCTACCCTCCGTAGAAATGAAGGCTAGTACATCATGGAACTTTAATGAATTAAAATTTTGAGAGCATTATGTTTTCTCATGTGTAATCAAGTGCGAGTTTAAACATTGTTTAGCAATGATGATATCCATCGAAGGCTTACTCGAGGACGAGCAAGGTTTAAGCATGGGGGAGATGTTGACGGTGAAAATCCGTCAACCTAGCCATGAGTTTACCTTCGGTGTTGGCATTAGTTTTATACCTTATCCATTGGTACTAACCCCCCGTGGTATAACAAGTTCACGTGTGCATGTCGTTTTTGGAGTTTAATGTTTATGCAGGGATTTAGTGTTGAATGCAAGACTTTCGGGATAAGTTCATCAAGCACCTCATGACAAGACCTTGAAGCCACGAACAAGTCATGCAATGAAGCAAACTTAACTCCAAGAAGCCGGGGACTTGATCCGAGAAGACGACGGACTCCGGGGACCCGACCGGAAAAGTCTTGAATCTTGCAAGACAAGGAGTTGAGTCCAATTCGGAGAGAAACCGACGACATGGACCTACATGCGAAGGGGGAAGCATCCGGGAAGCAAGGGAGCCGAGCCTCGGGCAAAGGAGCCGCGGGCCGGGCCTAAATGGGCCCCGGCCGGCCGGCCCCGGTCCGGTCGGCCCGAGCCCATTTAGGGCCCAAACCGTCGCCCTTTGCCCTAGCCGCCAATCGGGCTATTTATAGTCCCCCTGACCGAGAGCCACGCGAGAGAAGATTTCGTCTTCGGCGCCGAGAAGCGAGAGAAGAGAGAGGACACCATCTAGGAGAGGAGAGGGTCGAGCTAGTTGACTAGGGTTTCCCAAGCCGACGTGGGAACCTTGCAAGGAAGACCACGTCGGAGTTCCGAGCTAGAAGCAAGATCAAGGAAGGATCCCGGTGGTGATCTTGTGTATGTATCATTGTTATAGTTGAATTATCAAGTTGAATCTTTTCCCGGCGATCAAGTGTTTCCTCGAAGATTTCGTTTTTCGATCGGCTTTGCTTATTTCAATTCTATTCTCGAGATAGATTACATAGGGTGTTCTTGTAGCCGCGGTGGCTAGAGGTACACACGGATCCTCCGAAAGAATCTCGACTTGTCTTTTGACTCGCCCTAAGCTCCCCGCATGAATAGGGATACGTTGTGACGAACGGGGGTCTCGAAAGGCGGATGTTTTCGGATTTGGACGGGAAACCACGATTTAAAGAGGCTTTTATTAAGATTCGATTTGCTACTTCTTCTTTTGCTTGGAACTTCAACAAAAGGCTTACCCCCGATCCCTCTAGATCGGTTTATCTACCCAATCTTACTTTGTTTTCTCCGAGTTTTTAGTAGATTAGATCTGTTTTGTGTCTTTTACTTAGATGCATTAGGTTCTTTATTGAAGATTGCGGTTATTTGGCTTTAATAGATTAAGTCTTGCGTCACACATTTGTTCCACGGATTCGATACCTTGGGTTCACCACTCGAGGGAAGAAGGGTCCCTTGACTACGACGGAGACTTGTACTCTTGCGAGTCACGAACGAACTTTGATACAAACATTAACCGTCAACAAGCCCCTTTTTCTGGCGCCGTTGCCGGGGAACAAGTGATCAAGATTTGATTTTTTATTGCTTTTTTTTTGTAATTTTCAGTACTGATTTTGTTTTATTTTTGCATCTACTAAATTTTGATCATCCTCAAAATACATCTAATCTAGTTTGTCTAACTCTAGTCTTTATAGATTTGTTTTGTTTTCTAGTTTTTTTGCATACTTAAGCATAGGCAATGTAGAACATCGAGGTGAACACATGGTCATGCTTATCTATTGAAAGTAAAAAGAAACCTAGGTTGTCCTCCTAGTAGCCATGTTATTGTTTGAAGAAAAACAAAAGGTTGCACCTAGTTTGATGTTGAAGGAAACTGTCCACAAGCATTTGTGGTTGGAAAAGAGAAGGTCCATGGAGATGTTACCATCCTTTGTAATTCTTCGTGCACTTCTTGAGCATCTCCATGTATCGTTGTGGCTTTTGCTTTTGTCTTGATTTATCAACACTCCTAGACTTCTGAATTTAATCTTGTATGCCTAATGGAGTCATTGGTCGCCCTTCTCTTCAATGTTGTAGCCACCATCTCCTCTTTCTTGTTCTCATCATCTCCTTGCTGTCTCTTTTTCATGGATTTCCCCCTCTGTCCAGAACAGAAAATATATCGAAATATAGCTCTATTGAAAAGTTTATGAAATTACCTTTCGCGTGTGATCATTCATCGAAAACGGAGTTCAAACAAGGGAGCTATGTCCTTTTTACTTCAGCGCTGCGTGCTGTCCAAAACTGATTTCAGGACGTGTTGCACTCGGTGATTCGGGCATAACCGCTTGTAGGAACCTCCGATTGTCTTGATTCTTGATTTGTTGGAATCGTAACTTCATGGGGCTTCTAAATATCCAAAAATATCAGTGTTTTCCCTCCGAGACCATGCAGAATTTTGATGAGATCGATAGCTTCTCGCGCATTGATCCGGTGATGTTAACGATCTTGATCATTCTATCTTCTAGAATGTCATGTTGCACTTCCGTGTTGAAGATTCGGATGAGCTTGCATTGAATTGAGGTCTACCTTGCCGTAGCGGAAGTTCGGCAATTCTCCCTTCCTCATGTAGTCGAGCACTTTGGCTTCTCAGGACAATCTTTGCGGACATGGCCATACTCTCCACATTCTTCGCATGTGGATCTTGCTTCAGTGACCTTCAAGTCTTGAGCCTCTTTCTTTTCTATCTCCGCAACTTCTCGATCTCTCATGAGCGAGTCGTAAACGCTTGGAGGTGAAGGTTCGGATCCTCTTTAAGGGTGAAGGGTGAATGTTGCACCATGCGGATAGTTGAGGTCTTGATCTCGA
The DNA here is from genome assembly GCA_947561735.1 of Cenchrus americanus. Taxonomy (NCBI): domain Eukaryota; kingdom Viridiplantae; phylum Streptophyta; class Magnoliopsida; order Poales; family Poaceae; genus Cenchrus; species Cenchrus americanus. The sequence continues at coordinate 252,948,396 of OX387241.1, forward strand.
ACGGTCTTTCTATCTCCTCAAGGTTCAAGATTGGTAGGTCGATGATGTCTGGGGTGCATAGCTCCCCGATCTTGCGCTCTTGCGGTTGGTCACCCATCGGTGGAAGTCGATTCTCCCGAGGACTTTGAGGTGGTGAATTCTTCGGAGATTCCTTTGATCCTTTGTCTTCCGACTTCGAATCTACAAAATCCAGCTTTTTAGCTTGATGTGCTTCACATCTCCTTAGCATGTAAAGTTTTTCTGGATCATCCACAAAATTATCGGGTTTGTTAGAGAGGTAGCCGTCCATCTCCTGTTAGGGTTAGCAATAAACAAAATATGCAAAAACTAGAAAGTAAAAATAAATTTATGAAAATTAGGGTTAGACAAACTAGATTAGATTTATTTCTAGGATGATCGAAGTTTAGAAGATGCAAAAAGAAAAACTAAAAGAAAACTGAAAATCACAAAAAGGGAATAAAAAATCAAATCTTGATCACTTGTTCCGCGGCAACGGCGCCAGAAAAAGGGGCTTGTTGACGGTTAATAGTTGTATCAAAGTTCGTTTAGACTTGCAAGCGGACAAGTCTCCCATCGTAGTCAAGGGACCCTTCTTCCCTCGAGTGGTGAACCCAAGGTATCGAATCCGTGGAACAAATGTGTGACGCAAAAGATGATCTAGTAAAGCCAAGCAACTTCAATCTTCATTAAAAGAGAAACCCTAATGCATCTAGATGAAGAACACGAAACTAATCTAATCTACTAAAGACCGGAGATAACAAAGTAAGATTGGGTAGATAAACCGATCTAGAGAGATCGGGTTAAGCCTTTTGTTGAAGTTCCAAGCAAGAGAAGAAGCAGCAAATCAAATCTTATTAGAAGCCTCTTTAAATCGTGGTTTCCCGTCCAACTCCGAAAACATCCGCCTTTCGGAACCCCCGTTCTGTCACAACATATCCCTACTCATGCGAGTAGTCTAGGGCGAGTCCAAAGACAAGTCGAGTTCTTTCGGAAGATCCGGCGTGTACCTCTAGCCACCGCGGCTACAAGAACACCCTATGTAATCTATCTCGAGAATAGATCTAGAATAAGCAAAGCCGATCGAAAAACGAAATCTTCGAGGAAACACTTGATCGCTAGAAATAGATTCAACTCGATAATTCAACCATTACAATGATACATAAACAAGATCACAACCGGGATCCTACCTTGATCTTGCTTCTAGCTCCGGGAACTCCGACGTGGTCTTCCGTGCAAGGTTCCCACGTCGGCTAGGGAGACCCTAGTCAACTAGCTCGACCCTCTCCTCTCCTGCATGGTGTCCCTCTCTTCTCTGCTCCTCGGCGGCCGATAACGAATTGGATGATGCGTGGCTCTCGACCCCGGGGATATAAATAGCCCGAATGGCGGCTAGGTCAAAGGAGGGGGCAAATGGGCCCTGGACTGGGCTGGGCCGGCCGGCCTGGGCCCATCCAGGACCAGCCCGTGGCCTCCTTTGCGTGGTGTCGGTTCCTGAGTCTTCTAGATGCTTCCCCTTTCTGCATGTAGGACCATGTCGTCAGTTTCTCTCCGAGTTGGACGTAGCTCCTTGTCTCACAAGATTTGGCACTTTTCTGGTTAGGTCCTCAGAGTTTGTCATCTTCTCGGGTTGAGTCCCTGGCTTCTTGGAGTCAAGTTTGCTTCATTGCATGACTTGTACGGGCTTCAAGGTCTTGTCACAAGGTTCTTGATGAACTTATCCCGAAAGTCTTGCATTCAACGCTAAATCCCTGCATAAACACTAAACTCGAAAACCGACATGCACAAGTGAACTTGTTATACCACGGGGGTTAGTACCAATGGATAAGGTATAAAACTTATGCCAACACCGAAGGTAAACTCATGGCTAGGTTGACGGATTTTCACCATCAACAACCAGCACATCTCCAGATCCATCATCTCCTCAACCGTAAGGAAAACTCGGGCCGAGGAGGACTCCACCACCTCCGCGGTCGGGGGAGGACCTTGAACTTCCACTGTCGGAGGGGGCACCGGCACCTCCACATTCGGGAGAAGGCTCGTCGCCGCCGGCACCTGGGCCGGCTCCAACACCAGGACCGCCACGACATCGTGACTCTCTGGCACTAGGGGAGGCGCCGAGTCTTCATCCAAGACCGCCACCACCCACTCGATGCTCGGGCCAGCCTTGGGCGGTGCTTCTAGGGCCGCCTAAGTGACGGTCGCCTCCGTGGCCGCCTCACCCACCTCGACGGCGGTGGCAGGGGGGCTGGTGGAGGTGGCGGGGTTGGCGTCCTCGTCTCGGCGACAACCGACGGCACCTCTTCGGCCTGCAACGGCATCGGCCTGGTGCTCAGGGGCTGGGGCTGAGGCTCGGGAGAGATCACCTGCGCCCTCAGCGTCAGTCGCTTCAGGGGCCCCAGGCTAAGCACACCAGTATCAGCATGACTACGAGAAGACAAATGCCAGCATCAACAAACAAGTCGGAAGTTTCATGACAGGCAAAAGCTGAAATCGGAGACTTACATCTTGGAGCGCACCTGAGCTTTCTTTACCAGGCGATCTGACATGCCCTGCTCGGGGGCGACGCACTTCGAGCCCATCTCGGGAACGGCACGGCTAGAGTCCGCCGTCTCGGGCGCTTCTCCGCTTCGACTGGCCGCCTCTACGGTGGCAACGTTCTCCCCCATTGCTCGCTCGGGGGCGACGCACTTCGAGCCCATCTCGGGAACGGCACGGCTAGAGTCCGCCGTCTCGGGCGCTTCTCCGCTTCGACTGGCCGCCTCTACGGTGGCAACGTTCTCCCCCATTTGCTCGGGGGCTGTCCCTCCGAGGCTCCGACCTCCGCAACGGCCGAGGTTGGACCATGGCCCCCGCCTGCGATAAGGGGCACATGAACATCCGGGGCCCCGCCACCCCCGGATAAGCAACGACTGTAAGCGCCGCGGGGCAGCGCTCGGTTCCGCCTCCGGCGTCGCGCTTGGCGTCGACGCCGAATCCGACGACCTCCTCCGCGACCGGCGCCTCTGCAGGGAGTCAGAGTCCGAGCGGTCCAAACCGTCATAGACCTGGCAGACGGACACCGATCGCTCCTCCGACCTTCTCGGAGGATCAGCTTGGCGGGGCGCAGGTCTCTGTGGCCCGGGAGTCCCCATCCCGCTGGGCGCCGGACGGGAGTGGGTCGACCGCGGGTCCACTCGGGCAGGGGGAGCCGCCGGACGTGAGCTCGAGCCCACAATCTTGTCGCGACCCGCCTCCCGCGGCCGGCGCGCCGACGACACTTCATCACCTCGGGGAGGCGAAGACGAGGATGACCCCGACATGTTGCTCTAGTCAACCGCGGCGCTAGTGACATCGCCGCTCCACGACGGCTCGGGCGACGGATCCTCGTCGGAGGAAACGCCCTGCTCACCCGCCTTCCGCCTCTTGTTGCGGTTGTTGTTGCGATCGCGCTTGGCGATCTGGCGTTTCTTGTGTTGCGCCTTACGCGCAGCGCGCCTCTTCTCCGCTACAGCCTGGTTTTGGTTGAAGATCGCCTCCTCCGGGAGAGGAGCCTTGGCTGGGATGAGGTGGGCACATTTCAACTACCGCAACAAGAACGCATCAAGTCAAATCCGAGAAGATCGTCCCATGACAAAGGGCGAATGAAACTGGCCGAGAAGACGGACAACTTACAAATTTCTCTGTCCCCGTGTTGGGGAGCATTGTGAGCATCCGCGATGGCGGCCACGAGTAGGTCACTCTCCCGATCGCCTACGCCACGCGGCGCTGAACCTTGAGTGGCGACGGAAGGTTCAGCGCGGTCACCGTCCCCACCCATGGGGCCCTGTTGGTAGTCATGTCACAGAGCCGGAGCGACTGCCTACGGAGTGGCACGACACCTCGGGCATGGTACTGCCCGACCACCTCCGCCAAGGTGACCTCGACATTCCGAATACGCCTGAGCACGACCCAGTGAGACCTGAGCATCTTTTCCTGCTCCTTCTTGGCCGGGCCATCGGCCCAGTTCCTTTGCGACTTCACGATGGAGCACCCGGTGTACGATGGGATCGCGTGCTCGGGGTCATTCCGCAAGTAGAACCACCCCCTATGCCAGCCGTTGTTCGAGCTGGTCAGCAGCGCCGGAATGTAGTCGTCGTCGTGGCCTTGCTTCATCCGGAGGTTGGCGCAGCCGATCGTCGCCACGCGGGAGCCTTCCCTCAGACAGGTGAACCTGAAGAAGTACTAGAACAAATGCCAGTGCGTGCCGATGCCAAGGAACCCCTCGCACATTGCTTCAAAGGCAGCCATCCGCCGGATGCTCGTTCGGGTTGAGGTGCTGAAGCTGCAGCCCGCACGCGAACAACACCCCAAGGATAAACCTACCGGCGGGGACGGAGAAGCCGCGCTCGTGGAAGGCCACGGACGACACCACATACCCGCTGGGAGGGCGCGACACGGACTCATCGGCGGGGACAATCCACTCGACAGCCTCATTGAGGGGAGGCAGCTGGCCCGCCTCAACGAGACGAAGAAGCTGCTCGCGGGAGACGTTGGAGCGCGCCCAGTTCGACATCACGACGGCGAAATCTCGGGCGAGCTGGGAACGCAAGCGACGGCGGCGATGTGGATGCGAAACAACTCGGAGCTCAAGGGGCAAGCGCGAGGGAGAAAGGAAGCGAACGGAAAACAAAGTCCCGAACCAGCGCTCGACACGTGGTTTTAAAGGGACAGGCTTGACTCTTCATCTTCCGCACCGGGCTCGCCGTGTCAGCAAGACTTTCGCCTGCTCACGCGCACGTCCTGGTGAAACAGCCGCACGCAACCGCAACGCCTCAATTCTCATGACGTGCAGACTTACAGAGCCTGAGCGCGGTCTTAATGGAGCGGTCATGTCGGTCACATCGGCCGAAACGCCCGCAGCCATGACTGCGTCCACATCACCACTATGGTCACAACTGCCCCGACGAAACCTCCAAAGCTGCAACGGCTACAATTACAAATAAAAGCTCGCGAGTGAGTCTCCAACTCACTCACGAGCTCGGGGGCTACATCCGGCGGATGCGCTCGTGTGCACCCACTGAGAACCTGATGAACACCTCCAACTCCAAGATCCACCAACTAAGCCTGAGCGCGACTCCCTGACTCCCACTCAGGCTCGGGGGCTACTGACAAGGGCGCGTATTAGGGCCCCCTTTGACGGCAAGATTATCCTCCTTAAACAAAAGCAAACCACAACCCTCGAGGTGAAGTCAACCGTTTGCCGGCAAGCAGCTCGAGGATGGTCGTACCCTTGCTGACTACAATATCTAGAAGGAGTCCACCCTTCACCTGGTGCTATGTCTCAGGGAAGGCATGCAGATCTTCGTCAAGACCCTCGCTGGCAAGACAACCAGTCCTTGGCCGGACGGCTGCATCTCCGACTAGTTTCCCGCTAGGGGAGCCCTCGCACGACAAGTCTCCGCCTCGCACGACAAGTCTCGGCCCCGCACGACAAGTCTCCGCCCTGCACGACAAGTCCAGGCTCCGACTGGTACGTGGGCCCGGGCTCACTACTCGGGTGACGCTACCGATGCGTGGGGAGGAGCGAATCTCCACGTCACGCGGAAACAACAGCCGGCGACCATGCAAGCGACCCACCCCGGCAGGAGCCTTAATGTAGGTCTGACAAGCCGCGCAGCCATCACATCACCATCATCTCCTACTCTGCCACACGCAAGACTCAACCCGAGGCACTCAAGCACCCTCTACGACGCGCACGAGCCTAGACTTAGGCTCGAGCATGGCAAACTAGGCAAGCACTCGGGTAGACCGAGACAAGCCCAAACTACTCGGGGAGAAGGCCAAGCGTCCCGGAGGGAACAGTCCAACCCGGCCACGCGGCGGCTTCCCTGACAAGGCATCGCGACTTGGCTTCAATACATCCCGACGGATAGCGACGTACGACGGGACATGCCAGCTGCCAAGCACTGTAACTCTTTTGTTTTTCCCCTTGTGCCCCTCCCCTTGAGACTATAAAAGGGAGAGGAGGGCAACGGTCACAAGGGTTAGAACTTCATATGATCAAACGCCACCACCCGAGACTTGGGAACGAACTCCCTCTCCCGACTAGCTTGCAACCCCTATTACGAGCACACTTAGTGCAGGAACACGGTTGCAACACACTGGATGTAGGGTATTACTCCTCGGAGTCCCGAACTAGTATAAACCTCGTTGTCTCCTGCGCTAATCATTTGAGCCCGACACGCGATCGATAGAAATTTACTGTCGGCGGTAGAGAACCCCGACACCGACCATGCCGAGTGGTCAGCCGAAAAACTCGATTTCGTAGGTACAGTTAGGGGGAGGTTACCAGTCGGTTTTAGTAGTCGAGCCAGCTCGGTTAGGCCGGTTACCGCGGTAACCGACCGGTTTTCCGTGGGACTGGGACGCTTGCTTGGTTCCAACTTCTTTTTTTTTGCAGGTAAAGAGAGCTTTATTAATTAGGCAAGATGGTTACAATCACTTTCGATCAGGGGGAGAACGCACGCAGGCACAGCCCCTAATTGAACTTCAGTGTTCACATTCACTCACCTAGCTAACTGAGCCAACTCGTGTGGAACTGAATTTCCCTCTCTCTTTACCTGGGCTACTCGCCAATCTGCGAGAAGCTGAGCTTGCTTCTTTGCATCAGCCATGATGAAGTGTATCTCCGAGCGATCTTGTTTCTCCTGCAGGGTTTTAACCAGACGTGCACAATCCGACTCTAGGATTATCGAGTCGGGGGAATATCTCACTGCTAACGCAAGACCTTAAGCACATGCTATTGCCTCAGCTTCAGCAGCATCTGCACATCTGTGGATTGTACGCCATGTAGTGAACAAAATATAACCTGAGCTATCCCTAGCTATGACCCCTAGTCCAGCCGCACTAGTCTGCTGAAGGAAGGAGCCATCGACATTGATTTTGTCCAGCCCGTGGGTGGTGGTGTCCATCTAGAACTCCTGTTACTTGATAAAAGATCCTTTCCTTTCCTTGAACTGAAGGATCAGATGGCGACTAGAGAGGGGGGAGTGAATAGGAGTCGGTAAAAATTCTTCTCAAAGAACCCGGCCTATACCCTAGTCAAATCCCGGTCACACACAAGCGATGGATCGAATCACACGCCACTCACTAAGACAACGAGGTTATGGATCAACCTCTAGTCTTAGGAACGATTCCTTGAAGCACACGCGGAAGCACGAGAAAAGAAAGGGAGGAATCGAACCAAGAAGCAAAGCTGCCAGCCTCTGGCGGACCGTCCGGCCAGGCAGGGCGGACTGTCCGTGATGGCCGCGCGGACCGTCCGGCGGGGTGCCGCGGACCGTCCGCACCCTTGCCGCGGACCGTCCGCCCGAGCCGCGGACCGTCCATTAAAGCGAACAGAACCACCAGAACCGACCCGAGAAAAATGAACCGTCTGCGAAGGCCAGGCGGACCGTCCGCGCGGGTCCCGGACCGTCCGCTACAGAAGCTCGGACCGTCCGCAAACCGGCTGCAACGAAAACCTAAAGCAAAACCGGATCAAACTGAAACGAAGCAAGAACACGAAGAACACCGTGACAAACTTGGACGGCGCGGACTGTCCGCCTGGTCCTCGCGGACCGTCCGCGAGGTGCAGACAGAGCAGAAAACGCACGACCCCGAAATTCAACACCTCCTATCCATCACCCGATCTCCCAAACGGTAGAAGCTGCAAAGACAAGAGTTTGGGGACATGAAAAGCGTCAACCAAGGATGCTATACTCCAAAAATTTCGCCTCCTAACTCCCCAAAACACCAGGAATCACGGATCCTTTGAACACCACCGAAAACTAGATCTCCGACCGAAAATCCTTGAATCGAAGTGGTTTCCCGGCGTTTGAGGACACAAGATCAATCACAAAGGTGCACAAGGCATCCATCCATGTTTCCCTCAAAGAAATCCGGGGAGAAACCAACTCAAATTCGCGGAATCACACCAAGAATAAAGGCACAAAAACAAGCACAAAAAGACCACGAAAAAACACAACTCCGAATCTTCTATACAAACCAGGAAAGATTCACAAGGTCTAGCATGCCGCCCTAGCATCCATCCCTCTCAACAAATCTCACATGAAGCTCTCATGCTAGCCTAGAGAAAATGGAGAAGAAAATAGCTACGAAAATAAGAAATGGGAGGGGGGGAATGAAACCCTAAGTCGCCAAGGGAGAGCACCATCCACACACACTCATGGCTTATATATCGGGTCCCGCCGGAGTGGTAAATGACTCGACTACCCCTATCTTTACTACTGGCGATACAACCCACACAGGGGCATTCAGGTAATGTTTGTGGGTCTTGCCATCGGACGGCCACACCTTTGCCGCACCCCGTGTCCTCCCGACGCAAGCTACGCGATCCCGCCGCGTGTCCTCCGCTTCGAAGCTTCCCGACACGCCCGGATCCCGTCTCCATCGTGTTGGGCCCTCGGACTTGGTTTTGAGGCCCAAACCAAGAAACTTCCCTCCGATGGTTTTGTGGGCAAACCACCAAACCACACGTGCTCGACCCGGCCTCCCGCCAAGCCTCTTGACTCGACTGCCACCGTGCACCGGCTCGATTGTCCATGACTCCGTCTTGCTCGTATCGCCACCATGTGGCCCGCACCTAGTCCCGCTGTCCACCGGGTCCTTCGAACCGAGCCTACTTGTCTCTCCATCTCCCGGAGGCCCCTCAAGGCTGAAGACCTTTCGCGCCCGTTCTTCACCTGCAACAACACGAACTTGGCCGCAGCCTACACCTGCGCACTGAGCCAAGAGTCAGTCCAACACCCGTTGTCAATCACTCATCACTGAGGAGCGGTCATCCACCGACCACCGGGACGCTCCTGGTCCTCATGAACTAGTATCCGACAAGGCACTTGTCCTGTCTTTCGTCCGGCATGCATTCAAAGAAGCTTCCATGGCAAGGAGAATGTGCACTGAATCAAGAATCCCCACCGGGCCAGACTGGTGCATGATGCTATTGTGCACGGTCCACACTCACCATTGTAACAACTTGACTCTGGTACGTTGTCTAGAAGAGCGTCCATTCAGAAGCATTAGCAGCCAATCAGGACCAGTGTAGGAGAACTGTAGCTCATTCGGCAAAAGCCAAAACTCCCGCATAGCAGAGCGCAGGCCAGTAGCCGCAGGACAAGCCAGAGTAGCGTGGTAGCTTGATTCATCCTCTCTGTCACAAATTGGGCACGTTGCGGACACTTCCATCCTTCTTACGAATTTGTTTCTCCTGGTAGGGAGTGCATTCCTTGATAACTTCCAGGCAAAAACATTAACCTTCGGGGGCACACCTCCTTCCCAGATGTTCAGCCACAACTTCCTTTCTCCATCTGGGGCAGAGCTCGAAGATTGGCTGCTCTGTGCATTACGCAGCTTGAGAGCCAAACTGTAAGCACTACAAACAGTGAACAACCCAACCTTCTCCATGCTCCAAGAAAGAAAATCTTCAGCCGGCCTAGAGGGAAGTTTTATCTTTGCAATAGCATCAACATCTGTTGGACAGAAGTAGTGCGCCAACCTGTCATAATCCCAGTCCCTACCAGAGGCATCCAATAAATCAGAGAACCCATCTAAGTCGGCATCTTCCATGTCTGGTAATCACCCGGTGAGAGTAATCTCTAGGTAACCACGGGTCTTGCCAAATACGGACTTGAGTACCATTCCCAATTCTCCAGATAACTCCCTGTTTTAACAGATCCAGCCCGTCCATGACACCTTGCCAAGTCTGTGAAGGATTTGTGCAAAAAGCAGTGTCAACTAAATTACCATTTGGATAATACTTGGCCTTTAGCAGACTAGCACACAGGCTTTCAGGAAAATGAATTAACCGCCATGCTTGCCTAGCCAACATAGCCTGGTTGAATAGTCGAAGATCTTTGAAGCCAATCCCCCACAACATTTCTTTGCGATTATGTCCTTCCACGCAATCCAAGCCGTCTTCCGTTTCCCATTCTCCACTCCCCACCAAAACTGTTGGATAATGAAGTTTGAATACACTCATAATATAAGTTGGGAGCGATTGTGCAACTGCCTTGATAAGGACTTCCTTTGCTGCTGCTGACATATGTTTTTTCGAGTAGTCTTTCAACCTTTTGCTAAGACGTTCTTTCAGTGGCTGGAATCTATCTCCTTTTATTCTACCCCTTGGTGTTGGAAGGCCAAGGTATTTCTCATCAAAAACTGTATGGTCAACTTTCAGGATCTGTTTAACTACTGAGTGGTCTCCTTCATGTTACCCCCCTTGAACATAATCGAGCATTTGGCCGGATTAATTAGCTATCCAGTGCCTCTTGCAAAGGCCTCCAGCACAGTTTTCACCTCACTAGCCTGTGCTGAATTAGCTTTGAAAAATAATAATGTGTCATCTGCAAATAAAAGATGTGAGATGCCAGGGTCCCTCCTACACACCTTCAGCTCTTGTAGGCTACCAGATTGCACCTTGTTGTTAATCGATTTCGAGAGCCCGTCAGCAACAAAGAGAAACAAGTAGGGCGACAAAGGATCACCTTGGCGTAGACCTCGTGAAGGAGTAAAAGGTGCTGACAAAGCACCATTGAAGCGTACTAAATAGCGAACCGACGACACACAGGTCATCACTCGGCTCACCCATGTACTTTGAAAGCCCAACTTCAACATAACATTGTTCAAATACCTCCAATCAACTCGATCATATGCTTTGGCAAGGTCCAACTTGTACGCACAATAGTTATTTCTCTCTCCTAAATTTGAGCTTATGGCATGCAAACACTCAAATGCAATCAGTGCATTGTCCGTAATAAGCCTTCCTGGAATGAAGGCACTTTGATTTGGCGAAATAATGTCATCAAGGAGGGGCCTCAATCTGTTTACAATGCACTTCAAGACCACCTTGTAGATGACATTACATAAGCTAATGGGGCGAAAGTCTTTGAGAGTTTCAGGATACGGCACCTTTGGGATGAGGACAATGCATGTATCATTTACTCCCTCCTTCATGATGCCAGTCTCAAAGAACTCCAGCGTAGCACGAACAATATCATCTTTCATGATAGGCCAATTCCTCTAAAAAAAGCGTGCTGGAAATCCGTCCGGCCCTGGTGCTTTAAGCGGCCCGATCTGAAATAGCGCATCGCTAACCTCCTCTGCAATATAGGCCTTAGTTAGTCCAAAATTCATCTCAACTGTGATAACCGGGTCAAAGACATTGACCAGCTCCTCCGGATTGACACCTTCATCACGTAAGAAAAGGTTGGTAAAGTATTCTGTGGCCATATGTTGCATCTCCTGCTGGTCTGATGTCCAATTCCCATCCCCTTTCCTTAGCTGTTTTATCCTATTTTTCCTGGCTCGCCATCTTGCCTTCTGGTGGAAGTACTTGGTATTTTGGTCCCCTTCTTTTAACCAATTAATTCTGGAGCACTGCAGCCACATCATCTCCTCGCGATACATGTGAAATAACCTGCGGAAATGACGGAGTGGACGTTTTGGCGACCGCGAGGCGACTGCGCCACCGTCGTGGGGATCTAGGCCCCGCCACCGTTGATTCTGCTCCCCTCGTCGATTGTTGACGTCGGAGGAGCCAGGAGATCATCCTTCCGGGCCGGGATTGCTACATGATCCTTGTTCTGGGGTTTACGAGAGCCCTTTACTGATCCATCTGGATGCAGTGCATGCCAAAGCAGTTTTGATCTACGATTAAAATCGAGTTTGGAATCATCACGTGTGGTCTCGGACTACGACGTGGAATAGAAGATACGCCTATAAAGAGGAGTCAACCCTACAGATCAACTTTGCTTTAACCTTTCCCCTGTTGCGTGCCTGGTTTTCTCTAGGGTTTTGTGACACAACGTTCCTGGCGAGGGTGATAAGGGGTTTCTGATGAGGAAATTTCCCATCTGAGCCACGCTCGTTGCTAGCAATCCTCGAGTTCGGGTCACTGCGATGGAGGTTTTTGGGGTTGGGAGCTCTGGTGGTGTGAAGATAGAAGGGAGATTGCTTCAGGAAGATGGTGACAACTTCTCGGCTGATCAGGGTAAGGGCACGACACCTTTGCCAGATGGAGCTACTGACAAGCCCGGTCACCCAACGGAGAATAATGATCGAAGGATGGTTCTGATGAATCAACCAGCTGGTGATGAAGAGGATGAGGAGGAGTATGACTTTGGCCAAGATGCAGAAGCCGCGCAAGTGCAGAAGGTATGGTTTGCAGTGGCACGTTTCTATACGGGTCAAGCTTTCAATGCCTGGTTCTTTTTCACTGAGTTAAGTCGTAGGGCTTGGGGTAGACAGGAAACTATCCCGTTCAGAAGCATCGGGGAAAATAGATTTATCGTTGAGTTTGATTCTGAAAAGCTATGGAGGAAGGTACTTAATGGAGGGCCATGGAAATTCAGAGGAGATGCAATGATTCTAGTTTCGTATGATGGGGTCAGGAGAGCTTCAGAGATAGAGATCGAATCTATCCAAATGTGGATCCGAATATATGATATCCCTGCCGCTATGATGACAGATGGCTTTGCTCGGGTCTTGGGAACTAAGGTCGGAAAGGTGATCGAGGTGGGAGGAGCTTACAATGATTATAAGCGTGTGAGAATTGATTTCCCGCTGGAGAAGTCGGTGCAACGAACGGTACAACAAAAGGTGAAGGATCATGGAGTAATGGAATTTCTTGTTAGGTATGAGAACATTCCGTACTTCTGTTTTTATTGTGGTTGCATTGGCCACGCTCAGTCGGAATGCCCCGAGGAAGGTGCTGGTGGTGGCGATGTCCGCTATGGGCAGATACTCAGATGCTCACCGTAGAAGCAGGTTGTGGTCAGGCGGCCGAAGCCTGCTGTTCCACCTCCTGCTAAACGTGGACTGAACTTTAGTGGTGATCAGAAGAGGAAAGTGATGGGTGGATATTTTTCATCCAGTGCCTCCCCCATGAGAGACAATAACTATTATTGGGAGGAACACAACAGGAAGAAAGATATTTATCTGGATAATTTTGGCTCATTTGATGGTGAAATACTGGTAGAGGTGCAAGTTGCCTTAGCTCAGGGAGTTGCAAGTATGGAGGTAGACGTAAAAAATATGGCAGACCTGGATCAACCATCTCAGGTGCACCCAGGAAAGGTTTCAGGTTTGGACTCCTATACTGAGTCGAGTGAAGGGGCTAGTAGCACCTTGAATGGACCAAACATTGAGCATATGAGCATGCATGATCGTCTAATGCTAGCCAAGAATTTGAAGACAAAAACAACTACAGAGAGACGTGGTGCTGGGGGTATAGCAAAAGGGCAACAGGGCGTGCTGCATGGAGGGGCTCAAAGCACACCAGTCAATGAAGGAGTTGCTGCATCTATGGGTGAATCTCCTGATAAGCGCAGTAGGTTGTCTACGGTGCAGCTGTTTACCCTGACGGGACCTCGGGAGGGGGCCCGTCAGGCGCAATGAATGCGTTGGTATGGAACTGCCGAGGGTTGGGGAACCCTCGGACAATTCAAGAACTTTGCGGCTTTGTCAAGTCGCATCACCCGAAGTTTGTTTTTTGTCAGAAACAAGAATGTGTGATAATAGAAGTAGTAATCTTCATTGGAGACTTGGTTTACGTACTTGTCTTGCAGTTAGTAGTGATGGCTTGAGCGGTGGTCTGGCTCTTTTTTGGGATGACTCAATAAGTGTTTCTTTACTGTCGAAGGGTGAGAGACACATTGATGTGGTGATTACTGAACATCCAGGTAGTGTTCCATGGAGGGCCACCTTTGTATATGGGGAGCCTAGAGTTGAGAAAAGGAAGGATATGTGGGAGCTCATGCGCAATTTATGTGGAGAATGGCTGGGACCTTGGGTGCTTGTGGGAGATTTCAATGAAGCGATGTGGCAATATGAGCATTTCTCAGCGACTCCTCGGTCGGAAAAGCAAATGATGGACTTTAGGGAGGTGCTAAGTCATTGTGATTTACATGATTTGGGTTTCTCAGGCTTACCGTGGACTTATAATTGTTAACACCAAAAATTGGTACAGGAGGGAGTCTGATTTGTGGGCCTAACTTGGTAAAAAAAATCCCGTCCAGCGGAGGAGGATTTCTTCAAAAGATTCGGCAGAGGTGCTTGCGGTCGGCAGTTTTGCTTCCGTTCGGCAAGGGAACTGTTTGCGCTGATTTCGCGGGATCGCATGGTGACGTGGCTCGAGCGGAAGGGATGAATGGATGGATAAGCATTCGCATTTGGGCGTTAAATTAGGTATCAAATATTGTGCTCGTAGTCCACCAGGATTCATGCCACGGCAGGGTATAAATATGAACCCTGGATGTATGTAATTGTAATCAAACATTCTCATAACAAACCGGCTTTACGCCAAACTTTCGAGTCCTAGTCGTGTCATCGAGTTCTTCGAGAGGGTTCATCGATCCGTCGACTTCCGTAGTACCGGCAACCTTGTATCATGTCTAGTATCATGCGGTGGATTTAGATCGTGATGCAAGTAGTCTTGTTACCATGCTTAGTATCATGCGGTGGATTTAAGCTTGGTTCAAGAGGGTTTCTTGTTAGACCATGAGCCATGCGGTGGGCTAAGATCTAGCTTGGAGCTAGTTATTGGCTCTATTAGAATTTGGCAAGATCTAATAGATTCATTAAGTTACCACGTGTTTCTTTGAGTTTTTACTTTATGTTTAAATTCACGTAACACTCTTTTGCCCAATTTAGATTGATTTGAATCGGCTTTATCTCATTTGGTGATCTTTACATTGTGTTGATGGTTAATAGTTGTATCAAAGTTCGTTTAGACTTGCAAGCGGACAAGTCTCCCATCGTAGTCAAGGGACCCTTCTTCCCTCGAGTGGTGAACCCAAGGTATCGAATCCGTGGAACAATGTGCAACGCAAGGATTCAATCTAGTAAAGCAAGGTAAGCTATCTTATGAAGAACAAAGATGCATCTAATCTAAGATATGATCAAGTAAACGAATCTAATCTAATCTACTAAAGAGGTAGCAAGAGAAAGCAAGAGATAACCAATCTAGAGAATCTAGATCATGCTTATGTTGTAGCTCCAAACAAGATAGATGAAGATAGAAAAGCGAATCTCATTAAAAGCATCTTTAAATTGTGGCCTTCCCATCCGACTCCGAAAACGCCCGCCTTTCGGAACCCCCGTTCTGTCACAACGTATCCCTACTCATGCGGGTAGTCTAGGGCGAGTTCGATAGAACAAGTTGAAATCACTTGGTCGGTCCGGTATGCACCTCTAGCCACCGCGGCTACAAGAGCACCCTATGTAATCTAGCTATAGACTAGATCGTAGAAGAA
Organism: Cenchrus americanus; assembly: GCA_947561735.1. Taxonomy (NCBI): domain Eukaryota; kingdom Viridiplantae; phylum Streptophyta; class Magnoliopsida; order Poales; family Poaceae; genus Cenchrus; species Cenchrus americanus. The sequence goes on from OX387241.1 coordinate 252,963,662, forward strand.
GCAAAACCAAGAAGAAAACAAAATCATCGAGAAGGCACTTGATCGCTAGAAATCGGATTCACTTACAAACTTCACCATGAATGATTACATGAACAAGATCACCACCGGGGCCCTCCCTCGATCTTGATCCTCGCTCCGAGCTCCGACGTGGTCTTCCATGCAAGGTTCCCACGTCGGCTAGGGAGACCCTAGACAACTAGCACGACCCTCATCTCCGAGATGGTGTCCCTCAAGCTTCTCTCGCTCCTCGGCGGCGGATTACGACTTGGATGATGCGTGGCTCTCGGTCGGGGGGCTATTTATAGCTCGAGAAGCAATTAGGTCAAAGGGGAGGCCGATTGGGCCCCGAAAAGGGCTGGGCCGGCCGGCCTGGGCCAACCGGCCTGGGCCCTTTTCGGCCCAATTTGCTGCCTGCTTCGCCCGGTGTTGCTTCCCGCGTCTTCTAGATGTTCTCCCCTTTTGCATGTGGGCCCTTGACGTCGGTTTCTCTCCGAATTGGACTCAACTCCTTGTCTTGCAAGATTCAACACTTTTCTGGTTCGGTCCTCGGAGTTTATCATCTTCTCGGGCTTGGTCCTTGGGCTCTTGGAGTCATGTTCACTTCATCGCTTGACTTGTATCGGGCTTCAAGGTCTTGTCATGAGGTGCTTAATGAACTTATCCCGGAAGTCTTGCTTTCAACGTTAAAACCCCGTGTAAACACTTAACTCCAAAACCGACATGCACAAGTGAACTTGTTATACCACGGGGGTTAGTACCAATGAATAAGATACAAAAGTCATGCCAACACCGAAGGTAAACTCATGGCTAGGTTGACGGATTTTCACCGTCAACATCTCCCCCATGCTTAAACCTTGCTCGTCCTCGAGTAAGCCTTCGATGGATATCATCATTGCCAAACAATGTTTAAACCTTGCACTTGATCACACATGAGAAAACATAATGCTCTCAAAATTTTAATTCATTAAAGTTCCATAATGTACTAGCCTTCACCTCTACGGAGGGTAGATTCTTATTAAGCTTATCCCACAAGTATTAACATGCTCACAAAGTTTAAATAGATCTCAGAACTTTTGAAATAAAGAACGAGATAAAGAAAAGCTAAACCAAGTTCACAAATTTAAATCATCTTGTATATTGCTCATGAACTCATCTCACTTGTCTCTCAAGCCTATATATTCTACTCCTTTCCCTCTCATAACATATATGTGCGGTAGGCTTTATGTGGAGCTTTGGGAAAGTTTTAGTCCTAACAAGATTTTATGAATGAGGTGTTGTCAAAACAAGACAAGCTTCTCATGGTCTTACCGAGACTCGTCAAAAAGGTCATTGGAAAATAATGTTAAATCAAGGAGGGGAAAGAGAAAAATACACACACTTTTAGATGAGTGGACATGTGCAAATGGCAAAGAGTGATCCCGAGGCACAAAGGAAGTCCTCGTTTTCGGATTGCACATGGTTGGAAAATGAGAATGGATCTTTTAAACTTGAAGCCTTGAATGCACTCTTAGAGAACCGGGGAGTTCACTTTAAGCATACTCTGATACTCATATTTTTTTCTCTTTCTCATATTTCTCCTTCTTTTTTCTTTCTTTCTTTCTTTTTTTCATTATATATATTTTTTTCTTGTGAGACCTTCACCTTGGAAGTCACGTACATCACCTTAAATTTTTTTTTTCATTCATCATTGTTTTAAAATACTCCCCTTTGAACTCTAAAACTGCACCGTTCCTACCTCCTCCCCCATGCTTAGACGTTGCTCGTCCTCGAGCAAAGAGGCGAAAAATAAGGTAGGTACCGGAAATATTTTTCCTTTGGAGAGATACTTGAAATCTTCAATGTCGGCACCGTCTTGCGATCTTCCTTGAATTGATGATCCATTCTCAACGATAGGTTGTGGTCAAGGAGGTAATCACAAAAGATGATATTTGGTTTAAGGGTGGATATCCGGCGAGGTTTGTGAGATCTCCGATGCGGGGATACACAATGCACGGATAAAAGGCTAGCAAAAAGATAGATACGCAAAAATGGAATGACCAGCTTCTTAGTCTCGGGCCAGAGAAATCATGGCCTGCAATAACTCACTCAAAAATAAATCTTGTACACTAAAGTTCTGGATAGGTTGAGCAACACACAAGTGATATTTATGACAAGGTTAGCGATATTTTTGAGCATAAAAGACATCTTTAATCTATTCATAACTTGAGAGCACATAAAACACTATGGGTCTTTGTTTTTATCATAACCTCCGCTAAAGATTAAGCTAGCATTTAGATAATTTCAGATTTGTATTTTTAAGAAAGCACTAGGTTAAACATGCATAAATCAATTACAAAGATAAACAAAGCGGCAATTATAATCATATATCATCATGGCACAAACTTTGTAACTTTACTAATGGTAAAAACTTGGTGGTGACATTATTCATGATGGAAATAAAAACTAACACACACGCTGAAAATTAAAGGTGAAAACTAAAAATTAAAGTAAAGCTGAAAATACTACGCATACATAGGTGCAAACAAGCTGATAATTAAAGAAAAGGGGGTAAAGGAAAGATAACTAAAGCTCCTCCTCTCTTTAATCTTCCGCCGGTGGTTGATATTAATAGTCTTGGTTGTTGTACCCTTACCTGTAATAGGAATGCACCACTCCTCCTATGAATTGTCCGACGGTGCTAGGTGAAGGTGTCCAAGCACATAAGCGACGTTTGCATTTCCTTCACCCATTTGGTTTGCATTGGTTTGGATGGCTTCAATAACTTGCATGTTCTTTGCAGCGTATCCTCCAATGGTGGCCACATTTTGTTGTGGTTGGGGAAGGTGTGCATATGGCTCCGCAAAGGCTACGTTGGGCACCACAAAAATGGTGGGGGTATGGCTGCACCACTCCCCCATGCTTGCATTGGTACACCACCGTAGTAACTCGGCGGCGCCGGGGTTCCTATCAATGGTGGGACATAATTTTGTTGTGCACCTCCTTCTTGGGCCGTGGAAAAACCTTCTCCTACAATCCTTCTCTTTTATTTTTCTTTGCCGGCACAAGAAGTCCTTCCTCTAACCGATCTTCTTCCCCTCAAGAAACAGTCTTAACCTTCCTTCCGAAAGGGGTAAATTCACCTAGGCCACTTTGAAGCCTCCTCTCTCATCTTCACTTATATATTTTCCTTTCTTCATATATTCCTAGGGAAGTCCCGGGTAGGAGATGATTCGGGTTCCTTGTAATACCCGGTTTTAAAGAGATAGTCAACATGGAGAGGTAACAACCCGATCTCCCGAATCCGATGTTGCTCACAACACCACCGGTTGATCATAGGTGAGTGGGGTTGATTGGCTTCTTGGCAAAGCCGAGTAAAGCCAATTCAACTCCGTGTTGGTTATCTTTGTCTCTCTCATTCTCCCAAAAATCCATTTGCACAAAAGTGACACACTTGGACGATGGGGTTCCGGATAGTATTTCTTCGTTGATGGTCTCCTCCCGTGATCATACTCCAAAAACCTTCCCATGTGCCTTCGTGCACATCTACTTGTTTTGGAGCTCCCTTTTGAAAATAGGAGACACTCGCCCATGGGTCTACGATACTAGAACATGCAATTGTTTCGAACATGAAAACCAATCTAATCTATCGGGGGATTGTGTTGAATGGATCCAAGGAAGCATTGAGCCCTTCACTCCCTTTATGGCACGGTAGCTAACCTTAAGCATTAAAGTATTTCCAACACAAGATGATAGATAGATAATCCAACAAAGTATGATTACACCTCAAGATCGATTGCAACCCATGGATGAAAGGAGATTACCCCATCAAGGTGCTAGAAATAGCATCATTGATCAAGGTTACCCTTCCGACGGTGTCTTCCTTCTTCTCCACTTGTGGGCTCCCTCCGATGGAATGAGAGACTCAGCACTCCTTCATCAAGGGTATGCGCCATGGTCATGAGAATTTCCTAGGCGAAATCCTTGTGGGTGTTTGCCGACACTCCGTTAGAGAATTGCACCGGCGTCTCGTATGAAAACCCAATATGTGGAGAGCTTGGTCATCGATGTCGACGTTCGCTACAAGCCTCTACTTAAGGCGAGCGAGCTTCTTCTCCTCCTCCGTCATGATGACATACCCCTCGGAATACCGTGGAGCGTATGGAGGTGGAGCGGATGATCGTGTCGAGTGGCGAGGTTGGACGGGCGGCTCCTCCATATGTCCTTGAAGTTTGGTGAACCTCATAAACGAGTTTCGTGCGGCCCTCATGCCACCAAGGAGAAGAGTGTGGTTCCTCCTCGGCGGTGCCGTGTCCTCCTCCATACTCCGAGGAAACTCGGAAACCGAGTGCCTCCTCGAAGAGGTTGATGGCTTAGACGACGATGATCCCTTCTTCTTCGGTGAAAAGGCTTGTAGTTTTCCTCCATGATTGCAGCACTCTCCCTCACAAATATATATCCGGGGTTTTCACCCGGTAACAAGGTACACAAATATTATTTTGGAGTCTGGACTTTGAGTGGATTAAGGATGTGATTTGTTGCACGAAACAAACGCGGTGGATGGCTAAGTCTAAGGTGGTTCCGGCCTACAAACTAGAGCACACGAACAAAGAGTTGGATGAAAGACTTACCTCTCTCCTCCTCTTGGCTCGGTTCTTCTCTAGTGCATGTTGCTTCGTGACCGCGTACACCTTCCAACGTTCCCGTCCACTTCTTCGCTTGCATTATTGCTCCTTCCACTTGATGTTTTCGCTTGACTCACTTCCATACTCCCTTGCCTCACATGTGTCCATGATATTCCTACAAAACAAGGCCTTGGCTACCCCCCCCCCATGCTTGTACTTTGCATGTGGTTTGATAAAAGATGTTGGAGGGGCATCCCATGATGTATCACGGTGCATGTATGGTTAGGTTAGCTAGATTGCCACCCTTTAAGTGTGTTTAAGGCTAAGCACTCCTCTAATTTCGAAATTTAAAAATATTTTTCAGAGCCATGCAAGAGCTCAAGCATAAATTTAGAGAAGTTTTTAAACCATTAAAAACAAATGTAAGTCAAAAATATTTTCCGACTACGTTGATATCGGTCTCACCGGTATTGTTTGCCTTCATTAGTTGAGAGCAAGCTTTTCCCGGCTTGATCATGGGGGCATAGGTTTAGGTCCTAATTTTGATTAGATGAGAGAAATTTTGAATGAAATATAATGAAGTGAGGCTTGGAAAAATTCTAATCTTAGAGAAACCAAGGATATGGATTTTTAAATCAACCAAAAATCAAGATTCTAGGTTCACGCGAGTCCTACCACATGCTGAAATTTAAATAACATCTAGATACAAGTCGTGACTCTACTCGAGTGTTTTTAGCATAAAAAAGTAAGTCAACCACGACACCATAATGAGGGTGAAGGGTTGAGTTAGGTTCTGAAATTATTTGGTTGTGGTTTCTCAAAAAAGAACGAACAAACACATAGGAGGGTTCATGCAAAGGGTTTATGATCAAGCAAAATATTCAACCAAGAATTATGTCTCTAATATTGTTCAACCATTCTAAGTCTAATGTTTTGCGTAGTAAAATTCAAAACTGAATTAAAAAGACTCGAAAAACCTGGAATCGGGTTGTCCTCCCGGTAGCTTATTCTTGACTCGACGAAACGGGTTGCCTCCCGCCTAGCGCTTCGTTTATAGTCCATGGCTAGACTTCTTCACTTGATTACTCCGGATCAACGCTCTTTGCAGGCATTGCAATCTTGGGTACCCACTTCGGCTTAGTCATTTTTTTGGTCTTCACAGGCTGGCTTTGTCCTTTGGTCTTGACGGATGCAACAACTTCCTTGTGGCTTGGCATCTCGAACTCCGGTCCTTCGGTCGTGATCTTCATGGTCTCCTTAGTGTGATCCTCCATCACTCCCGAATGAGTTTGAGTAGCCTTCGCCGTCTTGGGACCTTGGAGTTGTCTCGGATATTCTTCTTTGTTACCCATCGGGCGCCCGGCAAGTTGTCCCACTTGCGTCTCTAGCATCTACATCATGATGAACACTTCTCCTCGCATGTGGATCTTGCCTCGGCGGCCTTTAGGTGTTGAGCTTCTTTCTCTATCTCCATCTTCTCCATTCTCCTCTTGATTTGAACAGCCTTCCGGCGTCTTGACTTGGAGGTGGTGATTCCCTTGGAGATTTTGATGGTCCTTCGACTTCAACTTTTGAATCTAGGGTTTCCACCCCTTTAGCTTGTGTTGCACGTCACCTTTGCCTGTAAAGTTTTCCTGGATCATCCACAAAAAAAGTTTGGGTTTCTTGGAGAGGTAGCCAACCATCTCCGGTTAGGGTTAGTAATAAAACAAAAATCTAAACATAAAAACTAGGGTTAATCAAAACTAGATTAGATTGATATTTTTTTCTTTTTGAGGATGATCAAACTTAAGAGATGCAAAAGAAAATTAAAAGAAAAACTGAAAAGATAAGCGATACTAGATTGGATCTTGATTGCTTGTTCCCCGGCAACGGCGCCAGAAAAAGGGGCTTGTTGACGGTTAATAGTTGTATCAAAGTTCGTTTAGACTTGCAAGCGGACAAGTCTCCCGTCGTAGTCAAGGGACCCTTCTTCCCTCGAGTGGTGAACCCAAGGTATCGAATCCGTGGAACAATGTGCAACGCAAGGATTCAATCTAGTAAAGCAAGGTAAGCTATCTTATGAAGAACAAAGATGCATCTAATCTAAGATATGATCAAGTAAACGAATCTAATCTAATCTACTAAAGAGGTAGCAAGAGAAAGCAAGAGATAACCAATCTAGAGAATCTAGATCATGCTTATGTTGTAGCTCCAAACAAGATAGATGAAGATAGAAAAGCGAATCTCATTAAAAGTATCTTTAATTCATGGCCTTCCCATCCGACTCCGAAAATGCCCGCCTTTCGGAACCCCCATTCTGTCACAACGTATCCCTACTCATGCGGGTAGTCTAGGGCGAGTTCGATAGAACAATTTGAAATCACTTGGTCGGTCCGGTATGCACCTCTAGCCACCGCGGCTACAAGAGCACCCTATGTAATATAGCTATAGACTAGATCGTAGAAGAAGCAAAACCAAGAAGAAAACAAAATCATCGAGAAGGCATTTGATCGCTAGAAATCGGATTCACTTACAAACTTCACCATGAATGATTACATGAAAAAGATCACCACCGGGGCCCTCCCTCGATCTTGATCCTCGCTCCGGAGCTCCGACGTGGTCTTCCATGCAAGGTTCCCACGTCGGCTAGGGAGACCCTAGACAACTAGCACGACCCTCATCTCCGAGATGGTGTCCCTCAAGCTTCTCTCGCTCCTCGGCGGCGGATTACGACTTGGATGATGCGTGGCTCTCGGTAAGGGGGCTATTTATAGCCCGAGAAGCAATTAGGTCGAGGGGGAGGCCGATTGGGCCCCGAAAAGGGCCGGGTCGGCCGGCCCGGGCCCTTTTCGGCCCAATTTGCTGCCCTCGCTTCGCCCGATGTTGCTTCCCGCGTCTTCTAGATGTTCTCCCCTTTTGCATGTGGGCCCTTGACGTCGGTTTCTCCCCGAATTGGACTCAACTCCTTGTCTTGCAAGATTCAACACTTTTCTGGTTCGGTCCTCGGAGTTTATCATCTTCTCGGGCTTGGTCCTTGGGCGCTTGGAGTCATGTTCACTTCATCGCTTGACTTGTATCGGGCTTCAAGGTCTTGTCATGAGGTGCTTAATGAACTTATCCCGGAAGTCTTGCTTTCAACGTTAAAACCCTGCGTAAACACTTAACTCCAAAACCGACATGCACAAGTGAACTTGTTATACCACAGGGGTTAGTACCAATGAATAAGATACAAAAGTCATGCCAACACCGAAGGTAAACTCATGGCTAGGTTGACGGATTTTCACCGTCAACACATTGCACGCTCATATCTTTGCCTCAATAAGGCACGTGGATCACGTGATCTCAAATAGCCGAAATCGAATTGATCTAAGTTGTCACGTGTTGCGGGTTCAAACTTGTTAATCTTGTGTAAACCTTGACAGAACTAGGTATCATGCGGTAGATGCAGGTTTTTGGGTTGTTTTAGAGCTAATCATCCGGTGGATTAGATTTCGATTCAATCTGATAGGTTTATCATCTTTGGCAATGTTTGTTCCTTCTCCACGGAACTCGATTCGGCTGTACAGCCGTATTCGGTTATGTTTCCATGAGTAAAACGTGTTTATAAGTTATGTTTTAAATAACGCATGCTTTTATCTTTCCATATTTAGATTGTATCATGCGGTGGATAGATCTTTTTGTGCTTAGTGGTGTGATTTGAAACAAGTTGTATCATGTGGTGGATTAATTTGTTTGGTTTCATGCTTGACGGGTTTTAAAGTACCTAGACATGCGGTAGACTAGTGCTTTGGGCCTATGCATGCTTGTTCATTACATGTTTGTAATCATGCTTTGCTTCATTTATTGTTTATTGTTATTTATTTTCGAGGATCGGTCATGGTCTTGTGCACGGGCAATGTTATTCAAACAAAGACTGATCTATCGTCATGCATACGTCATCCGTTCGGCTATGTTCTGTTTTACGTTTTTAAAGCTCCCGAATGGTTTCTAATCTGTTGGCAGATGGCTTCTCATAGCCATATGTCATCTTACATGGCTTTCTAGCCGCAAATATGGAACTGTCTGGTACCACCCGGCAAGTTCCAAGCTTTGATATTTAACTACGTTGTCTTTTGTTAATTTTCAGAAAAAAAATTGACCGGCACGCTTTGGAATCTGCTCGCGTGTGAAGCTAGCTTGTTCGGCTTGCTGTGTGCTTGGCGCAGGGTGCGGATTTTGCGTCAACACACTTTTTGGCACGCCCAGTGGGACGCTTTAGCTAAATCAAGATGCCTGAGATCGGCGACGTGATGGACGTCACCATTGATGACCTATCTCCAGAGCAACTACAATAGCTGAAAGACGCTACTGACCAATTCCAGATGAAGTGCTTGATGTCGTTCGGCAAGAACAGAAGTGGCGTTCCATACCTTAAATCTGAAATGCCCAGGGTTCTGTTGCCGGGGGAGTCTGACGCTACATCTTTTCAAGAGAAGGAAGAGGCTCTGCAGGCTTTTTGAGATACTGCAGAAGCTGTGTTGGGTAGGCATCATACGACTTTCTTGGGCATGTTCAAGCAGATGATGATTGGCGTGTTCGGCCCAGGCATGGAAAAGGTGTTTAGTCGGGTATCCCCTCACGCATATTCTACATAGGTCGGAGAAACCAGTTCTGCTCAACCAACAGGAGCTCAACCACCACTGCATAGCCAGCCGATCCAGCCTCCTCCACAAAGCGTTGGGAGCCAGCCGATCCAGCCTCCACACGGCGGCGGGAGTCAGCCAATGCAACCTCCTCTACGAGGCGCAAGGGGTCAGCCAGTCCAGCCACCTCTACAAGGCAATAAAGGTCAACCAGTTCAACAGCCGAACCCATATCAACCTACATATGGGGAAATGGCGTTCGGTTCGTCTGGAGTGCCGCCCAATTCCACTTACAAGATAGCTCCAGCTAGTAACAGGTTGCAGAAAAACATGTACGGTGGGGGTTACCACGAGGTCATGGATTATGGCGCCATTGACGCTCTCCCAAATCCTGGGTACGGTACAGCTGCAGGAATGCAAGACGATGATATTCTGGTGCAGAAAATGGCCGATCTGATGCAAAATCAATTTGGCCTTAAACCTAAAATGCAAGGACCAGCTTATACGCCTCCCTTCCCGGAGTGGTACTACAGGGTGATCTTGCCGCCAAGGGTGAAGCCTCCTACGGAGTTTACAAAGTTCTCTGGGCAAGACGATACAAGCACGGTAGAGCATATTGCTCGATATTTGATGCAACTTGGAGAAGCTTCAGCGGATGAGGCGTTCAGGGTTAGATATTTCCCTCTGTCATTGACGGGCTCAGCGTTCCAATGGTTTACTTCTTTGCCTCCTCAGTCAGTTGGCACATGGAGGGAGCTAGAACAAAAATTCCACGCCCATTACTTCAGTGGTAGCACAGAGAAGAAGCTGATCGATCTGACTACCTTAAAACAGAGGCACAATGAGACGCCTCTGGAGTTCCTCAGAAGATTCAGGGAAGTCAAGTGCATGTGCTTCTCTTTGACTTTACCGGATGATCAGCTGGCTGATATGGCCTTTGCGGGGATGTTGCCGGCTATTCGGGAGAAGTTGTTTGGCATGGAATTTGACAACCTGGGTCAATTGTCTCAGAAGCTGTCACTGATGAGTAACCAGGCCTATGGGTTCAAGAAGGACACCAGATTTGCCAAGCACCACGACATAGCTGACATCTACAACCAGTTCCTCGAGAAGGTTGACCAGGTGGAAGATTCTGATAATGACGAGGAAGTGGCCGCTGCTGAGATTATGTGGGGCAAGGAGCCTTTGACTGTGAACCAGTGGTGGATCAAACAAACCAAGGGCACGTATGACTTCGATGTCACCAAAGCTGACAAGCTTTTTGAGTTCTTGGTAAAAGAAAGCCGAATCAAGTTGCCTGAGGGGCATTCTATGCTTCGGCCCGATGGGGTTAAAGAGAAGTGTTACTGTGGCTTTCATGATAGAAACTCTCACTCCATCAATGATTGCAGGGTCTTCAGGATGAGGATCCAAAAGGCTATCCAGGAGGGACACCTGAAATTTGATAATAAGATGAAACTGGATGGCCATCCTTTCCCTCAAAATATGGTTGGCTTTTCTGTCAATATGGTGACTATTGAAGAGAAGGGGAAGACGAAAGTCCTGACTTCAGCTAGAGCAAAACAGGGTGGATCAGTGGATCCCACGCGGCAGGTGACGCTGGAGCAGGTCCACGGGGAGGCCCCTCGCGTCTTCAAGAGCTGTGTCGAAGTTGGGGAATCACCCAGGACCAAGCCCAGAGTTACCACGTGCATTCTCCTCAACAAATGGTAGCGCCAGCAGGAAAAGGAGCGCTACCAAAAGCTAAGATACGAAGAGGAGAGGCGCAGGTTTGAAGAAGAAGTGCGCAGGAAAGAACTAGAAGAGTACGCGCGGGAACTGGAGCGTGCACATTGGGGATGCGCATTCTTCAGACAATGCTGGAACGAAGGCTTGAAGCTTCCCACATTGAGGAACTGCCCTGAATGCAATGATCGATATTCTGAATACAGGCAGGAAACTGTCAATCGCCGATCCTTCCACGAGAGAATTGGAAGGATGCATCCTAATGACGATCGGCGTCTAAAAATAAATGAGGTCATTGATCACCCAAGAAAGAGGCAAGCTGACCAAAGATGGGCTGATCAAGAAGAAGAAGAGCGCGAGTACATCTGGCAACAAGGACAATGGTGCCCGCCTGGCTTGAGGAAAAGCCAAAAGAGAAGGGTTCAATGCTTGAGGAACCGGGAATTGAAGCAGGCGGGGATCCAGAGAGGCAAGTGTGGCGCCCAAAAGACAAGCCTGAAGGATCGGGTCGTTCGGCTCCAGCGTGCATGGTATACTTTTTGCCGAATGAGTTCATGGCTCCCGCTAACCAAATTGTGCAGGAGGAAACGTCTCTGGATATCAATGATGATAAACAGCTTGGGGGGAATAATGGCACAACTGGTGTTGGCTAAGCAGGCCACCTTTGACAAATCGGCCAAAAATTGACACATGAGGTCGTTGTATTTGAAGGGATACGTCAATGGCAAGCCATTGACCAAGATGTTTGTTGATGGCGGAGCTGCGGTCAACGTGATGCCGTACACTACCTTCAGGAAGCTTGGCATGGGCCCCGGGGACTTGACACCAACGAGCATAATTCTGAATGATTTTGCTGGGAATCCTTCAGACACCAAGGGTTGCGTGCACGTGGACTTGATGATTGGGTCCAAAACACTGCTCACGACCTTCTTTGTCATCGAAGGCAAAGGAGCCTATAGCTTGCTGCTTGGGCGGGACTGGATCCATGCCAACTGCTGCATCCCATATACCATGCATCAACAGCTCGTTCAGTGGGTGGATGACGATATTGAAGTAGTCCAAGCAGATGATTCAGTGAGCGTGGCAAACGTCGAACCAGCTTTCTGGGAATATCAAGGCATCGATTATTTCTCAGGAAAAGACTGGGTGAAGGTCTGTTGAACTCGTCGGCGGTGATCAACAGCCGATTCAAGCAGTCGGCTCTTATAGTAATTTTTAATGGACAATCCAGTTGATGGAACTGATGGAAAGTTAGGGCGAGGGTTCATGTCGGCTGACAAATTAGAGGAAGTTGATATTGGAAACAGTGACAAGCCAATGCCGACATTTATCAGTGCTAACTTGGAGTCAGATTTCAGAGAGGAGTTAATCAAGCTGTTAAAAGAGTATAAAGATTGCTTCGCGTGGGATTATTCGGAGATGCCTGGTTTGGATCGTTCTATTGTTGAGCATCGGTTGCCAATCAAGCCTGGTTTTAGACCTTATAAGCAACCTCCCTGAAAGATCTACAAGGACGAAGTATTGGCCGATGTGAAAAAAGAAGTTGAGAGATTACTTGATGCAAACTTCATTGGCCATGCAGGTATGCAGAGTGGATCTCTAACATCGTCCCTGTTTACAAGAAAAATGGGAAGATGAGGGTTTTCATAGATTTCAGAGATTTGAACAGAGCTACTCCTATGGATGGATACCCAATGCCTGTTGTTGATTTATTGGTTGATGTTGTTGCTGGACATAAGGTTATTAGTTTTATGGATGGTAATGCAGGGTACAACCAAATATTTATGGCAATAGAAGACATATCGAAGACAGCCTTCAGATGTCCTGGTCATATAGGCCTGTTTGAGTGGATAGTCATGACATTTGGGTTGAAAAATGCCAGTGCAACTTATCAACGAGCCATGAATTATATCTTTAATGAGTTGATCGGCAAAATTGTTAAAATTTACATTGATGATGCCGTGATCAAATCTTTGAATCATGACTCACACTTGGAGGATGTAAAGAGAACTCTGAAGTGCACCCGAAAACATGGGTTGAAAATGAATCCAAGCAAGTGTGCCTTTGGAGTATCAGCTGGAGAATTCTTGGGATTTCTGGTACATGAAGGGGGAATTGAAGTTGGCAAGAAAAGCATGAAAGCTATCGATGAAGTTATCCCTCCAACCAATCTCAAGGAGTTGCAATCACTGCTTGGCAAGATCAATTTTGTGAGAAGGTTCATTTCAAATCTGTCACAAAAGGTTTTGCCCTTTTCTCCGTTATTGAAGCTCAAGAAGGACCAGAAGTTCATGTGGGTTACGAACAACAAAAGGCTTTTGATGAAATCAAGCGGTACATGAAGGAACCACCAGTGCTGGTGCCTCCGCAGTTGAACAAGCCTTTCAAGTTGTACATGGCGGCCGATACCCAAACCATTGGATCAGCCCTTATACAAGAATTTGAAGGAAAGGAGCGGGTAGTAGCGTACCTTAGCCGAAAATTACTTGATCCTGAAACCAGGTATTCGGCTGCGGAGAAGCTGTGCTTGTGTGTTTACTACTCGTGTACAAAGTTTCGGCACTACTTGTTGAATGCCAAATGCATTGTATACTCAAAGTTTGATGTAATAAAACATATGTTGTCTATGCCAATTTTGAATGGAAGGATTGGCAAGTGGATTCTGGCCTTGTCTGAGTTTGAGTTGAAGTTCGAATCGGCAAAATCTATAAAAGGTCAGATTATTGCCGATTTTATAACTGAACATCGTGATCCATCGATTGAGTTTCTTGAAATTACCCCTTGGGCTCTATATTTGATGGATCATCATGTGGTAAAGGTGGGGGAGTAGGGATTTTATTAATTTCACCCAGGGGTGAGATGTTTGAGTTTGCTATCCCTATTCAGCCTACTGTCACAAACAATCAAGCTGAGTACGAGGCACTGCTTAGGGGGCTTCAATATTTGGAAGAAGCCGGGGCTGTTTTAGTTGAGATTTATGGGGATTCAGAGCTAGTCATAAAGCAATTAAACGGCCAATATGAGTGCAAAAGTGATGCCTTGAGGAATTACTACGAGGAATGCAGGGAAATCTTAAAGAGTTTTCAGTTAGTAATTCTACAGCATATTCCTAGAGAACATAATGAGGAGGCAAACAGGTTGGCTCAGAGTGCCTCAGGTTATAGAGAGAATCAAGAAGCGTTTGCCATGGAGGTATGTGCTTTCGGAGGGGATCTCGCAGAAGATGATTGGAGAAAGGAAATTGTTGATTATCTGGAAGATTCATCCCGAAAGGTTTCTAGGAAGCTCAGGTATAAAGCCATAAAATTTGTTCTTCTGGATGGAAGTCTATTTTACAAATCGTTGGATGGGGTGTTGTTGCAATGCCTGGGTCCAGAAGAAGCAAAGAAAATGATGAGTGAGGTGCATGACGGGCTATGTGGAGCACATCAATCGGCCTATCGTATGAAATGGGTTATTAGGCAAGCTGGATGTTTTTGGCCGACGATGTTGAAAGACCACTTTGAGTATTACAAGGGATGTCAAGACTGTCAGAAGTTTGGAAATATTCAAAGGGTTCCAGCGTCAGCACTGAATCCAATTATCAAGTCGTGGCCATTCAGAGGCTGGGGTATAGATTTGATTGGCCAGATTAACCCACCATCTAGCAAGGGGCATAAATTTGTGCTTTTAGCAACAAATTACTTCACCAAATGGGTTGAGGAAATTCCACTAAAGAAAGTAACATCAGAAAACATGGTTGAGTTTGTTAAAGAACACATCATCTATAGGTTTGGGATTCCTCAAACAATTACAACTGATCAAGGAGCTCAGTTTGTGTCCTTGGAGTTCAGGGAGTTTGCCGAAAGCATGGGAATCAAATTGTTTAATTCTTCTCCTTATTATGCCCAAGCTAATGGTCAGGCAGAGGCTTCTAACAAGATCATGATCAAGCTTATACAAAAGAAAATCGATCAGAAGCCAAAAAGGTGGCATTCGGTACTCGGTGAGGCTTTATGGGCTTATCGAATGGCTCCTCATGGAGCTACAAAGACTTCTCCTTATGAGTTGGTTTATGGGCATCATGCTGTTTTGCCTTGGGAAATGCAATCAGATTCTAGGAGAGTGGTTTTACAAAAAAGACTTAAGCTCCAAAGATTATAGTGGCTTAATGATGGTTGAGTTGGAAGATTTGCATATGATTCGTCCTAGAGCCCTGGAAAACATTGAAAAGAACAAGCTGCGAGTTGATAAATATTACAACAAGAAAGTAAAGGTCAGCCAATTTGCAGAAGGAGATTTGGTTTGGAAAGCATTACTGCCGATTGGAACCAAATACAGTGCATTCGGCAAATGGTCCCCGAACTGGGAAGGACCTTTTCGAGTGATCAGATGTGTACCTGGTAATGCTTACATGTTAAAAACTTTACTGGGAGAGGAATTTTCTGCTGCAATAAATGGAAGATATATGAAGAAATATTATCCTAGTATTGAAGTTGATCGTTGATCACAAG
Source organism: Cenchrus americanus (assembly GCA_947561735.1). Classification (NCBI taxonomy): domain Eukaryota; kingdom Viridiplantae; phylum Streptophyta; class Magnoliopsida; order Poales; family Poaceae; genus Cenchrus; species Cenchrus americanus. The sequence continues at coordinate 252,979,085 of OX387241.1, forward strand.
CACTAGGATTACAAGCATTTGATACAGAAATAGTCGGCGTTCAAGAAAGAAGCCGCCTTTAGAACAAAAAATCCTAAACAGGGGAAATGGCCAATACTAAGATGTATTGCCCTTAGCACAAAACTACGTGACATTACAGATACTTCTTGCAGGTTTTTATTTGACAGTCCAGCTGCTCAAGATTACAAGGGGGGAGCAGAAGGCCTGGCGAAAGAAGCGAAAGTATGCTTCATTCATTTTTCTTTCTTTGCTTCTTCAGCTCCTCCCTCTTCAACTGTTCCAGGACCACCGTGACGGCAACTTGGAAGCTTTGGGGATGATCGTGGCTCGCAGCCTCCATCAGGCTGTCCCAAGCAGCTTTCAGGTTACTGTACCTGTCAGAAACATCTAAGACAGAAGAACAGTTGTTAGGACCAGAGGTCTGAGCTCAAGCATGGAGTCAAATAAAGATGGAAGTTTTTACCCCCTACTAATGCCTCCAGGGTCATGCGACGTTCGCGTTCGGCGTGGCAGCGGGCGGTGATGTCTCGCAGATCATGCTCCAGGTGCCGAACGCGGCGGCGCAACTGGTGATTGATCCTCTGTTCTGGTGTGGCGTCCTCTTCTTCAAGGGAGGAGTCAGAGGAGATGTACTCAGGCGTTTCTTCGGTCCCAAGGATTTCTTCAGGAAGTAGATCAAGGCTGGAGAAAACAAGAAGGGGTAAACATAAGATTGCGAATGAGAGCAAGAAGCGGGTTAAAAGAAAACTCACTCTCGAATGGTGCGCTTCTTTGGTGGGGTGTTGTCCTCCTTGATGGGTTGCTTGCCTTTGTCCGCCATGGTTTTGGGGTTCTCTCTTCTGGAGCGGGGGAGGAGATGTGAAGTGATGGATGAGTGTGCGAGTGGATTTGCAGGGCACCCCAGAGGGCTATTTTATTAACTGAGAGAGAGCATTGGGAGTGATGACTGGTTGGCGTACGTTATTGGAATACCAAGCGGCAGGGGTTTTTCTCCCGAACGCGAAGGGTTTTCATTGAACAGTGCTTATGGTTCCCGAATTGAGGATTTTCTGCGGATTTTGTGCCAAGGGGCATTTGTTTTCACGTATTCGGCTCGGGTAAAGTTCCCGAGTGCGTTTGAGAAAAGTAAGGTTCGCAGTTGCAAGCAGGAGGGGATCATCACAACACAAGCATGGAAACTAAAATTCTTTATTTATTGCCGGAGATCAAACATCCCTAGTACAATCTAATCGAAAAGCCTGTTTAGCACAGACTGGGGATGAGTGAGTTCGGCAATGGCGTCTCCATGGCCATCAAGGCGCTCCAAGATGACTTCGATCTCGTCGATGTCCTCTGGTGCGCCGCCCTGGAAGGCGCGGCTGGATGGAGTAGTCGACGCCGGTATGCGTCGCCATGGCAGCCAAGCCCAGGGTGGTACCCAGACGGATGCCGTGGGTAGCCACCTCGTCCACGCGGTCTTCCACCGCGGCAAGGCGCTCCGCCGGCGTGTCTCCACGGGCGTTCACCTTGTCAGCCAATTGCTCCACCAGCATTTTTAGCTGGTCAAGCTCGGCGTCACGGGCTGCAAAGTTGCAAAACAATGGCAGTTAGTATCGAAAGGAGAATCGGATTTGAAGATTGATCTAAGGGATATACCGTCGATGGTTGCCAGCAACTATTTGCGCTGGTCCTCCCACTCGATTTCGGTGATGCGGGCCTTCTTGGAGACTTCTCCCAGCTCGCGCCAGGACTCGTCGCGCTCCGCCTTGAAGCGAAGGGCGTCTTGCTCCCCGTAGGGCACCGGAGAGTAGCTGTTCGACTCCGAGGAGTCGCCCGGCAGGGCCGGGTTCATGGCCGGCACAGGGGACGGGTTCCATTGAATGAGCCTGAAACAGAGAAGATCATCAGGAACAGAGGAAAATCTAAGACAAATCATAAAGAAAGTTGGCGATCACTGGCTCCGACGTGCGCCGGCGTGGCTCCCTTCCGCCTCGTCGGCGGCGCGGCGCCTGTTGCTGCTACCTGCCATTAGTTCTTGGAGCTGCGCTGGTGGTGGAAAAGGCAGGCTTGGATTGGCAAAGTCTTGAAGGCTAAAGGCTCGATGAAAAGCTAGGGGCACCTACGGTTTTATTTATAGGACTGGTGAAAAGATCGTGGCCTTGGATCGTGGTGCATATCCCGAGAAACTTGGAAAGTGGAGAGGTTTCCTTAACTGATTCGCCGTCGGGTCGTTTGGAATTCAAGCTGGGTCATATTCGGTTGACTGGCTCGGCTGAGTTGCGGTCGGAGTGCTGTTCGGGTATAGCACTATTTGACCATGGTTACTGAATAAATCGTTCAGAGTTGCAAACAAAATCATGCAGAGAAAAGGAAAGTGAAGTTTATAAAAGGCAAATGTTACGAGGACGGTTAATTCGGTTACACATTGCTCAGTACAACTAAATGTTCAAGTACTTTGCAATTACATTAGAGGCATTTGATATTGTCTGATTAATGTTCTTCATCCGTTCCTGGTAATCTCTCTGAGTGTTGAACAGGACGGTGAGCTCTGCCTCAAACTGATTTGCTTCAGTTATGGCCGATGATTCTTCCTTTTGGGTTTTTCTATCAGTCCACGAAGCTCGGCTATCTTCTTCTTGTCAGCTTCAATTTCGGCTGACAAATTCCTCAGCTCAGTTTCCAGTGCAGTCTTTCTGGCAATTTTCAACTCGAGAGCGAATTGCAGATTGGTCAACATTTCCTTGTGGCTCTCGGTTTGGGTTTGTGCTCCCTTCGCAGCTTGTTCAGCTTTGGCTTTCTTTTGCTCAATGGCTGGTCGGGAGGATTGGCTTTTCAAAGCTCACCTTATTGCCACATAATGGATATCCAGACCTGAGATAGGCTCCAAGGAAGCTTTGATGTCTTCAGGGAGCTCTTGATTGATGGGTTCAAGCATTTCTTCGAAGTGATCAACATCTCTGATTCGATCTCGGGCATCCTTTTGCAGCCAGGCAAAGATTTCTTTGAGCCTTGCCTGAATTTCCTCTGGTAGAGCCTGGTTTGGAGTTCCTCCATCTCCTGTTTCAGCAGCTGGATCATTCACCATAAATGAGCTCGATGGTGATGAAGTTTGATCCTGAAAAGAAAGATTGCCGGGTTAGGAGTGGTTTATTAAAAGAAGATAACAGAGTTGGGTGCATGCGCTTGCCTCATGCCTGATTCCCTGAACTGGGGCAGGGACTTGTTCAGATTCAGGGGGGATTTCTTGGGCAACTGGTGGAAGAGGAGTCTGAGGAGCTCTTGGTAAAGCTGAAGCTTCTACTTGAGGGGAGGCTGGTGCAGTCTCTGGCAAATTTGAGGCTTCTGGCTGAGGTGAAGGTGAATTTGTCCCTATTGAGACTGGGATTTCTGTTTGGCCAAGAGGGGATTGAACCCTTAGGGGGCTTGAAGCTTCTGGTTGGACTAATGGGTTCATTCTTGGTGAAGCTAGCACTTCTGCTTGAAAAGGGAGTGATTGGGTCCCTGATGAAGATAAGGTCTCTACTTGAGCAGAAGATGGTTCAGCCCTTGGTGAACTTGTATGCTGAGGAGAGGAGGTCTCTACAGGATGGTTCACCAATGTTTCTTCTGCCAATGTCAGATGAAGAGTAAATGCCAGTGTAGATAATGATCTTTGAAGGAAAAGGAAGTAATAAAGGTCATACCAATAGATGAAGCATTGGCAGGTTCTGAAGCTGATGGTTGCTGGGCCCTGGTCTGAAAATGCACAAGATGAAATTTGTCAGAAAAAAGGAGGGTCTTGTGTTCAAGAAAGAAGAGATTTTACCTCAATGGGGATCTTTTTGGTAGTTCTTTTCCTCTTAGCAGCTAGAGGTGCAACCAAGGATAGAACTTTTCTCATGTCAGAAGTAGAGCTGATGAGAATTGGGTCCGTTGTGGCATATCTGGCCATCAGCTGAGCCAGAGTTGGGGATTTAAATCCCAGAGCTTAAATTGGACATACCACATTATAAGCAATTGTCCTGGCTCGACGGGCAGGCACTGTATTCTGCAAGAGGTGATTGAAATCATGGTTAGTGGTGAAAGGTATGCCTGATCAAAGGAAAAAGACAAGTGTGTTACCTCTGAGGTTGGCTGAAAATCAGGCATCAGCTCCAGGCAGAATGAGTGCACTGGCTCACTGAAGATATGATCAAGGAATTCTTGCCACCAGGAGATGAAGAGGGGGTGAACTATTGTTGTTGGTGTGAAAAGCCAGGTGTTAAGAGTTGGGCTGCATTCATACTCAAAAACTCTTCTGGCTTGTATGATATCCTTGATTTCCTCTCTGGGTTTGAGGAATTCATGAAGGAATAGTCTTGGGGGCATTTGGCCACATCCCAGCTGACGGGCCATTATATTTGGCTGGTAATACTCATAAGTGCTGTGATTTAACCTCCCTCCACAAAATTCTGCTGGCAAGGCACATGGATGGATGAAGATATTGAAGATTTCTATAGATCTTGCATCATGGCATCCAGTTTCAAAGGAGAATTCAAAGGGGAGAGTTAAATTGTCATTGTTCAGATAAGGGAGCCAAAGGGGGTCAAGAAAACCTTTGAAGAAGAGTTCAAAAAGTTGACTGACATTCTGGTTGATAGATATGGTTGAGGCAGCTTCACCATGTGTAACATACCAGAAATTTGCATGTTTTCCCTTGTATGAATTTTTGCAAATTTTAAAAAAAACTTTTTGTTTGAAGTTGTGTGCTACTAAATTTTGGACCAAATTGCTAGCCTCTCACCTTTAATCCCTTATAAAATAAAACCGTATAAAAATTAATTTCAAACTATGGTAAATTGTTAGTCAGAGTTCCATGGATTTTGTTTGGAGTTCGCTTGTGTGGAGTTTGAATTTGAACTTTAATCAAATTCAAACTAGAATAAATAAAACTAATTTGAATAAAGGAAGGCCTAACTTCGAACACCCTAACCAACCAGCCCAACCCACTAACTCCACCAGGCCGGCCCACCTATCCATCACAGCAGTCCAAGTTGGCCCAATCTCTCCCTCTCCTTTCTCTCACCGCCGCCTGGGGCCCGCATGTCAGCCGAAGAGGACTATTCACCTTTCTCTTCCCCGCTGACGCAGGCGTACAGGGAGGCGCGAGCTCGGCGCCCGCCCATGGCCGCCGCCCTTTTTCGCTGGCAGTCGTGGATGCTCGCCACGTCGCTCAGACGCACCACCAGCCGTCCGCCCTCACGCCCAAACCCTAGTGCCACCCCTATAAAGACCAGGTTGAGCCCTCCTCCCCTTGTCCGCCGCCGCAGTGGGGTCTTCTCCCCAAAACCACCCCCCCCGCTGGAGGAGAGGGAGCCGAGGAACCGGAGCACGCGCGCGGACGGCCGTGGGAGCCGCAGCTGCCCGAACCGTGTCCCGCGACGCCGCTGCCTCCACTGCTCCGTTCCGCACTGGAGTAGGTGTCGGGTGCCATCGCACCTGAGACAACGCCGAGGAGTCGCCGCTGCCCGTCCAAGAAGAACAAGGCCGGAGGAAGGACGCGCTTCGCCTTCACCGAAGCACCGCGGAGGAAGAGTTGGGGAAACGGAGCGCGGGGAAAAGGCCGGGGAGCGGGGACGGCCACGAACTGCGACAGACCAAGGATGTCGCCATCGCCGCGCCCACGCCACCGTCGACGTCGCCTCTGCGGGAGGGAGCCGGGCTCAAGTGCCAAGAAGACGCCGCTGCCCAGGAGCGCCGCGCCGCTCGAGAGGACGCTGAGTACGCCGACGACTGCAGGCTATACCACGACAACGCCCCTGCTCTGCGCCAAGTCACCGCGGCCACAACCTCTTCCTGCCTCGCCGTGACCCCCACGAGCCCGATGGTGAGCCGCTCAACCAAGCCGCCTCCTTTTCACCCTGCAACTTGCCTGTGACGCCGGCCTTCGAGCCGAGCTTTTCTTTGCTCCCCCCCCCAGGCCACCAAAGCCTTGGATGGCATGCCGAAGATGCGAGCCGTGGCATGCCCATGACATGCTCGACGGATTGTGCTAGAGCCGCACACCCGTTCTTTTTTCCCTGGAACGCCAACGACTTTGTTTGCCATGGCTGAAGCCCTGATGTTTGCACGCCCACAACGTGGTTGATGTTTTGTGTGAGCCGTGAGCCTCTCGTGCCGGCTTTATTTTTCCTCTCTTGCACCGCCCATAGACGCCGCCTTGCTTGCCTTTGTTGCCAGCCTTCGGGCCGCCGAGCTGGAGCTCGCCGTCATGCCCCAGAGCGCGCCATCGCTCTTTTCCTTGTTGCCATCAAATCAACCCGTGACCACCCCATCTCTATTCGGTCTTCGCACCACGTAGGCGTCGACGAGTGCCGGCCGTCGAGCCGCTTGCGGGAGCCGTGCACCGCGGCCGCCGGATCGTGTCCCGCCGTCGCACCACCAAACCCCTTTGTGCCCGTGCTAGCTACGTGTTGCCGATCGGCCTTCATGCCGTGGCGTCCTTTGTGTAAGGGAACGCACTGCCGCGCGCCCGAACCCCGCCGCCGGCGAGATTTGCCGCCCTGCCTTTCCTATGGGGGAAATCCATCGAGCACCTTGTGCGCGCTCCTTTTTCTTGAACCCTATCTGGTCGTGAACCTGGCCCTGCCTTGCTTCGTCATGTCCACCTGAGCTCACCGAAGCCGTAACCCCTGTTCGGCGGCGCAACCTTGCCGCACCGCCGTTGTCGCCCTCGGACGAACTCGCTACATGGCGTCGTGGGCGCCTTCGAACCCCAGCGGAGATCGAAGAGCACCAGAGAACCCCAGCATAGTCCAGGGACCCAATCTAGACTTCCGTGAGAAAAACCTTGAAGGGCTATTCGTTTGGGCCTCCTAGCCCATGAAGGCCCATCTGATCCAGCTAGTTGCCCAGCCGACCTTGGAAGCAGAGTTCGGGGAGGTTCTGAAGACTTGGTCCATTGGGCCCGTTGGGCCAAGTCTGTTGGGTCGTTTTTGGCCCACTAACTCTTTCGGCCCAATAGCGACCCACGGACTTGCCGACCGCCGACGTCCCCGCCGACGTCAGCATGTTTTATTTAAATACCTTTATGTTTTAATAAAGGTTTTAATAAATGCTTTATAAGTCCTTTCCCTTTCAAAAATCATGACTAATTATCGGGAACTCCGAAATTATGAAACCAATTGCGTGGGTTTCATGATTCCGAGACGCTCGTCGCTATCCCGACCTTCTCTCGCTCTTGCCCTCAAACCGAGCCCTTTTCGTCCTCGCATTCATGATGTAGAAATTCGTGGCCGCTGCCCGCCACTACACTATGTGGGTCCGGGACGCCCGAACCCCCGCAACTAGTCATTGGCGTGCCGCGAACAGAATCCTACCCTATGTTCGCATCACTTACCTTTCCTACACTGCTGCCTCCTCTTTGTGCTGCTTCGCACATAACCCGCTTCTGCCCTACGATGCCATGTGTTGTGAAGCGTGTACCGTGCCGTGTGCTTGAAGCCAGGATGTCGCCCGTGATGGACGGCCGTGTCGTGAGCAGAGGCCACTGCTTCACGAACGGCAACCCCGAGCCGCAACCTAGCCGCCTCACTCCGGGACGTTGCCACATCACTAGTACATGCCTCGTAGCACTCTTAATGCAGGCCCGACCGCAGCACCACCCAATATCGGTCACAAGTTGACCATTCCATCTCTTGTGAGCTGTCGCCACAAATCTTGGCATGATAATACCTTTCCTAATTTATCTTTGTCTCGCCTTGCTATCAACCTCCTTTGAGCTACCGCTTTGGCCCTCTGAGCTTAAATCTCGCAAGAGCCTGATCTCAGTCTTTCAAGCCGCAGCACGTGATGCATGTGTTACTGTAGGCCATGAACATGCTTACTTGTTACTATTCATCCAAATCCTTTCAATTCAGAAAGTTAGCAACCGTGGCACTAATGCTCTTCCAATCCTTAGCCAGGCCCTGATTGGTGAGACCGAGTGTTGTGACCTTGAGCATCTAATCCATCCTGCTCAATCTCTGCAATCTGCCCTACGGGACCCACAGGGTGACTTGTGGGGTCCGGTTGAACTCTGACCTTCCTTTTTGACCTGGTCAACACTGATCGTTGACTAGTCGAATTACCATACAAACCTACCCAAAACCCAGCTTATGGTACTCTAATTTGCTGACTTGTGTTTTATGTGCTTCATCACAATAAATTAAATGAATAAAATATTTATTTGAAAATCAATAATAAATTATTTCTACCTTAGAAAAGTATGAAATCAGTTTCTGTATTCTTCTAAAATCATGAAGCACCCGTTAGACTAGCGTTTGGAGTTTATTTGGTTCTTTATTGCTTCTCTTTGGAGTTATTTGCATCTAGACAACGTGTTTATTTATATTTGCGAATCTAGGAATTCCCGGAGCTGAGGAGTCGAGCCAGAAGGTCAAGTACAACTACGAAAAAACTCCGACGACTACTTGCACACAGGTGTTCACGCCCGACTGATTCTGAATACCTATTAGGCATTGCTAAGTAGAATTGCTAGCGCTTTACTTTATACGCATGATGATGAACCTTGCACTGCCTTCTTTAATTATCCTGTCCTTGATTGTCCTACCACTTTATATGTTTATATAAGCGTGTATATGCGCTGAGCTTCGCGATGCATGTGTTTGGGATGGGAATAGTGGTTCTTGGCGTGCGTGGGGTAAAACCGGCAGGAGAACGCGTTTTGGGTACTTTGGCGGGGGTGAGCTCGAAACAACCGATCTGGGATCGGGGATAGGGGTGCACTCCTCAGTGTATCCCTGCTTTGACAGTTTTCGGAGCCTAGGTGTTGGGGTTTTACTCGCGGATGGAGGACATGAGCTTGCCCCGGTCTGAAACCTAGTGGATCAACTTGTCGATAGGACTTTCGTACACACCACCCCGCCGAGAGTGGGGTTAGGGCCGAGTTGAGCTCGGTAAGTGCGGAACCATACCTGCTTAGGAAGGATAGAGGGTATCTGTGGGGGAGCGGTGGAGGTGAGACCACCCTCTCAGAGCGTCTCCCGTGTGGCCACACGGGAGCATTTCACGCTTCGGTGCAATTCCCTTTGCGAGGGGGATCGCTTTGAGGGCCGGATGCGGGGGTGGGACCGTAACTACCGAGAGTTCGCACGGTAGGGTGGGTTCGGCCAACTAGCTACCGGCTGGATTCCATCCCGGGTTGGGTACAGGTGTACACGCTCTACAGAGTTGTTCGATCTATACGTATAGCCGCGTCCTCGGTCATGGACAAACCTTGAAGACATGTTCGTTCCTCATGTTTTGGGATTTCTACCTCCCCCTGTAGTTGAGAGTGTGGTGAGCCGTGGTTGCAGTCGGTTAGAGGAGAGTGGCTCCCTCTACCTCGTCGATCCGATTGCAATCATTGAGGTGCGAGGAGAGGAAGTTCTCGCATCGACCCTAGATGGAGATAGGATGTGGAGACGGGGCCCTGGGGTACCAGGTCGTTCCGAGCTGTGTTTGAGAGAATGGTTTGGGACTGATATGGAGATGTTTTCTATTTATGCTTTGCTGCTGCTGCATAGGAAACCTGAGCTTCTACCTTGTCACTTTTCCTACCCCTTAGAGATAGGCCACTTAAAGCTGCATACAGTCGGTGACGTGAACCTATCCCGTTCCTTGGGGATAGTTTTGTGAGTGTGCAGGATTAGACTTGGCTTGAGAGTCCGAGTTCGGAGAATCCATGAAGGAAGGGTTGCGTTGCTTCGCTCAAGGATGCCTGTGGTGAAGACTGAAGATGAAGACTTGAAGCCCTAGCTACCGCTACGCAGGATTTCTACTTGTCGCTTAGCCCAAGGGGCTTGTACTAAATTCGTATACCGAGTTGTTTCGGATGTAAATATTATGATTTGTACTCTGATTTCGTTGTATGGAAATGATATTATTCTGTAATGAGTTCTGTACGTGATAGCGTACCGATCCAGGGACTATCACAATGGTACAGGGAGTCGGGTTTTCCTCACCGAAAACCCGGTTTGTTACACCATGGGTTTGGCATCCTCTGGTAGTCTGAGCTTCTCCTTCATTGTGACTGGATGAGGGGAAGAGCCGATTGTTGAGGTTGATGTTGACAATCCGGTGCATGTACAGTTGCAGCCACATTTGCACAAACCACCAAGGGCCATTGACACATAGTATCTTCTGGCCAGTATGCATTTGAGAAATAGTCTGATGTAGCATATGATACACACTCCCTAAGAGGTATTTTCCAAGAGGAATGCGACGACCAGCAGCCAAATGTGTAGCCATTGCAATGTGATTCAAAGTTGGCTCATTGGTTTTGCCACAGAAAATGAATCTACACAGCCACATGTTCAGGAACGCCCTGTATTCGACTTCACTCAGAGGGCCGTCTTTCATGTGATTCTGGATATATGATCTGTATCCGCTTCCTGACTTCACTCTTGTCTGCCTTGTGGAGCCTTTGAATTCCCAGGGATACATGGCTCCTGAAATGTCAAAGCCGGTGATCATGTACACATCAGCCAAAGTTGGGGACATTGGGCCGTGACCAAAGAGGAAAGCATTGACGCCATTTGACCAAAAATGGCAAGCCCCTATCAAAAGATTTTCATTCTTTGGGGTCTCGGCCAAGGATAACTCCAAGCATTGAGCGATGCGGAGGCTGTCCCAATTGCTGGTCGTGACGCTATTATCTGCAAGTATCCTCTTATACCAATTTCTCCAGCCTGCAATTGAGGGCAAATGCCAGTTCTTGAAAGCATCTTGCCACAGGGGAGGCCCTGATAAAGCCGCTTTGAAGGGGATTCTTTTGGATTTGGCTGCAATGAACTCGCGGGGATCAGAAGTTCCCACAGGTTCGAGGAAATAAGATGTCGAGTTGGTCTCAGTACGAATCAAAAGCTCGGTGGAAAGCTCCTATCAAGAAAAGACGGAGGGAGAAATATGAGGTAAAAATCGAAAAGGGTAATGCCGAATGAAACTTACGGGGATGAAATTTACCTGAGCAGCTTGATTTTGACCCGCCATTGAAGATTTGAGCTTGGGGGAAAGATGACCTAGGGTTTGGATCTGGACGGAGACTCCGATGGATTGCGGGGAGAGAGAATAGGTGTTGAACAGATTTGACTTGAAGACGTTGGCAATTGCAGTCAATTTCGGAATAAAATCACTTTTATCCCGTAATTGAAGGGGCATATGTTAACACCAAAAATTGCTACAGGAGGGAGTCTGATTTGTGGGCCTAACTTGGTAAAAAAATCCCGTCTAGCGGAGGAGGATTTCTTCAAAAGATTCGGCAGAGGTGCTTGCGGTCGGCAGTTTTGCTTCCGTTCGGCAAGGGAACTGTTTGCGCTGATTTCGCGGGATGGCATGGTGACGTGGCTCAAGCGGAAGGGACGAATGGATGGATAAGCATTCACATTTGGGCGTTAAACTAGGTATCAAATATTGTGCTCGTAGTCCACCAAGAGTCATGCCACGGCAGGGTATAAATATGAAGCCTGGATGTATGTAATTGTAATCGAACATTCTCATAACAAAACGGCTTTATGCCAAACTTTCAAGTCCTAGCTGTGTCGTCGAGTTCTTCGAGAGGGTTCATCGATCCGTCGACCTCCGTAAGTACCGGCAACCTTGTATCATGTCTAGTATCATGCGATGGATTTAGATCGTGATGCAAGTAGTCTTGTTACCATGCTTAGTATCATGCGGTGGATTTAAGCTTGGTTCAAGAGGGTTTCTTGTTAGATCATGAGCCATGCGGTGGGCTAAGATCTAGCTTGGAGCTAGTTATCGGCTCTATTAGATTTTGGCAAGATCTAATAGATTCATTAAGTTACCACGTGTTGTTTTGAGTTTTTACTTTATGTTTAAATTCACGTAACACTCTTTTGCCCAATTTAGATTGATTTGAATCGGCTTTATCTCGTTTGGTGATCTTTACATTGCACGCTCATATCTTTGCCTCAATAAGGCACGTGGATCACGTGATCTCAAATAGCCGAAACCGAATCGATCTAAGTTGTTACGTGTTGCGGGTTCAAACTTGTTAATCTTGTGTAAACCTTGACAGAACCGGGTATCATGCGGTAGATGCAGGTTTTTGGGTTGTTTTAGAGCTAATCATCCGGTGGATTAGATTTCGATTCAATCTGATAGGTTTATCATCTTTGGCAATGTTTGTTCCTTCTCCACGGAACCCGATTCGGCTGTACAGCCGTATTCGGTTATGTTTTCATGAGTAAAACGTGTTTATAAGTTATGTTTTAAGTAACACATGCTTTTAGCCTTCCATATTTAGATTGTATCATGCGGTGGATAGATCTTTTTGTGGTTAGTGGTGTGATTTCAAACAAGTTGTATCATGCGGTGGATTAACTTGTTTGGTTTCATGCTTGACGGGTTTTAAAGTGCCTAGACATGCGGTAGACTAGTGCTTTGGGCCTATGCATGCTTGTTCATTACATGTTTGTAATCATGCTTTGCTTCATTTATTGTTTATTGTTATTTATTTTCGAGGATCGGTCATGGTCTTGTGCACGGGCAATGTTATTCAAACAAAGACTGATCTATCGTCATGCATATGTCATCCGTTCGGCTATGTTCTGTTTTACGTTTTTAAAGCTCCCAAATGGTTTCTAATCTATTGGCAGATGGCTTCTCATAGCCATATGTCATCTTACATGGCTTTCTAGCCGCAAATATGGAACTGTCTGGTACCACCCGGCAAGTTCCAAGCTTTGGTATTTAACTACGATGTCTTTTGTTAATTTTCAGGAAAAAAATTGACCGCCACGCTTTGGAATCTGCTCGCGTGTGAAGCTAACTTGTTCGGCTTGCTGTGTGCTTGGCGCAGAGTGCGGATCTTGCATCAAGAATAATAATAATCAGGTAGGGGATCGAAAGGCCCGTGTGCGTCTGGACAGAGGTGTAGCACATTCGGAATGGATGTCCTTGTGGCCTAATTCAAACGTTCTTGCTTGGTTCCAACTTCCAACACTGTACATGTTGACTGGAACCTGCCTGGGCCCTGGAGTGTGTTTGGTTGCAGTCCTGACTCCTGAGCACTGCCTGGAACTTGCCTCGGCTGTGTTGGCTGCCGGGCGCCAGGCCGAGCAAATCAACTTCGTGGCTGCTGCCTCCACCTACTCCTGGGGGCTGGGGCAGAAACGCTGCATCCCTATTCTACCAACTCATCATGCACACGCGCACAGCTCCAGGCCTTCAAACGTACAAGTACAACGCAGAACAGAGTCGAGTCTGCTTGAGCAGGAATTTTCCAATGGATTAGAAGCAGCTCAAGAGCCCAGGCAACTCACTTAGGCCCTGTTTGGCAGGGCTCCGGCTCCGGCTTCACCGGTGGCTCCAGCTGGAGCCCTGCCAAACGAGTATTTTTGCACCGGCTCCGGTGCGAAGCGAGCAAAGGAGCCGGGCCGCGGCTCTCAAAGGATAGGAGGAGCCAGGAAAAGGAGGCTCCCAGCGGCTCCACGGTTCAACGTCCGCGACTGCCCCTAAAGTTCACCGAAATTACCATGATTTTGCCACCCCCACCACCCGTGACCACTCACCCCCGGCCAAAAAAAAAAAAAAGAAACCAGATCGCGCCCCCCCCCCCCTTCCCCACGGAACGCTCGCTCTCCCGCACGCAACGGGCGACGCGCCGCCATGGATCCCCTCCGGCGGCCGGCGGCAGCGGCGCGCAGGGAGGGCACCCCGGACACCGGAATCGACGGATCCACTCCTTCCAATGTCGATCCAGGCTTCAACGGGGGTGGAGAGTCCCTGTACGGGGCAGACAGAGGAGCTGCGGCGGCCGGCCATGGTGGAGGAGCTGTGGCGACCGGCCATGGTGGAGAAGCTGCGGCGGCTAGCCAACCCGCAGCGCACCTACTGCAGGCCCTTCTGGGGAGGGGCGCGGGCGCCGCGTGGCCCGGCTCCCGGCGGCCGCCGCAAGTGCCTCCCCAAGTGCGGGGGCCGGCCCGGTTGGTGGAGGGGCGGCCATGGCGGGTGGCTTGCGGAGTGGTGGAACGAGCCAAGGGGCCACTACACTCGGGCCGCAGTGGCTTGCTAGCGTACTTACCGCCGCGCGCGGCGCCGGCATCGGCATCCGTTGGGAACCATGCAACGGCCGAAGATGCAAGGGTGGAAGAACCAGGCCTTGCCCGCCGACGAGGGGGACACAGTGGCCGCGCACCTAGGCCGCGGCGCGCGGTTCGTGCCGCCCGGTGCAAGCGTCCATGTCGACCGACCGAACCGGTGTAAGAATAATTCCCTTCCTACCAATTTTCTAGATAATATTGCAATTATGTGTGATGCATTAGAATCTGAATGTGGAATCCACAGTATACTTAAGTTCAAAATCAAATGGGAACAATGTTAGATGATGTAGAATATTGCAGTGTATACTTAAGTTCACATCTGGTACCACTGTTGTAATGACAGTAGGTTGATTTCATGACAGTAGTGCAAAATATGTGAGATGTTTGAACTTGTGTAGCTTGTCATACATGTTTCGCATCAGTATATATTTTGTGTACCCGCACAATCCTTCATGCAGTCTGGATACATGTTCCCTCAGTTTTAAATTTGAATGAGTGATGTTTTGAACTTATGGGATTGATGTTGCTTGGTAACGGAGAAGTCGATTGGTGTGATGAGAACACTAGAATAGTGTGTGAGCTTTTTGCAGACGAAGTGCAAAAAGGAAATCGTGACTCCACTCATTTGAATAAGACCGGGTACTCAAATATAATAACAAGGTTCAGGGACGGATCGGGCTTCGTATACTAGAAAACAGTTCAAGAATAAATGGGATAAGATGAAACATGATTATGGTATTTGGAAGCATCTCACTAAGGAGACAGGTTTAGGATGGAGTGAATCAGGGAAAGATATTGTCATGACAGATGCTTGGTGGAAGGAAACAGCTAAGGTATGTGACTGAAAATTAGTTGTTTTTCAATTTTCTTGCATTGTTATGGGACTGAAAAATTATTTGTTGCGTTGTAGAAAATAAAGGGTTGTACCAGATTCAAGAACAGAGGCATCCAAAATGAGGAACAATTGGAAATTATGTTTGAAGACATTCGTAACACTGGTGATGACCATTGGCGTGCCTCTAGTGGTTTACCACCTTCCCAAGCAAGCCCGCCACAATCTCCCATTCTTGTTCGTGATGAAGATGAAGCCTTGCATGAAGATAGTGAGGCGGAGGAGGTGACACCTACAAGTGGGAGGGGGAAGAGAGGCAAAGGGGTCGATAGCAACAAAGGAAAGAAACCGAAGACAAATGCAGGTCATTGGTTTCATGAACAGATGGGCAAGATTGTGGAGATGAACGAGAGAACAACTGCTTCTTGTGAGTCAATTGCAATGAGGGAGGACAAATCTGGTTGCTCCATAAAGGATGTAATGGCTTTGGTGAAGGAATGTGGTGCTGTTCCATCGACAAATGAGCATTTCATAGCATCAATTGTTTTTACCAAAAGATCCGAAAGAGAGATGTTTATGACTATGGAAACTCCTGAGGAGAGATTTGATTGGTTGACAAAGAAACATGAGTGGATGACAAGAAATGATGTGCCTAAGTAGACAATCATGTATCCTTCCAATTAGTACTTTTTTTCCTAAGTAGACTATTTTCATGGCTTGTAATAATTTCACTCTGTGTGGTTTCATAAACAGTATACTGTAGGGTTGTTGTAATGGTACCCTTTTATTTAATGAGTGTTGTTTATCTCTTGTACAGATCTGACTCTTCTTCTCAAAACACTGATAGTGGTTCTGATGATGATTGGGCTATGAAAAGTGTGGCATTGATGAGGGCTGCTCAGACTAATTTATTTGCTACTGCTCTTGTTGCTTCTAAATATTTCATGACATATCATGATAAAAAGGATGCCCGAACTCCACAACAGAGTGGTTTTAGTTGGACTTTGGAAAGACTTGATGATGGGCGAAGCTATAAAATGTTCAGGATGGAAGCACAACTATTTTATCAGCTGCATGATTTGCTTGTGAGTAAATATGGTTTGCGGTCATCTTTGCATATCAATTCCATTGAATCACTTGTTATGTTTCTTGCTTCATGTGGGCATGGTATGTCCTTTGGTGCACTACATGGTGTTTTTAGCCATTCTGGGGAAACCATTAGTAGAAAATTTGAGGAGGTTTTGTTTTGTGTGGTGGCTATGTGTGAGGACTATATAAGGCCAATTGATCCTAATTTCCGTAATACACATCGAAGGATTACTAATGATCGTAGGATGATGCCTCATTTTAAAGATTGCATTGGAGCACTTGATGGTAGTCACATTTTGGCAACACCACCTTCACAAGACCTTGTTAGATACATTGGCCGAAGTGGGAAAGCAACACAAAATGTTCTTGCTATTGTTGATTTTGACTTGCGGTTCACATATGCATCAATTGGACAACCTGGATCTATGCATGACACTAATGTGTTGTTTCATGCACTAAGGCATGATCATGATACGTTCCCGCACCCCCCTGCAGGTACCTTTCTACATTCTTGGTTTGGCTCGCAAGTATTTACATGAAAATATTGTGCATATACCTCATATAGTTTTGCATGTGATTTTAGGAAAATATTATACTGTTGATGCTGGATATCCAAATAGGTCGGGATACTTGGCACCATTCAAGGGTACAAGGTATCATATTCCGTATTGGAGGAGGGGTTCCGCTCCAAGTGGTGAGCTTGAGCACTTTAACTATTTGCATTCAAGTATACGCAATGCCGTAGAGCGTGCTTTTGGTGTGTGGAAAATGAAGTGGAGAATACTTCTCAAAATGCCGAGTTTCCCATTGGATAAGCAAAAGATGATTGTTGCTGCAACTATGTGCCTTCATAACTTCATTCGTGAGAACACCACACAAGATATAGATTTTGCTAAATGTGACCGGGATCCTGATTATGTGCCCACTATACCAGCAAGATATAGAAGATATATTCATGCAGGAGATACATCAACTCCAGAATCAGATGATCGGAGCATGGATATATTTCGTGAGAACCTAGCACGGCAATCTTTCTTTCTAGATCATCTTAGCATGTATCCATGATTGTATGGTTTATGTGAGGATTGGACTCCTTTAAAATTACTCTATTTAGTAATATAAGAAGACAATTATTATTACCTAAAATATATTTCTATTTATTTATTTATTTATCTATTTATTTATTTTCACGTATTGCCGCACATCTCATCGCTTAAGTAGCTAAGGGCATATTGGTCATTGACCATTCCAATCCATTCATTGAAATCGGGGTGGAGCCGTTTTGCCAAACGTTTTCCAAAACGGCTCCAGCTCCATCAGAGAAGCCGCTCCATCAGAGGAGCCGGAGCCGAAGCCGTTTTTGGAGGAGCGGAGCCCCGCCAAACGGGGCCTTAGGATCCTAGCGAAACGATTGATGTAGAACTGTAGAACAAGGAGCACGCAATTGCTTGAGCACGCTCGTCCCTACCCTCGACTTCGCCGGCGCCGGCGGCGATCGATGATGAAGTCTAACGCCGGCGGCGGTGGACGACGAAGTCCGAGGCTGGACACAATTCACGAACTCGCTAGGTGGCTGGGTTGAGTTGTGTGTTTCAAATGAGACGGCCATGGGTCTGAATGTCCGATTCCCGGAGGCCATCTCCTCCTAGGTGTAATCCGATTCAGCCGGACACGTGCAGCCTGTTCGTTTGGCTGATGGCTGGTGCTGATTTGTTCTGAGAGAAAAGTACGGCTGACTGATTGTTGGTGGCTGATTGGTTCTGAGAGAAAAGCACTGCTGACTGGTGACTGGTGGTTGGATTCCAAATCCGATTCCAGGAGCATACCAACAGCCGCATTACCCAATTCCAACTCTACAATTCCGAGCTCAATTCTGTTTCCTGCCTCCTGATCGCATTCAGGAAACGCGACCGTGAACAGTAAACGACCCAGCATACAATGGGATTGGGACAGTCAACCTGACTTTTTTGCCCTGTCACCACCCTACCCTTCTTGGATTCATTGTGGCCCGACGTTGCCTGGAATGTCTGTGGTTTGTAAATTTTCCCAAGGCAAGATCCATATCCTTCTCATGATTAAATTAATGTATAAAATGCTAGTGCGATGCGTAGTCAAAAAGTGGCACTGGATTGGAGGATGGATGTAGGCTTGATGCTCCCCAAATCACTCCTAATCATATATTTTTAGAAGTTTTTGCCCCCTTTGGCGATTCCACATGCTTCCCGTTCTTGTGTGCCGTAGTACCGTGGATCGGAGAAGGGGAAAAGGTGGAATCCTACACCGTACCAAGGTAAATTCCAGTGGCGAGCGACAACAAGCAGAGAACATTGTTTGAGGATTTGATGCAAGCCCTGTATTTACCCATATATGCAATAAAAGCACACATTTTTTATAGTTTAACAATCATGGAAGATATTTCTCTAGTGAGTCACCACCAATGTCAATTAAAATTTGCGACTGGACTTGTAGTCCAATGATAGGACGGTCCAGTGGGATGCTACCCACCAGAATCCTGGTGCTCGCACCTTTTCCTGGATTTTCCAGGATTTACCGACGTTATGCGTTAAGTGGTAAGCGACGTTCTCGTCGACGACGAGACGCCATTGGTGACTTCGGGAATCTCTAGATCTGCCGGTGCTCAGTCCTTCGTAGGTGCTCATAGGGGTAGGATTTGCGTACGTGTATTCATAGGGGTGAATGTGCGCGTGTGTTGTGAGCATCTGCGTTGTACTGTATCATTCAAAAAAATGTCAATTAAAATTCACGCTAAATCAAACACTTCGTGAACAGAATTATGCGATTTACTAGTTGCTCTTTTTCTTTCTTTTTATAACAAGCAGCCGATCCGATATCACAATACCATAAAACTAGCATCACAAGAAAACACTAATCCCTAGTAACTTATAAATTATTTATCACTTTAGTATCTTCTACACCAAATTTGTCTGATTTTAAAAATTAATAAAAAATTTAATAACATCGAGTTAGTTTCAATAAATTCACCATGAGATATATTTTGGTAGTGTCTTTATTTTCTATGGTGTAAATTTATATACTTTAGAGAGATTTCGCAAGTTCTCGGGAACACCGCGGAGTTCCAGGTCAAACAAAACCATGCCAATGTCCAGGCGCTGTAATTTATCATTTGGAAAAAGAAAATTGGATTTCGATTTTAATACAATTTCCCTTTCAGAGAAAGAGAGAGAGACCCAGGGCCCAGGCCCAGGTGCACGTGACTGACGCATGTGCAGCCAGTGCCGGAGCAAAATGCCAGCGTTTCAAAATTTCGAACCAAAAACACTGAGAGCGGCTGAGCCCGCGCGTACCTGGAAAATTTCGAGCTCTGGCGCAAAATTTTGGCATCCCGCGCGTCTCGTATTTTCGATTTGAATTTCTTCCCTTTTGAACCAGAGCCGCCACCACCGCGGGAGGAACCACACCCTTCCGCCAGGCGCCCAGATTGGATTTCAGGCCGAGCAAACTGTGAGAAATTTCGGGATTTTAGCCCCCCCTTTCCCTCCCATTCCTTGGTGTTCTGATGCGATTCAAGGTTTTCTTTTTTTGCATTGGTGAAGCTCTAGGATTAGCGGCCGGAGCCGGAGCATAGATTTGGGTCAAGCAAGTGAGGAAAGGCAGAAATTTTGGGTTGCTACCTTGGCCGCCGGAGGGTGGGAGGGAGGGAGGGGCGCGGGGGCTTTCGGAAGCTTCGGTTTGCCGCCGCGCCACCGACAGGTCAGTCAGCGCCGCCCGCCTCTTACTCCCATCCCGCGGCCTCCCGACCTCATCGCCGTCGCCGGGCTTGGTCCACCACCCGCCGCCGCGCTTTCGCCTCCGCCCGCAACCCGCATCCCCGTCCCAGCGGCCGCTACTCGCCGCTGCCCCACTCCTACATTTTTTGATGCTTTTACTGGCTTCTCGTCTCACCAATATGTCTCTCCCCTGCTGTTTGCGTCTTGCAGGACCCCCAAGATGCCCGAGTCCACGGACAGCAGGAGGGCTGCCCTCGCCGACCTCTCTGGCGGGGCCGGCGGCGGCGGATTCTTCATCAGGAGGGTGGCCTCGCCGGGATCCCTGGCAGCGAGAGGCATCCGGAAGCCGCTGGCGCGACGGTATATTTCACCGTCGAGGAACAAGGAGAACCTGCTGCCCGTTTGGGCCTTGAGGGCCTCGCCGAAGAAGAGGAGGAGCCCGCTTCCTGAATGGTATCCCAGGACGCCGCTCCGTGACATCACTGCAATTGCAAAGGTAACGGACAGTATCCCATTGCCGCGATGGTGTGAGATGTCGAAGTGCCCGAAGATTTGCATTTGTTGTTCTAAAAAAAACAAGAAGATTTGCATTTGTAGTTAACCTGCTGATTCTAATCAGAGTACAATTGTCGCCAAAGTGGGCTTGTAGCAAACTGTTATCCATTTGCCTTACTGGACTGCAGTGATGCGCTTTTACTAACAAATTGTACTAATGAATTTTTAGCCGAACAGTACTAAAATAGAAATTCTAGCATTCTTCTTTTCTTATGGTGATCACTGGAATCCTACCAGAAGTCCCCTGTTAACTTTTGTATATCCAATCGTCCACAGTTCCAGAGACATGAGCCCACGACCTATGTTGAGTGCGGGATAGAGTCAAAAGGATGTCAGTGGTACAAAATTTAAAGTTATTATGCCCGATACAATCTGATTTAAGGACTTCGGCTTCTGAATGCTGTCATTGATCTAAAAACATCTCTTTGTTTATTTATGAAGTTACCATATAGTACTGTCAATAGCAAGTATTGAATGGGAGATGATAAATCTGCCATACAATTTCCTAATTTCAGGCGTCCTTTAATTTTTGGGATATTTTGATGAATCTAGTTAGAATATTTGACTCAACAAGCTGACCAAATTGGCGACAGTCAAAATGGAGTACAAGCTATACTTCATTACCTTGTGCTTTCTATATTATTACTGTGCATGTACAATTTATATGTCCAAAAGTAAAATACTTCTGAAATATTGGCATATAGCTGGACTTCCAACTATATTCTGAATGTCCATTTGCTGGGTGGACTGGCTTACTTTTAATCAACCTTACCTTTTACAACTGCATCTCCATTTTAAAGTGCACATGCCATCTGCTTAGAGATTCCTCTGCTACACTTAACTTTTTTGCACATATTATATATATGCCAAGTCATAAGAAAGCTAAATTGTTCACTTAGCTGCCTTTACTGTTTTGTCGATATTCTGGTTCATTTGTTAAGGCATCCTAAAGTTTATTCCTGCATTAGTAATTCATTACAAGATGCTGAACTGCGCATTCAGATTATGTTTTTGCCCCGTGATAGCTGCAAACCTATTCTGACTGTGACTAGCTTGCAGGCTATTCAGAGAAGCCGGTTAAGAATTGCTGCTGCCCAGCAGCAAAGCCAAAGGCCTGAGCAGTCTCCACAATCTATAAACGTGACTACTCCAGGGCAAACAGAGCAGGATGCACCCCACAGCGCTGAAGCTTCCATGGCAGTTGCTTCTGGTTCTGGCTCAACTGAAAGAAAAACTGTTGCAGGCCCTGCAACTGTCTTGCCTGGTGATAGTCTGAAGGTGTCTTCCTCGCCAGCGGAAAGCTCATCCAAAACTCCATCCAAACCCACGGATCCTGCCGTTGCTGGCATTGTCGAGAAGAAACTGTCCACCTCAATAGAGAAGATAGAGAGGTTGGTGAGGAGAAACCTGAAGCGTACACCAAAGGCTGCTCAGGCCTCTAGAAGGGCCACCCAGAGGCGCAATCTCATGTCCATGCGATGAATCGGCTGCTGTAATTCATGGTTGGGGAGAGGAGAAAGTCCACCTCAGACTTGTCCTCCTCACATTGTCTGCTGCTTCCATAGCTGCTAGCAAACGTACCACTGCTGCTTCTTCCGGCACTTGCCATGGCATGATGCCTAGGGGCATTCCTGGTTCTCTTCTCGAGGACCAAAGAATGTAGGGCTACTGGCTTTCTGCTTTAGTTTCTAGGATTTGCAGCTGCTATTGTGAGGTGTGAATGTGCGATATGGTCCATGCTACCGTTGTAGTCTTGTATAATTATGCTTTACTTTTCTGTGTATCCCAGTGGGTGGTCGAACGGATGAAATCTTGGATTTTCTTCTGTTCTGCAATATCACCATATATAGCCACCAGTGTCCGAATGTTTTCTGTTGTGGCTGCTTGTATGGAGTTTATGTCACAACAAGTTTGGTCATAATTTTATTTATAAGCTTCTACTGTCAAATGTTTTGTCCAACCATGTCTTTCAGGCGTAAGAGTGTTATAAGATCCATAACTGAACTATCAGTTAGGAATGCTCTTATGTTTTTGTTCTTTGGCATTAATCAGACTCTTCCCATTTTGCTCTTATGTTTTTGTTCAGGTCACTAGTGTGTTCTAGTCGTGTGTTCTTTTTTTTTTGAGATTTCTACTCGTGTGTTCTTGTGCAGCTGCATCCATGTATTCGAAATTCATTACAGGAAAATGGAGGTGGGCGGAGTGAATGAAACCAAAGGGCCTAGTTACTTGGTTAGACCCCTCAAAAACAAGTGCGGCCCACAAAATTCGCCCCCGCAAGCTTTTTGTGTATTGCAAGTTCGCAAATGATGCCTGCCCAGTGACCCGACAAATGAAACTCTTACAAGTTTTGTACCGTGTTCCAGTTTTGCGTGGCTCACATATTCATTCTAATTCAGCAGAATTCCCCATGTTTCTGGCCGTGGTTTTTTCATGATCCATGCAAATGAACTCTTGGTCTAAGCAACAAACATTTGCAGAGAAGCTAGACTCTCATCAATCGATAAAGACCAGGATCCTTAGAAGTAACTAAATTCCAAACCACTTTTGTCATACAAGTGAGTCGATGAACCAACCAATTACACCTCCATTCTTAAATATATTATGTTTAGGACAAGCAAATTAGTTCAAAAATTAACTAACTAGGTTGTCCTAAACATCAAATATTTAAGAACGGAGGGAGTATATAACTAGCCACTTATGTGGACTTGCTGCACTGCAGAGCATTTACAGCTCCCATTATTTGACGAAATATATCTGGATATTTACATGGCATCAAAACTGAATCTGAGGATGAGCAATGGAGCACGGCACACATATTCATTCAGCAGGGTTTAGAAAGTAGGAACAACATGTAATGCATTTCGAAGAAGGCAAAAAGAAACAAAAACATTAAAAGTACAAAGAAAAAAATTAAGCCGGTGGGGGTAAAGACCGCCCCCACAGTTTTCAATAAGAAGAAGGAACCTTCCAGCGACCGTACCTCAGCTCCATTAGCCAAGTAGGACTAGAGGGCTTTGGGTACATACTGAGACTGCACGCACTCTTTGTGTACTCTATATACAGAACCCTATAAAACAACTAGGCTTTCTTCAACGGAGAAGCCAAATGCTTTGCTCCCGCCATCCATCCAGTTTCCTCCTGAACACCGTAGACTTGATGAGAAAATAACTGATTACATCACCGCACTTGTTAAATTTAGTGATAACCATGAAGTGGAAATTAAATGGAAATGGCAATATGTAATTGAGAAGCCAAGGTTACCATGAAGGCATTATTACTGTAGTCTTGTCAAATTCTGGATGTGCAACAATGCACAACCCATTCAGGTCAACATATTCCTTCGGATTCAATGTGCATGTTACAAAAAGTTATGAATCGCAGTAACTTCTCCAAACAAATTTGGCTAACAGTATGTACTAGTAGAGTTTCATGCTAGCGATTGCACATTTGCGCTCATCTATCAAAAGTCCACGTGCCACCAAGTGAAACTGCACCTGATATATAGTTGCAAAGTTGTCGGGGACAGCCATGAGGGTCCCTAAAAAATCGGGGGAAACTCATTTTCTTTCGTAAAAAACAAACACAAACGAATTCACAAAACCTAAAACACGCTCAAAATAATCACGGCCCAGTGGCAGAGGCCCACGGCCTTGGTGGCCCCAGCGGCCCACCAGAACAGTCGGCCCAGCCGCCCTCGAGCGAAACTCCGCTTCGCTCGAGGGGCACAGCGCCGTACTAACGAGACCCCGCCTCGCTCGAGGGCTGGAACGCCCCCTCGGGTGAGATTCCGCCTCGCTCGAGGGCCGGTCGCCCCCTCGGGTGAGCCTCCGCCTCGCTTGAGGGCCGGTCGCCCCCTCGCGTGAGGTTCCGCCTCGCTCGAGGGTTGGTCATCCCCTCGGGCGAGCCTCCGCCTCTCTCGAGGCCCTCACGGGCTCGCTGCCCCCGTACCTGCTCCCCCGACCGGAGCATTTAATGTTCTGACACCTGTAGGCATCCAGGTTAAAGACGAATCCACGCATGTCGTCCCTCTGACACACCTGGGAATCATGTCCCGAGTCGCCAACCCTCCCGGTGAGGCCATCCCCACCACTGTACGACACTATGCGGTAAGGCTAGGGTTAGCTCTGTGACACTGTGCCACCCACTCTCGTACGACTGATGCGCAACACCCTCGAAGGAGGACGGCGAAGCCCTCGACGGGGGGACGGATGCATGTTCCGCGCCCGCCCAAGACCACGTCGTGACGTCGGACCAGTCTCCTCCGTCGCCATCGGCCCTATGCGGCCATCCCCGCCATCACGACGCCATCCTGGACACTGCAGCACCATCCCCGACGCTGTGGGAGCGCGGGCGACAAGACGCCGCCACGCCTGCTGTTGTACCCCGTACGGCCCCCCATCAGCTGCACCCTCGAGTCAGCGCACGGGCGACGAGCGAACGGAAGACTCCTACGCCGCCACCCTCGAAGCCGCTCCTGGGCAGACACAGGGCACGCCACGACGCCCCGCCAGAGGCAAGATTCGCCAGGACGACCGTCTACTCCACGGTACTGTGCGCCATACCATCACACGTAGCTAGAACAGTGCGGCACGCTTGTAAACTGCCTGCTCCTTGGACTATAAAAGGAGGGGCAGTCCCCTAGCCGCAAGGGGACGACGGAGAGCACTCATACACGCGCTTTCTGCCTTCACCACGACACTCGCCTCAATCAAAACCTCAGGGACCTGGAGGGTCCGCCTCCTCTCCCACCTCGCTTGTAGCTCCCCTCTGCAAGCACCACGGTACAACGCAATATAGTGCCTCGAGCACACCACTGCTGGACGTACGGCCCCGGCCGGAACCAGGATAAATCCCATGTCACTAGTTGCTTAGCACCGGCCATCGAGAGATAGATCTCAGCGCTCTTACCGGTTAGTGTTGGGACTACTTTCCGCAACGATAGTTGGCGCGCCAGGTAGGGGAGCTGCGCGCTGAAGATCAGCTTTCCACCAGCCATCTGGATGGTGATCCGCACCGAGTACAGGTCCCAGAGGTACTCCATGGGCAGCTCGGACCCCTTCCCATCCGGATTCGAAATCCGGTTCGGGAGCCTGAACTTTCAGGCCACGGGGAACGGCTACCTCATGCGCATCACCAACCGTGACGAGTTCCACCCGCGGCGGTCGACCGGGCCAGGACCGGTCCCCGTCACGCCCGTTGGCGACGCCCGGCGCCGCCCAAGCGGACGCCGCGGGCCCTTCGGCAAGACCACGACGCCGACGACGTTCGGCCAAGCACCCTCGACAGGCGCGGATGGAACGACGTCGGCCGCGCGTGTCGCCTCACAACGCGACACGCTCGTCAGCGAGACAGCAATGACACCCGCGGGGGAGCGCGTAGTTCTCGAGCCGCGGTTCCCCCGCGGGATGCACAACGCCGCGACGGCGTACGCCTCGTCCGCCACCACTGACGTGGCGGCGTATGAGGATCTTTTCGGCCACCACCTCCAGGCGGTAAGGAACCTCGTCGCCACCACCACTGACGAGTCCTACCACGGCTCCGCCAGCGAGCTACCACCTGCCACTTCGCATGGGTACGCAGAGTGGGACTTCTCCGCGTACCGGACCCGGTGATGTTCCAGCGGTTCCTCGACGCCGCGGACTACTGGTTCGGTTACTCCGAGACGACTCCAGCACCGGGAGCTACGACCCCGCACGTGAGTGCTTCGTGGTGGTCGTCGACGACCAAGCCGATGACACGAACGCAGCGGGGGCTGGCGACGGAGAAGCTCCCTGGAACCCGGGAGCTAGCGCACCGCAGAACCCGGGGCCAAGCGCACCACCCACCTCGCCAGCACGAGGCGCAGACATCAATGCGCAGTTGGCTCAAGTGCGCGAGCTCGAGGCTAAGCTCGCGGAGGAGTACCACGCGGTACGATTGCTCCGCGCCACCATCGCTGGAGAGGCCTCCGCGCGTGGCGAACGCGCGCGCGAGTTGGGAAGGCAGGCCCGCGACCGCATCCACACCGACTTCGATGTCGACAACCCGAACACGCCCCTGCGAGCGAGCCAGAAGCTCATCGCAACTGCGACGCTGCTACGGGCCATGCTCGCTCCTTCAACGCCCGAGGCGCAGAACCTGCACCGCGAGGCGTAGGCACTCATCAAGCAGGCAGCCGCGCAACAGGCCAAAAGCTCGTCGTCCCGCATTTGCCAGCAGGGCAGCGCGCGGGACGACGGCGGCGCGCAAGGCCCGGAGGCGTTAGTTCACGCGGGCGGCGCAGCGGGACAACCGGCCAACCAAGGCCGAACGCATTCGACTGCGACGTCGAGTGCGTAGAGCACGCTGAGGCGTTAGCGCTGGACGAAGCACTCATGGCGAGCATGGAAAAGCTGGTCAACAAGGACCTCGACTCCACCACCAAGCACGCCGGTAGCTTCGAGGCTGCCGAGCAGACCAAGGAGGTGCCCCTCGACCCTGCTGCCCCCGAGGGCAAGGCGTTGAGGGTCAGTTCCACCATCGACCCAAAATAGGAATTGGTGCTCGTCGACTTTCTCCGCGCCAACGCCGACATCTTCGCGTGGAGCCCCTCGGATATGCCAGGCATCCCGAGGGAGGTCGCCGAGCACTCCCTTGATATCCTACCTCACTCCCGAGCCGTGCAACAACGGTTGCAGCGCTTTGACGAAGAGCGACGCCGGGCGATCGGAGTGGAGCTGCGGAAGCTCCTCGAGGCCGGGTTCATCAAGGAAGTTTTTCACCCTACGTGGCTAGCTAATCCTGTACTAGTTAAGAAAAAGAATGGGAAGTGGCAAATGTGTGTAGATTACACTTGCTTGAATAAAGCACGTCCCAAAGTTCCTTTTCCTTTGCCACGAATCGATCAAATCGTTGACTCAACTGCAGGGTGTGAACTTTTGTGTTTCCTTATGCCTATTCCGGGTACCACCAAATAAAGATGAAGGAGTCCGACCAGCTCGCGACTTCGTTCATCACGCCATACAGAATGTTCTACTACGTAATGATGCCGTTTGACCTCCGGAACGCGGGCGCTACATACCAACGATGTATGCAGCACGTCTTCGGAGACCACATCGGGCGAACCGTTGAGGCTTACGTAGACGACATAGTCGTGAAAACCAGGAAGGCGGACGACCTGGTTAGCGACCTGCGCGTGGCCTTCGATTGCCTGCGAGCCAACGGGGTGAAGCTGAACCCCGAGAAGTGCGTCTTCGGAGTGTCGCGAGGCATGCTGCTGGGATACATACTTTCCCAGCGGGGCATCGAGCCTAACCCTGAGAAGGTCGCAGCCCTCAAGCGGATGGGCCCTATTCGAGACCTCAAGGGGGTCCAGAAGGTGCTGGGGTGCCTTGCCGCCTTGAGCCGTTTCATCTCCCGGCTCGGCGAAAAAGGCCTACCCCTCTACCAACTCCTGAAGAAGCACGAGCACTTCTCCTGGACTGTCGAGGCCCAGGAGGCGCTTGACAAGCTCAAAGCGACGCTCGCCCACGCGCCGATCTTAATGCCGCCCCAGGGCGGCGAACCTCTGTACCTCTACGTCGCCGCGACCACCCAGGTGGTCAGCGCCGTCATCGTGGTGGAGCGTACAGAGGAAGGGCACGCCCTACCAGTCCAGAGGCCTCTGTACTACATCAGCGAAGTGTTGTCCGAGACCAAGGCACGGTACCCGCATATCCAGAAGCTGCTCTACGCGGTGGTGCTCGCGCGGCGCAAGCTCTGGCACTACTTCGAGGCCCACCCGGTTACGGTGGTCTCCTCGTTCCCGTTGGGGGAGATCATCCGTAACCCGGACGCAGCGGGCAGGATCTCCAAGTGGTCCGTGGAACTCATGGGCGAGACGCTCGCCTATGCACTGCGCAAGGCAGTTAAGTCCCAGACCCTGGCGGATTTCGTCGCCGAGTGGACGGACACACAGCTACCGCCACCGCAAATCCAGGCCGAGTGCTGGACCCTCTACTTCGATGGGTCAGTGATGAAAACAGGGGCGGGCGCGAGCCTGCTCTTCATCTCACCCCTCGGGGAGCACATGAGGTACGCGGTGCGCCTACACTTCCCCGCGTCAAACAACATGGCAGAGTACGAGGCCCTTCTCTGCGGCCTCCGAATCGCCATCGAGACAGGCATCAAACCGTGATTGACCAAGTCATGAAGAATGCGAGTTGTCACGACAACAAGATGCAGGCCTACTGCAATGTCGTATGAGCCCTCGAGGACAAGTTCTACGACCTCGAGCTTAACCACGTACCCCGCAGGTACAATGAGGAGGCGGACGAACTCGC
Organism: Cenchrus americanus; assembly: GCA_947561735.1. Lineage (NCBI taxonomy): Eukaryota > Viridiplantae > Streptophyta > Magnoliopsida > Poales > Poaceae > Cenchrus > Cenchrus americanus. Next base: position 253,007,631 of record OX387241.1, read on the forward strand.
CAAAAACGCGTCGAGGCGAATCACCGTCCCCCCGAACGTTTTTGCGTAGGACGTCGCCAGACCATCTGTCAACCTCGAGTCGACACCCTCGAGTCAAGAGGAACCCTCGAGGGCTCCCTCGAACCCAACGGGCGCGGAGCCTGTTGGGGGATACCCGAAAAATTCGGATAACTACCCTAACACGAGTATGAGTTCTCAACACGTTCAAGTACAAAATCAGGGCGCAAAGAGACTGTGATTCTCTCCGCAAGTAGCACAAGTTCCAAAAAAGTCTGAATCCGTTTACACGTGCCCTTGCGCCCCCTTTTATAGGGAGATGAAGGGACTTTTACATACCGATAACACCCCTGGCCTCAGAGAATATTCCTGGTGTGAACGCATACATGATTGTCTTTTTTACCTAACATATTTACAAGTCTGCCACTAGTTCACAATCTAAACCCGGACTTTTTGGGACTACAACTTTGACTTTGCTTCTCCCCTGGTTCGCGAATGTCTTCGCACGAAACTCCCGAACTAGGTCTTCAACAGATTCCCGAAGTGATCCTCGCTTCCCAGCCGGTTCGAGCGTGTCCATGCGCCTGAGTCCCGAACAGAGTCTTCATCAGGTTCCCGAATCAGCAATTCTTCCGAAGTTCGGACTATCAACAGTTGAGATTCCGGGCTCCCGCATGTTCGTGACTCCTCCTTCTCGCCGAATCAGGATCCCCGAACTCTGCACATTCACGAATTCGAGACTTCGCAGGTCTCAGGTTTCCGAGAATCGCGAATTCCCTGCTCCTGAAAAACATGCTTTGAAAACTTCGTTAAGCTCAACGTTTCGAGGGTGACGGGTTTTCCTGAATTCCCCAACACTAGCCCCTCGGGGAAGCGGGTTGACTCCGACGATCCGATTCAACGAACCTTTCGGAAATGTAGTAAAAAACGTCACCCTCGGAACGTCGGAGGGGACACGCGTCGCCCGGGGAGCCAAAGGCGGTTAAATCGAGGCGCACTTCGCGAAACTACCCCTCCCCGGCCCTATAAATAGCGGGCTGGCGCTGTTAAAATTTTTTTACTGCTCTCGAGCCTTTTATGATTCTCACATCTCTCTTTCTTCGCAGAATCTGGTTTTTCTGCTAGAAAGCTTGCGAACTCCAGGCCTTGTTCACGCTCCTCTAAGGTATTATTTTATCTTTGCTTTGCCGTTTCGTTAGTTCTTTAAACTTTGGTGTAGCGATGTCGCGACTTCACGAGTTTTATTCTCGAACATTACTCTTACCCATCTGAATGTTCGCAATTGTTGGTTAGGTGGCTCGCTATCGCTGCCGGTCTCCCACTCGACCCAGCTGCCGAAAGCGCGGATCGCGCTACATCGGCCGAAGGTTCTGGTTCGCCCAACAGCTCCCGAAGTCGCGAAGATGAGGAGGTTGGGTCTGACGACGGCGAAGACGTCGGGGATGTAGACGCCGGTGTCGACGATCTCATCATGCTGAGGACCTCTGGCCCACTGCCGCCTTCACTCGCCTTCGGAGAATCGAAGGTCACAAGCAACATTATTCGCGAGTACGAGAAGGCCGGATTCTTCTCCCCTGGCGTCGGGCGCGCCCCGCTTGATGAGCTAATTCCCACTCCCCAGGAAGGAGAAATTGTGGTGTTTCGGTACTTCTTCATCTGTGGATTGAGGTTCCCTTGTGACCCCGTGCTGCCAGCGATTCTTGATGCATTTTCGGTGAAGATCCACCAGCTCACTCCGACATCCTTCCTCGAAGTGTCGAAGTTTATCTGGATCTTGAAGACCTTCGGCTGCAATCCTATCGTTGACGGTTTCACTCGGTTCTACGAGCTGGTGATTATCCCCGAGGTTGTCAAGGGCGACGATTGGCAGTTCTACCATAGTCAACACGCGTGCTGCACCTTCAACACGCGACGCCAGAACACCCGACAGGGAATCACTCGAATCCAGATCGCTCCTTGCTGCAAGACCAACCTTACGGACGATTGGAGATCTTATTGGTTTTATTTGAAGGTTGATGAGCCGAAGATGTCGAGCCCGATCGCACCTCTCGCCGCGGTGAATGTAGGGAGATACAACCAGCAGGCCTTAGGAATCAGAAGCTACGAGAGTGCATTTCACCTGGCCAGCACGATACTTGGAGGCCGTGATATTATCGAAGAATTCGTCGCCGCGCGAATCCGGCCTATCTCGAACGGTTGGTCCCCCCGCCGAACTTGTGTACTACAATGTCAATTGGGCGGACCAGAAGGTGCCTTTCCCGAAGTTCGGGATTAAACTTCGCGAAGGCCAGAGCGCCGCAGACTTCATGGATGAAGTAGAGAAAAGGGTGAACGTCATGGTAGGCGAATATACCATGAACGAGTACAAGGCATACAAGGCCCTGGTGAAGCATAGGAAGAAGATCAATCGCGTCTTTTCGGAAATCAGCGGTGATAAATGTTTTAGTTCTCGAGGCCCTGGTCCCAAGTTGAAAGTTGCTGCCGTCGCCGTGGCCAGCTGCTCAGCCGCCCCAATCAACGCTCCCCGAACCAAGTTGTCGAAGCGAAGCTCGTCGCCTGCCATCGAGGGAACCTCTTCGGGAGTGAAACCTTCAAGGACCAGATCGCTTGAGTCGTCGAAGCGGAAACGAAAGACCTCTGAACCTCGGACCTCGGAAGCTGAACTCCAGGCTGCTTCGGGCTTGCCCAGATGAGCCGCAAGAAATTGAAGAAAGCTGTGAAGAAAGTTTCTTCCACCGGAGTTCGGCGGGTCCCATCCGCCTTCGACGACGATACCCTCTCGAAGACAGATAGCCTTAAAGGTGTTTTCCTCTGGCCACTATTTAACTTTCGAGACAGTTGTCGTGCTGGTTCCGAAAATGAATTCGTGGATATTGATTCCTTTTCGAGATGTTGCTCCCGAAGTCCGAAGGGAGCATCTCCCCGCCGTTGCCGAGAAGTCCGTTATTGCCGCCGAAGTTGTTGCTCGTACCGAGTCCCCCGCCGCCGCCGAAACCCCCGTTGGCGAGGTCCCCGCCGCCGACCAAGTCTCCCTCCGACTCGCCCCGGACCTTGAGCGCACTATTCAAAGGGGGGCCATCCTATCGAGAATGTTCCTTTTGTCGAAGTTCGGGAGATCGTCCCCGAAGACCAGGCGCCCTCTCCTTCCTTAGCCGCTTTTAACAAAAGCTTTGATACGTCTCATCGCGGCAAGCTATTGCGTGTTGGTTTCGAGACAAGTGGCGTCGGGGGCAAGACGTCCAAGTTTTTAACTCTGTGGAAATCGTCCGCCATTGTTGATGAAACAGGAGAAGAGGCGTCGGAACGACCCGAAGAAGCCGCTCAAGGCTCCGAGAAAAGGCCTCTCTCTATCTCCGAAACTACTCCTTCACCTCAGGAGAAGACCTCTTCGGGTTCGACTAAACAAGTCACCATGCAGCATTTTAGCAAGCAAGGTTCGTTCATCCTCGCTGCCTCTTTCATGTCATTCACGATTGTTGAATCTTTGTCTGAGATTTATTCCTGGATTTTTCAGAATTCAAGGATCTGTTGCATTCTTACTCTCCCTCCAAGCTTGCACGCTTCCACGAAGATTATACCCTCAAGCATTCTATGCTTGGAAAAGTTGTCATAGAGCGGCTCTCTAAACAGGAGAAGATTAACGAACAACTTGCTCAGAAATCCAAGGAGCTGGAGCGTAACTTTTCTCTAGCGCAATCCACGAACCTGGAACTTGAGAGGAAGGTGGCCGAATCAAGTGGAGGCTTTAAAAAGGAGTCACGATGAGAAGAAAGTCGTGGAGGCCGCGCTCGAGGAATCCAAGAAAGAACTTGAGAAAGTTCAGAAATCTCACGAAGATGATTTGAGCGTGATCGAAAAGCTTCGGCAAAAATAAGAGCGAGCTACGAAAATCGCCGAGGATCTTCGCATCAATAACGCCAGCCTCGCCAAGTCATTGAGCACAAAGGATCGGAAGATTGTGGATCTTGAGAAGGCGCTGGCAGAACAAGGTGAATCTTCGAAGAAAAACACTTCGGAAATTCTGGGAAAGTTGAAATTGCTCTATGCTGAGTACCAGAAATCCTTGAATGAGTACGGTGTTCGTCCAGCCCCTCTCCCGGACGACATTAATATTACCGATTTCATGGATTGGCTGGAGGATGAATTCAAGGCTCTTACCGAAGTGATCTCTGGTGCCAGCGACTTCGCCGTTGCTTTCTCTGTGGAGAGTATCCTGAAGATCCTTCACGATTACGATTGTGTGGACTTGGCGAAGTTTCGCGCGAACCTTTCTCAATTCCCAAGCGTTACCAGCGACGCGATACTTCGAGCAAACCCCGACGTTGTGGCTATCAAGGCGAAATTCGCGAAGGAGTTTTGGCTGGCTGGTGGGGCGGATATCGTTAAGACTATTGCGCAGGCAAAGCTTGCCGAGGTAGTTTCTTTTGCTTCATTTCGTGACTTGTGTTCGTCGCAGGTGTTCCAGTTTCTTAAACCTTCCTCACTCTTTTCTTCCTTTCGCAGCTGAGGGAAAAGGAGAACCAAGAAGGAGCCGCCGCGTCTCCCGAAGGATCGACTTCTGGCGAGAGTTCGAGTGGGTCCGGCGAAGACGGCTCGGGCGGCGGCGCAAAGAGTAGCGGCAGCCGGCCCCGATGGTGGCAACGACGGTGAACAAGTCCCCGAACGAGAGGAGGATTCTCCGAAGGTGGATATTACGAACTGAGCGATATGTCTGGACTTTTTTGGGTGAATTCGAGACTGGCTGTACATTCATGTAGATTCATCAAACTTTTCTGAACAGATGCTTTGTAAATTTTAACCTGCGCAGGTCCTGCAAGCTGGGCCTGCGCAGGACGTGCTACCACTTCGGATTTGTCGGGATAATATGTTCGTTAGTGGTGAAGTGTGGCGCCTGTTCAAGCGAGCGCATCCTGAACAAGATTTTTCCGATTTTTGGCTTAAGGCTTCACTTAAGTTTTCTATAGGTTGCTTTGACCTCTCCTCGTTTTTCTTACTTCGTAAGAAGGTTCGTTCCGCGTCGCCTACTCCGCTGTCCGCGAAGGTTCCCAAGATGGAGCCCCCTAGCCCCTTAGCCGATGCACCTGACTTCGCCTATGCCAGCGATACGGCTGAAGACGATGTTTGTAAACCGGGACATGTTGTTGAGCTTTCGTTTTGAGTTTTACGCCAAGTGTTGTAATTATCGAAGAACTGTTCGGAAGTTTTTATGCGAATAAGGCAATGAATATGTTTTTTCTTTGAAAAAACGTCACCCTCCCCCACCTTGCCGTTTCGCATGAAAACTAGATTGCAGATTCACGAATATTACTATTCACGAACTTCTTTAGCACATCTTTAGGAGAAGTCTTCGTCAATTTTTCAAAATTTCGACTGTCGCTGTGCAAGTCGACAAAATTTGTTTTTCGAATTTTGTGGACTTGCCCCGACCGGCAAACTTGCCTCGGTTGAAATTGCAACCCTGAGTTGCTTCAACCAAGATTTTTCTGCGAACGTTCGATGGAGCCCCTTGTCCTTTTCTCATAATGATGATACCTGAAAAAATTTCCAACAATCTGAACTGAGTGAGAATACATAGGCGAACCCTTAGACATTCGTTTTCTCGAAATTATCATGCGAACTTTCTGGTGGGAATCCCTTCGTGGATGGGATTTTTCTAGGCCATAACTTGTTATTGTCTCGGGCCTCCTTGGTGGGAATCCCTTCGTGGATGGGATTTTTCTAGGCCACAACTTGTTGTTGTATCGGGCCTCTTTGGTGGGAATCCCTTGATGGATGGGATTTTGGCTATCGGGAAGCCCTTTTCACGAACTTCGGAGCCTTTCTCACGATCTTTTTCTTTTTTCACAATGGAATTTCGGCTATCACGGAGCCTTTCTCACGAACTTTTTCTTTTTTCACGATGGAATTTCGGCTATCACGGAGCCTTTCTCACGAACTTTTTCTTTTTTCATGATGGAATTTCGGCTATCACGGAGCCTTTCTCACGAACTTTTTCTTTTTTCACGATGGAATTTCGAGACACGAGACACAAAACACGCAGTTTGGGGGAGGACTCTTTTCATATATATATCAAAAAGAGTATTTACATAGGATCCGCCTCGTTAAAAACCTTGCCTCTTGATTTAGAGCCCCCTTTGCAAGGTACGGTCCTTCTTATTCTAGTACGACTAAGAGAAATACGACTAATTTTTTGATCCGAAATCACTTATAGACACGTGATTCGGGTTTTTATTTTCCTAAAGCTCAAACTTACGAAAATCGAAAAACTGCTACCCGCTACATCTATCTACAACTAAGGTTTTCATGGATAATACCTTTTTAGGCTATCGGCATTCCACGAATACGGCAACTCTTCGCCAGTCTGTTCCATCAGGCGAAAAGCCCCTGGCATATTTGTTTCCTTGGCGATGTAAGGCCCTTCCCATGACTCATGAAGTTTTCCTGGGTTCTCCCAATTTTTCTTTCTTTTCAAGACAAGATCACTAGTTTTGATGTCCTTTCGGACCACCTTTTTGTCCCTCCATGCCCTTGTCTCTCTCTCGGTACTTCTCAATATTTTCTTTCGCTTCAAGGATTGTCGGCTCTATCATGTCTTTTTCCACCTTCTTATCAATTTCCTCTATCTCTTTTCCCTTCGGGACTCTCATGCTTTCATTTCGATCTCCTCCGTGTCATAGCCTCGGTCCCGAAAAGTAGGCGAAAGGGCGTGAAACCTGTTGCCCTTGAAACTGTGGTGTTGTGAGACCAGATCACCTTCGGGAGTTCATCCACCCACTTTCCCTTTTTCTGATCGAACAAACACTTCTTGATTCCCGAAAAAATCAAGCCATTGGCTCTTTCGACTGCACCATTGGACTGTGGATGATATACTGATGAAAACTTCGTCTGTGTGCCTAAGGTTCTGCAATATTCTTTGAAGGTGTAGCACACAACCGCTTGCCATTGTCAACCGTCGCCTTCTCTAGGAACTCCAAACCCGCGTACTATGTTCGCCAAAAGAATTTCGAACCGTTGTTGCCGTGATGTTCGCGAGTGGTTTTGCCTCTACCCACTTCGTGAAATAATCGACCGCTACAGCCGCAAATCGGCAGCTTGCCCTGAGCTGCTGGCAACGGGCCTACTAGGTCCAATCCCCATCTCTGCAGAGGCCAAGTTGGAGGAATTAAGTGAACTGGCATTGAAGGCGGTCCGCCGATTTCCCGTCTTCTCGGCATGCTTCACATTGCCGAACTAACATCTTGGCGTCGATGTTTATGGTGGGCCAATAGAATCCCTCGCTTTATCGCCTTACCGGCCAAAGCTCTGGTGCCTATGTGTGCCCCACAAAATCCGCCGTGAATTTCTTTCGAAGTTCGCGACATTTTTCGGAGGTGATGCAACGCGCCCAAGGCTCGGTGACTCCCGACTTGTATAATTCTCCATTTACTACCGTATAGCCCCGAGCCCTTTGCTTCAATCTTTTTTCGTCCAGCTTCATCTTGTGGTTCGTAATGTCCCCTCGCATAGGCCATTATTTCTCGCTCTCCGATCCGGAATTTCCACCATATTCACAATTTGAGTTCTTGAATCTTTGATGGAGGGTTCTCTCGATGATTTCAAAGAACACGTCCGGTGGTAGCTCTTGATTTCCGGCCGTCCGCCTTCGCCGCCTTATCCGCCTCATTGTTATCATCCCTTGGGATATGCTTTGGACCGAATACCCTTTGAAGTGTCTTTCCATTTCTCCTCGACTTTTTCAAGATATTTCATGAGAACTCGGGTTCCCGGCCTCGCTTTCCTTCTCGATATGTTCCCGGATCACTTTCGAATCCGTTCGATTATGAAGGTCTCGTCGCCCCAAGGCTTTCATTTTTCTCAACGCCAGCAGTAGAGCTTCGTACTCCGTTGTGTTGTTCGTGGAGTGTTCATTGTTCGCGAATACGAGCCGCGCTGCATATCTTATGACCACGCCCATCGGGGACGTTACCACAGCCGAAATTCCGACCCCCTTGTAACACCATGCTCCATCACACTGCACTACCCAAGGTTCGGGCATATTTTCCTCAAGATTCTGAGTAGGTGAGGTCCAGTCCACGACAAAGTCTGCCAGAACTTGCGATTTTATTGCACTTCTTCTCTCGAAATCCACCACGTACTCGGAGAGTTCGGCACCCCACTTGATGATTCGGGTGGATGCCTCCCCGTTTGCGAACAAGTCACTTAACGGTTGGTTGGTGATAACTCTTATTCCGTGGCCTTCGAAGTAATGTCTTAGTTTTCTTGTCGCCATGATGACCGCATACGCGATCTTCTCCGGCTTCGGAATAGAAAACCTTGGAACCGTACAATGCTTCGGAGGCGAAGTATACAGGAATTTGCCCGAGCTTTCCTTCTTCTTCCCTTTTCCCCGTACCAAAGACCGCACTTACCGCCGAATTTGATGCGTACACGTACGACAGAAGCGGCGATTTTGGCTCGGGCGGACGAGCTTGGTCATGTTGGACGGGTAGTCCTTCGCCCGCGAAAGGCCTCGCTTTCCGAGGTTCGGACCACCGGAATTTCTTGGCACTTCCGAGAACTTGGAAGAATGGCAAACTTCTTTCTCGCGGCTCCGGGGATGAATCCGTTGGAGGGCGACCACTCCCCCTGTCAACTTCTGAACATCTTTTACTAAGATTGGCTCCTGCATTTCCATCAGAGCCTTTATCTTGTCAGGGTTCGCTTCAATGCCTTTCGTTGAAACTAGGCATCCAAGAACTTTCCCCTTGTGAATGCTGAACACACATTTTTCGGGATTTAGCTTCAAGTTTGCTGCCCTCATGTTCGCGAATGTTTCGCCGCATCACCGATATGGTCTCTTCTCTGGACACTTTTGACGACTATGTCATCCACATATGCCAAATGTTTCTCCGAATCTGCTGGTGCAGTACTATTGCTATCATTCTCGAAAACGTGCATCCTGCATTCTTCAGCCCCTCTGGCATTCTTACGAAACAAAATGTTCCGAAAGGAGTGATGAAACTTGTCTTCTCTTCGTCCTCTTTGCGAACTCTGATCTGATGATACCCAGAGAACATGTCCAGGAGCGAAAGCATCTCACTGTTGGCTGCATCATCCACGATTTTGTCTACCCTTTCCAAGGGGAAATCGTCCTTCTTGCATGCCTTGTTCAAATCGGTGAAATCCACACACATTCTCCATTTGCCATTTTTCTTCTTGACTGGCACAGTGTTGGCTAACCAGACTGGGTACTTGACCTCTCTGATCACTTGGGCATCCTGCAACCTCTGAACTTCTGCTTCCACTGCCTTGACCTTTTCGTCGGACATTTTCCGAAGTTTTTGCTTTTTGGGTGGTATCTTGTCATCCGTTTCAAGGGCATGTTCGATTATGTCTCTGTCAACACCTTGCAAGTCCTTAGCTGACCATGCGAAAACATCCTTGTTTCTGTTCAGGAAGCGTATGAGTTCATCATCCTCTTCGGCGCTGAGGTTCGCCCCTATTATGACTGCTTCCGTCGGGCATGTCATCCAAATACACTCTCTTTGTTTCATCTTCTGCGGTTATGTTATTTTTCTCTTTGTCCCGCTTAGGCTCTTCATAGGTTTCCTTCCTCTCTTCACTGCTTTCGGTACACACATTCGTTTGGCCGTGCGTGTGGCCCTTTTCTATGTTCCCGGCCTCCCGCCGATTGCCGAATACCGTGATAACCCCTTTGGGCGCAGGCATCTTCATGCATAGGAACTCGTTGCCTTATGACAAAGATCAAACTTGTTCATGAAACCTCTCGCCGAAGATCGCAAGGTACGGGTGATATATGTCAACTACATCAAAGGTGAGGTTCTCCGTTCTGGCATTCTCAAGATCTCCGAAAGAAACTGGGAGTGAAATTTTTCCCACCGGCTTGATGGGCTTTCCTCCGAACCCCCGCAAGGGGTACTCCGGTGGATCCAACATGTGCTGGCTCAGGTTCATTTTCTCGAATGTTTTCAGGAACAGGATGTCCGCCGAACTCCCGTTGTCAACCAGGATTTTTCCTATGACCCACCCAAAGAATATTGACTTCAATCACCATGGCATCATTATGAATCGCGGATTTCAACCCGAAATCTTCTTCTCGTAAAGGTGATTGGCACCTTCGCCCACTCCGGCGGGGTAGCTGGCCATCGTTGATGATGGTATTGATAGATCCGAAGTAATTGCTTCGCTGCTTCTTTGTTTCGAATTCCATTGCGGATTCGCCCCGTGATTGGCATGATAGTCCCAAAGGACGGCAATGCTTTGGAGTTCGAGGTCCCGAACTTGACCGAGGCCTTGATGAGCTTTCTCGGAGGCGGTGGCAAGATTTCCCCGAATGGGCCGTGGTTGCTTGGATTGACGGTATTGCTTGCGACCGAGGGAAGAATTGCTGCGATGGCGCCATGCCGATTGTGATTGTGGAAACCGCCGAACCGATACGAGCTTGATCGCGGATTCGCGAACCGCGGTTGCCGAAGTTCGGGCGAAACCGGGTTGGCATCGAGGATGCAATGCTCATCGCGTGCTTTCTCTTGTTGGATTCTTGCCATGTTCTTCTTTGTCTCCGGGCACCCTTCGGTGCCGTGGCCTCTTCCATGATACAGCAGAGAAGTGGGGATCTCTCGGGTTATGGTTCGGGAGTCCTGGGGTTCCTCTTCCTCTCCCCCTTCCTCTGGGACTGAATCCTCCCCTGGTACTTGGCCTGCTGCCCTGTTGCGGCTGAGAATTTGCGACACTGTTTACATTTCGTGGATGCTGGGGTGGTGCCCGCCAGGTCATATCTCTGCTGCCCTGTCTTGCCTCGTTTCGTTCGGCTACTCTCCTGCGGTGGTCATCATCAGACAGAATATAATCTTCCAATTCTCGAAATAGTTCTTCAACTGTCTCGGGCTTCTTTCTTGTGAGGTGAGAAGCCGTTGGCCCTGGGGTGAGACCTTTGATCGGTGCCTTGATGGTTGTCTTGTCATCGCCGTCGGGGATCCGAGACCTCTCGTTGCATGAACCTTCTCACGAAGTTCCGCAAGGGTTCTCTCGTCCTTCCGCTTGCGCTGTGCCGCATCCGAGGCTTCGGCTGTTGTGTCATGGAACATCTGAAAAGCTTGCATGAACTTTGTTTTGAGATCCACCCAGCTGCAGATCGAGTGTGGAGGCAGCAGTGAGTACCAATTCAGTACTGGTCCTTCGCAAGCTATGATGAAGGACTTGGCCAGCGCGACATCATCTCCTCCTGCCGAGTTCACAGCTGACTCGTATCTCATGAGAAACTGCCTGGAGTTTCCGAAACCGTTGTACTTGGGAAGAGAGACAGGCTTGAACTTCGGCGGCCAAGGTGCTGTTTGCAGCCCTATTGACAGCGGCGATTCAGAATCCACGAAATGCGAGACTCCGTTTCCCGCGAAGAAGTTTTCTTTCGGGGATTCTCTAGCAGGTGCAGGGTTTTGGCGTGGTGACTCCTGCCACAAGGAACTGTTCTCTTGTTCTTTCATCTCATCGATTTCTTTTTGTATCGCTTCTATCTGCGCTTTTGCTTTGTTCAGCTGCTCTAGCTTTTCGGAGATTTTTCTCTTTGCTTGTAACTGAGCTGCGAACTTTTCCTTATCTTTCTGCAGCTGCTGTATCTTTTGGTGAACCATGGCTAGCTGTCTGTCTATGGCATCATCATCATCATCAACATTCTCGAACTCTTGCTGTTCAGCAGGTTGTTCTTGGATGTGAGCTGTCTTTTCTGCTCTTGCCTTCATGAGGGCCTCGAGCTTTTCTCTTCGTTCTTGGTCTGTTATGTTCGAGGATTCAGGAATGAACGAGGTTTCATTCCCTTGGGTAGGAAGGCGATCATCCTGGTTTGCCTGTACTGGAGCATTCTTCTTGGATTTCTTTTGAGGTGGCATCGTGAGCTTCTTTTTCGGCTGAGACACGGTGGGCGCCAATGTTGGGGGATACCCGAAAAATTCGGATAACTACCCTAACACGAGTATGAGTTCTCAACACGTTCAAGTACAAAATCAGGGCGCAAAGAGACTGTGATTCTCTCCGCAAGTAGCACAAGTTCCAAAAAAGTCTGAATCCGTTTACACGTGCCCTTGCGCCCCCTTTTATAGGGAGATGAAGGGACTTTTACATACCGATAACACCCCCCGGGCCTCGCAGAATATTCCCGGTGTGAACGCATACATGATTGTCTTTTTTACCTAACATATTTACAAGTCTGCCACTAGTTCACACTCTAAACCCGGACTTTTTGGGACTACAACTTTGACTTTGCTTCTCCCCTGGTTCGCGAATGTCTTCGCACGAAACTCCCGAACTAGGTCTTCAACAGATTCCCGAAGTGATCCTCGCTTCCCAGCCGGTTCGAGTGTGTCCATGCGCCTGAGTCCCGAACAGAGTCTTCATCAGGTTCCCGAATCAGCAATTCTTCCGAAGTTCAGACTATCAACAGTTGAGATTCCGGGCTCCCGCATGTTCGTGACTCCTCCTTCTCGCTGAATCAGGATCCCCGAACTCTGCACATTCACGAATTCGAGACTTCGCAGGTCTCAGGTTTCCGAGAATCGCGAATTCCCTGCTCCTAAAAAACATGCTTTGAAAACTTCGTTAAGCTCAACGTTTCGAGGGTGACGGGTTTTCCTGAATTCCCCAACAGAGCCCATGGATGAGGACCCCTCGAACGAGGCATTTGTGCTCTCCCTGCTCGAGGGCTACAGTGCGGATGAGGCCGAGGCCATGGACACAGAGCCAGCCCCCCGCGCGGAGGATTGGCGAGCCAAGTATATCGCTTGGATGGATCGAGGGGAGCTTCCCTCAGATTGGTCCGAGGCCAGACACATCGCCAGGATGGCCAAATCATTCACCCTCATCGACGGCGAGCTGTACAAGCGCGCCGCATCAGGCGTCTTGCAGCAATGCGTGCCCATCCCCCAGGGGCGCTAGCTCCTTCGAGACATCCACGCGGGCGTGTGTGGGCACCACGCGGCGCCACGCACCCTCTTAGGCAATGTATTCCGCTAGGGCTTCTACTGGCCTACCGCGGTCGCAGACGCCAGTGAGATCGTGCGCAGCTACGAAGGGTGCCAATTTTATGCCCACAAGACCAATCTCCCGGCTCACGCCCTCCAAATGATTCCGGTCACGTGGCCCTTCGCCGTATGGGGGCTGGACATCGTCGGGCCCTTGCGAAAGGCGCCCGGGGGCTACACCCACCTGCTAGTTGCCATTGACAAATTCTCCAAGTGGGTCGAAGTGCGCCCAATCACGAATCTCAGGGCGGAGCAGGCCGTGACGTTCTTCACCGACATCGTCTACCGGTTCGGGGCGCCCAATTCCATCATCATTGACAACGGGCCCCAATTCACCAGCAGGAGGTTCCTGGAGTTCTGCGACAAGTACCACATCCGCGTGGACTGGGCGGCAGTCGCGCATCCACAAACCAATGGTCAAGTGGAACGGGCCAACGACATGATCCTGCAAGGCCTCAAGCCCAGGATTTTCGACAGACTAAACAACTCCGGACGAAAATGGCTCCAGGAGCTCCCGACGGTCGTATGGAGCCTCAGAACCACCCCGAGTAGGGCCACGGGATTCACCCCGTTCTTCCTGGTCTACGGCGCGGAGGCCGTCCTCCCCACGGACCTAGAATACGGGTCGCCTAGGGTCAAGGGCTACGACGAGGGCGCCAACCAGCGAGCCGCGAGGACTCGCTGGACCAATTGGACAAGGCCCGCATTGTGGCCCTGATGCATTCAGCAAGATACCAGCAGGCTCTGAGGCGATACCAGGCCCGGAAGGTACGACGCCGAGACTTCGACGAAGGAGACCTAGTCCTAAGGCTGCGCCAAGACAATCGAGGCCGCCATAAGTTATCGCCCCCATGGGAGGGACACTACATCGTTGCCAAAGTGCTCAAGCCCGGCACCTACAAGCTGTCCAACGAGGACGGCGAGGAACTCATCAACGCTTGGAACATCCAACAGCTACGTCGCTTCTACCGTTAGAAAGGATTTCCAAGTTTTCTTTCATAATTTACATACCCAACACCTCAGTTGGCTGTAGGAATGTAAATTTCCATCGAATTAATAAAGATAAAGGGCGACTCGGCTTTCCCCGAAAACCAAGTCCCCCTTGGGGGCTACTGCGGGGGGGGGGGGGGGGGGCGTTCCCCCCAAAAAACTGGTCCCATTTTTCGCAAAACTCGTCGCAAACGTGCTAAGTATGTCTCGACCTAAACTCGGGGTGAATTCGCGTGGGACGCTAGCGGCTAAAGGGCGAAGAAGCGCAAGTCGGAGATAGCCCACGCCTCCAGTAGGATACGGCCCTTCCCCCTCGCCGCTTTGTCTATAAGCTACTCGTGCGAACGAAACCTTTCCGGCCGAAGTTCGCCAAAGAGAACGAGGGAGACAGAACAACACAACCGCCGAGATGAATAACAAACATTTCAATTTACAAACATCCAGATGTTTTAAACGGCAAATGTTTATTACATGGCCGCTTAGCCCAAACACTAATCCAAAAAAACTTAAAGGGCACAACACACCCAGCGATTTTCAGGCTTGAGGGCCACCCGCTGGGGGAGCGTCCGGGAAGAGGAAGTCCATGAAGTCCTCAGCGAGGACGTCGGCAGCAGGAGCAGCGAGCGCATCCACATGGTTCATCGCCACCTCGTCGTCGACGCTGACAGGGACGACGTAGCCCGTGGAAACGGCCTCGAGGTCAACCTGGTAGTGGGAGGCCACCACGCCAAGGGCTTTCTGAACTCCCAGGTGAAGGGCACGGTGCATGCGCTGGGTAACGTGCCTGCCGAGGGTGCGGAGGCGACTCGCCATCGAGCTCCCGGTCTGCACTTCGCCCTCCTCGACCGCCTGGCACGCCTCGAGGGTGGCGTCCCGCAGCTCCTCCAGCTCCTGTTGCGAGGAGTTGTAGGCCGTCTGGAGGGACTCTGCCTAGGTCGTCGAGTTCCCAAGAGCGTTCCGCGGGCCTGAAAACCATGAACAAGAACCAAAAATTGGGAGCGGATCCCAAGCAAACCGGATCAACAAGCAAAAGGTGAAGAGAGGCGACTCACCTTCGACCTGTTGCTTCTCCGTCTCGAGGGCCACGCGCGCGGTCTCAGCCGCCTGTTGCAGGCCAAGGATCGTAGCCTCCTGCTCCTCGACGGCCTGGCGCTGATCTGCGAGGGAGACGCTCAGCTGGGTCAGTTCCCCATTGAGTCGCGAAACTTCCTCACCCGTCGCTTGAGGGTTGTCTGCGCCCCCTCGAGTGCGGTGCGCTCCTGCTGAAGGAGGCCCTAGGCCTCTTCTCGCGCCAGGTGCTCGCGCTCGAGGGTGGCCCGAGCCTCAGCAAGGATGGCTCGCTCCTGCTGGAGCTGAGCGTCCGCCTATTGGCGCGCGTCCCACTCCCGCTGAAGCTGCTCCTCCGCTAAGGCGAGGGAGGCGGCCTTGTCCGCCAGGCTGGTCCTTAGCTGCTCGGCCTCCTTGGCCCCCTCCTCGGCCTGGCTCTGCCAAGCCCGTGCTCCCTCGAGGGTCGCACGGTCCTGTTGGAGCTGGGCACGAGTCGTGGCCACCTCCGCCTCCCACTCCGCCGCCACGGTCACGCCTCGCTCCTGCTCCAGACGCGCCGCGGTGCCATCTGGTGTGGGGAGGGCGGCGCGTGATGATGAGGCCTCGGCGCCATGCGTCGGATGCCGCGGCATCACGCAGCCATCCTCCCGCATCACTAAAACCCCCACCGCGGGCTCGGGGGCTGGCGCGAGCCAGTTCTCCCACTGGCCCCATCCAGGCGGTGGGGCGTCGTCGTCAGGGATCTCCACCGCGGCCGCCCGATCGCCACCGACGGGGGCGGCGCCGGGGGAACCGTCGGCGCGGTGGTTGCCGTAGTCGTGACCGCCGCCGCGGTCGTTGCCTCCTCGCCGCAGCCTCCGTGGCCACGGCCACCCCGCGCGCGGCTCGCCCGTCGTCGCCGCGCTCCCGGCCGCCCGTGGCGCTCTCGACGAGCGCCACCTCGTGGGAATGGACGCGTCCGACCTGAGCGCCTTGGCAAGCGCGAGGGAGGGGACGGTCGGCGCCACCCTGCAAACAAGAACACAAGATCAATCTCTGGCCCCTTGGCGACGGGGGTGGGGGATTCCACCTCTCGGGGGGAGCTCGCCCCCCATCGCTCTCCTCTTCCTCCTCCTACGACGACAAATTCTCTGGGGTCGTCGGGGGAGAGAGCCCCTGCTGCTTGCGCAGCCGGTACTCCTCGCTCTGTTGCTCCCGGCGCTCCTGCCGCCGGATCCTCATGTCCTTCCTGCGCGCGGCCCGCTCCGCACCCGCGCCGGCCGGCGCGGCGCGGGCGACCGCCGGGCTCAGGCTCGGGGCGTGGGCGGGTCAGGCCGTGCGGCGTCCACGGTCACCCTCTACTAAAAAACGAACTGTCAGGATCGCATCGGTGCGTCGTGAGGGAACAAGGAAAGGAGGAAAACCTACTCACCGCCGGGGCGTCGGGGAGCATGACGAACGACCAGAGCTCGTCGTCGTTGTAGCGCCCGACCTTGAGGCTGGTGGCGCGCCTCGCCCTCGTGGCCGCATACTCCTGACGGAAGCGGTCGTTCAACAACCGCGAGCGCGCCAACGACGCGGGGTTGGCCGCTTCGCTCATCTCATAGATGCGGAGCTCCCTCTCCATGAGGGGGACGATCCGGCTATGGTGCAGGTTGGCAAGGACCGAAGCCGCGCCCAACCCGGCGTCCGCCAGGTTGTTCAACGCGATCAGGATTGACTCCAGCCGATCCTGGCGCGAAGAAGGGGACAGGCCGTGATGCTAGGAGTCGGCCTTCTCCTTCAGCACCTTGCCAGTGTAGGAGGGAGGCCGGGCCCGTCGTTGCGAAGATAGAACCATCCCCTTTCCCACTCCGCATTGTTGGTTGTCATTGTGCAGGGGATGCAGAACTCCTTGCGCGAGTCCCGCAGCGAGATCGACAAGCCGCCGGCGCGCACCACCTGGCGCACCCGTGCCTCGGTCGTGGCGAGCGTGTGCAGCTCCGCGTGGAACAGGTGAACCCAGAGATCCCAGTTCACGAGAATCCCCAGGATCCCCTCGCAGACGCCGACGAAGGTGGCCGCCTGCGAAATCGTGTTGGGGGCGAAGTTGTGCAGCTCCACCCCATAGTGGTGGCACAATCCATGCATAAAGCGGCTCACCGGCGTGGTGAAGCTGCGCTCGTGGTGCCGGATGAAGCTGACGACATAGCCGTACGGCGGGTTGGGCTCCCGATCCGTCGTCGGCGGAACGATCCACACCGGGGGCTGCCCCTCCACGTTCGGCGCCAGCTGGCCGCCGTTTACGAGCTCGCTTAGGGCGAACCGCATCACCGTTGAGCGGTTCCACAGCAGCGGAACCAGCATCGCGATTGGCTGGGTGGGGGCCATTGCGGGTAGCGGCAGTACGCAAAGGCGAAGCGGGCGGCGAACGAAAGCGAAGGGGCGCGCAGCCGGAGAACGAAGGCAAGAGGCAAGGGGGCAGCAACGCTAAGTAACGAGGTAAGGGGCTTCCGCCTCCCTCTCCTTGGATTTATAGATCTAAGGGAGCCACGCTCCCCAAACCGCACGCCGTGCGCATTAACTGCAGGCGGCTGCGTCTATTGCTGACAAGCGGACCCCACCACGCCGAAACGGCCAGGCGCGCGCGCATGCGTGATCATTACGGCGCAGCAACCGAAGAGCCGCGGCGGCCTGTCACGTCCGCCCCCACGTCACCCACTACGCGCGCGGCTGCATCGCCTGAAAAGGTGCGCCCGCGGCGCACGACTGTGGGCATTAAAACGGCCTGGTCCCTTACTAAGTAAGTGTGAGCCCCGCACGGCCTGAGCCCAAGGCTCGAAAAACCAGACCCTCGAAGGGTGCGGTTACCGACCAGTGGCCCCGAGACCCGCTCGATGAGAGCAGGCGCCACAGGTGTCCTCGATTCTAGAGGATTACTGATCAGCAGCTCGATGGCCGTCTTGGCCGCGAGCCCATGAGTCCTGCAGATGTAAAAAAGACGGGGGCACCTAACTGCCACCCCGCAACGGCCCTACTGATCAGGGGTTTGAAGCCTGACCCTCGAAGGGTTCGAACAGGCACCCTAGATCAACAGAATCAAGGACGACGAGGGCGCGCGCATTCGAGCCTATCCTCGAGCTCACCAGCTCGAGGACGCCCCACGTGTTGTATTCAAGATCCAACGAGGGCAGCTAGTCGAGGGATCCCATCGAGGGAGAGCTTCCGCGCCCTCGGTCCCCAGCGAACGGGACCGAGCCCTGCCTAGCAAACCAACGTAAGCGCTTGCATGGACGAGTCTCCGGACCACGAGCCAACCCTTATCGAACGGGGCATGGGCGTCCACTTGAATCACCCGATAACAGCTCGAAGAGGAACCCGCAATTCGTGACCCACTCGATGGGAGTTGTGGATACCTCACCCCTTTGTCCCGCGGAGGGACGGCGAAGGGGCATACGAACAAGTCGAAGAGCCTGCCCCGATCGCCTCGAACGGGCCCAGGCTGGGGTGCTTGACGCATGGCTACACCTCCTGGGTATGCACCGAACGCAAGCGAACGTCAACACATGCGTATGGCACCGCCGAGGCCGGCTGAAATAAACACATTGCACAATGACGACGCTGCGGGAAAAACCTTGAAGGAGTACACACACTCCTCCAAGGCTTCGGGGGCTAGACCCGCGGGTCCGCTAGCGCGCCCCCACGGAATACCACAACAACCAGGAGGGAAGAAAGTTCCATCAGCAAGCGTCAGCATCTGCGGGATCCTAACGGATACCACCGCAGATGCTCGGGGGCTACTGTCGGGGACAGCCATGAGGGTCCCTAAAAGACCGGGGGAAACTCATTTTCTTTCGTAAAAAACAAACACAAACGAATTCACAAAACCTAAAACACGCTCAAAATAATCACGGCCCAGTGGCAGGGGCCCACGGCCCCCCGGTGGCCCCCGCCGACCCACCGAACGGCCGGCCCCGGCCGCCCTCGAGCGAAACTCCGCTTCGCTCGAGGGGCACATCGCCGTACTAACGAGACCCCACCTCGCTCGAGGGCTGGAACGCCCCCTCGGGTGAGATTCCGCCTCGCTCGAGGGCCGGTCGCCCCCTCGGATGAGCCTCCGCTCGCTTGAGGGCCGGTCGCCCCCTCGCGTGAGGTTCCGCCTCACTCGAGGGTTGGTCACCCCCTCGGGCGAGCCTCCGCATCGCTCGAGGCCCTCACGGGCTCGCTGCCCCCGTACCTGCTCCCCCGACTGGAGCATTTAATGTTCTGCCACCTGCAGGCGCCCAGGTCAAAGACGAATCCACGCATGTCGTCCCTCTGACACGCTTGAGAATCATGTCCCGGCGCTGTTCTGCCAACCCTCCCGGTGAGGCCATCCCCACCACTGTACGACATTGTGCGGTAAGGTCAGGGTCAGCTCTGTGACACTGTGCCACCAACTCTCGTACGGATGATGCGCAACACCCTCGAAGGAGGACGGCGGAGCCCTCGACGGGGGGACAGATGCCTGTTCCGCGCCCGCCCAAGACCACACCGTGACGTCGGACCAGTCTCCTCCGTCGCCATCGGCCTTGTGCGGCCATCCCCGCCATCACGACGCCATCTCGGGCACTGCAGCGCCATCCCCGACGCTGTGGGAGCGCGGAGCGACAAGACGCCGCCACGCCCGCTGCTGTACCCCGTACGACCCCCCGTCAGCTGCACCCTCGAATTAGTGCACGGGCGACGACCGAACGGAAGACTCCTACGCCGCCACCCTCGAAGCCGCTCCTGGGCGGACACAGGGCACGCCACGACGCCCCGCCAGAGGCAAGATTCGCCAGGACGGCCGTCTACTCCACGGTACTGTGCGCCATACCATCACATGTAGCTAGAACAGTGCGGCACGCTATAAACTGCCTGCTCCTTGGCCTATAAAAGGAGGGGCAGTCCCCTGGCCGCAGGGGGGACGACGGAGAGCACTCATACACGCGCTTTCTGTCTTCACCACGATATTGGCACCCGCCTCAATCAAAACCTCAGGGACCTGGAGGGTCCGCCTCCTCTCCCGCTCGCTTGTAGCGCCCCTCTGCAAGCACCACGGTGCAACGCAATATAGTGCTTCGAGCACACCACTGCTGGACGTACGGCCCCGGCCGAAACCAGGATAAATCTCGTGTCAATAGTTGCTTAGCACCGGCCATCGAGAGATAAATCTCAACGCTCTTACTTGTTAGTGTCGGGACTACTTTCCGCACCGACAAAAGTTATGCTTGAGACTTCTTATATGATCTTAAACCTCAGGAAAATTTCGTATAAACAGCCAGTGCAATCCGGTTGTAATTCACAATCTAAAGAAATCTGTAGACAAAGAACAGGATAGGAACAGAAAACTTACCAAAAAGAGTGACGATAAGGGGGAAGACACTCTTCTTCCAGCATCCGATCAGAAATCTGTTCTTATCTACCATTCTTTTGCAATGTTTCGGAAAATAATGCCAGTTTGGTGATATAGTTAAGCAAAACACAAAGAAGCTGGAGTCGAACAGGCAATGCACTCTTTTGAGTACAGTAAATAAATGTGAAAAGATAGAACTCATGGAATTCATGTATAAGAGTTCTAGCTACTTTTTACTATAATAGTCCAGTAACACAGTAGCATGGATGTTTCTATTGAATGGAGAAAATCAGAATTATGCCTTGGAAGGGTTCTGCTAAAGCAAAGTCATATTTCCCTACTCTTCCACTGAGTACTTGTTTTATTGAAGGTAAGCAAAACACACACACACACACAACAATTCTTGGCATGATATTAGCAGAACGCATCCTTGACAATACTATAAGAATCCTCTACATGTTCCTAGATCAAGCTGCTCCATTATTTAAATCTGTATTTGCATATGATGAACACTTGAACAGGAAGAACTATTGATATGACATGCCATAAAAAAGTGCAGAATGAGAGAATCCTCTAAATTCATAAAGGGGTTCATAAAGGAGTACTTGCGATATTTGACAACGGCAGACAACCATGATTCCATGAATGCCGCAAAATTGCAAAGTTGAGTATGAACAAATTTGTCATCACAGACTATTTACTGCACGTGACATACACATTTGAGAATTGGGAGTAGCTCTTATGCTCAGACTAAAATCTGTTGGACTGCTGCTGAAGTGACAAAGTGAGGAAAAGATTTGAAACCACAACGTTAAAACCGGTAGCTACTAGTAATTTTGTGAAATGAAATGCATTCACGCATAACTTACATGAATAGAAATGTGTCGGGCATTCCATCAAGCTTGTGGTGCGCCGGTGCTCTCCAAGCCATGCCTGCACGCGGGGCTCGGTCGTCGCCGCGAGATTATACACCGACCAGAGGGCCAGAGGGGAGCTGGATGGTATCGGGATCCGGCGACCGCACGGCTCACCCACATCCACGTTGGCCGCTCGCCGTCCTCATCGGCGGCTCCCGCACGCGCTCTACCACCACAGATGCCGATGCGCGCGCGACGGCGGTACGGACGCGCGTAGAGTGGAGGATGGTTGGATCCACGGCTGGAACACTTGCCTAGGAGCCCTGAGGAGCGCCGCCGCTGCCGGAACCCAGAGGATCTCCATGTCGAAACTGCGACGGGCGGCGACGGCAACCGATATTTACAAATTAGCCCTACATTTTACAAATACGACCCCAATTTGGATCGCGACTATTAATTGCGATTCAATATTTTATATATAGGACCCTAGATATTCTGCCGTGTTGTTCTTCAGTCATAGACCAACAACAACTGAAGCAAATACAAACACGAACTCACAACTCAGATCAGTCGACTTCATGTTTCTCTTTCGGAATTACAGTACTGGCTCATTTCTTTCTTTCATCTTCGGCTCCTCATGTTTTCCCGTTACAAATAGAGCTTAAAGGCGCCTTCCGATTTCAATCATAACCCGTTTACCATTCTCATGAATTCATCGCAAAAACATCGTGTGACCTGGGCACTGCACTTCGTAAATCCTCGAGTTTCAAGGGGATTTTGTTCTGATTCACACGGTAGAGCCTCGCTGGTCGTCGTTTAGCACGTACTATGATAGTGTCTAATCCTCATGATCATGAATTAGCCAAGTAAAGGAAATGTCTAGTGGAAGCATGAAACCTTTGGCAAAGCAAAGCATACTAAACTCAGGGCAATGAGCAAAACGGGAACAAAAGAAGGCAATGGGACTAGCAAAGTTCAAAAGGCCTCGATATCACATTGAGTTCTGAAGGAAGCAGTAGACCCTACGTTGAGCTGGAGCTTTCCCAGTTGCCCTAAGGCCACAGCACTATTCCATTGCCGTTGCCGCCGGTCAAGATACTTCAATTGCAACGAGGAGAATAAAGCACCAGTATGAAAAATAAAATAGGGTAAAATAAAGGGGCTTCTTTGGTTAAAGCAAACTTGCCCCTCAAAAGGCTCTGAATTGCTGCTTTTGCTTTCAACACAACTACACAAGTACATACTTTGCCTTTTCCCCCTCTTGGTTCCATCATGTAGCTGAGTGTGTGATACCCAGCCGAGAAAACAAAATCTGGATCAAGGAAAATTTCCACGATGTTAAAGAGCGTCAGACCATTTTGGAGAGTCATTACAATTAATTACAAAAATTCGTGTGAGAGACTCAAAATTACGTGGGTGAGCTATTTTGAGTCTATTTTGTTGTATCGTAATCACAGAAGATGTGTCTATTTTTCATCTCCCTCCCTCAGTTTCTTACCTTCTTCCTCCTCCCGCCCTCTTCTTCTTCCTCCCGACCTCCCCTGCCTCCCTCGCCCCGCTTCCACCGCCGCCGCCCCGCCGCACCCCCACCACGCCGGCACGGCCGGGCTAGGGTCCGGCGAACCTCCGCGCCGGCCGCCGCCGGCGCACGGAGCTCGCCGGACCCTAGCCCGCCGCGCCCCGCGCCCACCACCGCCGCCGCCGCCCCCGACCCCACCGTCTCCCCGCGCTCCGCCGTGCGCCCCCGCCCGACCCCCCGCCCCCAACCGCTCGCCCTCCACCGCCCCCGCCCGCGTCGCCTCCGCCGGCCCTCCCTCTAGGTCCCGGCGGGGGACGGACCCCCCCCCCCCCCCCCCGCAACCCCGAACCCTAAACTCGCGGGAAAGCTCGCCAAAGTTGGGGAAGAAAGTGAGTTTGGGGAAGAAAAAATTCGTGTGAGGAGTTGGTCCAAATCACACATGCAACCTATAGCTTTACCTTTTTAAAAAACCTCTGGACACTTCAGACGTCAATCTTGCATGTTAGGCAAGGCAACAAAAAGCTTAAGTTCAAACCTGACAGTGCCTGTTTCTCTTGACAGTTTCAGATGATCATGTGAAAATCAAAATCGCCATGAGTATTTCATCCCCTGAAACTACTTACCTTACCAGGACACAGAAAAACAGCTGCATATACAGGCAGTTTCCTGAGAACGATCTCAGGAGTCTTCACCAACACTCCTCTTCCTAGCCTCCTAGGTCCTACTCAAATCCAGATAGATGCATCCCCACCAACTCGTCGTGACGCACCTCGAGTCCTCGACTCGAATCACATGACCAGATGACCTCAGCTTTACTCCCGTGTCCATTTGAACTTTTTTACGTCACAGCCCTGTATCCACAATTGCTTCAAGCTTCTGCAAGCAAGAGTTTGTACAGTCCTTTGCTCGCCTCGCGCCACCTTGCATGCCTTCCCTTGCCGGTGACGGGGAAGCCGACCACCTATCTGACAGGAGGACACGTTGAGAGCCAACGTCCCGTGCCACTGTCTCTGCCGACCTCTCCGATCATGGCGTACCCGTATGTGTTCCGTGCCCAGGCGCCACCAGTGAGGATGGAGGATCTCAAGGCCGCCAAAGACGCGCCGGCGCCTGTGCCCCAGGTCAGGGAGCAGTGGCCAGCCGGTGCCAGCAGAAGGGCAAGCCCGCACAGCACCGGAGCCGGGTGGTTGGGCGGCCTTGGCTCCGGGGAGCGGCTGGCGAGCGCCTACGACCTCGTGGAGACGATGCATTACCTGTACGTGCGCGTCGTCAAGGCGCGCGGGCTCCCGGTGAGCGCCGTCACCGGCGGGTGCTGCCCCTACGTCGAGGTCCGCGCCGGCTGCCACCACGGCGCGACGCGGCGTCTCGAGGGGAAGGCCAACCCGGAGTGGAACCAGGTGTTCGCCTTCTCCAGGGACCGCGTCCAGGCCACGGCGCTCGAGGTGTTCGTCAGGGACAGGGACGACTGCGTCGGCAGGGTCGCGTTCGACATCGCCGAGGCGCCCGTGCGCGTGCCGCCAGACAGCCCGCTAGCGCCGCAGTGGTACCGCCTCGAGGGGGCAGGCGGGAGGATGGCGGCGAGCGGCGAGGTCATGCTCGCTGTCTGGGTAGGGACGCAGGCGGACGAGGCGTTCGCGGACGCGTGGCACGCCGACGCCGACGCCGCGCCGGTCCGCGGCGGCAACGGCGCGGCAGCGGTGCAGAGCACGCGGGGCAAGGTGTACGTGACGCCGAAGCTGTGGTACCTCCGGGTAAGCGTGCTCGAGGCTCAGGACGTCGTTCCGTTCGGTGCCGGCGGCGTCGCGGATAAAGGCCGGCAGGCCGAGGTCTTCGCCAAGGTGCAGGTCGGCGGCGTGATTCTCAGGACCAGGCCCTGCGCCAGGAGGAGCCCGACGATCCTGGCGTGGAACGAGGAGCTCGTGTTCACCGTGGCGGAGCCGTTCGACGAACCAGCGGTGCTCATCATCGAGGCCCGCGTGCACCCCGGGAAGGACGAGATCGTTGGGCGCGCCGTGCTGCCGCTCACTCTTTTCGAGAAGCGGCTGGATCGCGGCCAGGTCCAAGCGCAGTGGTTCAGCCTGGAGCCATTCGGACGGCCAGTGCGGCCGCCGCCGGAGGCCGTCTTCGCCGGCCGCGTGCAGCTCCGCGCGTGCCTCGAGGGCGCGTACCACGTCATGGAGGAGCCGATCATGTACGCCAGCGACACGCGCCCGACCGCGCGTCAGCTGTGGCGCCCGCCGGTCGGCGTGCTGGAGGTCGGCGTCCTCGGCGCGCAGGGGCTCACCCCCGCGAAGACCATCGACGGCAGGGGCGTGACCGACGCGTACTGCGTCGCCAAGTACGGGCACAAGTGGGTGCGCACGCGCACTGTCGTGGACTCGTGCAGTCCCCGGTGGAACGAGCAGTACACGTGGGAGGTCTACGACCCGTGCACGGTGCTCACGCTCGCCGTGTTCGACAACTGCCACCTCGGCGTCGGCGACACCGCCGGCGCCAGGGACCAGAGGATCGGCAAGGTCAGGATTCGCCTCTCGACGCTGGAGATGGAC
The DNA here is from genome assembly GCA_947561735.1 of Cenchrus americanus. Lineage (NCBI taxonomy): Eukaryota > Viridiplantae > Streptophyta > Magnoliopsida > Poales > Poaceae > Cenchrus > Cenchrus americanus. The sequence continues at coordinate 253,032,938 of OX387241.1, forward strand.
AGGGTGTATACCAACGCGCACCCGCTCGTCACGCTGCGCGCGTCCGGCCTGCAAAAGAACGGCGAGCTGCGCCTCGCAGTGTGCCTCACCTGCCTCTCCCTCAGCAGCGTCTTGCACCTCTACGGCTACGGCCAGCCCTTCCCCTCCCCAAGATCCACTACGCTCATCCGTTCACCGTCCAGCAGCTGGACAATCTCCGGCGGCAGGCGGCGGCTATCGTGGCGGCGAGGCTGAGCCGCGCCGAACCGCCGCTGCGCCGAGAGGCGCTGGAGTACATGCTGGACGCGGACTCGCATGCGTGGAGCAGAGCATCAGGCGGAGCAAGGCCAACTTCCTCCGCGCCACGGCGCTGCTCTCCGGCGCGGCCGGCGCGGCGCGGCGGCTCGCCGACGTGTGCGGCTGGAGGAGCCCGGCGAAGACGGTCCTCGCGCACGTCCTGTTCGTGACCCTCGCGTGCTTCCCGGAGCTCATCCTGCCGACCATGTTCCTGTACATGTCCGCCGCGGGCCTCTGGAACTACCGGCGCCGGCCGCGCCGGCCGCCGCACATGGACGCGAGGCTCTCGTGCGCCGAGGCGGCGCACCCCGACGAGCTCGACGAGGAGCTGGACACGTTCCCGACGTCGAGGCCTAACGCCGTGGTGCGCGTGCGGTACGACCGGCTGCGGAGCGTGTCCGGGCGGATCCAGGCGGTGGTCGGGGATGTGGCCACGCAGGGGGAGCGGGTGCGGTCGCTGCTCGCGTGGAGGGACCCCAGGGCCACGGCGATGTTCACGGCATTCTGCTTCGTCGCCGCCGTCGTGTTCTATGTCACACCGATCCGGGTCGTGGCGCTTGTCGTCGGCCTGTACGTGCTTCGCCACCCGCGGTTCAGGAGCAGCATGCCGTCGGCTGCCGGCAACTTCTTCAAGAGGCTGCCGTCCCGGGCAGACACTATGCTGTAGTCTGCAATCTGCAGCTCACTTCGTATTTGTATACGAAATAGTACTCTGTTTTTGTTCCACTTCAAACCGTCCTGCAGTTTCAAATATACTGTAACCTGCAGTTCATTGCGAGTGCATTCATGTTCAACAGGAGGATTTTTGGCTAAGCTGGCTACAATGTACTACTACTCCATGATGCTTGATTTTTTTAGGAAAAGCTATCTGTCACCCACGCGATTCATGGCTCCTGCTCACAAGAATCTGTCCGCCGTTGATCTTGTGAGCTGTGGCTGCCGGTTGCGCTTGGGTCTGTTTTGTTGTTCTGTCTATGACATGTGGGGCCGGGGGGTGGGTGGGGGAGAACTGTTTGATTTTGGGGTGTGTGCCGCCTTACCTTCTCGGCTACTCCGTTTGCCGCTTCATTTTCCATTCCCCATCTTCCTCTCCCTCTTTCTCTCTCGCGAGGACGGCGATTCGAGGCGAACGGCGAGGCGCGGCTTCCGGCGGCGACTGGCGAGGCGCGGGTTGCGACGGCGACTGGCGACCCGCGTCTTGCGGGGGGTGGGGGTGGTGGTTGGGGAGACGCTGCTCCCGTCGACGAGTTTGCCCGTGAGTTGGATCTGCTTTCTATTCCTGTTGTTTTTGGTGATGTGCTTCCTCTGATTTTGTGTGGTTTTGTTTCGTTTTCATTGCCCTTTGCATGTTGTCGCCGTGTACGACCTGGCTCTAGGTTTTCATTTTCCGGCGAGGTGAGTTTGATTTCTGTAGATCTGATCCATTCTACTACTTTTTTCGTATGCGGAAGTGCTGATCCAGTGTTTTTGTTGTGTTTCCATTTCATCCTTTTTGTCGACAGCGAGGGTTCATTTCTAGGGTTCGCTGCCACTGTTGGTGAGTTTACTTTCCCCCTACCATTCATCTCCCCTTGCGCCCTGTGCTAATTATTGATGGTCGCTTTTTTGTTGTTGCCTATCCGATCTGGTGTGGAAAATGTTATGGGGGATCCTTTTTGATCTGCATGTTGACGGAATCATTCGTTTTATCCTGTACTGTATTCGTGATTATTATCGGTTTCTTCTAGAGCTGTACCTGATTCTCGGTGAGTTTCTGTTACTGATTTCTATGTACTTTTTTGAGTTGTTGTTCGTGATATCAACAATGTTTTGTTTGTGGGATTGTAGTATTTGTATGGTTAATTGATTGCTATATAGTCAGGTGTACATTTTTGAGCAGTATTATTCGTTGTTGCATGTACTGTCTGCTGTGCTACAGAGTTCATTGATAATAGTCATGTTGATTTTGGGGAATTTTCTTTTCTTTAGTTACTGAAATGTAGAAATGTATGTTGTGAATACAAAATCTAGCACTGATTTGAAAATGGTGTATGTTGTTGATTTGTCTCTTTTTCAATAGGTTGAGGATTTTCCCCCTTTCTGTGTTCCTGATGTATTTTTCATTTTCATTTTTTCACAATTTTTACAGTATGTAGCTCCTGTTATTTGTGCACAGGGTGCTTTTTCATGAGTCTATGTGTGCACTGTTGACCATGTTTTTTTTGTTGTGCGAGTTTGTGTGAATTAATTATTAGTTTGAGTTGTAATTTTTTGATTTTTTTGGTTACGGCCCATGCTGTTGTGAATGCCTGGTCCTCAACGTCTTTCTAAAATGTGTTATGTTGTCTTACATTCATATTTAAGTTTATTGGATCCTATGTTTCAGATATCTAGTACAGTATAAATTGATTAGCTTTTTTTTGCCTCACTTTGGAGGTCTGTGATTTTTTTCTTGTTTGGCGACCATGCGTAGTTGTAGGTTGAATTCTTTATAATGCAATTTCTGAGTTGGTATGTATATATGAGTGGTTATGCTGAATGCTTACGATATGTTTGGATAATTGTTCAAATCTAGTACAGTATGCACCTTTCAGTATTATCTTATGTATTTCGAGGTAAATTTTTAATAAACAAATTGTAATTAATTGAGAGGTTCCTGTTCCTTTTTTGTTTGGTCTTTGTAATTACATATGATGTTCTAGCAATTACATTTTTGCATTTTAATGGTGTTGGGTCCAGTTATGTTATCAAATCATTAATCTGGATTTTTAATGATGTATCAGTTGTGTCTTGTTAACTTTTTCCAGAATGGGTTAATTATGGGTTCATTAATCCTTGTTCAAATGATTAATCTATGTTTTTCATAACTAATATTTTTATTTTATGTTTTTAGATGTCTCATAGACGCTCAAGACGTGGGGTTGATCCCAGCAGTAGTGAATCAGATGATCCTGATTTTGACGATGTTCAGTGTTCTCAGATGCCATCTGTTGATACTGAAGCTGCTTTCTCTAACCATGAAGTTGAATCTGAAGTTAGTATAATTTTCAAAGTCTTTTTTGTTGGCCCTTTGTCATTGTGGTGTTTTTATTTTTCATGTTCATCGTATACAGAACAATCAATCTTCAGATTCTGATGGCACTGAAAAAATTATAACAAGCTTCTTTTTCAACTTGTGATGAAAGATGTATGTTAACTTTGTCCTTTTTTTCTATATTTGTTCTTTTTTTTTCTATTCGTTCCATGTAAACAATGAATGTATTATTTGATGTCTCTTGTCCATTGCTTCATTGTTTTTATAAGTCGTATTTTTATTTTTATAACAATGGAATTTTGCTTTTTTCTCTTAGTTCAAGCTGATAAAGAAACTGAGGCGTGAGCTACATTCATCTTCTCACCATAAGGTTAGTATTTGCTCAGCAAATCATATATATGTAGTTAGTGTATGCCTTGTAGCAGATTACATTTATATTTTTTATTTTCTCATCGTGGTTTCTTTTTGTAGTCTAAGAGGCCTAAGGTCACAAGATCCTCTGAAGATGGGTTTTCTAGATTTTCTGCCACTGCTTTGTCTAATGTTATTGAGGCTCTCACCCCGAATCAAAGGTCTGTTATTGAAAGATATGGATTTGGGTCTCTTCTTCATTTCAGCAAGTGTTTTGTTCCCAAAAAGTTTGCTATGTGGATTGCTCGGCATGTTGATGCAAAATCAGGGGACTTAATCTTGGGAGGAAAGGTATTTTTTCATTGCTTTTTTGTCTCCTTATTGTTTGTTAATTTCATTTATTTGTTTTTTCTCTTCTTTTTCTTATCTGATACTCATGTGACAAAATTTAGAATCTGATTTCTTTTATTTACTATATTTTTCCCGTTGTTTTTCACAGCTCCTGAATATGTGTTATGTCTGTGTGTTTAGGTTATCTCACTTACTAGGGAATCTGTCAATTTAGCACTTGGCATCCCACTTGGACCTATTGCTATACCTTCTGATTATAGTGTTGGTAAAGCTATTGTACTCTCAAAATTTGGGAAGGATCACCTCCCGCAGGTGTCATTCTTTGCCAACAAGATAATCAAACAAGAAGAGATGTCAGACGAAGATGTTTTTGTGTGTTTCTTGGTTGTTGCACTTAGCAGTTTTCTATGTTCCAACACTAATTTGGTTCCAAGTGTGAAATATCTTGGTGTTTTTTAAGACATTGAGAACGCAAAAGATTATGATTGGTGTGGGCTTGTCCTCTCTTGGTTGTTAGGTCATATCAAGGTTTTTAATAGACCAAGTTCTAGTCCTGGAAGCTCGAAATCTTGTCAATCTCTTGGTGGATGTGTCTACTATTTGGCTGTACGTTTCACTATTTTGCTTTAATGTATTTTTATTTTGTATTATGTTCTGTTTTTTTAATTCTAACAAATAGTATGTATATATTTTTTTCTTGTCCACCAGGTAATGTATCTGGATAATGTTGATTTTCGCAAGCGTCAAGTTAAGCCTGATATGCCTCGCATTTCTATCTGGAAAGATAATATGATTCAGTTATATTCAGAACTTGACAAGAAAGGTCCAGGAGAGTATGGGCATAGACCTCTTCTTGATTACGAGTCCACATGCTATGGGTAGGTTTGTTCATTTTCTTTAAATGTATACTTGTACATGTGTATATTTTTTTTGGCTATATCTTTTTTTTGTTTTCCAGTATGAGCTATGCAAGCCTCTCGAAGTTGGCCGTGAAGTTGATGAAGATTTCCTGGAACAACTGGATGTAGTTGCTGGATGTGAGCTTCCTCAAGCCTTGAAGTTTCAGATATCTGAGTTGGTTGAGAAGCATTGTCAAATGTCTGGTCTTTCTGTCAACTTGGATGTTTTTTCATTGGGCTCTCTATCTGATGATCTTAAGAAGCTGTTTGTTAAGATGATGAATTATGCTACTAATATGAACTCCAATACCAAGAAGCTTGTCATTGATTTAGTGAAAGCTATTTCCGAGACTCCGAGGTCTGATCCATCATCTCCTGTTGATAGTAATGTTGGTGGTGGCCCTCCATTTGACCCACCACCACCTCCAGGCCCGGATGACTTACCAGGTTTGTGTTTAGTTCTTTTTGTTTTTTCTTTTTTATTATCTTATGTTATGTTTTACCTACAATGTGCTTTTCTAAATTTTCTCTAAATAATGTATGCTTATTCAGATCCACCACACCAAGGTCCAAGCTCTAGTAAAGGTGGTTCTACTCGAAAGGTACATTTGAGTCTTGTATTATTTTGTTTTTTGTTCATTCTGTACCTTAGGTTTTTTATGTTGTTTTAATATTTTTATTCTTCAGCATTCTATAGCTTCACGCTCTTCTCCTCCGAGACCCACACTCGCAGTTCTGGACCTTCTGTGAAGAAAAATGTATGCATTCTGTAGTCATTCTGTTATTCATCTTGAATACATTTTGGTTCTTTTATTTTATCTGCTCATATATTCAGTTGTAATGTTAACTTTTTTATTTCTTTTTTTAATCTAGCTGGTTGATGAAAATAGTGATGGTTTAATGAAAAAGTTGGTTTCCAATGGTTAGCTCTTCTTTTTTTATATGAGCCATTTTGTATTTGATTTGTACAGTTTCTCTTTTAAAATTAATTTTCCTAGTTTCAAGCATTGATTCTTTTTTCTTTATTTTCTATGTGTGCAGTTGCTAATGCTACTCGTGATGAAAGGTTGTTTGATAATCCTTTGTCTCGTTCTGCTTCTCATGGTGAACGTTCAGGTATGTATTATATGTTTGTAGAGTTATTTATCTTCTGTTCCTTTCTCCATTTCTACTAGTATTCATTATCGTTTGTTCTTTTGGATTTTTTGTTTGTTTATTTTTTTACTTGTAGGTCACAAAGCTGCTAGCTTTGAGAAGATGAAATGTAACCTCAATGATTCATTTGATCATATTCCATTGACCCATCAAGGTCGCAGTCATGTATCTGCTCCCCATGTATTCAAGTCCCCAAGATGTAGCCCTCAATAGTCAAAAAGAATCACAATAACACAAATCATTGATGATCATTCGTCAGAAGATGTATCTCCTCCTCGCTCTAAGCGGCGCACAGATTCCAAGCGTGCTGAGGTGTATATGATTATTATAATTTTTCTTTTTGTATTGTTCCCTTTTTTGTTTTAACATTTTAGTTATTAGACATGTCTATGCTTTTTTAGTTTTGCTTAGTATCCTTTTTTTGTTCAGGTTTTTCTCATTCTGATGGCTGTATTAATTTAGACTCAGAGGAGGTGAGTTTTTGTTTTTTTTCTATCTGTGCTTTGTTTGTAGTTTACATCTATTTTTTGCTTCACTTGTTCTTTTGCTTTTTTTGCAGGATTATGTTACTATGCAAACACTTCCATTCACTCAAGATGATAATCCTAACATCACTCCTAAGCTGCCTAAGAAGTCTGGTATTCTTCTTTCTGTACGTAATTCTGGCAACAAGAATGTAAGTGCTGGGGTTCCTACTATGATGTGGTTTACTTTTTTTTCCTACATGTGTGTCATCTGTATTTTCGTACTCCATAATCTGTGTATTCCTTTTGTTGTAACTCCTATTTTTTTAGGTTTTATATGTGTTCCTGTTTATCATAAATGCGTTAAATGTTTTCTCACTTCATTTTCTTCTGATTTTTTTCAAGGTGTCTTTTTCTCCTGAAGTTGAGGTTGTTGGATCAAGATTTTTGTCTCAAAAAGTTGGCAGTATGGTCAAGAAAGCTGAAGTTATCTATAACTCAAATCAGAAAAGTTTGAAATCACCAGTGCAGACTCCATCTATCTCACGTGTTCATGTTTGTCCTTCAAATTCTTCTATTGAGCCTCAGTGTGGAGCAATGTTGTCTGATTTTAAAGTGAGAAATTCATCCACTGGTGGTAAAGTACCTATTCATGGTCCAAGGCGTCCTGTAGCACCCAGTCGTTATTTGAGTGATGATTTTGTGACACAGAATAATAAGTGGCATGTTTCAAAGTCTGAGATTGAAAATTACAAGACTATCTGTACTTTGGCAAACTCTTCTAAAAGCAGGTTAGTAAAGTTGTTTCTTATTTTATCTTTTTTGTTTTCATTACTATTTATTGATTTTTATCATTGATGCCATTTTATTTCTTATTTTTTTGTTTTCCTACTGCCTTGTTCATTTTGCAGCGAGGATGCAGTTTATTATGGAGGAGTGAGATGCAGTTACTGGTCATTAGGCGAATCTTTGAAACCTGGGGGCTGTGTCAATAATTTTGTTGTCGCATCCTTCTGTTACCATTTGTTTTGCTCCCCTAAAGGTCATCCAAATGACTCGAAGCGTCACTATTTCTTCTTTAATATTTTAGTAAGTTTTTCAAATATTTTTGCTCATTTGGTTAACATGCTATTTTTTGTTGCAATTTTTTAGATTTTTAATAGTGATGATTTATTCTATTTTTAAAAATTGGTACAAGAACAGCTGCTTAAAGACCCTTCTAATGCTAATGGAGATATTCTTTTAAGAGCATTCCAGATATCTTCAAAAACTCGACCACTGCATCTATCTGATCTTGTATGTGTTTTTTTGTTGTGTGTGTTTTTTCTATATTATTTGTATTGTGATATTTTTTATTATTGTACTTTATATGTATAAAACTTTTTCTATTTTTTGCAGTTGTATTTCCCTACTTTTTATGATGATCACTGGTTTGTGTTCGTGGTTGATATCAAGGATTCTAAATTTGTCTTTCTTGATTCGTACTACAAAAAAGATGATGAGTTTCATACTTACATTAGAGATCTTATGGTACGTGTGTTTATTGTTTCATCATGTTGCTATTGTCATATTCTTTTTTATGTGGTGTATTTGTATAATATAATTTTTATTGTCTAGATCCCATCCTTTATTCACTGGTGGAACAAGTTTGCAAATAACCCAAAGACATTTGATGAGTTTGAGTTGCTCTATCCTCGAGTGCCACAACAGTCCGACTCCAATGTGTATGCTTTCTTTTTATTTTTTTTGTTGCTCTCTTTATGTAATGTGTGATTTATATTCTTCATATCAAATCTATATCTGTTGCTACTTTACATTTACTTGTATATGTTTTGTCCTTTTCAGAGTTGACTCAGGGTTTTTGCTATGATGTTTCTTGAGCATTGGCATTCTCCAAGATCTATGATTGCTAATTTGTTCAAAGAGAGTGATATTCCAAATATAAGGATCAAGTTAGCTAATGACATGGTTTTCTCCCACAAAAACACTGGTAACAAGGGCCTTGTTACCTCATTTAATCATAAGGTACTCTTTTTGTGTATTTTTTCCATCTCTTATTTTGGGGTTGTTCTATTTATTTTTGCATTCTGATATTATTCAGTTTATTAATTGTTCTCTCAGGAGGGTCGGAGCAATTGAACTCCCAGTTGATTCATATGTTTTCAAGCTCTTGGATGTTTGCGCAGGATCAACATTTTTTTCTGTGGAACTTAGATTTTCAATCTGTCATGGGGCCATTTATGCTCTCTGAGCATGTAATAGCAGTAGCTTAACATTGTGTCAAACTACATGGTGGTGTGTCCGTTGGTGCGATACTGTGCAGAATATCATTTTTATTTAGTATGTCATGTGCAGTTTGAACGATTTTTGTGTAGTTGAACGATTTATATGACCGTTCGTTTTTGTTTATGTCCTCTCTTTTTGTTTTTTCCTTTTTGTTGGTTTTTTAAATTACCTTCAGATTATACTCTTTTTCTTTTTATTCATGATGCTTTACAAATTATGTTATTTTTTTGGAATGATGAATGGCTGGTCACTAATGTTTGATTCATATTTCCAAGTGTATATTTTTTGGACCTTGCTGCAACCATTGTCAGGTCAGTTATCATGTCCTCTTCTTTTATTTTTTATGCACCATTTTTTTTACATTTCCTTAGATTCATTATCACTGTAGTTATATGCATGTGTATTTTAGATATCACATAACGTAAATTTGTGTTGTTTGCCTTTTCATGTCGCACCCACCCTTTTTTTGTAAATTCGACCTTGACGTGATTGTTGTGGAGTGTTTTTCCAACCTTTTTGATTATTTCATCAAATCTTCTACTAGGTTTTTACCTTAGTAATGTTCTGAACCTCTAATCAAAGCATCCCTATTACATAGGTACTCAATATATCTTTATACAAAATTCTACGCAAATATATATTATTTCCATGTACTATATATTGAATCCCAGCTGTAGTTTCTTCCATTTTGAAGCCTTCTAGAATCCCAATAATCTGTTGCTCAGATACTGCTTTTGTTGCTTGTTTCTCCTCTTTTCATCTTCTTTTTAGTTTTTCCTTCTGGACCTATACAAAAACAATGTAGTTATTTTTGTTGGTTTATCTGATCAAATAATTTATTTTTTTGGAATTCCCTTTTTAAGGGAACTAGAATGTTATATAAATCTATACTTACTAGCACTAGCATTTGCAGGTTTTTTGTTTTTCTTCTTTTCTTCTGCTTTTCTCATCTTTTCACGCTCTTGCTCCACCATACTCTTGAGTCTTTTGGGCTTTTTGGGTCTACCTTTTTGCTGGATTCTATCTGGATCTTTTAGGCCTTCTTTTTCTCCTTCAATATTTCTGCTTGATTCATGTTCACTTACTGCTTCTGTATTTTCTATTCTGAATGCAGATGTTGTTGTTTCTTCAGACTCTGCTAGTATTATATCTAATTGCTTGTCAATTCTCTGAAACTCATCACACAGGTATTGTGATGCTATCTGTTTCTTCGCACCCTTTGATGCTAATAAAGCTGCCTGCCTTGATATCATATTAAATCTTAGCAACTCATTGGTGTTTGAAGTTTGCTGGGGTGGTTGCACTGTAATTTTCTTTTCATTCTTCCTCCGTCTATTTATAAAGTACTTTTCTGGTATTTCCTTAACCTCTTCCTCAACAATTACTTTCAGGATATGTGCACAGAATACTCCATCTTTGTTGAATTTGGCACAAATGCAACTGAATTTTTCTCTTCCTTCAGTAAGGTCAGTTGAACTATATACTTTCGCATCCTATGCCTCTCTTGTATCTGATTTGACTTATACCACACTTCATAGCATCTCCTTTTTTGTGTCTCCCTGTACTTGTATCTTTCAGTCTGTTTTAGCTCATTCATAAATTTGATGAATATATTCCTGTTATAAATCTCTGCTGCCTGCTGCTCTATTGTATACCCATGGTGTAGCTGCTTAGGCATCTTCTGTTTGCTTTGGCTGTCATCAATGTTCTCCTTGTTTCTGATTACATCCACTATCCTCTGATATTCTCTCAGGAAACTAACTAGGCTATACGTTGGCCCTACATTGTCTTTGAATCTTGCATTTGTCCCTTCGCTTCTCCCAGTGCTTTGAATGAATGGAAAGAAATCATTTTTGTAGTACACAGGTATGAATCTTTCTCTATTGTCCCACATCTCGCTCAAATATTTGTTGTTTTCAAGCTTGAATTCAGCAATCATTTTTTGCCACAGTGTTTCAAACTCTTCTTCAGTCACCGAGAAGTTTACTGTATCTTCAAACATTTCTGGTAAGCCATTGTTTTTCGCAAACACCTTCATATTCTTGTTATAGCATTTTTGTTTGATGTGGAAGAAGCAGTTCCTATGCCTTGAATCAGGCAAGACTTGTGCAATAGCTGATTTCATTGCTTTATCTTGATCTGTAATTATTGACCTTGGTTGTTTTCCTCCCATTGAATCTAGGAATTTTTCAAATACCCACTTGAATGTTTCTGTTGTCTCATCACTTAAGAAAGCACATGCAAACAAGCATGTGTTTGCATGTCCTGTTATTCCAACAAATGGGGCAAAGGGTAGGTTGTATCTGTTAGTCATGTAGGTGGTGTCGAAGCTGACACAATCTCCATATTCTGCATACCACTTTAGGGAAATCCCTTCTCTCCAGAATAAATTTGTCACCTTCATTTCATTGTCAACTTCAAAAGTGTAGTAGAAGCTCGGATCTTCTGATTTCCTCTTCTTGAAATAACTTATAGCTTGTGTCATGTCATTCCCAGTCACTTCCCTGTTTATTTTTGTTCTAAGGTTCCGCACGTCTTTAGTCTTGTATGGTAGTGCTGTTAATCCTCCTCTTAGGTAAGATAGGATTGCAATCATCTTCCTTATTGGTATGTTGTTGTCATTTAGTGTTCTTATCATCCCTTTTTCCATATCTGTCATATATTTCCTCCCACTGAAGAGCTGATTTCTATGTTGTGGACTTAATTCATGGTTGTGCTCCAAATCTAGGGAAACTACTTTCCAAATTCCTGATATTTCTTTGACCAGCATGAAGCATTTGCAATCTGTCCTAATTTGTACATTGGTCCTCCTTTTCTCTTTAGCTGTGCTTTGACCCATCACAATTAGACTGTCTTCTGTGATAACTTCATTCCTGTTCTTAGGTGTCTTCCCATACCTGTGGCATCTCATTTCCTGTTTATATATCTCATTGTTTTTTTTTGCTTGAAGTTCTGGTAACATGAGAGACAACAACCTCGAATCCAGCAAGGAACCCATAGAAGGAGAAAAAATGGTGGGCGTCATTTCTATCTGAGAACTCCATTCCTACTTGCGGCGTATACTTGCTATCTACATCTGCATTATTCCCTTCAGTTGCTGCTAACTGCTCATTCCGGATAAATTCTTCAATCTCCTCTTCTGTAAGCTCTTGGCTTCCATTCGCTTCTCCTGTATTCTCATTTCTTTCTTCAGTTTCATTGGTTGATTTCAAATTCTCTGTTGTCTCAGTGTGCAAAGCAGTTGGATTCTGCAACTACAAATGATGTAAGTTCACTATGCCTATTAAGTGTGGTTGTTCATTATTTAGAACTTATCTCATTATTACCTCTTGTAATTGCAAGGCTCCAAAAATGTCTTCTTTGCACATTGCATCATCACTCCAGCCCTGAATATGATCTTTTTGTACCTACATAGTTGGTTTTTGCCATCTGTTGGATGCATTTTTTTCCATCACATATCTATATGTGTGTCATACCTCATTATACGTCCCTGCTGGCCCAATAGGTGTTTGCGGGTCATCATATGCGCCATCGGTACCATTCTGTTTCATGATATTGAACTGGAGGTTAGTTTTGGAGAATCTATCTATTTTTATTTGTTTTTACATGGAAAACTTGTGCAATACCTCATCATCATATCCATATGCATTTAGTCCATATATATTTGTTTGCCCGAAATCCCTGACATGTAATTCCTGTTTCAAATTCGGACAGTTACATGTGACCTCAAATGTGCAGGGTGTTTGCATATTTGAATTGGTATTTGAGTTGGTATTTCGTACCTCAATTCTATAATCTCCTGTTAGAAGCCCCATGTATGTCCCCAGTGAACCCTGTACAGAAATACATTGTAGCATTGCATTATTTATAACATTGCTTGCATAGTAAATATCTGCTACGATTCATACAAATATATGGCTTTTTTGCTGATAACAAAAACTCATGTACCTGTGTGATGTTTGGAGTTTGTTGCTCTTCTTGTGAATTTCTAATCTGGTCCAGTAACAACTCCGTGTAGTATCCCTGAATGTTTCAGAACTTGTGGTCATATAATTTATCAGTTTTCAGTTTGTATCTCCATGGTTATCTAGCTTTTTCCACTTACCTGGCTTGGTCCTATCTCATTGATATCTATATAGTTGAAGTCTGCCATGCTCTGAGATCCCATATGCTTTGAAGCTATTTGTTGCGATGGCCTCTCAGATTCTTGATTTGTGTCCTGTATGAGGCCAGACATGGTCTGTGTTAGCTTCATGCTCAATTACGCATTGTAATTGTTACTCAGAAAATAACTCATCTCATAATTGGAGTCTGTCAATGCTTGAGTAGCCATATTGTTATAGTTGTTGTTTCCACTACATGGCTCTCTAGGTTCTTTGCTTGTCTGGTTGTTTTCAAAATTGCCTCCCACATATGTATCATGTTGCATTTGCTCAGCCATCATCTCTGCATTCAAGTTTCTGACTATACTCTTGCTTTTACTCTTCCCCATTGGATCTTGTTCTCTTCCTGCAATCTGTGAATTTGTTGCATATAAATTGACAGATTGATAAGCAAATGTGTATGTAAATCAATGCCTGATACTCAATTGATCCTTTTGTCATCCTGCTTTGATCGTGGTTTATGACCTTATTTGTCAATTGTGATTACTGGAGATAAATCGAGTGAAGATGTAAACTACTGGAGGGAAATTGACTTTGTTTTTTCACTTCACTAAATTGAGATTACTGTCTTACCTCTTCTTTCTCCCTTGTAATTGTGCTTGCCCCCTTGATGACCAATTGAGATGTATTCTTGTTTGCAGGGTTCATCCCCCTCCTATCCATGGTTTGATGGTGATCCAATATCTTGTCCCTTGGATCTGGGTCTCCCTCCTCCCCTTCCATGCGGTGGAATTTGGATTTGGTGATTTTGGTTTAAGTCCAAAGCCTTTGATGCAAGGATCCCATACTCCAGATGAGTTTTCTTAATCCCCTGCCGTGTTTTCCCCTTTTTCCCTAGTGTTTTTCTCGAGCTCGATCAGATCTGGATCGATTGTCTTTCTTATTCTCCAAGTTTGCTGCTATGTATTGGGCCTTACATGGGCTTTTTTAAATATTGTCATATTATTTGGTATTTTTTCTCAATTTGTTTTTGGCCTCTTGTTGGGCTTTTTTCTTTATTTCCCCTTAAGTCGCTGGGCCCTTTTTTTTGGCTGCAACCGTTGCGATTCCCAAGATTTTTTCCCTGCCGGCGATATTAACTACACCACTCCTCCTTTTTTCTCGGTGACCCTTCGGTTTCTGAGTACTCTCGGTTCCTTCGCCCCTCCCCCCACTTAACAGCAGTTGCCTTTAAAGTCTCCCATTACCTCCTCTCTCCCGTTTCATTTCTCATCTGATTTCTTGTACGCACTCTCTCTCTGTTCTGCTACTTTGCACTCTCTGCCTACCAAATCTCAGGTACTTCTTGTTTCTTCTCATTCTCCAAACATTCTCATTTTGGTTTTGTATCCTCTCGTCCGTACGTTTTTCTTTTGTGTCTTTTTGATATTTTTGTTTTCGACTTGATCTTTTTCATTTTTAGTGCTCTAAATATCCTTGGATCTATTGATTTGGGTTTTGTTCATGTTCTTTTTTGGATATGTTTTGCTGACAACCTAGTTCTTTTTAGTGTTCAGGTTTTAAAGTTGCTGAACTAAAACCAACTATAACTCATGTGTCCAAGCTCTTTGTTTCTGCCCTGATTTTTTTTCCTTTTCTGATCTTTTGTTTTTGATGTCACCAGGTTTAGTTAATCTCTCTATTAATATGTATTTTTAACATCTATATTATTAACCTGATCTATGTAATTTTTTTCAGTTCCTTTTTAACATCCATCCTTCCACCTGTACCATGGCCTCATCGTCGATCTCAAGGTGACACTTTTTCTTATTCTTTATCTTTTGCACTGTGTGCTTACTAATTTGTTAGCCATTTTTTTATTTGAATAAAAACTATGTGTAGGTTGCCTGCTATTTTATGTTTTTGTAGCTCTGTTAATTCAGTTTTTGTCATCTTATATGAAATTGTTAGACAAATTAACTTAGTACGTATTATGGAACAAGTTGAAATCATTTTGTTTTTATCAGTATGACGATAAAAGTGAAACTGGTACATAGCAATACTAAATTTTATGGCACTTTTTAGTGATCTCAGTTTTTTTAGTGATTTGTGTCTCACATACACCATATTTTTTATTAGGTTTTTTCAAGTGCAAATGTTTTTTTTTCTTTTTTTGACAATATGAAGCCTCTTTGGTTCATTCTAGTCACCTTTTTGCACTGTATTTTATTTACATATATGTGATTTTTCCCCTACTTATTACTGTCATGTTTAAGTTTAAATTATCCTGAAATTTTTGAAGTCTTAATCAGCATTCCTTGTTCTATTTTTAGTTCTATATTGACATGTCATTCAACATTCTTTATTTGTTTGGATACAGTTCCATATGTCTAAGTTGGTTTGCTGTTCGTTATCTAGTTTATCATTTTTTAACTATCCTGTTTTTGTGTGCTACCAGATTTTTGGACCTTTCTCTCAGGCTGTCTGGTGACATTGTCAGCCCCACTATTGGGGTTTGCCGTTACCTGGGCATTGCACATGGCCCCACTGACACTGTTGTGTATGCTGCTGTTTCGCGGCACAGTGGGGATCAGATGCTGGCCAAGGTCATTGAGGTGGTGTTTAATATACTGAGATCTGGGGATTTCAAGGTTGGCCAGCTGCACGCCACTGGCGAATATCTGATCAAGTGCTCCACCCCAGAGGCTGCCAACAGGCTTCACCTTCAAGTGAAGAAATGTGGCATTCATACCATCGGCTTCAGGAAGATGAGATATGTACACGTTGTCCCAGAATGCTGGACCCTCGCGCAAGCAAAAATCACTGATGCAGCTCCAGAAGAGTACAAGCTTCCGGTTGATGTTGATGTTCCTGCTCCTGTTGTTGCTGCTTCTGAAGATGAGTCTTCTGGAGTTGGCGCATCTGATGCTGAAGCTGGTGGATCCAAGAAGCGCAAGCTTTGAACGACGACCCATCTTCTGCACTTTTGTATGTATTTCTCATTATTTTTTTTGCCTATTTTTCCTAATATTTGCATCTGATCTAATGTTTTTATTATGGTTCTTGTGCAGGTTCTGGGAGCTCTAGGTGTTCCAGCATCAAATTATTTAGTATTTTAAGCTTCAGTGTGTCTTAAATGTGTGATGAACATTTATTTGTGTGTCGTTGTTTAGAACTCGAACAATCATATGTTTAATTATCGTTTGTTGGGTTTAACAACTTGCGATGTTAGTTGTTAGTTGGCGCTCTACGATGATTTTTAAAGTGGTTAATCTCTATGTTATTTTGCTCTTTTCTTTTCTGCTCTTTGTTTGGGTTGAAGGTATGGCAAATTATTTATGGTACTTATTGTCTATTTCTACTTTGCATCTATATCAGTAATTTTTAATATTTACTGACTGTAATTTTTTTCAGGTGCCTCAGTGTATTATTATGAATTGGTTTTGTATGGCTTATTTCCATGCAATCATCAAGGCGAGTCCCCCTGTTTGAACAAGTATTAAAAAGTTTGCCCAAATTTTGGTATGTGTTTCAACAATGTCAATTTATTTCTGTGTTTGGGACCCAAGTTTCTTAATGTTGTTTTTTATTCATTGTTCTGCTTTTCAGTTTCACTTTGCTTCCTTTTTTGGCATGCCTATGATGATATACGTGTTTGCCCAGACTTAATACTATTGTTTTTTTATTAAAAATGAATGATGATCTTGAACTTTGTTGAGGTACTGGAATGAGTAAATAGGCTAGATTTCACACATGCCTCTTCATTTCAGTTATGTAGGTGACGAATCTGGCCTCTCTGTCACACAGTTTTTTGTGAATCTGGCCTCTGTGTCACACGTTTTTTTGTCCGCCGTTGATCTTTGTGACATGTGGCTGCTGGTTGTGTGGGTTCTGCTTTTGTAGATCTGTCTTTGACACGTGGGGGGGGCAGGAGAACTGATTGATTTCTGGGATGCTGTGCTGCCTTTAGCTTCTTGGCTATTACGTTTGCTGCTATTACTTGATTACCAGAATCCCTGTTTACTTTTCCTTAAGCTCCAAGTTCAAGATCAAATTGATTATTTTTGGCAAAATGTCTGAGGCTTGTTTTCAAAAATTCTTCCCACTTTTGTTCTTGGAATTTCATGCTTGACTGTTTGGATTTGTCAAATCAAGTTTTATGCGCTAATTCTATTTTTATTTGGGGTTCCTCTTTATCTGTGATTTGGTTATATGTAATTTGAATTTTTCATTTGTTATATGGGGGTTTAAACAAACTCCCAGAAATGAATGTTAGGATGCATTGAATGTAGATGAATTTGTCCATCTAGATTAGTTTCATATGTTCATCTTTTTCAATCTATCATTTGGGGTGTTTAAACAACCTCCTGGAAATGAATGGTAGGATGCATCGAATGTAGATGAATTTGTCCATCTAGATTTGTTTATATGTTCATCTTTTTAATCTGTCATTTGGGGGTTTCAATAAAACCCCAGAAATTAATGTTTTGATGCTTCGATTCTTGTAGTCGTTTTTTATCTGAGATTTGTTCATATGTTCATCTTCTCAATCTGTCATCCACGGGGCTGGTGATCCAATATATTGTCTCCTGGATCTCGGTCTCCCTACTTACCTTCCATACTTTTTTTTGGAGTTGGTATTTTGGTGATCTGCTTTAAATCCAAAGCCTTTTTGCCGCAAGGATCCCATACTCCAGATGAGGTTTTCTTAATCCTCTGCCGTGTGTTTTCCTTTTCTGGTGTTTTTGCTCGAGCTCCATCAGATCTGGATCGATTGTCTTTTCATTACTCTTCAAGGTTTGCTGCTATGTATTGGTATTATTGTTGCCTTTTTCTTTTTTTCCCTTAAGTCGCCTGAGTTTTTTGGCTGCAACCGTTCTGAGTCCCAAGATTCCTTAGCGGTGATATTAACTGCACTACCCCTCGGTTTATTTGCTCCTGCCCCAACTTCTCAGCAGTTGCCTTTAAACAACCTTGTTGTTTGTGTTATTTTGTGTCGGGGACAGCCCTGGGGGTCCTCTTAAACAACTGGGGAAACCCCACTTAAAACCTGCAAAAGCCAAGGCCAAACACGTCTCGCTTAAACACACGGGGCATGGCCCACGCCACGGTGGCCCTGATGGCCCACCAAGGCGGCTCACTCAAAGATCCCCTCAAGCAGGCTCCTCCTCGCTCGAGGGCACACACCTCCCTCGGGTGGGCTGCGCCCGTTCGAGGGAGTACGCTTACCTCGAGCGGGCTCCGCCTCGCTCGAGGGTCCGCGCCGCCCTCAGCGGGCTCCGCCTCGCTCGAGGGCGCTCCGCACGCGCACGCCCGTTCCCGTATGCGGGTACGGGCATTTAATGCTCGACAACGGCGGGCGGCGCCATCATGCGCCCGGGACTCACGCCCGGTCCCCGTTGCACCAACTCCCTAGGAGGGAACCCATCCCCACCACCGTGGGGGAGCCGTGCGACGTGGCCGGTCCCCGGCCCCGTGACGCCGCGCCGCCTACTCCTGTACGGCTAACGCGCCGAGCCCTCGAAGGGGGGCCGGCCGCACCATCAATTTGCTTTCCCGTGACCTTGCAGGGTTAGGTTGCAATGTTAGGCCGGCGGGGCGCCATCCCCACCACTGTTGACGGCATGGCGGCCGCCCCCACGCATACAACCCCACGCCGGGCACTGTGGCGCGGCTCGGCGCCGCGGAAGCATGCGGGAACGGGACGCCGCCATGCCCGCCACCGCATCCCGTACGGATCGACGTCGGCCGATCCCCTCGAACCCGCCCTCGGGGACATCACGGCCATCCGCTGCACTCCTACCCTCGAAGCTGCCACTATTCGGGTACAAGATACGCCATGATGGCCAGATCGCGGCAAGGACCGTCAAGGCGGACGCCTACTCTACGGTGCGGCGCACCACACTTCCCCATGTAGCTAAATAAGCGCGGCATGCATGTAATTCGCTCTCTCCTTGGCCTATAAAAGGAAGGCGAACTCCCCCGCCGCAGGGGACACAAGGCAGAACGACAAGAGACAACAACAGACAACACACGACACATCACACACTTACTCTCCAATTCTCCCACAATATCTTCAGCCACTTCACTAGGGACTTGTAAGCCACGCTTCCTCTCCTGCCTTGCTTGTAGCAACCCCACTACAGGCATCCCGGTGCCGAGCAATATAGTGCCCCGAGCACACCACTGCTGGATGTACGACCCCTCGGCCGGAACCAGGATAAAACTCTGTCTTTGATTCCTTGGCATCGACCATTGAGGGATAGACCTTGGCTCTTATTACTGGTTAGTGTCGGGACCACATTCCGCACCGACAGTTGGCGCCCACCGTGGGGCAATCGAGCGCCTAGGGTCAATCCACCGTCAACTCCCTCCATGGTGATCCGCACCGAGTACCGCGGTACGCGCTACTCCATGGGCAGCTCGGACCCCCTCCCCGCCGGGTTTGAAATCCGGTTCGGGAGCCTGAATTTTCAGGCCACGGGGAACGGCTACCTGATGCGCCTCACCAACCGTGAGGAGCTCCGTGCGCGGCGCCAGGCCGGGTCCGCCCCGGTCGCCGCTGCGCGCGTCGCCACGACACAGACACCCGCAGGCACGGATGCTGCGGGCCCGTCAGCGTCACGGCGTCGCCGCCGCTCCGGTCGGTGTTCGCGCCGGGCGCGGTCGGAGCGGCGTCAAGGCCGAACGCGCCGCCTCCCAACGCGGCGCACCCGTCGACGCGACGACCGCCGCCCCGGCGGGGAGCGCGCGGTCTCCGGGCCACGCTTCCCCATCGGTCTACGCGGCGCCACGACAGCCTACAACGCCAACGTCAACACCACGATGCGCAGGGTTCCCCTGGACGCCACGTCTTCGTTGCCAGGGACCCCGACGCCTCCGCCGGTGACGAGTCATCCCTTGGATCCCTCGACGCATTACCACCAGCCAACCTGCACGGATACGCGGAGTGGGACTTTTCCGGCATGCCGGACCCAGTAATGTTCAGGCGTTTTCTCGACGCCATGGACTACTAGTTCGGTTGCTCCGATGACTCCAGCACCGGGAGTTACGACCCCGCGCGGGAATGCTGCGTCGTCATCGCCAATGACCCAGCAAACGCCACCGGTGCAGCGGGCGCCGGCGACGGGGAGGTTACGCCCGCCCCAGGGATCGCTCCGCGCCTGGCTGCGGGACCGAGCACCCCTGCTAGGGCCGACATCGACGCGCAGCTAGCCAAGCTCGCGAACTCGAAGCCAAGCTGGCGGAGGAGTATCGAAGGTGCGGCTGCTCCGCGCCTCCATGGCAAGGGAAGCCTCCGCGTGTGGCAAACGCGTGCGGGAGTTGGGCATACAGGCCCGCGACCGCATCAACGCCGACTTCAACGTCGACAACCCGGACACGCCTCCGCGGGCGAGCCAGAAGCTTATCTCCGCCTCAACGCTGCTGCGGGCCATGCCAGCCCCCTCGACGCCTGAGGCGCGAAACCTGCACCGTGAGGTGCAGGCACTCATCGAGCAGGCGGCCGTCCAACAGGCTGAGAGCTCGGCGTCACGCATCTGCCAACAGGGCGACGCGCAAGCCGACGGGGCCGCGCAGGGGGGCGAACCCTCGGTCCATGCAGGTGAAGCGGCGAAGCGACCCGCCAACCCGGGACGCACACCGGCCAAAGAGCGGCTCCTCGACACGCGCAGGGCGCTGGACGGCGACGCCCGTAACGTCATTAACGCTCGGCGGACGAGCAAGGCGGATGCGCGAGCGGAGGCAGGCTACCACTCTCGGCGGGGTGGACGCTACGACAGCGATGAAGACCGCTCTCTGACGCCAGAGCCCCCGGGGACCCGTGTGTTCAGCCGGGAGATCCGCGTGGCGGCCTTCCCCAGCGCTTCCGCCAGCCCACGACCATCGTCAAGTACAACGAGGAGACGGATCCCCGCGTATGGCTCAACGATTACCGCCTAGCATGCCAGCTGGGCGGGGCCACCAGCGACGAGGTCATCATCCGCAACCTCCCCCTGCACCTCGGTGATTCGGCCGGACGTGGCTCGAGCATCTGCCGGCCAGCCAGATCCACAACTGGGATGATTTGGTCCGCACGTTCGTGGGCAACTTCCAGGGCACGTACGTGCGCCCTGGGAATTCCTGGGACCTGCGCTCCTGCACCCAGAAGCCCGGCGAGTCACTCCGGGACTTCATACGATGCTTCTCCAAGCGCTGCACGGAGCTCCCAAGCGTGGCGCAATCCGAGATTGTGCATGCCTTCCTCGAGGGCACCACGTGTCGAGATCTCGTGCGAGAGCTGGGGCGCAGCCCGCCTGCGGACTCAAACGAGCTGTTCGACATCGCCACCAGCTTCGCCTCAGGAGAAGAGGCCGTGGGGGCGATCTTCGACGGCAAGAAGGGCAAGCGCTCGGACGACACGCCCGCGGAGGGTAGCAAGTCCAGGGAGCCCCACCGGAAGGACAAGCGGGGCAAGAAAGGGAAGAAGCCGCGCCGTGAGGCGCGCGAGCAGGGACGCGACGGCGACAACGCCGAGGCCCTTGCTGTTGACCCGGCTCGACGAGGCCCTCGACCGGCCCCTCGAGGTCGGGGGTGTTCGATGACATCTTCGAAAAAGCCATGTCCATACCACAAGACCCCAGTGAACCACACCCTCGAGCAATGCGACATGCTCAAGAAGTTCTATGGTCGCGCCGCCGCAAAGGACGCGGAGGCCAAGAAGGACGGAGGAGATGGCGACGCCGGCGGCTTCCCCGCCGTAGAGAACGTGTTCCTCATCTTCGGGGGACCAACCGTCGACATGTCGAGCCGCCAGCGCAAGCGGGAGCGGCACGAGGTCCTCGCCGCGGAGAAGGCGCCTCCCTCCTTCCTTGACTGGTCGGAGGATGCCATCACCTTCAGTCGCGAAGACCACCCGAACCGCATCCCCAACCCGGGCCAGTACCCACTGGTGGTCGACCCGGTCATTGGGAACGCGCGGTTCTCAAAGGTCCTGATGGACGGAGGCAGCAGCCTCAACATCCTCTACGCGCACACGCCGCGCTGTCGGGGATCGGGTTGGACCAGCTGCGGCCCAGCACGACGCCGTTCCATGGCGTCGCGCTAGGAAAGCGCGTCCAACCCCTCGGGCAGATCGACCTACCGGTTTGGTTCGACACTCCGAGCAATTTCCGCAAGGAAACGCTCACCTTCGAGGTGGTGGGGTTCCGGGGCACCTATCACGTCATACTTGGGCGGCCCTGCTACGCCAAGTTCATGGCCGTTCCCAACTACACCTATCTCAAAATGAAGATGTCGGGACCAAATGGTGTCATCACCGTGGGCTCGTCCATCGAGCATGCGTTCGATTGCGACATCGAATGCGTGGAGCACGCAGAAGCACTAGCGCTGGATGAAGCGCTGGTGACCACCTTGGAGAAGATGGTCAACGAAGACCTCGACTCCACCGCCAAGCACGCCGGCAATTTCGAGGCCGCGGAGCAGACCAAGGGGGTGCCCCTCGACCCTGCTGCCCCCGAGGGCAAGGAGCTGAGGGTCAGCTCCACCCTCGACCCGAAATAGGAAGTGGTGCTCGTCGACTTCCTCCGCGCCAACGCCGACATCTTCGCGTGGAGCCCCTCGGATATGCCAGGCATCCCAAGGGAGGTCGCCGAGCACTCCCTTGACATCCTGCCTCATCCCGCACTGTGCAGCAGCGGCTCCGCCGCTTCGACGAGGAGCGGCGGCGGGCGATCGGAGCGGAGCTGCGGAAGCTTCTCGAGGCCGGGTTCATCAAGGAAGTGTTCCACCCTACGTGGCTAGCGAATCCTGTACTAGTAAAGAAAAAGAACGGGAAATGGCGGATGTGTATAGACTACACTAGTCTTAATAAAGCATGTCCTAAAGTTCCCTTTCCTTTGCCACGCATAGATCAAATTGTTGATTCGACAGCCGGGTGTGAGCTACTTTGCTTCCTTGATGCCTACTCCGGGTATCACCAAATAAAGATGAAGGAGTCCGACCAGCTCGCGACTTCATTCATCACGCCGTTCGGGATGTTTTGCTACGTCACGATGCCGTTCGGCCTCCGGAACGCGGGTGCAACGTATCAACGCTGCATGCAACACGTTTTCGGAGATCACATCGGGCGAACGGTTGAGGCGTACGTAGACGACATCGTCGTAAAAACCAGGAAGGCGGACGACCTGGTTGGCGACCTCAACATCGCGTTCGGCTGCCTACGGGCCAACAGGGTAAAATTGAACCCCAAAAAATGTGTCTTTGGTGTGTCGCGGGGCATGCTCCTAGGATACATAGTCTCCCAGCGAGGCATCGAGGCCAACCCCGAGAAGGTTGCAGCCCTCGAGCGAATGGGTCCAATTCGGGACCTCAAAGGGGTACAAAAGGTGCTGGGGTGCCTTGCTGCCTTGAGCCGCTTCATCTCGCGGCTCGGCGAAAAAGGCTTACCCCTCTATCGCCTCCTCAAAAAGCACGAGCGCTTCTCCTGGACCGCCGAGGCCCAAGACGCGCTCGACAAGCTTAAGGCATCCTTGACCCACGCCCCGATCCTCACGCCGCCGCAGGACGGAGAACCTCTGCAGCTCTACGTGGCCGCGACCACCCAGGTGGTCAGCGCCGTAATCGTGGTAGAGCGCACGGAGGAAGGGCACGCCCTGCCGGTCCAACGGCCGGTGTACTACATCAGCGAAGTATTGTCCGACACCAAGACGTGCTACCCTCAAGTCCAAAAGCTGCTGTACGTGGTGGTCCTCGCGCGGCGCAAGCTTCGCCACTACTTCGAGGCCCACCCTGTCACAGTGGTCTCCTCCTTCCCGCTGGGGGAGATCATCCGCAATCCGGACGCGGCGGGCGGGGATCGCCAAGTGGTCGGTGGAGCCGATGGGCGAGACGCTCGCCTACGCCCCGCGCAAGGCCATCAAGTCCCAGATCCTGGCGGATTTCGTCGGCCGAATGGACAGACACGCAACTACCGCCGCCACAGATCCAAGCAGAGTGATGGACTCTGTATTTCGACGGCTCGGTGATGAAGACCGGGGCGGGCGCGGGCCTGCTCTTCGTGTCACCCCTCGGGGAGCACATGCGGTACGCAGTGCGTCTCCATTTCCCCGCGTCAAACAACATGACTGAGTACGAGGCCCTCCTTTGCGGCCTCAAGATCACCATCGAGATAGGCGTCAAGCGCCTCGACGTGCGGGGGGATTCGCAGCTCGTGATTGACCAAGTCATGAAAAATGCGAGTTGCCACGACGACAAGATGGAAGCGTACTGCAAGGCCGTGCGAGCCCTCGAGGACAAATTCTACGGCATCGAGCTCAACCACGTGCCCTACCGGTACAACGAGGAGGCGGACGAGCTAGCCAAGATCGTGTCCGGGCGGATCACCGTCCCCCCGAACGTTTTTGCCCGAGATATCGCCTAGCCCACCGTCACCCTCGAGCCTCACCCCTCGAGCCACGCGGAACCCTCGGGGGTTCCCTTGAATCCGGCAGGCGCGGAGCCCATGAATGAGGACCCCTCGAACGAGGCGTATGTGCTCTCCCTCCTCGAGGGGTATGGCGCCGACGAGGCCGATGTGATGGATGTCGAGCCAGCCCCCATCAAGGCAGATTGGCGCGACAAGTATGTCGCCTGGATGGCTCGAGGGGAACTCCCCTCGGACCGGGCCGAGGCTAGGCGCATCGCCAGGATGGCCAAGTCCTTCGACCTCGTCGACAGCGAGCTGTACAAGCGCGCCGCTTCCAGCATCCTGCAGCGATGCGTGCCCATCCCCGAGGGGCGCGAGCTCCTACGGGACATTCACGCGGGGATCTGCGGCCATCACGCCGCACCCCACACCCTCGTAGGCAATGCGTTCCGTCAAGGCTTTTGCGGCCTACCGCGGTCGCGGATGCCGCCGAGATCGTGCGCACCTGCGAAGGGTGCCAGTTCTACGCCCGCAAATCCAACCTTCCTGCTCACGTCCTGCAGACCATCCCCATAACATGGCCTTTCGCCGTGTGGGGGCTGGACATCGTCGGGCCCCTGCGGAAGGCGCCCGGGGGCTTCACCCACTTGTTGGTTGCGATCGACAAATTTTCCAAGTGGGTAGAAGTACGCCCCATTACGAATCTCACGGCAGAACAAGCGGTGACGTTCTTCACCAACATCGTCCATCGCTTTGGAGTACCAAACTCCATCATCACCGACAACGGGTCCCAGTTCACGGGCAGGAAATTCCTGGAGTTCTACGACAAATTCCACATCCGTGTGGATTGGGCAGCTGTGGCACATCCACAGACTAACGGCCAAGTAGAGCGTGTCAATGGCATGATCCTACAAGGCCTTAAGCCCAGAATTTTCGACCAGCTGAATAAGTCTGGTCGGAAATGGCTCCAGGAGTTACCAGCGGTCGTGTGGAGCCTAAGGACCACCCCAAGCAGAGCCACTGGGTTCACCCCGTTTTTTCTAGTCCATGGCGCAGAGGCCGTCCTCCCCACGGACTTAGAGTATGGGTCACCTAGGGTACGAGGCTACGACGAGGACGCCAACCAGCGAGCCCGCGAGGACTCACTGGACCAGCTGGACGAAGCGCGCCTCGTGGCCTTGATGCACTCCGCAAGATACCAACAGTCCCTCAGGCGCTACCAGGCACGGAAGATACGCTGGCGGGACTTCAGTGAAGGGGATCTGGTCCTAAGGCTACGACAAGACAACCGAGGACGCCACAAGCTATCACCTCCGTGGGAGGGATCCTACGTCGTAGTGAAGGTGCTCAAGCCCGGCACGTATAAGTTAGCCAACGAGGACGGCGAAGAACTCACCAACGCTTGGAACATCCAACAGCTACGTCGCTTCTATCCCTAGCTAGGATTTCCAAGTCTTTTGTTGTAAATCACGTGACCGACACCCCAGTTGGTGACAACCATGTAAACATCACCAGTTCAATGAAAAGGGCAACTCGGCTTTCCCCTAAAACCCAAGTTACCCTCGGGGGCCACTACGGGGGCATCCCCCCCAAAAAAAATGGTCCAATTTTTTCGCAAAAAAGAAAAAACCCACGCGCGCTAAGCATGTTTCTACTTCAGCCTCGAGCAAAATTCAAACAGGGCGCAGGCAGCCTAGCGGAAAAGACGCGCAAGTCAGAGATAGCCTACGCCTCCGTGAGGATACGACCCTTCTCTCCTGCCTCCGACCTAGCAGGCCGCTCGCGAAAATCGAACTCCCCTAACTAGAATTTACTCAGGAAGAAGGAGAAACAAAAAGCGCAATGAAGGACATCATTTCACTTTCACAAACGTTTGAAGAAAAAGTGATCTGTTTATTTACACGGCCACATGGCCCACACACTAACACATAAACAAAAAAGGGCCTAGCGCCCGGCAATCTTCAGGCTGGCGGAGCGGCAGCGTCGGCGGCATCCGGGAACAGAAACTCCTCGAAGGCCTCGGCGAGCGCCCCGGCGGCGTCAGCGGCTAACGCGTCCACACGCTCCATCGCCACCTCGTCCTCGACGCCCTCGGGGACGATGTAACCCTCCGCCACCGCCTCGAAGTTGATCTCGTAATGAGATCGCACCACCCCCGAGGGCCTTCGGACACCGAGGTGCGGCGCCCGGCGCATGCGCTCGATGACGTGCCCGCCAAGGGCGCGCGGGCGGGCGGCCGGCGAGCTCCCGGCCTGCGCCTCGCCCTCCTCCACGGCCGGCGGGTCTCGAGGGGCGCGGAGCGCAACTCCGGCAGCTCCTGCTCGGAGGAGTTGTAGGAGGTGCAGCGCCTCGGCCTGCTCGGCCGCGTGCCCCAGCGCGGTGCGCAAGCCTGAAGTTGCCAAGCAAGAGGGGGATCAGAAAAGGGGCCGAACACTCTAAGGGAAAATCAGCAAAACAAGAGACAAACAGCGACTTATCCTCGACTTGCTTCCTCTCCACCTCGAGGGCGCGGCGCTCGGCCTCAACCGCCTGCTGAAGGCCGCTGAGGGTCTCGCTGCGCTCCCGAAGGGCCGGCTCACGGCTCACGCTCGTGATGCGAGCACCACCCGGCCCTCGCCCTCGAGCTTCGAGAACTCAGCGTTCCGCCCCTCCCGGCGACATCGTGCCGCCTCGCGAGCGACGCGCTCTGCTCGAGCGCCGACCGGGCGTCGGCAAGGGCAGCCCGCTCCTGCTGGAGTTGCCCCTCAGCCCCCTGGCGGGTGGTACGCTCCTGCAGGAGCTGGTCCTCTGCGACGGCGAGCGCCGCAACCTTGGCGTCGAGGGCAGCCTTCAGATCGTCGGCCTCCTTGGCCTTCAGCTCGAGCGCGCGCGCCCGCTTCTCAGCTTGGCTCTGCTGAGCCTGCGCCCCCCGGAGCAACGAGTGGAGCTCCAGGTTGTCGTTGCGGACGGCGACCACCTCCGCCTCCCAGTTGGCCGCCAGGGTGCGCATCCTCTCCAGGTCCGCCCGCGCCTGCCGTAGCGCCTCATCCCGATCGCACTCCTGGAGCTGATCGCGCAGGGCCACAACACGGTATGACAGCCAACTGTCCGGAGTCCTCAAGGCGTCGGCGAGCGCGTCGAAGGTGTCGCACTGCTCCCGGAGCTGGCGGAGCTCGGCGCTCATCTGATCGAAGGCGCTGTATTTGTCACGGGCGTGGTGCTCGAGCTCCTGTCACCAACAAGCCGAGACCTGTGAGTGTTACGCTGCAAGGATCGCGCGCAAAAATGAGAAAAACAAAGAAAGGAGACGACGACGCCCCACCTGGAAGACGCGCCACGCGGGGCCGCCATGAATCCGCAGCGCCTCGTTCAACGCTCGGTCGAGCGCAGCGCCGTGGTTGCGGAGCTCTCCCCACAGCTCCTGCTCCCCCTGGGCGTCGGCAAAGGCGGGCGGATCGCTAACGCGCCCCTCTCCCGGGGCGGAGCGGCCGGCGCGGGAAGAAGAGGCCTCGGCACCGTGCCCTCGGCCTCCTGCCACCATGTGGCCCTCCCGCCGCCTCACAAGAGCCCCCTCTCGGGACTCGGGGGGACGGCGTGGGGAAACTCACCCACCGGTCCCACCCGGCGGCGGGGAGTCGTCGTCCGGGATCTCCCACCACCGCCGCCGGGGAGCCGCCGGCGGGTGCCGGCCCCTGCGTCGCCTCCATCGACGCCTCCGCCCGCGCCTCCGTGACCGCGGGCTCTCGCCGCGGCACCGCGACCACCGCCCCCGGCCGCGTCTCCACAACCACGGGCGCCGGCTCGCCCCTCCACGACCGGCGCCGCCGGCCGCGCCTCCACCACGGTCGGCGCCCGCCGCTCCTCGACGGCCACCGGCCGCGGCGCGGCGGGCGGATCCACCGGCCGTGGCCTCGGGGCCTCGGCCCGCGCCCTGCGAGCCCTCGCCCGACGCAGCCGCCGCGCTCGACCCCCACCCGCTGCGCCCTCGACGAGCGCCGCCAGGTGGGAACGGATGCGTCCGCCCTCAACACCTTGGCCGGTGCGAGGGGAGGCACGGTCGGCACCACCCTGCACAAACACGAACAAACAGTCAGGTCCTTGGTTGTCAGGTATGCAACCCTGCAAAAAAGCAAGCCCCTCACCTCGAAGAAGAGAAGGCGCGCTTCCTCTTCCTCGAGGTCCCAGTAGATGACGCCGGCGCGGCCGGCGCGGCCGCCGCCGCACCTCCCGGCCGTATCCGCCGCGCGCGCGGGCCCCGCCCCACGCGCGGGCGTGCCCGTCGCGCGCACCTCCGGGGCGCGCTCCGGCGCCTCTCGCGGCCCGCGCCGCTCCCCATCGTCGATTGCCCGGCGGCGGGCGCCTCCGCACCCGCCCCCGGGCGACGCTACTCTTGCCCCCGGAGCCGGCTCCGGCGGCGGGGGCGCAGGCTCCCACCTATCAGGGAGGCCCTGCCCCCCGGCCTCTTCCTCCTCTTCCTCCTCCGAGGACGAGTACTCCTCGTTCCCCGGAGAAGAGAGCCCCTGCTGCTCGCGCAGCCGGTACTCCTCGTTCCTCCGTTTGCGACGCTCGCGGTGTCGCTTCGTGCGCTCCTTCTTGCGCGCCGCCCGCTCCCGTTGCTGCGACGCTCGACCGAGCGCGCGAGAGCGGGGAGTGGGCGGATCAGACTTCGCAGCGCTCAGTCTCACCAGCTGCGAGCGAAACATCGAAGCGTGTCAGCAACCTAAAGCATCAGCAAAATCAAAAACGGAACCAAGAGTTCCACTCACCAGCGGGCCGATGGGGAGCATCTCGAGATCCCATAGGGATCGGTCGCTGCGCAGGGACCGGGTGTCGACGGCGCTCCGCGCCCGGGTAGCCGCGTACTCCCGCAGGAGGGGGCTCTGCAGCATCCGCAACCTCGTCAGCGCGACGGGGTTCGCCGTCTCCGTCATCTCGAAGATGCGGAGCGGCCTCTCCATCAGGGGGACGACCCGCCGGTGGTGGAGGAAGGCGAGGACGGTCGCCGCGGTCAGCCCGCGCCCCGCCAGGTTCCTCAGCGCGGCCAGAAGCGAGTCCAACCGTCTCCGATGCTGGACCGAAGACACCCCATGGCTCCAGGAGTCGGGCTTCTCCCGGAGCACCAGACCAGTGTTGGGGGGAGACCGGGCTCGTCGTTGCGAAGGTAGAACCACCCCCGCTCCCAGCCTGCGTTGTTGGTCTTCATGGTGCAGGGGATGTAGTCGTCCTTGTACTGCCCCCGCAAGGCGAACGGCATGCCACCGGCGCGCACCGCGCGGCGGGTCCACTGCTCCGACGTCGGGCCGTGTGAACGACTCCGCACGGAAGAGGTGAATCCAGAGATCCCAATTCACCGGGATCCCTAGATACCCCTCGCAAACGCCCACGAACGTGGCCGCCTGCGAAATTGCGTTCGGTGCGAAGTTGTGCAGCTCCACGCCGTAGTGGTGGCAGAGCGCCCGCATGAAGCGACTCGTCGGCGCCGCGAATCCGTGCTCGTGGAACCTGGTGAAGCTAACCACGTAGCCGCTCGGCAGGTTGGGCGCGTGGTCCCCAGCCGGCGGCACGATCCACTTGGCCGGCCGGCCCTCCTCGTTCGCCGCCCCGCTGGCCGGCGGCCACCAGCTCGCCCAGGGCCAGCTGCGTCACCGTCAAACGCTCCCACGCGTACGGATCAATGATAACGAGAGGCAGTAGAGGCGCCATGTGGAAAGGCAAGGGGGCCAGGAACGAAGAACATGAAGGAGGAGAAGAGCTCCAAAGGCGGAAAGGCGCTGTGGCGAGAACGAGACGGGGGCTGGAGCGCAAGGAGCAAGAATGGCGAATGCTAAGGTAAAAACCGCCGTTTTCCCCCTCGCCAGATTTATAAGCCGCGGGCGTGCTCTCCGGAGCGCACGTCCCGCGCGCATTAACTGCAGGGGAAATCTTCTCTCGCTGACGGGCGGGCCCCACCACGACCGCGGCGGCCACGCCACCGCTGACGGGCCATCATCACGGCGTAGAACCGGGAGGGCCGTGGCGGCGGTCACGTCCGCCCGCCCACGGCGCCCACTACGCGCGCGGGCGCGCGGCGCCTAAAAGGCGCGCCCGCGGCGCGAAACCGCAGCCGCGACTGCGAAGCATTAAATGTCCTGGTCCCTTGCCAAGTAAGGAAGCCCTTGAGCGGCGCGAGCCCCTGGCTCAGAAAAATTCAACCCTCAAAGGGTGCAAGCATCGGACGGTCACCTCGGGGCCCGTTGAGGTAAAAGAGGCGCCACAGGTACCTCCGATGCGCTATTCTACTGATCAGCACCTCGAGGGCTTACGCGGTCAGGGACCCTCGAGGATTCGCAGATGCAAAGACGGGGGCGCCTAGCCGCCACCCCGCGCTATTTTACTGATCAGCGCCTCGAGGGCTGACGCGGTCAGGGACCCTCGAGGATTCGCAGATGCAAAGACGGGGGCGCCTAGCCGCCACCCCACGCTATTTTACTGATCAACGCCTCGAGGGCTGACGCGGTCAGGGACCCTCGAGGACTCGCAGATGCAAAGACGGGGGCTCCTAGCCGCCACCCCGCGCTATTTTACTGATCAGCGCCTCGAGGGCTGACGCGGTCAGGGACCCTCGAGGACTCGCAGATGCAAAGATGGGGGCGCCTAGCCGCCACCCCGCACGGCCCTACTGATCAGAGGTTCGAAGCCTGACCCTCGACGGGTTCGAACAGGCGCCCCAGATCACCAGAGTCAGGGACGACGAGGGCACGCGCATTCGAGCCGTTCCTCGAGCCCGCCGGCTCGAGGGTGCCCCACATGTCGTGTTCGAGAGCCAGCGAGGGCAGCTAGCCGGGGGGATCCCACCGAGGGAGAGCTTCCGCGCCCTCGGTCCCTAGCGAACGGGACCGAGCCCCACCTAGCAAACCCACACAAGCGCTTTAGTGGACGTGTCTCTGGACCGCGCAGCCTATCCTTATCGAACGGGGCATGGGCGTCCACTCGAACCACCCACTAACAGCTCAATGAGGAATCCACAATCCGCGACCCGACCGATGGGGGTTGCGGAAACCTCACCCTCCGTCCCGCGGAGGGACGGCGAGGGCGCGTTAAAAACAAGTCGTGGAGCTCTACCCGATCGCCTCGAACGGACCCGAGGCTCGGGGGGCTCGACGCACTTGCTACACCTCCCGGATTGCACCGACCGCGGGTAGTGCCCCGGCGCGCGTGCGTCACCGCGGCCCGGCCCGAAACATTGCCGACGCCGGTTGAGATATGTACCATGCCTTCTGACCAAATCTCGCGGTAAAACCCCTGCAGGAACACCCACGCTCCTACAGGGCTCGGGGGCTAGACCCGCGGGTCCGCTCACGCGGCCCCACGGAAAGCACTCGCAAACCAGGGGGGAAGGACGTCCTATCAGTAGGCTCCAGCATACCGCGGGAGCCCCGGCCGGCGAACCCGCGGATGCTCGGGGGCTGCGTCGGGGACGCCCCCCGGGGGGTCCCCTTAAACAACTGGGGAAACCCCACTTAAAACCTGCAAAAGCCAAGGCCAAACACGTGTCGCTTAAACACACGGGGCATGGCCCACGCCACGGTGGCCCCGATAGCCCACCAAGGCGGCCCACTCAAAGATCCCCTCGAGCAAGCTCCGCCTCGCTCAAGGGCACACACCTCCCTCGGGTGGGCTCCGCCCCGTTCGAGGGAGTACGCTTACCTCGAGCGGGCTCCGCCTCGCTCGAGGGTCCGCGCCACCCTCCGCGAGTGCTCCGCCTCGCTCGAGGGCGCTCCGCACGCGCACGCCCGTTCCCGTACGCGGGTACAGGCATTTAATGCTCTGACAACGGCGGGGCGGCGCCATCATGCGCCTGTGACTCACGCCCCGGTCCTGTTGCACCAACTCCCTAGGAGGGAATCCATCCCCACCACTGTGGGGGACTGTGCGACGTGGCCGGTGCCAGCCCCGTGACGCCGCGCCGCCTAATCCTGTACGGCTAACGTGCCGAGCCCTCGAAGGGGGGCCGGCCGCACCCTCGATTTGCTTTCCCGTGACCTTGCAGGGTTAGGTCGCAATGTTAGGCCGGCGGGGCGCCATCCCCGCCACTGCTGACGCATGGCGGCCGCCCCCGCGCGTACAACCCACGCCGGGCACCGTGGCAACGGCCTTCGGTGCTGTGAAGCATGCGGGAACGGGACGCCGCCATGCCCGCCACTGCATCCTGTACGGATCGACGTCAGCGATCCCCTCGAACCCGCCTGGGGACATCACGGCCATCCGCTGCACTCCTACCCTCGAAGCTGCCACTATTCGGGTACAAGATACGCCATGATGGCCAAATCGCGGCAAGGACCGTCAAGGCGGCCGCCTACTCTACGGCGCGGCGCACCACACTTCCCCATGTAGCTAAATAAGCGCGGCATGCATGTAATTCGCTCTCTCCTTGGCCTATAAAAGGAAGGCGAACTCCCCCGCCGCAGGGGACACAAGGTAGAACGACAAGAGACAACAACAGACAACACACGACACATCACACACTTACTCTCCAATTCTCCCACAATATCTTCAGCCACTTCACTAGGGACTTGGAAGCCACGCTTCCTCTCCCGCCTTGCTTGTAGCAACCCCACTACAGGCATCCCGGTGCCGAGCAATATAGTGCCCCGAGCACACCACTGCTGGACGTACGGCCCCTCGGCCGGAACCGGGATAAAACTCTGTCTTCGATTGCTTGGCATCGACCATTGAGGGATAGACCTTGGCGCTTATTACTGGTTAGTGTCGGGACCACATTCCGCACCGACATTTTGCCTTTAAACAACTTCTCAAGTTTCTTAATGTTATTTTTTATTCATTGTTCTGCTCCAGTTTCATTTTTGCTTCCTTTTATTGTTGTTTGTGTTTTAAGGTAAGTTTTTGCATGCCTATGATGATGTTAGTGTTTGCCCAGACTTAATAAAAAATGAACGATGATCTTGAACTTTGTTGAGGTACTGGAATGAGTAAACAAGACAAATTTCATACATGCCTCTTCATTTCGGCGTTGTTGGTCAGGAAAAGCTATTTATTGCGATATGTGACTGCTGGTTTGTGCGGGTTCTGGTTTGTAGATCTGTCTATGACATGCGGGGGCCAGGAGAACTGTTTGATTTTTGGGGTGTCGGGCCGCCTTAACTTCTTGGCTACTCCGTTTGCTGCTATCATTTGATTACCAAAATCCCTGTTTACTTTTCCTTAAGCTCCAAGTTCAAGATCAAAATGATTATTTGGCAAACTGTCTGAGGCTTATTTTCAAAATTCATCCCATTTGTGTTTTAGGAATTTATGTTTGACTGTTTGGATTTGTCAAATCAAGTTTTATCCGTATCCTTATATTTGTTTTGGGGTTTCAACAACACCCTAATAATCAATACTAGTATGCATTTGAGTGTACATTATTTTTTTCTTAATGTGTCATTTGTTGATATGTTTTTTTAAAAAAATTTCCATCTGTTATTAGGGGGATTTTAATCAAAACCTCAGGAATGAATGTTACTATGAATTGAATGTAGATTAATGGTATATGCGACTAATCTATATTTTTTGTTTGTGATTTTTTCTCATGTTTGTCATCAAATCATCTGATCCATCCATTCCCTTGCCAAAAATGGCTAGGGATGGGTGGGTCAGATGGTTCCATGGCTCGCATGAATATTTGCGTTCTGTTCTGCTACTTTGCACTCTCTGTCGAGCAACACTAAGGCTTGGCAAATTATTTATGGTACTTATTGTTTATTTTTACTTTGCATCTATATCAGTAATTTTTTTTATTTTCTAACTGTAAATTTTCAGGTACCTCAGTGTATTATTATGAATTGGTTTTTGTATGGCTTATTTCCATGCAATCATCAAGGTAAGTTCCCCTGTTCAAACAAGAATTAAAAAGTTTGCCCAAATTTTGAGTATGTGTTTCAGCAATGTCTTTGTATTCTTTGTTTTGGGACCCAAGTTTCTTAATGTTGTTTTTTATTCATTGTTCTGCTTTCGGTTTCATTTTGCTCCTTTTTGGTTTTTTTGTTTTAATGTAAGTTGGCATGCCTATGATGATATACGTGTTTGCCCAGACTTATACTATTCTTTTTTCATTAAAAATGAATGATGATCTTTGAACTTTGTTGAGGTACTGGAATGAGTAAACGGGCCAAGTTTCGGTGTTGTTGGTTAGGAAAAACTTTTTTTCCAACGTTTGTGAATTTGGCCTCTCTGTCACACGATTTTTGTCCGCCGTTGATTTTGCGATATGTGGGCTGCTGGTTTTTGCGGGTTCTGCTTTTGCATATCTGTCTATGACATGTGGGGGCCAGGAGAACTATTTGATTTTCCGGGGTGCTGTGCTGCCTTTAACTTCTTGGCTACTCTGTTTGCTGCTATCATTTGATTACCAGAATCCCTGTTTACTTTTCCTTAAGCTCCAAGTTCAAGATCAAAATGATTATTTTTGGCAAACTGTCCGAGGCTTGTTTTAAAAAATTCTCCCCACTTGCGTTGTTGGAATTTCATGCTTGACTGTTTGTATTTGTCAAATCAAGTTTTATGCGCTGATTCTGTTTATTTGGGGGTTCCTTTTTATCTGCGATTTGGTTATATGTAATTTGAATTTTTCATCTGTTATATGGGGTTTAAACAAACTCCCGGAAATGAATGTTAGGATGCATCGAATGTAGATGAATTTGTCCATCTAGATTTGTTTATATGTTCATCTTTTTAATTTGTCATTTGGGGGTTTCAATAACACCCCAGAAATTAATGTTTTGATGCTTCGATTCTTGTAGTCATTTTTTATCTGAGTTTTGTTCATTTGTTCATCTTCTCAGTCTGTCATTTGGGGGTTTCAATAACATCACAAGAAAATTAATGCTTCGATGCTTCGATTCTTGTAGAGTCATTTTTTATCTGAGATTTGTTCATATGTACATGTTGCCAATCTGTCATTTGTCCTTTTCAATAAACACTAATATTGAGATTTGATCTATTTAGGCATTTCATCATGTGGTTATAATTGTGTTAACATTTTAGTTTGTGAAATTACTTTTAGAAAACCTAATACATTTATTTTTTGCCTCTGTAAAATCACGTTTGCAACCTGATATAATTATATTCAAGTAGGTGGTGTAATTGCTTCTTGTTGTTCATGTAAGTTTCTTGATGTTCAAATAACTGTCATTTCTTGATGTTGTGTTATCCTAAGATATGTCCGGTATGGTTTGTTCAGTTGAGACTCCAAATTTTTTACGTCTGAAACCTGATATAATTATATTCAAGTAGTTGTTGTAATTTCTATGTATATCCTATGTAAATTTCTTAATTGGTGCATGTAAGTTATGTTGATGTTCATATATAATCTGTTATGTTGAAATCTGTCTGACGATTTGATTGCTTTAGATTTTTATTTGTTTTCTTTAGTTGTATTTGTTCTTGGTAAATTTGTGTGGTCGAAGGTCCTGAATCACACAGATTCGTTTATCCATTGTTATTTGTTTGTTATTCTTGTTAAATCTGTGTGATCGAAGGTCCTGAATCACGGAGATTCATTTTCTATAGACGAATCTGTGATTTGGGGTAACTAGCAAATTCATGTGATACAAGATTCTGAATCACACGAATTCAGATGGACAAAAAAATAGTGTGATTTCTGTGGTCAAATCACACGTGTGACAGGACCTTTTGAATTGCACGGGCAAGAGGTAGACAGAACCTTTTTTTTTTGCGTTGCACAGATTTTGCTGTTCAACAGTAGTATTATGGCCATGATGTTTTAATTCAAGTTCAAATGCACATCATACACGGATATGCCATATACACAGATCACAATAATTCCCCATCGTCCTATTCAAACTCACCAGGATGACTGAAATTGATATTCTTGGCAAAACAGCACATTCAGCAGCCAAAACATAGTCATAATACATTCACAATTTGATAAGCAATTAAAAAAAGTGAGACAAGTTCATCCAAACAACCTGCAACCTGTTCGTTTGGCTGGTGCTGATTTATTCTGAGAGAAAAGTACTGTTGGCTGGTTTGTTCTGAGAGAAAAGTACTGCTGGCTTATACGCCAAACGAACAGGCTGCTGAATTGAAAGCGATAACTGATTTAACACAAGAACGAGACACTAATTTTAACATCTGCCCATACTCCACTTCATGTGATCCTTTGCACAGATGCCAGAATAGGATTTTGTTGTTGTAGCTTACATATATATAGTGTTGTGCAATACTCCCTCCGTCCTCGTTTATAAGGCGCACACGTAAAACGAGATTCAAACTTTATCTTCTTTGACCAATAAATTACC
This sequence comes from Cenchrus americanus, assembly GCA_947561735.1. NCBI lineage: Eukaryota > Viridiplantae > Streptophyta > Magnoliopsida > Poales > Poaceae > Cenchrus > Cenchrus americanus. The sequence goes on from OX387241.1 coordinate 253,069,476, forward strand.
CATCATTTTTTTGTTTTGTCATGTAAATTTGACATGGTTAGATTTGTAATCAAATGTACTTTCCAATAAGTATAAATTCATAACCGTAACTAATATAATATAAAAGAAATAAGTAGTCAAAGTATGATTTAGAAGACTGTGCCATGTTAGCTCACGCCTCATAAATGAGAACGGAGGGAGTACATCACTAAACCAACCAGTAAAATATATGACTTCATTAAAGATTTCAGTGATTCAAATGGAAACCAAAGGTTCACCAGTCAGATACAAAATTCAGGAGCACACTCAGGTAGACCAGGCAAAGTGACTACTGAGCTTCGCACCTAGCACCAACTAATCTAGAAAACCATCTCATGGGGCTTGTCGCCATCCCTGAGAGAGAACCGTGCACCAAGGTAAGTTTTCAGATCCGGAACAGCCTCAATAGCTTTGATCAGCTCAGCATCCACAGTCTTCTGGTCGTCCTTCTTGAACTGCGGCAGGTCCTTGGTCGCCTGAAAGATACAGATAGATCCCTTCTAAGTAACACAATGCAAGGTTGCATAACAAAGGAAAAGAAGTTCCAGACTGCATAGAAACACACCTCCTTCTCTGACTCAAAAAGTTCACCCTCGTTCTTCTTTGCCTTCTGCTTCTTGTCCCTGGCAAAGTAGGCGTCATCAAACTTCTCCACGTTAACACCCGAGATATCAACCTTTGTGGAGGTTGCAATGACGTAGGTCTGGTTCACACGGCGGATTGGGACACCGTTGATCTTGAAAGGTCCTGAAAGATCGGAATATTAAATACAAGAGATAACATGCAAAATCATCTAGCAAACTAAGAAAACTAATAGTATGTAACAATCCATTCACATTTGATGATAGTATGTTGTCCATTCCCATTTGATGATACCCTGTTAGATGGTACTAGCATGCCAGAAACAAATGCAACATACCGATCCTACTCTGCCATATTTGGCATCAACAGTGACAGAGAAATCAAAGTTTTAATACCTACCCCTATCATCCAAGATTCATGTCAAACAGGTGTTTGATTCGCAAATGCACAATGAAATTCTAGGTGTCAAAGTTAGTCTATGGTCTGAAAATAACATTTCTCTTAAAGCAAAAACAACTTTACAGGTTCTTGATAAAAGAACTTTATTGAAATACACCATGATCATCCAGTAAGTATTTATCACTGCATATTGGAAATATGGCAACATTTATCCTTTATTTATTTGCAGGCTGTTAGTATAACTAAAAGAACAAAAGTACTGCAAATGGGGTGGAACAGAAAATGACACACTAGCAAACCATCTCAACAGCACTTGGTCAACGTAACAATGCAACAAATTTGCCAGACTCGATTGAAATCTTCCATTTCTAAATATCAGTCCATAAAACCAGTATTACTGCAACAACTAAATTTACACACACACAGACAAATATAAGCATGGAATTATTGACCATACATCATATACAATGCAGATTTTCATATCATTCAGCATGTTAGCTTTATAATCGAGCCTCAATCTAGCACATTCCACCATGGAATACAGGCAGGTAAATGCTTATATGAAACAGTTAACATAGTCATTCCTTACAAATAATGCATTCGTAATGCTGCGTGTTAATTCTTTTATTCACCACATACTCAACAAAAAACAACATTTTTTTAAACAAGCGCTAAACATTGAGCATTAGACACCAAACATCACAAAGCAATAAACAGAAAGCCAACTAAATTGTGTCTGATTAGCAACGTAGGCTCACCAGTAACAAGGAGCATGCCAGATTTGAGCTGCTTGAGGAACACGACTCTCTTCCCCATGAATCTCCCGGCGAGCAGGATGAGCACGGTGCCCGGAGTAATGGACGACCTGCACGCATCAGAAACCGTCGGCACTCGCAGCTCGCAGCAACAAATTGGAACCGAAGAGACGATGTTGTTGTCGTCGGGGAACCTGAGCTTGGTGGGCTTCGGCTTGCGGGTGCTGGGCTTGCGTGGTTTCACGTCGTCGGCGGGGTAGAACTTGGGCTCGGCGACCGCGACGGGCTTCTCGGCCTTGGGGAAGGCGCCGCCGTGCTTAGCCTTGATCGCCCACAGCCCGCGGCGGTGGTACGCGTGCGACCGCGAGGCCTTCTTGATGCCCATCGACAGCTTAGACGACGGCGCCATTGGATCCACTCGCGGCGCGGCGGCTGCGTGGCGGCGTGCGGCGGCGGCGGGGCGTGGAGGCGGAGGTGGAAGAGAAGCGGGGGTGGGGGTTAGGGCTAGGCTTTTATATCTCGCGGCGGCGTGGGGACTTGAGATGGTAAACCCTAGTCTTCGAGTGGAGCCTGATGGGCCGCAATATGGGCCTATCGGCTGGGTATATCTGATTGTGGGCTTGTGGCTTCCATCAGACTTAACTCTTACTTGTTTTTTTTGTAAAAAAATAGATAAATCTACCTTTTAAATTTTCTCATTTCAAGCAATTTTTTTATTTTTCCAATACAAGATTTTAAGTATAATATTGTCTAGGAGAGACATCACGAGGTCTCTATATTTAATCCATTTTTAAGTATCGAATCTTTTGCAATGCAATGCAATGCCGGTGCAATGGTACATTTGTGCGGTCAGCAACTGGCGACTCAGCATTCAGCAAGCATCCATGGATCTCATGCCGGTTCCTTTGAGTTCAAAAAGAAAAAAAGTGAGGCAAGCATCCACTTGCAACAGTTTGTATAACACATCGGGACCCGGAATCGGCAGTTCTCTAAAAGTTTCATCAGAAGTGACAGAACAAGCGATACCCAAATCCTGCCTAGTACACCACAAACAAAATCAGCCCTGCCAATTTCAAGAAATGCCAGTGGTTTATCATGGAACAGAAGGCAAGTAATTAAGCACGCCATGCTTTTCTAACAAGTCCGCCATACAAGCTGAACTTTTTATACTGGGTTTAGAGCATACAAGTCAAAATCCATAGCCGCCCACAACTTCTGGCCTTTGGAAATCTGACAGCCTTAAAAACGTTATGCACGCACCTCTGTTTAAAGAGAAAGAGTATAAATGAAGACCATCCACACTCGTTATCCTCCATCTTCTCCTTGGCAAGTAATTAAGCACGCCATGCTTTTCTAACAAGTCCGCCATACAAGCTGAACTTTTTATCCGGGTTTAGAGCATACAAGTCAAAATCCATAGCCGCCCACAACTTCTGGCCTTTGGAAATCTGACAGCCTTAAAAACGTTATGCACGCACCTCTGTTTAAAGAGAAAGAGTATAAATGAAGACCATCCACACTCGTTATCCTCCATCTTCTCCTTTCGGAATATTCTATCCTACTCATCCATATCCTCTCCTTCGTATTCTATTCTTCTACACTCATCTTCCTTTAAATCTCTCCTTCATCCCAACAACCAGCGAGTGGGGCCCACCCTCATCCCAACACCTCCCGCCGCCCCTCCCCTCCCATTCATTCTCTCTCTGCCCTGCTCCGGGTCAACACGGGGAGGAGCAGGGTCCCCGGCCGCCCCTGCTCCGGCGACTCGCCCGCACGGTGCGCGTCCACCTCGGCCGCTCCGCCCGCACGGTGCCGCCCACCTCGACCCCATGGAAGCCGGAGAAGAACCGGCGGAGCGGTCGACGCGAATCGAGGCGGGTGTGGTGGTCTCGGCGGCGTGGCGGAGGTGGAGGAGACGCGGCCGTCCTCCATGGCCGCCTCCCTCCGCGGCTCCGTCGGGCGGCTTGCGCGCATGGACGCCGGCCTCGCCCTTCCGCCCCGCCTCCCCCAACGACCGCGGAGGAGCGGGGGCGGCGGGGAGGTGTAGATGGTCCGCGCGAGCGGCGGAGGAGAAGGGGCCGCGCGAGCGGCGGAGGAGAAGGGGCCCGCGCGCGCGGTGCTCGCGGCGACTCGGGCTCGGCGGCCATGGTGGTTCGAGCTCGGGCGGAGGGCCGTGGAGATGGAAGGCGCCGGAGCTCGCCACCGTGGCCCCCGTCGACGCCGGGACGACCCGCACCTCTCCCTCCCGTTCATGCTCGGAGGCGGAGCCGCCGCGGGGAGCTCGCCCGCGGCGACGGATGCGCGCGGCGGAGCTCACGGGCGACGGCGCCGTGACGGCCACGAGCCATGGCGCCCCACGAGCTTCCCCTCCCATGTTCCTCGTCCTCCGCCCGCGGCTGCTCCTCGTCCTCCGCCCGCTGCAGTGGCGCCCCACGAGCTCCCCCTCCCTACCAGCATCGGTGCCCCCTGCCCTTCTTCTCCCCCACCCCCCACCCGGCGATGGCGGCGGCGGCCAAGCCGTGGCGGCGGATCCGGAGCGCACGAAGCTCGCCCGTCGAGCAAGGCGCGGTGGAGCTCGCCCCGGCGGCCGCGGAGGGGCGGGGCGTGTGGAGGAGCTTGCGGCGGCGGGACGGCGACGGCGTTCGCGACGAGCCCCTCTTCTCGCTCCCTTCCGACTCCCGGCGCGGACAAATTGCCGGCGTGTGGGCTCGCACCGTGTCAGCCGTTCGAGTTATCCCGGATCCCTCTGGATCCAGAGGAAACGGGGGACGACGCGATTTTGCCGTCGTCCCTCCAGTCCCCCGCTGCGACGCATGTTCCGCCAAAATTCTACGGCATCCAGATGGCGGGGGTTTCCCCGGACACCGGTGTGGGTAGTCTGATCCGCTCACTGACTGGATTCAATTTGATAACGTGAAAAATGCAACCTTTACACTTCTGAGTACATAAGACTCATTTCAATAACTATTGATCCGTTGATGGGGGCAAAGAACAAAGTGGTTATGTTGAACTGCAAAAATGCTATCAAATCAGGCTACAACAATCCAAAGAAGATGAAAAATGATCTCCTTTTAGCTTGGAGCCAAGCTGCACAGAGGCCCTACACATGCATCCCAGACAAGTGGGCATGCGCTCTTTCCCTGCCCAAGCACAGAACTGAACAAAGTTGCTTTCTTCCTGGAATGGGAAAAGTCACAGAAGTTCTTGATTCCTATCCCCCAATCTGAACTTGAACATAATGGGTTTCAAGGCCAAAGATGTTTGAAAACAAGCTGCCAATTTATAGATCAAAACAACCAGAGATCCCAAACAGAATGTCAAAGAATGAACCAGCAAAAAAATGAAGCAGCAACAAAACAAACTGACAAGATTGCAAGGGAAAAAACAACTCATACATGGTGTACACGCTTATTATGAATTCTATTCCCTTTCCCTAATTTGGTATGCAGAAACAAAAGTTTGGATCGTTTGTAATGTCTGATCTACTACTACAATGGAATTAGGAACCAAAAGAGCACCACAGATTCAATTGGAACAGCAAGGAAAGAAAGAATCCGGTCCACGCCTGACGACCGATCAAGATCACAACTCCCGGGACGCGAGGATCCTCCTCCTCCTCCGTCGCCGCCGCGCCCGCGATCACGGCGACTGCCTCCTTGGCCCCCGGCCGTGGTGGTGAATGGGGTCCGGTCCCGTCGGCACCTCCCTCTCGGACTCCGCGCCGAACCCCGTCGTGCTCACGTCCTCCGCCGCGACCTGTGCGCCGGAGAGAACCCCCAGGCGGAGAAAGAAACCATCAGAAAAAAAGAGCGGCCTTTTCTTGATCTCCCAGGCCGCAGCACGGCGCGCGCTGTTTACCTTGGCCACGTCCGCCTTCTCCCGCATGCCCTGCGCCGTGTCCATGGGCGCCACCGTCTCGAGCCGTCTCAATGCCGCTGCTGCACCGCCGGCCGGCGAGGGAGGGGGGAGAAAGCGTCAGGGTTTCGGGACGGCGGAAGAGCCAAGAAACGTGGCCTACGAGCGCGATGCGCGGGCGTGACGGACGTACCTCCCCGGTACGACGAGGCGGCGGCGGCGGGCGGCAAGCAGGCCAGGAGGAGGACGGTGACGGCGAGCACGGCGACGACGGCCGCACGAGCCATCCGGCAAGACCAGGCCCCGCAGATGCAGAGAGCCGCCAACACGCGCAAGGAAGGAAAGCGAAGAGACGGAGAAAAAAATGGAGGCTTTCTCTGCTCCAAAACCCTCTCTGCGCCCCTGTCCTGCGCTGCGCTGCGCCGCGCAGAGTTGGTTTCGCCCGTCTGGTTGGGGGACTCCAACGAAAACCAGGAAGGCTTGGACTCTGTTGGAGGCGCATCGCCTCGCGGCGGGCAGGTGCTTTGCTCCCTCCCCCAAGGCCCCAATCCGTGCCACGGCGACACTTGGCGCTCCGATCACGCACGACGGCGGGCGTCGTATGTGGGCCCGGGACGTGGCCGTGCGGGCCCCGGCTGAAGAGAGACATGAGAGCGGCTCGGTATTGGCCCGCTCGCCTTGGCGCCGAGCCCCTCGGCCTCGCCTCGCTGGCACGCTGACGTCACCGACAGCTGGTGGAGGCTGTGTGCTGCTGGGCAGGGCGGTCAGAGCCGTTGGGCGATTTTACAGCTTTGCCACTGCTCGGATTCTTTTTTGCCTTTTTCAGTTATCACCTTGGAATGGTAGAGCAGAGAGGCTGAGACGCAAGGAGATTTGAACTTCAAAATATCTTCAACCTTTTTACCCTCACTCAGTCGCCCAAAAGTGAATTACTAGGACCGAATTACATTAGATTACTACTCCCTTAAATCGAAATATTTATCACTATTAATTTTTTCGCAACTTTGATCATTCGTATTATTCAAAAAATTATGCAAGTGTCATTTACTTTGCTTGAAGTTTGACTTATCCTTTTACACATTTGCGATAATTTTTGAATAAGACGAATGGTCTAAGTTGGAACAACCAGTCAACGGCGACAAGTATTTCTATGGAGTACGCATTATGATTAGACATGAATGAAGTTTAGGACTAAAAAGATCACTAGTAGGGAAAATGTCAGGTAAATAGACAACCTGGACGGAGGTATTTTGTCATTTTGACACTTCTTCGGTTCTTCCAACCACATTATTAACGTCAGACGGCAAATTGGCAACTTTCTGATGCAGCAAACACAATGTAAACGGTGTCAAATTTCTTTTGGCGACGAAAATATGGTGTCAAAACAGCAAGGCGTGTGGAGGAGTGCAGTAGTGGCACCAGCTAGCTCCGAGTTTGAACAGTGAAGAACCAAGACAAGCTGGAGTGTCATTCCGTCCCAAAATAAATGCAATTCTAGGACCGAGCACGGAATCTAATGCAAAGTGTAAAATGACCAAAATACCCCTTGCCTTACATGAGAAAGATCTAGCAATTGGCTTGTCTTTTATGTGAGAAGCTTATAGATTCTCTTGTCTTTTGTGGTTGGTTAGTCAAAGTTGCATTCTTTGTGGGACAAATTTTGAATCCTAGAATTGCATTTATTTTGGGACGGAGGGAGTATGTCTCATGGGAGATTTTGGCTATTTTGACCACGAAAGCGACAGACTTCTCTAAAATGACCACCATACACTGGGCTTTTTAAAAATGGTCATAAATCCGTTGTCTCATACGCTAAAATGACAACAACAGTTGTTTAACAGTTTTTGCTGTTATTTAGAGCTATTTAGCTACGGGAAAAGACTAAAGTACTCCTAGTTCTATTTGGCAGCCCTCCAGGCGCCCAGGAAGGTAACAGACAACAACAAAAAAATTTGTCTGACCACTGTCATGCGCCAAAAAAATCACCCAGGCCATTGTTAGCCGCATGGATCTAGATTAGGGACTGGAGAGAGGAAGAAGATGAGGGATCGATTTTTTTTATCGGGAGCGTCGTGGAAACGAATGAATTGGAGTCAAGGGTAGTTTGGTCCGTTCATGTGGAGAAAAGTTAACAAAAATTCTTAAACTCAGATTTGGTCATTCTAGCGTATAAACAACGGACTCATGGTCATTTTAGAGAAGCACAATGTATGGTGATCATTTTAGAGAAGCGTGTCGCTTTCGTGGTCAAAATAGCAAAAATCTCATCCCATGGACAGAGGACCTCAAAACTACAGGAGTGAAGGAAAGAAGTAGCTTTCGCAGCAAAGGATCTGGGGAAAAAAGTGCAAGTCATACTTTTGCTGGAGATCGAGGATAGTGGTTTACCAATTCAAACACGAACTGTCAAGGAACACTGCTCCTCCGAGCCATCAACCCGAAACTACGATAATACTAGGTAATATTGCGAAATGTATTAGAGATCCATTCTTTTAAAATTAAGATAGTGATTCGCACTTCATAATCATGTTTCTTTTTCCGTTGATCGCAAGGGAGCATAATACTCGAATTCCAATACATCCATGACGAACAAGAAACTGAATCATCCTAATAAGATGGACGTGAGCTAGTCACCACGCTAATGGTCAACTAATTTGCTTCAGACAGATGACGTATGATTGTATTAATGCAGAACTCGAAACTAAGCTGTGAGGGCAAGACTGCCCCTACGGTTTTCATCAACAGAAGAAAGTTCACTCCTGTCGGGGTTCTGTAACCGCCAGTAGTAAATTTCTCGGATTGCGTGCCGAGCCTCGGACGGTTGCGCAAACAGGGGTACACAGGATTTATACTGGTTGGGGCCTCCGGAGAGTAACACCATACGTCCAGTTCGTGCTGCTTTATTATTTGCGCTGATTTTATAGGGGGTTACAAATAGGCGAGAGGGGGAGTATGCTCAGCTCCTCGAGGTAGTTCACGAGAGTCCATGCTTCCACATCAGCTGATGCAGATCCAGCGTTGTCCATCTGGACATACGACAAAAGTGAGAATCAGTCGGGTGCGAGTGTACAAGGATAACTCGATCCACGAATAAGGGTAGAGGGTTAAGGTATGGGATAACCGTGTACACTAAAATACCATCGTAGGCTGAACTTGATACGAGCAGGCAGACTTCTTGCTACAAGTTCTGGTAATCGGGAACCGAACTTCATAACTCCAACCAGAGTCCAAAATTTCTCAACTTGCGTAGTAACTTAGCAAGGTTATGGGACTCACGTTGGGTATGCAAGGTTGAGCTAGACGATCAGGAAGGTGCTTATCTAAGCAGGATTTCAAATGGTTCTAGGAAGACAGCAAGACAGGGGTTGACTAACCGAGCATAACTGGCGGTAGAGCTAAGTTATGGTCGTGAACTTCGGCGAGCAGAAACTAGATTAGATTGGAGCAACCTAGGTAGAGATCAACTAGACAAAAGATTCTTAGACGAGGACAACAATCTAAGCCACAACTTTAATAAATTTATGCACGACAACATGTCTACACTTGAGAGGCTAGACAGGACAAAACATACTATCACAATTTTTACCTTAGAGAGCACGTAAAAAAATATGAGTTCAGTTTTAGGTTCTTCCCACGACTTTTAGCATGATGCAAGACGCCCTATTTGTCCTCACAAGGCACTCAAGCCAAAACTCGAAGTTAGCGCCGGTGGCATGGCACATACACGTACCTCCCTATAATAACTAGTCGAGATCTAGTCGATGCTCACTTAGCGACTTACGAAACGAGGTTAGGGTACCTGCAGAAGATCGCAGGACACAACGAACCTTTCATGCCAGCACTCATGAAAGCGTCCACATACATTACCGTCCACTATAGAAACGACATCCATGCGTTCAGCCGCTGCATGGACAGCGTCCAACCTCGGACACCCTCCGTTTGAATGGAGTGTATCCTTGCCTCGCATAATCGATATGCGGAATGCTCACGTATGAAACACGTGGCGACACACAACTTACAACCAGACGCGAAGATGGGATCTGTGGAATGGATCACTCCATCAACCCTCGTAATTCCCGTGATGCGGCACAGCACACGTATAAAAACACGTGGCTCATCTAGTTTGGTTGTGCAAGAAAGTAAGTCTGACATAAATAGATGTGCTGGAAGTCAGCAAAATAAACCATAGGTTATTAAGCCACCTGAAAGAACCCAAAAATTCCCTCTTAAGGCCTCTCGGTCTAGTTTATCCTTAACGGACCAACGTGTTTTTGGAAAACCAAACAATATTGGCAATTTTTATTCAAAAATTCAGTGATTAAAGTTATTATTTAATCTCTGGTGCGTATAATCTCTCTGATACCAGCTGTGACAACCTGCCCAGGAAAATACCGTACTATCGCCTAAAACCAATCCACTTTGGTCATTAAGCAATAGTAAAGTATCATTCTGTTGTTAGTTGCCGGGTTAACGCCCGGTAAATCACTTGGAGTTCATACAGAGGATCGACATATGCATTAAACCCACGCGAAGGCGAGTCCACAGTACAACACGATTAAAGCCAATTTATTACAAATCATTGTTCATGACATGGAGGGAAGGTTCAGAGTTCGAAAACAGCGGAAATAAAATAAACTAGTGCAACGGTAAACATCACAGGAGGTCATCCGTGATGTCATCACTTGTCGTCCTCCACCCGGTCAAAGCACCTGCACAACAGTTTTAAAGCAAGGCTGAGTATACTAATACTCAGCAAGACTTAACCGTCGGGTGACAACTACATCACCAAACTCTAGACATGAAAGGCTTTTGGTCGGTGGAGTTTCTTTTGCTGAACAGCCACTAAGAGTAGATCCTTACTTTCAATATTTTAGCACCAGTTCTAATTGATTACCATTTCTAAGTGTGACACTAATTCAATCAAGAATTTGACAATCCATTAATTCATACAACAATATTCACCGAGTTCCATCATTACGGGATATCATGGCCAGTTGATTAAGCAGTCTCGGATAACGGTGAGAGGCCGACAATCGATTGATTTAAACCTTGCAAGGTAAACCTAAACACACGGTAGGCTGCCCCCGCAAGGACAACTTCCCAGGCAGTTCCCAAAAGTCCTCGGGTTGGGAACAGAGCCTACAGTCCTGGGTACAAGGTTAGCTGGCATACCCCGCGAGGCACCCAGTCTCACACATGCACCCCCCTTCCCGGTAGCTAGCCGGTTAGGTGAACATTCAGGAGTAGTAGGGAAAAGTTCCCGCGCCGTCTCATTAAGGTACTAGGCTTACCGGTCCCATTCCCGACAAGTGCTTAGTATGTTCAAAAGCTTAGCCCACGAAAGCCACTGGACCGGAGCCCAAATCCCATGCTCTTACCACATGAGCAATCCATTTATAAAGATCTTATGATTCCAACATAAGAACCTATTCTCGCGAGTGACGAACATCACTCGACTTCTATCGGGTCCTATAGCATAGCAGCTATCGACCTAGCATACTAGTGATAGAGCATAGGTACCTAGGGATCATGCATCTGAGGTTTCAAATCAACATGAAACGTAAATGCACAATCGTAGCAAACATAATTGCATAATTTTTTAAAAAATACGGGGTTAATGATCCGGGGCTTGCCTTCGCTGGCAAGGTTGGCCTTGGACCCACTTGGACTTGGGTCCAGGCCTTGAGCTACGTCCACGTACTGCAGCTCTTCGTCAGCACCTTCGTTTCCTCCTTCCGGCACGAGCGTACGTCTACCTTCGGAAAGATCTACACGAAGATGCAAATGCAGGATTTATTTGTCGAATTTTAATTTGATTAACTACAAACAATAAATGACAATCATGGGGTGCATTGGTTGGACACATTCACCTAGATAAGAAATACATTCCGCATACTCTTCCAAAAAGGAACAATATGCAACTCTTTATTAATTATTCTTTTTTATAGTGATTGTGTACATATATATGTAAATAATTTAATTCAACTTCACAAACAGCAGTGGGTGGGTACGTTTAGTCTTTTAAATCGAATTTTATCCACACATGGGGTTATTAACGGTGGGTTGGTGATTTTTCCCTTTCAAAAAAACTATTAAGCCCTTAATGGCCCCCATAGCTTTTATTCATGAATTTAGTTAATAAAATTCAGTGGAAGGGTGTATTAAACACTAAACACCTATAACAAGCCACTAGACATACATGCATGCTTTGGATAGATAGAAATTAATTATTTTTGAACATGACAACAGTTAGCTAGAAGGACAAGGTAAATGCACGCAAAAATACTTACTCATCAAAATGATCCTAACTTTCTCACACATGATATAAGGTCCAAAACTAACCTAGGAATGCAGCATAAACACCTAGAACTATTATAAATCTTGACTTATGCAATTACAAAGAAAAACAAGCATAATTCAAGAATAAATATTTATGGTAATTATAACATTGTGATTAATTCACCAGAGGTGTGTTTTGGAATAGAAAGACATTATGCAGAAGTTGGTTGCAAAAATCTAATTATTTTTAGCTATAAAAATCATTTATGCAGATTCTGTAGAAATGGAAAACAATTTTTATAAAAATATTTACACCATAACTTTGTGCAATATTTGGTACAGAATCTAGTCATGACACAACACACAACACATCCAAAAATTAGCTATAGATGATTTATGGATTTTGAGATATAGCAGATCTAGGGTTTTCACATTTCTATTTTTCATGCAAAAACTATCATTAACTAGCTCAGGCAAGAATAACAAAAGTTGTAGCATTTTTCACAATGAACCCAACAAAATTTGGTTTGCATTTTTTGAATTTTATACGATTTTCTACGAAATTTACAAGATTCTGCAAAACAACAATACTATTTGAGATTCACTTTTGCACCGGGGTCCCTGGAACTTTTCAGCCATTCACACAGATGCCCTCGGTTCACACTTAGGACCCTGGAAATATTCCAGACCTTGCAATTGAGTCCCTAGGACCAATGGAGGCGGCGGCTTGCCGGAATCCGGCGGCACCGGTGGGGTTTTTGGCCGGGGGAGGTGTGGAGGAGGTGTAGGGGCTCACCTGCGACCGGTTTGCGGGCTTAGTTGGGGGTGGAAGGTGCCGGCGAGGAGGGCTCGGCGGCGCTCAGCGGCGGTGGCCGCGGGAGCTGGTGCTCCGGCGAGCAGACCAGCGCGGCCGGGACACGCGGAGCTGAAAGGACCTTGTGATGCCTAGAGGGGGGGTGAATAGGACCACTTCAAATTTCGGAAACAAAAGCAGCGGTTAAAGCACCTGTCAGTACTACCGACGTGGTGCCGGTTCTACCGAGGGGTCTCGGTACTACCGGTACCAGGTCGGTACTACCGACAGGGTAGAGTTGACTAAAACGAAATTTGAATTCTGCAGCGATTTTTGCAATTCTACTTGAAACAAAGTCTTAGTTTAGATCCTAAGAACCACCTGCAACCACAGAGATGAGTTGGAAAGCAACCAAATGATAGATCAGGCTAAAACAAGTTCTAGGGTTAGATAGAAACAAAGAATTCAAGCAAGCAAAGGAGACACAAAGATTTAATCCGAAGTTCACACCCACAAAGGATGCTACGTCTCCGTTGAGGATCCCACAAAGGGAGGGCTATCACCAAGAGCCTCTTTTCCTCTTCCAACCCCCACAAAGGAAGATTGGTGCTCACTAAGAATTCTCCACCAAGGAGAGGGTAATACAAACGATCCCGGGTGCACCACACCAAGAGGGCACTCACGGGTGACGCCTAACCGTCTAGAAGCAAGCTTCAAGAGTAACAAATGCAAACCAAAAGCCCGGAGATGCTTCAAGTGCTCTTGAGAAGGTGAGAAACAATGGGGCTCTCAAAGCTTGTGCACACTTCACTAGAAATCACCTCTCTACTCAAACCCTAGCTCAAGGGAACCAAGGATTAGTTCTAGAGGAGAGGGGAGAGGTGGAGTGAATGCTTGAGGAAGTGTTTGTCTCGTGGTTGGTCAGCAATGAGTGAGGAGGGAGAAAGGGGTTTAAATACTAAGGCTCAAAAACTAGTTGTTACTATGCTGAGTCGTGCATCCTCGGTACTACTGACCCAGTGTCGGTACTACCGAGGGGTGTCTCAGAAACCTAATAGTACTGGACTATCGATAGTACCGACCCCCTGGCTAAAACTCACCAGTGAAGCCATATCGGTATACCGGCCCTACGTCGGTTCTACCGGGGTGTTGCCGGTAGTACCGACGCCATGTTGGTACAACCGACAAAGGCTGAGAGTTTGGGAAAAGAACAACAATCGTGCACGTGTCAACTCTCAACTCTTCTCACTCATTTGGGTCACCTTCTAGAGCACTTTTAGCATCTCTTGTCTATCGATTCGCATCCCCCTTTATAGTACGGTGTTTCCTATACTCAAATTCAAAAATAAAATCAAATTAAGCCTTGATTCGAGTTGAAAACGACGACTTGGAGTTGGGGGCCTTCCTTTGGTCAAACCATAAGAGTTTCATTCACTTAAGTCCTGCACACATCTTGATCAAGCATTAAATACCACAAATTGTGCTTGTCATTATCACCAAAACAATTGGGGGCCAAGATGCACTTTCAATCTCCCCCTTTTTGGTGATTGATGACAACCACAATTTTGATTTATAAAAGATGTGTGTATCCGTTAATCGAGAGTGAAACTCCCTCTAAATGTGTGCTTGGACTTTTATTAAGGCCTTAGATGCCTATCACACACTTAGAAGTCTTTTCACTCTCAATTTGCATACACAAGTGCATAAGTGTGATATAGAAACCGTGATGCACATGACATGAAATGCAAATCATCAAAGTGAGAAATAACAAGCATCACAAGTAGATAATCAAGGTTCCACACTAGCACAAATAGGTCTTACAAATTTTAAAAAGGTTCACCAACCATCACACCACACAAATAGGTTCATACATGTCCATAATCCTAGGACAGATAGATAGAAAGGCATGGAGATACACACCACCCCCACATGGATAAATTGTGAGCACACTCCCCCTTTGGCATCAAGCGCAAAAAAGAGGAGGCCCTTCAATCATCATAATCATGTGGAGTGTGGGCAGCCGGAGGAGAGTCGTCGTCGTCAGTCTCACCACCACCAAAGTCCTCATCGTCGATGTCGGCCGGGGGAGCTCCATACATCATGGATGTGTCGCCGTAGATCTCCCAAGGGTTGTAGAAGGTTGGTGGAGGAGGAAAGTCCAGAGGCTCGCGAACGGGAGAGTGCTCGATGTTGTGTTGAGCGAGCAAGGCCTTTTGACGAGTCTCCAACTTGATGAGCTGCTCATCAACGTGCTGCCGGTGAGCACGAATCTCCTGTGTGTTGTGCTTTCCCACATTGAAACAAGCAAAGAGGCCCTGAGATAGAAAGTTGAATATACTCTTCTTCTTGCCCGGGGGAACGATGCCTCTAGATGCGGATGGCCCACGAGAAGACGATGGTGGCTCATAGGAAGATGGGCCACCGGAGGAGGTGACACCACCGGGAGTGGGACGAGGAGGGGCATGCTTGCCCAACTTGAGGAGGCGCTCAATGTTGCCCTTGTTTGGCTTGTACCAAGAGTGACTTTTATCGGTGAGAATTACAACTTCCGTCACCTCACAAATCATCTTGAAGATCCAAGGAGCATATTGGCAACTCTTGTTTGCGGACACGGAGCACACAATAATTTCCTCCCAAATGAAATCAAAGATGCTAAAGTCTTCTTTTCCCGGTGCCATCCTCACAAGAATTTCCTTGGCCACATTGGAGATGTTGGTATTGTCACCGATCTTAGGAGTGAGAGTGTAGCGAAAAAGTTGGTTTAACATCCTATAGACCGGTTTCATTCCATGAGTGATACCAAACTCCACCTTGCCATACATGGAATCATACATGAAAGCCATCTCACTATCAAGCGGAAACTCCGCACCATGAAGCTTGGGGCGACCAAGATCCTCCTCACCAAATCCAAGAATTTGAGCAAATCACTCATATGAGACGGAGAGAGGCTTGCCTTGAAGGAGCCAATGGAAGGTCCTTGTCTCGCGACGGATATAGAGATTGGCATAGAATTGAGCGACCACTTCTTCATTCCAATCATAGTTGATCACCATCACGTTGGTCATCCCCTTGGCATGACAAATATCAATAGCATCATTGACCGCCGGAATGTTGAGAGACCTAAGAAGTTCCCAATTGATAGACTTCATATCTACAGTCAAGTGATCCTTGCCGGACTCATACCAATCCGCATTAAACTTGAGCCAAAAGCAGATGTCTGCATCAAATTCCTTTTGCCAAAGAGCGGGATCGGTGCACCTCTCCTTGTACAAATTGTGAGACCCCCTTGTGTAGTCCACCATCTTGACAATTCCCATTTGAGTAGCCAGATGAGGAGGCACAGATGGCCGAAGGATGAAGGATGAGAGGGTGTCCAAAGAGATGTCCTCATAATCATCATAATGATCATCGGGTTGGTGAGCTTGCTTCGTACGGGCGCGATGACCTTGGCCCTTGGACTGACGAGGTGCAGCAGGTGGATTGGTACGTCCACGTCCACGTGGACCTTGAGTGCTAGCTCCCACCTTTCTCTTTCGTTGAGCAAGAGGGACATCATCCTCATCGGACCCTTCGCAAATCACTTGCTTGCAGGCACGACCCATTTGGAGGATAAGAAATGTTTGCATAAGATGGATGTGTTGAAAAGGGAAAAGGATGTCATGATTCAAAAGGTGAAGTGCTCCTGTCAGCACCCCATCGGTACTACCGACACAGGGTCGGTACTACCGATGGGGGCCGACCCAGGGCCCAATCCCTTGAATCCGGGTGATTTGTCCAACCAAAAGATATGAGATCATGGGTATGTGTTCTAGGATAGATAAAACGATGATACCCTAAAGCATTCCCTCTAGAACCAACTACATTGAGAGATCGATCGACGAAGATTTGAATGAGTACCTTGAGGTGCTTCCAGCGCGAATCGATGAACTCCCGGTGAGGATCGGATGTTCCGGAGGATGGAGAATCGAGTGGAGTGGCTAGATTTAGTTTTTCACGGTTGGATTTTGAATCCCCCACTCGGATTGAGCAAGAGGAGAGGGAGGGCGGCTCCAACGGTTGAAAAAAGAGAGGCAGGAACCCTAGGTCTGGCCACGGGCTATTTATAACCCAGAGTGAGTTATCGGTAGTACCGACATGGGGTCGGTACTACCGGGGGTCTAGATAAATTACGACAGAGAGTCTTTATCGGTATACCGACCCCGAGTCGGTTCTATCGGAGGGGGGCCGGTAGTACCGACACAGCGCCGGTTCTACCGAGAAACCCCGGAAATTCCCCCAGAGGGCGCTTATTGGTACTACCGACGTACTGTCGGTTGTACCGGCAATTTAGCCAGAAATTGAGATGGGTTGAGAACTTAGATTGAGTTTGTTGAAGAGAGAGGAGTATGGACATGTAGAGCACCCATAGGAGTTGGTGACTAGTCACAAACAATCAATCAAAGCTATAGTCACCAACCTCTATGCAAAGATCCAAATTTTTGTAAGACACACACAAAGAAAGAAAAAGTAAAACATTTTGCTTCCTATCTAGGCAACAAACAAGTTTATGTGCAAAAGATCAAGCCAAGTTATGAGAATCTAAGATGTTTAGCTCACTCCTCAAAGCACAAAACCTATGCTCGTCGAGAGGCTTGGTGAAAATGTCGGCAAGTTGCCTTTTAGTGTTTACATGCCATAAAGCAATGTCACCCTTAGCCTCATGATCCCGTAAGAAGTGGTGTGCTTTGTTCTAGAGTGTTGGACTGGATTGTTCGCTAGTTTGATAGCACTCTCATTGTCACACAAGAGTGGAATCTTACTAAACTTGCAACCATAATCACTCAACGTTTGCTTCATCCACAAGAGTTGTGCACAACAAGCACCGGCCGCCACATATTCGGCTTCGGCCGTGGATAAAGCAACCGAATTTTGCTTCTTTGAGCTCCATGACACCAAAGACCTACCAAGAAATTGGTAAGTCCTGGTAGTTCTCTTTCGATCTACTTTGCAACCGGCATAGTCCGAATCAGAGTAGCCAAGTAGATCAAAAGTGGAACCTTTGGGATACCATAAGCCTAGGTTAGGAGTATGAACCAAATATCTAAAGATTCTCTTAACTGCCATTAGATGACACTCCTTAGGATTGGCTTGAAATCTTGCACACATGCACACACTAAGCATTATATCGGGCCTAGATGCACAAAGATAAAGGAGGGAGCCAATCATGGAACGAAATACCTTTTGGTCGACCGACTTCCCCTCTTCATTGAGATCAAGATGTCCATTTAGTGCCATGGGAGTTTTGATGGGCTTGGAATCGGCCATGTCAAACCTCTTGAGCATATCTTTCACATACTTGGTTTGACACAAGAAAGTCCCTTCCTTCATTTGCTTGATTTGAAATCCAAGAAAGAACTTCAATTCACCCATCATAGACATCGCAAATCTCTTGGTCATGATCCTACTAAATTCTTCATAAAATTTATCATTAGTAGAACCAAAGATGATATCATCAACATAAATTTGACAAACGAATATATCTTTTCCATTTCTTTGTATGAAGAGAGTAGAATCGGCTTTGCCTATCTCAAAGCCGTTCTTGAGAAGAAAATCCTTAAGGCATTCATACCATGCTCTAGGAGCTTGTTTGAGCCTGTAGAGCGCCTTATGGAGCTTGTACACATGGTTTGGAAATCTTAAGTCTTCAAAGCCCGGTGGTTGATCCACATAAACTTTTTCTTGGAGAGGTCCATTCAAGAAGGCACTCTTCACATCCATTTGATGAAGCTTGAAATCATGATGGGTAGCATAGGCCAAAAGAATACGAATTGACTCAAGCCTTGCTACCGGAGCATAAGTCTCTCCAAAGTCCAAGCCTTCAACTTGAGTGTAACCCTTGCCAACAAGCCTTGCCTTGTTCTTTGTGACGACACCAAATTCATCTTGCTTGTTCCTAAAAACCCATTTGGTGCCGATCACATTTTGCTTGGGTCTTGATACCAACTCCCAAACTTCATTTCTCTTGAAGTTGTTTAATTCTTCCTCCATTGCAATAATTCAATCCAGATCCTCAAGAGCTTGTTCCACACTAAGAGGTTCCAAGGAGGAAACAAACGAGTAAAATGCACAAACATTTGACAATCTAGATCGAGTTGTTACCCCTTTTTGAATGCTCCCAAGTATGTTGTCAACGGGATGATCTCGTTGAACCATTTGATGTACCCTTGGGTGTGGTGCTTGAGATTGATGTTGAATGGGTCCATCATCATCATCCTCACTTTGTGGAGTATCGCCTTGAGCTTCATCACTTAGTTCTCCCCCTTGATCAAAGCCCCATGCATGATCGTCACCATGAACTTGGCTCTCATCTTGATGATCTTGAGAACTAGGTGGTTCCACTCTTGTTGATGATGATGGATCTTGAGTGCTTGTGTCAACCGGAGTTTGTACTTGAACCTCACGAGGCATCACTTCACCGGTCCCCATTCTCAAGATTGATATGCTTGGGGGCTCTTCATCATCTACAAGGTTTTCACTAACTTGCTCTTGTTGAGAGCCGTTGGATTCATCAAATTTCACATCTACCGTGGTCTCAACACAACTGGTGGTTTTGTTGAAAACACGATAGGCATGCTCGTTAGTTCCATAACCAAGAAGAAAACCTTCATCAACCTTGGATGCAAACTTTGAGGCTTTGGGTTTCTTGTTAAGTATGAAACACTTACACCCAAAGACCCTAAAGTAATGCACACTAGGCTTCTTACCGGTGATGATTTCGTAGGGTGTCTTGTTCAAGTACTTATGGAGGTAGAGTCGGTTGGCGGCATGGCATGCGGTGTTGATGGCTTCCGCCCAAAATGAGTCCGGAGTCTTGTACTCACCAAGCATTGTCCTTGCCGCTTCAATCAATGTACGGTTCTTCCTCTCAACGATGCCATTTTGGAGAGTTCATGCTTGATGCCTTCTTCATCTAGGAACTCTTCAACTTGAGTGTTCCTAAACTCCGAGCCGTTGTCACTTCTTATGTTCTTGACCTTGAGCTCGAACTCATTTTGAAATCTTCTAATGAACTTCTTCACAATTCTCTTTGCTTCACTTTTATCTTGCAAAAAGAATACCCAAGTGAAACGGTAAAAGTCATCAACAATTACTAAACCGTATTTGTTACCACCGATGCTTATGTAGGCAATTGGTCCAAATAAATCCATGTGTAGTAGCTTCAATGGTCTTGATGAGGATAGGATGTTCTTGGCGGGATGATGAGCTCCAACTTGCTTCCCGGCTTGGCATGCACTACATAACCTATCTTTCTCAAAAACAACATTTGTTAGTCCTAGGATGTGCTCGTCTTTTTGAAGTTTGGCCAAGTTCCTCATGCCAACATGGGCTAGTCGGCGATGCCATAGCCAACCCAAGTCGGATTTTGCCACTAAGCAAGCCTTAGGGTCCACCTTTACTTTTGTGAAATCCACATAGTAAAGCTTTCCCCGTAAATGACCCGCAAAGACAATAGAGGAATCCTCCCTTCTAGAGACGGTCACACCCTCATGAGTAAAGAGACAATTGTAGCCTTTCTCACAAAGTTGTGAAACCGACAACAAGTTGTACCCCAACCCTTGTACATGATAAACATCTTCAATTGAATTTGTTGTTGAGATAGCAATTTTACCCAAACCAATGACATCTCCTTGACCATTGTCTCCGTAGATGATAGTTTCTGTAGGGTTGTCATAATGATCAAGGGATGCAAATAAGCCTTCATCTCTGGTCATATGATTAGTGGCACCACTATCAATCAACCATGCGCTTCCACCGGAGGAGTAGGCCTACAAAACAAGTTTAAGCTTTTGGTTTAGGTACCCAAAATGATTTGGGTCCTTGGAGGTTAGATGCATAAACTTTTGGAACCCACACACTCTTCCTCATGGCCTTCATGGCATAGGCCCCAACATACTTGACCACTATTTTACCATTGTGGTCCAAGGTTACTATGTGTTGACGGTGTATTTTGGCACACCTAGCATGTTCATTACATTTTGGTTTGGATTTGATTATGGAACTAACCCGCCACTAGGCACACTAATCATATAACAAGTTCATATTTGTGCATGCATTTGGAAGTGTTGTGTTTATGTAGGAAAACATGGACATAAAGGACGGATTCGCAACAAGTTCAAAGGAGCATTTACGGAGTCTTGTTCGTGTTCATGAGCTTGATGAAATCACTTCCAAAGGTGGCAAGGATCGAAGTGCTGCGAGGAACACCCCCGGGGATTGAAGCGTAAAAGACCGAACTTCATGCGAAGAGAACCTCCATCTTGGACGTGAGGATGACATCGTCAAAATCATGCAAGTGGAGGGGGCAAAGTACATAAATGCATAAGGACCCACGAAGTGAAAGGGGCGACCGAACCGGGCCGAGGTGGGCCCAGGCCGGCCGGCCCAGCCCACTTCGGTGGCCGGTTCGGTCCCGTTTTCCTTGCACCCGAAGGATCTTGAACCCTAAATGCCTGGGCACCGCCATTCATCAGAGAGGAGAGTCATTCGCACCAGAAGGCAATCCACAAGCTAGAGAGAGAGGAGGAAGATCTCCGGAGGGAGATCAACCACCTCGAAGGAAGCACCCTCTCGTGGAGAAGAAGGAAGACACCGTCGGAAGGGAAACCACGATCAACGGTGCCATGATCAACACCTTGATGGGGTAATCTTCTCATTCGTCCATGGGTTGTAATCGATCTTGAGATGTAATCGCACTTTGTCGGATTATCTATCTATCATCTTGTGTTGAATATACTTTAATGCTTAAGGTTAGCTACCATGCCGTAAAGGGAGTAGAGATCCAATGCTTCCTTGGATCCATTCAATACGTCGTCCATCATAGGTCTAGTCATGAATACCTTCGCGTAGTGACAGTACAAGAGGAGGGAAAGGGCGAAACCATGGTCACAACCCCCGATAGATTAGATTGGTTTTCATGTCTTTAAGCGATTGCATGTTCTAGTATCGTAGACCCGTGGGCGAGTGTCTTTTATCTTGATATCTTAATCATTCTCTCTAGTGTAGTTTAGTTGTTTTCTAGCATAATAATAGTTAGGGTTTTAGTAGCTAGTGTGTCGTTGTAGATCGAACGCTTGTAATCCCCTTGCTCCACGGATTGACAAGAACCTTGGGAATCCCGTGGTGAAAAAGGTGTGGGGTCCGTACGCTTGCGGATCGTAGAGGGATACGTCTTTTATCCGTCAACAAGCCCCTTTTTCTGGCGCCGTTGCCGGGGAGCAAGCTAGTTTACATCGTTTGATTTGCATTTAACTTAGTTTTATATTTTAGTTTATATCTTATTTGCTTTATCTAACATATATTATCTAGAAAACCACTTGTTTCATTTTTGTTTTGTTTTTATCTTATTGTCTAAATGGCGTTTGTTAATCAACCCGTGGAAGAACCGGAGAAATCATTTAGGGAATACGCTAGCCCTCGATGTGAAGACATAAAAGTACAAAAGTCGGATTCGAAGCTCGAAGCGACCAAGTATGAGATTAAATCCAAGATCATCGAGATGGTGGCGGCAAACCCATTCGAAGGATGGTTACGGAGAACCCATATAGACACATAAGGGATTTCACGACGATATGCAACACAGTGCGTCAAGAAGGAGTCCCCGATGAATGGTTCAAATGGAATCTCTTTCCCTACTCACTTGCCGGCAATGCAAAGACATGGTATTTGGTTGCGTCCTTTGAAGTTGAAGGCAATTGGAACAAGTTGACAAAGAAGTTTTGCGAGAAGTTCTTTCCAATTAGCAAGGTTCAACATCTAAGGAGGCAAGTGATCAATTTCATGCAAGGAGAAGAGGAAGGGATAGACCAAGCCTGGGATAGGTTTAATGGGTTGATCGAACAAGGACCAAAACTCGGCTTCACCGGTGACGTACTCTTGCATACATTTTTCTTTTCCCTAACCCCTAGTTGCATGCAACACGTCGAAATGGGTGCAGGTGGGGATCTCATGGAGAAAACACTCACGGAAGCCGCCCAACTTCTACAAAAAGTTAGTAAAGCGGCTGCCATGCGAAGAGATTGGGAAACAAGACTTGCGGAAGAGCCGGAATATAATTCGAGGAAGAAGAAGTGTGCTGAATTTTCTAAAGAGGCAATCCCGGAAGTCACAAAAATGGAACCAATCGCGGAAAATCTTGAACAAGAACACATCAAGTCAAGAACTACACCAAGCGTCGACTTCGCCACACCAAGTGAGACGAACAAGAGAAGCATGTCAAGCGCGAAGCCACTAAGGGAGTTCAAACCAATGGATTGGGTTCCTATCGATTACGGAGAAGTATTCGACAAGAGAAGACCGTTCCCTAATCAAAAGGGAATGGCGAGAGCATTGGAAGTGGATTTCCCACCGGAGAAGAAAGCGGAAAATTCATACGACCTTGAAACCACCGGTGAGATCTTTCATAAGCTCTTTGGAGATGACATAGTGGATCCGGAACACATAGCCGAGGTGAAGAGAATCATGGGGATCAAGCCCGAAGCATCACCATACGCTCGCCTCGCCGAAATCTATGCAATAGGATCCGAAGAAGAAGAGAAGATGACACCACACTTGAGTTGCGAGATCAACGGAGTTCAATGCAAAGCTTTATGCGACATCGGAGCCCAAGTAAGTGTTCTATCTTCTAAAATTTACGATAAAGTTCAAGACCACAACCTAGACTTAGCTCCAACATCAACGAAATTAATTATGGGAGATGGTAGAACTATCAAACCTCTAGGTATTGCTTGCAACATGAAAGTAAAAATCTCTAGAAATTATATACCAACCGATTTCTTTGTTATTGATGCTTACCATAGTAATCATGATCACATAATCTTAGGTAGGCCCTTTCTTAAGTTGGTTGATGCCGTGTTAGATGCCGGAGAAGGCAAAGTAACAATGAACCTTAATGGAACAAAGTACACATATAACTTTCTTCGTGCTTCTAAACACCTTACACCCTTTCCTCCCGAAGATGAAGAAGTAGAAGAGATAGATAGTCTTTGTTTTGTTGAAACTCTTAGAGACCCGCTGCAAAGAGCGATGGAAAATCAAATTAGTGATCAACAAGATGAAGAACTAGAAGAAGCAACAAAAGGCTTGGAACCACATGATGGAAGCGTGGAGGAAGGAAAATTTGAAGACATAGGAGAAATTAAACCCGAGGAGCCACAAGCGCCCGAGGTAGACCTTAAACCTTTGACCAAAGGATTAAAGTATGAATTTTTGGGCCCCGACAAGACCTATCCAGTCATCGTGAGCGACGAGTTGAGTCCCGAAGAAAATGAGGCGTTGCTGATTTTATTGAAAAAACATAGGAAGGTGATTGGATATTCGATTAATGATCTCAAAGGTATTAGCCCAGCCTTTTGCACTCATCGTATACCAATGGAAGACCAATGTAAGCCCGTAGTGGACCACCAAAGGAGGCTTACTCATGCCATGCGAGAGTGAGGACCAGGAGCGTCCCATTGGTCGATGGATGACCGCTCCTCAGTGATGAGTGATTGACAACGGGTGTTTGGACTGACTCTTGGCTTAGTGCGCAGGTGTAGGTTGCGGCCTAGTTCGTGTTGTTGCAGGTGAAGAACGGGCGCGAAAGGTCTTCAGCCTTGAGGGGCCTCCGGGAGATGGAGAGACAAGTAGGCTCGGTTCGAGGGACCCGGTGGACGGCGGGGCCGGGTGCGGGTCACATGGTGGCGACACAAGCAAGACGAAGTCATGGACAAGCGAGCCGGTGCACGGTGGCGGTCAAGTCAAGTGGTTTGGCGGGAGGCCGGACCGAGCACGCGGGGTTTGGTGGTTTGCCCACAAAACCATCGGCGGACGGTTTCTTGGTTTGGGCCTCAAAACCAAGTCCGAGGGCCCAACACGACGGAGACGGGATCCGGGCGTGTCGGGAAGCTTCGAGGCGGAGGACACGCGGCGGGATCGCATGGCTTGCGTCGGGAGGACGCAGGGTGCGGCAAAGGCGTGGCCGTCCGATGGCAAGACCCACAAATATTACCAAAATGCCCCTACGTGGGTTGTATCGCCAGTAGTTAAGTTAGGGGTAGTCGAGTCATTTACCACTCCGGCGGGACCTGATATATAAGCCATGAGTGTGTGTGGATGGTTCTCTCTCTCCGCGACTTAGGGTTTCATTTCCTCCCACCTCTTTCTCATTTTCGTAGCTATTTTTCTTCCATTTTCTCTAGGCTAGCATGAGAGCTTCATGAGAGATTTGTTGAGAGGGATGGATGCTAGGGCGGCATGCTAGACCTTGTGAATCTTTCCTGGTTTGTATAGAAGATTCGGGGTTGTGTTTTCGTGGCCTTTTTGTGCTTGTTTTCGTGCCTTTGTTCCGGTTCGATTCCGCGGATTTGAGTGGGTTTCTCCCCGGATTTCTTTGAGGGATACATGGATAGATGTCTTGTGCATCTTTGTGATTGATCTTGTGCCCTCAAACGCCGGAAACCACTTGGATTCGAAGTTTTTCGTTCGGTGCTCTAGCTTTTGGTGGTGCTCAAAGGATTCGCGATTCCCGGTGATTTAGGGAGTTAGGAGGCAAGATTTTTGGGCTATAGCATCCTTGTGTGACACTTTTCAAGTACCCAAGCCCTTGTCTCCACAAACTTCAACCGTTTGGGAAATCCGATGATGATTTGGGGGAGTTGACTTTCGGGGTCGTGGGTTTTACGTTCGTCCGCGCGCGCGCGCGGCGGTCCGCGGGGGGGTCGCGGACGGTCCGCGGGTGGAGTGTTCGTCGCGTGTTCGTCGAGTTCTTGAGCGTCCTCGCTTTCGATCCGGTTTGGCTTTTGGTTTTTGTTGCGGCCGGTTTGCGGACGGTCCGGGCTTGAGTAGCGGACGGTCCGCGGGTGGCGCGGACGATCCGCCCGGCCTCGGCGGACGGTCCGTTTTTCTCGGGTCGCTTCGGTGTTCTCCGTGTGCTTTAACGGACGGTCCGCGGTGTAGGGCCGGACGATCCGCAAGGTCGGCGCGGACGGTCCGCGGTGCAGAGGCGGACGGTCCGCGAGGCCCGTGTGGACGGTCCGCCCCTCCTGGCCGGACGGTCCGCCAGAGCCTGTGTGCTTTGCTTCTTGATTCGATTCCTCCCTCCCTTTCTAGTGCTTCCGCGTGTGCTTCTAGGAATCGTTCCTAAGGCTAGAGGTTGATCCATAACCTCATGGTCTTGGCGATTGGTGCGTGATTCGATCCATCGCTTGTGTGTGACCGGGGTTTGTCTAGGGTATAGGCCGGATTCTTTTGGAAGAATTTTTACCGGCTCCTATTCACTCCCCTCTCTCTAGTCGCCATCTGATCCTTCAGAGAGGTAGTGAAGAAAGAGGTCATCAAGTTACTTGATGCCGGAATCATCTACCCGGTTCCGCATAGTGAATGGGTGAGCCCGGTACATTGTGTACCAAAGAAAGGAGGTTTGACCATGGTGAAGAATGAGAAAAACGAATTGAGACCGCAAAGAACCGTGACCGGGTGGCGGATGTGTGTCGATTATCGTAAGCTTAACAAAGCGACGAAGAAAGATCACTTCCCCCTACCGTTCATCGACGAGATGCTCGAGAGGTTAGCAAACCACGCTTATTTTTGCTTTCTCGATGGGTACTCGGGGTTCATGCAAATTCCCATTCACCCGACGATCAACACAAGACAACATTTACATGCCCTTATGGAACGTTTGCATATAAAAGGATGCCCTTCGGTCTATGCAACGCTCCGGCCTCTTTTCAACGTTGCGTGATGGCCGTGTTTTCGGAATTCATCGAAGAAATTGTCGAGGTGTTCATGGATGATTTTTCCGTTTATGGGAAGACGTTCATGGATTGCTTGGCAAACTTGGAAAAGGTCCTCACGAGGTGTGCGGAGGTAGACTTGGTATTAAATTGGGAAAAGTGCCACTTCATGGTTAGGCAAGGCATAGTGCTCGGACATGTTATATCCGAAGAGGAATTGAAGTGGACAAGTCTAAGGTAGAGACGGTTGAGCAACTCCCACCTCCTACGGATGTTAAGTCCTTAAGGAGCTTTCTAGGCCATGCCAGATTCTATAGAAGATTTATCAAGGACTTCTCGAAGATCACTAAGCCTTTAACGCATCTTCTTCAAAAGGATGTGGCTTTCGACTTCGATGAGAAGTGCCTAGCGGCATTCCGGACCTTGAAAAATGCGTTGGTGAGTGCTCCCATCATCCAACCTCCGGATTGGAGCCAACCTTTCGAGATCATGTGTGACGCGAGTGACTACGCCGTAGGCGCGGTTTTGGGTCAAAGAAAGGAAGGCCGAGTTCACGCCGTTTACTATGCTAGCAAAACTTATAGTGAGGCACAATTAAATTATGCCACTACGGAAAAAGAGTTGCTAGCGGTGGTATTCGCTTTCGAAAAATTCAGATCCTACATCGTGAACTCGAAGGTCATTGTTTACACCGATCACGCAGCCATCAAGTATCTCTTGGCTAAGAAGGAAGCTAAACCACGTTTGATTCGTTGGATCCTTCTTCTCCAAGAGTTTGATGTTGAATTCGTGATAAAAAGGGGGTTGAAAATGTTGTGGCCGATCATTTGTCTAGGATGAATCATGGACAAGATGATAAAGAGCCCATAGAAGATAAGATGAGAGATGACCACCTCTATCGAGTGCTTGACAAGGATACTTGGATGATCGATATCATTCGAGCAATTCGAAAGATGTCTCTCGATCATCTAGATAAAAACTCTCAAAAGAAGATAATCTCCGAAAGTAGGAAATACTTTTGGGATGCGCCATACCTCTTCAAACTTGGCAATGATGGAGTAATGAGAAGATGTGTGCCAAGAGAAGAGAGGGTAGAGATTCTAAGGAAGTGCCACTCGGCGGAGTACGGTGGACACTATAGCCATTTTCGAACCTAAGCAAAAGTATGGTCGAGCGGATTCTTTTGGCCGGAGATGCATGAAGATACTAAAAGATATGTTGCGTCATGCCCCAAATGCCAAAGAACCGGAAACATCTCTCAAAGAAATTCTATGCCTTTGAAATACAACCTACAAATCGACATATTCGATGTATGGGGTATAGACTTCATGGGGCCTTTTAAAAACTCATTTGGATTTGAGTATATCCTAGTCATGGTTGATTATGTATCCAAGTGGGTAGAGGCTATACCATGTCGTAAAGCTTCCACGGAGGAGTCCATTACTATGATCAAGAATGTGATTTTTCCCCGTTTCGGTACACCGAGAATCTTGATAAGTGATGGAGGAACTCACTTCACCGGGAAGAATTTCAAAAAGTGCTTGTCCAAGTTGGGAATTGAGCATAGGGTCTCTACGACCTATCACCCACAAACCAACGGACAAGCGGATACGTCAAATAGGCAATTAAAAAGCATCCTCAACAAAACCATAGAGAAGGGAGGCAAAGATTGGTCAAAGAAATTAGACAGAGCTTTATGGGCTTATCGAACGGCGTTTAAAACACTGATAGGTATGACCCCTTATCAATTCGTCTATGGAAAAGCTTGCCACCTTCCGGTTGAGTTGGAACATAAAGCCTATTGGGCAATTAAAGAGATGAACCTCGATCTCGATGCCGCGGTGGTGAAACGAAGGATCCAAACAAGCGAGCTAGAGGAGTTGAGGTTGAAAGCATATGAAAATGCAAGCATATACAAAGAGAGAATCAAAAGGTGGTATGATAAAAGATTGAAAAAGAAAGAATTCAAAGAAGGAGATAAGGTCCTCCTCTACAATTCGAGGTTTAAAACCTTCGGAAAGGGGAATTTGCAAAGCAAGTGGGACGGACCTTATGTTGTGCATTCGGTGTTCTCCAACGGAGCGGTAACCATTATGGATATAAACGGCGATCAATTTGTTGTGAATGGTCAGCGGCTTAAGGTTTACTACGAACCCGACGTTGTGCCCCTTCACCATGTTGATGTCTTCACCATGGAGGAAGAGCCCGAACGTCCCGCCTAGGACGAAAAACAAGGCATGAATTTCTGTAAATAGTTTTTCTTTTAGTTTTTTGGAGTTTCTCGCGAAGATGTGCTGAGCCAACTTTTTCCCATGGGCTAAGGAGGCGAAATAAGGGCAGTACGCGAAAAACTGGACCGACCCGGCCCCCGAGACAGGGTGGGCCGACTGGCCCAGGTGGGTCTCGGCAGCCGTTGTCCCCGATTTTCGCCCGAATTGCTCCTTTTCGACTTCCTTCTTTGGTCAGAAAATTTTAAGGGAAGTTTAAAAAAGGAAAATGAGGTTCTCAGGGTTTTTCTCTTCGGACTATTTATTTGGCCGAATTGGGAGCTCGGGAGTCAACCCCTCCAAGCAATATTTTGCACCCTTGCAGCAGCCATTGTGCCCCCAAGGAGCTTAGAGTTGAAGCTAGAAGCCAAGAAGCCATCGATGGAGGAGGCGATGCGATGCGAGCTCAAGCTACCCATCAAGAGGACCGCACGCATCCGTTGCGGAGGGCGTGTCCTGACCGGAGCTCTTGCATCTCGCAACCCCGTCGAAGGAGAGAAGGTCCCTACGTCCGTTCGAAGGTCGGCACGCATCCAAGGCATGAAGCGCAAAGGCTACAAGGAGGCGTCACCCGAGCCTAAGGGTTTTGGGGGGTAGTGACTACTCCGACGGTCGTAGCCCGAGCTCGTGGGCGGCCGCCGGAAGAGATGATAACGACCTCTACATTTGGGATGAGCAGCCCGAAGAGAGGACTCCCGAAGGCCCCAACGGCGACGGTAACGATGGCAACGAAAGCGGCAATGACAATGGAGGTGGCGACGACGGCGTTGACGACAGTGGAGACAATGGCGATGAAGACCCCTTCGGATTGCATCCGATGTGTTGTCGAACTTGCCGTCAATCCATCGGGCATCTCTACACGTCGGTCGATGAATGTCTCCAAGCCATGGAAGCGATGAAGCAGCGTATGGAGGATTTGGAGCACGTAGTTGGAGACAACTTCAAGTTCCTTAACCGTAAGGTGCGCAAACTTTTTGGCATGGTTGGAAACATGAGAGGCAAGTGGTGCAATACTTGCTTGAAGTACCACTAGGTCTAGTTTTCCCCTTAGGATTTTTGTAAGATACGACGCGGACGTCGTATGTTTTTAGCGTGGGGGATAGCTAGCTAGCTAGCTTTAGCTTTTGAGTTTCAAAGTTTAGGTTCGGTTTAATCTTCGAGCGAGAGTCTTAGAGTTTAATGAGTCTTAGTTTTCGAGTGTGTTTTTAAATTTTTGCAAGTTTGAAAGTGTCTTAAATTAGTGTTGAGTCAAAGAAAACCAAATAAAAAGAGTCTTTATATATTCTTATGTCTTGTGTGATGCTTATCTTTATTCACTTGTTTGTTTATCTTTGATTCTTGATATATGAACACAAGTGTGTGGTTTGAAAAATGTTTACTGTGGTGCTTAGTGGAATTGCTACTACTTAAAGTACCCATACCACACTTCGATCTTGAGCTTCACATGTTAGTTGTGCTATGTTCAATGCTAAAAGTTGGAGGATTTCAGTTCTGAAAATTATCTTAAACCCCTTGTAATAAAGGTTAGCAAAACCTCTTTTTCCAAGTTGAGAGTAAGAAAAAAATCCTATACAAAGCCAATTTATTTTTTTGCTCCACCATAAGTGTGATTAGCACGATGAGTTGGGCTAGGATCCTTCTCTCTTGGGAGTTTTAATTTCGAGCAATGATCATGTTCTTGTGCTTATCTTTTATTGCTAGCCTCGTCATTCATTCGGTCCCGAGACTTTCACCTTGGAAGTCTCGTACATCACCAAATTCCATACCCAACCCTATACATCTCTTTTGTACATCGCATTCCTTGAACACAACCTACTTTCAAAAGTTTCGTCTCGTCTCTAGCATGATTTATTTAAAATTTCAGATTGTATGCATGCGAGAAAGAGAGGAGTTGAGAGCTTTGAAACATTGTCAAGAGAGAGAAAAATAAAGAGAAAAGTATGAGTATGGAAAAGAAAGAAAAAAAGAAAAAAATATGAGAATGAAAGAATGAAAGAAGAAAAAGAAAAAGAGAAAGATGAGGTAGCAATAAAGATATGAGAGGGATGAATCAAGTAAAAGAAAAGAAAAATAAAGTGTAAGGAAGGATCTCACGTCGTTGAGAGATGAAACTTTCACTCTTTTTCCAACCATGTGCAATCCGACAAAGAGGACGTCATCGGTGCCTTGTAGTCATAATTTTCCTTTGCCCTTGCACATGTCCACCATTCTAAATCTTCTCATCCTTGATATCCCTACATATGGTTAATTCTCATGATCATTGGCTTTGAAAGGTAGACAACCATTAGAGGAAGTTCTTAGTTTGACAATACTTGTGTTGATTGCGCTAGCCCTACCTATAGCTCCACTTTACATGTTATATGAGAGACTTATGGGAGGTGAGAGTTTTATAAAATTGGTTTAGGATAGCCACCTCATATGAGTGACTTGAAAGAGCTTGGAGAAAGGTTTTTTGTCTAATACTTGTTGCAGGAATTTTGATTTTAAAATCATAAAAACCCTCCGATGGAAGCGAAGAAGTAAGTATGGCTGAAATTGAAGACTTCGAGTGAAGAGTTTGAGTTGTGGGGTAAATTTTGACGTGGTAAAGATTCTAAACGCCCATGTCTATGTTTGATGATCATTACTTTGTGTTTATGTATTAAAGATGAAAGGATTGACTAACTTCTGAAGAAGGATAAGTGGTACATGATTACACACCTTGGACGAAGTTCTTTTACGAGTACTTGCTCGAGGACGAGCAAGAGCTAAGCGTGGGGGAGATGTTGACGGTGTATTTTGGCACACCTAGCATGTTCATTACACTTTGGTTTGGATTTGATTATGGAACTAACCCGCCACTAGGCACACTAATCATATAACAAGTTCATCTTTGTGCATGCATTTGGAAGTGTTGTGTTTATGTAGGAAAACATGGACATAAAGGATAGATTCGCAACAAGTTCAAAGGAGCATTTATGGAGTCTTGTTCGTGTTCATGAGCTTGATGAAATCACTTCCAAAGGTGGCAAGGACTGAAGTGCTACGAGGAACACCCCCGGGGATTGAAGCGTAAAAGACCCAACTTCATGAGAAGAGAACCTCCATCTTGGACGTGAGGATGACATCGTCAAAATCATGCAAGTGGAGGGGGCAAAGTACATAAATGCATAAGGAACCACGGAGCGAAAGGGGCGACCGAACCGGCCGAGGTGGGCCCAGTGCCGGTCGGCCCGGGCCGGCCGACCCAGCCCACTTCGGTGGCCGGTTCGGTCCCGTTTTCCTTGCACCCGAAGGATCTTGAACCCTAAAAGCCTAGGCGCCGCCATTCATCATAGAGGAGAGTCATTCGCACCAGAAGGCCATCCACAAGCTAGAGAGAGAGGAGGAAGATCTCCGAAGGGAGATCAACCACCTCGAAGGAAGCACCCTCTCGTGGAGAAGAAGGAAGACACCGTCAGAAGGGAAACCATGATCAACGGTGCCATGATCAGCACCTTGATGGGGTAATCTTCTCATTCGTCCATGGGTTGTAATCGATCTTGAGATGTAATCGCACTTTGTCGGATTATCTATCTATCATCTTGTGTTGAATATACTTTAATGCTTAAGGTTAGCTACCATGCCGTAAAGGGAGTAGAGCTCCAATGCTTCCTTGGATCCATTCAATACGCCGTGTCCATCATAGGTCTAGTCATGAATACCTTCGCGTAGTGACAGTACGAGAGGAGGGAAAGGGAGAAACCGTGGTCACAACCCCCGATAGATTAGATTGGTTTTCATGTCTTTAAGCGATTGCATTTTCTAGTATCGTAGACCCGTGGGCGAGTGTCTTTTATCTTGATATCTTAATCATTCTCTCTAGTGTAGTTTAGTTGTTTTCTAACATAATAATAGTTATGGTTTTAGTAGCTAGTGTGTCGTTGTAGATCGAACGCTTGTAATCCCCTTGCTCCGCGGATTGACAAGAACCTTGGGAATCCCGTGGTGAAAAAGGTGTGGGGTCCGTACGCTTGCGGATCGTAGAGGGATACGTCTTTTATCCGTCAACACTATGTAGTCACTAGTGTAGTTGGGAGAGGGCTTGTGCTCAACCACATTCTTCGATGCCTTTGGTGGAGGGTTAACCCCACCATTTCCCTTTGTGGTGTTCACCATCTTTGGCATGTCTTTGGATGTGGTGGAGGTGGTGACTCCATGGGCAATGTCCATAATAGTGTTGAGGTAGCCACCCTTGTTCCACAAGGGAATCTCATGCCCTTTCACCACCACTCTACCATTGGATTTGTTGTTCTTGCGATGCCCAAGTCCTTGCTTGTCAATTACCTTGGGGATGGACTTGGCACTAATGTTGCCTTGTGTAATCAACATGTTCAATCGGGCAATTTCCCTGGCCTTGCTCTTAATTTTCTCTTCAAGCCTTGCATGGTTAGTCTTGAGAGCATTTATATCAATGTTAGTGCAAGAGGAACAAGTTTTGTTAGTGGAGGCACTAGAGTCCAATCTTGCCATTGGAGTGACTTTGGTGCTTTCCCAAAGACTACTAAAGTTAGCTTCAAGAGTTTTGTATTTCTCCGTCAAGCATGAGAGGCTTGATTGAAGCTCACTATGAGTAGCCTTTAGGGAAGCTAGAGATTCATTTGCCAAAGTGTAATCCTTTGACATCCTCTTGTTGGAATCATTGGCCAAGGACAAGTCCGTGGTCAACTTTTCAACCTTAGCCTTCTCCTCGGCAAGAGATTTTTCTAGAGCAAGGTTTCTTTCCTTTTCAAGGATAAGCAAGTCTTCTTGCTCATGAAGAATCTCCTTCTTTTTCTCTAGTTTGTCCAAAAGCCTTTTAATTTCCTTGTGGCCTTTTTTACCAAATTTCTTTATCATGTTGTTCTCTATTTCCTTTTCCTCATCTATGTTCTCTATGTCACTATTAGGTGTGGATGAAGAGGAGATGGGACGGTAGATTCTTGTTCCTTGCTCCCCCCTGCCATGAGACAAAAGTGAGAGTGGTCTTCATCATCGGAGAGGTTGTTGAGAGGCGTGGTGAAGATGTGCCTTGTGCCATGGAAACGGTTGGCATGCCTTGCTTCTTTGGTTCCTCATCTTCATCACTTGAGTCCCATTGTTGACCCACGTGAGCACGCCCTTGATACTTGTTCTTGTACTCCTTGCTCCTCTCTTTGAATTTCTTCTCTTCCTCACTTTTGTTCTTGTTTTTGGGGCACTCAGCAATAAAGTGTCCATACTCTCCACACTCATAACACTTTCTTTGTGACTTCTTTCTTCTTTCATCTCCACCTTTTCTTGAGGTTCTTGACTTCAAGAATTTCTTGTACTTCCTTATGGCAAAGGCGGTTTCTTCATCCGTGCCTTATTCATCGCTAGTGTCTTCCTTTTTGCTCTTGGAGGGCTTGGGCTTCTCTTCAACTACTTCACCAGAGCTAGCTTTGAGGGCTAGACTCTTTCCCATCTTCAAGGTTAGAGACTTCTCTACATCTTGGTCAACAAGTTCTTGATGCAATATTTCTCCAAGAAGTTGAGTGGGAGTCATTGTTGGGTATCTTGGATCCCTTCTTATCATTTGCGTCAAGTTCTTGTCCTTAGGAGCAAAAGCTCTTAGCAACTTCTTTGTGACCTTTGAGTCATCCCAATCTTTACTTCCAAAAGCTCTAATGTCCGAGACAAGTACCATGAGCCTATCATACATTTCTTGTACGGTCTCTCCATCCTTCATGAAGAATAGCTCAAGCTCTCCGTTGATTAGGTCCATCTTCCCTTGTCTCACATGTTCGGTTCCCTCATGTGCTTCCTTGAGTGTATCCCAAATCACCTTGGCGATTTGGATGTTTCGCACCTTGTTGAACTCTTGTGCACACAAGGATCCTGTGATGACTCTTGTTGCTTGCACATTGCGGTGGAGGTCTTGTTCATGCTCAATGGTGAGGGCTTCTCCTTCGGTGGGTATTGTAACACCTACAACCACAATCTTCCAAACAGAAGGGTGAAGCCCATAAAGGTGCATTTGCATATCATAAGCCCATTTGGGATAGTTCTTCCCATTGAAATGAGGAGGCTTCCCAAATGCACGGAATAGAATTTGTCGTTAGAGTTGTTGCCCGGGAATTGCGTGTAGTTGTGGGGCACTTCGTAGAAGCCGGAGTGGGTGTACTTGGCTTGCTCCTTCTTGATCATCTTCTTGAGGAGCTTCTTGGCCATCTTCTTGGCCTTCTTCTTCTTCTTAGCCTTTCTTCTCTTCTTTGCCGCCTTCTTTGTCGCATTGTCATCATCCTTGACATCTTCATCGCTTGAGTCGGAGTCCGAGTCAGAGTCGTAATCCGATGATGAGTCGTCGGAGCTATCGACATTGGATGGTGTTCATCTTGGGGCCTTGTCGATGAGGTCGCCGACTTGAGCAGCCTTGAGCTCTCTCTCTTGAGCTTCTTTTGCGGAAATTTCTTCGGCGGTTGGGTTGCTTCCAATCCCCGACATCTTGATCCCTTAGCGGTTAAGCCTAAATCAAGGGATTAGGCTCTGATACCAATTGAACGGACCTTGTGATGCCTAGAGGTGGGGGGGGGGTGAATAGGATCACTTCAAATTTCTGAAACAAAAGCAGCGGTTAAAGCACCTGTCGGTACTACCGACGTGGTGCCGGTTCTACCGAGGGGTCTCGGTACTACGGCACCGTGTCGGTACTACCGACAGAGTAGAGTTGACTAAAACGAAATTTGAATTCTGCAGCGATTTTTGCAATTCTACTTGAAACAAAGTCTTAGTTTAGATCCTAAGAACCACCTGCAACCACAGAGATGAGTTGGAAAGCAACCAAATGATAGATCGGGCTAAAACAAGTTCTAGGGTTAGATAGAAACAAAGAATTCAAGCAAGCAAAGGAGACACAAAGATTTAATCCAAAGTCCACACCCACAAAGGATGCTACGTCTCCGTTGAGGATCCCACAAAGGGAGGGCTATCACCAAGAGCCTCGTTTCCTCTTCCAACCCCCACAAAGGAAGATTGGTGCTCACTAAGAATTCTCCACCAAGGAGAGGGTAATGCAAATGATCCCGTGTGCACCACACCAAGAGGGCACTCACGGGCGACGCCTAACTGTCTAGAAGCAAGTTTCAAAAGTAACAAATGCAAACCAAAAGCCCGGAGATGCTTCAAGTGCTCTTGAGAAGGTGAGAAATAATGGGGTCTCAAAGCTTGTGCACACTTCACTAGAAATCACCTCTCTACTCAAACCCTAGCTCAAGGGAACCAAGGATTAGTTCTAGAGGAGAGGGGAGAGGTGGAGTGAATGCTTGAGGAAGTGTTTGTCTCGTGGTTGGTCAGCAATGAGTGAGGAGGGAGAAAGGGGTTTAAATACTAAGGCTCAAAAACTAGTCGTTACTATGCTGAGTCGTGCATCCTCGGTACTACCGACCTAGTGTCGGTACTACCGAGGGGTGTCTCAGAAACCTAATAGTACTGGACTATCGATAGTACCGACACTGGGTCGGTAGTACCGACCCCCTGGCTAAAACTCGCCAGTGAAGCCATATCGGTATACCGGCCCTACGTCGGTTCTACCGGGGTGTTGCCGGTAGTACCGACGCCGTGTCGGTACAACCGACAAAGGCTGAGAGTTTGGGAAAAGAACAGCAATCGTGCACGTGTCAACTCTCAACTCTTCTCACTCATTTGGGTCACCTTCTAGAGCACTTTAAGCATCTCTTGGCTATCGATTCACATCCCCCTTTATAGTACGGTGTTTCCTATACTCAAATTCAAAAATAAAATCAAATTAAGCCTTGATTCGAGTTGAAAACGACGACTTGGAGTTGGGGGCCTTCCTTTGGTCAAACCATAAGAGTTTCATTCACTTAGTCCTGCACACATCTTGATCAAGCCTTAAATACCACAAATTGTGCTTGTCATTACCACAAAAACAATTGGGGGCCAAGATGCACTTTCAGGAGCACGGGGAGTTCGGGTGGTGCAAGGGAGAGGAGCCAAGGGTGCTGCTGGGCTACGCGAGTGCACGGAAAGGACGCCTCGGCGATGGCGGCGTGCCAGGCGGGGTAGCAACGGCGTGCGCAAGAGAGGAGGCACGACAAGCGGCTTTATAGCCAGGGAGCGCGAGGGTGGTTCGTCACCAAGGACCCCCGACATTGAGGCCGTGTGTACGATGACTAGCCTTGGTAGGCGCGCTTGGCAGAGGGGGAAAACGCGGGCGGACCGGAGGGCGCAACGGTGTGCGGTCGGTGGCGAGGGAGGGCGCGACGTGTGGCGCGGTGCGGAGCTCAAGACGTCTCGGGGCATGGGCGGCCCGGGGAAGGCGCGGCCTCGGGTAGCGCGCGCGGACGCCGAGGCAACGACGCGGCGTGGGCGTGGGCTCGGCCCGTGCGGGCGTGGCGCGGGCGGCGCGGGCGCGGCTCAAACGTGCCGGTGTGCCTCAGTTTGACCACATTTTTCTCAAAAATTTTGAATAGAAGTGCACAAAGTAGTGAATAGGAAAGTTGTAGATCTCACTACCCTCTACAACTCTTACAAAGGTCGTATGATGTTTTTCTCAGCGGATTTTGCACAATCTGCAGCCAAACTTTGAATGTCGCCATGTTTCAGTGGACAGGAGGTGCTGACAGTTGACCAAGTTTTTCACCAATTTCCTCGCAAAATTTGAAATGCCAATCTACATGAAAGTTGTGTTCCTTGACAAACTGGACAACTTTCATATTGGTAGATTTTGAAGTGTTTAGGTGAAATTTGGAGAACGCGGCAAAAGTTCCGGACGACATTCGCCGACGCCAGGGTTTAAGCGAGGTTTGTCCGTGCCTTTGACCAAAGGTTGACCACGGGTGTGTGTAGACTTGGTCAAGGGG
Source organism: Cenchrus americanus (assembly GCA_947561735.1). Taxonomy (NCBI): domain Eukaryota; kingdom Viridiplantae; phylum Streptophyta; class Magnoliopsida; order Poales; family Poaceae; genus Cenchrus; species Cenchrus americanus. Next base: position 253,107,012 of record OX387241.1, read on the forward strand.
TTCAATAGGGTTCACTGGCGAGGTTTTCGAGGTGATGACCCAGGTTGACCTAGGTTTGACTAGTGTCGGCCGGTTTGACTCGGCTGATTCGGTCATTAGCGTTAATGACGTTAATTAAAAACTGGGGCATCACAGCCGACCCCCCTTAAGAAGAATCTCGCCCCGAGATTCGAAATTTCAAGAGGAAGTGGGGAAGTGGTTCTTGGATAGAGATGTTACCCATAGAGTTAAGTTGGTCTGGCTTCCCTTGAAAAATCGGGTTCTTGCCGTGAGCACAGTTAGCTGCTCCGAGGTTCTGATCCTGATGCTAGATATTTGGGCAATTATGTATGAAATGCCCGGGTTGTCTACAATTGTAGCAAAAACGGGGTGGAAGGTCTCCGGGCTTGGAAATTTGTTGTCGGTCTTTCTTGATAAGGCGGAGCTTCTTCTTCTTTTTCTTTCTTAACCTCGCTGCTTGCGAGAGCGTTCCACCAACAGGGAGTTGAGTAGCCTTACTAGTGTCACATCTTCGTTTGCCCTCACGCGGTCGAGTCTCCTTACAAGTAATTTCCCACTCACTTACATCTATCTCAGATAATACCCGCTTGTTGCCCCGACTTGCCCTCTCTTCTTTTCTAAGGTTCATTGGTAGTTGAGAAAGTGGTAACATCGAGTCGGGGGCCTGGGGTTGGTCTTGATTAACATACTCCGCCAATAGATTGAACAACCTGGCCTGTTCGACCATAGAGGCAGATAGAGACTAAGAGAGACTGTCGGCCAAACTAGTTTGAGATGGTTCCCCATAACGTCATTGGATGATATCGTACACCAGTGGTTTAGCATGGAATTTTGCCCTTCCATCAGCTGAGTTGCGCCGACGATGGCGTTTACTTCACTCTGGGTAGGTACTTTGGGTGAACAGAGCTTGGAAGGTTGGAGCTTCTGTTGCATCGGCGGCATTTGTTGTAGTTGTTGAGCCATCCGCTATTGTGCCTGCAGGATCTGGCACATCACATCGGTATGCGCTGCCACGAAAGCTTCGGTCAGCGTCGTAGGCGATGGTGGCGATAGATCACCACTACCCGACGCACCAAAACCATTAGGGTTATTCCGTGCCGGTTTGAACATCTGAAAATTAAGTTCCTATTAATACATGTTCAGAACCTCACCCAGAAAACTCTCAATTCGGACATGCAATACGAACTCGTTCACGGTAAGTAAGGCGAACCGGACATCAAAATAGTCACAAATACCAAATCGGTAAAGCTCTGTTTACACGTCCCAATATCGGGAATTCAGATGGAACAAGGGTGCAAGGTACGTTCCCTACTACCTCATCGCCATTCATGAGGAAGCAGGCGATGAATGTGCACATGCACAGCTAATAGCAGACAGATTCCGCCTACAATACAGAGGTACATCCCTATCAACGTCCAGCGAAATGACTCGAACTCTTCCGAGGACTGAGTCATGGGTGTCAGCTTGGCTTGAGTCCTTCTTCTGGTCTACTTCCGAGCTTCTTCTTGACATCGTGGTCGATGACGGAGGAACAACTTGCTTGGCGAGGGACGGAACAGATGGAAGAGATGGGCTAGGCTGGAGGAAGAACAAGAGAGGTGGTGATGCCGAGCTTGGACAGATATGAGGCCTTTGTGCTGGCGGTTCTGGGTAACAGAGCTTCCCCTTTTATGGCCGTTGCGGGGTTGCAACGGTCATTTACTCAATCGGGTATCTGGTGTAGGCAACACGGAGCTCGACAATGGTCAGCTTGTGAGGTCTCGTTGTTGTGAGTGCGGTTGCGGAAGAAGATTGCGGAGTGGCGCCGCGGCGTCGTACGGTCGTGACACTGACGCAGATGAGGTCTAACGGTCTAAAGAATTGACCGTGATGGGGAGGAGAATGAGAAAGCTCAGTGTACAACACTCTACGCTCGTGATAGCAACAAAGAGAAGCTTAGCAAAATCTTTGATCGATCCTGGGTTTACTGCCTTTCTCGATCCTGAGGATTTGGAGGTTATGAGCACGGACCAAGAACGAATACGCGATGGATGACCTCTCCACATTGACTTTTCGAGAACCTTGACTACTCAAGAAAATTTCTACTTCTACTGCTCCCACTTGGCTAGCAGGAAGGGAATTGATACTACACGATCGACGAGATTGGCGGCAAGGAATCAAGTCGACGGGGATTACCAAAAGGCCATTAGGAAGAAAAGGAAGGCTAACAAAAGAGTTCCATAATTTCTTGTACGAAAGATAATTCCATGCGGGAACTTCAGAAAAATCTTGCTCACACCTTTACTTACCTTGTGAATTTGAGGTGTTGACATCTTATTAATTTGAGGTGCAACGATCTTAAAGGTTGATGCGATGCACATGCTTGTGACGACACTATGCACATGCTCGTGCGGTATGGTGCTCATGATGCATGTTAGAATGACCGGGTTACCCAAGCGATAAGTCAGTGGTTGCAAGGGCAATCTTAGGCAGAGAGGATTGGTGTAGCAAGTCGCATTCTCACAACCAAGATACCTAGCGCGCTCCTAGTGGCAGTCGTGTGGCTGCAGCACACACGATGCCCTAGGTCCCGTCGCGGCACCATTGGTTATGGAACAACAACATCACCAAGAGAGAGATATAGAGTACGAGTACGGAGTTTTCCTGCGAATGCATGTTAGTGTACCCAAGGTTCCCAAATGCATATGCTATGCAATGCATGCCAAAAAGTGACATGAATTTTAATTCATAAGTCGTGAGCAAGATAAAAAAGAAATAAGTTTAGGATTGAGGAATCGATGGGATCTTTGATTGGCATGAACTTTTTGAACGAGTTTGAGATTCACTACAGAACTTCGGTTTGGTCACAACTAGACTAAATAATGCCTTACAAACATTACTGCTGAAAGAGATGTTTAATCCAGGCATTACATCGATGAGGGTTTTCAGGATTACCAAACAACGTTTGGAATTACAATGCAGACTAGATGCACCAAGAAGTTCCTAGTTCAACCAACCGCAATAATTAACCAAATGCGGTTGTACACTAGGATTCCTTACAAATACCACACTCGTACGACTTGGAATTTTATTTACAAAATGCCAACTTCCTAGGGTTGGATCCTCCATGCTGAGGGACTATGGTGACTCGGGTCCAGATTCAATTCCAGATTCTCCCTGGATGTCCCCATCATTTTCTTCTTCTAGTGGTCCAGGAATGACAGGTTCCGGAAGTGGAACTGTTATAGCCTCCAGTTGATTCTCTAGTTCAAGCATATACTAGTCATTATGCTGCAACATGAAATTCTGTTCATGTATAACTTCACTCAGTTCTCGTATCTTCGCCTTGTCCTTGCGTCTTTCTTTCTTGAGAGTAGCTATCATTGCTCGGGCTTCCCTCAACACTTGAGTTGTACACTCCACTTCTTTGACTCTGTATCTATATATTTGGTGTCTATAGAATACACTTTCTCCCACCATCCGTCGGTAAGTGTCGTACATGGCTTCTGAAAAGCGGACTGAGGTGATGAGATCGAGACTGTGGTGGGAGCTACCATGAGCAGGAAGGATAGCTTCATGTTCGACACAAGGTACAGTGTGTCGCTCAGGTACATGAATTACTTTGGCTGCAGAGCCGGCTACCTCAGTAGGGCGCTTCCCACAGAAAGTCGTGAGCGCTTCGAGAGCAGCCCTCTGCACCGTGTCGGACAAGTTTCGCCCTTGTGCCTTACACTCCCACTCTTCCCAAGTAGGATGGGTCGGACACACGAAAATCTTCACCTTCCTTCACAACGAAGGAGCTGGCCTGTGGTCATGATCTCACGTGTCGAGTACTCTGGGTAAGTGGTGTACCCAAAGTCCTTCAGGATGTCCCACAAAAGTGCAGGAAATCCACCCTCCTCGAGGTAGTTCACGAGAGTACATGCTTCCACATCAGCTGACGCAGATCCAGCGTTGTCCATCTGAACATACGACAAAAGTGAGAATCAGTCGGGTGTGAGTGTACAAGGATAACTCGACCCACGAATAAGGGTAGGGGGTTAAGGTATGGGATAACCGTGTACACTAAAATACCATCGTAGGCTAAACTTGATACCAGCAGGCAGACTTCTTGCTACAAGTTCTGGTAATCGGGAACCGAACTTCATAACTCCAACCAGAGTCCAAAATTTCTCAACTTGCGTAGTAACTTAGCAAGGTTATGGGACTCACGTTGGGTATGCAAGGTTGAGCTAGACGATCAGGAAGGTGCTTATCCAAGCAGGATTTCAAATGGTTCTAGGAAGACAGCAAGACAGGGGTTGACTAATCGAGCATAACTGGCGGTAGAGCTAAGTTATGGTCGTGAACTTCGGCGAGCAAAAACTAGATTAGATGGGAGCAACTTAGGTAGAGATCAACTAGACAAAAGATTCTTAGACGAGGACAACAATCTAAGCCACAACTTTAATAAATTTATGCACAACAACATGTCTACACTTGAGAGGCTAGACAGGACAAAACATACTATCACAATTTTTACCTTAGAGAGCACGTAAACAAATATGAGTTCAGTTTTAGGTTCTTCCCATGACTTTTAGCATGATGCAAGACGCCCTATTTGTCCTCACAAGGCACTCAAGCCAAAACTCGAAGTTAGCGCCGGTGGCATGGCACATACACGTACCTCCCTATAATAACTAGTCGAGATCTAGTCGATGCTCACTTAGCGACTTACGAAACGAGGTTAGGGTACCTGCAGAAGATCACAGGACACAACGAACCTTTCATGCCAGCACTCATGAAAGCGTCCACATACATTACCGTCCACTATAGAAACGGCGTCCATGCGTTCAGCCGCTGCATGGACAGCGTCCAACCTCGGACACCCTCCGTTTGAATGGAGTGTATCCTTGCCTCGCATAATCGATATGCGGAATGCTCACGTATGAAACATGTGGCGACACACAACTTACAACCAGACGCGAAGATGGGATCCGTGGAATGGATCGCTCCATCAACCCTCGTAATTCCCGTGATGCGGCACAACACACGTATAAAAGCACGTGGCTCATCTAGTTTGGTTGTGCAAGAAAGTAAGTCTGACATAAATAGATGTGCTGGAAGTCAGCAAAATAAACCATAGGTTATTAAGCCACCTGAAAGAACCCAAAAATTCCCTCTTAAGGCCTCTCGGTCTAGTTTATCCTTAACGGACCAACGTGTTTTTGGAAAACCAAACAATATTGGCAATTTTTATTCAAAAATTCAGTGATTAAAGTTATTATTTAATCTCTGGTGCGTATAATCGCTCTGATACCAACTGTGACAACCCGCCCAGGAAAATACCGTACTATCGCCTAAAACCAATCCACTTTGGTCATTACGCAATAGTAAAGTATCATCCTGTCGTTAGTTGCCGGGTTAATGCCCGGTAAATCACTTGGAGTTCATACAGAGGATCGACATATGCATTAAACCCACGCGAAGGCGAGTCCAGAGTACAACATGATTAAATCCAATTTATTACAAATCATTGTTCATGACATGGAGGGAAGGTTTAGAGTTCGAAAATAGCGGAAATAAAATAAACTAGCGCAACGGTAAACATCACAGGAGGCCATCCGTGATGTCATCACTTGTCTTCCTCCACCCGGTCAAAGCACCTGCACAACAGTTTTAAAGCAAGGCGGAGTATACTAATACTCAGCAAGACTTAACCGTCGGGTGACAACTACATCACCAAACTCTAGACATGAAAGGCTTTTGGTCGGTGGAGTTTCTTTTGCTGAACAACCACTAAGAGTAGATCCTTACTTTCAATATTTTAGCACCGGTTCTAATTGATTACCATTTCTAAGTGTGCCACTAATTCAATCAAGAATTTGACAAGCCATTAATTCATACAATAATATTCACCGAGTTCCATCATTACGGGATATCATGGCCAGTTGATTAAGTAGTCTCGGATAACGGTGAGAGGCCGACAATAGATTGATTTAAACCTTGCAAGGTTAAACTAAACACACGGTAGGCTGCCCTCACAAGGACAACTTCCCAGGCAGTTCCCAAAAGTCCTCGGGTTGGGAACAGAGCCTACAGTCCTGGGTACAAGGTTAGCTGGCATACCCCGCGAGGCACCCAGTCTCACACATGCACCCCCCTTCCCGGTAGCTAGCCGGTTAGGTGAACATTCAGGAGTAGTAGGGAAAAGTTCCCGCGCCGTCTCATTAAGGTACTAGGCTTACCGGTCCCATTCCCGACAAGTGCTTAGTACGTTCAAAAGCTTAGCCCACGAAAGCCACTGGACCGGAGCCAAAATCCCATGCTCTTACCACATGAGCAATCAATTTATAAAGATCTTATGATTCCAACATAAGAACCTATTCTCGCGAGTGACGAACATCACTCGACTTCTATCGGGTCCTATAGCATAGCAGCTATCGACCTAGCATACTAGTGATAGAGCATAGGTACCTAGGGATCATGCATCTGAGGTTTCAAATCAACTCCTGAAACGTAAATGCACAATCATAGCAAACATAATTGCATAATTTTAAAAAAATATGGGGTAAATGATCCGGGGCTTGCATGCGCTGGCAAGGTTGGCCTTGGGCCCTCCTGGACTTTGGTCCAGCTCTTGAGCTACGTCCACGTACTACAGCTCTTCGTCAGCACCTTCGTTTCCTCCTTCTGGCACGAGCGTACCTCTACCTTCGGAAAGATCTACACGAAGATGCAAATGCAGGATTTATTTGTCGATTTTTAATTTGATTAACTACAAACAATAAATAACAATCATGGGGTGCATCGGTTGGACAAATTCACCTAGATAAGAAATACATTCCGCATACTCTTCCAAAAAGGAACAATATGCAACTCTTTATTAATTATTCTTTTTGATATGCCAAAATGATCCTAACTTTCTCACACATGATATAAGGTCCAAAACTAACCTAGGAATGCAGCATAAACACCTATAACTATTATGAATCTTAACTTATGCAATTACAAAGAAAAACAAGCATAATTCAAGAATAAATATTTATGTTAATTATAAAATTGTGATTAATTCACCAGAGGTGTGTGTTGGAATAAAAAGACAGTATGCAGAAGTTGGTTGCAAAAATCTAATTATTTTTATCTATAAAAAATCATTTATGCATATTCTGCAGAAATGGAAAACAATTTTTATAAAAAGATTTACATCATAACTTTGTGCAATTTTTGGTACAGGAGCTAGTCACGACACAACACACAACATATCCAAAAATTAGCTACAGAGGATTTATGGATTTTGAGATATAGCAGATCTAGGGTTTATATTTTTCATGCAAAAACTATCAGGAACTAGCTCAGGAAAGAATAACAAATGTTGTAGAATTTTTCACAGCGAACCCAACAAAATTAGGTTTGCATTTTTCTGAATTTGCTACGATTTTCTACGCAATTTACAAGATTCTGCAAAACAACAATGCTATTTGAGATTCACTTTTGCACCGGGGTCCCTGGAACTTTTCAGCCATTCACAGAGATGCTCTCGGTTCACACTTAGGACCCTGGAAATATTTCAGAGCTCGCAATTGGGTCCCTGGGACCAATGGAGGCGGCGGCTTGCCGGAATCCGGCGGCGCCGGTGGGGTTTTTGGACGGGGGAGGTGTGGAGGAGGTGTAGGGGCTCACCTGCGACCGGTTGGCGGGCTTAGTTGGGGGTGGAAGGTGCCGGCGAGGAGGGCTCGACGGCGCTCAGCGGCGGTGGCAGCGGGAGCTGGTGCTCCGGCGAGCAGACCAGCGCGACCGGGACACGCGGAGCACGGGGAGTTCGGGTGGTGCAAGGGAGAGGAACCAAGGGTGTTGCTGGGCTACGCGAGTGCACGGAAAGGACGCCTCGGCGACGGCGGCGTGCTAGGCGGGGCAGCAACGGCGTGCGCGAGCGAGGAGGCACGACAAGCGGCTTTATAGCCAGGGAGCGCGAGGGTGGTTCGTCGCCAAGGAACCCCGACATTGATGCCGTGTGTACGACGACTGGCCTTGGTAGGCGCGCCTGGCAGAGGGGGAAAACACGGGCTAACCGGAGGGCACAACGGTGTGCGGTCGGTGGCGAGGGAGGGCGCGACGCGTGGCGCGGCGCGGAGCTCAAGACGTCTCGGGGCATGGGCGGCCGGGGAAGGCGCGGCCTCGGGCGGCGCGCGCGTGGACGCCGAGGCGGCGCGGCGCGCGCGGGCGCGGACTCGGCCCGCGCGGGCGTGGTGTGGCGTGGGGCGGGCGTGGGCGCGGCTCAAACGTGTGGGTGTGCCTCGGTTTGACCACGTTTTTCTCAAAAATTTTGAATAGAAGTGCACAAAGTAGTGAATAGGAAAGTTGTAGATCTCACTACCCTCTACAACTCTTACAAAGGCCGTATGGTGTTTTTCTCAACGGATTTTGCACAATCTGCAGCCAAACTTTGAATGTCGCCATGTTTCGGTGGACAGGAGGTGCTGACAGTTGACCAAGTTTTTCACCAATTTCCTCGCAAAATTTGAAATGCCAATCTACATGAAAGTTGTGTTCCTCGACAAACTGGACAACTTTCATATTGGTAGATTTTGAAGTGTTTAGGTGAAATTTGGAGAATGCGCAAAAGTTCCGGACGACATTCGCCGACGCCAGGGTTTAAGCGAGGTTTGTCCGTGCCTTTGACCAAAGGTTGACCACGGGTGTGTGTAGACTTGGTCAAGGGGTTCAATAGGGTTCACTGGCGAGGTTTTCGAGGTGATGACCCAGGTTGACCTAGGTTTGACCAGTGTCGGCCGGTTTGACTCGGCTGATTCGGTCATTAGCGTTAATGACGTTAATTAAAACCTGGGGCGTCACACGCAGTCAATCGGGGTGCGCTCATGAGCGATGCAGGTGCGAGCTGGATCGACTCGGCGACGTATGCGAAGAAGGATGAGGTACGACGACAAGCTGTGACGCAGCGGTCGGTCTCAGCTTGCCGCCACCAGCCATGTTGATCGAAACGACCTTGTCCTGATCAGGATGGCGAGCGATCGATGCTGCTGCTCGTTACCTACACAACATCTTGGGTACTGGCAAGAAAATCATGTTCCATAGTGGAAATCCCATCCATACGACTTGTTTTTCCGTCCCTGAATAGTTTCTCGGAGTAGGCTCGTTCGCACGACTTCCTTCCGCCTCGCACGAGAAGACCCTCTGAGAAAGTGAGAAGTTCATCCAAGAAGACCTTCCCAGGAGTTTCCGCCTCGCATAAGAAGCGCTTTCGAGGAGTTCCTTCGAGAACCCCTTCCAAGAAGTTTCGCCTAGCACGAGAACTTCCCGTACCGAGTAGGAGCCACTCGCACGAGGACTCTCCGCCTCGCATCAGAAGTACGTCCACCCCGAACAGTTTCATCAAGAAGGTCCACGCCACTACAAAAAAGCAATTGAAGAAAAAGAAAATGCCCCTCCGGGGAGTCAACTCGCCGCAGTGGGACGCGAATGCGAGCTCACCGAATTTGTTGGGGACCGTCCGTCACCGCCGCCGCACTCCGTCAATACCGCCCCTAGGGTGGTGCGCCGCTCGGCCGCCGGCCGGACCGCGCCGCCGCCGCCGGACCGCGTCGTCGCTCACGGCGAGAGGCGCCATCACCCCGAGTTGGTGGAAGCCCGTCGCCGCACCACGGTTGGGGGAGATTCCCCGCCGCGCCGCGGGTGGAGGGCCAAGCCGTTGCCGTACGTTCGGGGGTGCGATCGCCACGGCGCCGCGCCCGGGCGTGACGAGGAGGCGGAGTAGATCGGGGGCCATGCCGGCCGGCCGCGGTCCGAGCCGCGGCGTGATGGGGCGGTGGTGTCGGGAGCCACGCCGGGTGACGAGGCGAGGGCGTCGTGTCGTGGAGACGTCGGCCCACCGCCCCCGGCGTGAGGATGAAGCGGCGAGGCCGCCGCAAGGTGAGCCGCATCGCGAGGGAGAGTCAAAGGGAGCCGAACCGGGCGACAAGGCGGAGGCGTCAGGCGCCACGCCGGGTGGCTGCGCCTCGAGGAGAAGTCGGTGAGGTGCGGTGCGGGACCACCACGACGCTCGTCGAGGAGGTAAAAGGCTGTGCGGGTCCGCGACGCCGCTGTTGGTTGTTGGTGGTGAAGATGGTGCTCGGTCGGGCGTCACGCGCTGAAGACGAGGAGGCGGAGGAGCAAACCGCCGCGCCGGGCGCGCGCGCGCCGGCCGTGCCGAGGTGGTGGCGATGGGGTCCGCCGCTCCGCCCGTTGCGCCAAGGTGAAGGTGAGGTGTGCCATCGCGTCGGGGTGTCGTCCGCCCGCCGTTTCCCCGGTGGGTGCTGCGCCGCCGAGTGAGGAGGCGGGCCACGACTCGAGGCCGAGGTCGAGGAGGCGGTGTCGGGGGTTGCGTAGCGGAGACTGGCGCTACCGTGATGCGCTACGGTGGAGATGGTACGGGTCCGCACCTGCGTGGTGACCAGTGGAGGCGAGGCCTTGGCGTCGAGGTGGTATGGGCCGCGCCGCCGTCCAACTGCTGCCTCGGGGTGAGGGTGAGGCGCGAGCCTGGAGCGCTGCGCGGTGAAGTAGGAGTTGAGGCGCGCGGGGTCGCCGCTTGGCGAAGGAACCGAGGCGCGTGGGGCCACCGTGTTGTGAGGGAGGTGGAAAGGTGCGGGGCCGCTGCCCGGTGGACGGGTGGAGAAGAAGGTGCGCATCGCTCGCCGAGCTTGCCGTGTTGAGGAAAAACACCGCTCGATGCAGAGATCACCTCGGCGGGGCACGCGTCAGGATGGCGTATGTCGAGGAGAGTCAAGCGGTGCGGGGGCGACGCTGCGCCGCGAGAAGGAGAATACAGCGCGGGGCCGCGGGGCCGTCGCTAGCGGCTGAACCCACGCCCTGGCGCGGGAGGAGGAGGTGCGCGCCAACGCAAGGTGCCGCGAGGATGAGGTCGTTCGTCGTGCCGCGTGTTGGTGTAAAATTGGTACCGAAGGGGGGCACCAATCACCACAGTACTCTTCTCCTCTGAAGGGGCAAGAACCAAAGAGCCCCTTCGGAGGACTACACCTTCTTCCACTACTGCTAGCTCTACTACTACTGCAACTACTAAGCAAAAACTAGGGAAGACGACAACAGCTTACTACTTCGGAGCTCTTCACCATTTAATGCCTTGTCCCATCAGTTACAATGGCCCTCCTATATATAGGGATGAGGGTAGATGGCGATTTTCCCCCAAGCCCCTAGTGGTTATTTTCTTCCGAGCCCCTGGTGGACGTGTTATTTACAAGAAACCCCTCGAGCCCACACAAAGGCCCACTACCTCTTACATGGGCTGGGCCACTCCCCCAACACCGCGTCGATGGGTGAGAAGGGGCCGCGCGCTGCCGTCGGTCGGACCCGCGTCGGGACGTGGCACGAAGACGAGGAGGCTACAGCCGGGTCGTCGGACCGCGCCCCGAGGAGGAGAGGGGTCTACGCCGTTGCGTCGCGGGCAGAGGTGGCCCACGCTGCCTCTTCGTCGAGGGAGGAGGAGCACGCTCCTGCCCGCGGCTCGGAGAGAGAAAGAGACGCCGCGCTGTTGACTCTCGGTGGAGACGAGGATGCGACCCACGACGCTCGCGGCTGAAGGAGGAAGTGCCGCCACGTTGTTGCTTGTCGATGGGAGACCGAGGGCACCGCGGTGGCCCGCCAGCCGCCCGCATCCGCGCGCGGGAGGTCGTGGCTGTTGGGGGAATGGCCCAGCCCATGTAAGGGTTAGTGGGCCTTTGTGTGGGCTCGAGGGGTTTCTTGTAAATACCGCGTCCGCCAGGGGCTCGGAAGAAAATAACCACTAGGGGCTTTGGGGGAAAGTCGCCATCTACCCCCATCCCTATATATAGGAGGGCCATTGTACCTGATGAGAAGGGACATTAAATGAGTAGAGAGCTCCGAAGTAGAGATTTTTGCTATTCTGTTGCTTATTTACTTTCTGCTTTGTTGTGGTAGAGGTAGAAGCAGGGTAGCGGTAGTAATAGAAGTAGTATGAGCAGTCCTCCGAAGGGACCCTTTGGTTCTCTGCCCCTTCGGAGGACTAGAGTACTGTGGTGTTGGTGCCCCCCTTCGGTACCAAATTTACACCAACAGTTTGGCGCCCACCTCGTGGAAGGATTCGTGACCACATGGTGAGGAAGAGGCAACCTTACACGAGCACATGAGGACGAAGGGCACTTCGTGGACGAAGGACACCAGTACACAACCTATAGCATAAGCTAAGTTCCTATCCTCTTGTTATTTGATTTTGCAAAGTGCATTACCAAGAGTAATAATCCAAACCACGAACTATTGATGCTAGTACTTCGGCGCCGAAGGGAAACGAACGAAGGTTCCACGCAGTGTCTCCGCCTGGCTTCGCTGCCATCCATGGATAATGATCATGCGCGCCTGACGTCGGGGGTCAGCTGAAGCAGATGGGGAAAAGAGAGCCGAGAGAGGCTCTGAAGCCCACTCCGGCCTTCGGCTCCGAAGGCCACTTCGGCTCCGTTACTCCGAAGGCGCGAGGCAGCTTCCTCCGCGCCGCCGCGTCATCAAACTCGCAGTCGCGGCGCGGTGGCGGTTGGTTGTAGCCTTGTGGCGGGCGATTGCTCCGCTGCCTGTCTGTCAGAGGCCCCCCACACACACCTAGCAGGAGTACGTCGATGGTGACGTGGGCGCCACACGCGCCGCGTGATTGGCGCGCGGATCCCCGTCGCCTTTGCACACTGCTCCCGCTCCAGTCTGCCCATCTTCTACTTGGTCGACGCGTGCGCCAGACTTTGCCCAGCGCGGATCGGAGGAGGAAGATGGCGCCGCTGAAGCTGTACGGCCGGCCGCTGTCTCCCAACGTGGTGCGCGTGGCCACCGTGCTCAACGAGAAGGGCCTCGAATTCGCGGTCGTCCCCGTCGACCTCACCACCGGCGCCCACAAGCAGCCCGAGTTCATCGCCATCAACCCTTTCGGCCAGATCCCGGCGCTCGGGGACGGGGACGAAGTCCTCTACGAGTCCCCGGCGATCAACAGGTACATCGCGAGCAAGTACAAGTCGGAGGGTGCCGACCTGCTCCCGCCGGCGCCATCGGCGAAGCTGGAGGTGTGGCTGGAGGTGGAGTCGCACCACTTCTACCCCAACGCCTCCCCGCTGGTGTACAACCTCCTCGTGAAGCCCATGATGGGCGGCGCCCCGGACCCGGTGGCGGTGGACAAGCACGCGCACCAGCTCGCCAGGGTGCTCGACGTCTACGAGGCCCACCTCACCGAGAACAGGTACCTCGCTTCGGTACCGAAGGGTTACACTAGTGTCCTTTTTTGCTTTTAAGTAAGTCAATACATCTTTTTGATAAAGTGAGCTAACCAGTTAGCACATCCTTCCATCAAGATTAAATTTTTCTATCTTTTATTGAGTAAAGTAAGCATACGAAGGGGATGGTCCATTTTTGCTGGTACACGCTTCGGTGGTTTCGTAGCTAGAGTTTTTTCTTTTCTAACATTTCATGAAGAACTTGCAGCACAGTTTTTTCTCTATGGTATTTTCTGCTAAACAGTACCGTCTGCAGACTGCTTGCTCACCTGTCATTTAGCAACCACCGAAGGGGCATTATGCTGTTATTTTATTATACAATTTTATCAACATCGTGGGCTAGTGCTTGGTTTGGCCGGCGCTTTGGTTTTGGCTACTAATAAACCTTTTTTGGGGTAGTGACGAAGTACCCTTCGTCTCTGTTTTTAACAGACCAATCCCTGGCTTGCGGGTACTTAGTGTTAATCACATGTTGATGCTCACCGCAAGACGTTTTTTCCTGAAAGTTTCGTGCATTTATCCGTTCGCACGTTTCCGAAGCAACATCCCCCCTCCATGGTGCGGGGGGTGTAGTCTTCGGAGTTTATATTTTGTGGGTAAGTAACAGCACCCCTCGGAGGCCGTTGGACGCATCCAAGGGCCGCCCGTCACTTACATCGTATAACGAAATTGTGTCGGTCCCGTTATGACCGAAGCTCGGCTTCACAAAAGTGATTGTGTCAAATTGACTGAAATTTGCTTTGCCTTCTTAATCTAACCCTTCATATGAAGTATTTATATCTCTTGAATGCAGGGTTAACTACCATATGTAAGTATCGTGCCCTCCTCTCTCATAACCTACGATCCATTTTTAACGGGCACTCTAACCCTTCGTATATCACATGTTGCCGCACCTTTATCTCAAATATGCTAAGCGCGTGTTCTTAGTCATGCTTTATACCCTATTCATAATGATTGGTTGTATGCAGCTATTATGTTTTGTGTGGCCACTTCGTCACGTCTATTGCAGGTTATGGCTTTCGAGTCATCGGTTTTCACCCCGAAGATAGTGATTCTATTATTTCTTTGGGAATGGCTAGGCCATATCAATTGGTTTCAATGTCTGTCGAACTTCATCAGGTGGCTGCCGGGATTTCCATATGAATTTCGGTGTTATCGGATTTCGGTCATCTCATGGTTTCGCCACTCAAGTTCAGAATTTGATCAATGGGTGTCCTTTGCATTATTTTGGCTAACCTTTTCATCCTAGCCTTCATGCAACAACATACTTTCATGCATACTTTCATACATATATATGTGCATAACACCGAAGTGTGGAGCCGGGAGCGCTCGCCCCGAAGGCCCGAGTGGGGTCAAAAGCTCCGTTTGCATGAGGCAAACGACCGGTCCCGTGATGACCGGAGTAGAACTTGCAAAGGAAAGTATCTGGCTTTGTTATAGCTGAGGTTCCGTTTGCAGGAGGCAAACGACCGGTCGTGTGATGACCGGAGTTGATCTGAGATACCCCGAAGGCCCAAGAGTGGCTTCGGAGCTGAGATACCCCGAAGGCCCGAGAGTGGCTTCGGATCTGAGATACCCCGAAGGCCTGAGAGTGGCTTCGGATCTGAGATACCCCGAAGGCCTGAGAGTGGCTTCGGATCTGAGATACCCCGAAGGCCCGAGAGTGGCTTCGGATTCCGTTTGCATGAAGCAAACGACCCGTCGTGTGATGACCGGAGTTGAGCTGAGACACCCCGAAGGCCCGAGAGTGGCTTCAGATTTGTTCGTGCGTTGCAAATTGAGATAGATTGTTTCTTGTCTAACAAGTTCTTGAGTTTCTTGAACAAAAATGATTCGCCTCGAAGGGAGTGTTGAACAGGAAGTGGACTTCGTCTACATTGTCTACTTCGTCACCGACAGGTTCAACTCGGCAAATATCTAGCACGAGGGGCTTCCTCGAGTACTTCATCAACATTATTCGACTACCTCAACAACGACACCACCACTTCCGTCGCCGACATGGTTCGGCATGAGGGGTTTCTTCAACCACATCTTCGTCGACATGTGTTCGGCTCGAGGGGCTTCCTCGTCTACCTCGGCAACATCAACATCGACTTGGTCGACATCGACTTCCGACTTCGTTTTCAGTGTCTACTGCACGACGTCGATAGGGCTCCGCCTCGTGGGGCTTCGTCGTCTACCTTGTCGACATCGATTTTCGACTTCGTCTTCGGCGTCTACTACACCGACGCCGACTGGGCTGTGGCTCAAGGGGCTTCATCGTCTACCTCACCGACGTCGACTCCAGCATCGTCCTCATCAACACGTACTTTGTCGCATGCGTTGCACAGGACCAGGGCCCTCGTCACAATCACCGGACAAGAGGGGCTAGTGGCATCGGGATGAGCGGCGTCACCCCGAAGCATGAAGTCTTGCCCGGTGATCGTGACCGAAGGGGAAGAGGCGGCTAATCATCATTCGACAGCGTCTGAAAGAGCAAGAGCGAGAATGCATGGAGGACCCGAAGGCAAGACCGAAGCAAATGGAGGAGAAGCATTGAGGATAAAGGCCGTCTTAGTGACAACGCCGAAGCTGACATCATCACCGAAGGCGCCCTTCACCGTCGAAGCGAGTCTGAAGACGACCATTAGCAAGGTCGGTGTGTGTGTAAATCCGCTAGGCGTACGTGCTCTTTTCTCCACTCCGGTTTTTCCCACTGGGTTTTTCGGAATGGAGTTTTTAGTGAGGCGTACCGGCGGAGGGTCTTGAGGGCGATCCTCGTGGCCGAAGGTGTAGGAAGGGCCGGGGCCAATCCATATGTATTCGGCTACTCCGCTTTGTTGTGCCGCCCAAACCGAAGTAGCCGAGGGGCTACTATTGGAGGAATGGCCCGGCCCATGTAAGGGTTAGTGGGCGCTTTGTGTGGGCTCGAGGGGTTTCTTGTAAATACCGCGTCCGCCAGGGGCTCGGAAGAAAATAACCACTAGGGGCTTTGGGGGAAAGTCGCCATCTACCCCCATCCCTATATATAGGAGGGCCATTGTAACTGATGAGAAGGGACATTAAATGAGTAGAGAGCTCCGAAGTAGAGATTTTTGCTATTCTGTTGCTTATTTACTTTCTGTTTTGTTGTGGTAGAGGTAGAAGCAGGGTAGCGGTAGTAATAGAAGTAGTATGAGCAGTCCTCCGAAGGGACCCTTTGGTTCTCTGCCCCTTCGGAGGACTAGAGTACTGTGGTGTTGGTGCCTACACCAACAGTGGCCTCGGCGAGCTGGGCCCGCTTCGACCGTCGGAAGAATATTGCAGCTGCAGGGATCGGTCGGCGCTTGTGGCTGCTGTTCCGATCAGCTGATTGCCGCTGCAAGCACTTGCGATTGGAAGACGCTGATGATTTTTTTTCTCGCGTGAATTAGTACGACAGAAAGAGACGAAGCTTGCGATGGATTATTGCTCCGTGCAAGAAGAAGGGTAGGGGCATGGCACTTCAGGCTGCTAGTTGGGTCGCCGAGGAGGAGTTGTAGTCGTTCGAGTAGCTTTTCGCTTCCATATAGCGTCGGGGTCGCCGTCGGCGTGCCGCTGGTGCCATCATCGTCAGCGGCGAGTCGCAGGTTCCATCGGCATCGTTGTGGTTGTCGGCGCCGTGGCCGTCACTGTCGTCGTGGATGGTGGAGTCGTAGTTGTCGTCGGCATCATTGTAGCCGTGGGCGCCGCGGCCGCCGCCATTGCCGGCAGAGTCGTGGTCGTTGTTGGTGTCGCTGCGGCTGTTGGTGCCGCGGCCGTCGTCGTCGAGATTGGCCGTCCGAGACCTGAAAAAATCGTCGTGACAAGCAAAGGCCCCTACGTGACGCGCCAACTGTCGGGGTTGTGTAACTACCGGCAGTAAATTTCTCGAATTGCGTCCTGGGTCTCGGATAGTAAGTACTTTCTCGAATTGTGTGCCGGGTCTCGGACAGTTGCGCAAACAGGGGTACACTGCTGTATTATTTACGCTGATTTACAGTAGAGGTTACAAATAGGAGAGAGAGGGAGCTCGGTGCCAAGTCTATGTAGTTTTTGAGGAGCTCCTCGGAGAAACCTCATATATCCCGAATTGGCAGGAAAAAACAGGATCAGGAAAAAAATCAGGAAATTCCGGCGGGAGCAGCACCGAAATCAGTGGGGGGCATTTTCCGGACCGAACTCGCGGTTCTCGCGTTCCAGCGGGAGATTCCCGTTTGCTTCCCGTATTTTTTCCCGTAATTAATTGAATATTAAAATTTGTATTTGATTGGAGCTTTGAGACTCAGTGAAGAGCGCGCCCAGCTAGCAGATAGGAGGCCTGGGGTCTTCGATATACTCCCTCCGGTTTGGTAAATGAAGTCGTTTTGGACGTGATTTGAGTCAAATATTGGGAATATAAATCATGAATAACTTTTAAGTCATTAAGTTTGGAAATGTGAAAACTACAGGAATAGATTTGTCTTGTAAAATACTTTCATAAAAGTATACATATGTTAGTTTTTAACAAATACTTTTCTAAAAATAAAGAAGTCAAAGTTAGATTTGGAGACCGTGTCATTGTCCTAAACGACTTAATTTACCAAACCGGAGGGAAGTAGCCTGTTCGCTGCCCTCTCATGCTCTCCGTCTGCGAGGTGGTGGGACTAAAAATAGATGGCCCTCGCACCTCGCAGGGACACAGCTGGCTCTTTGATGGCTGTTGCACACTCGTGGGCCACATGGGCCGTTAGCAAGGTGCTTGTGTATAGCTGTGCTGCTGTGTGTATGTATGTCCGTCGTCCGACAGAATGACTACCACTGTGGTATTATACTACTGTTTGCCTACATAATATGTATGATAGTTTCTATTACAATTAGATTAACATTTAAAATGATTACATGTGTTGGTGTTCCCGTTTTAAAATACCGATTCCCAACTACCGATTCCCGACCGTAATCGACATATTCCCGATCGAAATATTCCGTTCCCGATATACCGTAATATCGAATTCGTTTTCCCGTCCGACCATGCCGTTCCCGGTCAAAAAAATAGTAATGGGAATGGTTAAGGTGTTTTCCCGACCGTTCCCGACCGTTTACATCCCTAAGTCAAAGTGAAAGCTAGAGAGCCTCTCGAGAGGACCTTGTTCTCCCTTTCATCAGACAAGGGGAGCAGGTTACATTGGTGAAGAGAGAGAAAGAGGTAGAGGGGTCGTGTATACATGACAGATGTAGGGGAAAGCTGGCTGCATGGTTGCTCGTGTCAGGTCTTGATACCATGCCTCCTGCATGCAGCTCGGCCATTAAATGCTTCTGCCACCTCGTGCATGCATGGTTACAGGGGTGCCCAAAACTACTCGGAGGGACACCAACTTGGTGGGAGTCACATGGCTGGAGGGCACGTGATACGATGGATTTGATTTATGACCGTTTTCCTTTACGAAAATAAACCCTGAAATACCACTTGATTTTGTGGCCGTTTTCCTTCACGGAAATAAATCCTAGAAGCCACAAAAAATACGCTGGGGCCATTGTGGATGTGATAGTCGCTCGTAATCGCTGTCTTTGGGTACCCATAATATTGGGTCTCGTCAACTCCTGACTTAGAAAACCTCCAAACTCTCGCTTCACCGGCGTGCGAGGGGATTTTTTTAGATAAACCCTAGTAAGTAAACCTGCGCCTGGAGGGGATTGAATGCAGCCTAGTGGCGTGCCTATCTGTACCGCCAACCACCCGAGGCTCATTCTCAATGCCAAACTCAACAGGGACGAACATCTTCTTCACCCCCCTCCCCCCCCCCCCCCCCCACACCCCCCTCTCCCACCTCAGTACACTTGTAGCTTAGTACATTTGGTATTTTGATTGATTATATCTATTTATTTAATATATTTTTGGTCATTCGTACTATTTGATTCATGTATGAAATGGTTGGTACTTCTTTTTGTTTGACTGGACAAATTGTACAACTCATCCAGGATAAAACCATCTAATTAATTTATTGATAAAAGTTAACCATATGGCACATATAAATTGGTTGAACCACACTATTTATGATCATTCATCCATGCATCATGTGGTGCAAGCAAACCGAACACACATCACATCATCAGTGATAGTTCCTACAAGTACTAAGTACCACTCTCATAAAGTCATTTAGATTTGTCCTATAAAACAACTTTTTAGCCAATGAAGTTATTGATAAGTACATAATATGGACAACACCAAACTAGTTTCACTAGATAAACCGTGAAACATATTTTTACTGTGCATTTACTTTAAAATGTATATTTTATATAAATCTGGTAAGATATGTTTGACCTTTTTAAAATAAAACAACGTGTAGTTTAGAACTGACGGAACATGAATTTGGCTAGATTTAGCACTCTTCGTTACATTCTATCGATTTTTACTGTTTATGTTCTGTAACCAGAGTATAGTTGTGCGTTATTCTAAAAAAAAGAGTATAGTTGTGTGTGGTGCGGAGAGTGAGTGTCTGCGTTGTAATGTGTAATTTTAAAAAAAAACTTAGACAAGTTTTGGTCATGTTTTTGAGTTAGGAGTAGAACTAAGAGCGAATTGGCTTGTAGTCCAATAGTAGGAAGGTCCGGTGGAATCCTACCAACCAGAGTACAAATCCTGATGCACGCACCTTTTTCTGGGATTTCCTTAGGATTTTATCGACAACGAGGCACCAATGGTTACTTCGAGATATCCAGAGATGTAGGGTGGTCAGTTCTTCAGAGATGCTGATAGAGGTAGGGCTCACATACGTGTGTTCATAGGGATGAATGTGCGTGCATGTTGTGAACATCTGTGTATGTTGTGTAATTCTTTAAAAAAGAGTAGATCTAAGAGTATGTTCAACAGATATTTTGCAAAATACTGTACTGATTTGTACGATTGATTTGTTTTGAGAGAAAAATATTACGTAAGAAGCCGAAAAGAGAAAATCCAACAAACTTTTATGAAACAACATTGTGGATTGGTGTCAATATTTTCACCATTCTCAGTGATGCATAGACGGTCGGATTGATGTATAGTACATTATGCAAGTTTTGTAACTGAGTCAGAAAGAAATTCAGTTAAGTTTTGGTCCCAATGTTTAGCTTAGGAGTAGAGCGCTCATATCATATTTATTTCGGGATAAATAGCATATGCAGAATATGCAGATTAATCCAGATATGTTGCGCGTACGCACGCGTACGCGAGGTTGCATGAGAATCAGGAACCGTCTCCATTCTTCGATTGTGTCACTTGATATATTAGTTTTCTTTACTTGAAAAAAATACTAGCAAATACTTGCGTGGAATGGAAATTGCTAAGGGCTTGTTGGCTTCCATGAGATTCAATCCGACCGAAATAATAGATTTGTGAAGAAAATTATGATATAGACTCAGATTTATTCCGGATCAAGAATTAATTTACTCACCATGATAGGTAGAACAAGAGACACGAAGAGCCGGATTGGTTCCACACCTCTTGACTAGTGGATTGCTTCCGAGCCTTTTGGTGTATCTATCATGAGCAAATTTATTGTTGACCCGGAATAAATCCGGATCTTTTATACTAGCTACCATGATTTTCTTGTTATATTCATCAATTCCAGTGGGAATCTAATCCGCTGGAAACGAATGAGGCCTAAGCGGAACATGCATTATGGTAAACATCTATCGCGAAACTTTTGGCGGACAAACGGACGACATATCTGCGGCGCCTCCTTCTCCGTACGTTGTGTCCTCTACTGTATCACTGTGTGCGCCTACTGTCTCCTTTCCATCCCGTTGCACTGTGTGCCATCATTCTACTGTCTTCTACATCTCGCATATGCTTTTGCCACTACCGCACCTCGTACCACCGAGTTTCTCCGTTGTAGCTCTACTAGCCCACCACCGCTCGTCGCTCTCCCTTCTCCGGGCTCCTCTCATAAATAGTATGTCACTGCTTCTCCACCCCTTTGCAGATTGACGCCGCTACCGCTCCTCCCTCTCCTATTCTCCCATGCTGCATCCTTGACTCCCCACGCAACCGCTAGGTTTTCAGTTCGCCAGTGCTCTTGCCATTTGTCCCCGTCGAACATCTAAATCCCATCTCTGCTGCCACCGCTCTGCTCGCTGACGCCTCACTGCTCATCGGCGAGTTTGTGCTCAACGCCGCTTCTGCTGTGCTCGCTGACCACGCTGTGCTCTCTTTCTTTCGGGCATCAATGCTATTTCAGTTGGCCGCACATTTTGATCCATCCCGCGCCGCTCCACCGCCGACGAGGGCCAGGATCAGGGCCCACCAAGCGGCGATCATCAAACAGGGGACGTACGGCTGACAACCCGAGTACCTGACGATCCGTACGACAAGATACCCCTTCCTCTGAGTACTTAGCGGTTCGCACGACTACCTCTCTATCTCCAAGTACTTGGCGGTTCGCACGACTACTTCTCCGTCTCCGGCTTCCACTACGGCAACCCATTCCCGCGACAAGTTTCCGCGTAAGCCCCGGCAACTCGTTCGCACGAGTAGTCTCCGCCTCCGACTAGGCCAAGTCTTTGCGCAGAAGTCAAGCCTTGGGCTGGGCCCACCGCAGGCGTGGCAGGCCTTTTGTGCACGCCTGCCCCCAAGATGTCACGTAAGGCGCCATTTCCCCATGCTGGGTCGTACTGGCATGGCACGCCTGGTGTTAGACGGCGCGTGCGGCCATTGCTGACCAGTGCCACGAATGACACACTGCGGGCCACAACTGCCACAGTGCGTGTCGTCCCATCTGGTACAACGCATGCCATCCTATCAGAGCAGGAACCCAACCATTCCTCGAAAGACGTATACCTACCACACTGCCGGACGCAGGCTCACCGGGTCAGCACTCCACAGTGCCGAACTACTTGGAGAAGTGCTCGGGAAGCTACCGGCGGCAACAACTCAGAGTCAACCACTCCGGGACGCCCATGCGGTCATCAACAACTCCACAACAATCCATGACTATTCACCACATCTGCTGACAGACGCCCAACGTGAGGAAGAATGTCCGACACTGTAGCACAACTTTGTATACCCTTTTACCCCTCTCCCTTACGACTATAAAAGGGGGAGGAGGGGGTCAGTTTCAGGCATGTTGCAACACACGTACGCCTTCAGGCTTCACGAACCACACACACTTAGGGACTTGGGCTTCGAATCCCTCTCCCGACCAGTTTGTAACCCTACTACAGACATTCAGGCATAAGAACATGAGCAGCTCGAACTGGACGTAGGGTATTACTCTCTGGAGACCCGAACCAATATAAACCCCTGTGTCTCCTGTGCCAACCATCCGGATCCGACACGCGATCGTATAAATTTACTTGCCAGCGGTAGAGGACCCCGACAACCACATACTACCCTTTAATCCGGACAGATCACTATTTGCTTGTTGTCTTGCTTCCAACTAAATCAGTGGAGAGAGGGATGTTTTCCTCTAGGCAAAATTGGCAATGTTTGTTTTCCTCTTTCCTTGTTGTTTATGGTCATCCAGTTTTAGTAGTTCTTTGTTTGGACTGTGTGGTCGGTGATTTGCATGCTTAGTAATAGATTGTTCAGTTCGAGAGGTATTAGTCCATTATCTGCTTATAGTCCAAACTGTATTGAGGTCTACTTAGTTTTTCTCTAATCATTTTGTCCATTTTATCCAATGTATATAGGGAAGCCAGATGAGGGTTTTCCTAAAGATGAGTAATCTGATTAGGAGAGCTGTTCATGAAATCAATGGTCCAAAATTGCATGTCTGCACAACTATTTGTGAAACAGAATTGAAAACAGTTTCTGTTAGTTTTGATGCTACCAAATTTCCATTCCAGATTAAGTGTGGACTTCCGGAAAGCTTTCTCTCTTTTGCCGGTGCAAAGTTCCTTCGTGTTCAGGAGGCTGAACTAGATATAGTAAGGAAGGTTGTTGATTACCTCACCTACAAGTTTGCTATATGCATCATCACAACAAAACATTGCATTTCTATCTCTTTTTTCTATGCAGAGTTCATTGTATTATCAACACACCTTTTCTTCCATGGTTTCTTGCTTGACTCACTAGCATCTTCTCCAAATCCTGGTGCCAACACATGAAGAAATGGTTTGTCATGCATACAGGGACATTCCTGAGCTGCCACACAAGTATTACCACCAATATTTTCATTGCTAACAACATGAACATGTCTAATATCAATTGGATCCTCTGTCTGCATTTCATCTACTGGAGCCCTGCAAATAGTTCAATGAAACAATTATCTTGCTTAAAAATAGAACTAATTGGGACCATATACGCATCATACTACACTGGGAAATATTGGAAAAAACATACCTCAACACCTCCTCCTCATCTTCTTGGTGGTCACCACTTTCTTGACCATCATCATCAATGTCACTGTTACAAAGGGTAGTTCATTAGTTTGTTTTACAAAATTTCTATTCTCAGGAACATCTAACATGTTGCACTTTAATAAAAAAACTCTTTGCATTATTTAGACCCCTTACTTTCTTTCAATGTTTGTACCATCATCTAGACCTCCACGAAGTCTTGCATTGATATTGTTGTATTCCTCATCCTCATATAGAACATAAACTAGAGATTCAAAGCTCTCATAACTAGACTCATCAACATTAATCCTTAGTGGAGATTTAGAACCTAATGTTGCATATTGTCCTGAACCACTGCCTTGGTAAAAATAGCCATTAAAAAGATTCATTGATGGGATCATGGGCACACCATATGATCTAGTGGGGATCCTTCAGGTATTCTTGTTAAAAAAGAGTTCAACAACCTTTGCATGAAACCATACATTCATGTTTATCACAATATTATAATTAACAATATCATCTTTGTAAATTCATAATGAAAAAATGCATATCGAAACATGATTGGAAAAATGCATATTAACTTTATATACAATTGGGTTGCCGCTTAGGATGCTTGAACATGGGAGAAATCCTATTGTTGTAAAGTAAAGATCAAACGTCAAGTAGAAGATAGATGGCTGCCCAATGCCATGGGTAATAAACATGTTTGCAGAAAAGCAGATGCATCTGCAATTCACATAGCTGACCTCCTGAATGCAGATGGAAGGTCCTGGAATGAAGAGGCTTTGAATCAAAATCTTTTACCATTTGATGTGGAGGCGGCAAAGTAGATCCCACTAGGGCGCACACAGGAGGATTTCTGGGCTTGGTCAGGTGAACGCCATGGTCTTTACATGGTAAAATAAGCATGCCAATTGTTGTCAGAAGTGGAAGCAAAAGGACGGGCACATAATCTGAACCGAGATGGACACTCAAGCGGCAAGCATGATCCTAGATGGCTAAAGATTTGGCGTCAGAAGGTGCCACCAAAAGTGAGACTTTTCTGGTGGAAAGTTATGCACGATTTCATCCCATGTCGTGCAAACTTACACCTGAAACACATTGACCCAATCGCCAACTGTGAAGGTTGCGGTGCCCCCTACTAGCGGCATAGCACAACCTCAAACTGAAGCATGGCGTGCACCTCCAGAAAATGTGGTGAAAGTGAATTGTGATGGCGCGTTCAATGGTGAAAATATGACAGGGGCAACAGGAGCGGTGTTAAGGCACTCTGATGGATCCTTCATCAGGCGTCATCACGTTGGCTTACGTCAACAACATCACCTTTGATAGCGGAAGCAGAAACTTGCAAGGATGGCCTCCGACTTGCCCTTGGGGCAAACTGTACCCGGGCCATACTAGAGACAGACTCTCTTCAGTTTGTCTCGCTGTGGAAATATAGATGGATGCAAAGATCAGAGGTTGCAGTGATTTTGGAAGACATGGAAGCGATGAAGACTCCTTTGGCTTCTTTTAGTGTTGAACATGTAAGACGTTCAGGCAATTCTGTAGCCCATCTTTGCGCTAAGTATGCGTCTTCCTCCAGATCGAGTCTGTTGTGGCAAGATGAGCCACCAAGCTTTCTTTTGCCGTCACTGTTATGTGATTGTAACATGCTACATATATGAATGAGAGCTATGTTTCCAAAAAAAAGTAGAGTTGAATAAAGGAGTTAGGGGCCACAAGAACCTTGATTTAGATTAAATGGTCCTTGGCCAAACCCTGCAAAGTTGGGCACATCACGTGGAGCTTGCAAAAGCTCTAGCATTGACTACCTACCGGCTTCCACACTTCCTCAATCAATTCACATGCATTTTTGAAGAAAAATAATAAAATCATCAAACAATGTTACTAAATCTAGAGGTTTAGGATTTTGGACACTTCATAACTAAATCTTCGACAAGTAACATTACCTTTGAATAAGGTGGGTGATTGGGGATGGAAAATGTTGCACCGGTGCTTGCACCCCAAAGTAATAGATTTCGTCATTTTCAACAACCACAAATGTTGAACCGACTATTTGCATTTGTCTGGTCGATGCGTTCACCGATGCTTCATCACCCCCTTCACAAGCCATTTTGAGAGTATTTACTACCACCAACAGTCTGAATATAACAAAAGCGCAACACAACATTCATAAATGAAGGAGTAAATACAAGATCTAAATACAAACAACGAGTTATGGTTCTTATCTTTCAAAATAATAGCTCGTACTGGATCTCGTAGGGTGAGGAAATGCAGATAGTTAAGTCTGGCTACTGGGGCTTCTGGAATGAACGGAAACACAATCTTAATATATTGTGACCGAAACATGTGCTACAAATGGAAACAAACCTTTTCACCAATCTATTTTTGCAAATCTAACTCCAGAGAATGCAAATGAGGAAGATTTAGGGCCCGGAGGATGGTGCCGAGTTGGATCTCGTTGGTCGATCAAGAGACTGCACTGTGGCTCGGTGCGGCAAGAGAAACAACAGAGAAACGAGGATGCGTCTGGGGACATGAACAAAACAGGGGAGAAGAGGAGAGGTAGGAGCGGTCGCTACCGCGACAGTCTAGGTCTGGGAGGAGGAGTTGTGGGATAGGGGTGGGTGAGGAGTGGTGGGATAGCGGTTGCTGCGGCGGCACTCTAGGCCTAGGAGGCGCCGGGAGAAGATGAGAGGGAGGAGTGGTGGCGAGCTAGGAGAGCTGCAGCGGCGGCACTCGTCACTATTATACCGGCAGGCTAGGTGAGCACAAGCGGCGGTCTGAGAGGTTGGAGTAGGAGCGAGATGTAGACGAGAGTGGGCGGAGGGGTAGACTGATGGCAGACGACGCAACTAGATGGAAGAGAGAGGACACTTATGATGCGTGCGTGGAGAAGGGATGCCGGAAGAAATATTGTTTTGCTATTTGGTGTTGTCCATTCAATCACCAACGGTTTTGCGATAGATAGGACTCAGAACCATTGCTCGGGAAGAGGTCATTTACAACGCACAACACGACCCTGCGGTAGTACGGTAGTATTACCGATTTTTTACCATCGGTAAAATAGTAATTTTCTCAAAATATATTATTTGAAAAATTTTCCCCCGCTGCCTGTTCAGTCGAGACGCACTCAATTCATATATTTCATTTCCTATATTACAACAATATCATTTTACATTTCCTATAATACATACTACCCATATGATCTATGAATACTATCGTACTACAGCTAAAAAAACCCAGTAGTATAGAATTAACCTCAACCGTCGGATCTTACATATATGTCCTTTTTCTATTACATACGAGTCATTTTTTCAATCAGTAGTATACGTCATATTGTGCGTCGTCGCTTGGGAAAATCGCTTTTACACGCGGAATCTGTAGATGCAAGGTACTTTATGAAAACTGCGTTTGATGGCCCATGAAGAAATGCAAAGTGGCTGGTGCCTAGTTCGCTGTGAGAGAAAAATACTAGCCAGTAGGTGATAAGCGAGAAGAGCAGAGAAGAACAGAGCTAAGAGTCATCAGGCTGCATTTGATGTCCCTGATGGAGACGGATGAAGCGAGAATCCTATTCCCGATCTCGCGCGCTGCGGCGCTGTGATCGTTACCGCTCAACGGCACAGGACACCGATAGTGAAAGAACTAACGACGTCGGGGTCGTGCGTGCTCAATCAACTGTTCACCTGACCGTTACACCGCAACAAACGCACAGACTGCAGATCAATTTTATTGCAACAGCACACCTTGTCTCTGATCACGGTGCTCGTACTCTGCAATACACCTTACCAATCCAATCCTACAATTAAACAGAGACAAGCCTATTAGCATTGTTCCAGATCGAGCGCTTCGTTCACGCTCATTTCCTGAGGAACTCCTTGAACCAGTGCGCGGATTTCTTGGGGTATCGCTTGTTCCCATCGCTGTAGTCCACGAAGTTGAGCCCGAAGCGGACCGTGAAGCCGTTCCCCCACTCGAAGTTGTCCAGCAGCGACCACGCGAAGTACCCTTTCACGTTCGCACCCTCCCTTACGGCTCTCAGCAGGGAAAGCAGGTGCCTGTGGTAGAAATCCACCCTTGTGTCATCCTTGAGCGACTCCTGCAGCGTCACAGTCTTGTTGTTGGCTTCATCCACGCCTGGAGTTCTCCAGAAAAAAAACATATCTATTAAATTTCAGTTTCCATTATTTTGTGAGGCTAGCTCTAGCTTAATTGGTTGCAAAATCATGTCAAGGTCTGCACCATTTTCAGTGATGTAGATGGGCGGGTTGCCGTAGTATCGCTTGATGTACAGCAGCAGCTCACGGATTCCTTCCGGGTAGATGTACAGCCATGATGAAGCGGCCTGTACATGTCATCCATGGAAATGAACTAATCGTTGTGCATAAAGAAAAAGGTTTGGTGAAATTACTGGTGATTTTATTTTGTTTTGCGTGCATGTGCTCAGTTACCAATATAATGTTTGCAGCAACTTACCCGGGGACCTATAGGGACACCGTTTCGAACACCTAATATGATAACAAGATATATATATATATGTTAGCATACTGCGATATATAAAATTCAGAAGAACACATATGGTTTCAAATCATATACCGATGCAAAGGCAAGTGTGAAGAAAGCATATATCTTGACGTGGTTATTAATATACACATTAATTAAACTAAAAAAATATACACATTAATTTACCGGTAGTGTTTGCTTGAGAGTCGGTGCTGTAGCTGGTGTGAAGGCCATTTGATGGAGGAAGATGGTCAGCGTAGTTCGTAGTGTAGTAGTTGAGTCCGATGAAGTCGAATGAACCCTTAACCAACTCGAACTGTTCTTTAGTGAACATGGGCAGGCGATTTCCGACCAATCCTTTCATGCTTGCTGGGTAGTCACCTCTAATGAGAGGGTCCATATACCTGGAAGAACATTTCTAGTAAAGATTCACACCATCTTCTAGGCTGCTTAATTGAACCATGAAATTGCACGAGTTATACAAAACTTACCATCCAAACATGAAGTCTATGGCGCGTTTTGCTGCAGCTTTGCTGGATTCGGAGCGGGAAAAGGGAACAAACCAGTGTGAGACTAAGGTTATCCCGATTTTCCCCTTTTGTGCAGCCTGCATTTTGAGCAGCATTTGTCAGGGCCAAACCACATTATATTGTGGTCTAAATGGACTTCACCTGACATAAACATCACGCGGAACATCATGGGATGATTGGATGAGTTTGGGTGGAAATATACGTTAATAAAGACACACCTGGTATTTCTCCTTGTATAACCGGACGGTTTCTGCGTGTGCGAGCAGTTCATGGTGTCCCACGATGTAAGGCTCTCTTCCTGAGTCCCCAGCGCTGCATTTCCCCTCCCATGGAGAACACCGGCCCGGCGCTTTTGTGCCGGTGGCGTAGCCCCCTGAGGCGTAGGTGAAGGGCTGGTTGACGGTGATCCAGTGCTTCACTCGGTCGCCAAACTCCTTGAAACAGACTTCAGCGAAATCCTTGAAGTCATTTCTGCAACGTTCATATACAATTTAGTCTTTCTAGTCACTAGTTTTCATCATGGATACAAACTAATAACTAATAAGCATGCAAGTAAGGACAAGTACAGCTAACTTAAGTTTGCACTTACACGATATTAGGGCTAAGAAATCCTCCATATTTATCTTCTAGTGCCTGAGGCGAGTCCCAGTGAAAAATTGTCACGTATGGTTGCACCCCTGCAAATGCACAGGATTATACCTCAGAGTTTCATCAGTCGAAGCAAAGGATGAAACTGATGGCCCAGGGAAGTTGCAGCCAATGACTGGGAGAGGCTGTTCATCAAGGAAAAGATACCAACGCATGCATACCTTTGGAGAGGAGTTCGTTGATCAAATTGTTGTAGTAATTGACACCTTGTCTGTTAATCCCACCACTCAGACTACCATCTGCCATTCCATCAGAAATGTTGGGACTTATCAGCTTGACACTGTTATATATCATTTTGCTTCTCCATTTATTTTAGGAAAAACAATGAAAAAGAATACTCAGATAAGCTAGTCATGTACTTGGAAGAATTCTTGTCCATGAGATGGAGAATCTATACGCATCCATTCCCATGTTCTTCATGAGTTGCACATCTTCCTGCAATTTTTAGCATGCTAATCTGGATCAGTATGAAGCTAGTTTTATTTTTGGGAGATAACTTTCCATGCTTGTGATAGATATCTGCAAATTAAAATATATAATAAAGAACCTATAAAATAACTTGGATGATATTTGTGAAAACATTTTTTTTGAGATTCACGCAGTACAACGCAGACGCTCACAACACGCACGCACACTCACCCCTATGAATACACGTACGCAAACCCTACCCCTATGAGCACCTCTGAAGGATGGAGCACCGACACGTCTGGAGATTCTCAAAGTCACCACTGGCGCCTCGTCGTCGACGGGAACAGTCACTTACCACTTAACGCATAACGCCGGAAAATCCCGGATTAAATCCAGGGAAAGGTGAGAGCACCAGGATTTGAACCCTGGTGGGTAGCGTCTCACTGGACCGTCCTACCATTGGACTACAAGTCCAATCGCATTTGTGAAAACATTTGTATAATCCATTTGGAAAAGTAGGACATGCAATTGAAATCCCTAAATTCCTAGCACCTTGTACAGATGGTAGGAGTCCACTGCTACATCCCCGGTGCTTCTGTTGGCGATTTTATCTGCCAAGATGAGAAAGAGTGTGATTTAGAATTAGGATAAGAAAATGTTCACTACATATCGGTTCTTTTCACTCAATTTAGATGCATTCTTTTTTTTTGACAAGAAAAGCTTTTGCGTGGGTAAAGAAGTAAAGAAACATAAGCGCACATGCCTGGTTGCTGGTGTGTGAAAGTGTCCCAGATACTCTGTCCTTTGCCACCCTCCTTCGCACCACCCTCGTACTACATTAGAAAGGCCAGAACAGGTCAAAAACAGAGCACATGTAGTAATTGTTAAGAAAGAAATAATTAATTGGCAGATCAGATATATGCATGGTCTATTATCTGCCTGCTTGCAGCTGCAAATTTGAGCTTCTTTTTGTCCCATTATGTAATCTGTCGGCGCATACATTTTTCCGCCACACAAAGTACAAGACAACATGCTCCGGTTCTGAAGGAAATCATTTTGGACTCCAATCATGAGCTCATATACTACGAGGTTATGATTTCACTACTTGTTATTATCTATGCAAACCGTCCTGAATCCTGAGACATTAAAAATGTGGTATACTCAAATGACCTCGTATGTTCTGACAAAAGATGACCGGAGACAGGACTCAGATGACCTTGTAAGTTTACTGATAAAAGAAGAAAACCATTAGCTATGACAGCGAACATCAGTGAACTTCTCCACCTACCTGATAGGCCGATGAGGATGTCCCGAAGATGAACCCCTTGGGGAAGCTTCTCCGGCTGATCGGCGGCGGCGTGCCGCCGGCTGCATCATAACCAGCGTAGGCGCTGGAAGCTGCTACAGCTACAAGGACAACCGCAAGCAGCAGAAGACGACCACGGCCGGGCATGGCGGCAGCTCCGTTGGCAGCCGTTTGGTGCGCGGTCACAACGCCGCGAGCGAGCTCAGCTGCGTTGCTACAAGTGATTGGCGAGGTTGATCTCCTTGGCACCCCCATATATCAAAGGTTGAAGACCTGGTTGCGGGGACAGCGACAGCGACAGCGACGCTCAGATAAAGATGTCAGCGCGTGAATGGAGCACCACCTCATGTTTTTTCACGGTTCTTGCGCTACCATTCACATCATCAGTGACCGAAATAAATTTCTGTTCTGAACAGGACTTCAACAAAGAACATACAAGACCTGAACTGCAAAATCAAAGTTGTAGAAATCACATAGAAAACCACACAAACTATTTTCTACCGGTGCTCAGTCCTTCGGAGGTGCTCTGTTCTTCGGAGGTGCTCATAGGTGTAGGGTATAGGGTTTACGTACGTGTGTTCATAGGGGTGAGTGTGCATGTGTGTGAGCATCTGCATTGTGCCGTGTAATTAAAAAAAACCACACATAATATTTGTAGAGGTCTTTTACAACGCACAATACGACCCTGCGATTATCTATTTTTTTTACTATGGGTGAAATAGTATTTTCCTCAAAATATATTATTGGGGAAATTTTCTCCCGCTGCCCATTCAGTCGAGACACACCCAATTCATATATTTCATTTCCTATATCACAACAATATCATTTTACATTTCCGATAATACCCTTATACCACTCATACGACCTATAAATCACTACGTGAAAAACTCACTTTGGTAACGGGCATAGATTGCCTTTCGTAACGGGAAAAGCGCCTGTTACCGATCAAGTGTTACAAATGAACCAAGAATTACTAATAACACATATTCATAACGGGCATCAAATAACGATCGTTACCACAACTAGCCACCGGTCACATGAAATAACTATTTCTCTGGACCCACAGAGAACTTTGGTAACGGGCACCAAAACAGAGCCCGTTACAGTAAATCAACATCAGAGACGCGTTCTGTGTAACAGTGTTGACGGTGAATTTCCGTCAACCTAGCCATGAGTTTATCTTCGGTGTTGGCATGAATTTTTTTATCTTATCCATTGGTACTAACCCCTTTGGTATAACAAGTTCGTTTGTGCATGTCGGTTTTGGAGTTTAATGTTTATGCAGGAATTTAGTGTTGAAAACAAGACTTCCGGGTAAAGTTCATTAAGCACCTCGTGACAAGACTTCGAAGCCCGGTACAAGTCAAGCAATGAAGTGAACATGACTCCAAGAAGCCCAAGGACCGAACCCGTGAAGATGGAAAACTCTGAGGACCCGGACAGAAAATGCCGAATCTTGCTGGCAAAGGAGTTTCATCTAAACCGCGGAGAAACTGACATCAAGGGCCCACATTCAGTTGGGGGAATACTCTAGAAAACCCCCGTGGAGAACATCGATGGAAGGGTGACGGAGGTCCGAAGCTCCAATCATCAAGTGATCAACATGATGAAGATGCTCGAGACGCAAGTGGGACAACTTGCCGGGCGCCTATCCGCTAATGAAGGGAAGCTTCTGGGACAACCTCAAGGTCCCGAGATGGCGAAGGCCATTCAAAGTCGTTCGAGGAAGGAGACCGAAGATCCGGAACATCCCGCGGGAGCAAGGAAGCCTAAACCATCCACCGAGGCAGAGGAATTTGCTAAGGAGGAGGTTACCGAGATAGTCACCGAAGAGCCCGAGTTTTAGATGTCAGGAGAAGACACGAAGATACCGCAACTCAAGCCACTCTACTTCCGAGGTAAACTTGATAATTATTTTGAGAAATTTGTGGAGGTTGTGCGTAGGTTAAGCATCAACATGCCGCTATTAGATGCCCTTCAAGTTCCTACATATTCTCGTTACTTCAAAGATATGCAAACAAGTATGGGATAGCAACACTCGGGGTAGATCATGTCAAGATGTCCGAGCAATGTAGTGCCACTATTGCAAATGGACTAGAGAAGCAAAAATACCCCGGATACCCGATGATTCCATGTTATGTTGGTTCATTCCAGTTTGTGAAGGCAATATGCGACCTTGGAGCAAGTGTGAGCGTCATGCCAAAAGATGTGTTCGAGAAGCTACGCCTACCATTGGAGCCTACAAGCATGTGCTTGGAGTTGGGTGAAAACTCCATTCGCTACCCCTTGGGCATCGCCGAAGATGTTCCGTGAAGGTCGGACACCACTTCATCCCCGTCGACTTTGTGGTACTCAAGATGGGAGAGAGGGAGAAGCCACCACTCATCCTTGGGAGGCCCTTCCTCAAGACCGTGGGAGCTACCATCGATGTCGGCAAGGGGGAGATCAAGTTCGACATTAACGTCAAGAGGAGTTCTTTCAAGTTTCGACCACGCCTCGAGGTATGCAACATGATCGAAGTTAAATATATTCTGCTTCATTGTCGCATTATTATGGAAGAGCTGTGGAAGAAGGAAGAGCCGTAGAAGAAGGAAGTGAAGAAAATCAAAGAAGTCGTTGTGTCCGTCAAGATAAAGGAACAAAAGCCGCCTGTGAAGACCAAAAAGATGACTAAGCCGGAGAATAAGCCCGCTCCCAAGATGGTGCGGAAGTGGGTACCCAAGATTGCAATGCCCGCAAAGAGCGTTGATCCGAAGCAATCAAGTGAAGAAGTCTAGCCATGGACTATAAACGAAACGCTAGGCGGGAGGCAACCCGTTTCGTCAAGTCAAGAATAAGCTACCGGGAGGACAACCCGATTCAAGATTTTTCGAGTCTTTTCAAGTAAGTTAGTTTTGAAATTTGCTACGCAAGACATTAGACTTAGAGTGGTTGAACAATATTAGAGACATAATTCTTGGTTGGATATTTTGTTTGGATCATAAACCCTTTACATGATCCATCCTTTGTGTTATTTGCTTCTTTTCGAGAAACCAAAAACCTATCTCAACCTTTCGTCCTCTTCATGATGTTATGGTTGACTTGTTTTTCGTGCTAAAAACACATGAGTAGAGCCACACCTTGTACCTAGATGTTATTTAAATTTCAGCATGTGGTAGGACTCGCGTGAACCTAGAAACTTGACTTTTGATTGGTTTAAAAAACTATATCCTTGGTTTCTTTAAGATTAGAATTTTTCTAATCCTCATTTAATTTTATTTCATTCAAAATCTCTCTTGTTGAGCCAAAATTAGAACCTAAACCTCCCCATGATCGAGCCGGGAAAAGTTTGCTCTCAACTATAATGAATGCAAACAATATCGGTAAGACCAACATAAAAGTAGTCGGAAAATATTTTCGACTTACATTTGTTTTTAATGCTTTAAAAAATTCTCTAAATTTATATTTGAGCTCATTTATAGATCTGAGTTTATTTTTAATTTTTGAAATTAGAGGAGTGCTTTGCTTTAAGACATGCTTAGAGGGAGGCATTTTGATTAAACTAACCATGCATGCACCATGATGCATCATGGGATGCTCTTCCAACATCTTTCATCAAAGCCACATGCAAAAAGGACAAGCATGGGGGGGGGGCAGCAAGGCCTTGTTTTGCAAGAAAATCATGGAGGCATGTGAAGCAAAGGAGCATGGACATGACTCAAAGCAAAGACATCAAGTGGAAGGACCAACAATCCAAGCAAAGGAGTGGATGAGAGTTTGGGTGGTGCAACCTGTGGAGCACACGGTCACAAAAGTCACAAAGCAAGGATGAGTGTGCTGGAAGAAAATCAGAGCCAGGAGGGGCATGAAGCCACCCAGTCCGGTCGACCCAGGACGGTCGTCCTCCCCCCTATTTAAGCACCCTGGTGCTCCCCTTCGGTAGGTAAGCCTTCCATCCAGCTCTCTGTTTGTGTGCTCAAGTTTGTAGTCTAGAACCACCTTAGACTTAGCCATCCATCCCGAGTTTGTTTCGTCCAACAAAACACATCCTAATTCCACTCAAAGTCCATACTCCAAAATAATTTTTGTGTGCCTTGTTACCAGTTGAAAACCCCGGGATTATACTAGAGAGGAGAGTGAAACAAACATATGGAAGAAGACTACAAGCCTTTTTACAAAGAAGAAGGGATCGCCGTCATCCAAGCCATCATCGACAACATCTTTGAGGAGGCACTCGGTTTCCGAGTCTCCTCGGAGTATGGAGGAGGACACGACACCGCTGAGGAGCCGCTCCACCTCCATACGCTCTACAGTACTCCGAATATGAATTTATCATCATGACGGAGGAGGAGGAGAAGAAGCTCGCTCGCCTTGAAAAGAGGCTTGTAGCGAATGTCGATTTCGATGACCAAGCTCTCAACATATTGGGTCGGCACGGATATTTACTACATGTTGGGACACCTAGGATGAGTGCAATTCTCCAACGGGGTGCCGGCAAACATACACAAGGAATTTTCCTTGGAAATTCTCACAACCATGGCATATATCCTTGATGAAGGGGTGCCGAGTCTCTCATTCCGTTTGGAGGGAATTCAACAAGTGGTTCCCTATGAATATATTAGGGAACTACTTGGTTTTCAAAAGGGAGCTCCAGAACTGGTGGACGTGCTGGAAGGCATGTTGGACGGTTTTTGGAAGATGATCGCGAGAGGAGCCCACCAACAAAGAAATGCTATCCGGAACCCCATCACCGGAGTGTTTCACTCATGGATGTGCAAAAGGATTTTGGGGAGAATGAGAGAAACAAAGGTAACCGACACAGAGTTGAATTGGCTTTACTCAGCTTTGATTGCCAGGTAGCCAATAGACCCCTCTCACCTCATGGTCAACCGATGGTGTTGTGAAGCAACATTGGGTTCAGGAGATATTGGTTCGGGGTGTTACCTCTCCATGTTGGCTATCTCTTCAAGACCGGGTATTACAAGGAACCTCGAGCATCTCCTACCCGAGACTTCCCTTGGATTTGAATATATGAAGCAAGGCAAGTATATAAGTGGAGATGAGAGGGGAGGCTTCAAAGTGACCAAAGTAAATTTGCCCCTTCCTGATGCAAGATTAAGACTTTTTATTCAAGGGAAGGAAGATTGGTTAGAGACTTCTTGAGCCGGTAAGGAAAAATAAAAGAGGAAGGATTATAGAAGAAAGTTCTTCCTCGGCACAAGAAGATGGTGCACAACAAAATTATGTGCCACCATATGGAGGAATTCCGACGCCGCCAAGTTACTACGGTGGTGCACCAATGCAAGCATGGGGGAGTGGTGCAGCCATGCCCCTACCAAATTATGTGGTGCCCAACGCAGCCTTTGCAGAGCCTTATGCACATTTTCCTCAACCACAACAAAGTGTGGCAGTTATTGGAGGATAAGCTTCAAGGAACATGCAAAATATTGCAGCCATCCAAACCAATGCGGCTCAATTGGGTGAAGGAAACACAAACATTGCTTACAAGCTTGGATGCCTTCACATAGCACCGCCGGAACAATTCATAGGAGGGGCTATTCAATCCTATTATGAGCAAGGGTACAACCATCAAGATTATCAATACCAACCACCGGCGGAAGATTAGAGAGAGCAGGAGCTTTAGTTATCTTTCCTTTTCCCTTTTCTTTAATTTTCAGCTTGTGTACGCCTATGTACGCGTAGTATTTTCAGTTTTTATTTTAATTTTCAGCATGTGAGTTAGTTTTATTTTCATCATGAATAAAGTCACCACCTTGTTTTTACCTTTGGTAAAGTTACAAAGTTTATGCCATGATGATATATGATTATAATTGCCGTTTTGTTTATCTTTGTACTTGTTTTATGCATGGTTAAGCTTATGCTCTCTTAAAATGCAAATATGAAATTATCTAAATGCTAGCTTAATATTTAGCGGAGGTTATGATAAAAATAAGGACCCATAGTGTTTTTTGTGCTATCAAGTTTTAGATGGATTAAAGATGATTTATTTTTTAAAAGTAATGCTAACCTCGTCACGAATACCATTTGCGTGTTGCTCTACCTATCCAGAGCCTTATATATATTTGAGTGCAAAAACTTAGTGTACAAGATTTATTTTTGGGTGAGTTATTTCAGGCCATGATTTCTCTGGCCCGAGACTAAGAAGTTGGTCTTTCCGTTTTTGCGTATCTATCTTATTGCTAGCCCTTTTATCCGTGCATTATGTATCCCCACATCAGAGATTTCACAAACTTCGCAGGATATCCACCCTTAAAACATAATATTATCTTTTGTGTTTACCTCTTTGACCACAACCTATCATTGAGTATGGATCATCAATTCAAGGAAGATCACAAGATGGTGCCAAGATTAAAGATTTCAAGTATCTCTCCAAAAGAAAAATATTTCTAGTACCTACCTTATCTCTATCACCTCTTTGCCCGAGGACGAGCAAACTTCTAAGCATGGGGGAAGAGGTAGGTACAATGCAATTTAGAGTTCAAGGGGAGCAAAGAAAAAAAGAGAAAGGAAAAAAGAGAGAAAATGAGTATAAAGAAAAAGAAAAAAGAATATATATATGAAAATAAAAAAATATATGAGTATGTATGATATAAACAAAATAAAGTGAACTCCCCGGTTCTCTAAAGTGCATTAGGAATTTTAAGGTTTCAAGATTAAAAGATCCAAACTCATTTTCCAACCATGTATAATCCGATAACGAGGTCTTCCTTTGTGCATCGGGATCACTCTTTGCCATTTGCACATGCCCACCTATCTCAAGTGTGTGTATTTTTCTCTCCCCTTCCTTGATATAACATTATTTTCAGTGACCTTTTTGATGAGTCTCGGTAAGTGTTGACAGTGTATATTCGTATTAAAGTTCAATTGGACTTGCAAGCGGACAAGACCTCCATCGTAGTCAAGGGACCCTTCTTTCGTCAAGTGTGAACCCAAGGTATCGAATCCGTGGAACAAATGTGCGATGCAAGAATCAATCTAATAAAGCCAAGAACTTTGTTCTTCAAAGGGGAATCTTATGCATCTAATCTAGAGAACATCATGAAAACGAATCTAATCTATGAAAACCGGAGGTAGCAAGAGATAGAAGGGGATAAATAAACAAATCTAGAGAGATTGTATCAAGCCTTCATTGAAGTTACAAGAAAAGAAGAAGTAAACAAGTTCAATCTCATAAAAAGCATCTTTAAATCACGGTTTCCAGTCCGACTCCGAAAACGCCCGCCTTTTGGAGCCACCGTTCTGTCACAACGCACCCCTATTCGTGCGGGTTAGTCTAGGGCTAGTCCAAAGACAAGTTGAAATATCTCGGAAGGTCAGGCATGCACCTCTAGCCACCACAGCTACAAGAACACCCTCGATGATCTATCTCGAGAATAGATCTTAAGATACGAAAAGCCGATTGAAATCAAAGTCGTAGGAGAAACACTCGATCGCTTGAAATCGGATTGCAACTTGATAATTCAACATAATACATGATATATGAATTAAGATCACCACTGGGATCCTACCTTGATCTTGCTTCTAGCTCCGGGAACTCCGATGTGGTCTTCCTTGCAAGGTTTCCACGACAGCTAGGGAGATCCTAGTCAACTAGCTCGATCCTCTCCTCTCAGAGATGGTGTCCCTCTCTTCTCTGCTCCTCGGTGGAAGATGGTGAATGAATTGATGCGTGGCGCCTGGCCTCGGGGCTATAAATAGCCTAAATGGCGGCTAGGTCAAAGGGGAGCCGACTGGGCCTCGAAGTGGGCTGGGCCGGTCGGCCTGGGCTCACTTCAGCCCAACCCACGGCCTCCTTTGCCCGGTGTTGCTTCCCGAGTCTTCTAGAGTCTTTCCTCAACTGCATGTGGGCCCTTGTCGTCAGTTTCTCTTCGGAT
Source organism: Cenchrus americanus (assembly GCA_947561735.1). Classification (NCBI taxonomy): domain Eukaryota; kingdom Viridiplantae; phylum Streptophyta; class Magnoliopsida; order Poales; family Poaceae; genus Cenchrus; species Cenchrus americanus. The sequence goes on from OX387241.1 coordinate 253,145,797, forward strand.
TAGATGAAGTTCCTTTTCCTGCAAGATTCGACATTTTTTTGACTGGGTCCTCGGAGTTTTCCATCTTCACGGGTTTGGTCCTTGGGCATCTTGGAGTCATGTTCACTTCATTGCTTGACTTGTACCGGGCTTCAAGGTCTTGTCATGAGCTGCTTAATGAACTTATCCCGGAAGTCTTGCTTTCAACACTAAAATCCTGCATAAACACTAAACTTCAAAACCGACATACACAAACGAACTTGTTATACCAAGGGGGTTAGTACCAATAGATAAGATATAAAATTCATGCCAACACCGAAGGTAAACTCATGGCTAGGTTGACGGAATTTCACCGTCAACGTCTCCCCCATGCTTAAACCTTGCTCGTCCTCGAGTAAGCCTTCGATGGATAGCATCGTTTCCCTTCATTGTTTAAACCTTGCACTGGATCATACACAGAAACATAATGCTCTCAAAAGTTTAGTTCGATAAAGTTTCATAAAGTACTAGCCTTCATCCCTATGGAGGATAGATTATTAATTAAGCTTATCCCACAAGTATTAACATGCTCCCAAAATTCAAATAGTTCTCAAAAAATTTGAAATAAAGAACGAGATGAAAAAGAGCTAAACCAAGTTCACAAATTTAAATCATCATGCATCTTGCTCATGAACTCTCATCTCATCTTGTTTCTCAAGCCCATTTGTTCTACTCTCCCTCTCATAACATATGTGGTAGGCTTTATATGGAGCTTTTCGGGAAAGTTTAGTGCTACCAAGATATTATAAATGAGATGTTGTCAAAACAAGACAAGCTTCTCATGGTCTTACCGAGACTCGTCAAAAAGGTCACTAGAAAATAATGTTATATCAAGGAGTGTTAGGGTTCTCTACTACCGGCAGTAAATTTGTATCGATCGTGCGTCGGGCTGAGATGGTTAGCGTAGGAGACAACGAGATTTAGACTGGTTCAGGCCTCCGAGGAGTAATACCCTACGTCCAGTGTGGTCCTGTCGTGTTCCCGAGCTAGGAGTGCTTGTAGTAGGGGTTACAAGCTCGTTGGGAGAGGGTGTCAAGCCCAAGTCCCTTGAGATGGTGTTCGATCCTATGAAGGTCTAACCCTTGTAACTGTTGCCCTCCTCTCCCTTTTATAGTCTCAAGGGGAGGGGCACAAGGGGGAAGAAAAAAGAGTTACACTGCTTGGTATCTGGCACGTCCCGTCGTACGTCGCTGTCCGTCGAGGCGCATTGAAGCTCAGTCGTGACGCCTTGTCGGGGGAGCCGCCGCGTGGCCGTGCTGAACTGTTCACTCCGGGACGCTTGGCCTCCTCCTCGAGTAGTTTGGGCTTGTCTTGGTCTGCCCGAGTACTTGCCTAGTTTGCCACGCCCGAGCTTAAGTCTATGCTTGTGAGCATCGTAGAGGGTGCTTGAGTGCCTCAGGCTGAGCTTGCGTGTGGCAGAGTGGGAGATGATGGTGATGTGATGGACGCGTAGCCGGTCAGACCTGCATTAAGGCCCTTGTCGGGGCGAGCTGCTTGCATGGCCGCCAGCTGTTGTATTTGCATGGCATGGGGAACCGTTCCCCCACGCGCGTCGGTGGTGGTGCTCGCTCTGTGCGTCTGGTCCCACGTGCCAGCCGAGGCTGGACTTCTTGTGTGAGGCGGAGACTTGTCGTGCGAGGTGGAGACTTGTCGTGCGAGGCGGAGACTTGTCGTGCGAGGCGGAGACTTGTCGTGCGAGGCGGAGACTTGTCGTGCGAGGCGGAGACTTGTCGTGGGGGTCCCTCTAGTGGGGAACTGGTCAGAGATGCAGCCAGCTGGCCGGAGACTGGACGTCTTGCCAGTGTGGGTCTTGACCAGGGTTCTTTCTCCCCCTTGTCCTGAATCTTTGCCTTGACATTGTCAATCTTGGCCTTCACATTGTCAATGGTGTTGGATCATCTTGTTGTCTTAGGGGAGATAATCTCTCCGTCAAAGGGGGCCCTAATCCGGGCCCTCGTCAATAGCCCCCGAGCCTGAGAGGGAGTCAAGGAGTTGCACTTAGGCTCAGCCGGATGGTTTTGGTGTTAGTGGTGTTCTTCACGTTCTCAGTGGGTGCGCGCGAGCGCATCTGCTGGATGTAGCCCCTGAGTTCGTGAGTGAGTTGGAGACTCACTCGCGAGCTTCTATTCGTAATTGTAGCCGTTGTAGCTTGGGGATGTTTCGTCGGGGTAGTCATGGCCGTCGTAGTGAATGTGGGTGCAGTTATGGGCGAGGGCGTCTCGGGTGACGTGGCGGACGTGACCGTTCCATCATGACCACGCACAGACTCCGCAGGCCCGTATTCTGCGGGAACCAAGGCGTCGCGCGGGTGGGCAGTTTTTTCACCGGGGAATGAGCGTGAGTGGGCGAAAGTCCCGCTGACACGGTGGGACCGGTGTCGCAGGTGAGGGGTGGCATCTGCCCCCCTTTAAAACCGCGCAACGGGCGCTGGTTTGGGACTTTGCCTTCCCATCTTCTTTGTTGGGGAACTCAGGAAAACCCGTCACCCTCGAAACGTCGAGTTTAACGGAATTCTCAAAGCATGTTTTTCAGGAGCAGGGAATTCGCGATTCTCGGAAGTCTGGGACCTGCGGAGTCTCGAATTCGCGAATGTGCAGAGTTCGGGAATCTTGATTCGGTGAGGAGGCGGAGTCATGAACATGCGGAAGCCCGGAATCTCAACTGTTGATGGTCCGAACTTCGGATATTTGCCAATTCGGGAATCTGATGAAGACTCTGTTCGGGACTCAGGCGCAAGGACACGCACGAACCTCGCTAGGAAGCAAGAGCCACTTCGGGAATCGTAGAAGACCTAATTCAGGAATTTCGGCGAAGACATTCACGAATCACGGGAGAAGCAAAGTCAAAGTCGTAGTCCCAAAAAGTCCGGGTTTAGAGTGTGAACTAGTGGCGGACTTGTAAATGTGTAAGGGGGGAAAAGACATTCTTGTGTGTGTTCACATTAGGAATATTCTCCGAGCCCGAGGGTGTTATCGGAATGTAAAAGTCCCTTCGTCTCCCTATAAAAGGGGGCGCGAGGGCACGTGTAAACGGATTCAGACTTTTTTGGGACTTGTGCTATTTGCGGAGGGATTTCGGCCGCTTTGTGCCCTAACCGTGCTATTGAACGTGTTAAGAACTTTCACTTGTGTTAGGGTAGTATTCCGAATTTTTCGGTACCCCCAACATTGGCGCCCACCGTGTTCCGAACCGAAAAGAAACTCACGATGCCACCTCGAAGAAGTCAAAGAAGATCGCTCCGGTGCGGTGCCAACCAGAAGATCGCCATCTCACCCGGGGGAACGAAAATTCGTTTGTTCCCGAATCCTCGAACGTAACGCACCAGCCAGCCGAAGAGAGAAGCTCGAAGCCCTCATGAAGGCAAGAGCGAAAAAAAACAGCTCACATCCAAGAACAACTCCGCCGAACAAGAAGAGCACGAGAATGTTGATGCCGATGATGATTCCATAGACAGAGAGCTAGCCATGGTCCACCAAAAGATACAACAACATGCAGAAAGACAAAGAAAAGTTCGCGGCTCGGTTGCGGGCGAAGAGGAAAATCTCTCGAAAAACTAGAGCAATTTTCGAACAAAGCAAAAGAACAAATACAAGCAATACAGAGAAATTGACGAAATGAAAGAGCAAGAGAACAGCCTCCCCTGTGGCAAGAAACACCGCAGCAGAACCCCGCGCCTGCAAGAGAATCCCCGAAGGAAAACTTCTTCGCGGGAAACGGAGTTGTTGACGGTGAAAATCCGTCAACCTAGCCATGAGTTTACCTTCGGTGTTGGCATGAGTTTTATACCTTATCCATTGGTACTAACCCCCGTAATATAACAAGTTCACGTGTGCATGTCGGTTTCGGAGTTTAATGTTTATGCAGGGTTTTAGTGTTGAATGCAAGACTTTCGGGATAAGTTCATCAAGCACCTCATGACAAGACCTTGAAGCCCTGAACAAGTCATGCAATGAAGCAAACTTAACTCCAAGAAGCCGGGGACTTGATCCGAGAAGACGACAAACTCCGTGGACCCGACCGTAAAAGTGCCGAATCTTGCAAGACAAGGAGTTGAGTCCAATTCGGAGAGAAACCGACGACATGGACCTACATGCGAAGGGGGAAACATCCGAGAAGCAAGGGAACCGACGTGGGGCAAAGGAGCCCACGGGCCGGGCCTAAATGGGCCCGGGCCGCCGGCCCGGGCCCGGTCGGCCCGTGCCCATTTTGGGCCCAAATTCGCCCCTCCTTTGCCCTAGCCGCCAATCGGGCTATTTATAGTCCCCTGACCGAGAGCCACAGGGAGAGGATTTCGTCTTCGGCCGCCGAGAAGCAGAGAAGAGAGGGACACCATCTCGGAGAGGAGAGGGTCGAGCTAGTTGACTAGGGTTCCCCTAGCCGACGTGGGAACCTTGCACGGAAGACCATGTCGGAGTTCCCGGAGCTAGAAGCAAGATCAAGGAAGGATCCCGTGGTGATCTTGTGTATGTATCATTGTTATAGTTGAATTATCAAGTTGAATCTTTTCCTAGCGATCAAGTGTTTCCTCGAAGATTTCGTTTTTCGATCGGCTTTGCTTATTTCAATTCTATTCTCGAGATAGATTACATAGGGTGTTCTTGTAGCCGCGGTGGCTAGAGGTACACGCCGGATCTTCCGAGAGAATCTCGACTTGTCTTTTGACTCGCCCTAAGCTCCCCACATGAATAGGGATACGTTGTGACAGAACGGGGGTCTCGAAAGGCGGATGTTTTCGGATTTGGACGGGAAACCACGATTTAAAGAGGCTTCTATTAAGATTCGATTTGCTACTTCTTCTCTTGCTTGGAACTTCAACAAAAGGCTTACCCCGATCTCTCTAGATCGGTTTATCTACCCAATCTTACTTTGTTTTCTCCGGTTTTTAGTAGATTAGATTCGTTTTGTGTCTTTTACTTAGATGCATTAGGTCTTTTATCGAATATTGAAGTTACTTGGCTTTAATAGATTAAGTCTTGCGTCACACATTTGTTCCACGGATTCGATACCTTGGGTTCACCACTCGAGGGAAGAAGGGTCCCTTGACTACGACGGGAGACTTGTACGCTTGCGAGTCACGAACGAACTTTGATACAATTATTAACCGTCAACAAGCCCCTTTTTCTGGCGCCGTTGCCGGGGAACAAGTGATCAAGATTTGATTTTTTATTGCTTTTTTTTGTAATTTTCAGTACTGTTTTTGTTTTATTTTTGCATCTACTAAATTTTGATCATCCTCAAAATACATCTAATCTAGTTTGTCTAACTCTAGTCTTTATAGATTTGCTTTGTTTTCTAGTTTTTTGCATACTTTGTTTATTGCTAACCCTAACAGGAGATGGACGGCTACCTCTCCAACAAACCCAATAATTTTGTGGATGATCCAGAAAAACTTTACAGGCTAAGGAGACGCGAAGCACATCAAGCTAAAAAGCTGGATTTTGTAGATTCGGAGTCGGAAGA